>OX463228.1:15819407-18219407 GCA_949820135.1 Sylvilagus floridanus | reverse complement strand
TTCCTCCATAAGGCCCTGCCTTGTAGTACCCCATTTCTTGTACGGCTAGGACCTGCCTCACTCTTGTTAGGTTACCCACAACTCACACAACCATGGTTGGCTCCTATTTGCAACAGGGTTAGGTATTTTGCTCCCAGTGACAATTCTTCCCTAGCTGGACATTGTAACGGTTACCTGACCTAAGTCCCCGTCACCGGTCTTCATCCACCTGTGGGAAATCCCAGCACTCACCTGGACTTCCACTGTGGCCTAACTTTTGGATCTTGTCTGCCTGCTTAGTCTGACTTACTGCAACAACAGCACTAAACTCTCCCCTCACTGGGCTCCATATTCAGTACAATTCAAGGGAAACTGGCTGCCTCCAGGTTTATTTTTTGCTTTGTTTTATTTAAATCCTTCTCAATACCACCAAGTGTGTGATGGCCCCACCTTATTTAATTGCGAGGTTCTGGATTCCGCTCTCTGGGACACTTGCTGATACTGCTGGAGAGGAATCATCAGGTTGTCCATCCACTCCTGAGCCTGCGCTGGGTCCTGTTCGACAATGTCCTGGACTTCAGCATCCAGTTCATTGAGCCTGGCGTGCCAGAGATCGAGCTCATCCCACATTTTCTGGAAAAGGAAATTAGTCGGAATGAGGCTGTTGTGCTGCATTGTGGTGCCGAGTTTTCACATGGTGCTTGCAACATCAGAACAATATCACAGGCATAGTTCTTTATACACAGCAACCTCTGAGACTGCTTAACTGTAGCTGTATTCATTTCAGTACAAACTATATGCAGAGAACAGAAAGATCTAGATGTTTCCAGAAATGAAGGATGGCAAACAAGGTCAACACAGCCCTAGTCTTTCAAGAGTGACAAGGTAAACATTATGCTTTAAAAGGCTCATCAGACTAGGGAGAGAAAGAGAGGAAGGAAGAACACTCCCATCCACTGGTTCACTCCCAAACGCCCACAATGGCCGGCACTGGGCCAAGCCAGAGCCCAGGAATGCAATCCATGTCCCCTACAAGAGTGGCAGGAACCTGGCTGCTTGAATTATCACTGCTGCCTCCCAAACATGCATTAGCAGGACGCTGGAGACAGGAGCTGGAACCAGCCACTGAACCCAAGCACTCAGATCGGAGGAGGCTGTGGCGGGGGTGGACCAGGATATGGAAACCGAGGCGGTGGATATGGTGGAGGAGGAGGACACGATGGTTACAACGGAGGAAGACATTTTGGAGGTGACTATGGTGGTGGTGGAATGATTGTGGTAATTATAGTGGACAAGCAATCAGGTGGTGGAACGATTGTGGTAATTATAGTGGACAAGCAATCAGGTGGTGGAATGATTGTGGTAATTATAGTGGACACCAGCAATCAGAGCATGGCAGTGTTGGTGGAGGAAGCTTGCGCAGTCCCTATGGTGGTGCTTATGGATCTGGTGGTGCAAGTGGTGGCTATGGTAGCAGAAGGTTCTAGAAACAGCAGAAAAGGGCTACAGTTCTTAGCAGGAGGGACAGCGAGGAGTTGTCGGGCACTTTGAGACAGTTGTCCCAAACGCATTAGAGGAGCTGCAAAAATCTGCCACAGAAGAACGACGACGCACAGTCCAAAAAGTGATGCAGCTTAAACAGTTCGCTCTGCGCTGTCATAGCCACAGTTTGCAAAAAGTGCAGCTCTTGATTAATGAATGTAGTGTCAATTAGATGTACATTCCTGAGGTCTCTTATCTGTTGTAGCTTTGTCTTTTCTTTTTCTTTTCATTACATCAGGCGTATTGCCCTGTAAATTGTGGTAGTCGTACCCGGAATAAAAAATTAAGGAATTTTTAACTTTAAAAAAACAACTGTTAGCCGGCGCCACAGCTCACTAGGCTAATCCTCCGCCTTGCGGCACCGGCACACTGGGTTCTAGTCCCAGTCGGGGCGCCGGATTCTGTCCCGGTTGCCCCTCTTCCAGGCCAGCCCTCTGCTATGGCCAGGGAGTGCAGTGGAGGATGGCCCAAGTGCTTGGGCCCTGCACCCCATGGGAGACCAGGAGGAAGCACCTGGCTCCTGCCATAGGATCAGCGCAACGCACTGACCGCAGCACGCCAGCCGCGGCGGCCATTGGAGAGTGAACCAACGGCAAAAAGGAAGACCTTTCTCTCTGTCTCTCTCTCTTACTGTCCACTCTGCCTGTCAAAAATAAAAAAAAAATTTTAAAAAAATCCAACTGTTGACAGGGGCCAGCAGGTTAAGCTACCACATGCAATGCTAACATCCCATGTTGCATGCCAGTTAGAGACCTGGCTGCTCCACTTCCTAAGTGCTTGGGCCCCTGCAATCCACGTGGGAGATGTGGATGGAGTTCTAGGTTTCTATCTTCAGCCTGGCTCAACCTTGGCTCTTGTGATCATTTGGGGAGTGAACCAGGGGATGGAAGATATTTCTCTCTCTCTTTCAAAGGTAAAATATTCAAGTTTTAATGACTTAATGATTAATCAAGATTTAATGATTGGGGGCCAACGCTGTGGCACATAGTAGTTTAAGACTGTCTTAGTAGTTTAAGTCTGCGGCACTGGCATCCCATATGGGTGCTGGTTCAAGTCCCAGCTGCTCTACTTCTGACCCAGCTCTCTGCTATGACCTGGGAAAGTAGCAGAAGATTGCCCAAGTGCTGGGGCCCTCATACCCACATGGGAGACCCAGAGGAAGCTCCTGGCTCCTGGCTCCTGGCTTCAGATCAGCTCAGTTCCAGCCATTGTGGTCAACTGGGAAGTGAATCAGCAGATAGAAGACTCTCTCTCTCTCTCTCTCTCTCCCTCTCTCTCTCCCTCTCTCTCTCCCTCTCTCTCTCCCTCTATCTGTAACTCTGCCTCTCAAATAAATAAATGCACCTTTAAAGCTATTATGACTTTTCATATTTTATTGAATTATTTTTTACACCAGTCTTCCCAAGATAAGATTTTTCATTTCCTATCTAGTTCAAAATCAGAGGCTCTGGTGAGTCTGGGTGGAACTCTCCCACACACACACACACAAAAACAACCCTGGCAATGATTCAACACCACCTTCTCTAGCAAGCCTCTGCAGGGGACACGCCCAGGGAGGATGCTCCCACCGATGCTGTGGCTCTGTCTAGGGACCGTGCTTCAGATCCATGCAAAGAACTCACTTAGCAATACTGCCCAGATGAGTGTGGTCTGAGACGCAGGTGCAGATGGGGGGGATGGGGGGGAGATTTACCTTTTGAATTTCTTGAGCTTTCTCAATATTTTTGCTCTTCTGCTGCAACATCTTTTCAACATTATGAAGTCCGCTGTTAATTTCTTCTATTTTTCTACTCATGGCATATGACGGGGAGCTCTTTAAGACTTCATTGCTGATCTGTTACAAGGGAGAAAGGTGCACTCCATTCAAAGGATGAAGCAACCAAAGAGGTAACCACTCTGCTTGTCCTTTCAAAATGTTTAAGGGCCAGGAAACCATCCCAAACCACACTGGCTAGTGACTCAATCAGAGGATAGAGAGGCGCGGGTTGTGGAGCCACAGGTGACACCACAGCCTGTGATGCCAACATCCCAGATCAGAGCACCGGCTCAAGCCCCAGCTGCTCTCCTTCTGATTCAGTCCCCTGCCAGTGTGCCTGAGAAGGCAGTGGAAGATGGCCCAAGGGGAATTCCTGGCCCCTGGCCTGGCCTAGGCAGGGCTCAACCCTGAGCCATTTGGGGAGCAAACCAGTGAATGGAAGATCTCTCTCTCTCTCTCTCTCTCTCTCTCTCTCTCTCTGCCATTCAAATGAAGTACATTTTTTTTTTTTTAAGATTTATTTATTTGAGAGGCAGAGTGACACAGAGAGGGAGATATATAGAGAAAGGTCTTCCATTTATTGGTTCACTCCCCAAATGGCCTCAACAGTCCAAGCTGGGCCAATCTGAAGCCAGGAACCAGGAGCTTCTTCTGGGTCTCCCACATGCGTGCAGGGGCCCAAGGACTTGGGCCATCCCCTGCTGCTTTCCTGGGCCACAACAGAGAGCTAGATTGGAGGCAGGGCAGCCGGGACTCAAACCCATGCCCCAATGGGATGCTGGCACTGCAGGCAGTGGCTTTACTCGCTAGGTCACGGTATGGCCCAATAAAGTAAACCTTTAAAAAAAAAATGAGAGGATAGATTAGCAGACTACTAATTAACAACTCTATTTACCTGATCATTTAAATTCAATTTTAATAAATAAATACACATACATACATACTGAAGATAATTCAAAAAGTTCATAGACAAATGGAAGCAAAAGATAAATTCATTTTGATATAAGAGAATTTTGAAATCCATATGTTTTTTCATAATTAGATTTTTCATGAATTTTTGAAGATCCCTCCATGAATAAAATAAAAATAAGAATTTGTGGACTGTAACTCACAGTGTGTACCAGAGATTTGCGCTGTGTTGGACAAAAACCTAACTTGGTAGAGTACATAAAATGCACAATTCCAAGAAGATAAATCCTTAAATGATCTCTCCATTTTATGAGAAAATCCTCTGCACAGATCTGCTTTCCATAAAAGCAAACTTCTTCTCAAGCCAACATTGTTCAGAAATGTAACTCCCACCTCAACCATCAC
This sequence comes from Sylvilagus floridanus, assembly GCA_949820135.1. Taxonomy (NCBI): domain Eukaryota; kingdom Metazoa; phylum Chordata; class Mammalia; order Lagomorpha; family Leporidae; genus Sylvilagus; species Sylvilagus floridanus. Next base: position 18,214,816 of record OX463228.1, on the reverse strand, counting down.
TTGAGTGAAGTAGCATTTCTTGAAGATGCCCAGAGCTTAATTTTTCTCTGAATAACTTTTCTAGTGTATGTTTTCCCAGCAACCAGAAATCCAGCTGCTGAATACTGTAATTTTTTTATCTAAGTGATTTTAAGAAAATAACATGTGCTAGAAAAGATAATTAAATGGACATTGAATGTATCATTTCCCGAATGCCTGATTAGTTTGCATTCTTGTCTGTTGAAGCTCTGTTGATAAGGCTTTCTCCACTAAATAACCTAATGCTTTTCTGTATAATTCTCTTAATTCCCACTCTACCTGTATAACATTAAGACTAAAACTGCCCTACACTGATAGCCCACAGACAAGAAACTACAATACAGGCTGAGTAGCCTGCTCATGTCATGTGTCAAAGGTAGCATTTGAACTTGCCCCCAGTATCCCCCAAGGTCCCCGGCTTCAAGTTCAAGTTCAGCTGACACTGTTTTTATTCCACAGAGACCTTGCCATCCTAGGCAAGATTATTGGTGGGGGAGGGGGTGGGATTCCACTTGGATCTGGCATTAGTTTCTTACGGCTGCCTGTGTAACAAATGACCAGAACATGAAATTGTCTGATATTCTGGGCAGCGTTCTCTTGGTAGAAATGCCTTCTATTTAGATACATCGGGTGAGATCATGACTGGGGAAAGTGAGCAGCCATCTGAATGATTCACAGTCCCTCCGTGTCTGCTGCTGCAAACCTACAAGTTCACAACGACCATTGCCAACCTTCAGTTTGAAAGACTAGCTTTGATTCATTTCTTTTGTTTGTGATTTTCACAGGAAGTACCCAAGAGAATAACAGTATCTCCCAAGACATTTAATATTCTCTTAAAATGACATCCATAGTCCATGAACCTGAAGAAAAGCACAGGGATTTTACTGTGTGTTGAATCACAAAGATCTGTATGTTAGGAACATAATTTTTTTAAATTAACATTTTTCTAAGAAATATGTCATGGAAGTTAGTGACTGATTCTAGCATCTGAGTTTGAAATCTTGAGTTTTTTTTTTTATTGCACTGAAGATCTATTTTATTTATCAAGTCATACGTATACCAGGAATCAACAAACAATAAAAAGCTCCTTCTGTGTGTGCTGAGCCCAACAGTTTTGTTCTGTTGGAATAAAATTGTCTTCCTCGGTTCCTATGTCTTTATGCTTTAAAATATTTCCAACCCTTTCTTCAAATCTAAACTTTCAGATATAAAGATTTTCCCAGAACTGTCTTTGAGAATTCTGTTCACCTCATCACTAGCCATTCACGCTAAGCGCTGCTCCTAGGGAGCTGTAAAATCTGTACTCTTACTGCCTTTAAAGCAAAGTATTATTCATGTCCACAATTTTTAAGTTACTGTGCAGGTAAAAAAAAAAATAGCCAAGTAAAAGATAATATAATGCTAGTGTAAAAGGTGAAATCTAAGCACCTTGACAATTAAAAACACACAGATTACCCAATATTCTGTATCTATGTCACTTATATGTAGAGTACCTTCATCTCAATATTCAACACACATGAACTAAAACTCTATGAACAAACCATATCAGTAAAAATGGGGGCAACTGAAACGCGGCGTTCAGAGTACACTCCTCTGGACGTCCGCGCCGACAGCGACACCAGACACACAGCACTGTGTACCTTCTCGTCCGTGTCCTCCAGGGCTTTCCTGCATTCCTCCACCTGAGAGCCAATCTCCGCGGGGACGAGGGTGTACATCTCCGAATACTTGATCCGCAGCTTCTCCATCAGAGTCTCAAAGGTTCGCTTCCCTTCCCTCAGAATGCTTTGGAACTCCTAAAAACATCACAGGGCAGGAGTTTCAACACTTGCGGGCCCCCTCCCAACCCCGCCCAGGATAGGGAACAAAAGTTTACCTGGAAAAAAAAAAAAAAACAAAACCAGCTCCCCCAGCAGCACGTCCTTAACATTTAAATAGGTGAAGTTTGCATGACAAAACTTCACTCCAGATGCAAGCTGGTGAAAACTGCCAGATACCCAGTGTAGGGTGATGCTTCCTAATTTGTAAGAATTCAACTTGATCTCTCTTCACAGCCTCAGGGCATTGTCAGGAAAAGACAAGGCAATCTCCCTGGTTCTCAAGTACCTCTAGGACCTAGGATTTAAGGGGTAGCCTCCGGATCTAAAAAGCCACAAGTAGCAAAAAGTTTCCAAGAAGAGTATTTTTTGTTGTTATTTGTTAACTTGTTGCAATTTCTACTTCTTCAACATTATCATCACAATGACTCAAGGCCACTAAAAGCCCCAGGGCTAAGAGAAGTGTCTTCTTTCGTGTAATTAGATGGCCCAGCTGAGTTCAACTGCTTTGAAAAGCCAGGGTCCAGTTCCATGCAAAGAATGCGGGTTTCAGCAGATAAAAGAACCCTGAACAAATAGTCTATTGGCCGTGGCCAGGAACAAAATCTGATCCACGTTCTCCTGCGGCTATCATAAAGGAGAAACTCATTTGTTTGGGAAAGTTTCCCAAAGATCAAGTGGAAAAATACTTCTTGACTCCACTGTGGCTTTTTTGTTGTTTATGTTGTTTGCACAGTGGCTGTTCAGGAGCATTCGGTGTGTTAATGGGTTGAGTCACAGCTAGGGAGAATGGCAGGATTTTAAAGGCCTCTGTGATGCGTCACTGTTTCCCTTTCCTAATCATCCGCAGAGAATAAATAGAGAGGGGGCAAGTTAGAGACCAGGGCTCTTGACACAGAGGGTGTCAGTGTCGTCCTGTTTTATCTAGACCTGGTGGGGAGGGCGCCACCCAGAGGTGGTTTCTGGGAGTGACAGCAGGTGTCCTGTCCCAACATCAGTAACCAAAAGCTCTGGCGAAGAACAGCAGGTGGCTTTTCAATAAACTTTGCAGAAGCCACTTTGGGCTGCTGATTTTGGATGGAAATGTGAGATCATTCTGAAGAAGGGAGTTTCCAGATGAGGAACAGCCTGTTGGGAACTCTGGTCGGAGGATGAGAGATAAGAGCTACTCCAGGAAACCTAGCGTGCTGCTCCGGAGCAGGCTGGAGCCTCAGTTTACCAAACACACCTGAAACACTCGCTCCCAGCCTAGCATCAACCCTGCTCTCCATCACCCCTGAGTGAAAAGGGACTGCTTGCATTTCCCAGAGCTCTGCCCACATGTGCCACAGGGCCTTTGCATGTGCTTGCCTGTCCCTCAGAGCACTCTCCCAACCCTAGCGACTGAGTTATCTCTGCTGCAAGGACTCTGCTTACAGGACTGTGGGCCGGAATGAGCCTGGAGAGCCAGCTCCTTCCTCCCTTACCTCCAGCTGCTCGGCCTTTAACGGGTGCTCCTGTGTTGTCGTATTTTGGAAAGAAGTTGCAGTCTGTTGAAACAAATGCTTCAAAGCTACGATTTCCTGTGTGAAGGCGCGTCTCTCCTGGATTTCAGTCTGCACCAATTCCTTATTTTTTTGGACTTTTTGAAAAAGCCTAAAATATAATATTAAAGTATAATTACCACTCCACCCTGCTCTTCTGTGAAGCAGTTTTAGTTTAACAATTAACAAAATCTCTGACTAGTTCACAACACATTATTTTCCCTCAAGGAAAAATGTCCCAGTTTCCAATGATTTCCATACCGCATACACAAACACGTGTATGACAAATCCCACCACTTAATCAAAACCCTCTTGGAAGCATTCATCCCCAAATACCCTCTGTCCACACTTTGCATCCAGATTGCACGTCTGTCCATTCAAGGCATCATTCATCTCTCCAAGTAATCCTAGAGCTCCCAGGAAAACGAGTTCGAGGTGAGGATGGAGCATGGTGGGCCCTGGCGTGACGACCACCCCACTGCTCGTTTTCTCCTCTGCTGACCTCATCTGCTGTGGGTGCAGCAAGTATCAGCCGGGGCTGGAGCTGTGGCTTGGTGGGTAAAGGTGCATCCCATGTGGGCGCTGGTTAGAGGACCTGGCTGCTCCACTTCCGATCTAGTTCCCTGCTAATGCACCTGGGAAGGCAGCACAAGATGGCCCAATACTTGGGCCTCTGCACCACTATGGGAGACCCACAAGAAGTCCCTGGCTCCTACCTTTGGCCTGAAGCAGGCCCAAGCATCTTGTAAGTAGTCTCAGTTTATGATACGATACATAGAAACCATTTTTAGCTTTGGGAGAAAAACTTGCACTAGAGACCTCAAGTTCATTTCCAATGATGAAGTAGGTTTTGAATCTACCAATGTAAATGAATTGCTCATTAAGAGCATGTGTAGGGACTGGCGCTGTGGTGCAGCGGTTTAAAGCCCTGGCCTGAAGCACCGGCATCCCATATGGGTACAGGTTCTAGTTCCGGCTGCTCCTTTTCCAAGCCAGCTCTCTGCTGTGGCCTGGGAAAGAAGTCGAAGATGTCCAAATTGCTTGGGCCCCTGCATCCATGTACGAGACCCAGAAGAAACCCCCAGTTCCTGGCTTTGGATAATTTCAGCTCCGGCCATTGCGGCCATTTGGGGAGTGAATTAAAAGTGATTTTTAAAAATATTTATTTATTTGAGAGGCAGAGAGACAGACCATGAAAGCTCTAAAGGAGGGATTTTATATTAACATTTATAATTTTTCACATTATCTAAAATTCCTAAAATGAATGTGTATTGTTGGCCGGCACTGTGGCTCAATAGGCTAATCCTCCACCTTGCAGTGCCAGCACACCAGGTTCTAGTCCCGGTCAGGGAGCCGGAGTCTCTCCCGGTTGCCCCTCTTCCAGGCCAGCTCTCTGCTATGGCCAGGGAGTGCAGTGGAGGATGGCCCAAGTGCTTGGGCCCTGCACCCCATGGAGACCAGGAGAAGCACCTGGCTCCTGCCATCAGATCAGTGCAGTGCACCAGCCATGGCGGCCATTGGAGGGTGAACCAACGGCAAAAGGAAGACCTTTCTCTCTGTCTCTCTCTCTCACTGTCCACTCTGCCTGTCAAAAATAAAAAATAATAATAAGAAAAAAAAGAATGTGTATTGTTATACTTGAAAAAACAGGGGCCATATGAGTGCCGATTTGAGTACTTGCTGCTCCACTTCCAATCCAGCTCCCTGCTGATGCACCCAAGTAGGCAGCAGAAGATGGGCTTGGGCCCCTGCACCCACGTGGGAGACCCGGATGAAGGAGCGCCTGGCTTGAGCCTGGCCCAGCTCCAGCTATTGTAGCCATTTGGAGAGTGAACCAGCAGATGGAAGATTTCTCTCTGTTGTCACTCCGCCTTTCAGATAAATAAATAAATCATATTAAAAAATAAAGAAACTGACACATACATTAAAGAAAAAATCAGCAAACTTCTTTTTTTAAATTTTGAGGACTTTTCAACATCAGCAACAAAATGAAACAAAACGAGCCTTCGAAAACACTATGGAAAACATATGGATTCATTTCAGAATGTTTTGGCACCAAAATAAATTCCATTTTTCCATGAGCTTTTGGAAACACCCTAATACCAGGCTGGAAAACACATGCTAGTTTTAATTATAGCTGTTACTATTTTCCGTATCTTTTTGTTTTGTGTGTGTGGTTTTTTTCCCTAAAGATTCATTCATTTATTTGAAAGTCAGAGTGCCAGAGAGAGAAGGAGAGCCAGAGAGAGCTCTTCCATGCACTGGTTCACTCCCCAAGTGTCACAGCAGCCAGGGCTGAGCCAGCCTAAAGCCAGGAGCTTCCTCTGGGTCTCCCACGTGGATGCAGGGGCCCAAGCAGTTGGGCCATCTTCTGCTGCTCTCCCAGGTGCATTAGCAGGGAGCTGGATCAGGGACGAAGCAGCTGGGGCTTGAATAGGTGCCCAAATGGGACGCCTGTGTCACAGGCAGTGGCTTTATCACTCTGCCACAATGCCAGCCCTTCCAAGCCCTTTTGTATCTCAGAGTGGCTCCACTCAGTTCTGCAGTCTCCTTTGCCATTATTCTATACCATTTTCATATGTTCTAAATGTGACAGTTTTATAATTTTGAGCCAGAATTGTCAAGCAGTTTCCTTGATAGTTCTCCTAGACCTTACCTGTTGCATCGGTCATGCATAGACGTGATCTCTTGCAGTGCTGGGATGGTCGTCCCAGCCCCGGGGCCTTCTGGAACATTCTGGACACTCTTCATGCGCTCAAGCAGGAGGTTCAGTAGCAGCCGCTGCTTCTCCACGTGCTGCTCGTACTGGCACAGGCTCTCCAGCAGCTCAGACAGCTCCTCTTTGGGGGCTGCCTCTCTTGTTTTGGAAACTTCTGGAAGTTCCTCTTGAAGATTATCTAAAATAATTGCTTCTCGTTCAATCTAATTCAATAAGCCGAGAAAGAGAGAGAGAAAATGAGCTAAGTAAAACACCCTCTCAACCATTTCTAGACCTGAAGCAGACCTTAGCAGTCTTCATTTTTGTGTGCTCTTTAATAATCAGACGGTTCTTAACATCATGCATATCCCAATTCAAAGTAACATTTGTCCTCCAGCAGCTAGGAATACTAAGGTATTTCAAAATGTTCATGAACACTGGAATTATAAGATGAGTTTGTTTTGGTGGAAAAACATCCCAAAATCTATGCTATGAGACATCTTCAAAAAGTTCTTGAAGGGCCGGCACTTCGGCTCAGTGGGTTAAAGCTGCAGTGCCAGCATCCCATATGGGCGCCAGTTCAAGTCCCGGCTGCTCCACTTCCAATCCAGCTCCCTGCTAATGCACTTGGGAAAGCAGTAGAAGATGGCCCAAATCCTTGGGCCCCTGTACCCGCTTGGGAGACCTGGAAGAAGCTGCTGGCTCCTGGCTTCAGATCGGCTCAGCTCCAGCCATTGCAGCCATCTGGGGACTGAACCAGTGGATGGTTCAGAAGATCTTTCTCTCTCACTCTCTCACTCTCTCTGTCTACCTCTCTCTGTAACTCTACCAAATAAACAAAATAAATCTTAAAAGAAAAGTTCATGAAAAATGAGTATTATGAAAAAACTATGGATAGATTTCAATTTTTTTTGCACCAAAACAAACTTATCTTTTCACTCCCTTCTATCATGAATGTTATAAAGGAGCCACGTATTAGTTGTCTATTACCAGAGCTTGAAAGAACCCAGCTATTGCTGGTGAAATACTGCTATTGTGGCTGAGACACAATTTGCTATGGGATATTTTCATAACCAATGACCTCTGGTTCAGGTTTCCATCATGAAGCGGTGAATCTCGTGAGATCCACATCAGGTAAGTAATAACAACTCCACCCAACCGCAAAACTACTGGGTATGGGGTGTTTTCTTGCAGGTCTCTTTTCTTTCATTCCTGATGCTGCGATGCTCAAAAATTAGGTCCAGGGGCTGGCGCCATGGCTCACTTGGTTAATCCTCTGCCTGTGACACCGGCATCCCATATGGGCGCCAGGTTCTAGTCCCAGTTGCTCCTCTTCCAGTCCAGCTCTCTGCTGTGGCCCAGGAGGGCAGTGGAGGATGGCCCAAGTGCTTGGGCCCCTGAACCCGCTTGAGAGACCAGGAAGAAGCACCTGGCTCCTGGCTTTGGGTCGGCGCAGTGCTGGCTGTAGTGGCCATTTGGGGAGTGAACCAACGGAAGGAAGACCTCTCTCTCTGTCTCTCTCTCTCACTGTCTATAACTCTACCTATCAAATAGATTAAAAAAATTAGGTCCAACAGAGCTCTCATAACCCTGGCAGCTACCAAAGGGAAAGCAGCCTAAATTACTTGCACATTTATCCACTACTAGTGTGTGCAGTCCCACTAGCCCTGAACTCGGGACCAAGATAGAGGGAACAGAGGCGGGAAAACTGGAATCAGAGAGTTACGCCCCTTCCTCAAGTCCACTGGTCCTCCCCAGGGATGCACCCTCCTGTATCCCAGGCTGCCCTGTTGTGATGCTATTTCATTATCACTCAGTTCCGCATCTCACAGAACATAGCATTGGCCAGTTACAGGGATGCCGCTGCGCCCACTGAAATGGGAGCGAGGCCCTGGATGTCTGGTTACAATTCGCCAGAGGGCAGGAAGTAAAACCTATGAAAATTCAGGAGCCCCAACATCAGTTCGCTTCCCAGGAGCCAAGGTCTGCAGCGGGCCATGGCCGGTCCCCTCAGGGAAAGGTCAAGTCTTGTGGCTGTCAGGGCACTGGATGAGCTGTTCTGGATTTCTGAGGGAGCCAGTGCTCAGATCTAATTATCAGAATGTTGCCTCGGTTCAGGGGGGGCTGGAGGAACGAGGCCCCACAGCAGGGGTGGAAGGGCTGATCGTCTCCAATGGCTACAAAGCATGGGTGTATCCAGGAGCCGGCCCTTCTCCATGAGCCTGGGTTATGACAGCTGCACTTCCCCACACCTCAAACCTAACAGCAGTTGGCTCAGTAGTCTTGGTTCTCTAGCAGACAATCACTCTTTTTTTTTAAGATTAATTAATTAATTTATTTGAAAGTCAAAGTTACAGGGAAATAGAGAGATGGATCTTGTATCAGCTGTTTCAATCCCCAAATGCCCACAAGGGCTGGGGTTCAGCCAGGCCAAAGTGAAGAGCAAGGAGCTTCCTCTGGGTCTCCCAGGTGGGTGCAGGGGCCTTGGGGCCATCCTCCATTGCTTTCCCATGTGCAATAGCAGGGAGCTTGATTGGAAGTGGAGCAGCCGGGACTCGAACCAGTGCCCATATGGGATGCGGTGTCACAGGCTTTACCCACTACACCACAATGCCAGCCCCTTGAGACAGCTACTCTTACACCAATGAGTGAGACTCGGTCCCACGGAGGCATTCTGCATTCTCCTACTGAACAATCAGGGTGAAAATAAACAAATCGCTACTTCAACATGGCTAACTGTATATCCAGGATTTCCAACTCGCACTGGGGGTCAAACAATTAGGTCTATAATGCAGGACTTGATACGGCAGCCCTTGGTGCTACCTTGCCCAGCGAAAACCACATCCAGGCAAAGGCAGTGACCGTGACCCACGACCCACGGGCTCAGACCTGTCCTGTTTCAGTCCTCCCAGTCACCCACTCCTGCACCCTGGGATCAATTTTCAAAACAATCCACGCGCTGCAAGCCCCATCTCATACTCTACCACAGCTGCTAAAAGACCAAGGGGGGGGGCACTTTTGATACAGACAGTCATTTTACCCAAAAGCCAGGCAGATCTCCAGCTTGTGAATGGATGAACAAACCGCACTACAACTGCCCAAGAGGATGGAAGGAATCCCATTCAGGAATAAGAAAGATATGAATGGCCGACGGAAGGAGCAGCAAGAGTGAACCTCAACCATATCATGCTCACTGAAAAGAAGCCAACCTCAGAAGCCCACAGACCGTATGAGTCTACTTGTACGTCAATCTTGGCATGGGACAACGAGAACGGAAACTGATTCATCACTCCCTGGTGCTCGATGGGCACAAGGGAACTTTTCTGGGTGATGGAAATGCCGCAGACCTTAAGTCTGTGGGCGTTCATGTGTGCACTTGTCTACACTCAACAAACGTTACGCTGAATGCTACTGATTACAGGTGCAGAGAGCTGCTGCAAGATCACGCATTTCACCTTTCCACCAAGAAGGGGGAACGAAGCCACTTTCTTGATGATTTTTTTCCTGAACCTTATTAAGCATGGATTTTAAAAAACTACTTCAGGGGCTGGCGTTGTGGCAAAGTGGGTAAAGCCCCAGCCTGCAGCGCTGGTATCCCATATGGGCACCGGTTTAAGTCCCGGCTGCTCCACTTCCGATCCAGCTCTCTGCTGTGGCCTGGGAAGGCAGCAGAAGATGGACCAAGTCCTTGGGCCCCTGCACCCACGTGGGAGACCTGAAAGAATCTCCAGGCTCCTGGTCTCGAATAGGCACAGCTCTGGCCGTTTTGGTTAATTGGGGAGTGACCCAGTGGATGGAAGACCTCTCTCTCTCTCTCTCTCTCTCTCTCTCTCTCTCCCTCTCTCTCTCTGCCTCTCCTTCTCTGTGTAACTTTGACTTTCAAATACATAAATAAATCTTTTTTTTTTTTTGACAGGCAGAGTGGACAATGAGAGAGAGAGACAGAGAGAAAGGTCTTCCTTTGCCGTTGGTTCACCCTCCAATGGCCACCGCGGCCGGCGCGCTGTGGCTGGCGCACCGCGCTGATCCGATGGCAGGAGCCAGGTGCTTATCCTGGTCTCCCACAGGGTGCAGGGCCCAAGCACTTGGGCCATCTTCCACTGCACTCCTGGGCCACAGTAGAGAGCTGGCCTGGAAGAGGGGCAACCGGGACAAGAATCTGGTGCCCCGACCAGGACTAGAACCCGGTGTGCCGGCACCAAAAGGCGGAGGATTAGTCTATTGAGCCACGGCACCGGCCATAAATCTTTAATTAAAAAAAAAAAAACTACTTCAGAGGGCTCTTGGGAGGAAAATGAGAAAATGCACTGCAGTGCCCAGAACTATGGCACACAGCAAGCACTCGATAAATGCCACCAGTTGTTCTTGGTATTGTCCTCATAGGACTTTGTTTTCAGTTTGTGCTACTCCAATAAACATGTTTTGCTAGCAGACGGCTGTAAAATGCTGGTTGGGGGGCAAGTGTCTGATCCGTCAGCTAAGACACCGGGTTGGATGCCTGTGTCCCCTATCGCAGTGCCTGGGTTCAACTCCCAGCTCCAGCTCCTGGCTCCAGCTCCCTGCTAATGTGGACCCAGAGGCAGTGGTGACGGCTCAAGTGGTTGGGCTCCTGTCACCCCCGGGGGAGACCTCGATTCATTCCTGATTCCCAGCTTCAGGCCCTGCCTGGCCCCAGACATTTCAGCAGTTAGGGAGTGAACCAACAAACAGGAGCACCCTTTACCTCACTCTCTGCTTCTTAAAATAAAACAAATAAAATGCATTTATTAATGATTACCAAGTCCTAAAAGAATAAGGTCCAAATGAAGTAGATAAAATTGAAAACAGGTATATAGCAATAATGTAATAAAAAGAGCAACAGTTTACAATTAGCCCATAGCTGGGTTTGAATAAGAGCTGTCCCTCAACTTTCATATATATATTTATATATATATATATATTTAGTAATTTAATAAACATAAATGTATAAACTTGTTTAACAAATATATATTTAGTGAATATATATATTTTAGTCATTTAAATATTTATAGGTTTATTTGAAAAGCAGAGTGTCAGGCCAGCGCCACGGCTCACTAGGCTAATCCTCTGCCTGCGGTGCCGGCATCCCATGTTCTAGTCCCGGCTGGGGTGCTGGATTCTGTCCTAGTTGCTCCTCTTCCAGTCCAGCTCTCTGCTGTGGCCCAGGAAGGCAGTGGAGGATGGCCCAAGTGCTTGGGCCCTGCACCTGCATGGGAGACCAGGAGAAGCACCTGGCTCCTGGCTTCGGATTGGTGCGCCAGCCATAGCAGCCACTTGGGGGGTGAACCAACAGGAAAGGAAGACCTTTCTCTCTCTCTCTCTTACTCACTGTCTAACTCTGCCTGTCCCCCAAAAAAAGAAAAGAAAAGAAAAGAAAAGAAAAGCAGAGTGTCAGAGAGAGAAATAGACAGAGAGCTTCCATCTGCTGGTTCACTCCCCAAATGGCTACAACAGCCAGGGCTGGGCCAGGCCAGAGCCAGAAGTCAGGAGCTCCATCCAGGTCTCCAGTACGGATGGCAGGGCTCCCAGCACCTGGCCCATCACCTGCTGCTTTCCCAGGAGTCACAGCAGGAAGCCGTATCAGAATCGGAGCAGCCCTGGCTCAAACCAGCCCTGCAGTGTGAGATGCCAGTGTAACAACAGGTAGTGTGACTAACCCACAGTGCCACAGTGCCAGCTTCTCAAAGTGTTTCTGGGTTTATTTTTGTTTCTTTGTAACACACACACACACACACACACACACACAGAGGGAGAAGGGGGAGGGGCAGGAGAGGGGGAGGGGGGAGAGAAAGAGAGAGAGATCTTTCATCCACTAGTTCAGTCCCCAAATGCCTGCAACAGCCAGGACTGGTCCAGGCCAAAGCCAGGAGCCCAGAATTCCATCCAGGTCTCCCACATGATTGCTAGTGTATCCCATCTTAATGTATTATTTTTTAAGTATTTGAAAGGCAGAGAGACAGAGACAGAGGGAGAGCTTCCACTGATGGGTTCACTCCCGGAATGCTCTCGACACCTGGGTCGGGCCAGGCTGAAGCCAGGAGGCGAAAACTCCATCTGTGTCTCACAGGGAGGCAGGGACCCGAGCAGCAGGGCTGCCCCCCGCCGCCTCAGAGGTCATTTCAATGGGGTCTGACCTCCATAAATGTCTACAGTAGTGTGTGTGTGTGTGTGTGATGTGCACATTTGAGGAACTATCTGCTTTGCTTGAAGACACAGTGAGAGTAAGAGAAGGAATTTTATTAACTCTTGCGGCCAGTGAGGGACTCACTTCTTCACTGACGAACTTCCAGCCCTGCTTCAGGGTCTCGCACCACATCTCCCACGCTCTGGCAGCTTCCAGCAGCCTCAGCCATTCCTCCCACAGGGCCAGCAGGATCCGCTGCAAATGGACTCCGTCACCCTCTGTGCACCTGGCGCTCAGGCGTCTGACCACCTGGCGTAGTTCCAGCAGGTCTTCCTGGGCTGACTCGGCATTTGACAGCAGAACCTCAAGAAAGAAAAGAAGAGGTAGGACATTGCACCTGCTGTTTTTCTGAATTTATGAACTCTCTTAAATATTGAACAATGAATGACTTAACTCTGCTGAAAGTATTGTGACTTAGTCCTCATCCATTCGGAAGTCAATCTGGTACAGATGAGAATCTGCCACGGACTATTCATTACGGTAGTCATTGTGTGGTTGAGACTACGGAAACTATGGCAGATTTCCCTAGGAGGAATATATTTTCAAGGTACAATGTTCTAGAAGCACACTTGATTATTGTAGCTTAAGTCTCTTATTTTACTAGGTAGTTCATTTGCGAAATACTTACTGCAACCACCAACAAAATATTTAGGCACTTTTTTTAATTTTTGGTTTGGTTTTTGGTGGATGTTAAGCATAGATGCCTGGCAATGATCTCATTCAAGTCCTTAGCAAAATAATAGCACTGATTTTAACAGAAGAGAATACGCAAACACTACGATGGCTTAGGAAGAGGGTTCAAGCAGTATCTGGAATTCAGTTTTGACGGCTGCATAAGTGCTCAGTGGACAATCAAGTCCCATCACTGTCCCAGCAGTGTCCCTAGGACAGGACGGTGCTGGGGGAGGGCTTTCTCCAGGCCCAGTTAGGGAAATCGCTCAGAGTCGTCGTTCTGTTCCTTACCCTGACCTTCTGATTCCAGCATGTTTCATGGGTCTGCACTCAGGGTGCGGATTTCCTGGGTGGTAACTGAGCCACACTCTCGGCCACCCCCGGCCACGTGTTCTGCAGGGTGTCTGCCCACATCCTTCCTGCAGCCTTGCCAGTCTCTCACCTTGCTCTCCTCCAAGCGCTCCAGGGCTTCTTTGTAAGACACCGGCAGCGGGGAGATGGACTGACCAAGCACTGTCCCCATTTTCTTGAGGTTGGCACAAATTTTCTCTTTAATTTTCCCATAGTTCTTGTAATTCTGGAGATACCTAATGAGACACGGTTGAGCAAGAAAAAGTAATATTAAATTTAAGACAACAAACTAACTTCATACAGTGGGTTCCCCACACTTAGTGTGTATATTCGAAAGGGGATCTGACAATGTTCTTTGTTCCTCTTCAATGCATTTCACTGTCTCTACTGACAAGTCACCCCCAAAGGGATTTGCTTTCAATGCGGATTTTAAAAGGCAGGTAGGGCAGACCTGAAAACCCTTGAACTGGAGAAATTACTCAAAACAAGCTCAGTGAAGTGAAAGCTGCATTCCGACCACTGCTGATGAACTACGGATCGGTACAGGCTCGCTGGAAACAATTCAGTCTTAAAAACATTCCTACTGTTGAGCCATTAATTCAGCTTCTGCAATTTATCCTAAGGAATTAATCTTAACCATAGGAATTTATCCTAAACACGATAAAACCTTTTGCATTAGAGGATTCATTAAAATATCAACAATTGCAATACGCTTTTTGTCTAACAAAAGGTATGTTAACTGCAACCTCCATTATATAAAATACTATGTAACATCTGCAATTACTTTTATAAAGGCTTTGTTATAACAAAAGAAAGTTAATGTTACACAGCAAAACAATTAAATAGGATGTTTTATATTTTATCTAGAATATAATATTGTGGTGTATTATAAAACACTATACAATTACATATACAACATATACAACATACATCAATTACATATATAACATAGACTAAATTACCAAGAACAATTACAAATTCTTTACAAATTTTTTAAAAGCCTCTTGGGGTACATATTAGCATAGCAATCAAGATGCCAGTTACAGGGGCAAGCATTGTGGTATAGTAGGCTAAGCCTCTGCCTGTGGTACTGGCATCCCGTACGGGTGCAAGTTCGAATGCTGGCTGCTCCTCTTCAATCTAGTTCCCTGTTAATGAGCCTGGGAAAGCAGCAGAGGATGGCCCAAGTGCTTAGTCCCCTGCACTCCTGTGGGAGACCCGGAAGAAGCTCCTGGCTTCAGATTGGCTCAGCTCTGGCTGTTGTGGCCATTTTGGGAGTGAACTAGTGTATAGAAGACCTCTCTCTCTGTCTCTCCTTCTCTCTAAGTCTGCCTCTGAAATAAATAAATAAATTTTAAAAACAAGATGCTAGTTGTAACCCCTGCATTCCAAATCAGAGTACCTGGGTTCCACACTCAGTTTTGGTTTCTTTTTCTTTTCTTTTCTTTTCTTTTTTTTTTTGACAGGCAGAGTGGACAGTGAGAGAGAGAGACAGAGAGAAAGGTCTTCCTTTTGCTGTTGGTTCACCCTCCAATGCCTGCCGCGGCCGGTGCGCTGTGGCCGGCGCACCGCGCTGATCCGATGGCAGGAGCCAGGTGCTTTTCCTGGTCTCCCATGGGGTGCAAGGCCCAAGCACTTGGGCCATCCTCCACTGCACTCCCTGGCCACAGCAGAGAGCTGGCCTGGAAGAGGGGCAACCAGGACAGAATCCGGCACCCTGACCGGGACTAGAACCCGGTGTGCCGGCGCCGCAAGGCGGAGGATTAGCCTGTTGAGCCATGGTGCCGGCTACAGTTTTGGTTTCTGACTCCATCTTCCGTCAAATGCAAACCCTGGGATGCAGCAGTAATGGCCCAAGTAGTCAGATCCCTGCGACCCTCTCGGGAGACTGGATTGAGTGCCTGGCTCCTACCTTCAACCTGGTCCAGCCAGACAGGTCCCAGCCCTAGCTACTGAAGCACTTAGGGAGTAAACCGGTAAGTGGGAGCTTTTTCTCTCTCTTGTGTCTCAAGTAAAAATAATTAATTAATTAAATCAAAGGTTTTTTTTTTTTTTTAAGATTTATTTATTTTTTTTTTTGAAAGTCAGAATTCCAGAGAGAGAAGGAGAGACAGAGGGAGAGAGAGCAATTTTCTATCTGCTGGTTCACTCCCTAAATGGTTGTAACGACCAGGGCTGGGCCAGGCCAAAGCCAGGAGCTTCATCTGGGTCTCCCATATGGGTGACAGGGGCCCAAGCACTGGGGCCATCCTCCACTGATTTCCTATCAGTCAGGAGCTGGGTCAGAAGTGGAGCAGTTGGGACTCTAACCAGTGCCCATAAGGAATGCCGGCACTGCAGATGGCAGTTTAACCTGCCGCACCACAGTTCCGGCTCCCCCTCAAAAATTTCTTTTTTTTTTTTTTTTTTTTATTTATTTTTTATTTTTTTTTTATTTATTTTTTTTTTTTGACAGGCAGAGTGGACAGTGAGAGAGAGAGACAGACAGAAAGGTCTTCCTTTTGCCATTGGTTCACCCTCCAATGGCCGCCGCGGACGGCGCGCTGCGGCCGGCGCACCGCGCTCCTCCGATGGCAGGAGCCAGGAGCCAGGTGCTTTTCCTGGTCTCCCCATGGGGTGCAGGGCCCAAGCACCTGGGCCATCCTCCACTGCACTCCCGGGCCACAGCAGAGGGCTAGCCTGGAAGAGGGGCAACCGGGACAGAATCCGGCACCCCGACCGGGACTAGAACCCGATGTGCCGGCGCCGCAAGGCGGAGAATTAGCCTGTTGAGCCACGGCGCCGGCCTCAAAAATTTCTTAAAACAGACTAGTATAGTACCAACGCATTGAGGACCCAAACTCCATGAAATGCAAATATACAGAAATAAGCAAAGTCACAGAGCCAGTGTTGGTCAAATTTGAGTTTTCTATGCTTTTTAAAGCTAACCCCAGGATGGGTGTCTAGTAGGAAACCCACTCTCTAAAGATATTTGAACTCACAGAACTATAAAGTATGGGTCTCTAAAATATAGAATAAATTTCTAGAAACCAGTAAAACAGAGATGGATGAACCAATAAAATTACATAAAGGCTTGAATAGGATTTTTATAGAAGAGGATATAGAAAGGACCAATAAGCATTCAAAAAGCAGATCAAACTCATTACAGTCTGAGAAATGCAAATTTAAACCACAATGATATCCACTTCTTACTCATCAGGTGGACAAAGAAGTTTTGCAACATCAAGTGTTGACAATATGGGACAACTGAAATAACTAGATGTTGTGTTTATAAGTTGAAATTGGTAAAAATCATGGGGCCAACATTGTGGAATAGAAGGTTAAGCCTCTGCCTACAACACCAGCATCCCATATGGGTGCCAGTTTGAGGCCCAGCTGCTCCACGTCCGATCCAGCTTCCTCCTGATGAGCCTGGAAAAGCAGCAAATGATGGCCCACGTGCTTAGGCCCCTGCACCCTCATGGAAGACCCGGAAGAAACTTCTGTCTCCTGGCTTCAGCCTGACCCAGCCATGAACATTGTGGCCATTTAGGGAGTGAACAAGTAGATGGAAGACCTCTCTCTTTTTCTCTCCTCTCCTCTCTGGAACTCTTTCAAATAAAAAAAAAAATCTTAAAAAAATTATTTGGTGTAAAGAATTTAACATGTGAATACCTTTTGACCTGGACAATCTCTCTCTCTCTCTCTCTCTCTCTCTCTCTCTCTCTCTCTCTCTCCCTCTTGCATTTAAAAATGTTTTCAACAGCATTATTTGTGAATATAAAGACTGGAAACAGCCAAAATGTTCGAGAATGGGTGAATGAATTTCACTACAGAGAAGAACACACATACACCTCCAGGATCCAGGAACTCCATCTGGGTCTCCAAGGCCAACGGCAGAGGCCTTTTATTTCTGTGGAATCTGTTGTTACATTTTGTTTTACATCTTTGATATTATTGCTTTGGGTCTTCTCTCTGCTTTTTTTGGTTAGTTGTGTCAATTTTGTTTATTTTTTCAAAAAAATAGCCCTTTGTTTTGCTGATCTTTTGTATTTTTTTCTTTGGTTTCAATTTCAGATTTCTTCTCTAATATTAATTATTTCTTTTCTCCTACTAGTTTTGGGTTTGGTTTGCTATTGTTATTCTAGATCCTTGAGATGTACTGATAGCTCATTTATTTGGTGCCTTTCAAATTTCTTGATGTAGGCACCAATAGCTATAAGCTCTCCTCTTAACACTGCTTTTACTGTATCCCATAAGTTTTGATATGTTGTATTGTTGTCTTCATTTGTTTCCAGAAATGTTTTGAGTTCTCCAATGGCCCACTGTTCATTCAGGAGCATGTTGTTCAGTTTCTGTGTGTTCGCATATGTTCTACAAAGTCCTGAGTTGCTGATTTCTAGTTTCGTTCCATTGCAGTCTAAGAAGATTCATGGTTTGATCTAGCTTTTTTTGAATTTGCTGAGACTTGCTTTATGGCCTACCCTGTGGTCAATCCCAGAGAAAGTTCCATGCACTGTGGAGTAGAATGTGTATTCTGCAACTCTAGGATGAACAGTTGATATCTGTTAGGTCCATTTGGTCTCTGCTGTTTCCTTGCTGATTTTCTGTCTGGGTGATCTATCCATTGCTGAAAGTGGGGTACTGAAATCCCCCATTACTATTATATTGGAGTCTGTGTCTCCCCTTACATCCCTTAACATTTCTTTTAAATAACCAGTTGCCCTGTAATTAGGTGCATATACATTTATAGTAGTTATATCTTCCTGTTGAGTTGATCCCTTAATTATTACATGGTGCCCTTCCTTGTATCTTTTAACAGTTTTTGTGTTAAAATCTATTTTGTCCAATATTAGGATGGTTACACCAGCTCTTTTTTGGTTTCTGTTAGTATGGAACGTCTTTTTCCATCATTTCATATTCAGTCTGTGTGCATCTTTGTTGGTGAGATTTGTTTCTTGTACGCAGCAAATAGAGGGTTTTGTTTTTTAATCCATTCAGCCAGTCTGTGTCTTTAACAGGAGAGTTGAGGCCATTTACATTCAAAGTGACTACGGATAAGTAATGACTTTGCCCTTTCATTTTTCCATATAAATTCCTACTTTTTACTGCAGATTTCTTTTGTACTTTTACTGGAGATTTTCTTCTTTTACCCTCTTTCGTAGTGATGACCATGTTTCTGTGTTTCTGTGTGCAGCACATGCTTAAGCATCTGCTGGGCTGGGCAGGTGGTGACAAATTCTTTCAATTTCTGTTTGTCATGGAAGGTCTTTACTTCACCTTCATTCACAAATGAGAACTTTGCAGGGTATGATATTCTGGGATGACAGTTTTTTTCTCTTAAGACTTGGACTATGTCTTGCCATTCTCTCCTAGCCTGCAGGGTTTCTGATGAGAAGTCTGCTGTGAGTCTTACTGGAGATCCTCTGAAAGTAATCTGGTGTTTCTCTCATGCACATTTTAGAATCTTCTCTTTATGTTTCACTGTGGAGAGTTTGATTACAATGTGTCATGGGGAGGGTCTTTTCTGGTCATGTCTATTAGGAGTTTCTATGTGCTTCCTGTACTTGGATGTCCTTTTCTTCCTCCAAATTAGGAAATTCTTCTGTTATTATTTCATTAAAAAGGCCTTGTAGAATTTCTTCTCCCTTTCATGCCTTCAGGAACTCCTAGAATCTGTATGTTGGGTCATTTGATAGTATCCTGTAGATTCCCAACAGTGTTTTTTAGTTTTCTAATTTCTTCTTCTGTTTGGTCTGACTGTGTAATTTCCTGTGCTTTGTCTTCTAAGTCATATATTCCCACTTCTGCTTCACCGATTCTGTTGTTAAGGCTTTCCACCACATCTGTCATTTGTTCTATTGAATTCTTCATTTCCAAGATTTCATTTTGATTTCTCTTTAAGATCTCAATGTTGTGGGAGAAATTTTCTTTCGTGTCATGTATGGATTTCATTAGTTCACGCATTTGCTTCTGATTACTTCTTCTTCTTCTTCTTCTTCTTCTTCTTCTTCTTCTTCTTCTTCTTCTTCTTCTTCTTCTTCTTTTTTGACAGGCAGAGTGGACAATGAGAAAGAGAGACAGAGAGAAAGGTCTTCCTTTTGCCGTTGGTTCACCCTCCACTGGCCGCCGTGGCTGGCATGCTGCGGCCGGCGCACTGCGCTGATCTGAAGCCAGGAGCCAGGTGCTTCTCCTGGTCTCCCATGGAGTGCAGGGCCCAAGCACTTGGGCCATCCTCCACTGCACTCCCTGGCCACAGCAGAGAGCTGGCCTGGAAGAGGGGCAACTGGGACAGAATCCGGCGCCCCGACCGGGACTAGAACCTGGTGTGCCGGCACCACAAGGCGGAGGATTAGCCTATTGAGCCGCGGCGCCGGCCTGATTACTTCTATGTAATCTTATGATCAATTTTTTGAATTCCATTTCTTGCATTTCTTCCATCTCACTATCTTCACAATCTAGTATTGAACTGTTGTGTTCTTTTGGGGGTGTCATGTTTTCTTCCTTATTCTTGTTCCTTGAATTGGTGCATTTGTTATTCAGCATTTGTGGAGATACTTGGTTATTTTTTTGTTTTGTTTTGTTTTGTTTTGTTTTGTTTTTTTTTTTTTTTGCTTTGGGGGCTTTTATCTTTGGACTATGTCTGTGTGGATTAGTGGAATGTCTGCTTTCAGGGAATACCTAGAGGTGTGTGGTGGGTGTGGCCAGGGAGATCTGTTCAGTGCTCCAGGGTGAAGGGTGTGTCTGAGGTGACACATCTGGGTTAAATATCCCTTTTTTTTAAATCAGAGGAGATGTTTGCTCCTCTCCATTGCTGTAGACTTGTCTGAGCTCTTCTCAAAGGAGACCAGTACCTGGGTGCTGGCCCCAGTGAGTATATTACTCAATTATTCATCCGTTCTGCCACAAGGACCACACAAAGATCTGTGCAGTCCTCAGTATAAGCACAGATTCCCCAGCAGTGTCCCTCACCAGGGAACCAGGGAGCCCTGATCATGTGGAGTCTCCCACAGTGACTGCCCAGAGTCCCAGCCACACCCTGAGTTCTCCCACACAGCCTCAGTGTTTCCACAGTCCCAGCACACAAGCCTCCCACAGTCATGAGCACCCAGCCCCTGTCTGTTCTCCCTACTGGACTCAGGAGTCTCCATTCGGTTAGTTGCTCGGTGCAGACATGAGCTGGTGCAGCTGTTATGTATGTCCAAAATGGCACTTGCTCTCTGTCAGCTTGTTACAGGACACCATTGCAGGGTGATCGGGGAGAGAGAAACGTGCTGCACCTTCATTTTTGCCCCTCTAGTTTGTCAGGTACACTATCCCCCATGGAATTCCCTCTAGGCTGTTTCTGCAGCTTTATCACCAGTGGCTTGGGCTTCTGCAGTCTGGTCTCGCCTCACTCTCCAACGCTGGTGCAGAGGCTCTTGGCTGCTGGGGTCCAGAGCTGTGAGAATCCTTGTCCTCCTCATAGGTCCACCAAGTCCCTCCAACTTGCCTGGAGTTTCCTCTGTTGTTTTCTCCCTATCTCGTCCCTGAGACTACACTCTCTCCACTTTTTAAAAACTATCTGCTCCTAGATAGATCAGCAAGCTCCCTCCCTATTCTGCCATCTTACTCCCTCCTTGAGATACATGCATTTCCCATACATTTACTTTTTAAAATCTTCTGTTGGTGTAGACAATAATAAAAACACAAAAGACACAGGGGCCACTTCAAAAAAATTCATGAAAATGCCTACCACAGTTTTTTTCATTTTTCTTCTTTTGTTTTTCCATATATTTCCAAATTATCTAATGTGTACATGCAAACTATAAAGACAAGAGTATTTTTATATTCTTAAAGCAGTACCTCTAACAGGAGTCCTACCTTTCTCGCTCAGCGTCCGCTCCTCTGGTTGCCTCCTGCAATGTTGACTTCTTAGCAACCAGTTCCTGCAAAGTGCATTGCAGCTGCAGCTTGGCCTGGGGGCTGCACACAGTGCCCAGCCTCTCCGCGAGGCCCTGGATGTCCGCTAGAGTGGATTCCAGCTCCTCCTGCTTGCGCTGAGGCGCTGCCAGTGATTCTTCCAGATTGTCCAGGTCTACTGGGTGCGATGCACAGGTGGCTCCAAGGGACACGATGATCCCCACTGCCCTGGTGACTGCTTCGTTGTAGTGAATGACATTTTCATGAGCATCATTCAACACATTCTGTTGAACAGGAGATTAAATGCTGTGACCAAACTTCCAGAATAGTTGGGACTTTGTCATTCTCAATTTTTTTATTTTAAAAAAGATTGATTTGGGGGCTGGCACTGTGGCATAGCAGGTAAAGTTGCCACCTGCAGTTCTGGCATCCCACATGGATGCCGGTTCAAGTCCTGGTCACTCTGCTTCTGATCCAACTCTCTGCTATGGCCTGGGAAAGCAGAAGATGGCCCAAATGCTTAGTCCCCTGCACCTGCATGGGAGACCAGGAAGAAGCTCCTGGCTCCTGGCTTCGGATCATCTTAGCTCCGACTGTTGCAGCCATTTGGGGAGTAAACCAGTGAATGAATGACGTCTCTCTCTCTCTGCCTCTGTAACTCCACCTTTCAAATAAATAAATGAATAATCTTTTTAAAAAGAGTATTTATTTCTTTACTGACGAGAAAGAGATATCTTCTATCCTCTGGTTCATTCCCAAAATGGCCACGAAGGCTGGGGCTGGACCAGGCTGAAGTCAGGAGCCTGGAACTCTATTCGGGTCTCCCACATGGGTTGCAGTACTTGTGACATCTTCTGCTGCCTTTCCAGGCACATTAACAGGGAGCTGGATCAGAAGTGGAAGAGCCAAGACTCGAATCAGGGCCCATATGGGAGGCTGGCATCCCAGGTGGTGGTTTAACCCACTGTGCCACAACACTCACCTCAACTCTTGATTTTTCATGATGCATTCATATTATGTATTTCAGTCTTACAATAAGAGTTAGCTTCTCATTCTTACAATTTGACAATGCTATACTATTATTTTTTAAAAAAATATTTATTTATTTACTTGAGAGGTAAAGGTAGGGTTACAGACAGAGAGGAGAGACAGAGAGAAAGGTCTCCCATCCAATGGTTCACTCCCCAAATGGCCGCAACAGCCGGAGCTGTGCCGATCTGAAGCCAGGAGCCAGGAGTTTCTTCTGGGTCTCCCACATGCGTGCAGGGGCCCAAGGACTTGGGCCATCCTCCACTGCTTTCCCAGGCCATAGCAGAGAGCTGGATCAGAAGAGGAGCAGCCGGGACTAGAACCAGAGCCCACGTGGGATGCCAGCACCACAGGCAGAAGACTAACCTACTGCACCACAGCACTGGCCCTCTACTATTATTTAAAAATTAGGGAAAGGCAGTTGGGGCAGCATCTAAGATGTCACTTGGGATGCCCACATCCCATACTGAAGGCCCTGGTAAGCAGCAGAGATGGCTCATGTGCTTGGGTCCCTGCCACCAACACGAGAAATCCAGATCAAGTTCCAGCTCCTGGCTGCAGCCTGGCCCACCTGGGCTCTTGCAGGCATTTGGGGAATGAACCAGGAGACAGAACTCTGTCTGTGTGTCTCTGTCTATCTGTCCGCATTTCAAATGAATAAAAATAAAATTTACAAGAATGAATAGTGAATAGCTTTTTTTGCACAAACAAAAATTGTTTTCAGATTTTCTAAGAAATCTAAATCAAATTCAAAATAATATCTCAAAACTCATGTCTACTGATGCATGGCCCTGTTCTGAAACTCCTGTTAGATCAAGAACTAAATAAAGCCATGGACAATGACTAATGTATACAGCCTTAATCAGTATTTTTGAACAAATGAAAACAAAGCACACAGAAACTACAGACTTCTTCTGTTTTTAAGATTGATAGCAGTGCCACCATTTTAGCTTGGGAACACCAAGGAATGTCCCTGCACCAAGTCTTCTCATTGAAATATAAGAGCCAAATGGCCAGGGCTGCAGCAGGATGAAGCCAGGAAGCAAGAGCTTCATACGGGTCTCCCAAGTGGGTGATGGGGTTCAAGCGCTTTGGCATCTTCCGCTGCTTTCCCAGGCCATCAGCAGGGAGCTGGATCAGAAATGGAGCAGCCGGGACTTGAAGTGGCGCCCATATGGGATGCCGGCACCGCAGGCAGCAGCTTGATCCACTGAACCACAGTGCTGACCCCAGAACAAACGACTTTAAAGGTCCCTTCCAGTCCAGTTGTCATCACAGTAATCACATATTTTGGGGACCTGGGTATCAGAGCACTTCAAAATAAAAATTTTTTAAAAAGGGTACAGTTTGAATTCCAGTGATGCCCTGGCTACAGGCCCTACTGTCAGACAGAAAGGAAGGGAATACATAGGAGTCGCTTCCAACAGAGACCAGCAAGTGACCACAACCACTGGACTGTGATAGTAGAAAAGCAGCCACAGCCAACACATATGCAAACGGGCATGGCTGTGTTCTAATAAACCCTTACAGATTGTGGGAGTAGGAGGCCCACAGTTCCCTATGATACCTGGTTCAAGCCCCAACTACTCTGCACTTCCAATCCAGCTTCCTGCTAATGCACCTGGGAGGCCAAGTGCTTGTGTTTTGGTCACTCTCGTTGGAGAGCCGGCGAGTTCCTGGCTGCTAGCCTGGCCTGCCCCCGTCCTGGCTATTTGGAGAGTGAACTCTCAAATGGCAGGTCATTCTCTGTGTCTCTCTCTTACTCTCAGTCACTCTGCATTTCAAATAAAAATAATATATCTTTTAAAATATGGACAGCATGTGGCCCACGGGGTTTAACCTGATGACCGTTGCTCAGAAGGGTCAGGTTTCAATTTGAATTCTAGTTCTGAAACTCCGGCAAGGCCCTGAGAAAATCTTCGTGTTTTTGAACATCAGTTTCTCTCTTCTGAAGTGGGATTAATAATAGAACTCATCCCACTGAGTTGCTATGAAGATGAAAACTGGAGTGGTTTGTACAATGCTTAGCACATTGCAAGCTGTAAATAAATGTCAGATGTAATCTGGTGTTCTTTCTTCTACCATACTTCAGAAAGTTCATGGAAAATGGAATCCAAAGATAAGTTTATTTGGGTGCAAATTTTAAAAACATTCACGCATAATTTTTCATAATATGTATATCCCATGAACTTTGTGAAGCCCCTTCACGTGCGTGGAGTTCAAAATGCTTTTGTATCAAAATGAGCTCATCTTTTAACTCCGCTTTCCAAACTTTACAAAGAACCCTCATACTTCTTCCATGACACTGTACTATCTCTAAAAACAAGCAAACAAGGACACACACACACACACACACACACACACACACATACAGCCTTCTGAGCTCTCTAAATGATATGAAGGAAGCAGAAGCAAAAACGTCAGACCTTTTTTTCAAAGTATAAAGCATTGCATTTACATAGAAATTACCCTGAAGAGAAGTCTCCTGTAGAACCTATAATTTCTTTAGAAGTACAAATATTAACAGAGTAAAACAGAAAACCATGGCATTAAAATAGATACTCTAACAGCCCAGTTTAACAACAAAACTCACTTTGCGCAAGTCAATGCTTGTGTGGAGTTGCCTCTGAAGATCTTCAATGTCACGCAGTGTTGAGTGCACATCCCTGGTTTCAGGAGGGGTTCTCTCTTCCCTTTGCGTCTCGGGCACAGCCACAGCTCTAACCGTACACATTTCTGCCTGAACCTGCTCCCATAAGGCTTCACAGTTGTCCTTTTCGTTTTGAATGTGGGCAACGTCCAGGTGTATAAGTAAAGGCTGCTGTAGTTGACATTCTACCTGATTTAACAGATGTAAGGAACGTTCGAGTCTGTCCTGCAAACTCTTCTCATCCATGTCTTTCGGCTGGAAGCGTGAGATCATGTTTTGAAGGAGCTTGCGTAAGTTATCTTTTTCTTCTGCTTTTTGCATTATGTGTGCTATTTCCTTCTCTTTGAATGAGTCGTCGAAGGCCTCGCTTTCAGTCAGCTGCTTCATCAGGCCATCGTAGGAGCACTTGGTCTTCTCGAGTCTCTGGTCCAGGATCTGGGCCTGCAGCAGACAGCTTTCTGGTGATGCGCCAGGAGCGTTCAGAAGGGCCTCAGCTCTTTTCCCAATGTGCAGGTCCACAGCCCTCATTTTATCCAGGGACTCTTGATACGTGTCACGCGCGGTCACAAACTCGTCCATCTGTTTCATTTGTTCTTCAAGCTCCTTTTCTTTTTCATGCACTTGGCTTTGTAATTGGTCAAGTCGCGAATGATCCCACTCTAGGCCCATAAACTCAAACACTTCCTTAAGTTTCAACATCTGTAAGACGCCGCGCTGAACACCACTGAGTCTGTCTTTCAGAGTGCGAAACGCTTGTTCAGCATCCTGGTTTATTTCTTGAGTGAGCAATAGCTCCTTGAGCTGTAGATCGTCAACTTCCTTCTGAAGCACGGATATTTTTTCCTGGAATTCTCTGAAAAACTTTACTTTGTGTTCTACTTCACCGTATCTATTCTCGATGAATCTCTGCGTTCTGCTGACCCTAGTCTTAAGATTTTTCAAATGGTCATCCAGAAATAATCGTTCAAACACATTTAGATCCGCGGAAATGGTGGCGAGTTCCGGGAGCTGTGTTGAGATTAGCTTCTCCACTTCCCGCAGTTCCTCCTGAGATCCTTTCAGAGTGACGAGGTGGCGTCCCAGCTCCGCTTCTGTGCAGGTGGCTCCCATCTGGTCTATCATTAGCATTTCACTTTTCTGCAGTGTCGAATGCACCTGCCCTATCACCGCGAAAAGCCTGCTTCTCTCTTCCAGTTGGCATTCTAACTGCTGGGATCGTTCCGTTGATTTTAGAACTAGCGTTTGGTACTGATTCTGTAAATACTCGAGCAGGTACTGCAAATCATTGCTCTCGTCTGCTGGAAGATTAGAAATGTGATCTTTGACCTTTTCGGCCAACGATTCCACAGCCTGCTGCTTTTCCAGTATGCTGTCATGTGTCACCTTGCGTCTTCGGATCTGTGACAGAATGTCCTCTGGGAGAAGGGAAACGGGGTGACCGAGTTCCCCCAACAGATTCTTGACCCACAGGATGGTCTCCCTCACCTCGCTGCTCATCTCACACTTCTTCATCTGATTTTCTACTTCTAGACTTAGCGGCTCCAATGCGTCCAACTGACTTTTCAGATTATTTATTGCATCTTCCAGAATCGTCTTGTCTTTTTCTCCCCAGAGCCTCTTCATCTGAAGTTCAGCTTGCCCCTTCAAGACAGAAAACCCCTGCTTCAGCGTCTGGAGTTCAGTGGCTGAGGCGACCGCACTCTGGTCTCCCTCCTGGGCTCCTGCTGAGTTCAGCCTTGAGCGTAGACGTTGCTGCTGCTTGTGCAGGGAAATCTCCACCTCGCGGATCTTACTCATGAGGGAGGCGAATTCATCCCGTTCCACTGCTTGCTGGGAGTACGTCTTCTGCAGCAGCTGTGCCACCTGCTCCCATCCACGTTCAAGCTGCTTCATCTGGCTTTCCAACAACGTCTTATCCATGCCAGTCAGATGTTTTGAAACGTTTTCCCATTCTATTTTCAGCTTGCCTAGCCATCCTTTCTCTTTTTCTACTGATGCCAACAGTTTTTTAATTTTGTCCAGATGGGCTGCACTGTCCAGGGAACCTCTAGAAAAGGGGGGGGAGGATAGAGCTTGTTAGTATTTAGTACACAGTAACACGGGGCTTGCTGTCACAGAATAAATTGGTTCTGGTTTGAATGCACAGAAAACATTTAGGGTGTCTATAAAAGCACTCAGTTCTGAAAATAAAAAGCAGAATCTTCTATATTATAGCTTTCAGTGAGTGTGTGACAATGTAAGAATCTCAGCTGTAAAACAATAATAATAAAAACAAAGAACCACAGGAGGGACTGGCACTGAGTTGATTGTCTGTATCCCCCTCAGGTCCGTATGTTGCAAACCCAATCGCTAATGTGACAGTGTTGGCAGACAGGATCTTTGGGAGGCGATTAGGTCATGGCAGGGGGTCCCTTATGAATGGGCTGAGTCCCTTACCAAAAGGAACTCACAGAACTTTCCTGTTCCTTCCACCACGTGAACAGTGAACTAGACAATGTACCTGCAAGGGCCTCTGTATTCAAACACTGATTTATTTATCTACTTTCATTTATCTAAAAGGCAGAGTAAGAGACGGAGAGGGAGAGGGAGAGGGAGAGGGAGAGGGAGAGGGAGAGGGAGAGGGAGAGGGAGAGGGAGAGGGAGAGGGAGAGGGAGAGGGAGAGGGAGATCTTCATCTACTGGTTCACTCCCAAATGGCTGCAGCAGCTGGGGCTGGGTCACACACGTGGAAGGCAGGAACCAGGAGCTCCATCCAGGTCTCTGCTGCGTGGGTGGCAGGGATCCAAGGACTTGAAATCACTAGTGCTGCCTGCCGAGGGGCACATCCAGCAGGAAGCGGGATCAGGAGCAGGAGGCAGGACTCGAACCCAGAGGCTCTGATCCGGGACGCAGGCATCCCACAGAGCAGCTCAGCCCTCTCGCCACATGCCTGCCCCTGCCACGGTCTCCATCTGGACTTGCCAGTGCCTCGAACCGTGAGAAATAAATTCCCGTCTGATCCACAGGGTCTTGCGTCAGCGACCCAGACAGATTCAGAGGGCTCCCACAGGGCGCGGCTTCCTACCATTGACTCCTTGAGTCATGACGTCATTCCCCAGCAGCCAGTCTTAAAACCCTGCCCGGCCAAGGCAGAAGAGGCAGCGCCTTGAACGCAAAGCCCACAGTTCTCAGACTTACCCTTTCAGGTTTTCTTTTTCCGCCAACCAGGCTTTCACGGAGGTGGCGGCTGCACTGAGCTGCCCCTGGAAATCTGCAAGGAGACAGTACTGGCTTTCTCTGTTTTCCTTCAAAGTCGCAAGAGCCTGGAGCAGCGTGTCCAAGTGCTGGGCGGGGTCTCCGGTGTCCTGGAGACCCAAGGCGCTGGCTTCGGCCAGTGTTTTGATGACTGCTCTCTTCGCTTCCAGCTGCGCGTGTAATTCCTAAAAACAAGCAGGCAACCCAGTGGAGCATTCATTCCCTGGTTCATTCATTCACTTCTTCCCTTTCCTCCTCCCCTCAAGTAGTACATTCCACAAGACCGTGTTTTAAACACAAAGGGTCTCCAAGGGCTGCATGGAAAATGCACGGGATGAGAAAACTATGCATTGATCGCAAACTTGCTTTACTGGAAAATTAAAATTTTTCAAGTTCCATTTTCCACGAACTTTTCTAAGTCCCCACTTAGTTCCTTTGTCCAAAGAGAAACAAACGTCCTTAAAATACTTAAAAGTATTTCCCCTAGAATCAAGTTAAAACCAAGACTAAAACGTCATCCCGTTCTCTTCAAAGATTCTACCAGGTCTAAAGAGACATTCGCCTGATTTTTATTATTTACATCTATCACTTCTCTCTGCTGTTTCAAATACATGTACTGTTTTTTTTTTTCTTAAGATTTATTTAATTATTTGAAAGTCAGAGTTACACAGGGAGAGGAGAGGCAGAGAGAGAGAGAGAGAGAGAGAGAGAGAGAAAGAGAGAGAGAGAGAGAGAGGTCTTCCATCCACTGGGTCACTCCCCAATTGGCCACAATGGCTGGAGTTGTGCCAATCTAAACAATCCAAAGCTAAAAGCCAGGAGCCTCTTCTGGGTCTCCCATGTGGCTGCAGAGGCCCAAGGACCTGGGCCATCTTCTACTGCTTTCCCAGGCCACAGCAGAGATCTGGATCAGAAGTGGAGCAGCCGGGTCTTAAACCCGCACCCATACATGTTTACTGTAATGTAAACTTAGCTAAAACTGTAGGGATCATCATAATCCCACTTTGAAAAACACAGCCACGTACTGGATTTTTAGATCACATAGTTTTAATATATAAATACATAAACACAGCTGTAAAAACAAAACAGGAAGACCCCATAACGTTGATCATTAGGAAGAAATAAAAGGGCTGTGTCAGAATCAGAAGAATATGTATGACTAAGAAAAGGAACAATGACAAGTCAAAATCTCCAAGTTTTCTTACTGAGTAAGTTTTTGGGAACTTTGTGCAAGAGAAAGAAGACTAATGCTCATTAAAGCTTCCACTTTGTAAATGGAAAGATTGATGCAACTCACTGATGAGTACATAATTACACAGTTACCAAATTGATCATCAGGCAGAGGTTAAATAAGACTTTTCACTAGGTGCGAGGAAGTTTTTGGTAATTAACGCATATTGTATTGCACTGGATAAACGATGCAATCATGTTGCCAGTATTCCGTGTTTTCATACCTCTATCTCTTTTAATTGTTCATTTCTTAACACGACATCGAATTCTAAAGGTTGATCTTGCAGCCGCCTGACTTTCTGCTCATCTTCGCTGTTGTTCATGCTTTCTTGAACGCCAAGGAAAAGTTGTTTTGACAAAATCATCTCCACAGCTGAATTCTGAAAGCATAAAGAGATTAATTGCTGAGCAGTCTCCCTTCCAAAGGAATGATGTGTATTTTTCTTGATAAAAACATTTCAGATGCTTCTGTTTAGTTGGAGTAAAGGCCTTGAAGAAATAAATTTGGGCACTACCAAAGGCAACTTTTTTTTTCCATACAACTTTTTTTCATGAGAAAATACAGAAACTAGCATTGCTTCCTTAAATACTGGGGTATAACCTATAATCTTTTTATTTTTTAAAACTTATTTATCTATTTATTTATTTGAAAGTCAGAGTTACAAAGAGAGAGGAGAGGCAGAGAGAGAGAGAGAGAGAGAGAGAGAGAGAGAGACAGGGGTCTTCCATCTGCTGGTTCACTCTCCAATTGGCCACAATGGCCAGAGCTGAGCTGATCAGAAGCCAGGAGCCAGGAGCTTCTTCCTGATCTCCCACACAGGTGCAGGGGCCCAAGCACTTAGGCCGTCTTCCACTGCTTTCCCAGAGCTGGATCGGAAGTGGAGCAGCCAGGACTCGAACCAGCGCCCATATGGGATGTCAGCAATGCAGGCGGCAGCTTTATCTGCTACGCTACAGCGCCAATCCCATAATCTATAATCTTAAAGAACACAGATACAGGAAAAAACAAAAGTTCCAATATGTGTACAAGGGTGCTTCAAAACTGACATGGAAAAATGAAATTACAACACAGATTTATTGTGGCACAAGTCAGTTTCAATCTATGCAGTTTTTCATAGTAGGCATTTTTCATAAACTTTCTGGAGACCCTTGTATGCATGGACTTCAACATTTTTTGTATGAAAATAAACATCCTTTAACTCCATTTGCCATGAACTCTTTGAAGTCTTCTTATATTTGGTATTTACTGCGATGGCAAGAATAAGAAAAACAAAGTTTTACTGTGGCCCAGGGGTAGTTTCAGTGGGTAGGAGGAAGGGACACCAAGATGCTATGGTACCAACAGTAAGCCACACCTGAAAACAGTTGGCAGCAAGAGTTACAGCCTGGGTCAGACAGAAAGGTTGCGTATGGAGAAATCCCATCTTTGGAGAGAGTTCTAAAACTCCGGGGCCCTCCATAGACACACAGAGACAGAGAGCTCCCTCCACCTAGTCATTCCTTCTGCGGAGGAAGGGCCTTCCATGGGTTCACCAGAAACGCTCATCCTGATGGGACTCTGCATGGACTTCCCTTTCCCTTCTGTCGCCCACCACCTCGGACAAGTGCCCCTGTGTTTGCTGAGCACTTGCACGAACCAGGTACCACCTCTGTGATTCGGAAAACTTTCCATTAGTTTGCCAAGGAATTAATTTTTACTTTCAGGTTGAATTACAAGTGAAAAGTCATGTACTTCTACCCTATGTAGGACTGTTGAGGTATGAAATCCACTAAAATGAGTCCACAGCTGCAAATAAGGATGACAATACTGTCTTTTTTTTTTTTTTTAAGATCTTTTATTTATTTATTTGACAGGTAGAGTTACAGAGAGTGAGAGGGAGACAGAGAGAAAGGTCTTTCTTCCGTTGGTTCACCCCTCAAATGGCCGCACTGATCAGAAGCCAGGAGCCAGGGTCTCCCATGCGGGTGCAGGGTCCAAGCACTTGGGCCATCCTCCACTGCCCCAGCTGCTCCACTTCCAGTCTAGCCCTCTTGTGGCCTGGGAAATCAGTAGAAGATGGCACGGGTGCTTGGGCACCTGTTCCAGTATGGGAGATCTGGAAAAAGCTCCTGGTTCCTGGCTTCAGATTGGCCCAGCTCCGGCTGTTGTGGCCAACTAGGGAGTGAACCAGCAGATGGAAGACCTCTCTCTCTCTCTCTCTCTCTCTCTCTCTCTCTCTCTCTCTGCCTCTCCTTTTCTCTCTGTGTAACTCTGACTTTCAAATAAATAAATAAATCTTTAAAAAATATATCCCAAGACAGTACTATCAGATGTTAACATGAGTGGAAATTGCATGTAGTAGCATAAAGAAATTTTCTGTACCATACTGGCAACTTTTCTGTAAAACTATTCTAAAATCAAGTTTTGTTTTGTTTTGTTTTGTTCTGTTAATAAAATAAATAGTGTTGGGAGCTTCACCATTTCTAACTGGTAGAAAATCCCAGCTATGTAGGGTTACTGGTTTTGTTTTTTTTTTTTTTTTTAAGATTTGTTTATCCACTTGAAAGTCAGAGTTACAGAGAGAGAGAGAGAGAGAGAGAGAGAGAGAGAGAGAGAGAGAGGTCTTCCATCCGCGGGTTCACTCCCCAATTGGCCGCAATGGCCAGAGCTGCACTGATCTGAGCCAGGAGCTTTCTCCAGGTCTCCCACATGGGTGCAGGGGCCCAAGCACTTGGGCCATCTTTCACTGCTTTCCCAGGCCACAGCAGAGAGCTGGATCGGAAGTGGAGCAGCCGGGACCCGAACCAGCACCCACGTGGGATGCTAGCACTGCAGGCAGTGGCCCCACCCGCCACACTACAGGGCAGGCCCTTTGAAATTCTTAATTGGCCCTTATCACAAGTCATTTCGTGCCCTCTTCCCATGGGGGATTGAGTCACCAGACCAAACACCCACCCCTCTTTATCTAAGTAAGAATCTGGAGTACTTGGTCTCGCTTACCTGATGAACACATGCCTCAAGACCGCGGTTACCCAGGAAAACACCAGTGACGTGTGTGATGGCTGCCTTTCATAGCCAGAAAAGCTACACTTGGGAACCTGAAAGGACCCCAGAACTCCCTCTGTCAACCAACCCCAAAGCCATGTTCCTACTCTGGCCGTTGAGGGATTCAACAGAATCCATCACACAAGAGCTTCAAATGACAAAGGTGGTGTTGCCTTGCTCGCATCATGGAGCTTAGAACCCAGAGCCCAGGACCTGATTGGCTTTCAAGAAAATTCTCTCCTACCCATTCTTCCCTGCCACCCTGGAAGGAGGATCTCCAAGAAGTCAGGGGAAATGGCTATTCTGAGAAAACTCCGCAGGCACCAATAGCAACTTATCTTTTAATGTCATTATCCATGGACTTTCTGAAGCACCCTGGTGTCTCTTCTCCCAAGCCTCCTGCAGCTCAGCAGTGAAAGGCAATTCTAACCTCAGTGTCATCACCATCAGAGAGAAGACCAAAAGGCAGAGTGACAGACTCAGAGGGTGCCACGGTCACAGCCTGACGTCCACAGCGTTGACCTCGGGCACACAGGTGTCGCCACCGCACCTGCTTCTCAGTCTCTCACTGTCACCTCCCTCTACGTTGGGCTCCAGCCACAGCGGCTGAAACTCTTCAAGCTCACGATATCCTGGGCCACAAATACTCCCCATGCCCAGGCCTGAGCCCTGTTATCTGCAATTGACCCAGAGTCTTAGACCACAGGGGTCAGTCCTGGGGGGAGCTCTCTCTGACGCAGGCACCCAGGGCACAGCCCTTGGCTAGAAGCTCTTACGGAACTGGGCTTCTTCCCGTCCGTGCCTGCAGTCAGACTCGGCCTAGAAGCTTCGAGAGAACACAGATTGTACGAGTGTCTGAGTGCTCACCGCCTGTTCAGTCAATGAGAGGGAAATCAAGGGGCTGTGCTTGGTCTTCTATTGTCAGCACTCACAGTGGGTTACAGAGCGGTGTGCAAATAACTTGAGGACCACCACTCCAGTGGTGTTGACCAGACACCTGCTAGCAAGGTCAGGAGTGGCTGGAGAGGACGTGACACAGGGGCTGGGATTCCAGGATGGAGAAGCCCGAACTGAACACAGTCCCCACGGAGGTCAGGCAGCACAACAGGGCACCACCGTGCGGCTCTAGAAGGTCGCAGGGTATAGAAACCCTATTTGAACGCATTTAGCCACGTTTTCCGAGAACTTAACTCGGATCTCAATTTTTCCACCCGTGCAGCATGTTTTGTGCAATGGTCAAGTTCTAAGTGTCAGGCCAGCATTTCAGACAGGATGTGCGGGGTCCCATCCTAGCTCGGCTGGACTTCAGTGCCCTTGCCAGAAATATAACGGCTGCGAAGGTCTAATGTCTCCTCTCCATCTGCCCGAGCTTTTAGGACGTGGGAGCGTGTTTTCAAACACATGTTGCTTGGAGACAGCGGTTAATATGCACACTGCGTGAGTCATTTATCCTAGCAAGGAATCGAGCCCGGACTGTGGAAACTCCTCCAGAGTAAGAGGCAAAGCTTGGACACTGAGCAGAGAGAGCAAAGCTGTGAAACGAGGACTGGGCTGACCCACAGCCCAACGAGGCACCCGCAGTTTGTTTTGTCAGGTCTGCTAAGCTACCAGGACAGAGAGCGTTTAGGGCAAGGCTGGAACCTCTCTCCTGTAGGCAGCTCCCCTTGTTCTTCCAGAACTAACTGCGCTTTCGCTGCCGTCACCGCGAGCTGGAAGCCCTGTGCATTCTGCTGCACCTGCCGTCATCTCCTTCCCCGGACAAATGCTTTCTTAACCATCAAACTCTAAAGGCTCAGAAATTCAGGAAATGAACAGAAAACAATTCAGAAATACAGTTAGACCCAGTAACCAGGAGGTTAAAGAAGTGATTACAGATGAATGGTTTAAGGATTTTTTTCCCTATCTTTTTTGAAAAAATGTATTTATTATGTGAGAGAGAAGGAGGAAGGGAGGGATGGGGTGGGAGAGGGAGGGGAAGAGGGAGGCGAGCTCACCAGACAGAAAGAACTCCATCTAGGGCTGCCCCATGAGTGGCAGGCACCCAAGTACTTGAGCCATCAGCTGCTGCTTCCCAGGATCTGTGTTGGCAGGAAGCTGGAGTCAGGAGCCAGAGTCGGGACTTGAACCAGGCACCCTCATATGGGACCTGAGCCTCTTTTTCATTGGCAGGAAGCTGGATCAGCAGCGGAGCAGCTGGGTCTCTTGAATCACACTGCAAGCGGCAGCTTCATCCAGCGTGCCACCATGCCAGGACCCTGGCCGGGAGTGTCTTAACCAGGACGGCAAACACTCTCCTGCTGGTATTTGACTAAAGGCAACTTTGTCACATAGATTGCCATTTGTGAGGAATGGGACAAGAAAGATTAAAATGCAAGTGCAGGGGCCAGGCGCTGTATGCAGCGGGTTAACGCCCTGGCCTGAAGCGCCAGCATCCCATATGGGCGCCAGTTCGAGTCTTGGCTGCTACTCTTCCGATCCAAATCTCTGGTGTGGCCTGGGAAAGCAGTAGAAAATGGCCCAAGTGCTTGGGCCCCTGCACCCACGTGGGAGATCTGGAAGAAGCTCCTGGCTCCCAGCTTCGGATCAGCACAGCTCCGGCCGTTGTGGTCAATTGGGGAGTGAACCAGCGGATGGAAGACCTCTCTCTCTGTCTCTCCCTCTCACTGTCTGTAACTCTACCTCTCAAATAAATAAATAAAATCTTAGAAAAAGAATAAATTATGAATGTCTGAGTTTCTTTGATTTTCTTCTTTATTATTTCTGTTTAGGGGCATCTAAAACCCTAAGGGATTAGACAATTCTCACTTTTATCCATGCTTTAATTTGTTACTAATGCATATAGGAAGGGGGCAGTGGATGTTGGCTCTGTCTGATCACTCTTAAAAAATCTTAGAAATCCACAGACAAAAATATGCAGTAGGGTATGGATCACAAACACCCATATCTTTCAGACCACAAAGCTGGTAAGTTCTTTCGCCTCTGGTTCTGCCTTAATATTTCTGACATGAAAGAAAAAGCCAACCAGAGGTTCAGACCTAAAACACCCCTGCGGGAACAGGTGGTTAGCCTGGTGGTTACGACGCCCACCTGCCAGGTTCGAGGATCTGGGCTCACTCTTCAGCTCCAGCTTCCTGCTAATGGAGACGCTGGGAGGCAGCAGTGATGGCTCAAGTAGTTGGGTCCCTGCCACGCACGCGGGCCACCTGGACTGCATTCACTCCTGGCTCCCGACTTCTGTCCAGCTCCAGCCACAGTGGGCACTTGGGGAACGAAACGTACATAAAAGCTCTGTCTGTCTGTCTATCTCTTTCTGTCTCTCAAAATAACAACGACAAAAAACCAAAATATCTCTAATTTCATCTAAAATGAAATTCTTGACAATGGATTCAAATAAACACCCGCACGATGGCAATTTTTGCAAGAATGCTCCAAGGTGAATGAAATTTACTACAGAAAAAGCAAAAGGAATGTACATTTCCTAAAAATTCTGGGGAGACTAAAAAAAATAAAAAGCTAAAAGCCCACTAGATTCCCAAAAGTATGCAAAATTAATTGGATAATTATAGATGCTCCTAGACGTAAGACAGGGGTCCTTCCCAACAAAGCCATCGTAAGTTGAAAACATCTTATTTTAAAAAAAAAATTTATTTATTTGAAAGTCAGAGTTACACAGAGAGAGAAGGAGAGGCAGAGAGAGACAGAGAGAGAAAGAGGTCTTCCACCTGTTGGTTTACTCCTCAGTTGGCCACAACGGCAGGAACTGTACCGATCCAAAGCCAGGAGCCAAGAGCCTCCTCTGGTCTCCCACAGGGGCGCAGGGGCCCAAGCACTTGGGCCGTCTTCTACTACAGAGAGCTGGATCAGAAGCAGAGCAGCCAGGACTTGAACCAGTGCCCATATGGGATGCCAGCACTGCAGGCGGCGGCTTTACCCACTACGCCACAGCGCTGGCCCCTATAGTGTTAGCGTTTAAGCTCTGATAACCACATCCTCACATTTGGGCATAATAACTCGTGCCAAAGAGGTGTCTGACTGTTCTGAATGAGTTAATAATCATTTCCATTAGTACAATAGTTTCAGATGAGTCAGATTTGTAAGTCAGTCGATTGTGCTCTATGTATCTGGTATAATTTAGATTCCTATGTAAGTCGTTTATATTAAGTTACTGCATTTGTCACATTATATACCCGTATCATATTTGTCGAGCACATATTTGAATGCTTTCACTAGTTGTTCAACCTTAAAGTTGCTCTTCACCTTATATAGCCGAACATTACAGAATCTAATACGAAGGCCCTTTCAAAAGTTCATGGAAATGGAGTTAGAAGATATGAGAAATTTGGTGCAACCATTTTTGAAATCCATACAATATGTTCATAAGAAGCATCTTAATTAACTGCTTGAAGATCCCTCATATGCATGGATTTCAAATATTTTTTGCACCAAAATTAACTACCATTTAATTCCATTTTCCCCAGACTTTTTAAAATGCCCTTGTACTACATAAAAGTAAACACAGTCAGTACTTATGGTAGAGAAAATAAGAAACATAGATTCAGGCGCTGTGGTGTAGCAGGTAGAGCCACCACCTGCAGTGCTGGCATCCCATATGGGCGCCGGTTCAAGACCCGGCTGCTCCTCTTCCAATCCAGCTCTCTGTTGTGGCCTGGGAAAGCAGTAGAGGATGGCCCAAGTCCTTGGGCCCCTGCACTGGCATGGGAGACCTGGAAAAAGTCCTGGCTCCTGGTTTCAGATGGGCACAGCTCTGGCCGTTGCAGCCAACTGGGGAGTGAACTAGCAGATGGAAGACCTCTCTCTCTCTCTCTCTCTCTCTCTCTCTCTCTGCCTCTCCTTCTCTCTCATTCAAATAAATAAATAAATATTAAAGAAAAAAAAGAAACACAGATTCAGAAAAAATTCCTGTTACAAAAGAGCAAAACCATAAAATGTTGTTTGAGAACTTAAACTGGTTTTCTGTCATCTAGACTTCTGAAAATTATTTAAATACTTAAGTCCTTTCATCTGCTCTGAAAAAAATCATTTTAGGATTGTATGCATATATTTTTATTCATTTTATTTGAAAGGCAGAGACAGACAGGCAGACAAAGATGGTTAGACAGACAGACAGAGATCTTCTACCCACTGGTTTACTCTCTAAACAGCCACAACCACAGAGCTAGGCCAGGCAGAAGGCAGGAGCCACAAACTCCATCTGGGTCTCTCCCTTGGGTGGCAACAGCCCAAGTACTTGGGGCATCGTTAGCTGGCTCCTGGGTGCAGTAGCAGGAAGCTGGATTGGAAGCGAGGAAGAAACAGAGCCGAGAGACAGTCCCATACGGGATGCAGGTGCTGCAAGTGGTGTCTCGGTTGTAACACACGCCTGCCCTTACAAGTCCTGTTTTTTTTTTTTTTTTTAAACATATCTTCTTGTTCCTGAAATACTAGGGCACTTGAAAAAGTCTGAAATCCATGCCTACAAGGGCTCTTCCAAAAGTGCACGGAAAACACTTATTCTATTTATGAAGCCAACGAGGCCAGGTGGTGAGCTCACCCTGGCCGGCTCTAACCTTTGCTGCTGTCCAGGTGGCCCCCACAGTGTGAGAAGCAGCCTGCTGGGGAGACCTCTTTCCCAGCACAGTTCCCAGGATAGCCCCTTGTGCCTCTTCCATGTCACCCCACAAGTCATGAGACCAGAGGGCAATGCAACCAGCGAGAATCAGGAGTCTGAACGCTGCTACCCTTCCGCGAAGGGGCGTGGCCACACGGGAAAGTGCATTTCCACTACAGGGTTAACAAAGGAAAAAGAAACCGCAGCCTTTCGAACAGTCTCCAGTTTCATTATCAAAATCGACAACAACAACAACAGCAAAATGGGGCTCTTGGATTTTTTTTTTTTTCCGAGAAACAGGATAAAGCACATTTGCTTTTCTTTCGCCTTTTCTAATTTTCGTTTGTGCCCTTGACCCAAGGCAGTGTATCTGATTACCTACCAGCGAGAATAATAAGCCGAAATTGATGACTGACATTTTCATGGCCTCAACGGCAATGTCTCACCGCTGAAAGCCGGGCTCTTTCTGTAAGTGGGCTTCGTAAATAGCCGGCACGTTGAGGACTTAACAGTGAAATCACGACCCGCTTTTCAGAGCTGAACGCCTCTTCACGCCCAGCCTCCATGACTAAGAGCGCCCTCCCAGCCCTTACCTTGTTTATGTCTCTGTCTTCCTCCAACTTTCCCACTGCAGCCGCCTCCTCCGGGCTGCCTTCCTGCACCTCACAAGCAGCCTGCTGCTCCCGGCTGGGCACAGTCAACTCCCCAGTCTCTTCCTTTGAGCGTTGCAACTGGAGGTGAACACTGTGGAGCTGACGTTCAGCCTCCTGCTTAGCAGACTCGATTCTGCTTTCCAAATCTTTGTGTTTATGCTGAAGTGATTTTATATCCTCTTTGATAATCTTCTGTCCCGCGGACGATGTGTTTTGCTTGACAGACTTGGCTAAAGCTGAAATCTTGTCTAACGCGCTGCCCTGTAAACTGAGTTGATGTTGGAACTCCTACGAGTGGAGAGGACACGGTTACAAGATGCAGTCGCTGGGCAGTTGCCAGAAGAGTTCATCGACTTTTGCAAACCACCAGGTATCCTGCATCCCCAGTGGAATTTCTTTTTTCTTTAAGCAAGCAAACTTACCAACTCATCTCCCAAAGAAGAAACTTGGGGGAAAACCGTAAGCCATTGGAGCATCCCACTCTCAAGAGATTTTCTAAGTTCCAGGAAGTTTGGAACAAGTCACACAGAACATGTTTGCAGCGCAGTTTGTGGGCCATGAGAGGCAATGAATAGCTAAGTGCTGAGTATATTCTGTTTTAAACACAGCTTTTTCAGTGGCTGGCAGCTGTGGCGTAGCAGGTTAAAGCCCTGGGCTGCAGCTCCAGCATCCCATATGGGCAGCAGTTTGAGACCTGGCTGCTCCACTTCCCATCCGGCATCCCTTCTGACGTGCCTGGGAAGGCAGTGGAGAATGGCTCGAGTAATTGGGCTCCTGCACGCACATGGGAGACCTAGAAGAAGCTCCTGGCTCCTGGCTTCCGTCTGGGCCAGCCCTGGCCATTGTGGCCATTTGGGGAATGAACCAGCATTTGGAAGATCTCTCTCTCTCTCTCTCTACCTCTCCCCCTCTCTCTCTGTAACTTTGTCTTTCAAATAAATAAATCTTTATTAAAAAAGGATATCAATCCTTCTAATGTACTACCTTACATATACAGCAAGAACTTAATATTTAATAACTGCTTGAAGGAATTGGCTAATTTGAAAAACCTAGACTCAAAAGGAATTTGAGGTACGATAGCAATTACTGATGTTACTGCAGAAATAGGATAACCCTTATTTACTAAGTCAATCAGGCAGGATTCATTAACCATTAGCTTATGGGGCTGCACAGTAAGCATTCATTCATGCATTCATTCAACTAACAGCCAAGCACTAAGATACGTACTGGGTTCCATAAGTGAGTAAAATGCAGTTCCTTTAAGCTCCTGCAGTCTAGCAGGACAGGTGCAGATGTAAACAAACAGTTGCAAGAGAATGGGGGGAAAAATCTATGGTAACAACTATGCAAAAAGTTGCATATTTGATGTGTTCACATCAAAGAACCTGGGTTCAACTCCTGACTCCAGTTTCCTGCTAATTTTGGACACCCTGGAAGGTAGCCGGTGAGGGCTTCTCCCCACGTGGGAAACCTAGATTGAGTCCCTCGCTGCCCGCTTCGGCCTGGTCCAGCCTTGACTGTTGCAGGCAGTGAACCAACACGTGTGCAGCAGGTGCCCGAGCTCCTGAGAGCGAGACTCGTGTCTCACGCTCATCAGCAGCACCCAGGCCACACCTGGAACACTGCAAGCCATTGCATTTGCCCGATTCCCACGACTGAAGCAGGAGGGAGCCCTGTCTCAGCGCTGGGCCACCCTGGAAGGGATGCTCTGCCGGATGCCCAGGTCTCTCGGTAGAAGGCGTGAGAACTTCCCAGGCCTGTGCCCGCAGCGCTGAGCCAGGAGACTCAGCCCACAGGCGCTGGGGAAAGCGGTGGCCAAGAAGACGCCTCCCCCGCTTGTCTCCTCTAGGACGTCCTTCGTCCCTCGGGTGTGGGAATCATGAGAAACCAAGGGAGGGGTTTGGGGGATGCAGAGAACGGCTGCAGGCCTCTCACCGCCTACGGCTTGGAGCTGTGGGAGGGAGCTGAGATACTTGGAAGCCTTACACTTAGGAAGAGCTCAACCTTATCCTGGGGTGCAATGAATAAAGTAAAAATCACCTGACTTCTAACCGCTAAACTGAAAACACCCCCACCCCCGCCAGGGCTTGCTGCATCCTTTGGCCAGGCTGCTCCCTGGAGCCACAGGCTGCTCCCTGGAGCCACAGGCTGCTCTCCGAGGGCCATGAGCAAGGTGCTTGCTGAGTCTGAGCGAGATGTGACCCCTGACCTCACGCCGGTGTTAACACACCCAAGCACCAAAGTTTCTGTAAGTTAACGATAACAAGAGGGTGGAAACTGTATACAAAATTGTATTTATTTCTATTTGAGAGAGAGAGAGATCTTCCATTCCTCCCCCAAATGCTCACCACAACCAGGGCTCAGCCAAGCCAAAACCAGGAAATCGGAACTTAATCCAGGTTTCCCGTGTGGGAGGCAGAAACCCAACTACTTGTAGCATCACCTGGCTGCATCGCAGGGCGCACATTAGCAGGAAGCGGAATGGGGAGCAGAGTCGTGATTTCAACCCAGGCAGTCTGATGTGGGATGTGGGTATTCCAACTAGCTGCTTTTTTTTTTAGATTTATTTTATTTATTTGAAAGGCAGAGTTATATAGTTACATAAATATAGAGAGAAAGATCATTCATCCTCTGGTTCACTCTCCAAATGGCCTCAACATTCAGGGAAGCCAGGAGCTTTTTCCAGGTCTCCCATGTGCGTGGCAGAGGCCCAAGCACTTAGGCCATCCTCTGCTGCCTTCCCAGGCCATCAGCAGGGGGCTGGATTGGAAGTGGAGTGGCCAGGACTCGAACTGGTGCCCCCATGGGATGCCGGCACTGCAGGCAGAGGCTTAACCTACTACACCACAGCACTGGCCCCACCAATCAGCATCTTTTTATTTATTTATTTATTTTTTGACAGGCAGAGTTAGACAGTAAGAGAGACAGAGAGAAAGGTCTCCTTTTTTTCTGTTGGTTCACCCCCCGAATGGCCACTATGGCCGGCGCACTGCGCCATCCGAAGCCAGGAGCCAGGTGCTTCCTCCTGGTCTCCCATGGGGTGCAGGGCCCAAGCACTTGGGCCATCCTCCACTGCCTTCCTGGGCCACAGCAGAGAGCTGGACTGGAAAAGAAGCAACCGGAACAGAACCCGGCACCCTGACCAAGACTAGAACCCGGGGTGCTGGCACCGCAGGTGGAGGATTAGCCTAGTGAGCCGCGGAGCTGAATGCCAATCAGCATCTTATCTGCTGTGTCAACTACCTGTCCCAAAGGTGAAAACTTAATCTAACTATGGACATTTGGGGAGTGGGCCTGCTGGGAGGCCTTAGGACGCTGGGGACACACTCTCAGAAGGCAGCTCTCACGAGAGGGTTGGTTTTGAAAGCCTGAGTTGGCCCAGCCGCCCCCTCTGCTGCCTGGGTCACCTTGCACCACCACTGCCACCCTCACCAGATGCCAGCCAGTAGGGCTGCCTGATCTTAGGCTTGGACCTACCAAATTGTGAGCTAGCTAAAGCTCTCCTCTGTATAAAGTTAATTAACTCAGGCATTTCACAAAGTATTGTTCTATTAAGGTTATCAAAGGATTTGGCCACCAAAGAGCATCCTCTTTTGTGACCAATCAAAGCTTTAGTTGTCCAAGAGCCGTCTGCAGAAGACACTGATGATTCGAACCCAGTTGTAACTCGGGCCTATTTTTAAAAACGTCTATCGCGTATGGACATGGTTTGATACCTCTAGTTTCTGCAGCTTCTCCTCCGCTGAGATTCGATCCACAGGCTGATCGGCAAAACTGGCGAATTCCTTGGAGAGACTGTCCAGGGCGGCATTCGAGTCTGTGAGGCAAACCTGGTAGGACTGGTGCTCCTGCACGTGACCTTCCAGCTTCTGCACAGAGTCCTGCAAACAAGCCCATCAACAACGTACAGTGTGATTTCTCTCCGAATCCCTTCACCCGATCACGAAGTAACTCACAATGTTTGTTTAAGTAGGCTCCATCTTGAAACAGCAATGGGACAATACATCATCCAGAGTGATTAAGTAAAAATTATAGTATTTCAGACATTTTACTGCCGATTCTGTACCTCTCCCACCTCATCGAAAGCACATTCATTTTGCCCATGTTTCTTTATCTTTATTTCTTTCATGAAGTTTATGAAACAAAATGGTGACAAATTACATCATTAAATTGCAAACATCTTGGTGCTGGAGTGGCACAGTAGGTTAAGTTGCCACCTGCAGCGCAGGCATCCCCTATGCGTGGCAGTGTGAGTCAATCCGTGGGCTGTTCACTGCTTTCTCAGGCACATTAGCAGGGAGCTGGATAGGCAAGAGGAGCAGCTGGGATTCAATCTGACGCCCAAGCAGCATCTTGACAACCAAACCCAATGCCTGTCCTTTGCCTTTTTTGTTTTTTAATATTTTTTATTTCTTTGAAAGGCAGAGTTATAGAGAGAGAGGGAAAGACAGAGACAGACAGTGACAGAGAGAGAGAGAGAGAGAGAGAGAGAGAGAGAGAGAGATCTTCCTTCTGCTGTTTACTGCCCAAATGGCTGCAATGGCCAAGGCTATGCCAGACCAAAGCCAGGAGCCAGGAGCTTCTTCCAGGTCTCCCACATGGGTGCAGAGTCCCAAGCACTTGGGCCATCCTCTGCTGCTTTTCCAGGCGCATTAGCAAGGAGTTGGATCAAAGTGGAGCAGCTGGGTCTCGAACCAGCACCCATGTGGGATGCTGGTGTCACAGGCAGTGGCTCAACCTGCTACGCCCCAACACCAGCCCAAATCCCTTTGCATGTTCACCTAAAAAGACAAACTAAATTCTGCAGGCTTTTTGGTTGACCAAAAGAACAACGCTAGCAGCCAAACACAGCTTCATACGCAAATGCTGCATGCTGGCGGCAGTCCCCGAGAATCGCGCGTGGGCCTCTCACCTGGAGCTGCTGAAGAAGACTCTGGTGCAGATGCTTTATCTCCAGCCACGGCTCCTCGCTGAAGCTGGGGTTGCTGGTGCACTGCAGCAGGTAGCTTCCTTGCGCTCCCAGCTCCTTCAGCAAGGACGTCAAGTCCTGCGCTTTCTCCAGGAACTTCTTACAGATTTTCAGCTGCGCTTTCTTCTCCTGCAGGCCGTGCTGCAGAGCAAAGCCTGCGTCCTGCTTCCTCCTCAGCTCCGTGAGCATCAGTCTCAGGTCCTCCTTACTTTGCAAATACTTCTCTCCTTCCAGCAGAAGCATTTCCTGATGGCTGCGAATCACAAAGTGGTTCATCAGTGAAATCACATTTAGCACGATGGAGGGGCACCGGCTTGCACAAGGGCACATGAGAAAGTTTGCAGAAAGTGGAATTTTCCTGGTGCAAAACATTTCGGGAAGGTTTTCATCATGCGTGTCTTCCAAGCACTTTTTGAAGACCGCTTGGACGGGTGGACTTCCAAATATGGTCGCATCAAATATGCTTGTTTTTGAATTCCATTTTCCACAAACTTTCTGAAGTGTTTAGCCATTATAATAAACAGTGTGAAGATAGCACTAGTATGACTTGCTAAATAGCATCAGCTTAGGTCCTAAATCAAAGTAGATATCTTTTGAGTATTACTAAAATCCAATTTTTGTTGTTTTGTAGTTTGACCACAGAATATTCAATAATTTGGGTTTCAAACTAGTCCTCAGCATTGTTATTATACTTAAGTGTATTACCCTACACTTAACTTCTCACAGAAGTAAAATAAACATTAAGTACGTTTACCAACTATTTGGCACATTTAGTATATGCCTTCCATAGCTTAAATTTAGTTTTGATCTGATAGTCTCCTTAGA
Organism: Sylvilagus floridanus; assembly: GCA_949820135.1. Classification (NCBI taxonomy): domain Eukaryota; kingdom Metazoa; phylum Chordata; class Mammalia; order Lagomorpha; family Leporidae; genus Sylvilagus; species Sylvilagus floridanus. The sequence goes on along the minus strand of OX463228.1, from coordinate 18,170,431 downwards.
AAAACATAACACATCTTTCCAGAAATTAAATGCACCCTTTAAGACATGCAACGAATCAAGCATCTTCATCAGATTTAAATTCCCTGGATTTGTGGGTTCAAGCCTCTCTTAGAATAAGTATGTGACAGCAGTCAGTTGTCTCCCATTTCTCCCATGATGCCCTGTGGACACTGAGGGAGTCTGGGACAGCAGGGTGGTGTTGAAGGGCAGATGACAGCTGGCGAGAACTGGTCCATGAGAACTCCCCAGGTGGCTACAGCAGCTGCACCGGGTGTGGTCTCACATCTGGCCAGGTGAGTTGGTCCCCTCGCAAGATGCCCCTGACAGTACCAACTTCCTCCCCAGCACGTCCGAGCCCAGGAGGCAGCCACAGCGGGCCTGGTACAGCGTCAGCTGGCAAAGCGAGATGAGAAGTGGCCAGGGCAGGCAGGTGCTTAGGGCAGGCAGGTGCTTACCTCAGGTACGTGCTGGCTAAATGCAGCGTGCTGTCCCACTGGCTCCTGATGTCGCCGAGGGTCTCCTGGACAGACAGGGCCTCGCTGCTCCCGGCCTCTCTCAGGAGGGTCTGTATTTTGGCATCCCCTTCAGGTTTTAGCAAAATGATTTCCTGGATTCAATAAAAATGATCTTATTTCCTTCTCATTACGCAGGGATATTACATACGGTATCTTTCTGTCAGCTTTAGACAAGGATATTAGCAGCAGAATATCTGTCAAAATAATCCTTTCTAGGGCCGGCGCCGTGGCTCAACAGGCTAATCCTCCGCCTTGCGGCGCCGGCACACCGGGTTCTAGTCCCGGTCGGGGCACCGGATTCTGTCCCGGTTGCCCCTCTTCCAGGCCAGCCCTCTGCTGTGGCCCAGGAGTGCAGTGGAGGATGGCCCAGGTGCTTGGGCCCTGCACCCCATGGGGAGACCAGGAAAAGCACCTAGCACCTGGCTCCTGCCATCGGATGAGCGCGGTGCGCCGGCCGCAGCGCGCCGACCGCGGCGGCCATTGGAGGGTGAACCAACGGCAAAAAGGAAGACCTTTCTCTCTGTCTCTCTCTCTCACTGTCCACTCTGCCTGTAAAAAAAAAAAAAAAAAAAAAAAAAAAATCCTTTCTTTTCTACTGTAACAAGATGGAGAAGCATTGTTTTATTTCCCTGTGATGATCTCAATGCGCATGTGAGCCCCTTCCCGTGGTGGGAGACCCCCGCATCTAGCTCAGTGCACAGAGAACCAGCAGCTGCTGACCCGGGAGGGTGAAGTACCAGGCGCAGACACTGCGAGGAAACAGGTAGGTGTGAGATGTGGGTCTGACCTATGCAATCCCGACCTCACTGTCTCTTAGGAAGAGTTCAATCCAGTGAAGAAGCATGGGGTGCACATATCTACAAGGCGCTTGGGAGAGCCCCTGTAGCTTAGATCATGGTGAATCTCCCCGGGAGACCCTCTTAATCGCCTTTTCATTTTGAAGCCTGCCCCAAAGACAAAGATAGCCCCTTTCATGCCACATAGCAATGGTTCTCAATACGGCAGTGTGTTGGTCTGAGCTGATTACTTCCATACTCTCTTCTTGATTTTCAAGCTCCTTCTTTTTATTATCTGGTTAAAAAAAAAAAAAAAAAAAAAAAAAAAAAAAAAAAAAAAAAACCTTGGAGGGGCCAGTGCTGTGGTGTAGCAGGTAAAGCCTCCGCCTGCAGTGCCAGCATCCCATATGGGCACCGGTTCGAGTCCCGGCTGCTCCACTTCCAATCCAGCTCTCTGCTATGGCCTGGGAAATTAGTGGAGGATGGCCCAAGTTCTTGGGTCCCTCCCTCCACATGGGAGACCCGAAAGAAGCTCCTGGCTCCTGGCTTCAGATCAGTGCAGCTCTGGCTGTTGTGGCCATTTGGAGAGTGAACCAGCAGAAGGATGACCTCTCTCTCTCTGCCTCTGCCTCTCCTCACTCTGCGTAACTCTGACTTTCATATAAATAAATAAATCTTTTTTTAAAAAAAAGCCTTGGGAAATCCTCCTCCTCTCTACTTTTTCCTTTGATTTTATTTGGAGAGGCAGGGAGGCAGCGAGGAAGAGAGCTCCCATTCACTCATTCCCCAGATGCCCTCAGTGATCCAGGAGCTCGGAACTCGGCACAGGTCTCCCACGTGGGTGCAGGGACCCGATTCCTGGAGCCATCACTGCTGCCTCCCAGCGTCTGCCATAGCAGGAAGCTGGAGTCAGGAGCCAGAGCTGAGCACTGAGCCCACACACTCCAACACGAGAAGCGGGCTAAATACCACCCCTCCGCTCAATGATTTACAGATGGAGAGTTGGGCTAACAACCTCCAGACATTTTCATACACCCAACATGAGATCTAGGGCTTCCCGCAAGCAAACACAGGGTGCCTCCTGCTACCTCTCGCCTTTCCACCTGACATAATTAAGTCCTGCCTCCTGTTCTCTTTCTCTCCTAGCTCTGATAACCAGGCTTCTTCCCTGCCTGGAGATGCTACTCAAGTTTCACCTTCTCTGGGGAAACTTTTGGACATAATCTGAAATAAGTCCAGTTACCTTACTAAATCTCACCCACCCTTGGACTCGCTACTCCTGATCACTAGTTTCTTCTAACAATGTTTCAACAAATGCAACTTCACTTCTCCCAGGACTGAACCCCCAGGAGCTCCCAGAGTTCCTTTGCGTGATGTCCCCTGTATTTTTAACCAGCAAAGTTGACTGGATCTCCCCTGGACAGAAAATGAGCCCGAGGGAGCTTGAGACCCCCTGGTCCTCTAGACCCACTCAGCATCCAACCGCCTTTTACAAACCACTCATACAATTCCTCTCCACCCCTGCCGTGGAAATTACTGATGCCTCTGCTCTACCCACATGGATGGGGGAGTCCAAAAAGTTCATGGAAAACACGTATTATGAAAAAACTATGCAGGAATTTCAGCAAGTTTTGTACCAGGGATCAGCACCGTGGGAGAGTGGGATAAGCCTCTGCCTCTGGTGCCCACATCCCATACTGCAGTGCTGGTTGAGTCCCGGCTGCTCCACTTCTGAACCCACTGCCTGCTAAATGCACCTGTGAACGCAGTGGAAGATGGCTCAAGTCCATGGGCATCTGCCACTCCTGTGGGAGACCTGGAAGGTGTCTGGATTCCTGGTTCCAGTCTGGCCCAGCTCTGGCCATTTGCAGCCATTTGGTGAGTGAACCGGTGGATAAAAGATTCTCTCTTTCTGTCTCTTTGTCTTTCTCCCTCTCTATTACACTGCCTTTCAAAAAGTAAAATAAATCTTTTAAAAATCTCTCTCTCTCTTTTCTCTCTGTTTGCTCTACATTTCAAATAAGTAAATCTTTAAAAAAATTATTCTGCCCTAGAACAAACTCATCTTTTAAGTCCACTGTTAAGTGAGCTTTGTGAAGCACCCCTGTGTTCTTTTAATATCCTAAAAACTCGCACTTCCTGCAGCTCTGGTCTGCTGCCTTTGCTTCTGTACCCAGTAAAAATGCGAACACTTGGGCAGGAACACAGGGCACACTCTTCCTCCTTCAGAAATACCGAGAACCACGCTAACTCTATCACAGCCCTTCTCTTTGCAAGCCCTGTGATCTAAATGGCTTCAGCCATTTCACACCGACCATACTTCCCATTAAGAAACAAATCTGTGTAGTTTTCCTCTGTGTTCCAAATTACAGTTCACTCTGCCCCCTGACATCTCGTTTCCCAAAGTCATACCTTTATCTTTCGGATCCTCTCCTCCAGCGGCATTTTGCCTTCGGATGAATTCAAAGCCATAAGCGATTCTTTAATCTCCTTTATCCAGTGAATTACATCGTGCGCAAGATCATTAAAACCCTGGTCCTCAGCAGGTGCTAACTGGGCCTCTTCCTCATTTCCGCGTCCTTGTCTCAATAGTGTCTGGTATTTGTCAATCAGACGTGCTGATTCCATTATTATGTCTTCCTCCTCGGTCAGCCCATGTTCCTTCAATGAGTTGTTCAATTGGGCCATAGATTCGAATTGTTCCCTGTGAATTCCAAACGTCGGAAGTTTATAGGAGACACTATACCACAGGAGAAATCATATTCCTGGGGGTGTATTTCACGCAAGATCAGCCATACCTCTTTCTAGCCAAAGCTTGGCAAAACAGCTCGGCTTTCTCTCCCGATTCTTGCATTTCTTTCCACTTATCTTCTTGATTAGTCAACCATTTACTAAGATTTCTGTGGTCATCTTGGAGTCTACAAGAACGTTCCACAAATAAGAATACAAAATAAGAAGAGTGCACTTATTTATATCAAAGACAGAGATGGCAAAAACCTTGTGAGTCAGCCATGTGTTTTCTGTACTGCTCTTTTTCAGAGAAATTTTAACTTGCAATGTATCAAAATCTGAATAATAATTGAAATTTTTTAGAGAGGATTTCTATTAAAGCAATGAGCCATATGTATGTATCATAGGGAACAGCAAAAAAATAGAAAACATGTTTGGATGATGCCCTGACCCTTTGCCATATTAGATAATTTGAAGAATTCTCCCATCTTTTATAATCCTAGGCCTAAAACCAGATTTAAAAATATGGGACGAGCGCTGTGGCATAGTGGGGTAAAGCTGCCACCCGCAGTGATGGCATCTCGTATGGGCACCGGTTCGAGTCCCAGCTGCTCCACTTCTGATCCAGCTCTCTGCTATGAACTGGGAAAGCACTACAAGAGGGCCCAAGTCCATGGGCCCCTGCACCCACGTGGGAGAGCTGGAAGAAGCTCCTGGCTCCTGGCTTCGGATTAGCTCAGCTCTGGCTGTTGCAGTCATTTCGGGAGTGAACCAGCAGATGGAAAACCTCTCTCTCTCTCTCTCTGTGTGTGTGTGTGTGTAACTCTGACTTTCAATAAATAAATATTTTATAAATAAATAAATAAATAAATATATGTAGGCCCTCCATAGCTATAGGCTCTGAATCTGTGGATTCAACTAATCAGGGACTGAAAATCTTCTAGGGGAAAAGCTGCACCTGTATGGAACATGTACACATCTTTCCTCCTTGTCACTTTCCCCTAAACAATACAGGCTGACTCACATTTACAATGCATTTCTATTGCATCAGGTGCTGAAGTACTTGGGAGCATATGTGTAGGTCACAGGAGAATACGAAACCATTTTATATAAGGGACGTCAGTGCCCCTGCACTCTGGAATAAATAATATGAGCTTTCGGGCTCCCGGAACCAATGTCCTGCAGTCACCTAAGGAACACCCGTGCCTATTTTATCTGTGAAACTCGCAGGTATCGTCCATCCTAGCCCACGCTGTGCAGAGGAAGAGTATGGCTGAGGGCACTTCAAGAAGTAGATTAGGAAAAACTACGCACAGATTTCAAAAAAAAATTTTTTTTTGCACAAAACAAACTTAGCATTGCATTCCATGCTCCACACATTTTCTGGAGTCCCTTCGCATGAAGATACCCTGAGAACACGCTACTTAGACAGAACCTCTCTCTCCTACCTCAGGAGCTGCTGCAACGACTCAGCCAGCTCCTTGGCTCGAGCCCGGCACACAGACTCCATCTGTCCCAGCTCCAGTTCTTGACTCAAAAGCCAACCGTTGAGCTCCGTAACACGCGCATGGGGCAGATGCTTGGTCACGTGTCTCACGACCGTTTCCACCTGCTGGATTTTGCTGCTTCTTCCTTCCAGCGTCAGGAAATCCTTCAGGAAGACAAAAGCCAAGTACAACCTCCTGTCAGCACTGAAAGGTGGTCTCTGCCACCCCCGCGAGACTGTTCAAACAGCACACAGACATAGCACCCACCTCGCTCACCACCTAGACAAAAGAGAGGCTTGGGAGACACGGCTTCTCCACAGGCAGATGACTTGGGGTAGTTCTAGAAGCTGTGAGCACATCGGCACTCACAGCTCGTGCAATGCCGCTGGTGCAGGACCAGGAAAGAGATTTCTCCGCCCTGGCTCTGCTTAGCTTCTCCCAAACAATGGCTCCTTCCTGGGAATCAACGTGTAAGACTAAACACACCTTGCTCCATGAACTTTGGCCCAGATCAGAATTTATTTCAATGTTTGTGTTTCCAGGTTTTGACATCAATGACTGAGGGTCATTCCATAGGTGAAATGAAAGGCAAAATCAGAGAGGGAGAGAGAGACAGAGACAGAGAGAGATAGAGACATACAGAGAGAGAGAAGTGATTCTATCGATAAAGAATACTACCAGCAAAGCAAGGAATTACACAGAGAACATTCAGAGCATTGACAAGCTTTGGAGCAGGACTTATCGCCAGAACTCTGGAGTAGTAGATAATCCAATCTGCAGTGACCACGACTGGACGATGCCACCGGCATTTTAAATGCCCTGGGCACTATTAGTTCAGGCTCCCCTCCACGCACTCCAACCAGCAGAGTGTTGAAGTTCAACTGCAAGTTTTAAAATGAGGATGACTGGAAAAACACTCAGAAAAAGTCAAGAGACCTTTCTCAAGAAAGTAAAGGCTACTTAGGGTCTAAATTAGGTAGAGTCTTTATCAAATATGACTTTAACAGCTGACTCCACAGTGAACACGAAACTGAACAGCACCTTAGAATAACCGTGAGCAAGGAATCTGTTAAACTAGTAATCATAGAATTCCAAGGAATTTAGAAAAAAGCCAGGTGATTTGAAAATACTAATTTTTATGGACAGAAATAGTGAGTCAAAGGCTCAGTACCAATCTACTTAAATATAGTTGCAAAATCTTATTTTTGATCAACTTTTTTTAAAAAACTTTTTTTTAAATTTTTTATTTATTTTTATTTTTTATTTTTTGACAGGCAGAGTGGACAGTGTGAGAGAGAGAGAGACAGAGAGAAAGGTCTTCCTTTGCCGTTGGTTCACCCTCCAATGGCCGCCATGGCCAGAGCACTGCGCTGATCCGAAGCCAGGAGCCAGGTGCTTCTCCTGGTCTCCCATGGGGTGCAGGGCCCAAGCACCTGGGCCATCCTCCACTGCACTCCCGGGCCACAGCAGAGAGCTGGCCTGGAAGAGGGACAACCAGGACAGAATTCGGCGCCCCGACTGGGACTAGAACCCGGGGTACCGGCACTGTAGGCGGAGGATTAGCCTATTGAGCCATGGCACCGGCCATTTTTGATCAACTTTGATTAAGATTTACATAAATATCTTACAGAAAGTTTTTGTAGCTTTTGTTCCACATTCTTTTTGGTTTCTGATGATTCGAAACACTCCTTGAGGTTCATCTTAACGTTGCTGAACCAGTCGTTGAAGTTCTTGCATTGATCTGCAGGAGAAGGAGGGAGGGAAAAAAGAGCTTTTTATCCAAGCAGGACTTCATAGACATGCGTACAGTGAGAGATTTGTGGCCTTTTTGCCTTTCCACACCTTCTGTCATGTCAAGGGACCTCAAAGCCACCGCTGTGCCTTCACCAGGCTGAACCCGACAGGGCCCAGGTCTTGACTCCCAGCCCCCGGACTGATGCAGCACAAACTCCTTCCCAGGTAGAGAACCCCTTAGATTTTGAGATCCGGTCTTTTCACACCTTTACCATCTCCAGCAGAAGAACAAATGGAAATCAGCATAACTGTTAATAAGCTACGACTCAGTTTTAGAGACAAGGGAGAAAATACTCCCTGTCCAAAGCAGGTTGTTCCCAATGCAAATGCTTGTATGGGAGACTTCAAAAGGTTCATGGAAAAGTGGAATGCAAAGATATGTTTAGGGGTGGGCGCTTGGCGTAGAGTAAGCCACCACTTGAGATGTCCACATCCTACATCACCTTGTCTGGATTTGAGTCCTGGGTTCTAATGCTGACTCTAGCTTCTTGCTAATGTGCACCCCAGGAAGCAGTGGGGATGACTCAGGACCTGGGTCCCTGCCACCCACGTGGGAGATCTGGATGGAGCGACCAGCTCCATTCCTGACCATTGTGGACATTTGAGGAATGAACCAGTAGATAGGAATAGGAATAGACTATGTAGGGTTTTTTTTCAGGTGGCCAGCAAGATGGCGGATATCCAGACTGATCACGCCTACCAGAAGCAGCTGACCATCTTCCAGAACAAGAAGAGGGTCCTGTGGGGGGAGACGGGCAAGGAGAAGCTCCCGCGCTACTACAAGAACATTGGGCTGGGCTTCAAGATGCACAAGGAGGCTATCGAGGGCACCTACATCGATAAGAAATGCCTGTTCACCAGAAACATCTCCATCCGGGGCAGAATCCTGTCTGGCGTGGTGACCAAGATGAAGATGCAGAGAACCATCATCATCTGCCGCGACTACCTAGGAATAGATTGGCACTCTCTCTTTCTCTCCCTGTCTCTCAAATGAATAAATAATTTTTACAGTTTATTTTAGTGTTAAAAACATAAGAAATTGGGGCCGGTGCTGTGGTGTAGCAGGTAAAGCCACCGCCTGCTGTGCTGGCATCCCATATGGGCACCAGTTCGAGTCTCAGCTGCTCCACTTCTGATCCAGCTCTCTGCTATGGCCTGGGAAAGCAGTAGAGGATAGCCCAAGTCCTTGGGCCCCTGCACCCATGTGGGAGACCCAGAAGAAACTCCTGGCTCCTGGCTTCAGATCAGCGCAGTCCCAGCTGTGGTGGCCAATTAGAGAATGAACCAGCAGATGGAAGACCTCTCTCTCTCTCTGACTCTCCTTCTCTCTCTGTAACTCTGACTTTCAAATGAATAAATAAATCTTTTTTAAAAAATCAGAAATCCAAGCATAGTTCTGACATAATGTACATTTTCCATGAACTTGTTGAAGATGAAAGAAAATGCTGTCATAATAACCCTGAAACAGAAGTTCCAAAATCCATTTACCATGAAATGAACAAATTATACAATAACTCTACAACTTAACACTACACAACAATAAAAAGCAATTTGGCCTAGTGATGCATGGAAATACATAGGCAGACATCATAAAGATAACACTAAGCAAAAGAAATAAAGCAGAGCACACAATACGATTCTGTCTACCTAGAGTTCAAAAGAATCCAAAACTCGTTGGTGACATTCTAGGGGCAGGTGGTGGCTACGCTGGAGGCAGGGGAGTGAGTGGAAGGGTGAGGCAGGACCTTGTGGATGGCTGCTAATGTTCTGCTCCAGTGACACAGGTGCGTCCCCCTGGGGAAGCTCACTACACTATCCACCTAGTGCCTGTTTATTTCCCAGTAAAAGAGAAAGGGCCACTTATACGTATGCTGTGCTGCAATAAAACTCAACAGTAAACATTTAAATTTTCTTTTTTTGGTGCAAGATTTTGTAACGCTTCCCCAGGCCATGGGACTAATGAGGTCATTAACTTCAAAACCCAATTTCCAGGGCTAACAAAGCATAGAATCAAATCCTGGTGTGTTTCCTACATCAAACCCCCTTCCTAAGCCCATAGGCCACCCAGAGACGGCTTCAGAGGCAGCCTCCCCGGAGCCAACGACCTCAGCGAGCAGGTGAAATGCAGGAACTCGGAGATTTTCTTCCATGAAATACATATCTATAATGATATGTATTGATCTGTATTGATAGGCTTGTAAGAAGTGACTGTCACTGATCAGGCACAGATCGCAAGTGTTTCCCCTAAAGAGATGGCCCTGAACATTGTACACCGCTGTACAAACCGTGCCTCAGTCGGGCTCAGCTAAGCCTCTGTGTTCACGGGGCTGGATTCCTACTCCGAGATTCCCCAGAGACGGAGTAAGGAAACACGAACGCGGCACTCACCGTTCAGTAACTTGGAAAAGTGATCCTGCAGAGCGCTCTTCTTGGCAGTGAACAAGTCGCTGACGCTCTCGTATTGCTGCTTCAGCTCCGCGAGCTCAGGGGTCACACAGCCGACCTGCGTCTCAAGGACAGCCATACTGCGCCTCTGCTGCAGAATCTGCTGCTGGATCTCCTGAATCCGCAACAACAGACAGCCTCCGTCAAGTCCTTTCGCTTTTCTAAGATTTTATTTACTTATTTGAGAGGTAGAGTTATAGTCAGAGAAAGGGAGAAAGAGAGAGAGAGAGAGAGAGAGAGAGAGAGAGAGAGAAAGGTCTTCCGTCCGCTGGTTCACTCCCCAAATGGTTTGCCAACAGCCAGAGCTGATCTGATCCGAAGCCAGGAGCCAGGAACTTCTTCTGGGTCTCCCAAACATGTGCCAAGGACTTGGGCCATCCTCCACTGCTGTCCCAGGCCATGGAAGAGAGCTGGATTGGAAGAGGAGCAGCCAGGACACGAACCGGCGCCCCTGTGGGATGCCAGAACCACAGGTGGGTCACACGCTGGCCCCAACTCTTTTTTTCCTTAACAATTTATTTATTGGGGCTGGTGCCGTGGCATAGCGAGTAAAGCCACGGGTATCTCACATGAGCACTTGTTTGTGTCCCGGCTGCTCCTCTTCCAATCCAGCTCTCTGCTGGTAGCCTGGGAAAGCAGCAGACGATGGCCCAAGTCTTTGGGCTCCTGCACCCATGTGGCAGACTGGGAAGAAGCTCCTGGCTTCGGATGGGCCCAGCTCCAGCTGTTGGGGCCACTTGGAGAGTGAACCAGCTGATGGAAGATCCTGTGCGCGCTCTCTCTCTCTCTCTGCCTTTCAAATAAACAAATAAGTCTTTTTTTAAAAAAAATTGTTTATTTGAAAGGCAGAGTTACAGAGAGACAAGGACAGACGGAAAAAGAGATCTTTCATCCACTCATACGGGCATTGCAGGCCGCGGCTTAATCCACTGCTCCACACCCTGGCCCCTCCAATTACCCAAAACACTGATCACCATGATTTTATAAAAACCTTCAGGACTTGCTACTGTGTGGACTCACTTTGTCTTTGCTAGTGAATACACAGCCAATACAGTGCAATCTAATAGGACCTAATCACTGTCTACAAAGAAATCAAAGGTGAACATGCTAAATATAAACAGTTTTCTTGACTTTTCCCCTTGATTTTCATTAATTTCTTACAATTTTTGAAAACCTCAAGGGGTGAAGCCCTCAAAGGTAAGTGTGGGGGTCAAGATGCAGAGAGGATGCCCCGTCATACACCACACAGCCCGGGCTTGAATCAGCTCAGCTTCTGACCATGACGACCTGCTCCTGCACACCCTGCGAGGTAGCAGGTGGCGGCTCAAGTACCTGGGTCCCTGCCACCCACATGGGAGACCCTGACGAGCTCCAGGCTCCTGGATGCAGCCTGGCCCAGCCCCGGCCCATGCAGGCACCTGGGAGAGTCAATCAGCAATGAGAGATCTTTTAACGTTTCAACTAAACAAAAGTAAATAACGAAAGAAAAGTTTAAGAAGTCAGCGTGACTGTAAATGGGTACCTCAAGCTTAGCGAAGATTTCCAAGCTGTCAGAAGGGGACAGGGCTTTCAGGAGGGACTCTGTCACCCCAATCTGGGTCTTGGCCTGGTCCAGATCCTCCCGCAGCTCGGCAGCGTTGTCTGACAGTGCAGAACAGCTCGAAGCTCCAGTTAAACACTGTCTCACTTGTTCCATCTGCTTCAAAATAGAGGACTCCATGACCTGAAATGACAAAGACAGGGAGCACAGGCATGGGCTGTATTTCCTAGGCTTTTTTTTTTAAAGATTTATTTTATTTATTTGAAAGAGTTACAGAGAGAGGGAGGGAAAGAGAGAGAGAGAGAGAGAGAGAGAGAGAGAGGGAGAGAGGTCTTCCATCCACTGGTTCACTCCCCAATTGGCCAAAATGGCCGGAACTGGGCTGATCTGAAGCCAGGAGCCAGGAGCTTCTTCCAGGTCTCCCGTGTGGTTGCAGGGGCCCAAGGACTTGGGCCATCTTCTACTGGCCACAGCAGAGAGTTGGATCAGAAGCCGGGACTCGAACCGGCGCCCATATGGGATGCCAGCACTGCAGGCCAGGGCTTTAACCCACTGCGCTACAGCGCCGGCCTCTCACAAGCTTTAAGACACTGGCATTGCTACGGATGAGCTAAGCTTGCTTCAGTCCAATCTGATTAAATTCCTCTCGCCATCCTGCACCTGCTTGATGCAACCATTCCAACAGTGCCTCCAGGAGAACAAAGAGGCAGAGGGAAAGACAAAAGATCTGACTTTGCTTAAGAGATTCGTTTGGGAGCGGCGCTGTTGCTCACTTGGTTAATTCTTCACCTGCAGTGCCGGCATCCCATATGGGCACTGGGTTCTAGTCTCTGTTGCTCCTTTTCCAGTCCAGCTCTCTGTTGTGTCCTAGGAGGGCAGTGGAGGATGGCCCAAGCAATTGGGCCCCTGCACCCACATGGGAGACCAGGAGAAGCACCTGGCTCCTGGCTTTGGATCAGCGCAGCGCCGGCCATGGCGGCCATTTGGGGAATGAACCAACAGAAGGAAGACCTTTCTGTCTCTCTCTCTCACTGTCTAACTCTACCTGCCCCCCCCCCAAAAAAAAAAGAGATACTCCAAATCTTGAAAAAAAAAAAAGAGAGAGAGAGAGAGATTCATTTGAATTCTTCATCCTAAAATAAGGCCTCTCTAGCCTGGCAATTGAGGTGCCATCTTGTGGTGCTTATGAGATAAAACGCAGAGGGGGAAAAAAAACATACAGATGAGATGAAAACAGACAGAAAAAAAGTCAGCATTTGGGACGCAGAATCATGGTAAGCACTCCATGCACATAAGACAGGCTTAAGAAAGCTCAACAAATTGCCCAGGTCTCTAAGCTGGTAGGCTACAGATCTCATATCCAACCACTACGCCCCTGCGCAGATGAAAACCGAAAGTGCCCTCCTCATACAACAGGAATCACACAGGGACAATCTTCCTGTTGATCCACCTAGCAACCCTCGGGTCCCTCAAGCCGTGTTATCTCTCCCATACCCACGACACAGGGCACCACTGCTGTTTCATGTGGACGCCCAGGCAACATTCGCACTCCACCTCCCCAACACACACAACAGCCCTGTGAAGCCAGTGAAAAGAGAAAATGCAACAGTAGACAGGCTACAGAGAGAACAGGTATAATTAGCATCGATGTGGTCGGATTCAACACGGGGACTGAATAAACAATGATCCCAGTTGCATTTTACCTTTTCGAATTAGGGTGCGTGGTTCGTGAGTATTGCTTTAGAGGGCACATGAGCACAGAGCCGTCATTTGGAATTTTAAATAAAAACCCTCTTACCTGGAGTTCAAGTGGTTTTTCACTGCTTTGTAGCAGGAACTGTATTTCAGCCACCCTCCTGGAAAACTCCGCAACTTTCTGCTCGTGCACTTGTAACTCTTCCTAAAACACATGATTTTAAAAGAAATTATCTTTCTAGTTCATATTTTATTTTCTTGTGCCCTAGGTTATCACTGAGGATACATAGAAAGAGAGAGCCCTATAATAGCCCCTAATTACTTGTTTTTTGACAAAGTCCTAGAGGTCCAAGCCCAAGTGCCTTCGGGCTTCTTGCAAATCCCAGGACCAAGCGCAACTTTCTTTCTTTCTTTTTTTTTTTTAAAAGATTTATTTTATTTATTCGAAAGACAGAGTTACGGAGAGAGGTAGAGACAGAGAGAGAGGTCTTCCATCCGCTGGTTCACTCCCCAGATGGCCACAACGGCTGGAGCTGCGGCAATCCGAAGCCAGGAGCCAGGAGCTTCTTCCAGGTCTCCCATGCCAGTGCAGGGGCCCAAGGACTTGGGCCATCTTCTACTGTTTTCCTGGGCCATAGCAGAGAAGCAGCTGGGTCTCGAACCGGCACCTATAGGGGATGCCGGCGCTTCGGGCCAGGGCTTTAACCCGCTGCGCCACAGCTCCGGCCCCAAGTGCAACTTTCTAGCTTTGGTTTAAGGCAGTCGAGGACACATGCCTTGGCCAAAGGTGTTAAAATTTCGCGGATGAATAATAGACATGTACAGGGCTCCATGTCTATGAATACCCAGACATAAGTTCTGGAAAACAGAATTTTTCAGAAGAAACTTGAGACAGACAGATGGATGGACACAGAGATCTTTCATCCATTGCTTCACTCCCCAGATTCCTGTGAGCCAAGAACACAATCCAAGTCTCCCACATTGATGGCAAGGACCCTAATTACTTGAGCCATCACCAGCCTCCCAGTGTGCGCACGCCCACACCCACACACACACACAGACACAGAGTTATTAGTCTGAGACTGCCTGCTCCTGACTCCAGCTTCCAGTGAACGCAGATCCTGGGAGGCAGCAGGGACGGCTCACGTGACCGAGCTCCTGCCACAACCTAGCAGATCCCATTGAATTCCCGGCTCCCAGGACCCACCCACTGCTGCTGAGGGCATCTGGAAGTGAATCAGTAGGTAAGAGCTCTCTCTCTCTCTCTCTCTCAAAAAAAAAAAGGGGGGGGGTGGCACTGTGGCATAGATGTTAAAATTGCCACCAGCAGTGCCGGCATCCCATATGGGCGCTGGTTCCAGACCTGACTGCTCCACTTCCAATCCAGCTCTCTGCTATGGCCTGGGAAAGCAGTAGAAGATGGCCCAGGTCCTTGGGCCCTTGCACCTGTGTGGGAGACCTGGGAGAAGCTCCTGGCTCCTGGCTTCATATCAGCACAGCTCCAGCCGTTGTGGCCAATTGGGGAGTGAACCAGCAGATGGAAGACCTCTCTCTCTCTCTCTCTCTCTCTCTGTCTCTCCTTCTCTCTGTGTGTAACTCTTTCAAATAAATAAATAAATAAATCTTTAAAAAAAAAAAAGAAAAGAAGAAAAGGATGTTGGTGTTCACCTTCTGTACTTTCTAATCTTTTTGAGGACTGTTTAGTTCAAATAATGAAGAAATGTGCCCCTACTCATGGTCTAGATCACAAGCAAGCAATCTATGGCAAAAGCCTGTTTTTGTAAATAAAGTTTCATTGAACATAGCTACTTCCAAGCATTTATGCATTTCCCATCACTATTTTCTTGCTACAACAGTAAGACTGAGCAGAAGAAGTTGCTGGCACAGAATATATACTATCGAGATTGATCCACTCTGTATGTGTCCCTAACGTAGACGCAAGACCCAGCCTGGCTCCGTCCCCCTTAGCCCGAGGTATCCTTACCTGTCCTTCAGGATTAACCACTCACCAAATGGAATTCCCTGAATTGAGGGAGTGGTCATGGCCCTATGAGGTTCAAGGAGTCATTTCTTCTCCTGATGATGGGGACTGGTGCTGTGGCACAGCTGGTTAAGCCACCGCCTGCAGCGCCGGCTTCCCATATAGGCACTGGTTTGAGTCCTGGTTGCTGCACTTCTGATCAGGCTCCTTGCTAACATACCTAGGAAAGCAGTGGAAGATGCCCAAGTCCTTGGGCTCCTGCACCCATATAGGAGACCCAGAAGAAGCTCCTGGCTCCTGGCTTCAGATCGGCCCCGTTCCTGCCATTGCAGACATTTGGGGAGTGAGCCAGTGGAAGGAAGACCTCTCCCTCTGTAACTCTCACATCAATAAAATAAATCTTTAAAGAAAAAAAAAAACATTTCACCCTTAACCACTGGCTCTTGCTCTGTGCTTTGTAAATAAAACACCCACTTCCTTCCACCAACCGGTGTCAGCGCTTGGCTTTCTGTGCATCTGGTGTTGGGGGTTCCACAGCCACTCCTGCAGCTCCTCTGGGAGGCTGTGCTGAGACCCTTTTTGGCTCTGCAATGAAAAGTTTTCTTCCCTTGCAGCCTATAGACTGAGCACAAGGGGACAATGATGCATGTTATGGGGACTTCCGATAGAACTGCTGAATCCTTCTCAACCTTATATATTTTTTAAGATTTTATTTATTTTTTGAAAGGCAGAGTTAGAGAGAGAGAGAGATTGAGATCTTCCATCCACTGGTTCACTCCCCAAATGGCCACAATGATGGGGTCTGGGCCAGGGCAGAGCCTGGATCCAGGAGCTTCTTCTGTGTCTCCCACATGGGTGCAAGGCCCTTGCACTTGGGCCATCTTCTGTTGCTTTCCCAGGCCACTAGCAAGGAGCTGTATTGGAAGAGGAGCAGCCGGGACTCAAATCAGTGCTCACATGGGATCTGTCAGAACACTGGCCCCAGTTCTTAGCCTTCCGTACCACAACCCTCTGCAGGTAAAAGCCTGCAGACCCTTCACATAATAATATTTGAAAAACAAAACTTGAGGGATCTGAAAATATCAGTGATGTTCCTTTTTCTTTTTAAAAGACCCATCATATATTTGAAAGGCAGAGTGACAGAGAGGAAGAGAGAGAGAGAGAGAGAGAGAGAGAGAGAGAGAGAGATTGATTTTCCAACTGATGGCTCACTGTCCAAATGCCCACAACAGCCAGGTCTGAGCCAGGCCCAGGAACTCCAGCCTGGTCTCCCACACTGGTGGCAGCTCCCTAAGTACCTGGGCCGACTTTCTGTGATTTTCTTGATAACTAAGTTATGTATAATGTCATTCTACTGTGTTGGCTACATTCAGAATCGAAACAAATGCTACATTGTAGTCAGACGTTCATGAAAATAAAAACGCAAACCTTTTCCACACAAGATCATTTTATCCGGCCCCACCCCCTGAGAGATTAATAACACCTGCTCCAGTCCTCCTGCATATCATCACGGAAGCGGGAGAGTCCAGGTGTCTCCAAGGGGATAGTAACAGAAATAAAGATTTTCTTGTCACTTTGCTCCAAGAAGGCAAACTCAATAAATATCAGCTGTAGAGAAAAAGCATAGATTTTCATCTGTTCAGTACCTTCAGCCTGTCTCTGTCCTCAGCAGTCAGCGGATGCAGCTCCATCTTTTGAACAACCTCTTCGGTCCACTCATCACAGACGTTTTTCACGTTATAAAGTTTGTCCCATAAAGCTAGAGCGCGACCGAGATTTTCATAGTGGTCTTCTGTCTTCTCGTTTATCTACCAGAATTGAGAAACAGAAGTAACACAAGTCATGGGAAAAGTAAGAAAACCATTGTTTCAGCCAAATAATGTTTTAAAATTAAATCTGAGTTCTCCATTACTGACTAAATAATTTGTTTTACTTATCAACAAAGCATTTGCTTTAACATGTATCATCGAGGGTTTCTTTTTTAAAAACAAAAAAAAGTCTTATCTGATTTCCAATAGCTATGCCCAATTAGAGGCAAAATCTAATTTCTGAACCACAATTGAAAAAAAAGATGCTTTTAAATCCATATGAAAACACGATGAAGATAAATTCTCAGTCTGTAATCCAAAAATATTATTACTATTTAACCAAAAACGTACTACTTTAAATTTTTTGTTGAAAACCAGCGTCCTGCATGAATGGGTAATGTTTTAATTAATTTTAAATAAATTAAATGGAAGACTACAGACTCGTTTGTTAGCAGTGTCTAATTCTGGGAGTGAAATTAATTAATTACAAAGCCATACATTGTACACTATTTGAACATTTTCACAATGAATATTTTTAAATTTTGAAAATAGATAAAAATACGAAGAACATTTGAAAAACGATGAATTTCATCATTGTGCAAGAAATAGAATTGGCAATGAAATCAGCACCTACATCAAGCCACCTGTCCACAATGATATTGGCCTCTTTTTCAAAAGGTGGCTCTTCAAAGCTTTTCATTTTATTTAAATGAAATTGTAGATTTTTGCAGATCTGGTTTATCTTGTCTACAACTTCTACATGTTCGTTAAATTCTTCCTTGATCGTCTCAATCTGTAAAAGAGAGAGAAAGCATGTTTTTGAGGCAGCGACACAGACAAAAATCTCTACTCTCTTGGAAAGTAAACAGCACACTTCTCAATGCGGAGCAAAGAAGAAGTCCCAGGGGAAATTTTAAACTACATAAACCAACTGCAAATGAAAGCAAAACATCACAACGTGTGAGACGCAGTGGAAAGGGAGGCTGACTGCATCAAGTGCACACATCAGACAAGATGAAAGGGGCCGGCGCTGCGGCGTAGCTGGTAAAGCCGCCGCCTGCTGTGCTGGCATCCCATAGGGGCGCTGGTTCGAGTCTTGGCTGCTCCACTGCTGATCCAGCTCTCTGCTGTGGCCTGGGAAAGCAGTGGAAGATGGCCCAAGTGCTTGGGCCCCTGTACCCGTGTGGGAGACCTGGAAGAAGCTCCTGGATCCTGGCTTTGGATCGGCTCAGCTCTGACTGTTGTGGCCAATTGGGGAGTGAACTAGCAGATGGAAGATTCTCTCTCTCTCTCTCTCTCTGTGTGTGTGTGTGTGTGTGTGTGTGTGTGTGTGTAACTCTGACTTACAAGCAAAATAAATAAATCTTAAAAAAAAAAAAGAAAAGAGGAAAGTCTCAAATCCATAACCTAAGGGACCAATTCAAGAAGCTAGAAAAAAAAAATAAACCCAAAGCTAGCAGAAAGAAGGAAAAATAAAAATTAAAATCAGCTAAATTAAAAATACAAGAACATTAGAGAAAATTCAGTAAAACGGAGAGCTATTCTTAGAAAGATCAAGGAAAGTGACAAACCTCTAGCAAGACTAAGCATAACAGAAAGCAACAGCAGTATTAGGGGTGAAGCCAGGGATGTCATGAGACACTGCAGTTAGCAAGAGGAAGCCTGGGAATGTTACAGATAACTACACACTTAGATGAAATGAGCCATTACCAACTACCACAACTCATCCAATGTTAAATATGTAACACAGGTAGACCTGTCAATACTAATGAAATTGAGTGTATAATGTAGAAATTCCCCCCCCCCAAAAAAAAAATTTACAATCCAGGGGGCTTTACTAGAGAGTTCTACCACATTGTCTTCTGAAAAGTAGCAGGGACTAGCATTGTGGCACAGTGGGAAAGCCTGCAGCACCAGCACCCCATGGGTGCCAGTTGGAGTCCTGGCTGCTCCACTTCTGATCCAGCTCCCTGTTAATGCACCTGGGAAAATAGCAGAGGATGGCCCAAGTGCTTGGGCCCCTGCATCCACATGGGAGACCCAGATAAAGCTCCTGGCTCCTGGTTTTGGCCTGGCCCAGCCCTGGCTGTTGTGGACATTTGGGGAGTGAATCAATCTGCAGATGAAAGATTCTCTCTCTCTCTCTCTCTCTCTCCCCCTCAGCCTCTGTATCTCTGTACCTCTGCCTTACAAATAAATAAATAAATAAATATTTTAAAAACAGATGATGTCAAGCAGTTTGGGTGTTCTTTGATCACCAACAAGGTTGAACTATGTCTCTTGGCAACTGTTAACTTCTTTCCTATGTAAAAATATCCATTAGGATCACAGTGATTTTTCTGACTAATTTCAACCAGTTCCCTATGTACTATTGCAAACCTAATGCTATCAAATTTATTAAAAGTATTTTTCTGTTCCATAGCATTGCTTAAAGAATAATTTAAAATATACTTTAATAATAAATTCCACATATAAGGCAGGTTTAAACAAACTTATTAAAGTGTAAATATGGGCCGGTGCCGCCACTAGGCTAATCCTCCACCTGAGGCACCAGCACACCAGGTTCTAATCCTGGTCCGGGGGCCACCGGATTCTGTCCCAGTTGCCCCTCTTCCAGGCCAGCCCTCTGCTGTGGCCCAGGAGTGCAGTGGAGGATGGCCCAAGTGCTTGGGCCCTGCACCCCATGGGAGACCAGGAGAAGCACCTGGCTCCTGACTTCAGATCCGCGCAGTGCGACAGCCATAGCAGCCATATGAGGGGTGAACCAACAGAAGGAAGACCTTTCTCTCTGTCTCTCTCTCTCACTGTCCACTCTGCCTGTCAAAAAAAAAATTAAAAAATAAAATAAAGTGTAAATATGAACTCTGTATAAAAGAATCCTTTGTATTTAAAAGCTCATATTCTTTAACATATCCATGATTGAAACTATTGTTGAAATGAGAAGCTGGGGCAGGCATTGTGAGGCAGCAGGTAAAGTCGCTGTTTGGGACACCTGTATCCCTTATCAGAGTGCCAGTTTGAGTCCTGGCTACTCCGCTTCCAATCCAGCTTCCAGCTATTGCACCTGGGAAAGCAGCAGAGGATGGCTAAGGAATTATGTCCCTGCCACCCACGTGGGAGACCCGGATGGAGTTGTGAGTTCCTGGCTTCTGCCTAGCTTAGCCCTAGCTGTTGTAGGCATTTAGGGAGTGAACCAACAGATAGAGGATCTCTCTCTCTCTCCCTCTCTTTGTGTGTGTGTAACTCTGTCTCTCAAATAAATAAGTAAATATTTTTTAAAAGTTAAAAAAATAAATATATACCTTTCAGATTATAGTGGACTTTTTGAGCAAAATATGAAAAGATTTCTGACGTCTGTGTTTTGAAACTCAATGTATGTCATAATTGTTGTCAACTAGATTTTCATCACAAATTGGGGCATCTGTTATAACTGGCAGAATCTTACTATTGACACTGCTCATCAGTTTCATGGTGAACAATCTTGTCTACCACCTTACAGATCTTGTTGCAATTAGCAACCCGGAACGGGGCACTTATATCATATTTAGGAATTTTTGGAAGCATTTCTCTCTTTTATAAGCCTTATGGATTAACAATTAAAATTTTTTAACAGATAGCTTTAAGACTATACAAAATTCTTTCCTCTCACATATGTACAAACATATAGGAAATGCTTTCAATGTTAAAGACAACCCAGAATTCAATATTGCATGAGTATATGTATAGCTCTATGTTTTTAATCATGTATTTTCCATGAACTTTTTATCTTCTGTGTTTTTTATACTTTCATCATATGTATAGATTTCCAAACTGTTAGCACCAAAATAAGCTTATCACTCAGTTCCATTTCCCAGGAACGTTTTGAAGATTGCTTAAATACAAAAACCCAGCCTACAGATATCCTTATAAGACACCTAGTGGAAAGGGATTTTAGTGTGTGTTTCATGTTCTTCTAACACATGATAAAGTAAAACAGCAATCTAGATTCCAAGTTTAACACACAGGACTGAATCCATGTTTGTCTCCATTCTCTCACCAGAAGCTACTGTAAGGACAGAAGAGAATTTACATGGCACAACCCCACAAACACAACAACAGGGGATGAGAATAATTTCTGGTGAGAGACGAAGATCCAGCAAAGGGCAAAGCTCAAGAATGAGCAACAAGTAAGTTAACAACCCAGAGATGGCTGAAATCCTGCTCGAGAAAGGAGCCAGGGTGAAAGGAGAAGGGAGGAGCCAAAAGAAGTCAGTCCGTCCGTGTCACAGAATCCAGAAAAGGGTTAGACATTCCCTGGAGGTACCCATAGGGGCAGACACGCAGTCAGCCACACAGGGAGAGGAGGGAACCAAGGTTAGGTCTAGGGTTCCAGCGCCTGGTGAGATGGACTCCCTCCAAACCTTGCTAGATGAAGACCTTGACCTGCTCTAGAGGACAGAGCTGGGTCCTGTTCCAACAGCCATGGAGGAGTTAGTACTGACAGAGGGAGTAGCACCCAGGGCAGGGGCAGCCTGCCAATAGGGGGCAGGAGGAAGCTTCTAGGAAGTCGAGTTTAGTTATGGGGTCCTACAGCTATCCGACAGGTCACACACAGAGTGGGCATCATAGCTGCTGATTAAGTCCCTGGCACTGAACCAAGGAGCCTCAGCTAGGGACTGACAGGTGCCACCTCGGCAAATCCAGAAAGGTAGGGTCTGCTGCTAACTGGATCCCACTTAGCAGGGCTAAGGTGGGGGGGCTCCTGAACTGAGAGGGATTTGCATAAACAGAGAAGCAGCGAGGCAAGAGGAACCAGGCATCTGTCAGTATACAAGGAAAAGGTTCAGGGTCTGTGGAACAAGGCTGAGACCTTGACCCTGGAACAAACGCACCAAGCAGATCTGGCATCAGGGCACACAGAAGGGTGGTGATGCAAATAGGGACACAAGTCCAAGAGATATCTTAAGGTTGAACATGCTGTATTCCTACAGCAATGGAAACCAGAGCTCCCCAAATCCAATCAAATGGGGGCCGGCACTGTGCCTCAATGGGTAAAGCCACTGCCTGCATGGCATCCTATATGGGTGCCAGTTTGAGTCCCGGCTGCTCCACTTCTGATCCAGCTCTCTGCTATGGCCTGAGAAAGCAGCAGAAGATGGCCCAAGTCCTTGGGCCCCTGCACCTGCATGGGAGACCCGGAAGAAACTTTAGGGTCCTGGCTTTGGATCAGCCCAGCTCTGGATTGTGCAGCCATTTGGGGAGTGAGCCAGCAGATGAAAGACCTCTCTCTCTCTCTTTTTCTTTCTCTCTCTCTCTCTCTAACTCTGCCTTTCAAAAAAACTAAATAAATCTTTAAAAAAAGAATCCAGTGGAATAAGGGCCGGTGCTCCCAGGTCCCAGAAGCAGGCTCCACTGCATGGAACCACACAGGCTGCATCTGAGCACACCACCATCCTGCCCAGGGTCTCAGCCTCCAGCAGTTGGGTTGGAAAAGAAGCCACGGCCACAGACACCTATTGGACAACTAGGGTGTGTACTGTGCTCTTTCCCACTGGCCAGCATTTCAAAAGCGAGTCTCAGAGAGTGGGTCTGAGATAAGAGCTTTGCCAGACATTCTGTCACCTGAGCCTTGGGGGTTAACCATTCCCGATCAAAATGAAATGGCGTGTACCAATCTGGTAGCTGAAGTCTGCACTGGTGTTGCTTTCAACAGCTAGGGAAGTTGACCAAAATCACTCTCTAACATCCAGGAAGGTGAGGATATTTCAAAAAGTTCATGGGAATTTATAGGATTAAAAGATAATTTCGGGGGCCTGTGCCGTGGTGCAGTAGGTTAATCCTCCACCTGTGGTGCCGGCATCCCATATGGGCGCCAGTTCTAGTCCCAGCTGCTCCTCTTCTGATCCAGCTCTCTGCTATGGCTTGGGAAAGCAGTGGAGGATGGCCCAAGTCCTTGGGCCCCTGCACCCACGTGGGAGACCCGGAAGAAGCTCCTGGCTCCTGGCTTCGGATCAGCACAGCTCTGGCTGTTGCAGCTAACTGGGGATTGAACCATCAGATAGAAGACATAATTCTCCCTCTCTCTCTGCCTCTGCCTCTCTGTAACTCTTCCTTTCAAATAAATAAATCTTTAAAAAAATCAGGAAAAGCAACTTTCTGGTGTCTCGTGAAATGGTACAGGGATGTCTTCTAATCATTCCATTCTTCCGCTTCTCTGGTTGACGACTGCTGTACACAAAATCACAGAAAATAATGACATCTAGTGTCCAAAACTGTCACACTTCCTAAAACATGAAGGGTGATTAGGGAGGCCATACACAGAGCAACGTGAAGATGAGCTTACACAACCCAGAGAGGAATAGAAATGCCATTTTCCCCTTGTCCACTCACAAGAGGCGATTTTCCTCTCGTCTGCCTTCGCTCAAGCCTGCGGTACAGGTTCAGGTCCTGTAGGTGGAAGGTGGGTATACAACCTGCTACAGACTTCCAGAGGCAGAGGCAGGGGCCTCGGGGCTTCAGCAGAACCACCGCTCCCACTACCAAAAACAAACAGCAGATGCAACCCAGCATCCCCCCGGACTGATGCTTTGCAAGCCCTGGTGATAAATTCAATAAATTCCTAGATATCTGCTAAGACAAGAGTCACTAGCAACTTATTTTATATCAAGTTTCAAAAGTTACTGAATTTATTTTTAAGTGTCTATTTATTTATTTTTACTTATTTAAAAGAGAGAGAGAGAGGGAGAGAGAGAGAGAATCGTCCATCTGCTGGTTCAGTCCCCAAATGCCCACAGCAGCCAGGGCTGGGACAGGCTGAAGCCAGGAGACTGGAACTCAAGCCAGGTTTCCCACACAGGTGGCAGGGACTGAAGTACTTGAGCCATCGCCTGCTGTCCCCAGGGACACATATTAGCAGGAAGCTGGATGGGAAGTGGAGGAGCCAGGACTCGAACCAGGCACCTTGATATGGGATGCAGGTGTCCCGAGCGCAGCTTAACCCACTGCACCGTAACGCCCGCCCTGAAAAATCACTGAGGCCCCAGTGTGCTCCCTGAGCTCACTGCGTAGGCGTTCTTCGGGAGCAAGACTCACCTCTGCGATCCTCTTCTTCAGGTTTTCCCTTCCCATGTACGAAGCCTGCAGGGAGATGGCGTTCTCTTCTTTCTGAATCAAAGTGGTCAAGCTGCTTTTAAAATTATGATATTGTTTTAGGAGCTCCAAAACTCTTCCACATTGTTCAAGGCTGTGCAGAGAGAAAAGGAAAACAGCTGCGTGTCTGCAAGTAACATTGTAAATCATTGCTTCTCTTAGGATCCTGCAAGAAGGACCTAGATAAGCTAAGAAAGCACTTTCCACGTGACAGGCTTTACGACCTTGGTTTTCAAATGTATAAATATTTAGTTATGTATTTGAAAGGCAGAGTTAGAGAGAGGCAGGTGCCAGAACCGCACGCCCAGGCGCCCGTCCCGAGAGCACCGTGTGCGCCTCTCCTGTTTAACGCCCCCTGCAAATGCATCTCAGAGTAAAGGTTCCCAAAAGCTAGCTGCGCCTCACACAGTGCTGCAGAGGGGCGGCGTCTTCTCTTACCATTCGGCCAGTGTAGCTTTCGTGTTCTCCCACAGGCGCACGGTATTGTGGCACTGCTGACTCAGCACAAGTTCTCTGCCATCTTGGAAATGCGGGAGAGAAAGAGCCAATTCTTGAAGGTGCTTCTTCTCTTCCTCGTATCCATCCAGATCCTTATCCAGTCTGATTAATGATTTTTTCCTGCATTATGGAGAAGAGCTTGGTAAAGAATTGTTAACCAACATGACCCAATACAAATATAGGTACCACACACCTGACCACTCCATTGACCCCCTGTCTTTCTCATCTTATTGAATTCTCCAATCCTCCAACTGCTCACGTCAAACCTGGCTATCACTGCTGACTCTGAAGTTCCTTTCAGGCCCCAGAGCCCAGATGTCAGCCAGTCTGTGTCCCCTGTCTTCAAGACACACAGACGCTTAGCACTGGCCACCACCTCCGCCCGGCCCGCGCCATTATCCCCTCTTACAGGGAGGATTGCAATAGATCAAGCCAGACTTTCTGGGACTCCTCTCGACTCCTACAGCCTAGTGTCAACACCGCAGCCAGAGAGAACTACGATGAACGCCCAATCATTTCTGTTCAGAGAACTACGATGAATGTCCAATCATTTCTGCTCAGAATGTTCCAAGACTTCCAGTCATTCAAAGAAAAAGTCGAAGCACCACCTGGCCTACAGCCTGTAGCACACATCACAGCCCTGTCCCAACATCACCTGTGGGATCTCCACTCATTTCTCTGCTGTCACTACTGCGCCCTGAGCCTAGAAGACATTTCCTCCAGGAAGGCACGTGGCTTTGTTCTGGTAACTCATTGTACTCAAAGGTCACCCTCAGTGAGGCCTTGCCTGATGACCCTACTGAACTGCAGCCCTCACCTTACTGATTCTCCACAGATGTTAGCACCACCAGACACAGAGGGCTCATGGAAAATGCAACTGAAAGGTAAATTTTGGGGCAGGTGCTTGGCTGAGTGGTTAGGAAGCCACTTGGGACGCCTGCATCCCATGCCAGAGAGCCTGGGTTCAAGTCCAGCTTCCACTTGCACTGCCAGCTCCCTAAGCCATGCCTTGGTGGCCGTAGTGATGGCTCACATAGGAGACTGGGTTCTCACTTCCTGGTTTAAGCCTGACCCAGGTCCAGCCATTGAGGGCACTTAGGGAGTAAACCAGCAGATGGGAGTGTTCTCTCTCTCTCTCTCTCTCCAAAATAAGTTACTAAATAAGTTCTACAAGCATTTTTAAGCTTCTCTTGGTGCAAGACATTTTAAAAATCCATGCATAATTTTTTTACAGCATGCATTTTTTTTTCATAAATTCTATAAGGCACAAGAATTTTTACCTATTTTGTCATTACTGTTGCTCTCTCAATACCTAAAAAGTGCCTGGAGACAATGCATAGCTGTTCTGCTAATAGCTACATCAATCACTAAAGGCATTTATTTTATGTAATAATTATTAATAAGTATATCAATATGTGGTTTTCATTTATAAAGTCATACTTACCTATGTTCTATTTACAAATCGATAATTAAAATGTATTCAAGTAGAATCTAATATTTATTCCAGGACATCAGATTGACCTGGGGCACTCTAGGTGTAAGAGTCTCGTGGGGGGCGAGGGCACAGGGCAATGGCAGAGGGGGGGCACTCGCAGCTCTACAGAGGGACCTGGCAGCTCCATGTGGGAGCCCCGGAGGAAGCTCCTTGCTCCTGGCTTCAGTCTGGCCCAGCCCCGACTGTTGCAGCCATTTGGGGGAATGAAACAGTGGATGGAAGACCTCTCTCTCTCTAACTCTTCATTTCAAATAAATATTTTTTTAAAATGTCTGTGGAAAATGGCATTAAAAGACCAGTTTATTTTGGTCCAAAATAAAGGTTGCAATCCATGCATAATTTTTTCAAAAGCCATGCATTTCCCAAAGACTTTACAAGACCTCTCACATGCATGGATTTCAAATTTCTGGAAGGAGAGGACTTTAGCCTAACATTTAAGATGCCTGCACCCCACACGGAGTGTCTGAGCCAGAGTCTTGGCGCTGGCTCCTGACTCCAGCTTCCTGCGAATGCAGACCCTAGGAGGCAGCAGTGTGGACCCACTTAGCTGGGTTCCTGGTACCCACATGGGATTCTGGGATTGAGTTCCCAGTTCCAGTTCCCCAGCACCTGCAGGAGTTTGGAGAGTGAACCAGTGGATGGAAACTGGCTCTTTGCTTCTCAAATTAATTAACTACTGAATTTACTTATTAATTTTTGCACCAAAATGAATTTCTCTTTTAATGCCACTTTTCCATGAACTTTCTGAGGTCCCCACCAGCCTGCACGGCTCTGCTCGGTCTCCAGCACGAACGCCAACCTGAGCCGGACTCTGGATTCAGCCCCAGGCCCTCCCACTTGGCCCCAGCCTCATCCTATAGGGAGGAGACTCAGTAACCGGGGCGAAAACAGCAGCTGCGAGACGCGCATGTGCATCTCCCGCCTCCTGCACCTGCTGCGTCCCAAGCGTGGGTGTGTCAGTCTCCTCCCGCAGGGACCCGCACTAACCACGCAGAGGCACGAGAGAATCTGAAGGACCTCCTGCCCTCCACACCCGCGGGGAACACACGCTTCAGAGACGGAAAATGAACCGCGTCGCATTTTGGAAAAGCGGGAGGACGCTGACTTGAGAAATCTACAGCAAAGTGGGATGAAACCGAAGCGGCAAGACCCGCGTCACCCTCGGAGATTCAAAACCACAGACGAGTGCCGCCGGGACCACCCTGTGCTTACCGATGCTTCACGGCTGGGATGGTAGGGTCCTTAAGGCCAAGTTTAGCGATCTGGCTCTGCACATCTTGAATGTTTTTGAAGAGCTCGTTATTTCTGAGAACGCAAGCCTCCAGTAATCGGGCTTCCTCGGTGAGCTCCTCCTGTGGGCTGGAGCCACAGGACCCCGATGCCCTTAGGCTCAAAGCCTCCATCAGCTTTTCACAGGACGTGTCTTCCCCTTGCTTCGCATCTTTAAGGCTGACGCCAAGCATCTCCAAACTTTTGTCCAAATGCCTGGCCCTGTCTTTCAGCAGCTGAGTTCCCCCCACTTCGTTTTCTGCAATGGAGGTATTTCCTGGTGCTTCCGGGTTCTGCATGGCTGGCCGGGCTGTGGTGCCCTCAACAGAGGGTTTAGCTGTTCTTAGACATTCCAGAAAGTCTTCCAGAGCTCTGAGGGCGCCGTCCCTGGTCTGCACCTTGTGGCTCATTTCTTCAAGTTGCGTTTTGCAGGTCAGTATAATATTCTGTGCTGCCTGCACGTCAGATGGGTGCAATTCCTGTGATGCGAAGCTGTCCAACTCTTCATTACAGATTTCAATCTGCTTTGCTACGGAGGCCTGGATGTCCTAAAATAAAGGTAGGAAAAGCCAAAAAAGACTTGGGTCCAGAAAGCATCAGAAACCAGTGCCTAATTTATGAGATTTGGTCTAGAAAAATGCTTATGAGTGCAACCAAAGCTGACAGTTTGGACACAGGGAACATTTAAATTACAAATGATCAGCTGCCCCACTGTTTCATTACCCAGTGGCCTTGCTGATGTTTCAATCCCTCAAAGAAAGCAAACATGGAAGTTATCTACGCCAAAGCAAGCGACAAGCTATAGAGACATCTGCTGCGTCATCAGGAAAATAAATAAAAGATTTTTCATTTCAGACGGGGTGTAAAATAAGTAAACGGCAGAATATGTCGAGGTAAGCCTCGGTGTCTCGTGTGTTTAGGAACTCAGACGCTGAAGGAGACACTCATAAACAAGGCTTCATCTTGAATTCTCAGAAGATGTCCCATAACTTACGCCAGGGTCCCTACCTCCAAATTTCCAAGAAATCAAAAGGTTAAGAAGTACAAGGCTATGTCAAAAAAGTTTGTGGAAAAATGGAATTAAAAGAAAAGTTTATTTTGATGTAAGAATATGTTGGAACCCACACATAGTCTTTTCCTATATGCATTCCTATTCCTAATACGCACTTTTCATAAATTTTTTGAAGATCTTTGTATGCATGGAATTTGAATTATTAATTCCATTGTCTGGAAACCCTTAAATGTACCCTCTTCTGTAACAATCAAAATTGTTGAGGTTTTTATTGTGGCTTGTAGTCTAAATCTATACAATGATATCTACATTTGCTTATTTAAGTTTAGATTTGCTTATATTTACCCTCAGGTGTTGATAGACGCCATCTGCATTGACAAGATGAAAGTCCTGGATGACAATTTCACGAGGGGACAAATCCACGCCACAGAGACACACTGTCTCCCTCTCTACAGGGGACACAGTCTGCAGTGCTGTCTCCAAAGACTTCAGCCTGGGGGGGGAAATATAACAGCCATGAGGGGGGCGTGCAGCAGAAAACTATCCCTACAACATATTCATACCATTACTTAGCCAACAGCAGAAAATGGTTATCCAATAAAAATACACGATATGCACAGGCCATCACATGAAAACCCAAGCCCAGGAGTGGAGCTGTGTGTGCAGCATACAGCACACTGGAGTCCTGGTTCCAGTCCCCACTGCTTTCTGATCCGTTCCAGCTGTCTGCTAATGTGTCCCCTGGAAGGCACCAGCTGATGGTGCAAATGGTTGGATCCCGGCCATCCACCTGTGTGACCCAGATTGAGTTCACGACTCCTAGCATCAGCCCGGCCCTGTCCTAACTGTCAGTGGAGTGGGTCTCTCTGTCTTTCTCTCTTTGTTCTTCTGCCTTTCAAATAAATAAATAAGTAAATTATTTTTAAAAACGGAGAAGCAAAATACCAAAGAATGAGCTGTTGGCTATATTCAAGCCTTTTTTTTTTTTCAATCCACGGACCAATTTATTCCTTCATTCAAGAGACATTTATTTAGTGAGAGGCAGCAGAGCTAAGCTCATCCTGCATGCCACTGGTTCAGGACGAGGCCAATTCACTGCTGCTGTTTCAACATCATTAGAACTGATGGGGCCAGCACTGTGGCATAGCGAGTAAAGACACCACCTGCAGTGCCAGCATCCCATATGGGCACTGGTTCACATCCCAGCTGCTCCACTTCTGATCCAGCTCCTTGCTAATGTGCTTGGGAAAACAGCAGAAGATGCTCCAAGTCCTTGGGCCCCTGCAGCCGTATGGGAGACCCGGAGGAAGCTCCTGGCTCCTGGCTTCAGATCAGCGCAGCTCCAGCCACTGCAGCCAATTGTGGAGTGAACCAGCGGATGGAAGACCTCTCTCTCTCTCTCTCTCTCTCTCTCTCTCTGCCTTATATATATAACTATATATATATATAACTCTGCCTTTCAAATAAATAAATAAATCTTTTTTTAAGAAAACTGAAATCTATGCATGTGAGAGGTCACCATACAGTTCTTGAATGACATGTATTATGAAAAAACCATGCCTGAATTTTAAAAATTGTTCTGCACCATAGCAACCTGTCTCTTCATTCCATTCTTCCGGAACCTTGTCAAGTGCCTGCACGTGTCTCTGGCTAGTGGAGTGGCTTGGATACTTTATTCTCTGCATAGCAGTTTCCTTATCAGCAAAACAACAATCATAAGAGCAAACCGTCTTATATAAGGTAACTAAATACAATGACATATTTAGTATAGAAAAAGGCTTGCTGAGAATGGCATTTGCGAATGTCGAAGTTTCCGAAACTCCTGGCTAACAGGTGCCAGTCATACCTGGCATGAAGAGCTAGATGAAGCTCTCCTTCTTTTTCCTTTAGTCCATCTCGTGCCTTAGCTATCGCAGGCTTCTCCACATCACTCACAAGATTTTCTAATTTCAGGGAGGTGATTTCAAACTCCTTCCAGTAAGCATCAGTTTCATTTTTTAAGCCCTATATGAAATGAAAAAATTAATTCATCAACTAACAGGATAATAGCCAGAATGATTCTGTTCATAGAAAATGAGACATATACCCAGTATAGCAGCAAAAGCAACATTTCACAGGACAATGCATTTTCTGGAAAGACTTATTTTTCAATTTGAAAGGCAGAGTAAGAGAGCGAGCGAGCAAGAGAGAGAGAGCACCCATCCGTTGGTTCACTCCCCAAATGGCTGAAACAGCCAGACACAGGCCAGGCCAAAGGCAGAAGCCAGGAGCTTCGTCTGGGTCTCCCATGTGGGTACAGGGGTCCAAGCACTTGGGCCATCCTCCACTGCTTTCCCAGGTGCATTAGCAGGAAGCTGGATCGGAAGTGGAGCAGCCAAGTTCCGAAACAGTGCTCTGTTATGGGATGCCAGCATTGAAGGCAGCAGCTTAACCCACTGTGCCACAACCCCGGCCCTGATCAAGCATTTAAGATATCTTCCAGCCGTTTGCAAGTAAACTATCCTGTAGGCAATAACAATATTAACTGCACTCTTCAGAGGACCCATTTGCTGAAGTTCAAGACATCAAAAACAGGACTTTTTTCCTTTTTTTTAAAAAAGATCTATTTTATTTATTTGAAAGTCACAGTTACAGAAAGAGTGGAGAGGCAGAGAGAGAAAGAGAGAGAGGTCTTTTATCCGCTGGTCCACTCTCCAACTGGCCACAATGGCCAGAGCTGGGCTGATCTGAAGCCAGGAGCCAGGAGCTTGTTTCAGGTCTCCCATATGGGTGTAGGGGCCCAAGGAGTTGGGCCATCCTCTACTGCTTTCCCAGGCCATAGCAGAGAGCTGGATCGGAAGTGGAGCAGTCAGGACGCGAACCGGTGCCCATATGGGATTCCAGCACTGCAGTTGGCAGCTTTACCTGCTAGACCACAGCACCAGCCCCAAAAACAGGACTTTGAAAGGTATCCAAACCCCCTCTCCTAAGTAGCTACAAAGAATACAGTTCAGAAAGATAGATACAGATGTATGAACAGACAGTCTCTTCTTCTGGATACTAAACCTTCACTATCTTCTAAATTAAAAGAAAACTGGAGGGGCCAGCACTGTAGTGTAGCAGGTAAAGCTACTGCCTGCAGTGCTGGCATCCCATATGGGCGCCGGTTCGAGTCCCGACTGCTCCACTTCCAATCCAGCTTTCTGGGATGACCTACGAAAGCAGTAGAAGATGGCCCAAGTCCTTGGGCACCCTGCACCTGCGTGGGAGACCCGGAAGAAGCTCCTGGCTGCTGGCTTTGGATTGGCGCAGCTCTGGCTACTGTGGCCATCTGGGGAGTGAACCAGCAGATGGAAGACCTCTCTCCTTCTCTCTCTGCCTCTCCTTCTCTCTCTCTGTAACTCTGACTTTCAAATAAATAAATAAATAACTCTTTAAAAAAAAAGAAAAAAGAAAACTGGAGTGCCTCAAAACTACTTCTATACAAATAAGAGGAGAATGCACTGAATGTATGGCTTAGTATTAAACAGCCATCATTCTGTATCTTGGTTCTTCTGCCGTTGTTATTTCCAAGGCATTGTTACAGAATTCTATGGAGGGATCAGCAACATAATCTGTTCTTGCATTTTCCCAAAGACTGGAAGCAGCTTCTCTAAGCAACTCATTATCCAGTCCCTAGGGAAAGGGCTCAAGACACTTTCATAATTGAGATGAAAACATGCTGGATCCATGACTTGAACAGGGATTTGAAGGCATATACATTCTGCCTAAAGAGATGAAAACCACAGAGGCGCCAGATGGCAGACTGTGACCACGAACCGTGAAAGAAGGAGACTAGAAAACACGGGGAGGGGACAGCAGAGGGCCTTGCAGGACCCTCTTGCTCCTCCCTGATGATGGGTTCGAGCTGTGAGGGCTCACGCGTTCACAAGCATGCAGTAAGGATGCCCTGCCGTGTATGGATAATCGTGAGAATAAGGACAGCTTATGCTCTGGGTGCCCACACTCAAGCTCCTTGGCCAAGTGCGAGACTTCCACATGGATAGATATTCTGGGAAGACGATCGCTCAGACTGCATGCAATTCTCTCTACCACCTGCCCCTGTTGCCCAACGACTGGGGGATAGCAATTGTAGTCAATAGGACGATTCGGTCAAGCTGATGAACAGGATGGGCATTTGGGCTAGTGATGAAGATGCCAGTTGAGACACCATGATCCCATTCAGGTGTTCAATGCCTGCTCTGGCTCCTGACTCCAGTTTCTTGCTACTGAGCCCCCCTGGGAGGCAGTGGCTGATGGCTCAAGTAATTGGGAGACCCGGACTGAGTTCCCAGTTTACAGCTTTGGCTTGGCCCAGGTGCAGTCATTGCAGGCATTTGGACAGTCAACCAGAGGATGGGAGTCCTGTCGCTCACTCTCACTCTCTCTTTCAAATACATTAAGTTTTGTTAAAAGATAATAAACAACTAAAAAATGTATATCCAGTCACTGGTTTATCAATTTGGCGGCAATGCAGGAGCAGACTGAAGTCGCCTTTAAACTCCTTGTTTTTCATAATTCATCCAGAAGTCCAAGCATAATCAAAAACTCTGCAAGCGGAGTTATCCACAGCAGCAGCTTAGGGCATAAGCAGTAGATTAGGATCCTGTACCAGAGGCTTTCCTAGGTTAGCAGTTGGAAGCAAATCTCTCTCTGGAACAGTGTGACACTGGAAATGCAATCCAACAGAGAGTGGTGTCCACACCCCTGGTGCTGCTACTTCCTTATAAAACAGATAACTAGAGATGCTACATTTGGGTCATTACCTGGAGATCAGTCAGTTTGTCCCGTAAGCAAGCACTACTCTCTTCATTTTCACTGAAGAATGCAGTAGTTATCCTGAATTTGTTGCTTTGAAGGTGTAGTTCAAGAATTTCTTTCTGTGTATCATACCTGGGAGAAAGATTATATGTAAAATTATTTAACATTCAAAATAAGACAAAAATATGCTTAAGCACCATCACATGTGTGTCAGGAAATCCTATGGAATTTCTGTAGAAGTTACTAGACCAAAAGAACTAAAGCATATTAAATTGGTTTTTTTCTTTATAGATATTTTATCTATTTATTTGAAAGGTAGAGTTACAGAGAGAGAGAAGGAGAGACAGAGAGAAAGGTCTTCCATCCACTGGTTCACTCCCCAAATGGCCGCAACAGCTGGAGCTGGGCAGATCCAAAGCCAGGAGCCTCTTCTGCATCTCCCATGTGGGTACAGGGTCCCAAGCACTTGGGCCATCTTCCACCGCTTTCCCAGGCCATAGGAGAGAGCTGGATAGGAAGTGGAGCAGCCGGGGCCCGAACAAGCACTACAGGCGGCGGCTTTACCTGCTACGTCATAGCACTAGCCCCCAAGACATGGATATCTTAACCACTAGACTAAACATTCATTCTGGAGAGCCTTTCCTTGAAAAAATGAATAAAAAACTGAAAACACAATATTAGTTGTGAAGCTAAATGTTTGTTTAGAATTAGAAAAGAAATTACAATAAATTAAAACATTTTAGAATAATCAGTACCGCAAGCCTAATAAAATAGGAGAGAGCTGGATCGGAAGTGGAGCAACTGGGACTCGAACCAGCGCCCACGTGGGATACAGGAGCAGCAGGCAGAGGCCCAGCCTACCACACCCAGCACTGGCCTTAAAATGTGTTTCAAAGTCTAACACGTTTCTCTCCTCTCTCTCCCTCTCTCTCTCTCTCCCTCCCTCTCTCCCTCCCTCTCTCCCTCCCTCCCTCTCTCCCTCTCTCTCTCTCCCTCCCTCTCTCCCTCCCTCTCTCCCTCTCCCCGTCACTCTGCCTTTCAAATAGAGAAATCAATAAAATTCTTAGCCAAGTGCGAGTTTTCATGGACGAAAGCTCTCAGCAGACTTCAGGGTGCTGAGCGCGAGTGTACCTCTTTTGTAAGCTGTCTAGAGTGAAGCTGTGTTCCTTCTCCTGCTTCTCCACGACACCTGCTTCTTGTTGAGGCTTTACCTCCGATGCAGACATAAAGTTAGCTGGCTCCATCGCCTAAGCAGATAGGCAAAAGAGCAAACATAATATCTTAGACATGCTTAAGACGAATGATTTATGGTCAAAGATAAACCATTGATCCTTTATATCCCACCCTAGGACTTAAGACAATTTCTGAGATTTCAACAGCTGGGAGAAAAGCCCTTCCAGGGGAGAGGGATTAATTAGACTCATTCTCGCCTCCTAGTAGGGATGATGGCACGGTAATGAAATACGCCCAGCTCCTAAATGCTGATCCTGC
Organism: Sylvilagus floridanus; assembly: GCA_949820135.1. Taxonomy (NCBI): domain Eukaryota; kingdom Metazoa; phylum Chordata; class Mammalia; order Lagomorpha; family Leporidae; genus Sylvilagus; species Sylvilagus floridanus. Next base: position 18,135,988 of record OX463228.1, on the reverse strand, counting down.
CCAAGAGCTCACAGCCATAGCCAAAAGAACCCCAACATTTGTGGGAACAGAACCACAAACACCAATAAGCTCGTTCTTTTCCCACATGTTCTCACTGGCAGTCTGGGTTATGTTGTAGGTGGGCACTTCAAAAAGTTCATGGAAATGCAATCAAAAGATGTTTATTTTTGTGCAAAATATTTTCAGAAAGTTCATGGCAATGCCCAGTATGAAAAAAAAACTACATGGATTTCAAAATCTGTTGCACCCAAATGACCTTATCCTGGATCCCAAGTTCATATTAACTTACTAAAGAATGCTTGTATATAAAAGCCAACTGTAGACCCCAAGAATTCAGAAAATTCAATTCGCAAGGAAAGTGAAATCATTCTAATAAAAAAAAGAAGAAGAAGAAGACAACCAATAAAAGTGCATGTCCCTGAAATGGAGGGCGGTGTCCGGATGAAGCTCCACCCCTCTCACTGTCAGTAGTAATGGAGCTGGCAAACGCTCAATAATAGTTCAAAGGGGTCTCTGTTGGAAACAGTTGTCCCAGAGGAAGGCTGAGCTATGCTAGCTACAGTCTTGCATTCTGCTTCTTGGAAACACAGTCTTCCTGGCAGGAGGGAGGAGGGAATTCCCAGCTGATGGAACCAATGAGATCACTGAAACCAACACTTAATTAACAGCAAGAAGATTCTTGGACACTCTAGTTTTTTTCCATTGGGTTTGCTTCTAAAAGACATTATCCACACTTAACACCTGTTCAGTTGACGGCTGATGATCAGATTTTGCAAATGGCACCTCCCCGTGGGAATCCCTTCCTCCATTCTCAGTTGTGGCCACAGTCCCCCTAGAAAGCAATCAAAATTGCAATATTAATACAGAGCAAGAAAAATGAAACCTAAAAGCCATGGAAGAGTCCCTCTTGGCGTTTGGAGTTTGCAAAAGACTTGCTTCTGGCTTCACCCTGAAGAAAGCACTGACTTGTTGCCCGACGGGTCTCCCGCGGTGGATTGCAGGGTGGCGTGAATCTCCGTCGCACATCTCAGAAGTCTTTCTATCTTTTGTTCATACTCCGGGAGTGCTCGCTTCACTTCCTGCCGACTGTGCTGTGAGGGCAGCTCCTCACACAGCTGCCTGAGGACATCCATGTGCTGATGGAGCTGGGGCAGGATGCCTTCCTTAGAGAAGCAAGCCTACGGGAGGAACGGAGCGAGACATTGAGACGTGAGCTGCAGCCGCTTGCATGCTGAGTCTACCAGGAAGGGCCGCCCCCTGCCCACTCCCCCACAGCAGTGTGTGCCTCAGGCAACGTGTTCTGTTTATAGTCCGTTTCCTGTGGGCGTGGCTTGTGTTGTGTTTTGGATCAGAGCTGGGGTACTGCCCAAAGGCCCATGTATTACGGCTTGGTCCCTAAAGTCCTATGGTAATCGTTACAAGAGTAACGCTAATGGTGAACACGTTCAGGGTGGAGACTTGATCTAACTTGATCCAGGAGACGGGCTCAGTGGGAGGGTTTTAGGTCACTGGGGTGTGCCTACAGAAAGCAGCTGTCGCCAGAGGGTTGATTGTACAAGCAGAGCTGGGCCCAGTTATTCTCTCTGTGTGCCTGGCTCACCATGTCACCATGCCTGCATCATGCAGATGTCTGGCCCAAGGGCACTGCCCGATCTTGGACTGTGAACCTCCAAAACCGTGAGCCCAAATCAACCTTCCTTCCTAAGAAGCTCCTCTTAACGATCTGTGGTTGTTATTGTTATTTTAATTTTTTGTTTAATGAATTTAAAAGGAAGAGACAGAGATTTCCCATCTACTGGTTTACAGTCTAAATCCCTGCAACTGCAAGGGGTAGGCCAGGTCAGAGCCAGGAGCCAGGAGCCAGGAGCCCCTTCCAGGTCTCCCACATGGGTGGCAGGGACCCAGGTACTTGATCCATCACCCACGCCTGTCAGAGTGCTCATTAGCAGAAGCTGTGATTGGAAGACACCAGAGCTTGAACCCAGGAACTCTGATACGGGACACAGATGTCTCAAGCAGTGTTTTGTCCTAACCACCGCACCAAATGCTCACCCCAGAGTATTTGTTATGTAGAAACAAAAACCTGACTAACACAGAAGGGTAGCCAAAAGGTGGGGATCTCAGCCCTAAAGAATTTGCAGTTCAGTGCTGTCCACACACATGATGAGCTCCTAGTGTGGTCAAGCGCTATGATGGAGCCATTCCCTGTCCTGTGGAGTCAGAGAAAGCCCAGAGAGCCACCCAAGTGGATGCACTAGGAACAGGTGCTGGGTCTCAGCTGTCATCACACTGAGAAAAGAGCCCAGGCCGAAGAAGTGGCAACACCAGCGGCATGGAAGAACACGAAGCCATCTTGAAGCGTCCATGATAAATTTACTGTCTAAATTGCATGAAAAAATCATGCAAGTATTTCAAAGTTGTTTGCACCTAAATAAAATGGTCTTTTAATTCCATTTCCCCGAACTTTCTGGAGTACATCCAAGAAGCTGTTCTGAACAGTCCCAGACAGAGGACTTAGCAGAGACCTCAATGAAGGCTGAGTGGGACAGGAAGGGTAGCAGAGCCCGAGAGGAGAGGTCACTTCCGCCTTGGACAGGCTGCTGGAGGGACCCCTGCCAGGCTGTCAGAAACAGCACAGGAGCCCAGGGGAAAGGCCTCAGCCAGAGGAAACAATGGAGGCGCCACCATTGCAGAGAGAGGACCCAGAGTGCACAGAATCACCCAGGGGACACAGGACACTGGCCCAGAGTGGAGGGTGCCCCCTGAAAGCCACACATTAAGGTGACCGGGGATGGGGTGGACGTGGGGATGGGGTGGACGCTGGGTGCAAGTCAAGCCTCTGGTTGGGACACCCACCTTCCACATCAGAGGAACAGGAGTCTCAGCTCCACGCCTGCGTCCAGGTTCCTGCTACTGCCCACGCTGGGAGGCAGCAGGGATGGCTAAGTACATGGCCCCCGCCACCCACACGGGAAACCCAGATGGAATTCTGGGCTCTTGGCTTTGGCCTGGCCTAGCCCTGGCTGCTGCTGGCTTTTGGGGAACGAATCAGCAGGTGAGCATTCTCTCTCTCTTTTTGCCACATAAAATAATTTTAATAAGGCATTTTCTTAAAAAAAAAAAAAAAGGATGACAGAGGAAAAAAAGATATATACATAGTTTGTTTACATAGTGGTACACACAGAGAAATGTCCAGAAGGTGCTTCACCAAGTTCATGGAAAATGGGATTTAAAAAAGATATATTTTGGTGCCAAAAAATTTTTTGAAATTCATGTGGTTTTTTCGGAATTCCAATTTTCCATGAACTTTATGAAGACTGCTTATTCAAAAGCGATAAAGACTGATAATGGGAAGGCCACAGCCAAGCAAAGACAAAAAGAAATGAAGGGGCCGGCGCTGTGGCGTAGCAGGTAAAGCCATCGCCTGCAGTGTCGGCATCCCATAGGGGTGCTGGTTCGAGTCCCAGCTGTTCCACTTCTGATCCAGCTCTCTGCTATGGTCTGGGAAAGCAGTAGAAGATGGCCCAAGTCCTTGGGCTCCTGCACCCACGTGGGAGATCCAGAAGAAGCTCCTGGCTCCTGGCTTCGGATTGGAGCAGCTCCGGCTGCTGCGGCCAACTAGGGAGTGAACCAGCAGATGGAAGACCTCTCTCTCTCTCTCTCTCTCTCTCTCTCTCTCTCTCTGCCTCTCCTTCTCTCTCTCTCTCTGTGTAACTCTGACTTTCAAATAAATAAATAAATCTTTTTAAGAAAGAAGAAACGAAGAGAGAGATCAGCACTGTGAAACACACAGAAGCTATAGAGGGGGAGAGGGAGCACACGGAGCTCATGGGATCTGGCTCAGCTGTCCTAGTCTCTGATTCACTTCCTTTCACAAAGCTGTGCTTCCAAGGATGTGGCCCCTGACTTACGCAACCAGGGGGGCACTTCAGCGACACTGGTGCCTTTGTGACCCGACTCTCTCAAGACAGGCGACACCCAGCCCTTCCCAGGGACATCACGAAATAGGACCCCAGGTCGGAATTTTCTTACTGCCCCCCAGTGAGACGCACAGTCTCTTGACAGAGCTTGAGTCCCAAGGTGGTTCATCACCAGCAAGGAACAAGGGTGCAAGGAATCCCAGAGGTGATTTAACCCCAGGCTAAAGACACACGTGCGTGCGACCGTCTGAGCTAAACCCCACAGCGGTGACGGGATCAACTGGAAACAGGTTGCATCACCTCGTGTTCCTGCAGCAGGCCCTTGGTCCTTCCTCTGCGAATGAGTTTCTTCTCTTTATTTATTTGCTTTTCGAGTTTTGAAATAGTGTCACTCAGCTTTCCTTCCTCAATGTCTATCTTCAGTTGTTGAATATACAAAGACAACTCATGATGAAGAGACTGGAGAAAAACCAAGGGAACTGTCAGCCCTGGGAACAGCACCTACTGAAAACACACATGTACTAACAACAGAAACAGTGGCGGTGACCAAAGGACAGAAACAGCCTACACAACATCCAGACCCAGCCCTGTATCTCTGGGGAGAACGTTTTAAAACATCCCAGACTCATGAATACACGGGTATTTTTTCCTAACAACTACAAATGTGTTTCAGCTGTGAAATACACAGCTAACAGAATGGAAAGACAGCAGCAGACTGGGAGAGCTGAGCCTCCAGGCAGGGAACGGATAATGTGCATCGTACTCCTGAAATTGGCCAAAGCAACGTTAGGAGGAAATGGTGGGAATCTGACAAAGTACAGACTCCAGGGAACAAAAATGCATCGCTATTGGCCCACTTGTTGTGACAAAGGTATTCTGCTAAGATATCAGTAATAGGAGGGTCTGGGGAGGGGGCCGAACTGGGGGTCCCTGTGTCATGGCTGCCATACATTATTCTATATATCTAAGGCCATTTTGTAACGAGGAAGTCTACTTTATACAGCATTTTAGGAGGACTGTTAATAGTAGTTGTTCCATTCCATGGACACGTAATATATATCATATACTATCTTACCGTATGATTTATAGAGATTCGCTCTATACAGTAGGAGGCCTTACTATACACAGTGGTTTGCTTGCATCGTGTTAACCACCATCTACTCAGCATCATCTCTATGGAAGAAGCTGCGTGAAAACCCTTTAGCAATGATGCTGCCAGGGAGGCACTGTCACTCCCACTGTATCAGTGAGGCTTCTGAGGCTCAGTAACTTATCCAGGGTCACGGCAGCTGGCTCCAAGTTCACCTGCCACCTAAGCCTGCACCTGCGTCTCTAAGAAGTGCTGTCTGTGCACGTGTTGGTTTCTTGGATCCAACCAGCAAACCAGAAAACACTCTCAAGACAACGCAGGCCATTAAGTAGTCATTCATTCAATTAAGGACAGGGAATTGATGACACAGGAGGTGACAGTGCAGAGAAGTCCAGCAGGGGACATAGCTTCCCCCTGGGCCGGGGGCTTTGCAGCACAGCCCTGGGACCATGGACACCCACAGGCAACTGGAGCCAGGAGGAGCCCCAGCTGCTGCCTGAGACACTGCCCAAATCAGGGAGGGAAAGAAACCCCTTTCTTCCCCTTCCACGACCCTCACGTCTCCACACAGGGCTGCCATTGGCCGAAGGCAGACCCAAGGTGGCTGATGCGCAGCCTGGGCTGGCAGCCTGCACGAGGTGAGCCCCTCCGTATAACGCAGAGTGGACAGGAGCCCCAGGAGGCACTGGACCAGACCCAGGCAGTGCAAGGCGCAGATGGGTGCACACGTCATACCTCCCACTTGGCACAGACAGCTCTGCTCTCTTCTTCCCAAGACAGCGGCACGTCCTCAGCTACACCACCCTTCATTTCTTCCACAGCTCTCAAGTACTTCGCCATACACTTAGTATTAAGGAGTATTAATGCTTCCTAAAAAGGAAAAGAAATGCAAACCAAAACATGGAAGTCTCACACTGCCCAATCAACAAGGCTAATTTTTGTAGGTACAACCAAAAGTCTGTGAAAAATGGAATTAAAAAATAAGTTGGACAGGCATCTAGCTTAGCAGTTAGGACATTTTTAGGTTCACAGTTTGGGGGCCAGTATTGTGACACAGCAGGTTAAGCCGCCACCTGCGACTCCAGCATTCTATGTGGGTGCAAGTTCAAATCCCAGTTGCTCTGTTTCCAGTCTGGCTCCTTGCTAAAGCAACTGAGACAACAGCAGAAAACAGGCCAAGTGCTCAGACCCCTGCCACCCACATGGGAGTCTGGAATGGAGTTCCAGGCTCCCGGCTTTGGCCTGGTCCAGTCCCAGCTGCTGCAGCCATTTGGGGAGTGAACCAGTGGATGGAAGATCTCTCTCTCTCTCTCTCTCTCTCTCTCGCTCTCGCTCTCACTCTCTCTCTCTCTCTCTCTGCCTCTGCCTCTCTGTAACTCTGCAAATATATAAAATAAATCTTAAAAAAAAAAAAAAGAAAGAAATACAGAGCTGCCATCCACAGGTTCACTCCTCAAATGCCTGCAAGGGCCAGGGCTAGATCAGGAGCCAGGAGCCAGCAGCCAGGAGCCTGGAGCCAGGATGCAGTCTGGGTCTTCCACGTGGGCGGCAGGGACCCAACTACTTGAGTATCACTGCTGCCTGCCAGGGTCTGGAGTCAGGAGCCAGAGCTGGGAATCCAACAGGAAATCCAGTGTGGGATGACGGCCTCTTCACCAATAGACTAAAAGTTGCCCGTCCACCCCCACCCCACCCCACCGTCCGGTATGTTAATTTTTAAAAGCCTCTGGGGAAGAATGGGTTAAAACCAGGATGCTCTTCCAGTCACAATAACCTTGCCTTTGTGTTTCAAACCAGATGGGTAGCTAAGGACCCCTAAAGGCCCCCACCTTGTACTTGGCGATGAGGGCGCCGGGGCGCTCTCGCTGCTCCAGTAACTGCTCAGCCTTGGCCATGTGTGATTCCAGCTCCTTCCGTGACTCTTCTAGCTGCAGCCTGCCGTCCAAGCCTGCAGAAACATCACTTGGGGTCCTTGATGCTGCCATGAGTTTCACCACATTGATCTGGACAGGCAAAAACAAATAAAAAGGCCTCAGATGAACACTCTGTCCAACTTGCCCAGTGAATTCATAAGCTAATAGAGTGTGGAAAAGCAATTTCTAACTCCCCACTAGACACAGAGAGACTTCATTTATTGCATTTATATTTTCCAATATGCTGCAGGTCACAAATACTACTTTACATATTTTTTCCAAGCCATACAGCCACTTACTGCTACCTTTCTAAGCCACCTCCTGACTATTCAGTTTTAAAGAATGAATTCTCGGGGCTGGCACAGTGGCACAGTGCATTAAAGCCCTGGCCTGAAGCACTGGCATCCCATATGGGCACTGGGTCTAGTCCCAGCTGCTTCATTATCCATCCAGCTCTCTGCTATGGCCTGGGAAAGCAGTGGAAGATGGCCCAAGTCCTTGGGCCCCTGCACCCATGTGGGAGACCTGGAGGAAGCTCCTGGCTCCTAGCTTTGGATTGGCACAGCTCCGGCTGTTGCAGCCAGCTGGGGAGTGAACTAGTGGATGGAAGACCTCTCTCTCTCTGTCTCTACCTCTCTCTGTAACTCTTTCAAATAAATAAAATAAATGTATAAAAAAAGAGAGAATGAATTCTCTAATGAGGGACTCTGAAGGAGATACCTGGATTTTCTCTTTAGCTTCTTGAATCTTGGCCTGTAGTCCAGCTGTGAGAACGTGTTGAAGGGACTCCTGGCTGGAAATATTCTGAATATCCATTTGTAATGTATCTTCGGTTCTGGCCACTAGCTCTTCGTACATGGAGCCTTTGGCAAGGAGATGCTGTTAAAACAAGAGGAAGGGCGATCACAAGAAGCATTCTGAGTCTACATGAGACATTGGTCTAACAATCTCATCAGGAAACCATGACATGTTAGTTGTTAACCCAATATGAGGGAAATCCATATTGTGAAAAATACTATTGTAAAAAATCGATCTTGAAATTGTATATTAAAACAATCAAATTCTTTTTTTTCTAAGATTTATTTATTTATTTATTTGAAAGGCAGAGTTACAGAGAGGCAGAGAGAGAGAGAAGTCTTCCATCCGGTGGTTCACTCCCCAGATGGCTACAACGGTCAGAGCTGGGCCAATCCAAAGCCAGGAGCCACGAGCTTCTTCTGGATCTCCCATGAGAGTACAGGGGCCCAAGGACTTGGGCCATCTTCTATCGCTTTTTCAGGCCATAACAGAGAGCTGGATCAGAAGTGGAGCTGCCAGGACTTGAACTGGTGCCCATGTGGGATGCCAGCCTGGCAGGCTGTGGCTTAACCCACTACACCACAGCACTGGCCCCAAAAAACAATCAAATTCTGAAAAATATGGTCTTTTATAGAGTATAGGTTATTGTTTATCTGTCAATAAAATAAAGGCTAGAACTGATATACTGTCAATTGAAAGAGAACAAGAGAATAGTAATAAACCCCAAACTGAAATAGTTCTAAGACAAATTAGTGAGGAAGGAAATTTAACAAAAGCTTATTGGAGAAACAACTACACAAAAATAAACTTTTTAGGCAGATGCTTTACACAATATATTAAAAATCAACTCCAGATGTTCTACAAAGTCATACAGAAAATAAGACGCCACAGGGCCAGCGCTGTGGCATAGTGGGTTAAGCCTCTACCGGCAATGTCAACATCCCACATGGGCACCAGCTCAAGTCCCGGCTGCTCCACTTACAATCCAGCTCTCTGCAATGGCCTGGGAAAGCAGTAGAGGATGGCCCAAGTCCTTGGGCCCCTGCACCTGCATGGGAGACCCAGAGGAAGCTCCTGGCTCCTGGCTTCGGATTGGCACAGCTCCGGCTGTTGCAGCTGTTTGGGGAGTGAACCAGCGGATGGAAGACCTCTCTCTCTCTCTCTCTGTTCTCTCTCTCTCTCTCTCTGTCTGCCTTTCAAATAAATAAATGTATCTTTTTAAAAAGTCATAAAAAGAACATATATCCATCAACCTTGATCTCCTCTCTTGGTGCAGAGGGTCTCTTTGAGCACAAGAGTGGAGAGAGCCACCACGTACGTAAAGCCCCTCTGTGAATTCAATAACAGAAAAGTCAGCTGAGGTGACATCAGCAGGGTGGTGGCCTGCAGTGCCTGGCACGCCTCCCTCCACGTGGCACAGAGGTTAAAGCCAGTGTCTGCAGTGCCGGCATCCCATATGGGCACCGGTTCGAGTCCCAGCTGCTCTGCTTCCAATCTAGCTCTCTGCTATGGCCTGGGAAAGCAGTAGAAGATGGCCCAGGTCCTTGGGCCCCTGTACCTGGCTTCGGATCCGCACAGCTCCAGCCATTGTGGCCATCTGGGGAGTGAAGCAGTGGATAGAAGACCTCTCTCTCTGACTCAACCTCTCTCTGAAACTCTTTCAAATAAATAAAACAAGTCTTTAAAAATAAATAATTTTTTTTAAAAAAACCAAATAACTAAAACAACCCTAAGCAAAAAGAACAAAGCTGGAAGCATCAAATGCCTTACTTCAAAACATATTATAAAGTGATAATAAGCAAAACAGCATGGTATTAACATAAAAACCAATACACAGATCAAAGGAAGAGAATAGCAAACACAGAAATAAACCAATGCATCTATAGCCAACTGATTTTCAACAAAAGCACCAAGGACATACACTGGAGAAAGAACTGCTTCTTCAATGATTGATTCTAGGGAAACTAGATATCAATATGCAGAATAAAGAAACTAGACCCTGGGGCTGGTGCTATGGTGCAGTGGGTTAAAGCCCTGGCCTGCAGCAATGGCATCCCATATGGGTGCCGGTTTAAGTCCTGGCTGCTCTACTTCCGATCCGGCTCTCTGCTGTGGCCTGGGAAAGCAGTAGAAGATGACCCAGGTCCTTGGGCCCCTGCACCCACGTGGAAAACCGGGAAGAAGCTCCTGGCTCCTGGCTTTGGATCAGCTCAGCTCTAGCCATTGCAATCGTTTGGGGAGTAAGCCAGCAGATAGAAGACCTCTCTCCCTCTCTGGCTCTACCCCTCTCGGTAGCTCTGTCTTCCAAATAAATAAAATAAATTTTAAAAAAAGAAAGAAAGAAACTAGACCCCTTAATTTCACCACATTAAAAAAAATCAACTCAAAATGAATCAGACTCAAATCTAAGACTCAAAACTACGAGAAGAAAATGTAGGAAAACCACTTCAAGACATAAATCTGGGCAAAGATTTTTCTAGATATAACCCCCAAAACACAGGCACAAAATACAAATGGAAAAATAGGACCACATCAAACTAAAGATCCTCTGCACAGCAAAGGAAACCAATAGCAGAAACCACCTATAGACCAGGAGAAGATATTTGCAGCCTACTCATCAAATAAGAGATTAATTTCTGGAAATTATGTGGGACCCAAACAGCAAAAAACGTACAAACCAATTTTTAAAAGGACAATTGGCTTGAACAGGTGTTTATCCAACAGATGACATGCAAATGGCCAGCAAGTTGTTGAAAACCATGTTCCACATCACTAATGAGGAGGGAAATGCAACATTATCACACACACACACACACACACACACACACACACACAACACACACACACACAAGCAAATGCTGCCAAGCATGCACAGAAAGGGGAACTCTCTACACCGCTGGTGGGAATGTGAATGAGCACAACGACATTATGGGAAACAGTAGACAGGTTCCTCAAAACCCAGCAATGAAACTAGCGCGTGATCTAGCAATTCTACTGCCGAGTGTATATCCATAGAAAGTAACATCCGAATACCAGAGGGACATCAGCACGCACGTATTATTGCTACGCTATTCACAACAGGCGAGATCAGGAATCAGCTGAGGTGTCCATTGATGGATGCGAGGAGGGAAAACATGTCACACACACACACACACACACACACACACACACACGTGTGCATGCGTGGATACAGTTCAGCCATAAAATGAATGGGGTTCTGTCCCTCGCAGCAATACAGAACTAGATAACATTATGTTCAGTAAAATAAGTCTGGCACAGAATCAAATACCACAAATTCTCACGGCAGGAGGAAGCTAAAAAGTAGATCGCAAAGAATTAGAGAACAGGACAGAGGTTCTGAGAGACTGGGGAGGGTGTGGGGGAGGAAGGAGTGGAGAAGGAATGGTTAACAGATTCAAGAGTGCAGTAGGACAGGAGGAACGACCTCCAACGGGAAGAAAACCACGGTCAACAACAGTAATCCAGTATTTCACAACTGCTAGGGGAGAGGATTGTGGGTGGTCCCATGCAAAGAAATGGTGAGTGTCTGAGGTGATAGATTCGCCTCATAGCCTGATCCACTCTTTCCACAGCTGTGTATGTACTGAAATGTCACATAGCACCCCAGAAAAATTAGGCGTGCAATTACCATGCATGAAATAAACAAACACAATTAAGAAGTTCTAGCAAACCAAACTTAGAAAAATAAATAAGCAAAAGTGAGCAGTAGAGAGTTATAGGAAGGCCGGCGCTGTGGTGTAGCAGCAACCTGCAGTGCCGGCATCCCATATGGGCGCTGGTTCGAGTCCCAGCTGCTCCACTTCCAATCCAGCTCTCTGCTATGGCCTGGGAAAGCAGTAGAAGATGGTCCAAGGACTTGGGCCCCTGCACTGGCGTGGGAGTCCTGGAAGAAGCTTCTGGCTCCTGGCTTCAGATCAGCTCAGCTCTGTTGCAGCCATTCGGGGAGTAAACCAGCCAATGGAAGAACTCTCTCTCTCTCTCTCTCTGCCTCTGTAACTTTGCCTTTCAAATAAATAAATAAATAAATAAATCTTTCTTAAAAAGAAAGTTACAGGAGGAACAGGATAGTTACACAGCTGCAAAGCATTGCCTACAGGTGCATATTAATTACAAACGGAAAATAGTAACTTTATAATGCATACACCTGCCAGACAAACCCATTAATCAACCAACTGACCAGCATACTGCCACCAGCGTCAAGTGTCACACCTGTGGCTGAACAAGCTGGGTTGATCAAGGGCCACGTGAGAGAGAACACGCACCACGCAGGACCCGAGGGAGAACGCGGGCCTGAGTTTGGTGATCTGGGGAGAGGTTCAAGGACGTGCTTCTGCGCTGTACACCATCAGGAAGCGAGATTAAGTCTACCTTCGAGTCTCCATCCTGGGCAGAGGGCAGGAGGACTGCGCTGAGCCTAGAGCTGGGAGGAAGCAGGGGTCGTCCCAGCAGCCAGCGGGGGTGGGGGGCAGGCTTGGCCACTTGTGCGATAAGGAACAGGTTCCTGATTTTGTCTGTGTTCAGACCCGATAACAGAATGGGCCCGTCCCAAGGTCACAGCGTGGCCTTGCCCGGTGCTGAAGGTCTGGGAAATAGTTCACACTTTTGAAAGTTCCCAAGGCCACGCTGTGAGTGCCAAGTACCTCTGGGCACCACCAGGTCCTCGCTGGTGGGATTCCCAGATCCCTGAAGTCAGGGACAAATGAGCATCACGTGCCCACGGATGGGCTGTGTTGAGAAGGAAATGGCACTGCGGGGCCACTCCCGCCACAAGTGTGAGTCTGAATCTAATCAGGAGGAAACACCAGACAGACGCAGATGGAGGGAGACACACAGCAGCAGGGCCAAACCTCTCCAGAGGGCAACATAAAAAAATAAATAAAAGGACTGAGGCGTTGTCCAGACTGAAGCAGACTAGCCATGACCACAGTGCATGATTTGGATTTTCTTTTGCTATAAAGTGACATTACTGGGACAATTAGTGAATTCTGAGTAAGTCTCAGATTAGATGATTTTAACATTGTTGCTCTTCTGATTTTGGTAATCAGATAGTAACAGAATGAATACTTTTAGGAAAGGCCCGGTGAAGTATTTTGGGGGTAAAGGGTAAAATATCTGCAACTGACCGCAACAAATCAGAAAAAAGTTTGCCTGCGTGTAGGCTCACGTGTGTATGCCCACTCACACAGAACTGCGGAAGACCTAGGAAACCTGCGCCAAGAACGTATGGGAATTCTTTCAGAAGTTTTACAAATGTCCTAGAAGTCGATAAGTATGTCAAAATTAAAAGTTAAAAAAGAGTTTGCTTAGATCAAGAAGAAAAAAGAATCCAAAGAGAAGTCTGAAAATACAATAATAGCTAACTCACAGAAATACATGTCTAATAAATACAGAAAAGATAATTCAATTTTACATGTAATCAAAGAATCACATAAGAGCTTATATGTAATGTTGATTAAAAACTAAATGAGCTGTCAACTTAGTAAAAAAAAAAATTGAAACTCAAGGGTAGCATGAGTATGATAAAACAGAAATTATACCATGCAATAAAACCTGTGTAAGTGTGTCCGGGTACCTCAACAAGTTCATGGATAGTAGAATTAAATATAAGCTTATTTTGGTGCAAAAATTTTAAAAATTCATAATATCTATTTTCCATGAACTTTTTAAAAGTACCTCTACAAATCTTATTAATCATACAATAGTGAAATTCTGGTGATTTTCATTCTTTGACATTAGCACACTGTTTATAATTTCAACTTTTTCTTTTGAAGTTACAAAAGGAACAAAAAGCTCAATTAAAAGACTCCAAACAAGAACAGAATGGTGCAGCTTGTAAAGAAAAAGTCCCTCTTTTTCCCTACAGCCTCATTGGTTGTCATTTAATAAATCATTCACAGATTCATATTAAAAAGGTTTATTTTGGGGACCAGTGCTATGGCATAGTGGGTTAAGCCTCCACCAGTGGTGCCGGCATCCTATATGGGCACCGGTTTGAGCCCCAGCTGCTCCACTTCTGATCCAACCCCCTGCTAATACATCTGGGAAAACAGCAGAAGATGGCCCAGGTGTTTGGGTCCCTGCACCCAGGAAGAAGCTCCTGGCTCCTGGCTTTGGGTCAGCCAGCTCTGGCTGTTGCGACCATCTGGGAATGAATAAGTGGATGGAAGACTCCTCTCCCTCTCTCTGTCTAGAACTCAGCTTTTCAAATAAATAAGTAAATCTTACATAACCTTTTAAAAACACAAACAGCACCCCATGGCCCAAACTGTTCCACAGTCTGCATTTCTTACTTTAAACACATCTTGAGCTTGTGTCTTGATCCAATAGAGATTTACCTACTTCTCTCTATTTTTATTTTTTTTTTGGACAGGCAGAGTGGACAGTGAGAGAGAGAGACAGAGAGAAAGGTCTTCCTTTTCCATTCACCCTCCAATGGCCACTGTGGCCAGCACACCGCGCTGATCCGAAGCCAGGAACCAGGCGCTTCTTCTGGTCTCCCATAAGGGTGCAGGACCCAAACACCTGGGCCATCCTCCACTGCACTCCCTGGCCACAGCAGAGAGCTGGCCTGGAAGAGGGGCAACCGGGACAGAATTTGGCGCCCCGACCAGGACTAGAACCTGGAGTGCCCGCGCCGCAGGCAAAGGATTAGCCTATTGAGCCGCAGCGCCAGCCCCTACTTCTCTATTAAAAAAGGTATATTCGGGCATTTCCACCATTCACAAGAAGAATCATTATTGTTCTGAAAACATTTCGAATGGTCTTAAATTTAAAAATAACACTTTTAAAATAACTTCTTAAATTCTGAATCTCTACCTCATCTCTGTCACGAAAATAAATTCCAAATTGAGCAAATAGTATGAAAGTTAAAAGTGGACAACCGCGGGCAAATGAAACAAGTTTTCAAAGGTTCTGTAAACAGGTGGTAGTTTCCAGTGCAATAAAAAGGCTCACTCTCACAAACAAGGCAAACGCAAAATGAGGGCAAAGCTTTCATCCCTCAGAGATGTGAATTTAGAAAAGTCATGGGAATGCTTCTCTATTGTGGGGACTCCCCATCCTGTTGTAAAATTTTACAGCTGAGCTGGAGCTGAGTAAACACCTCGATCAGAACTTCCTTCCCGGGAGAAGCAGTGATATTCAAACACACCCTTGCCTCATTGCTCTGCAGCGAGTCAGTTGCCTAGGGAGAAAGAGAGCAGGGAGTGCGGAAGGACACCAGGCATCTCCCCTCCCCCCTGCAGGTGGGGGAGGAGCCAGCGTAGTCAGAAGCAGAACATTGGAAGCGTAATTGAATAATCCCCCGTGGGCACACAGGCACGGCACAGCACGGGGCTACGTGGGACTGAACTCACGTATCTCCTTTTGCCCTCTGCCGGGAGGGAGTATCTTAATTCCTGTTCCCATCCCGGAGCTGGGAGAATTAGTCCCAGAACTCCAGCTCATGTAGCGTATCAGTGCTGGCCTCGTCTCTCCACTGCCTTCCAGCAGAATCCTAACAGACGACCCCCCGCGGGGAGAATCCACGCCATTTCTGAAACTCCCAACAAAGAAAAGGAAAACGGCAGGCTTATGACTGTTTATTTTGCCAGTTTTTAAATGACCTTAAAGCATCCCAAGCCATGAAAAGTGCAAACGCCAAGTGCTTGGTACCCTGATGGTGCTCTTCCCTCCCCCACCCCGCCCCAAAGAAACCTTTTATTTAAGGAATACAAACTTCCTGCATTTCATAAGTACAACTTTAGGAACATAGTGATTCTTCCCACCATACCCACCCACACACACTCCCACCCCTCCCCTCCTCCCTCCCCCACTCCTAGTCCCATTCTCCACTAACATCCATTTTCAATTTTTATACACAGAAGACCAACTATATACCAAGTAAAGAGTTCAACAATTTGCACCCAAAAAAAACCAAAATCGCTCCACAGCAGTCGAGACAAGGCTGTTCAGAGTCACTGCATCTCCACGTTAGCTGACTTCTTTTTGACAGCGCCCCCTTAACCCTTTCTCACGCGTACCTGCAAGGACTCCTCCATGGATGTCCCCGCCTCATCTCCCTGCCTCAGAAGATCCAAAACAGACGTGGTTTCTGCCTCCCAGATCTCCACCTGTCCGCTGAGCTTCTCCACCTCTTCAGCCACTTTCAGCTGCCCTGGAGATTCTTCCTTCTCCTTCTCATGTTCTCCTCCAGCCTACGAGATTCAAAATTATCATGGGGAAACAGTCAACACATATGGGATAAAACAGTTTTCCCACTGAGAACTAATTCAACATATTTTAATGATACAGACCTGGGCTGTGAACAAGGGTGAGGCGTGCTTTATGACAACATGTATCACACTCCAAATTAAAAGGTTTGTTCACGTATATTTTCTTAATTATACCATCCCTATCATTTACAGATACCGGTATCACCACTTTATAGATAAGATCAAAGCTTGGGAAATTAGGGTATTCACTCTATAAACACATTTCTGAGATTCACCTACAGTTTAATTAAACACAGGTATTGGCATCAGGAAGAAACTCTGGAGAGGAGCAGGTGTGGTGGCACCGCAGGTAAAGCCCCAGTTTGTAACACAGCAGGACCTGTTGGAGTGCCAGTTTTAGACTCGGCTGCCCCATTTCTAACCCGTGCACTTGGGAATGCAGTAAGAGATGGCCCCAGGTAGCTGAGCCCCTGATACCTAAGTGGGAGACCCAGAAAGAGTTCCTGGCTCCTGGCTTCAGGCTTGCTCAGACCTGGTCATTGTGGTCTTTTTGGGGAAAGAACCAGTGGATCAAAGATCTCTCTCCATTGCTAGTTGGGACACCTGTATCCATGTTCAACCGACCCCAGCTCCTCCATTTCTGATCCAGCTTCCTGCTAATGTACACCCTGGGAAGTAGCAGGTGATGGCTCAAGTGCTTGGGTCTCTGCCACCCATCTGGGACACTCAGAGGAAGTTCCTGGCTCCTAGCTTTGGTCTGGCTTTTCTCCGTCTCTAGCAAACATTTGGGGAGTGAACCAACAGATGGAAGATCTCTTTCTGTCTCTCTGCCTTACAAATAAAATGACGATACCAAAATTGAAATTTAACAAAGAAAAACGGGGACAGCACTGTGGTGCGGCAGGTTAATGCCTTGGCCTAAAGTGCCGGCATCCCATATGGGCACCGGTTCGAGACCCAGCTGCTCCACTTCCAATCCAGCTCTCTGCTATGGCCTGGGAAAGCAGTAGAAGATGGCCCAGGTCCTTGGGACCCTGCACCTGCATGGGAGACCAAGAAGAAGCTCCAGGCTCCTGGCTTCGGATTGGTGCAGCTCCAGCCATTGTGGCCAATTGGGGTACGAACCAGTGGATAAAAGACCTCTCTCTCTCTCTCTCTGCCTCTCCTTTCTCTGTGTAACTCTGACTATTAGATAAATAAATAAATCTTAAAAAAAAAAAAAAAACAGAATCAAGTGTCAATGAAATGAAATCTTTTCCCCTGACAATCTCTCCGTATTCTGTAGGTTGATAACACCATGGCGCCACATGATGGATATGCTATTAAAGTTGTTTGTATACACATACGTTTATTAAAGAGACAGAGAGAGCTTGTCCACAACAGCTGGGCTGAGGCCAAAGCTGAGAGCAGGAGTTCAATCCAGGTCTCAGGTGTGCACGCCAGGAGCCCCACCACCTGAGTCACCCTGCGGCTCCCAGGTTTGCATTAACAGGAAGCTGGAGTCAGGAGCCTAGGGAGCCTGTATCAGGACCAGGTACTCAGAGGCGGGACATCAGTGTGTAAGCGGCTGGGCCAAAGGCCCATCCCACAGCAGGGAAACACAGCACTCTGTCCTGACAGCTGGCCAGAGCAGTTAAAATGATCCTCTAAGTATAGCGATTCTAAAGGAGGCCCATCTCCCAAACTGCAGGCCCTGCATCTTACATGTACATGATTTGTAATTCATTTCTTTGTCCCATTTTCATATTCCTACCTATAGTCAAGGTCACCCTCCAAATTATCCAACAAAACAAGGAGAACCGTTGCACTCCCCACCCTTTCAGCGGGGGGGGGGGGGGGGAAGCAGGGCCCAGGTGCCAGCCCTAAGCTGCACTACTTGTGAGCAGTAGTAGGAGGTAATCTAGAGACCACGCTGATTTACAGCGCCCAGAGTCCTCTCTGCTTCTGCGTGTCTGCAGGAGTCGTCCACAATGCAATCAGAGGTGACACAGTGCACAGCTAAGGCCTACTCTGTGAAGACAACGACCCATGCATATTCCTGGACAGTAACAAGTTCTCAATGAGATACAGTAATCCATACATTCACAAGGTACTGTTTCAACAGCTTGGTGCTTTGAAAAGAAAAACAGCAAAGCTAAATTTTTTCAATACACAAATGAAACACAAAAAGTAGGACTCCTTTACCCTTATGTTCCAATCATGCTCTCCAGAAAGTTCTGTCGATGCGTCTGTCAAAACATCAGCAGTTGGCTTTTCTTTGGGTAGTAGAATATTTCCAGAAGTGTCGGGAATGGGCTGATCTTGTTTTTTAATAAGTGGGAGCTTCATTTCCTGTAAAAAATTAATTGCATGAAAGTTAATGCGTATGTTTAGATTTGTAGGCTTCCATATAAGAGCCAAGATGTGGCTATATTATGTTGAAATATATATTTTTAGGGGGGCTGGCACTGCGCCATAGCGGGTTAAAGCCCTGGCTTGAAGCGCAGGCATCTCATATGGGCGCTTGTTCTAGTCCCAGCTGCTCCTCTTCCTATCCAGCTCTCTGTTATGGCCTGGGAAAGCAGTACAAGATGGCCCAAGTCCTTGGGACCCTGCACCTGCATGGGAGACCCCGAGGAAGCTCCTGGCTCAGGATTGGTGTAGCTCCAGCCATTGCGGCCATCTGGGAGTGAACGAGCAGATGGAAGACCTCTCTCTGTGCCTCTACCTCTCTCTGTAACTCTGTTTTTCAAATAAATAAGATAAATCTTAAAAAAAAAAACATTTAAAAAAAGAAATATATTTTTAGGATTTACCATTCAGCAAAAATGTTAAAAATTTGGGAATTTCTCAGAAAATATCTAAGCTTCATATTGTTAAAAATAAAGAATAGAATAATTTAAGAATTTACTAACTTCTGCTTTTATGAGGCATTATGTGAAATATAAGATAAATAAGGCTCATTGTATGTTCTCAAGGAGCTTGAAATCTAATAGGCGAAACAATGCATATGTTGTTATTTAGTGGTAAATGAATTTCAAAAAGAAAGCTGAGCGTGGCAAGGTTTAAGAAATAAAAGTTGGCTTGGGCATGCAGGAGGAATGAAAACATGAACACTACGCACCACTGTTCAGAGCTGCATGGCTCACGGCAGCCAGAAAAAGTGGGAAGAACACAAATATGATCAACTGAACAGGTAAATATAATATAGTCTATCCGTACAATGTTTTCCAGTGAAAACGAATGAAGTCTATCATATACATGGTGCAATGTGGGTGAACCAGGGATGGCGCTGTGATGCAGGGTGTTAAAGCCCTGGCCCAAAATGTCAGCATCCCATATGGGTGCTGGTTCTAGTCCCAGCTGCTCCACTTCCGATCCAGCTCTCCGCTATGGCCTGGGAAAGCAGCAGAAGATGGCCCAAGTCTTTGGGTCCCGGTACCCATGTGGAGACCCAGAAAAAGCTTCTGGCTCCCGGCTTTGGATCGGCACAGCTCTGGCCGTTGCAGACATTTGGGGAGTGAACCAGTGAAAGAAGACCTCTCTCTCTGTCTCTACCTCTCTCTGTAACTGTCTTTCAAATAAAAAAAAAAATCTTTTAAAAAAATGTAGCTGAACCTTAAAAACAGTGTGCCAAGTCAGATAAGGCAGGCAGAAGAAACCACAAATGGTATAACCACATATATCTGTGACATACCCATAATAGGCAAATCTATACCCAACCAAGTGGACTCACGGTTGCCCAGGGCTGGGAAGAAACAGGGAGTGACTACAAATGTGTGCAGAGTTTCTTTAAAGTGATGAAAACGTTTTAGAATTGACGATGGTGATAGCTGCCCAACAGCTCTGTGACTATGCTAAACAGCATGGAGTGATAATGCTCTCAGTGAGTGAGTGGTACCGTCTTTAAATTATATCTCAAAGAAGTTGTTCCCAACAAAGACACATACCAGCTGAGTTTTTGAAATGAACTTTCTCCATCGCTTATTCAGCCGCCTCAGTTCCTTAGAAATAGACGCTCCAACTTCATCGTTGCTGACTCCAATTAAGAAATTCCCCACTTCATTTAAAGTAATGTGCTCCACATTCCACTGGGATAAGATCTCAAAGGGAACCTACAGAACATTTGAGCAACATAAACACTTCATGACATAGTATTTTGTCTATTACCCAGAATAAGTCCTTACCAAGGATAATTCTAAGCAAAAGTAGATATAAAGAGTTCTTTATTTTATGCAAAGATCTACACTGCCCATGCCTATCACCCAAGCTTATCATCTCCAATTCCTGTTTGGCAAGTGCCAGCCAGCATGGACTCTGAGGACAGATGCTTCCTTAAAGTAGCTGATGAACTTAGATAAGAAGTTCCACGCTTGACTAAGCAATACAGCCCTCTCGTCGCAGTCATTTTCTCTCAGAGTCGCCAGGCCAAAAAATTACCTAGCAGCTGCCAGCCCCCATTTTTCAGGAGTCAGGTCAATAACTTGGAAGTGGCATGGTGTCCAAGAGACAGACGCTGCTGTGTCTCCTTCAAAATCTTACGAATCCTGCAAGTTCTCTTTGCAGGCCCCGGGCTCTGCAGCAGAGGCTGGGCACTGCAGTCTTAAAGCAAGTTACTTCTTGCACAGTTATGTGCATTTTAATAGAAGACCTTCTGTCCTTGAAAGACTCAACGGCTGTTGGAAGCCAAAGATGTGAATTTCCAGGATCCTGGCGACAGGGAGAAGTGATGACTCCACAAGCCCACAAGAGCTCCACTGTCACACCCACCGGCTTATCACCAATTTTCCTTTCACATTGATAACCCATTTTTGGTTGAGTAATATTAGTTTCCACTTGGAAAAATCTTTCCTCTTAAAAAGCTATCTGCATCTAGGCCAGCACTGTGGTGCAGCAGGTAGAGCCGCCCCTGCAGTGCCAGCATCCCAAATGGGCACCGGTTAGAGTCCCGGCTGCTCCACTTCTGATCCAGCTCTCTGCTATGGCCTGAGAAAGCAGCAGAAGATGGCCCAAGTGCTTGGGTCTCTGTACCTGCGTGAAAGACCTGGAATAAGCTCATGGCTCCTGGTTTCAGATCGGCACAGCTCTGGCTGTTGTGGCCAATTAGGGAGTGAAAATGAATGGAAGACCTCTGTGTAACACTGACTTTCAAAAAAATAAATAAATCTTAAAAAAAAAAATTTAATAAGCTATCTACATCTAGTTGAAAGCAAAAGAAATGAAAGAAAGTCCCGGTTGCCCCTCTTCCAGGCCAGCCCTCTGCTGTGGCCCGGGAGGGCAGTGGAGGATGGCCCAGGTGCTTGGGCCCTGCACCCCATGGGAGACCAGGATAAGCACCTAGCACCTGGCTCCTGCCATCGGATGAGCGCGGTGCGCCGGCCGCAGCGCGCCGGCCGCGGCGGCCATTGGAG
The DNA here is from genome assembly GCA_949820135.1 of Sylvilagus floridanus. Classification (NCBI taxonomy): domain Eukaryota; kingdom Metazoa; phylum Chordata; class Mammalia; order Lagomorpha; family Leporidae; genus Sylvilagus; species Sylvilagus floridanus. Next base: position 18,114,643 of record OX463228.1, on the reverse strand, counting down.
GGTGAACCAACGGCAAAAGGAAGACCTTTCTCTCTGTCTCTCTCTCTCTCTCACTGTCCACTCTGCCTGTCAAAAAAAAAAAAAAAGAAAGAAAGAAAAATGACCTAAGACAATTATAAAACAGACTACTGTACGAACAACAAATGAAAACAATAAATGGCCATGCCACTTCTTCCACAAGTCTGCCCTTAAGTCTAACGGATTTTGATTTCCTCCTCTAGAAACTTAGAAAGGTTTTAGAGCTGAAAGATATCAACCAAATGGGAAAATAAAACTTTTTAAAATGTCATTATTTTAAAGTTTCATTTATTTACTTCTACTTTTGAAAAAGCAAGAGAGAGGAGCGAGAGAGAGAGAGAGAGAGAGAGAGAGAGAGAGAGAGAGAGATCTTCTAACTGCTGGTTCACTCCTCAAATGGCTACAACAGCCAGGGCTGGCCAGGACAAATCCAGGCGCCTGGAACTCCCTCTAGGTCTCTTGCCCATGTGAGTGGCCAGGGCCCAAGTGCTTGGGTCGTCTCCAGCTGCCCTTCCAGGCACAACACAGAGAGCTGGATCGGAAGTGGAGCAACTGGGACTCAGCTCTCACGCATATGGGATGCTGCGGGTCCCAGGCAGTGGCTTAACCCACTGTGCCCCAAAACTGGCCTCCCCACGTTGTGCCTTAACTCTGAGGCCAAATGTCCTCCTCCTTGCACCTTCGATAAACAATTCTGTATATACGACTTAGACCTCAATAAAGGAGTGTGTGTGCACACGTGTGTGTGTGTCTGCAAAACCTATCATGTGCAGAAAACATTTTTAGGCAATCACATTGGGAAGAAACTCTTCCCAAAAACCTTGGAAAATTTTCCAGAAGACATGTTAACTGCTCTCTGGATTCTCATCTTTGGGTTGAAACTGAGGGTCCCCAAACAAACAAACAAACAAACAAAAAAGAGTAAAATTGAGCAGGTGCCCTAAAATGGTAAATACCTCTTTAATTTGTTCCTTCTTTGTCTCCTCAAAACAAGCCTTCAGGGAGCGAAGCTTTTCCATATACGTCGCCCAGCACGCCAGCACTTTCTGCAGAGTGGACTTTACATTGTATATATACTTTTTATGCATGCAAATGTTGCTTTCCATCATTGTATATTGTTCATTAATATTCTGACCCTCTCCAGCTACAATATTAGCAAAAGAAGAAATTAACCTTAGAAAATAGGTTTTTGTTATTAAAATGACACTGTTAAGAAAACTATTTGCATGTTAATAGACAATGGCAAAATAAATACATATTCTGACAATGCTAACAGTGAAAGCAAGAATTTCCCAAGGAAAACACGCCTGTAAAAGTAATTTCTAAAGCATTAAATTATAAAGAAAGTAAAATAGATGAAATGACATTTTGAAGAGGTCATTCCTTTGAAAACTAATTGAACTGCCTTACCCAGATGCTTATAAATTTCTTCACATTTTTGAAAAGAAGTATCCAGCTGAACTAGGAACCCTTTTTCTTCAATAAATTTCTGGCGGTAAAAAGAGAAAAGAACATTGACTATGCCTTCTATTCAATGTGTGCCAAGAAATCCAGATTATGACATATATGAGGGTCATTCAAGAAGTTCAAGGAAAAGCAAAATTAAAAATTTGCTGATCTTGGTGTAAAACAAGTTTTAAATCCATGCACCATTTTTTCATAATATGCATTTTCTGTTAACTTTTTGAAGACCCCTCGTGGATACTGATGAAATGCACAGTTGCCAGCATTTCTTTGGGACCGTGACATTGCAGATTTAGACAGGAGAACAGGAGAAGCAGGTCACGAAAAGGTCAGAGTCCAAGGACACATAATTGTATGAGCACTAGATAGGAATGACACATGACAAGTTATCTTGATGCAGCGAGACAGCTCTACAATGGGGTTCCTTTTGTGGGAAAAGATAAATTAAGGATTGATAGCAATTTCAAAATCTCCTTCCTCACATATCTTATTAATGTTGCATAATTGTATCAGTTTATCTTATTCCATATATATTATCAATAATTTTTATTCAAAATATTAGAATATATTAACAGATATTATCGATTACAAAAAAACTCAGAAACTACCATTAATCAAATTCTGCTATGAAAAAATACATTTCTTTGTAAGCTAATTACATATAAATGGTATGATGATTTAAATGGAAGAACAAAAATTCAAAGAAGGTTAAAAAAATACTCAAAATCTATCTAGAAGGGTGCTCCCTTTTTGGGAACATACAGTATTTAAATCATACATTGTAAATAAATTTTGAATCTCTCTTCATCATGGTTTTCAGTTTCACACTGGAATCTATACCCAGATTCCTGGATTTTGCTTGCTTTCCCCCTCCATTTTCAAATGGATGGAAAAACGAGAGAAGGAGAGGCCTAACTGTGTAACGGGCACTTCTGTGTTGCTTTAGTTTAGATCTAGACACAAGCACACTTACATTTAAAGCACCTGAAACATTTTTTCCTATAAATTGGAAAAACTAAAGTAAAAAAAAAAAACCCTAAGACAAAACAGAAACATACTGTTTTTCCTACTACAAATTTTTGAGAGGCTAAGATAAAAATGTTTAATGATTGAGGGAAACCATGAATGTCAGAAGGAAAAAAAAATTATACAAAATTTTCAGCAAGTGAAAAAAAGAATTTTTAGAGGAAAAAAATGATTGAAATCTTCTCTAGCATGTTGACGGGGCTGGTCAACACCTAACCGACCCAGGCACGGATCCGGAGAAGTTGGGAAAGGAAGAATGGCGCTTCTCCTTTCTCTTCCCTACACCTGCTGTCGGATTCCGCCCAGGCAACACACAGGCTAATGAGAACCACCAAGAACTTCCATCCCAGAACCTATAGGGTTCCTGGGAAATCTTGCAAGGGGAAGTGCAACCCCAGCACCCACATGTGCCTAAGCACAAAACTCAACAGCTCACATGCCAGTCTTCCTGCAGCGATTCCACCGAGGCCTTGTTCCCGTAGCGAACGTTCCACACGTCCAACTTGGATCTCACTTCCTCCAGCAAACCAAGAACCCAGCACCTATAGTAATGGAATTCCAGAAGCAAAGCGAATCTTCTCTCCACAATGTTGTTCAGGCTGGAAAATAATGCACATTTTTCATGATTAGCATAATATTATCCACCCAATGTAAGAAACCTGGCATTTAAAAAATACTGCAGCTTTAAACGCAAGGAACTTAGCTATAACCTAGAAAGGTTTTCTTTTTAAACTATGTAAATCATGTGTCTAGATGGAAAACAATGATTTCTAGGGTGAAACATTTAACAAAGAACATTCTCTAAAGAAAAATAGTCCTCCCTTGAGAAATTCTGTAAAAAAAATGTTGATTTATAAAATATTTTGCTACCTTTAAAAATTTCTATGCAACTTAGTGCAACTACAATTTAAAAGCTGACATATTAATACAGTTTTCATTGCTAAGGCTTATAACATCCTACTATGGTCATAAATTGCTTATAAGCAATAATTAAAGAGAAAATGTTGTAGAAAAACATCAATTAAATAATCTTTATAATATTTCACAATTTATAAAATGCCTTTGTATACCTCCTCACATTTGATCTAGTATCCCTTGAGACAGGGACAGAGTGACTATCATTATCCTATATATTTACATATATGTATCAATTTGCATGCATATATGTATATATGTAAATACCTGGGCTATTTAAGTATATGCATATCCTATATCCATGCAAATATATCTCCTACGTATTTACAAATGAGGAGCCATTCTCAAAAAGACAGAGATCAGTCTGCTGTAAGTCTAAAACACCTTCCACTTATCATCCAATAAGAAAGGAATTATGTTAGCATAATACAATGTTAATATTAACTAAAACCTGAAAAGTGCTGTTTTCGGAAATTATCTCAAACTCCGCACTTTGTGGTCCCTGCAGCACTAACACCAATGGTACCAGCAGCTGTGAAATAGCAGTGTTACACACCGTCTCTTCATCTCCTCCAATTTGCTAGGCGGCACCAACGGCAGGTGCTTTTCATCTCCGTTTTCGAACGCCATGAGGGTATTTGAATTGCTGTCACATCTCTCCATCAGACTCTGGAAGGAAGCGACAGATGACACACATCAGATTTTATACCACAATCCACGGTAGGTTGATCTCTCATACATAGTGTGTTTTAAAAACAAACGCAAAAGGCCCCTTTCTTTCTGTTGTGGCTTGGATATTAGTTTAGCTGTTGGATGGCTTCTCAAGGCTTCGTCCCCGTCCCCGGGGTGGTGCTGCCTGGAGGCGGCAGGATTTTCTGGAGGAGGGGCTGAGTGGGAGGTCCTTAGGTCAGTGGGGGCGTGGCTCTCTCCAGAGGGCTGGTATAAAAGCCTGAGTGTGGGCCCAGCCACTCTCTCTTCTGCCCGGCTCAGCCTGTGATCTCTCCACTGTCTGCCCGGGGCTCCATGTGAGTCCTAAAACCTTCATCGTGCTGTCTACACTTGGAGACACTCCAGCTGTGAGCTAAATACACCTCTCCTCTGAGTTAGTTTCCTTGTGTATTTAACTGCAGCCACAAGAAGACAACGAATGCACTTTCTTTTTAATTAAGATTTGTGAGTAAATGTGTTCCTCATGCATGCCTTAAGTTTGGATGTCTTACAGACAGGCAGACTCAATTTCCTTGGTAAAACTATTATCAAAATATTTTGCTGGCTAGTGTATTGCCCATTTGTGGACTCAGATGCCATAAATCTCACATATGGAATTCTTCCATGCTATTCTTTTTTTTAGAATTATGTCTTGACCAATTGATCTTTTTCTTTCTTTTTATGAATTTATTTGAAAGGCAGAGTGACAGAAGGAGGAGGAGAGGCAGAGAGACATATTTGCCATCTGCTGGTCCTCTCCCCAAATGGCCCACAATGGCCTGGGCTGGGCCAGGCTAAAGCCAGGAGCCTGGAGCTTCATCCGGGTTTCCCATGAGGTGCATAGGCCCAAGCACTTGGGCCATCTTTTGCTGCTTTCCAGGCCCATTAGCAGGGGGCTGGATCAGAAGTGGAGCAGCTGGGCTCCAAGTGGCACTCATACGGGACGATGGAGTCACAGTGGTAGCGAAACCTGCTTTGCCACGATGCCAGTGCCTGATGGAATCTTCTGGGTTTCAAATATGCCCAGGGCAGTGTGCATTTGCCCTTGCAAGTAAGATCATGGTTGAAATGCCCGTGCCCTGTGTCAGAGTACCTGGGTTCAATGTCAGGCTCCACTCCTGACTCTAGTGCTTGTTTTCTGTTTTCATTTTTTAAAGATTTATTTTCTTACTTGAAAGGCAGATCAACAGAGAAAGAGAGGGAGACACAGACACAGGCAGACTCAATTTCCTGGTAAAACTGTTATCAAAATATTTTGCCTGCTAGTGTATTGTTTATTTGTGGACTCAAATGCCATAAATCTCACATATGGAATTCTTCCATGCTATTCTTTTTTTTAGAATTATGTCTTGACCAATTGATCTTTTTCTTTCTTTTTATGAATTTATTTGAAAGGCAGAGTGACATCTGCCTTTCCATCCACTAGCTCCATCCTCAAATGACCTCACTAGCCAACGCTGGGCCAGCCTGAAGCCAGGAGCTAAGAACGCCATCTGGGTCTCCACGAGGGTAGCAGGAGCCCTAAGCCATGTCCTGCTGTCTTCCCAGGGACATGAGCAGGGAGCTGCATCAGAAGTGGAGTAGCTGGGACCCAAACCACCTCTCGGATATGGGACGCTGGAATCGCAGGCAGTGCTTAACCTGCTGTGCCACAATGCAGGGCCCCTGACATCAGCGTCTTGCTAGAGGCAGCAACGATGGCTCAAGTGGTTGGGTCCCTGTTGTCCTGTGGGAGACCTGTGTTGAGTTCCCAGCTCCCAACTTTGGCCCCAATCACCGGCCGATGCAGGCATTTGGAGAGTGAACCAGCAGATGGGGGATACTCTCTCTTATATAAACTGAGTAATTTTAAAAAACTCCCAAGGGGGAATCATGTTAAATTATCCTCAAATACCCACTATCTTTCCTTCTAGAACAAAGTCTTCCTCAAGAACAGTCCTTGGGGCCGGCGCTGTAGCAAGCAGGTTAAAGCCCCAGCCTGCGGTGCCGGGATCCCATATAGGTGCCAGTTCAAGTCCCGGCTGCTCCACTTCTGATCCAGCTCTCTGCTGTGGCCTGGGAAAGCAGTAGAAGATGGCCCAGGTCCTTGGGCCCCTGCACCCACATGGGAGACCCGGAAGAAGCTCTTGGCTCCTAACTTCGGATCAGCTCAGCTCTGGCTATTGTGGCCATTTGGGGAGTGAACCAGCAGATGACAGATCACTCTCTCTTTCTGGCTCTCTATCTCTCTGTATCTCTGTCTTTCAAATAAATAAAATAAATCTTTAAGGAAAAAAAGTCCTTAACAAAGCATAAATTTTTCCCACATCCGTTTTCTCTTCCAACCTTGAACAAGGTCATTTTCTCCTGAGTCAGGATCATGGCTTCAGAGTAGTTCTGGGAGGCGGGCAGCTCCCCACCCACAAGCTCCTCCAGCGCCTGGAGCCACCCTTCAATCTGACAGAGAGGCGAAGGCAGGGCCTGGTTCAGTTCTGTCTTCCACGTGTTAATCTGGAAAAAAAAAAAAAAAAGAGGGCGATGTTCAGTAGAATTTTCCTAGTCCATAAAGAGCATGTCTGTCCGCTAACTTTCTCCGCATGCCAACACTGGTATCAGTCAGAGACACCTTTATCAGTGGCTACACCTCTTAGCTCCTTGGGGAGGAGGAACACAGTTTGTTCAAAAGTCTAAGAAACCTGGGCATAAGAAAAACCAAATGTTCTGATAAATCTATTGAAAGTTATGGTGGGGGGCAGGGATCTGCAATATTTAAAAATATTTAAAGCAATCCTCTAAGCAGCGATGGACAATTGTATTGAACGATCATCATTTGTTGATCCTGTGCCCCTGGGCTAACAGCACAAGTACACGTTCCACACAGATTTATAGTCTGTCCATCACTAGCGACAGCCAAGTGCTCACAATGGAGACCTCTAGCTTGAATTTCTGTCCATCACCAACCCTTCGCCCCAGCACGCTCACACAATCTAGGCACTGCGCCCCCTTTCTGGGCCTTCCCACCACTCTCTACACACACCCACACCCAAGAAGACGCCATAAAATGCATGGAAAAAGCACAGAAACATTTTTTTCTTTTATGTAGAGAAGGACAGAAAGAGCGCCCATTCACCGGTGCACTCCCCCAATGTCTACAACGACTGAGGCTGCATCAGGTCAAAGTCGGGAGCTCAGCCCAGCAGGTTTCCCATGGTGGGGCAGGGACCCAATCCCATGAGCTCTCACTGCAGCATCTCAGGGTGTGCATTGGCAGGAAGCTGGACTCAGCACCCAGAGGTGCTCAGATGTTGAACGCAGGCATCTTATCTGCGAGGCCAAGCACCTGCCCTGTGTGTTGTCTTCTAATTCCATTTTTCCATGGACTTTCTGAAGCCCCCTGGAACTTACAGATGAGTCACCAAATCCAGACAGCTGTTTCAACATACCCCAAATCACGTCTTCACTCCTGCTGCCCCAACTACTTGCATTTTCCTCCTGGTAAAGCATTGTCAAAACTCAGTCACTCACACCACCATCCGTGCAGCAGCCACCATTCATGACTCACTGTGCTAAAGCTTAGGAGTGAAGACACAGAGGGCAGCTGGTGTGCAAAGGAGACACGGATGGTCTCCACCATGCAGCAGGGAAAAGCAATTGAGACACACACAAGGCAATGCAGAGACAACACAGAGATGCTGTGCTCAAAAATAAAGGAGAATGTCGATCTACACAACTTACAAAGTCAAGTTCAAATAGACTAAAAACATACACATGGAACACATCAAAATAGTGGCCTAAGGAGAAAGAGGAATGGAAAGAAGGTATGGGTATAAAAGGAAATGAACCCACAATTAACTAATTGAGTAAGAACAAGAGCAGGGCCTTGATCGGGTCTGAGTGGAAATTGTTCAGCCTAACCCTCTCCTTCAGAAGCCCTGTGAGATAAGGAAAAGTCCCGCTCTTGCCTGAACTTCCTAACCAGAGAACAGACAAGTACATGGTTGAGTGTGGGGTGCGATGCAACAAAGCCAGCAGGCACAGGAGCTGGGGGAAGGCAGAGAGGATCGGAGTGGGAGTGGGGAGTTGAAAGTATCAAGTCCACGCTGAAGACCAGAATTCCTTTTTCAAAAGAGATTTATTTATGTATTTGAAAGAGCAACAGATAGAGAGGGAGAAACTGAGAAAGAGAGACCTTCCATCCGCTGCCTCACTCCCCAAATGGTCACAACAGCCAGGTCTGGGCCAGGCCAAAGCCAGGAGCCAAGAATTCCACCCTGGTCTCCCACATGGGTACCAGGGGTCCCATACCCAGGCCATCATCCACTGTCTTCCCAGGTGCACCAGTGCAGGAGCTGGATTGGAAGCAGAGTTGTTAGAGCTCAAACCAGCCCTCAGACACGGATGTCAGCACAAGTGGCAGCCTAGCCCCCTTCACCACAATGACTGCCCTGAGGGCCACATTATTTTTTATTTTTATTTTTTAAGATTCTATTTATCTATTTGAAAGACAGAATTCCAGAGAGAGGAGGAGAGAGAGACAGAGAGGGATGTCTTCCATCTGCTGGTTCACTCCCCAAATGGCCACAATGGCCAGAGCTGCGCTGATCTGAAGCCAGGAGCCAGGAGCTTCTTATGGGTCTTCCAGGTGGGTGCAGGGGCCCAAGGACTTGGGCCATCTTCCACTGCTTTCCCAGGCCATAGCAGAGAGCTGGATCAGAAGTGCAGCAGCTGGGACTCGAACTAGCGCCCCTATTGAATGCCAGCACTGCAGGTGGTGGCTTTACCCGCTATGCCACAGCACCAACCCCTAGAATTCTTATGCACAGTCAAAATCCAGCACCAAGACCATCTCCCTTCCTAACAACCCCATTAAGAATTCGACAATTTTGGGCCAGCGCTGCGGCTCAAGGCTAATCCTCCACCTTGCGGCGCCGGCACACCGAGTTCTAGCCCCGGTTGGGGCGCCGGATTCTGTCCCGGTTGCCCCTCTTCCAGGCCAGCTCTCTGCTGTGGCCAGGGAGTGCAGTGGAGGATGGCCCAAGTCCTTGGGCCCTGCACCCAATGGGAGACCAGGAGAAGCACCTGGCTCCTGCCATCGGATCAGCGCAGTGCGCCGGCTGCAGTGCACCAGCCGTGGTGGCCATTGGAGGGTGAACCAATGGCAAAGGAAGACCTTTCTCTCTGTCTCTCTCTCTCACTCACTGTCCACTCTGCCTGTCAAAAAAAAAAAAAAGAATTCGACATTTTGGCCCGCGCCTTGGCTCAATAGGCTAATCCTCCACATGCAGTGCCAGCACACCGGGTTCTAGTCCCGGTCGGGGAGCCGGATTCTGTCCCGGTTGCCCCTCTTCCAGGCCAGCTCTCTGCTGTGGCCCGGGAGGGCAGTGGAGGATGGCCCAAGTGCTTGGGCCCTGCACCCCATGGGAGACCAGGAGAAGCACCTGGCTCCTGGCTTCAGATCAGCGAGGTGCATCGGCCGCAGCGTGCCAGCCGCCGCGGCCATTGGAGGGTGAACAAACAGTAAAGGAAGACCTTTCTCTCTGTCTCTCTCTCTGTCTCTCACTGTGCACTCTTCCTGTCAAAAAAATAAATAAATAAATTTAATGCAACATTTTACCCGAATGCACATCGCTGCTTATCATTTTCTTTGTCATTTTCACTCCAAATGTACCCAGGTGAAGGTCAAGTCCAAACTGAAACTTGCTTCACTCAAATCAACTGCATCTTATCAAAGGGCGAGCCTGAAGCCTGCACATTATCTTTCCATGGTCCCATCCACAGAATGAATTATTGCTACTCTTAGAGTCAACTGTATTTAAGCAGGAGGAAGAAGCAGGCAAAATGTATCTATTACATGGTTTATTTGATTCCTCATTAATTCATTCCAAAATATTATGGGGTGTCAATTATGAGTATAAAGAAGGGAAATATGCAGAAGACAGACCAACATCCCAGCCCAGGTGTACAATGCGAGGACAAACCTGGGCTCCTTTCAGGCAGTAAGTGGAACTAAGTGTTCATAAAACAGAGCGTTAACTATGTAATATTATGGTTCCCTCTCTCTCTCTCTCTCTTTCTCTCCCTCCCTCTTTGCCTTGCAGGTTTATTTTCTCCAAAGGCATATGGCAAAGATAATCCTACAACCTTAAATCATGAACTATATGTCACTGAGACTCCAGACAGAAAAACAATGAAAACAAAGCTTCATTATGGCAATTTTAATAGAAACAAGTTCACCACATGCTTTTATGATATTCTTTGTCTTTGCAAAGAATACAAAGTAAACCAGAAAATTCATAAATGCTTCAATTCAAGAGAAGCTAAGAATGAGACCTCTAATTCAACTATTCTTTGCATAGCTAAAAGAAAGCTGTATACGGTTGGAATGAAACCTACACTCAGCATTTATGCAGCAAGCAGGAGAGGTAAAAAAGAAGGCAATGTTTACCCTTCATTGCTTTCCTTCTGCACTGAACACAGAAAGCTAGTTCCAGGCTCCCTTTCTCAGACAATATCTTGTGAACTTGGCTAAAAATTGAGATAAGATGCTATTGGGTCAAAATCACATAACGGTGCTATTTTCTATAACAGGCTTCAATCGACACCTTTTACTACGAATCTCTCCAACTACGGGGCTGTCCAGATCGTACTAACTCAAGTACCTGATGACTTTAAAATTAGCAAGTCTCATTTTGCTACCTTGAGAGAAGCAGCTGCCCTGCACAAATGGAAGGGATTTCTAAACCGTTATCAAAGTGCAGTGCTTAATCTCACAACACGGTAGTTTTTCTGGCTGGCCTTGTTATTTGGGGGTAATTTTTTCCAAATTACATTCAGGAAAGGTCTCTGTGGCCTGGGGCAGCCTGAACTCAACAGCCCCTACCTTCGTCATCAACTTCTATTTTGTTAGAGACCTGTCGCAGACAGCTGATGATACCACGAGCCTTATCACTTGACAGGAAGATTAGTGGCGCTGCACCTGTTCTCCACCATAGCTCCTTAGAAACGGTGACTCGAGCCACAGCACCACCACCACGCACCACACTTGTACTTGCACCCTGACAGCCACGCAGCGTCACCAGGCTCTTCCTGTGCAGGACCTGGTGGGAATGCTTAACTTTGTGCACCACACACAGTGTCTCTGCAAGATGAATGAACTCTGTAATAAACTGAGCTTTTACTGTAACACATTTATTTTTTTGAAAAGCAGAAGGATAGAAAAAGAGGGAAAATGGCCGGCGCCGTGGCTCAACAGGCTAATCCTCTGCCTTGCGGCGCCGGCACACCGGGTTCTAGTCACGGTAGGGGCACTGGATTCTGTCCCGGTTGCCCCTCTTCCAGGCCAGCCCTCTGCTGTGGCCCGGGAGTGCAGTGGAGGATGGCCCAAGTGCTTGGGCCCTGCACCCCATGGGAGACCAGGAAAAAGCACCTAGCACCTGGCTCCTGCCATCGGATGAGCGCGGTGTGCTGGCCGCAGCGCGCCGTCCATGGCAGCCATTGGAGGGTGAACCAACGGCAAAGGAAGACCTTTCTCTCTGTCTCTCTCTCTCACTGTCCACTCTGCCTGTCAAAAAAAAAAAAAAAAGAACTTATACAACAATATGGGGCTGGCACTATGGCGAAGCAGGTAGAGCCAACGCTTGCAGTACCCACATCCCATATGGGCACCAGTTCGAGTCCTGGCTGCTCCACTTCTGATCCAGCTCTCTGGTGTAGCTTGGGACAGCAGTAGAAGATGGCCCAAGTCCTTGGGCCCCTACACCTGGGTGGGAGATGTCAAGGAAGCTCCTGGCTCCTGGCTTCAGATCAGCCCAGCTCCAGCCATTGCAGCTGCTTGGGATGTGAACCAGCGGATGGAAGACCTCTCTCTCTCTCTCTCTCTCTCTCTCTCTCTCTCTCTGCTTCTGCCTCTCTGTAACTCTGATTTTCAAATAAATAAATAAATAAATCTTTAAAAAAAGAACTTGTACAACAATAAAGTTGTTCAACTCTTCAGTAAATGTAAGTTCAGAATATATTTTGTAGGCCGGTGCTGTGACTTACTAGGCTAAATCCTCCGCCTGCGGCGCGGGCACCCTGGGTTCTAGTCCCAGTTGGGGAGCCAGATTCTGTCCCAGTTGCTCCTCTTCCAGGCCAGCTCTCTGCTGTGGCCCAGGAGTGCAGTGGAGGATGGCCCAAGTCCTAGGGCCCTGCACCTGCATGGGAGACCAGGAAGAAGCACCTGGCTCCTGGTTTTGGATTGGCACGGTGCCGGCTGTGGCGGCCACTTAGGGGGTGAACCAACAGAAGGAAGACCTTTCTCTCTGTCTCTCTCTCTCTCTCACTGTCTAACTCTGCCTGTCAAAAAAAAAAAAAAAAAAAAAAAAAGAATGTATTTTGTAATCCCTAGAGCAACCACTAAAATATCATAGGAAGAAGTAGGGTTAAAAAATTTTAGTAGACAAATTGCAGTGTAATTCTAAATAAAATTAACAATTCAAAAAAGCTGAGAAAAGGGGGAATGGGGATACAAAAAAACAGAGGGAATAAACAAAACAGAACAAAATAATATAACTAAGTTGAACCATAGCAACAATTACATTAAATGTCAATGGACTAAGTACTCCAATGAGAAGGCAGAGATTGTCAGAGTGGATAAGGAAGCAAGATCCAAGTGTGTGCCATCTCTAAAGAAATGTACTTTGCGGGGCTACTGTTGTGGCAAAGTGGGTTAAGCTTCCACCTGTGATACCAGCATCCCACATGGGACCAGTTCAAGTCCCGGCTGCTTCACTACCAAACCAGCTCTCTGCTAATGCGCCTGGGAAAGCAGCAGAAAATGGCCCAAGTCCTTGGGCCCCTGCACCCAGGTGGGAGACCCGGAAGAAGCTCTTGGCTTCAGGATAGCCCAGCCCTGACCATTTGGGCCATTTGGAAATAAATCAGTGGATGGAAGATCATTCTCTCTCTCTCTCTCTCTCTCTCTCTCTCTCTCTCTCTCTCTCCCTCTCCCTCTCCCTGTTCCCTCTCTCCCTCTGTAACTCTATCAAATAAATCACTTACATATTAAATAAGGAATGGCCACGCTTTAAAAAAAAGAAATGTACTTTAAAGATTAAAAACTCAAATAGTTTGAAAGGAAATGGAGGGAAAGCATGTGCCATACAAGCAGTGTCAGAATGACTACACTGACAGCAGATTAAGCAGCCATACAGAGAAACAGTATTACTAAAGATAAACAAATATTTTATGATGGTAAAATCGCCAGTGCACTGAGATACAACAGTCATCAACAGGTACGTACATCATAATAAAGTTAAAATACATGAACTAAAATTTGACAGAAGATTTCGATACCCATCTCTCAGCATCTGATACAACTGGACCCCATGTCGGTCAAGACATAGGGGAGGAGTGGGCACGTGGTATAGCAGAGAAGACAATGATTAGAATGCTCACATCTCAGGTTCCCAAAGTGCCTAGGTTTGAGTGCTGCCTCCATCCTCAGTTCAGCTTCCTGCACACTCTGGTCCCAAAGGTGATGGCTTACACGCTTGGGTCCCCACCACACACAGTGGGAGACCTAGGTTGAGTTTCTGCCTCCTGGCCTCATCCTGACCCAGTTCCAGTTGTGTTGTGGGCATTTAAGGAATGAACAAGTGGGCATTTGGGGAGTGAACCAGCTCTCTCTCAGTCTGTCTCTGTCCATTTACCTCTCTCTCTCTCTTCCCAGTAAATACAGACAATCCAAACAACACTACCAAATACTTTGCTTATTTAATATTTATGGATTTTTATACCCAATAAGTGCATAAAACATATTTCTTCTTTTCAAGTTCCTATGGTTATGTACCATAAACCTACCCTCAATATATTTAAAAGGATGAAAATCACCATTCCATTCAGACACACATACACACACTCATCCTTGTACATTCTCTCTGACTCGAACCCTGCTCCCTTCAAGCACCTGTTGACACTAGCACACAGTGAAGAGGAAACTGCAGGCAACCCAAAACCGGATAACCAAGAACCCACGGCAAATACACCTTTCTATAAGCTTGCATCTGCGCCCACCAGAGCGTTAAAAATTGCGACCTGAATTTAACCACAGCCCAGATGACGCCATGAAGAAAAGTTAGGAATCCAACTCCACGTACTGATGAAGCGGTTCCCCTGTCTTCTGGAGAATTGGTCATGAGAGTCTCAAGCGAAGCCCTCACTCAACCAACCAAGGCTGCCCACTGAAAACGTTCTTCTTGGGGCAGGCGCCATGGCTCACTTGGCTAATCCTCCACCTGCAGCGCCGGCATCCCATATGGGCTCCGGGTTCTAGTCCCAGTTGCTCCTCTTCCAGGGCAGCTCTCTGCTGTGGCCCGGGAGTGCAGTGGAGGATGGCCCAGGTGCTTGGGCCCTGCACCTGTGTGGGAGACCAGGAGGAAGCACCTGGCTCCTGCCTTTGGATCAGCGCGGTGCACCGGCTGCAGCAGCCATTGAGGGGTGAACCAACAGAAGGAAGACCTTTCTCTGTCTCTCTCTCACTGTCTAACTCACCTGTTGGCTGACGCCATCCCAGTCTGCTCGCAACCGTAGCTCCTGCTCATTCAGCTCATCTGGGGGCCTTGTGAGCGACAGGAGGTCCAAGAAGGGTTTTTTTCCTTCATCGAAGGACTCCACAAAGGACAGGAAGCTCTACAATTAGAAGTGTTTCCAGGGTGAAAACATGTAACCCCACTTGTAAAGTGTAACCTCTTTTACGATCTTTAGCTAGAGGTTATATTTAAGTTGTACTTAAATAAAAGGAAAAAAATCCCTTCAATCCAGTTTCCTCTCGCTGATCTGGTTTCTTTCTGCAGAATACCCTGACCCTTCGTGTGCTACATAATGACAGAGTTTGGGGCTGGCAACTCCTGGCCAAGCCACTGGGTTTCTCCTGGAAGGAAACACGGAAGCCCACTCTGCTCTAGTGGACAGACTGTGACGCCATGAGTCTGCCTCTTCTCCCCAGATGCAGGTGCATGACAGAAAAAGAATGAGCAGGCATGGGGGCTGGGCACTTGGCACAGCAGTGCAGCTGCCATTTGGGATTCCCACAGCCCGTCCCAGAGTGCCTGGGCTTCAGTCCTGGCTCAGCTTCCCACCACCCACGTGGGAGATGCGGATGGAGTCCCAGGCTCCTGCTCTCAGCCTGGCCCAGTCCTGCCCTTGCAGATGCTTGGGGGGAACAAACTAAAAAATAGAAGATCTCTCTCTCTCTCTCTCTCTCTCTCTCTCTGTCAGTCTCTCTCTCTCTGTCAGTCTCTGTATGTCTCTCTAGCTTTCAAGTAAATGAAAATAAATAGTAAAATAATAAAAAGAATGAGTAGATGAAGGAATTATAACAGTAGTCACGTTAAATGATTTTAAAAGTATTTATAACTACTCGAATTTTGAGTCAATTCTTCCCATGTTATTTTACACAAATTTTAATAAGCACGTTGTCCTTACACTCAGATATTTACTAAGCAGGAGGCAGGTGTTTGGACTAGCAGTGAACTGCAGGTTTGACCATCCACACCCCATGTCAGAGCGCACGGGTTCAAGTCCGCACTCTGATCCCGATTCCAGCTTCCTGCTAACGCAGCTGCTGAGAGAGAAAGTCCAGCTGTCAGCTTCAGCCTGGTCCAGCCTCGAGCGTTATGGACATCCGGCTCGCACTCTCTCTCTCTCTCTCTCTCTCTGGGCCTCTCAAATTTAAAAACAAAATTAATAAATAAAGCATTTTGTAGTTTACATTTGTGTGAAATACTGCTACTTTAAAAGTTACCACTTCCACAAATGCTTTTTAAAACATGATCTATAATTATTTTTAAGAGATTATTACTAGCATTTTTTTAAAGATTTAGTTATTCATTTATGTGAAAGGCAGATTGACAGAGAGAGAGAGAGAGTGAGAGATAGAGAGAGATCTTCTATCCACCAGTTCATTCCCCAAACAGCTGCAGCAGAAGGCACTGGGCAGGCCAAAGCAGGAGCCAGGAGCTCCATCCTGGTCTCTCACATGGATCGCAGGTGCCTAAGCACTTGGGCCATCCTCCGCTGCCTCCCCAGGTGCATTAGCAGGGAGCCGGATCAGAAGCAGAATGCTGGGACTCACACTAGCACTCTGATGTGGGCTGCTGGCATTGCAAACGTTAACCTTGGTGGCACAACTTTATTTATTTTAAAAAAATTGTTTATGATTTATTTACTTACTTTGAAAGGCAGAGTTATACAGAAAAGGAGAGAGACAGAGAGAGACAGAGACAGAGAGACAGAGACACAGAGAGAGAGATCTTTCATCTGGTTTATTCCCCAAATGATCACAATGGCCAGGACTGGGCCAAGGTGAAGTTACAAGCCTGGCGCTTCATCTGGGTCTCCATTGTGGGTGCAGGGGCTCAAGCACTTGGGTCGTCTTCTGGTGCTTTCCCAGGTGCATTAGCAGGGAGCTGGAACAGAAGTGGAGCAACCGGGACTCTATGGGATGCTGGCATTGCAGGTGGCCATTTAACTTGCTGCACCACAATGCAGGCCCCCACAGTTTTTAAAAATTATTTTATGTGTTTGAAAGAAGCACAGAGAGAGAGAAGGAGAGAGGGAGAAAGAGAGAGAGAGAGGGAGAGAGAAAGAGAGAGAGAGAGAGAGACCCTATCTGCTGGTTCACTCCTGAAATGCCCACAAGAGCAAGTCTGAGCCAGGCAGAAAGAAGTCAGGGGCCAGTGCTGTGGCATAGTGGGTAAAGCTGCCACCTGCAGTGCCAGCATCCCATCTAGGCACCAGTTCGAGTCCCAGCTGCTCCACTTCCGATGCAGCTCTTTGCTATGCCTGGGAAAGCGGTAGAAGTTGGCCGAAGTCCCCGGGCCCCTGCACCCTCGCGGGAGACCTGGAAGATGCCCCCGGCTTCAGATCGGCTCAGCTCTGGCCATTACGGCCATTTGGGGAGTGAACCAGCAGATGGAAGACCTCTCTACCTCTCTCTCTCTCTCTCTCTCTCTCTCTCTCTCTGCATAACTCTGTCTTTCAAATAAATCAATAAATCTAAAAAATAAAAAGAAGCCAGGAACTGGGAAATTAAACTGAGTCTCCCACAGGGACCCAGGCCATCATCTGTCAGAGTGCATTACTGGGAAGCTGGACTCGGATCTGAAGCTGAGCCACTACTCAAACCCAGAGACTCTGATACGAGACGCAGCTGATTCAAGTAGCATCTTAAAGCACCCCACAAACACGGCCCATGTCCATAGTTATTGGTAGTGTCTTACTTAAATTTTACAAGTAAATCAGAGGGTCATTAACTTACTTGAATTCTTTCTGATAATTAATAACTTGACAAAAACCTGCACTTAAGAAAGCAGAAGCTGGGGCTGGTACTGTGGCATAGCGGGTAAGGTTGCCACCTGCAGTGCTGGCATCCCACGGGGCACCAGTTCAAATCCCAGCTGCTCCACTTCCAATCCAGCTCCCTGTTAATAGCCTGGGAAAGCAGTGGGAAGTGGCCCAAGTGCTTGGGCCCTGCAGCCATGTGGGAGACCCAGAAGAACTCTTGACTCCTGCTTTCAGATCAGCCCAGCTCTGGCAGCTCGGCCACTGGGGGAGTGAACCAGCGGAGGGAAGATCTGTCTTTCCCTCTCTCTAACTGCCTTTCAAAAAAATAAACGAATCTTAAAAAAGAAAGAGACCAGAATCTGTGGTGTATTACTAAGTCTAAGACATACAAGGCATCTTCAAAAAGTTCATGGAAATGTGTAGTATGAAAAACTCACACATGAATTTCAAAATTCTGCACCATCATAAACCTATATTTTAACTCCATTTTTATGAACTTTTTGAGGTACCCTTGTATGTGGGAACAAGGCAGTTGCAGTCAATGTTGAACATCTTTTTACTAAAAAATAAAAATAAATAAACAAACCTGAGACCAAACCTAAGCGGGAAGAAGCACAAAAAGTTTACACAGTTCAGATCAAGGGAAATGAGAACACCTAGTCCCTTCCACCCACTACGGCTCCAAACCATAGTCAGCGGTTGGGTCCCCAGGCCACACGGACCATTGAATGTTAGAATCTGAAGGGCAGGGCTTGTCATCCCTCAACACACAGGGAGACGGGGCCTTAACAGCGCTTAGCACCCAAGGCATGTCACGATGTCGCCAGCTGGTTCTGGACAGAGACCTGGTGGGACGCGCAGAGGTGCCTGGACCAGGGGCTCTAAGACACAGGGCTGCAGAACCTTCGCAGTGGCTGCTGGGAGTCCTCCAAGACATAGCTGCACGCCCAGGAGAAGCAACGCAAGGCCCACAGAGCTTGGGCTTCAAAACCAGACTATGCTTCAAATCCTACCACCCCTACTTCCCAGGAGCCACATAACGTGAGTCCTTTTTGGTTTCTTTGGCCAAACTGCAATAACACACCAAAGTCAGCAAGATGTTGGAACGTGTGTGACGCTCCTCATCAGCAAGGTGCCTGGTATACAGCAAACGCTCAGTACGTGGTGACAAAAAGGATGAAGGAGAAACAGCGGTGAGAAGTCGTACTTACATGATATTTTTTAAAGTAGGGCTCATGTTCTGCATCTTTGAGCGCCTCTTGCAGTTTGGTCTCTTGCCGAGCCAGCCAGTCCATAGCGGCTTTCGTCTCTCCCTGCAATCCACACACACGCAGGACACACACTTAAACTATATCCCAAATACTCTTGGTGACTTCCTCTGACAATAAAATTAACAACTTAAAGCATCAGTGACGTAATTTCATTACAAAGCAATCACTCATTATACCAAAGAGACATTTTGCTTGTTCACAGAACACCCTGAATTTTAAAATAAAGTTGAAACCAGCATCTGAGCACCTGGTTCGAGTCCCGGCTGCTCCACTTCAGATCCAGCTCCTTTCTTTTTTTTTTTAAAGATTTATTTATTTTACTTGACAGTCAGAGTTACACTGAGAGAGGAGAGGCAGAGATAGAGAGAGAGAGGTCTTCCATCCGATGGTTCACAATTACTTCCAATTGGCCACAACGGCAGGAACTAAGCTGATCCGAAGCCAGGAGCTAGGAGCTTCTTCCAGGTCTTCCACGCAGGTGCAGGGGCCCAAGGACATGGGCCATCCTCCACCACTATCCCAGGCATTAGCAGAGAGCTGGATGAGAAGTGGAGCAGCCGGGTCTTTAACCCACGCCCATATGGGATGCCAGCGCTTCAGGCCAGGACATTAACCGCTGTGCCACAGCACCGGCCCCAGGTCCAGCTCCTTTCTAATGTGCTATAAAAACAGTGGAAGATGGCCCCAAGTACTTAGGCCCCTGCCACCCTCATGGGAGACCCGGAAGAAGCTCCTGGCTTCGGATTGACACAGCTCAGCCATTGAGGCCATCTGGGGAGTGAACCAGCAGGTGGAAGACCTCTTTCTGCAATTCTGCCTTTCAAATAAATAAAAATAAATCTTAAAAAAGTACAGTTCAGTAGTTTTTTTTTCTTCTTCTTCTTAAAGATTTTATTTATCTCTTTGAGAGGTAGAGTTACAGAGAGAAAGAGACAGACAGACAGAGAGACAGAGAGAGGTCTTCCATCCACTGGTTCACTCTCCAGATGGCTGCAATGACCAGGGCTGGGCAGGCCTAAGCCAGGAACCAGGAGCTTCTTCCGGGTCTCCACACTGGTGCAGGGGCCCAAGGACTTGGGCCATCTTCTACTGCTTTCCCAGGCCAGAGCAGAGAGCTGGGTTGGAAGTGGAACAGCCGGGACTAAAACCAGCACCTGTAAGGGATGCCGGCACTGCAGGCTGGGGCTTTAAACCACTGCTCCACAGCGCCGGTCCCTGCACCTTTTTAAATAGTTGGATTTTATGGCAGCTCATAAAGATTGCAACAGACAAAAATCTGAAAGCTAAGATTAATTTAACTTCATTTGCTGATAGAGTGCCTACCTTAAAATAGCTTAGATAATTCAGGGAAATTTAATAAATTATCACTTTTAACTTAAAAAAATTAAACAAAAGTAATCTACAGTGAAAGCAATACTGGTTGCCTGAAGTGGGGAGCAGAGATGAGAAAGAGGCACAGTCGAACATTATGTTAGTAACAATGATTTAGGGGGCTGCACTGTGGCATAGCAGTTAAAGCCAGCACCTGCAGCGCTGGCATGCCACATGGGTGCCGGTTCAAGTACAGGCTGCTCCACTTCCAATCCAGCTCTCTGCTGTGGCCTGGGAAAGCAGTAGAAAATGGCCCAAGTGCTTGGGCCCTGCACCCCATGGGAGACCTGGAAGAAGCACCTGGCTCCTGGCTTCCTATTGGCCCAGCTCCGGCCATTGCAGCCAACTGGGGAGTGATCCAGCGATGGAAAACCTCTCTCTCTCTCCCTGCCTCTCCTTCTCTCTCTGTGTAACTCTGACTTTAAAATAAATAAATAATTCTTTAAATAAACAATGACTTATGTCATGATTGTACTATGGTTTACATAGGTGTATCCATTGTCAACACTGAAGGGATTGTACATTTAAATTATTATATTGCATTTTATTATAGTATATTATATATAGTTATTACTGTATATATAACTATATATTATAATTATTTAAATATATTAACATATTACAAAGATGTTACAACATCAATTATTACAATAAAATATAATGTAAATTATACTTTGATTTTTCACTATTAAACCTGCAATGGGTACAACAGAATTGGGCTTGCTTGGTTCCTGGTAAGACCTACCTGAGCCTCGTCTCTCGTCACAGGGGCATCCTTTGAATACTGCAGAAACTGTGCCACGTAGGTCATGATGGATTTTTCATCAGGATTGGCGACGTCCACATCTGCAAGGCACAGCACACTCAATGAGCTGTGGGTGGACTGAGTACAGTTAATCCTCAAGAACAGGCTAGGCCTCTGTCTACGCCATCTAACTCACAGGCTCTTGAAATGACCACCCATGCACTCTCCACCCACTCTTCTTTTTTTAAGATTGATTTATTTATTCATGAGGCAAAGTTACAGACACAGAGAGGGAAAGACAGAGAAAGAGAGGTCTTCTATCTGCTGGTTCACTCCGATCCAGAGCCAGGAGCTTCTTCTGGTCTCCCACGCGGGTGCAGGGGCCCAAGCCCTTGAGCCATCCTCCACTGCTTTCCCAGGCCATAGCAGAGAGCTGGATCGGAAGTGGAGCAGCCGGGACTCGAACCAGCACCTACATGGGATGCCGACACTGCAGGCGGAGGCTTAACCTACTACGCCACAGCGCCAGTCCCCCTCTCCACGCAGTCTTACTGCACAGCTACGCAGTGGTTAAGAGCTCACCTAAAGTCGTACAGATCTAGATCGAATGCTGGGGTTAGGACATGCACAGCCTTGATTTCCCAGCAACACAGTGTCACTGTGGGTGCTAAAGTTCAAGGCAGGAACAGTCAGAGAGGGTGGAGAGAAAACCAAGCGTGCCTCTTTCTGGAGACATGGTGTAGAAACTGCTCCAGGAGGGCCCGGCACTGTGGCATAGCGAGTAAAGCTGCTGCCTGCAGTGTTGGCATCCCATATGGGCACCAGTTGGAGTCCTGGCTGCTTCACTGCCAATCCAGCTCTCTGCTATGGCCTGGGAAAGCAGTAGAAGACGGCCCAAGTGCTTTGGCCCCTGCACCCACATGGGATACCCGGAAGAAGCTCCAGGATACTGGCTTCAGCCTGACTGAACCCTGGTCATTGTGGACATTGAGGGAATGAATCAGCAGATGGAAGCTCTCTCTCTCTCTCTCTCTCTCTCTCTCTCTCTCTCTGCCTCTCTGTAACTCTGCCTTTCAAATAAATAAATGAAATCTTTAAAAAAGAAAGAAAGAAATTGCTCCAGGAGCACAGGAACACAGGAACACACAGCACCCGGGATCCATTCTCAACACACTCTGCATTTAAGCACTAAAGCATTTGCAAAAGCGCTCATACTGTATGGGAGACACATTCAACACCCTTCAAGGTTGTTCAGTCATTCACAAACACAGAAATTTAACCAAGGGCCTCCTAGGGGCCAGGCTGTGTGTTTCATTAAAAGCGTTTTTGACCTTTGTCTCTTCCTCTCGCTGTCTGTAACTCAACTCCTAAATAAATAAAAAAAATTTTTAAAAAAAGAGTTTTTGGTGGGAGTAGGTGTTCAGCACAGTGGCTAAGGCACCTCCATGCCATGTGGGAGTGCCGATGTTCAAACCCAGCCTCTGCTTGCTTTTTTTTTTTTAAGAATTTATGTATCTTATTTGAGAAGCAGGGTTACAGACAGTGAGAGGAAAAGACAGAGAGAAAGGTCTTCCTTCTGTTGGTTCACTCCACAACTGGCCGCAATGGCTGGAGCTGCGCTGATCCAAAGCCAGGATCTTCTGGGTCTCCCACGTAGCTGCAGAGACCCAAGGACTTAGGCCATCTTCTACTGCTTTCCCAGGCCACAGCAGAGAGCTGGATCAGAAGTGGAGCAGCTGGGACTAGAATCGGCACCCATATGGGATGCCGACGCCGCAGGCGGAGGATTAACCTACAGCGCCATGGTTGCCAGCCCCCACCCCCTCCCTCTGCTTTCACATCAGCTTCCTGCTAACGCACACCCTGGGAGGCAGCAGTGAGGACTCAGTTACCTGGGTCCCTGCCATCAGGAGGCAGACATGAATTGAGTCCTGGCTCCTGGATGCAGCCTCACCCAGACCTGGCTTCTGTAGGCAATGGAGGAGTGAACCAGTAGATGGAAGAAAAAAAATGATAAATCTCTCTCTCTCTCTCTCTCTTTCTGTCTTGCTCTGCTTTTAAATAAATAAAAATAAACAAAAACTGAAAGAGTTCCTGGTGAAGTGTGCAAAATGTTGAATTAAGCACATTTTAAAAGGTTAAATTCTTTACTTCCCCAAGTATATAATAAGTTAAGCAGATGGTAAAACCACACAGAGGGATGCAAGATGTCACCGACGAAATAACACTTGATTTGAGGATCTCTCTGGTGTGGTGCCAAAACAACCGAGGTGACTGAATGGGAAACTTTGGCCACGTGTGAATTCAGCTACACACAATGTAACCAAGGATTAGCGACCACGGGTATATGTCAGCCAAAGTCCCTGTCAATAGGGACCCTGCCTCACCCCTGATGCATTCAACAACCAGAATGCAATGTTCCTCAAGGTGTCCGTGATTAACAGAAAAACAAACAAACAAAAAAAATCAACAAACACAGGTGTTGGCCCTGTGGCTGTTGCCTGAGATGCCAGCATTGCATATGGTCACTGGTTCGAGCCCTGGCTGCTCCACTTCCAACCCAGCTCCCTGCTAAAGCTCCTGGGAAAGCATTAGAAGATGGCCCAAGTGCTTGGACCCTGCACCTTCGTGGGAGACCTGGATGGATTTCCTGGCTTTGGATCGGCCCAGCTCCTGTTGTTTCGGCCATTTGGGGAGTGAATCAGCAGATGGAAGACAGCTTTCTCTCTCTCTGTCTCTACCTCTCTATGTCTGTGGCTCTGCCTCTCAAATAAATAAAATATTTTTAAAAAATAAGCATCCTTTCTCTCTGTCTCTCTCTCTCACTGTCTAACTCTGTCAAATAAAAAGGGAGGGGGTGGCACCGTGGCTCACTTGGTTAATCCTGCACCTGTGGCACCAGCATCCCATATGGGCGCTGGGTTCTAATCCCGGTTGCTCCTCTTCCAGTCCAGCTCTCTGCTATGGCCCAGGAGGGCAGTGGAGGATGGCCCAAGAGCTTGGGCCCCTGCACCCACATGGGAAACCAGGAAGAAGTACCTGGCTCCTGGCTTCGGATTGGCGCAGCGCCAACTGTAGTGGCCATTTGGGGAGTGAACCAACAGAAGGAAGACCTTTCTCTCTGTCTCTCTATCTCACTGTCTAACTCTATCTGTCAAATAATAATAATAATAAAAACCTTCCACATTGTTGAGCTATTACTGATGCTGTTTATAGTCAATGATGGGTAATCATTCACACACTGGGAGTCTGCTTTTATGATATTGCCTATTTCATTAGTTGCCTAATTATTTGCACAGACTAAAACAGAGACAGCATTTTCTAGCAACAATAAATATCTGGAGAATCAAAATTTAAGTATTTTTAAAGGACTGTAGTCAGAAATAGGAAACTACAGCAAAGCATGGGAAAAAATAAAGAAAAAGAAAAAAAGATAAAAATGAAAAAATGAAAGAGAAAACACAAAGAATGAGGTAAAAAGAGGAAAGGGAGCAAGGAAAAACAAAATGGGGTAAAAAAAAAGTGTTTGCTTTAAGATGTATTATTTATTTGAAAGACAGAGTGATTAGAGAGAGCAAGAGATCTTCCGTTTGCTGGTTCACGCCCCAAACGGCCTCAACAGTTGAAGTGAGTCCAGGCTGAAGCCCAGAGCCGGGAACACCATCTGAATCCCCACATGGGCCATCTGCTGCTTTCCCAGGTGCATTAGCAGGGAGCTGGATCAGAAGCAGAGCAGCCAGGGCTCAAACCAGTGCTCAAAATGAGATGCCGGCATCCCAAGTGGCGATTCAACCCGCTGTGCCACAAAGCCAGCCCCAGTGGTGAGAAGTTGACAAGAAGAATTAAAAGATGGCCAGCATTCAACCAGAACGATGGAAATGAGGAACATTAGGCTGCTTGTGAACTTAGAAATGTCACCTGGCTCCAGTGGGATGGAATAAAGTCAAGTCCAAGAGCGCTCAGTGCCAGCTGCAGAGTGTACTCTCAGCACCCAGCTCTTGGTCCCTAACACCATGTTCACAGTAACAGGAACCAGTGCTCCTGGGATGAACAGCAGATTCTGCCATCAGGGAGGAATCATACAAGAGGAGCCAGGAGCTTCTTTGTGTGCCAGAAAGTAAGGAAGTTCACAAAAAACAACAACAACAACAAAGAACACACAAACTTCACAATGACTGGGTTGTGTCAAACGAGCAGAGACCAGTGGAAAGCCAACAGCCAGAACTTTGAATTTAAAATAAGATCTCTTGGAGGCCGGCGCCTCAGGCAGAGGATTAGCCTATTGAGCCGCGGCCCCAGTCAGGGTGCCGGATTCTGTCCCGGTTGCCCCTCTTCCAGGCCAGCTCTCTGCTGTGGCCCGGGAGTGCAGTGGAGGATGGCCCAAGTGCTTGGGCCCTGCACCCCATGGGAGACCAGGAGAAGCACCTGGCTCCTGCCTTCGGATCAGCGCGGTGCGCCGGCCGCAATGCGCCAGCCACGGTGGCCATTGGAGGGTGAACTAATGGCAAAAAGGAAGACCTTTCTCTCTGTCTCTCTCTCTCACTGTCCACTCTGCCTGTCAAAAAAAAAAAAAAAAAAAATTCTTGGAGCCAACAGTATGGCGCAGTGGATTAATGTCCTGAAGCACCAACATCCCATATGGATACTGGTTCGAGATCCAGCTGCTCCACTTCCGATCCAGCTCTCTGCTATGGCCTGGGAAAGCAGTGGAAGATGGCCCAAGTGCTTGGGCCCCTGGATCCATGTGGGAGACCTGGAAGAAGCTCCTGGCTCCTGGCTTCAGATTGGCACAGCTCCAGCTGTTGCAGCCAACTGGGGAGTGAACCAGCAGATGGAAGACCTCTCTCTCTCTCTCTCTCTCGCTCTCTCTCTCTCTCTGCCTCTCCTCTCTCTGTGTAACTCTGACTCTCAAATAAATAAATAAATCTTTAAAAAAATAAAGTAAGATATCTTTTATTAGTGTATTTTTAAAATTTATTTGAAAGGCAGAGAGAGAGAGAGAGAGACAGAGAGACAGAGATTTCCCATTTGCTAGTTTACTCCCAAATGACCTCAATAACCAGGGCTAGGCCAGGCCAAAGCCAGGAGCCTGGAACTCAATCCAGGTCTCCCACGTGAGTGTCAGGGACCCACCCACTGATCCACCCACCCTGCTTCCTGTGCACATTAGCAGGAAGCTAGAAGCAGGAGTAGAGCTGGGACACAAACCCAGGCAGCTGACATGGGATACAAGTGTCTAACGAATAAATACAATAAATATGTAAATAAATAATATAAAAATAAACAAATAAAATAACAAATAAAAATATTTTTAAAGTCTATCTTTAAAAAAACAGAGTTTTTTCTTCTTTTTTAAAAGATTTATTGATTGGCCGGCGCCGTGGCTCACTAGGCTAATCCTCCGCCTTGTGGCGCCGGCACACGGGGTTCTAGTCCCAGTCGGGGGCGCCGGATTCTGTCCCGGTTGCCCCTCTTCCAGGCCAGCCCTCTGCTGTGGCCCAGGAGTGCAGTGGAGGATGGCCCAGGTGCTTGGGCCCTGCACCCCATGGGAGACCAGGGAAAAGCACCTAGCACCTGGCTCCTGCCATCGGATGAGTGCGATGCGCCGGCCGCAGCGCGCTGTCCGCGGCAGCCATTGGAGGGTGAACCAACGGCAAAGGAAGACCTTTCTCTCTGTCTCTCTTTCTCACTGTCCACTCTGCCTGCCACAAAAAAAAAAAAAAAAAGATTTATTTATTTATTTGAAAGTCAGAGTTACACAGAGAGAAGGAGAGGCAGAGAAAGAGACAGAGAGAGAGACAGAGTTAGGCCAGGGCGTTACCCCCCTGCGCCACAGCACCGGCCCCCAGAGTTTTTTCATACCATGCATTTTCCATGAAGTCTTGAATAACAAGTATTATAAACATGCATTAATAAGCATAGCATCATGTGTGAGACACTCCAAGAGAAACATCTTAGACGGGACACTCAGCACAGAAATAACAGAGTCAATAAGAAGCGATGCAGGACACAACAGAAGAAAATCATGACAAAGGCTCAAATCATTCCCACTGCTGCTTTCAGCTGTAGCTTCAGCCCCACCATTAATGAACTTAAATAACCGGCAGAAATCCTTAATCTCATCAAGTTCAATAAAGACTTTAATTAAGCCCCCTAGGACAGAACTATAATGTTGTTACATTTGCTCATTTAAACATACTTGTTTGCAATCAACTTCATGTTGGTTCTTAAAATAAGAAGCATTTTACAGGCTAATCCTCCGCCTTGTGGTGCCGGCACACCAGGTTCTAGTCCCGGTCGGGGCGCCGGATTCTGTCCCGGTTGCCCCTCTTCCAGGCCAGCCCTCCGCTGTGGCCCGGGAGTGCAGTGGAGGATGGCCCAAGTGCTTGGGCCCTGCACCCCATGGGAGACCAGGAGAAGCACCTGGCTCCTGGCAGCAGATCAGTGCGGTGCGCCAGCCACGGTGGCCATTGGAGGGTGAACCAACAGCAAAAGGAAGACCTTTCTCTCTGTCTCTCTCTCTCACTGTCCACTCTGCCTGTCAAAAAAAAAAAAAAAAAGCAAAAACAGAAAAAAAAGAAGCATTTTAAACAGAAAAGCAGCATCCTCACCTTCTGGTTCCAGCAACCTGGGGATTTTGAGTTCTCGCTCTGCGATTCTGAAGGCCTCCTGGAGATTGTCTTTGTTGGACCTCTGCTTTGCACTGGTCATGTCAATTAGGTCTGGACGCAAGGCATGAATGACAGCCAGAAAGGCCAGCCCATTCCTCCAGCTTGTTTTGAAATCTGTCACACTGACAGACTCATACCTGTCACCAAAAGACAAAACCATGGTTAACGCTATCGAAAACAACATAGCAAACAGTTCTACTCTATGTACTAGTAATCAAAACTAGAAACAGTAAATTCAATAAACCATTCAAGGAGAAGAGTTTCTTT
Organism: Sylvilagus floridanus; assembly: GCA_949820135.1. Classification (NCBI taxonomy): domain Eukaryota; kingdom Metazoa; phylum Chordata; class Mammalia; order Lagomorpha; family Leporidae; genus Sylvilagus; species Sylvilagus floridanus. The sequence continues at coordinate 18,086,885 of OX463228.1, read as the reverse complement.
GGATCCTGCCATCCAATTCAAGTAAAATGACAAGTTTAAAGAAGTCAGCTGTGGCGTAGCGTGTAAAGCTGCTGCCTACAGTACTAGCACCCATATGGGCACTGGTTCAAGTCCCAGCTGCTCCTCTTCCAATCTAACTCTCTGCTATGTCCTGGGAAAGCAGTAGAAGATGGTCCAAGTCCTTGGGCCCCTGCACTCATGTGGGAGTCCTGGAAGAACCTCCTGGCTCCTGGTTTCGAAATGGCTCAGCTCCGGCCATTGCAGCCATCTGGGGAGTGAACCAACAGATGGAAGACCTCTCTCTCTGTCTCTGCCTCTCTGTAACATTGACTTTCTAATAAATAAAATAAATCTTAAAAAAAGGGTGAATCTTTAAAGACATTATGCTGTAAGCTAGACTTTAAAATGTTAAATATTGTATGATTCCACTCATACAAGATATATACCCAGAGTACTCAAATTCATAGACGGTAGAATGGAGGCTGCCATGGGTCAGGCATTATCGCTGAACAGATGCAGAGTTGCAATTGTGAAGATGAAAAGAGTTCTGGGATGGATACTGGTGTTGCTTGCACAACAATGAGAAGACACTTAGTGCCAATGAACTATGTGCTTGAAAATAATCAATGCGCAGGTCTTATGTACATTTCATCACAATAATGAAGTCTGTTTTTTAAAACATCATTAGCCAGCCATTGTATCTCTCAGGCTAGCCCATAAGGCCCAGGTGTGATTTCCTCCTGCACGTCTCTCCCATCTTTAGAGCTCATGTTCTACAGTGTTGTGATCACACCAGCTTCACACCTATTCCTCCTAATCTCTACACCCTGATCCCACAATGGTTTGGATACGCTTTGAATGTATCCCCCAAAGGTTCATGCCCTTGAAGCTTGTCCCCAGTATGATGGTATTGAGGTGGTGGAATCATCACCAGGACGAGCCTCATAGAAGGTCCCGAGCATGGAACGGATGCAGGCAGGACCCTCCTTGGCCCCTTTGAGAAAAAAAAGAGCAAGCCTGACCCCTGAATCTGTCTGGCTTCCTGCCCCAGGCTGTGATCTCTTCCATACATGCCCCATCATGGTGACAGCACCCACAGGGAGCCCTTATCCAGAGGCCCAACAGACGAGGCCACCTGAGGCTGAACTGTCAGTCAAACTGCACATCTCTATTTATTAAGTACCCAGCCTCAGGCATTTGCTTATAGCAACAGAAAATGAACCAACGTGCATCTTCAAGGATATGAAGGCCTCCCTGTGGGTCTCAGTGCACAGGTCTCCTCTTCCACAAGGCCCTCCAGGACCCCAGAAGCCAAGGGAGACCCTCACCCTCAACACTCTTGATCGTACCAGAAACTTCCCCATCCTTGTCACCATCCCTAATGATCAAAGGTCATCATCTGCTTCCCTCTCTTTGCCTTTCTCATTCCCACAGTAGACTCACTCCCCAACCAGTGCTTGGGATGAAGGCAGTCTCTGAGCCTTATCCAGGTTTCCCCTGTGTGTGGCAGGGATCCAAGTTCCTACATCATCACCTATTGCCTCCCAGGGCACACACGAGGAGAAAGCTAGAACAGAGAAAGGAGCCAGGACTTGAACTCTAGTACCCGGATGTAGGATGCAGGTGTTCCAAGTGGCATCTTAAGTGCTGTGCCAGACACTTGCCCCCTCATTGTGAATTTTGATCTTTCCCCAGGGTGACAATAAGCAATCTGGTACTCTCTCTCGATGCCCAACTGTATGCTAATGTAAGTGTTCCGAGTATCTTTAAGGAAGGCGCTAGGCTAAGCTAGGATGCTGGGCAGGATAGGTGTATTAAATGCATTCTCAACCTACTTACTAACGGGATTATCAATGTACTGATGGGATTATCAGGCTATCTCTCCCTCATACATTAAAAAATATTTGTAGAAGAGGGCTTAATGTATGTCTATTTTAATAATTCAATCAGTCATTGCTCTCTAACTGATAAGAGATCTTGAAAGTCTTGCATAAAATGTACATGCACACAAAGTTTGAGGAATATTCTAGAACAACAGAAGTTTCCTTTAATGGCCTATACAAAGCATGAAGAAATTCACCTATTTTAAAGTATGAATGAACTCATGGAAGTTACTCAGGAAATGTCTGCTCCTGTCGACCTGGGTTTTTCCACCTACTTAAGGGGGAAACAGCCTGCACTATAACTGCAACACACTACAAAGAACTCAGCTTTTTCACACTGTCTAAAAAACACACAGGTGGTGCCTACTATATTCAGAACCATTCAATAGGTTTTGAAAAATTGATTTCTATAATATGAGGGTACTTTGAAAAGTTCATAGAAAACAGAATTATAAGTTTAGTTTGGTGCAAAAGTTTGGAAATCCACGCATAGTTTTCTCATAATATCTACTTTGCATAAACTTTTTGTAGATGCCTCTCCTATGTATGGATTTCAGAAATTTTCTACACCAGCACAGACTTCTTTTTTAATTTCATTTTCTATAAACTTTTTTCAAAAATGATTTCTTTACTTTGTTTGAAAGGCAGAGTTACAAAGAGAGAAGGAGAGGCAGAGAGAGAGGTCTTCCATCAGCTAGTTCACTCCCCCAAATGGCCACAATGACCAGGACTGAGCCAGTTGAAGCCAGGAGCCAGGAGCTTCTTCCAGGTCTCCCATGCAGGTGCAGGGGCTAAAGCACTTGGGCCATCCTCCACTGCTTTCCCAAGTACATTAGCAGGGAGCTGGATCTGAAGAGGAGCAACCGGGACACGAACCAGTGCCCAAAGGGAAGCCGATGCCCACATGGGATGACGGTGAGGCAGGCTGGGCCTTTAGCCTGTTGAGCCACAAGCGCCAGCCCCCTGTGAACTTCTGAAATACCCTCATACACATGACAATCTTCTGGCATAGTGCCATTGTTCACAATTTACGACTGAAGAAAAGAGATTAGGTGTCCAGGATCACCTGGTAGAAAGCACTGGAAGCCGGGATGCTAAACCCGGGTACTCTGGCGGCAGAGTACACTCTGAGACACTACTAAGGGACACGAACTAAGGGATAAGGGCCAAGGGGAAGGGAAGGGCCAGCCCCCCTCCCAAGTGGGAAGGGAACAGGGCCACTCTGCAGTGACCGCAGGCACTCTGCTCAGCAGACCGCCAGCACAGGACGGCAGTTCAGCACGCAGAGGCCAAAGCCAGGACCACGAAGATGGTGCAGCCAGAAGCAAGCATTTGAGGATCAGTCAAGACATTCCATATCAGAGGGCCAGGTTCAAGTCCCAGCTCTGCTCCCAAACCCAGCTTCCTGCTAATGACAGCCCTGGGAACCCAAGAGGCACCGGTACTTGGGTCCCAGCCACCCACGTGGGAGATCTGGATGCAGTCCCAGGCTCCTGGCTTCAGTAGGGCCGAGTATGCTGGAGGAAGAGAAGGGAGGAAGAGAGTGAAGGGGAGCAGGGGTAGGAGGTGCTGACAGGTCTTAAGATGGGCAGGGTTGGGGCTGGCGCTGTGGCATAGCGGGTACAGCCACCGCCTGCAGTGCCAGCATCCCATATGGGCACAGGTTCCAGTCCCAGCTGCTCCACTTCTGATCCAGCTCTCTGCTGTGGCCTGGGAAAACAGTAGAAGAAGGCCCAAGTCCTTGGGCCCCTGTACCCAGAAGAAGCTCCTGGCTCCTGGCTTCGGATCAGTGCAGCTCCAGCCATTGCGGCCAAATGGTGAGTGAACCAGTGGATAGAAGACCTCTCTCTCTCTCTCTCTCTCTCTCTCTTTCTCTGCCTCTCTCTATGTAACTCTTTCAAATAAAAAAAAAGAGTGGGCAGGGTTATTGCTTCTTGGCCTTTGGCTGAGATCAAGTGAGGAGAGGTCAGGGTAGGCTGCAGAATGAGCACCAGGATCGAGGCAAATGTCAACTGGGAAATGAGGTCAGTTTCATCCATCACAAACAAGAAAGTGCTACATAGGAGGGTACTTGAAATTTTTCATGAAAAAACTGAATTAAAAGACAAGTTAACTTGGGGACAAAAAATTTTCAACTCTGCATACAAGCAATCTGCAAAAAGGTCATGAAAATGCTGGTTATGAAAAAACGATGCCAGGATTGATCTTTTGACTTCTACTCCATTTCCCACAAATGTTTTGAAGTCCCTTCATTATTACTTAATAACAGCAGTTTTATATTTGAGTCCCAGAGAATCACAGAATATTGAAATAAAAATTACCTAACAGTTTCACCAACGATGGCCAAAACTAACAGAAACTCATGATGAATGCCTTAATAAGAGGCACTGTAGGCTGGCGCTGTGGCTCAACAGGCTAATCCTCCGCCTTGCGGCGCCGGCACACCGGGTTCTAGTCCCAGTCGGGGCGCCGGATTCTGTCCCGGTTGCCCCTCTTCCAGGCCAGCCCTCTGCTGTGGCCTGGGAGTGCAGTGGAGGATGGCCCAAGTGCTTGGGCCCTGCACCCCATGGGAGACCAGGAAAAAGCCCCTAGCACCTGCCTCCTGCCATCAGATAAGCGCGGTGCGCCGGCCGCAGCACGCCGGCCGCGGCAGCCATTGGAGGGTGAACCAGCGGCAAAGGAAGACCTTTCTCTCTGTCTCTCTTTCTCACTGTCCACTCTGCCTGTCACAAAAAAATAAAATAAAAATAAATAAATAAATAAATAAAATAAATAAAAATTAAAAAAAAATAAGAGGCACTGTATCTTAAGTTTAGCACCTGCTCTAGAGGTGAAAAATAATAAGGAACATGGGGAAAAGATAAATGATAAAATAGGAGGGAACTTCGAAAACTTCCTGGAGAAATGGAATTAACAAATTTATTCAAATGCAAATAACACATTTTATGCCAAAAAAGCTTTGAAATTTCATGCATAGATTTTTTTAAAAGATTTATTTATTCATTTGAAAGTCAGAGTTACACAGAAAGAGGAGAGGCAGAGAGAGAGAGAAAGAAAGGGAGGTCTTCCATCCAATGCTTCACTCCCCAATTGGCCACAATGGCTGGAGCTGTAGCAATCTGAAGCCAGGAGCCAGGAGCTTCTTCCAGGTCTCTAACGGTGTGTGTGGGGGGGAGGGCTGTGTGCAGGGGCTCAAGCACTTGGGCCATCCTCTACTGCTTTCCCAGGCCACAGCAGAGAGCTGAATCGGAAGTGGAGCAGCCTGGTCTCGAACGGCACCCATTGCCGGCACCTCAGGTCAGGGCATTAACCCACTGCACCACAGCAATGGTCCCAATAGATTTTTTTTTTTTTTTTTTGGACAGGCAGAGTGGACAGTGAGAGAAAGAGACAGAGAGAAAGGTCTTCCTTTGCCGTTGGTTCACCCTCCAATGGCCGCTACTGATCCAAAGGCAGGAGCCAGGTGCTTATCCTGGTCTCCCATAAGGGTGCAGGGCCCAAGCACTTGGGCCATCCTCCACTGCACTCCCGGGCCACAGCAGAGAGCTGGACTGGAAGAGGGGCAACTGGGACAGAATCTGGTGTCCTGACCAGGACTAGAACCTGGTGTGCCGGCGCCACAGGCGGAGGATTAGTCTAGTGAGCCAATAATTTTTTTTTTATAATATGCATTTTCCATGAACTTTTTGAAGACCCCTCAAATGAGACTTAAACAGCTGGAAGGTCATTTACGCACAAATGAAATAAATCTGAATTTAGTATCACCATGCTTTTCACATATTTGTTTAATCAAAAAAGGAACATTGTCTCTAGAAGATTCCAGACAAAGTCCACCTACCATGTTTCAAATCTGCATAGATGATTTCCGTCCCTCAAAAAATACAGAGGATGAGCAACAAATAAAAGTGAGGCTGAAGGCAGAAAGTAACCTCCCTCACCTTTGGTTAGAAACTAACCTCCCTCACCTTCCTCACTTGGAAGGAATGTGTTCCCTATTTCTGATCCTCTTCCCCGGGCCAGTGCTAGGAGGCGACAAGGAATGCCCTTTGGACTGCACAGCTCTCCTACTGCATCTTTGCCTCCAAACAGCACCCCAGCCAGAGGTTACCATGGAAAAGTCAGCATCTTGCCCTTTGTAAAACTGAAATGATGGGGCCGGCGCCGTGCCATAGTGGGCTGGGCCTCTACCTGAGGTGCCGACACCCCACATGAGCAGCAGTTCCTGTCCTAGCTGCTCCTCTTCTGATCCAACTCTGTGCTGTGGCCTGGGAAAGCAGTAGAAGATGGCTCGGGTCCTTGGGCCCTTGCACCAACATGGGAGACCCAGAAGAAGCTCCTGGCTCCTGGTTTTTGGATCGGCCCAGCTAAGGCCATTGTGGCCATCTGGGGAGTGAACCAGCAGAAGGAAGACCTCTCTCTCCCTCTCTCTCTGTAACTCTGCCTCTCCAATAAATAAATACATCTTTAAATAGATAAATAAATCTTTTTTTTTTTAAATCCTTATTCTCTTATCTCTTGTGTACTGAGCTATTTCCAGCCAGTAGGAACTGTGTGCCCTTCATGTAATCACATTTCCCTCCGAGAGATAACTGTGTTATTTATTCAGTGGTTCCATTATTCATTCCACCCATTCGTGAGTACACGACTACCATGAACTCACATGCAAAGGCCTGGGGCTACATAGTCAAGTGAGACATAGCCTTGACTTTGAAAGAGCTCACTATGGGGGGGAAGGAATCTTTTACATTGAATTCGACCCTGCAACGCACAGGGAGACTGTGTATGAAGAACAGACTATCCGATCACTACTTGATTTCCACGTAGACCGGGACACCAAAACAGGGCAGGGGGACGGGGGTTGAGACTGCCCAGATGACAAGACCTTGCGGCCTTCCAAGCCAAGAGTGGCCGGGCTCAGGGACCTCCGCATCTAGAAGATTCATTATGAAAGGAACAGGGACGGGGAACATTTCCTTTATCTGAGATGGAGGCTTCTGGACACGTGCTCCACCCAGCCGGCCTGATTTTCTAGACCTAGGAGTCAACGAGGTTGAGTTGGTGGCCTGTGCGTCTCTTCTCGTCCCAGCAAGCTACTCACGTGGCACACTGCTCCTGGGCCCACAGCAGGAGAGCCTTCTTGGCGGACAGCTGCCATCTTTCTCGGGCTGTGGAGCACTTCTTAGCAGGAGGACTTGAGGTAGGAGACGAATCCACCACGCTCACCTCATCCGCGATAGGCTCGTTGTAATTGCAAGAGAGAGTCCGGGCCAGCTCCTCGATCTAAGGCGTAACAGTGAAGACACACGGAATCAGGACCAAAATCTGCAGCCAAAGCAAGACCCGCGACAGGGCCGATGCACCTGCGGTGAAGTGAGCACTGGAAAAATCCTTGAATGACAGCATTTGCCCTCTAGGGCTACACCTTGGCTCTCTCGGGCTGAACTTGGGCCATTCCTCACCCGCTCCCAGGCACACCAGCCTGCACTGAAGGAAAGCCCCTATTTGGTTCCCTAAAGCGCTTACAGAGCATTTTCCTGCAGTTCAACACCTGTCAAACTACATTGAACTGAACTAAAGCAGGCTCCTCCTCTAGCTTTAGAGACCAGATCAGCTGATGCATCCTTGAGTATCAACCATTCAGAACAAAGGTAGGGGCTGCTGCTGTGGCACAGTAGGTTAATCCTCTGCATACAGCATTGGCATCCCATATGGGCGCCGGTTCTAGCCCCGCCAGCTCCCCTTCCAATCCAGCTCCCCATTATGGCATGAAAAGCAGAAGATGGCCCAAGTCCTTGGGTCACTGCACCCATGTGAGAGACCTGGAAGAAGCTCCTGGCTTCTGGCTTCAGATTGGCCCAGCTCCAGCCGTTGCAGCCATTTGGGGAGTGAACCACAAATGAAAAATCTCTCTCTCTGTCTCTCCCTCTCACTGTCTGTAACTCTGCTTCTCAAATAAATAAATAAATAAAATATTTAAAAACAAATGTACAGAGTAGTCAAATGCATGGACAGATAAGTCCCAAGAAAGAAAAAAAAAACCCACCTCATACACAAAAAACAATCCCATTATTGATTTAAGAAATTGAAATGTATACAACAAAATGATGGCTTTTACTATATAAAACAAGCAAAAAAAAAAAAAAAAAGAAAAGAAAAGAAATAGCAATACCAGTGATAGTTTAAGTGTGAGAAATTGAATTTTTTTTTAATTTTTTTGACAGGCAGAGTGGACAGTGAGAGAGAGACAGAGAGAAAGGTCTTCCTTTTGCCATTGGTTCACCCTCCAATGGCCGCCACGGCCGGTGCGCTGCGGCCAGCGCACCGCGCTGATCCGATGGCAGGAGCCAGGTGCTAGGTGCTTTTCCTGGTCTCCCATGGGGTGCAGGGCCCAAGCACCTGGGCCATCCTCCACTGCACCCCCGGGCCACAGCAGAGCTGGCCTGGAAGAGGGGCAACCGGGACAGAATCCGGCGCCCCAACCGGGACTAGAACCCGGTGTGCCGGCGCCGCAAGGCGGAGGATTAGCCTGTTGAGCCACGGCGCCGGCAGAAATTGAATTTTTTAAAACTAGTAGTAATTGTAAAAATTGGTTCAAATTTTTTGGAGGGCAATATAACATCTCTCTAAAACTTTAAAGGATAAGACCACAAACAGAAGTATTTGATCTACTTCTCTCAATAACAGACGTGAATGATGTGATTGGCAAACTTGTTTGATTGGCATTGCTCTGCTAGGCACAGCACCTAAGACAGCAGACTGCTGCTCCTGGATCAGCCTAAGGAACACTGACCAAAGTGAACCACGCAGAGCCACAAGGCAAGCCTCGGCAGCTGTGCAGGACTGACACCACCGTGTTCTATGATCACACCGAAACTCTAGGCAGATTTACCAGTCAAAACAAGCAGGCACAGGGCCGGCGCTGTGGCATAGCGGGTAAAGCCACTGCCTGCAGGGCCGGCATCCCATATGGGTGCTGGTTCGAGGCCCGGCTCTCCACTTCTGATCCAGCTCTCTGCTGTGGCCTGGGACAGCAGTAGAAGATGGCCCAAGTCCTTGGGCCCCTGCGCCCATGTGGGAGACCCAGAAGAAGCTCCTGGCTCCTGGCTTTGGATCAGCACAGCTCCAGCAGTTGCGGCCACCTGGGGAGTGAACCGTCGGATGGAAGACCTCTTTCTCTCTCTCTCTCTCTCTCTCTCTCTCTCTGCCTCTCCTTCTCTCTCTGTGTAACTCTGACTTTCAAATAAATAAATAAATCTTTAAAAAAAAATAAGCAGGCCCTTGGAAAGTTAAGCAGTAGATTTTCCTGTAACCCATGAATCAAATGAGAAACCATAATGAAAATCAGAATATTTTCAACAGATCAATAACTAAAATATTATATGCATGCAGTAGAAGATGCAATTTTTAAAATTATTTCTATGGACCAAATTCTTAGAATTGCGCCATAGGATTTACAAATTTAAAGTTGTTTTAATGATTTAAACAAACTTTTCCTTTTTTTCTTTTGAATATTTATTTATTTGCAAGGCAAAGGTCCAGAGAAGAGGGGGGAAAGAGTCACACACACACACACACACACAAGGGTCTTCCACCTGCTGATTCATTCCCCAGATGGCTGCAACAGCCAGAGCTGTGCCGATCCAAAGCCAGAAGCCAGGAGCCTCTTCCAGGCCTCCCACGTGGGTGCAGGGGCCCATGGCCTTTTTTTTTTTTTTTATAAATGTCCCATACATTCAATGCAATAAAAACTCCAACAGACCGTGTGTGTGTGTGTGTGTGTGTGTGTGTACTAATAACCTCTACAGAAAACTTACATGAAAACACAAAAAGGAAAGAGTAGCTGAGAAAATCTTGAAGAACAAGTTAGACGACTTTCACTACCAAGACTTTTACTATCAAAACTTCAGAAATTAATTCAGTATAACACTGGTGCAAATGTGAATAATAGAATGGAGCCACTTATATACAACTGCATTTCAACAAGTTCATGGAAAATGGAATTAAATGGTAAGTTTATTTTGGTGCAAAAAATGTTTGAGATGCATATGAATATGTTCAAAAACTTCGTGGAAAATTCATATGAAGAAAAAAATATGGGGCCTGGTGTTGTGGTGCAGAGGGCTAAGCCACCACCAATGATGCTGGTGCTGGCATCCCCTATAAGCACTGGTTCAAGGCCTAGCTGCTCCACTTCTGCTCCAGCTCCATGCTAACGACCTGGGAAAACAGTGGAAGACAGCCCAAGTCCTGAGGTCCCTGCACCAACGTGGGAGACCTGGAAGAAGTTCCTGGCTTCTGATCAGCCCAGCTCTGGCCATTGTGGCCATTTGGAGAGTGAACCAATGGATGGAAGACCTCTCACTCACACGCGCTCGCTCGCTCTCTCTCTCTCTCTCTCTCTCTGCCTCTATCTCTCCCTCTCTGTAACTCTACCTCTCAATAAATAAATAAATAAATAAAATCTAAAAAAAAAAAAACAGTAAGCTACAGTATCAGAGAAGTTGTTTGCAATTTATAAAACAGTATACTCATCAAAAGACCTCTATCTACTAAAATTTTAAAACCTTTTTTAAAGATTTATTTATTTATTTATTTGAAAGGCAGAGTTACAGAGAGGCAGAGGCAGAGAGAGAGGTCTTCTATCTGCTGGCTCACTCGCCAAATGGGCACCCAGCTGCTCCACTTCCAAGCCAGCTCTCTGCTAACGCACCTGGGAAAGCAGTGCTCAATGGCCCAAGGCCATGGGCCCCTGCACCTACGTGGGAGGCCTGGAAGAGGCTCCTGGTTCCTGGCTTTGGGTCAGTCCAGCTCCGGCTGTTGCAGCCATTTGGGGAGTGAACCAGGTGGAGGATTAACCTACTGCCATACAGCACCAGCCCCTCCCACAAACATTTTTAAGGTATTCTTAAAGTAATTGAAAAGATCGAAGAAGTGTAGCTGAATTTCAGGTAATGCAAAAACTTGCACTAGAAATCTCAAGGCTGCAAGAACACAGGAGCATGAGGGAACTCATAACTCCCCCTGGGGCACCCACATCCCATAGCACAGTGTGTGGGGTCAAGGCCGGGCTACACTTCCGGCCCAGGTCCCTGCTAATGCACACCCTGGGGAGGCAGCAAGTGATGGCCCAAGACTCGGGTCCCGCCACCCACATGGAAGACTCAAACAGTACCAGGCCTCTGGCTTCAGCCTGGTTTAGCCATGGCTGTTGTAGGCATTTGGGGAGTGAACCAGTGGGCAGGGGGTCTCTGTTTCTCTCTACTTTTCTCTCTGCCTTTCAAGCAAACAAAAAATAAAATTTTTGAAATATTTTTAAAATATGTGGAAAATGAAATTAAAATCTAAGTTTATGTTGGTGCCAAAACAATTCTGAAATTCATACAAGGGGTCTTCCAGGATGTACGTGCTGAGAAACAACGCATGGATTTCAAAACTGCTTGCGCCCAAATCAACGTATCTTTGAATTCCATTTTCTATGAACTTTTGAAGTGCTTTCCCACACCTCCATCCTAAGTTTCATGAAGTCAGGACTGCAACCATCACTCTATCTCAGCGTCCCAGGATGATCACTAAGGTATGTTAACTGTTCGGTGAGAGCCACAGAATCACCAAGTCTGAAAGTGAGTTGGGAAAGAACTGAACATTGCTGGGTTATTCAGGTGCACTAGACCGGGACGGGGGGGGGGGGTCCCTTCAAAAACAGAGGAGATCGGTGCAAGTTGAGTGGGTCATATTTCAAGGACTGATTCCAGAAACTTCCCTCTCCCTTCCTTGTCCTGACAACAATCTGCAAATGTTTACTGCACAGGTTCTGCCCAGACCGGTTCTGACCTCACAGAGAAATCAGGCCCTCTGACAATTCAGCATTGAACTTGCAGACGAAAAGCAGTGACAACAATGGCAAAAAGTCTGCTCCAGGTTTTCTACTTGAGAGAAGCTTCCAGAGTGTGCCGGTTTTGGGAAGCAGCTGGGGACTGACCCGAGCGGCATACAGACAGCAGTGATTCGCACAGAAAAAAAAAAAAAAATGCCGTATCCTCAAACTACTCACATGGAAGTGCAGTATAATTGTCCAAATAAGGCCGAGGATAATGGATGGGTTTCCATCTATGATATCAGCAACATGGATATTGATGAGCTTGATCTGGAAAACAGGACACGCAGGTGAAAAGGGAAACAAAGACTCCATGGCCTTCATCACGCTGATAATTTTGCAGGTGAACTGTGTGCTCACCGATCGGTTCTTCAGGAACGTCAGGGCGTGTTCTATGTTGATTCTGCACTGGAACGGATTAAGTCCTTTATCCCGAGGCTGTGACGGTCAAGCAAACACGTTACTGAGAAACCGGAAACACGCTTTTTAAAAAAGTCAACAACAACAAGTTGGCTGGTGTCATTTAAAGCTCTTACCAACTGTTGGCCTGAGAGTACTTCGAGCAGGTCCAGGAGCACGTGGCCCTTTTTGATGTCGGTGAAGAGGTCTGACACAGCTGAGGGCGGCGCGTGCTGCAGGGGTCACGAGAGAAAAGAAATCAGACTGCGCCCCCAACACAAGTGTGCTTCCCAAACGCCCAGGGGCCGGCCCTGTGGTGCAGTAGGCTAATCCTCCATCTGTGGCGCCGGCATCCCATATGAGTACCGGCTGGAGTCCCGGCTGCCCCTCTTCCAGGCCAGCTCTCTGCTGTGGCCAGGGAGTGCAGTGGAGGATGGCCCACGTGCTTGGGCCCTGCACCCCATGGGAGACCAGAAGCACCTGGCTCCTGCCATAGGATCAGCGCGGTGCGCCGGCTGCAGCGGCCATTGGGGGGTGAACCAACGGCAAAGGAAGACCTTTCTCTCCGTCTCTCTCTCACTGTCCACTCTGCCTGTCAAAAATAAAAAAAAAATCCGTGCACGGCAGTGAGGGCCGATGTTCAGAATCAGCCAGGAGTGACGCCCACCCGCCTGCGCCTGCTCGTGCATGTATCTTTTTTGGAATCACGAGCATCATGTGGGGAGGGGCAGGTGGGCACAGGCTGGGGGCCCTGGGAAGACAGGCTCGCTCGTCGTGTGTCCAGGTTACTCTGGCAGCCGGCATCACCAAGGGCTAGAATGGCCCCAAGATCCCGATCACGGCCCCTGGGGCCCAGGCTGCCTAGTTTTGCATCCCTGCACGGCTACTTTCAAGCTGTGTGATGTGGGTGAGTCACACAACTGCTCTGGGCCCTCGGAACAGGAATAACACCATCTACCTGGCAGGAAGGCTGTCATGAGTAGTCAGAGTCGTCACAATTACAGAGCGGGTGGCAGGGTCACTACCAACACATGCCCCTCATTTCTCGTGCTTGAACTATTTCTGTTTTCATACTGTCTTATCTTCTGCCGTATCAAATACACAAAAACAAGATCGAGCCGACTTCCGGCACACTCTTTCAAGAAGAGATATCCCACAACCTATCGCGGGCCAGCGCCTTTCTTAATGGCTGGCTCGGGGCCACCCTGACAAAGGAAGGGGAATTAACAACTCCATTTCTGACTTCATTTGCCCGTTCTTTCCTCACCTTTGCCAACTGCGAGTTTATCCAGCAGGTGAAGGTTTTCTTCTGAGTGTCTTCCTGTTCCGCTGTCAACAGAAAGGACAACACAGCTATCAAACGAGAAGCCTCGGGAACCACAGGAACACAGCCAAACTGCGCAGAGCACGCACTCAGGGCTCAGGCACATGGCGCGCGAGCTTACAACCCACTAGGGCCCAGCGCTTTAGAAACAGCGTGGACACGCTTGCTTGCTTGCTTGCTTGCTTGCTTGTTTTTGAGAGGCAGGGAAAACAGAGACAGAGAAGTTCTCATCCCAGATGCTAGGGGAACTGATTCCAGATTCCTGCTAGTCACACTGTGGGAGGCACAGCAGCGATGGCTCAAGCAGTTGGGAGACCTGGATTGGGTCCCCAGCTCCGGGGCTTTGGCCCCGGCCCAGCCCTGGCTGTTGTGGGCATTTGGGGAATGAAGCAGCAGATGGCAGCTCTCCTCTCTCTCCCTCTCAAATAAATAAATAAAAATAAGAAAGCAAGGAAAGGGGCCGGCGCTGTGGAGTAGCAGGCAAAGCCGTCACCTGCAGTGCCGGCATCCCATATGGGCGACGGTTCGAGTCCCAGCTGCTCCACTTCCGATCCAGCTCTCTGCTATGGCCTGGGAAAGTAGTAGAAGATGGCCCAAGTGCTTGGGCCCCTTGCACTTGCATGGGAGACCTGGAGGAAGCTCCTGGCTACTGGCTTCAGATCAGCACAGCTCTAGCCATTGCAGTCAATTGGGGAGTGAACCAGCGGATGGAAGACCTCTCTCTCTCTCTCTCTGTGCCTCTCCTTTTCTCTCTCTCTAACTCTGCCTTTCAAATAAATAAATAAATCCAAAAAAATGCAAGGAAAGCTATCAGGGCATGAAGAACAGTGAATAGCCAGTAGAGTTAGTGGCCTGGAGTTGCCCATGGACTCCAGGACTTGTTGGAGCTGGGTTGCTAGAGAGAGTGGTGTCCAGAGATGGGAGTGCACGAAACAGAGACCATGGGGGAGTTTGCATCTGCAGGACAGCGACAGTGGATGATGGAGGTCGGGCAGATGGCAGGTGTTGCTGGAGAAGAGGAATTCAAGCCACTGAGAGGCCAGGAGGTGGGAGGGTTCCTAGCTGTGTGTATCGGCTTTGCCCCGTTGTGCTGGACAGAGTGACACTTGCAGAAGGAGCTGAACTCTTTGGGAAATGATGGCAAATGATAGCTAGGGAGACGGCTGTAGCACTGAGGGCGGTTCGATGTCCTGACATTCAAAGAGGATGGAGACTGTTGGAGGCAGCAGTGAGGATCACGGAGCTGTTAAGCAGCCCGAGCCAGAGCAGGTGGGGAAGCAGTGTTCTCAGAGGGGGCTGCAGCCCACTGAGGGCAGGAAGCCACGGCATGGAAAGGACGCTGTGGGCTGGATGGGGATTGGGTTGATGGTACATGCAGATTTCAGCCTCCGGAGTTCAGCAGAGGTAGGAGATGCAAACAACGGGAGCGTATGCAAAAACTAATCGGAATTACAGTCAAAGGAGCCCATGAGTCCAGTGTGCGTGTGTGTACAGCAGGTGCCCACGTGAACATGTATACACAAGCATGCACGTGTGTGTGTGTGTGTGTGTGTGTGTGTGCTGACTGCATGAGCAGGAATTAATGATGCAGTAAAATGAGACCTGGGGAACTAAGGACCGAGGAAGGTGGCAAAGCTGAGAATCCTGGGAGTGGAGAGGAGCGGGCGTCTGAGCTCACACTTATCCTTGTCCATGAGCCGAGGGGGGGTCTTGGGAAATGGAAGCCCTTGACCTGTGGGCTGAGGATGTGTGCTGCCCCTGAGGGGCAGAAGGCTGGGGGTGGGAGGTGGGATGGGGAACTGTGGTTCTTCCTGGGGAGGGAAGGAGAGACCCACGTGGGCTCCAGTCTCCTCCTAGACCCCCTCCTGGTTAATTACAGCAACAGTCAGCACTTCTGCGTTCCCTGTGGGCCAGAGTCCACGCCACGCACTACAAGGAGATCGCTAAGTTCTCCTAACCATCTCACTCCCTGCCGCTCAGGATTTGAACCCCAGTCTTTCCGACTCACTTCAGCTTGTCTACAGCTAACTCCGCAGCAGTATTATCTCCAGGATCAACGTCAAGACTAAACTGCCAGGATTCTACGAGCCTGTAAGACACCTTCAGATATTCTGGAATTTTCTTTGTGCACGGCTGCGCTCAGCCTGCAGGTCTGTTTGAGTGAGGACCTCTTCTCGTGCCTCGCAGTCCCCAGAACCACTGTGTCAAGGTGCTGTAGGGACTTCATTCTTCCGTCAGTAAAAGCCATGGCCTCAGAGCCGGCATTGCAGAGTAGTAGCTTAAGCATCGCCTGCAAGCCAGAATCCCCAGAGGAGCACCTGTTAGACTCCCAGTTGCTCTAGTTCCGATCCAGCTACCCACTAATGCACTTGGAAAGCAGCTGGATTGCTTGGGCCCCTGTCACCCACGTGGGACACCGGCATGGAGTTCTAGGCTCTGATCCCAACCCAGCTCAGCCCCAGCCATTGTGGCCATTTGAGGAGTAAACAAGTGGATAGAAGAGTCTCCCTCCCTCCTTTCCTCCCTCCTTCCCTCCCTCTCTCCCTCTCTTTCCCTCTCTCTCTCTCTGTCCCTTTCTCCCTCCGTCTGTAATTCTTTCAAATAAATAAATCTAAAAATAAAAATAAAAATCACCTTTTTCAGCTAACCTATGGCCTTTAAAAAAATCAAATGTTGGGGCTACTGTTTGACTTATGATAAGACATCAGATGCCTGTTATTAATGTTACTAAATCTCCTCAAATCTTCGAGATATATATTTGCTATTTTTTCTCTTAATATCACCAGCTGATAAGACAATAATTCTTAAATGTATTGATGCTTATCAAAAAATACATGCATCGCTATTTTTTTCTCAATAAAAAATCCAATCAAGTTTTTATGATTCCAAGATCCAGGTATCAAGGGACATGCACCCAATGCACATGAATTGAGAGCACATATAAAGGTGGGGGGTGGGGGCTGGTGTGGCATAATGGGTAAAGCTGTCGCCTGCAGTGCCGGCATCCCACATGGGCGCTGGTTCAAATCCCGGCTGCCCCACTTCCCATCCAGCTCTCTGCTGTGGACTGGGAAAGCAGTAGAAGATGGCCAAGCCCTTGGGCCCCTACACCCATGTGGGAGACCCAGAAGAAGCTCCTGGCTTAGGCCCAGTCATTGCAGCCATCTGGGGAGTGAACCAGCAGATGGAAGACCTCTCTCTCTCTCTGCCTATCTATAATTCTTTCAAATAAATAAATAAACCTGTAAAACAAAAAGTGGGAGGGACCTGTCCAGTTCTGACAATAAACAGAAATGCAAAGAAGCACCGGGAGGGCGCTGTGGCCCAGAGGATTAAGCAGAGGCTTGTGATGCCTGCAACCCACATGGGAGTGGCTGGGATTCGACCCGGCCCCGGCTTCAGATCCAGCTTTCCGCTAACACATCCAGGAGGCAGCAGATAATGGCCCAATAATTTGGTCCCTGCCACCCATGTAGGAGACATGGCTGGAGTTCCGGGCTCCTGGCTTCTGCCTGGCCCAACCCTGGCTGTTGTGGGCATTTAGGGGTGAACCAGTGTTGGGCATTGCCTAAAATAGTCTCTAACAACATGGCGCCTGACGGATGATCAGGGGGCGTGTCTGTGGCAGCTGCAGTTAAACCTAACGAGATCGGACCACCTGCAGGGATAGGTCCGATTTATTTCCAGACACGTGGACAGTGCGTGATCCCTATACTTTGCTTAAGGTGCCCCTGTGCGTGGTCCACCCATGCCTGCGTGACCTTTTCTCTGATTGGTTCCCCTGCTGCACATGTCCTTCCTAAGCTTTACAATCCTGTACGCTTCCTCAATAAAGTGGTTCCTGCTTCGACAGAACTCACGGGTGCTTGCTGTGGTGTGCTTGACCAATCGACCTTACCTCTCCCGTTCGCCTTGTCGGGAGTGCTTGTACTGTTCCCTGCTGGTCAGGGGATAGTCTCAGGCTTAAGACCCCCAACAAACCAGCAGAGAGAATTTCTCTTTCTCTCTCTCTCTCTCATTCTGCCTTTCAAATAAGTAAACCAATAAAACTTAAAAGAAAATAAAGTTTCACAGGGACACAAAATTAAACCTTGAGAAAATAAATAATACAATATTAACAACAAAGAGGACTCTTCCTTACTCTTAAGGAACAAAGAAATTTTTCTACCTAGATGATAAGATGTGAAGAGGAAACTAATCAAGAATTATTATTATTAGCAGGTCCAAGAGGCAGAGCCTGCACTGGGGACTTGAGGGGAATTATGGGGATGGGGGACAGGCAGGCAAAAGGCAGCGTAAAACTGCATGCAAAGGGACCAGCGCTGTGGTGTAGTGGGTAAAGCCACCGCCTCCAGTGCCGGCATCCCATGTGGGTGCCAGTTAGAGTCCTGGCTGCTCCACTTCCAATCCAGCTCTCTGCTATGGCCTGGGAAAGCAGTAGAAGATGGTCCAAGTCCTTGGGCTCCTGCACCCACGTGGGAGACCTGGTTCCTGCCTCCTGGCTTTGGATCGACGCAGCTCTGACCATTGTGGCCATTTGGGGAATGAACCCACAGATGGAAGACCTCTCTCTCTTTCTCTCTCTCTCTCTCTCTCTCTCTCTCTCTCTGCCTCTCTGTAACTCAGCCTTTCAAATAAATAAATAATATTAAAAATAAAAATAAAAAAAACTTTAATGCAAAAACAGCATCGCCTACCTAGGGCGTCTCCCTGCTCCACGCATTTCCAAATCAAATGAGGCCTTGGTACTGAGCAACGGGGGCCAGGAGTTTCCCTAAGCTGGGAAAAGCCGCAGCAAAGTCAAGGCTCTCACTCAATGACCGAAATTTGGAGCGGCTAATCTAATCCAAGGGCAGGCTCTCAGGAATAGCTCCTGACAGAGACATAAATTTAGACGGAAAATAGTCAACAATTTTCTAAAGGCAACCTGACAGTATCCAGGTCCTAACTGGATTAAACTCTCCTAGAAGCAAGGCAAGTCCCGGGGAGCAAAGCAAACAGTGCACAGATCAGATCTTCAGAAAGGACCTGGGACGGAATCTTCCCAGCTTGTCACTCATCATCCAAACCTAGAGAGCATGTCTTCATTCTCGAAACAGAAACCCGTGGAAGCAAACAGGGCCCCTTGCTTAAGGGCAAAGCAAGTGCAATTAAACACCTTTGTGGCGGCTCCGTCCAGGGGTTTCCATTCATCCCGTGACACATTTTCTTACTCCCTTACCCCTGAATGGCTGTATTAATTCCACAGCAACCAGGGCTAGAGAGCTCCCCCTAGGGCAGGATAAGAAACCTTTTGTTCTTTTCAAAGGCTGACCCACTGGTGGAAGGGGGGGAGGGGATTCAGAGTCACGTGCTCAAAGCCACTTAATAAACTCCTCTTGGAGTGGCACACAGAGACTGGGTCCTTTTAATCATAGGCATCAAGGATAGAAAAGAGCCAAGACATGAAGAGAATAATACCATCTATTACAAAGACAATTTCCCTTCAAATGCTAAGAAATGGAGAACGAGAAATTCTTCTGATTCCTAAAGCAACTAAGAGACAAATACAATGTGAGTGAATAAACTATCAACTCTTAGTCTAACATTCTAGCCTGGCTCCCCCTGACTCCCAAGGCTTCTCCACCTCTACCCTGCATCCCTAGACAAGGTGGAATCGCTCCAGTTCCTGGATCGAGCTATCTCCCGGTTTCAATGGCTATGCTTCCTCTGGAATAACCAACCTGCAGTGCCTGCCACTGGATTCACAGGCGCCCCGGGCCACAGCACGCTGCCTCACACACGTGGGCGGGCCACCGGCTTTGGCCCAAATAAAACATACCCCGAACAAAGGCTCCTCCCCTAACCTGAAACAGAAACCCTCTCTGACCGAGGCCTCCATCCACACTCAGTTGGATCTCCTATTACTCTATTACTCCAGGTTGAGGGCAGCCCCTTATCTGAAAATCTGAAACCCAAAAGGTTCCAAAATCCAAGACTTCTTCAGCAAGTCACATGACACAACAAGTGGAAAATTCCACACCGGGAATCTTGTTTTACGTGTGGAGTTATTAAAAACACTAGCAGTCAGACAGGCACGATGGTGCGTAGGGTAAGCTGCCCCTGGCAACCCTCACCTCCCTTATCAGAGTGCAGAGTGCAGGTTCTAACAAGTCCACCCTAAGTGCTCCTTTTTTTTTTTTCTCTTTTTCCTGCTTTGCTTTGCATCCGATTGCCTGCAAATGTATCAAAGGAGGCAGCAGATGACGGTCAAGTGCTTGGGCCCCTGCCACTCACGTGGGAGAGCCGGATGGAGCTCCTGGCTCCTGGCTTCACCCTGGCCCCGTCTTTGTTGTTGTGAGCCCTTGCAGAATGAACCAGTACACAGAAGATGATACTTGTCAAAGGAGCGGCTGGCACTGTGGTGTAGGCCTGTATTGCCTGTATTCCATATGGACACCGGTTCAAGTCCTGGCTGCTCCACTTCTGACCAAGTTCCCTGCAACGGCTTGGGATAGCAGTGGAGGATGCCCCAAGCGCTTGGGCCCCTGCCACCTACGTGGAAGACCCAGATGAAGCTCCTGGCTCCTGGCCTCAGCTTGGCTCAGCCCTGGCTGGTATGTGAACCAGCAGATGGAAGATCTCTCTGTCTCTCTCTGGCTGTCTCTCCTTTTCCCTTTGTTACTCTTTCAAAAAAAAAATATAAATCTTTTTAAAAAATTTTGTGGTGGATGATGTGTGGCTTAGTGGGTAGGCTGCTAATGGCCTGGGAAAACAGCAGAAGATGACCAAGTGCTTGGGCCCCTGCCACCCACGTGAGAGACCTGGAAGAAGCCCCTGGCTCCTGGTTTCAGATTGGCCCAGTTCTGGTCATTGGGGCCATCTGGGGAATGAACCAGCAGATGGAAGATCTCTCTCTGTGTCTCTTCCTCTCTCTATGTAACTCTGCCTGTCAAATAAATAAATCTTTTAAAAAATTTTTTGTTAATTGAGTGTATGCACGTATACATTAAATAACTAACTGAAGGGATTTCAAAAAGTTCATGGAAATGGTATGCAAAAATAAAGTTTATTTTGGTACAAAAATATTTTTAATCTATGCATAGCTTTTTCATAATATGCATTTTCCATGAACATTTTGCAGCTCCCTTACACAAGACATAGTTTCATTTTTTAATTTGACAAACACGAAGCAGAGATCTAGATATACTACTTAAACTCAAAAAGCATCTGTCCCGTTGTAGGACTTTCTTTAAAGTCACACCCATTCAGAATATATAAATATCAGAGTGAGCGGTTAGCCTAGCAGTTGCGACATCCACAGCCCACACTGGAGAACCTGGGTTCAATGCCAAGGCCAGTTCCTGAGCCCCGCCTTCCGCCAGTGCAGACCCTGGGAAGCTGGAGCTGATGGCTCAGGAACTTGGGGCCCTGTTACCTGCATGGAAGACTGGATGGAGTGCCTGACTCATGGCTTTAGCCTCGCCCCACCTTGGCTGCTGGCATTTGGCGAATGAATCAGCAGGTGAAAGATTCTCCCTCTCTCTCTGACTTTCAAATTAAATAAAAACATTTTTTTTTTTTAATTTGTGAAAAGGGAATTTAGAGATAAGTTCAGGGGCGGGCGCTGTGGGTCAAGCTGCCGCCTGCAGTGCCAGCATTCCATATGGGTTCGAGTCCCGGCTGCTCCATTTCTGATCCAGCTCTCTGCTGTGGCCTGGGAAAGTAGTGGAAGATGGCCCAAACCCTTGGGCCCCTGCACCCACGTGGGAGACCCGGAAGAAGCTCCCGGCCCCTAGCTTTGGATCAGCACAGCTCCGGCTGTTGTGGCCAATTGGGGAGTGAGCCATTGGATGGAAGACAACTCTCTCTCTCTCTCTGCCTCTCTCTCTGTGTAACTCTGACTTTCAAAATAAATAAATAAATCTTAAAAAAAAAAAAAAAGAGAGAGAGAGAAGCTCATTTTGGAACAAAAAATTTTTGAGAGAATAGGTGCTATGGTGCTGCAGGTTAAACCATCTCTTGGGACGTCCACGTCGCACACTGAAATGCAAATTGCAGGGCCTGCTCGTGGCTCACTAGGTTAATCCTCTGCCTGCGGTGCCGGTATCTCATATGGGCCCTGGGTTCTAGTCCCGGTTGCTCCTCTTCCAGTCCAGCTCTCTGCTGTGGCCTGGGAAGGCAGTGGAGAATGGCCCAAGTCCTTGGGGCCCTGCACCCACATGGGAGACCAGGAGGAAGCACCTGGCTCCTGGCTTCGGATTGGCATAGCGCCGGCCGTAGCGGCCATTTGGGGAGTGAACCCATGGAAGGAAGACCTTTCTCTCTGTCTCTATCTCTACCTGTCAAATAAATAAATAAATAAAATGCAAATTCCAGCCCTAGCTACTCCTGCTAATGCACCCAGGAGGCAGTGGGTGATGGCCCATGAACTTGGGTTTCTGGATGGAGTTCCTAGCTCCTGGCTTTGGCCTGACCCAGAACTGGCTGCTGGGGACATCTGGAGAGTGAACCAGCAGATAGAAGACCACTCTCTCTCTCTCTCTCCCATTCTCTATCAGTTTGCCTTTCAAAAACAAATACGTATTTTTTATTTTAATCCATGCAGTTACCTGATGCTATGAATTTTCCACGAACTTTCTGAAGACCCCTTGCATACATATTTTGTATTATGTCAAAGACGTGCTGATAAGACCCAACCGCCATTGCCTCAAACGACACTGCTAGCTCGCTATTATCTAGGACAGACATGGTAACGGCGATAATTAAATCCGGACAATAACACAACACATTGTAGCCATGTGTCTCAACAGACATCCATACACTCTTAATCGAGCTATTATCCAATAGAAAGGGAACTGAAAAATGTAAGGCACCTCCCCTACGACTTCTCATGGAGACGACAGAAAACAGAAATAAAGAAACCAATTAAGGCAATAAAAACACACAGGCACAGGGAATCCAAACAAGCCTAAAATATGTGAAGCATAAACAGGAAAAAGCCTGCTACTTAGCTATAACTGGGGAGAGCATCAACCCAGAGAGAACAATTTCCTTGCCACAAACCAAAAGCAAACAAACAAATAAGCAAGAAAGGAAAACACAGGACCAAGCCCGAGCCCCGCAAAGCCAGGCCGGGAGGTGACTCCCGGAGAAAGCAGGTCACCAGCACAGTGTGCAACCATTTCTGAACCTCGAAATTCTTTGACGTCGCCTGGAGGAAACCTGTGTTATCACTGGGGCACCAGCACCTGCCAGTCAAATGCTGCATTTCCAGACTAAAATCACACTCCAACTCCCACCCAGCCCTGGCACGCGCTCCCCGATGGTGGGTTTCACACCAGCGTCCGTGACACCTGCCATCCTTGCTCCCCCCACACTTCCACCCCGGACCAAGGCAACCTCCCACCAAATCCTGCCAAGTCCGCCCGCCCCGTCGCTGCTCGCACTTCCTTCTGCACAACTCCTGGCTCACAGCCCGCCTTCCCCTTCCATCCACACCCGCAGTTGAGGCCTGGGAGGCCTCCATGCAGCCCGCCCAGCCGCTCCGCGCTCCACCCGCGAGATCTCTTCATTTCGCTCCTACACGCCACCCATCCACGCCTCCCGCACCGTGCGCTCCAGCCGTTCTGCACAGCTGAGTTCCCTCCTGCTATGGGCTCTAGCCTGTACCAAGCCCCCCACCTCTGCCCCCATCACCTGCTTAGGTTTCAGTTCAGCGTCACATCCTGAAGGAACCCTAAGTCAGCCTCAGCATTCTGTTTGCTTTCCTAAGTTCCCAGGGGGTTCCTTCCCATGTCCATTTCCCACTTCCCTCCATTTGTCATCCAGAGCCAGGCTACCTGTGCTATTTACTGGCTGTGTGCCTCAGTCTTCCCATCTGAAAAATGGGCACCCACAGTGCCTAAGTAATAGACTTGTTAGCAGGATTAAGTGTCTCTGTGGACATAGATCAGAGACAGGAAAACTGCAGCCCACAGGCCAAACCTGGCCTGCTTACTTGTTTCTGGAAATAAAGCTTTATTGGAAAACAGACACAATCCATTGTTTCGAGTATTGCCAACGACTGTTGTTATGCTACAGTGGCAGAGTTAAGTGGCTGCAGACAGAGACCATATGGTACTCAGAGACTAAAATGTTTACTATCAAGCTGCCCCAGAAAACCCTTGTCGATCTGTGGCAAAGACGATGTTCCATCTACACAAATAAAAATTAGTTATGGGGGCCGGTGCTATGGCGTAGCAGGTAAAGCCTCTGCCTGCAGGGCCAACATCCCATATGGGTGCTGGTTCGAGTCCCAGCTGCTCCGCTTCCAATCCAGCTCTCTGCTATGGCCTGGGGAAGCAGTAGAAGATGGCCCAAGCCCTTAGGCCCCTACACCCACGTGGGAGACCCGGATACAGCTCCTGGCTCCTGGCTTCAGATCAGCCCAGCTCCAGCCATTGCAGCCATTTGGGGAGTGAATCAGCGGATGGAAGATCTCTCTCTTTCTCTCTCCCTCTCTGCCTCTGCCTCTCTGTGGCTCTGGCTTTCAAATAAATAAATAAATCTTTAAAAAAATAGTTACAGCACACCTTGAAAACACTGGGCTCAGTGACAGAAGCCAGTCACAAAATACCACATACAAGGGGACTTCAAAAAGTCTGTGGAAAATGGAACAAAAAGATGAATTTATTTTGTTGCAAAAGAAATGCTGAAGTCCGCGCATGCAAGGATTCTTCCAAGCGTTTCTGGAAAATGCTTTTGAGGAAAACGTTCATGCAAATGCCTCTCGGGAA
The DNA here is from genome assembly GCA_949820135.1 of Sylvilagus floridanus. Taxonomy (NCBI): domain Eukaryota; kingdom Metazoa; phylum Chordata; class Mammalia; order Lagomorpha; family Leporidae; genus Sylvilagus; species Sylvilagus floridanus. The sequence goes on along the minus strand of OX463228.1, from coordinate 18,062,648 downwards.
AAGTCCAGGCGCGGATTGGAAGAAATGGTTAAAGGGCTGGGGGAGGAGGCAGCTTCTCCTCAATGCAGAGACTGGAAGGCTTTGCTGGAAAAATCAGTGACGTACACTCGATGGTTGTCACGGGAGTGAACCACACCCTTGTATAAACACCTGGGAGTCTGACACTCGGTCTTTGTTTCTAACCTCTCTGGACGGAGCTCCTGGCTCTGGAGGCAAATCTTGGGTTTCTAGCATAGGAGAAGGCACCCAGATGACAGATAAGCAGCCCAGATTCTGGGCGCTGTTTGTCTCACCCGAGTTGCTCAATAAGCATCTGTGGAATTAAATAAAAAAAATCACTGCATCTCATGTAACACCTTTTTTTTTTTTTTTTAACTCTTCACCACCTCTTATCTACCACGGAAAACTGCGAATGCCTTTCTTCTGAAAACCACGGATGTGAGCCTGAACACCCGGGCAGTGAGCCAGGCGCCTCTGACTTCCTAAGCGCACAAGAACCAGGCTGCGCTGCACAGAGCCGCGCTGCGATTATAAATCGGGGACCCCGACACCGGGGAAGCCAGAGTGACTCAGCATTATTGTTCCAATGCAGGCTGCCGGGTGTCCTGCTTCCCACCCTCACACACCTCACTTGGAGAAAGGACTCTGCCAACTGATGGGACTGATTTCCATAGGGACTCGTTCTCCAGACAGCAGAAGGGAAAGACAAGGGCCTGGCAAAAACCAGTGATGAGATAGCAGACTCCAAGTCATTAATAGGATGTGTCTCAACGCAAATCTATCATGCCACAGAGCTATCCTTTTCCTTTCTTTTTTTTAAGATTTATTTATTTATTTGAGAGGCAGAGTTACAGCCAGAGAGAGGTCTTCCATTGCTGGTTCACTCCCCAAATGGCTGCAACAGCTTGAGCTGGGCCAGTACAAAGCTAGGAGCTTCTTCCAGGTCTCCCACATGGGTGCGGGGGCCCAAGCACTTGGGCCATCTTCTACTGCTTTCCCAGGCCATAGCAGAGAGCTGGACTGGAAGAGGAGCAGCTAGGATTTGAACTGGCGCCCATTTGGGATGCCGGCACTGTGGGCGGAGGATTAACCTATGATGCCACGGCACCAGCACAGGGCTATCCTTATAAGACACACATGAGGGGCCCAGAGGGTTTGCTGAAGCAAGACATGCCAGGAATCAATGGGAAGTTGGAGGTAAGGAAACATGACCCTGTTTCATTAAAGCCACCAGTGAAGGGCTCAGGCAGGCATTTTATGAATGAGAAGAGGGCAGCACTCCCGGAAGATGAAGGGTTTTTATTCACTCCTCCAAGAAAGCATCTATCGAAAGCCTACTGTGGGGCCAGCGTTGTGGCATAGCAGGTAAAGCCACTGCCTACAGCGCCAGCATCCCATATGGTCACTGGTTCAAGTCCCAGCTGCTCCTCTTCCAATTCAGCTCTCTGCTATGGCCTGAAGAAGCAGTGGAAGATGGTCCAAGTCCTTGGGCCCCTGCACCCTCATGGGAGACTCGGAGAAGCTCCTGGCTCCTGGCCTCGGATCGGCGCAGCTCTGGCCGTTGTGGCCAATTGGGGAGTGAACCAGCGGATGGAAGACCTCTCTCTCTCTCTTTCTCTCTGCCTCTCCTTCTTTCTCAGTGTGGCTCTGATTTTCAAATAAACAAAATAGATCTTAAAAAAAAAAAAAAACAAGCCTACTGTGTCTCAGATAACACGCCAGGTGTCTCACATCTGGTGGAGGAGAAATTCAAATCCAGATGTGTAACTCAGACTCCCTGTTCTTCCTATGAGACTTCAAAATCAGCTGAAATGGCAATGTCGGGGCCAGGCTGGCTGCCGACGTGTCTCCTCCTCTCCTTCAAACCCAAGCGTCTCCCAAGAGTAAACCTACACTCTCTTCACTTCCTTTCCTACCACCCACCACGCGAACCATTAGACACCTGCTGCCTCCATCACTCCACTGAATTCTCAGCCAGGCCACCTACAGCATCTCCACTGCTGAACTCCACGGCCACCTCCCAGTACTCACGGTCACTGCCTCCTACCCTCTGCTGCTTGGAGCTCTCTTCTGTGGACTCCATGATGCCACACTCCTGTGGTTTTCGTCTGCTTTTCCCAGCACCCCTTCGCAGGCTCTGCTTGGGTTTACTGTCCTGTTTCTCCATCCGTTCTCCCTAGACCCTCCTTCTCTTACTCTGGATATTTTCATCTATTCCAATGGGAGAAATTTATTTTATTTGAAAGGCAGAAAGATGAAGAGAAAAGCAGAGAGAGAGAGAGAGCAAGCGAGCTCCCATCTGTTTGATCACTCCCCAAATTCATGCAACAGCCAGGCCTGGGCCAGGACAAAGGCAGGAGCTGAGAACTCCATCCAGGTCTCCCACACATGGGCAGCAGGGACGGGCCCTCACTGCTGCCTCCCAGAGTGTGCATTCCAGGAAGCTGGAATCAGAGATGGAGCTGGGACGAGACCCCCAAACTCTGATACAGGAGGTCGGCAACCAAGCAATGTCTTAACCACTGTGCAAAAAAAAAAATCATTATTTATCCACTAATGACACCCGAATCTTTACTTCACTTACTGAGCTTCCCGCCTGTATGTCCCATTGTTGCCTGGGCACCTCCACTTGGTTGCTGCGTAGACACCTCCGCTGAATATTTACAGACCTGAGTCATCACCCCTACCCAAACCCCTCCCCGATCAAAGCTGTTCTCCTAGACTTATTTTTTTTTCATCAATGGCTCCATCAGCCACTCCTTTGCCTGAGAACAAACCTGAAGCCTCTTGAGACTTCCCTGTCCCTGACTGTCCAACCCCTCACCAGGCAGAAGTCCTGACACCGTGTGATGGCGCCTGCGTGCCCGTTTCTCCTCATCCCCGTCATCACCACTAGCCCAGGACGGCACTGTCTCTGAGCTGGACCTACCAGACCTAACCTGGTCTCTCTCACTTCACACTCACTCCGGGAAGCCTCCACCTCACACTGCGGCTGTTATTGGGGGTGTTAACCCGAGAGAGGGCTTGAACCCCCGAAGCACAGGAAACAGGAGCAAAAGGAGACGAGAGCTCAGCTGCCTGAACAGCTCCCTACACAGCAAAGGAACCAGAGCAAGAGGTGACTGACAGCGTGGGAGAAACCCCGGCAAGTTATACATCTCACCAGAGGGTTAGCCAGAACACAGAAGCAACTCAAAAACTCAACACTAATAATTATTACAATGCACTTAAAAATGGGCAGTAGGTGCAGGCATTGGCAGTAGTCGTTAAGACACTGCTTTGGGGGCTGATGCTGTGGCTCACTCAGTTAACCCTCCACCTGTGGTGCCGGCATCCCATACGGGCACCGGGTTCTAGTCCCAGCTGCTCCTCTTCCAGTCCAGCTCTCTGCTGTGGCCCGCGAGGACAGTGGAGGATGGTCCAAGTGCTTGGACCCTGCACCTCATGGGAGACCAGGAGGAAACACCCAGCTCCTGGCTTTGGATCGGCATAGCTCTGGCCATGGTGGCCATTCATTCACCATTTGGGTAGTGAATCAATGGAAGGAAGACCTTTCTCTCTGTCTCTCTCTCTCACTGTCTAACTCTACCTGTCAAAAAAAAAAAAAGGACACTTCTTTGGACACCACATCCCATATCTGAGTGCCAGGGTTCAAGTCCCAGTTGCAGTTCCTAATTCCAGCTTCCTGTTAGGGAGCACATTGTGCGTGAGTCTGTGTTTGTGGGTGTGTGCATTCGTGCCTTTAAATTAATAAATAAATACAAAATTTTAAGTTTTAAATGTATTTATTTATTTGAAAGGCATAGAGACCCAGAGAGAGACACCTAGGGACAGATCTGCAATCCACCGGTTTACTCCCCAAATGCCTGCAGTAAAAATAAAATCTGCAATATCTGGGGCTGAGCCACGCTGAAGCCAAGAGCCAGGAACTCTGGGTCTCCCACTTGGTGGCAGGGACCGAAACATTCAAGCCATCACTCACTGCCTCTCAGGGTGCACAGTGCAGGAAGCTGGATCAGAGTGGAGGTGGGACCTGACCCAAGACACTCAACACAGGATGCGCGCATCCCAAGAGGCAGGTTAACCTGCTGCAACTACAGCATCAGCTCCTAAAAATGTACTTTTAAAAACTTAAAAATAGGGGCTGTGGCATAGCAGAGAAAGCTACCACCTGCAGTGCTGGAATCCCATATAGGTGCCAGTTCGAGTCCTGGCAGCTCCACTTCCAATCCAGCTCTCTGCTATGGCCTGGGAAAGCAGTAGAAGATGGCCCAAGTGCTTGGATCCCTGCACCCGCATGGGAGACCTGGAGGAAGCTCCTGGCTCCTGGCTTCAGATCAGCTCAGCTCCAGCTGTTGTGGCCATCTGGGGAGTGAACCAACGGAAGGAAGACCTCTCTCTCTCTCTGTCTTTCCCTCTCACTGTCTGTAACTCTATCTCTCAAATAAATTAAATAAAAATCTTTTTTAAAAAAATCACACAGTGCCCTATAAATATGTACAACTTCATATGCATGTTCAAAAAATTTTTTAAAAAAGATTTATTTATTTGAAAGTCAGAGATATAGAAAGGCAGAGGCAAAGAGAGAGAGAGGTCTTCCATCCACTGGTTCACTCCCCAAATGGTCGCAACTGCTGGAGCTGGGCCAATCTGAATCCAGGAGCAAGGAGCTTCCTCTGGGGCTCCCACGCAGGTGCAGGGGCCCAAGGACTTAGGCCATCTTCTACTGCTTTCCCAGGCCACAGCAGAGAGCTGCATCGGAAGTGGAGCAGGAGAGGCCAGGACTAGAACAGGAGCTGATATAGGATGCCAGCACTGCAGACGGTGGCTTTAACTGCTATGCCACAGCGCCAGCCCCTGTGCCCTCTATCTTGTAAGGTAAAACTACTGAGGCCCTGTGCAGAAAAGGTGGAAAAAAACCAAGGCATGACCAGTGAGGGCCGCTCCATCCCACAGGTGAGCAGCCAGAGCACGTGGCCACTCTTTCTGCCATCTTCCTCGCACGCTTCTTCAACACGCATCACTGCACTGACCAGGAGAGAGATCATTCATCCAGAATCTGCTGTCTCTTTTCCAAAGACGCACACATACACAACTTCAAGCACTGCGTCTCTCTGACAAAATCGCTCCCATCCTTCTATCCACTGCTTTTAAGTGACTCTAAAAATACCCGGTGGTCATGAACTTCAGGTCCCATACACACTGAGAACCACACCTTTTTTTTTTTTTTTTTTTTGACAGGCAGAGTGGACAGTGAGAGAGAGAGACAGAGAGAAAGGTCTTCCTTTGCCATTGGTTCACCCTCCAATGGCCGCCGCAGACAGCGCGCTGCGGCCGGCGCACCGCGCTCGTCTGATGGCAGGAGCCAGGAGCCAGGTGCTTTTCCTGGTCTCCCCATGGGGTGCAGGGCCCAAGCACCTGGGCCATCCTCCACTGCACTCCCGGGCCACAGCAGAGGGCCGGCCTGGAAGAGGGGCAACCGGGACAGAATCCGGCGCCCGACAGGGACTAGAACCCGGTGTGCCGGCGCCGCAAGGCGGAGGATTAGCCTGTTGAGCCACGGCGCCGGCCGAACCACACCTTTTGCTAAATGCCGCTGGACAGGCTTAGAAAAACAGTCTTTCGGGAAACTGGCACCGCCAAGTGTGGAAATCGGATGAGGGAAATTAATATCTCGAAGACACACATTTCAAATGGCCCCCAATATTTAGAGCTTTCAACCACACACTAAACCCACCAAATGGTTCTGAATTAAGGCACTGCATTTGCTTGCTAATTCCCCGTTTTCAGAGTGACACTGATGCACGTTGGATTTTCCTCTAACACACCACTTCAAGCTCTGGGTGATTATACTCCCGCCGACATGCAGGCATACACAAATGCTCAAGAAATCTTCTATCCCATGGGGCTAATTAAAAAGGATTTTTACTTCTACAAAGAATGAATGAGATCTTTGCTAACCCACTTTAACAGCACTCTCAATGACCCTGGATTTATCTTGCCCTAGTTTTCAAAATGTAACTGACCCAGAACAAAGCTTATCTCCAACTCCTGGAAAAAACAGAACCAAAGTTCCCAGAAACCAAAACTCTGTATGGAACCCAAGGGGGACCCAGGGGAGTGCATTTTTTTCCTGAAAACCACTGCACAGTGCAAATATCACAAGAGCTCTGTTCTTTTCATGTAACTGGAATTTTTTTAAGATCATAAAGTTTCACAATACCAAGGCAAGCAAAACTCCAAGAAAACACAGCAAGAGACACCATCAACTACTATGATTATCAACAGGAACTTTCTGGAAGTTTCTATGCTGGTACAGTTCAACACTGACAGCCAGTGACGGGCACAACTTGATCATTTTCTCTGGGTTGAATAAATCTAGTCAGCCAAAACAGCCCCAGAGATGATTGGCTTTTATTCATAAAAACTGAGCCGTTTGAACTAGTTAGGGAAGCAAACGCATTACCTGCAAATACGCAGATTTTCTTATTCTTCATTCATTATTTGGACCAAAATCTCACCCTGCACACTTGGCTACAAAGGGGTAAACAGTCCACCCAGAAGCCTTTTACAAACGTGCTTTCAGAAGTGCATGGGGAAAAAGTGCGATCGGAAGGTACGAAAGGTCATTTTATTTTGCTGTAATTTTTTTAAATCCATGCACTTTCTTCACAATATGCATTTTCCAAAAACTTGTTGAAGACCCCTTGTATGCATAGATTTCAAAATTTCCTATGCCAAAATAACTTACCTTGCAATTCCATTTTCCGTGAATTGGATCAAATGCCCTTGTATTAAACCCGTCCCTCTGTCTCGGACTTCCCAGCCACAAAACAGAACAGACTTTGTCCCAGGAACATGACACTGAAGCTGTCCTTAGCCCCCGTACCAGGGACACACCTCACTGCTTCGTGTCTAAACAAACCCATGTTTCCAACCTACTGCACAATTTTCACGAACCCTGAGCAGTTTCCCTGGTTCAGGGGACTTTATAGACCTTGTTTTTTTATACTGGGGTGGCCGCTCAGTTACTCATTACACAACTATTTATTGAAAGCCCAAAATATTCAGAAATTTCAGTGGCAATAAACACACATGCATTTCAGGTGCAGGGCCCCTACCTAAAACACACTCAGAGAATCAGAGAGGCTCAGGAGTGTGATTGAAGCAAGTCACAAGCACAGAGCAGAGCAGACAGGAGAGGAAGCAGCAACTACGCGAGCTCAGGAAAAAGCCAAGAAACTCCAGGAAAATTCTGAACACATCGCCTCACTTCCCACAGTCAGAGAATACACAGGCACTGCTAACCGTTCATGGAAAGAGATCTAAAAGAGAAGCTAATTTAGGTACGAGACCCGGCTGCTCCTCTTCCCATCCAGCTCTCTGCTGTGGCCAGGGAAAGCAGTAGAAGATGGCCCAAGTCCTTGGGCCCCTGCACCCATGTGAGAGACCCGCAAGAAGCTCCTGGCTCCTGGCTTCTGATCAGCGCAGCTCCAGCTGTTGGGGCCAATTGGGAAGTGAACCAATGAATGGAAGACCTCTCTCTCTCTCCCTCTCTCTCTCTCTCTCTCTCTCTGCCCCCTTCCTCTCCCTCTCCCTCCCTCTTTCTCTCTCAAATAAATTAAATTAAAACAAAAAAAAAGAATGACTAGATCTACATCTCAGGTCATTTTCTTACTGCACGACACCCACTGGCAGAAGTCCACAGAGATTATATGTCTCTCTGATCCCCAATCTATTCCTCTTTGTACCTGAACACTGAGCACGCTGCATGTGGCTGGCACTCAGCATTTACCCAATGACCCAATAGAAGCAAACCTGACATCTTAGTAGGGAGCTTAGTCTAACCCAGTAAATGTGGACTACTTTTTTTCTCCGAGAGTAATTTCTTTATTTTAAATGGGCAGATACCCATTGGATATACATATCATGTACACCTTGATGTTTTGAATCCATACATGTTGTGGAATGGTTAAATCTAGCTAACTAATGGCCTCACATTTTTATGAGGAGAGCATATGATATCCACACTCTTTATGATATTTAAGAATACTATGTCATCAACTATAGCCACCTTGCTGTATAATCAGTCTCTTGAAATTTATTCCTATCTAACTGCAATGATGCATCCCTAACATGGCTAATTGTAATGTTATTGAAAACAATGCATAAACAGCAAGCATCCCTTCAGCTGGCTGCTCAGTAAATAATGCATACATTTAGATGGAGCAATAACCTAACTACAGACTCACATTCCACTGCTGAGCCCCACCAAGTAACGGGAGCTGCCCAGAAAGCATGGAGGGCTTTTCAATCTTCTAAAATGTCATCCAGACAGTAACAGCACCCAATAACCCACATGAGTGTTGTTGCAAATGATGCAGTAACTGGGCGGCTTCGTTCTTACACAGCTGGCTCCCCACTCACCAGCACCATGCGGGATGCTACTGGCCCCTCCTGCAGCGGCTGAGGTAACAGGATACACCTGCTTGCTAGATCCGTGTCTAGGTAACGATAGCATTCTGTAGCTGGGTGCTGTTCTCCAAAGCATTGGCCTACTTCATTTTTGAAAACAAAATCATTTGCCTCTGGGATAGGTGTTTGGCCTACCGGTAAGACACCAGTCATGAAGGCCATATCCCACCCTGGAATTCCTGGGTTTTATTCTCAACCACAGCTTCCTGTGGGAACCCAGCAACCCTGGGGGGAAGCGGTGACGGCTCCAGTAACTGGGTTCCTGCCACCCATGCGGGAGGCCTGGGTTGGGTTCCTGACTCCTAGCTTCAGCACCCAACCCCTAGCCATTGCAGTCATTATCAAAGTGAACCAGCAGATAGGAGCTCGCTCTCTCTCTTTCTCTCTCTCCCTCAAATAAATAAATAAAAAATTTCAAGACTAATAATTTGCTTCTGTTACATAATTATTCTGCTATACAATGTGTGTCCTTTTATGACCAACAAGTTACATTTGTTTGTTAAAAAAGAAATAACAATAACAATATAATAATAACAATAACAAATAACAATACACGAGGGAAGCTCCCCAAACAACTCAAACACCCGCCATTGACATTTCAGCTTCTCAGGAAGAATCAGTCAAGTTCACTCACTACTGTGATTTTCTTCTTTTTTTAAGACTTATTTATTCAAAAATTAGAGAGAGAGAAAGAGAGAGAGAGAGAGAGAGATCGTCCATCTACCAATTCATTCTCCAAATGGCGGCAATGGCCTGGATTGGGCCATGCTGAAGTCAGGAGCCTGGAACTCCACACTGGTCTCCTATGTGCGTGTCAGGGATCCAACCACTGGGGCCATCCTCCACTGCTCTTCCCAGACATCAGCAGGGAGCTGGGTCAAAAGTGCAGAACCCGGGACTCGAACCAGCACCCATATGGGATGCAGCATCACAGGTAGCGGCTTTATCTACTGCATCACAACACCAGCAGCTACTGGGATTTTCTAATGGGTTCTCCACCTGTGTCATGCTGGTCATCTTTTAATAGCATAGAAAACACCCCAGAACTCTTTGTAAGAAACCGTTTATCTACACTACTCTACTTTTAGTGAACTGACACAATTATGTAATGGTCTTCTTATTTGATTCCTAGAAAAGCAGTTAGTAAAAGCACAGTGAATAAGGCGAACAATGTGCACATGATGTGTGCAACCACAATTATGAAGGAGCTCAACCTGAAACCCTTGGAGGAAATCTACCTTATCATCCATAGCCAATCACTGCAAAGTCCTATTGAGTCTTCCACCTTAATGGTTCTCCATACTTTCTTTTTTTTAAAGATTTATTTACTTATTTGAAAGTCAGAGTTACACAGAGAGAGGAGAGGCAAAGAGAGAGAAGTCCTCCTTCCATTGGTTCACTTCCCAGTTGTCCACAATGGCCGGAGCTGTGCTGATCTGAAGGTAAGACCAGGAGTCTCTTCCGGGTCTCCCATGCGAGTGCAGGAGCCCAAGCACTTGGGCCATCTTCCACTGCTTTCCCAGCAGAGAGCTGGATCAGAAGTAGAGCAGACTCGAACAGGTGTCCATATGGGATGCAGGCACTGCAGCGGCGGCTTTACCCGCTAAGCCACAGCGCCGGCCCCTTCTCCCATACTTTCAATCTCTCCACTGTAATCCCATCTCAGGCAAACATCACCCACCACCTAATGTTTACCAGCGCTTCCTAACTGGTTTCTCCAACTCTATTTTCTTTCCCTTTTCCAATCTACCTATACCCCAAAGTCAGAGTAAAGCCCTTAGACACAACTCCAACCCAAACTCACATCACTCCCAACTCCCAAGACCCAGGAGCCATGCCCTGCCTAACACAAAAGCTCTAACTCTGTGTACCTGAGGTCAGCTCCCTGAAGGATTTAACCAGAAACACTTTCAAGGGATTTCAGTCTCAAAGAGCACTGAACAGCAAGGAAGATTATTTCCGACTTGGAACTTCTGTGATAATTACCCGACTTCACCCTAACTGTTTCCATCATCCTATTTGCCTGATGCCTCACAAATGATTCCCTGGACATACCTTTCCCACCTGAAGGATCAGTGGAGATGTTCTTTCAACCAAATAGGCAGTTAGTATTTTCTTAAAATAAAAGAGAAGGAAAAACTCATTATTTGCCAAAGGAGAAATCCCAATGGAGAGAGTGAAAGGAATCCGATAATGAAAATATGGCTAAAACAAACAGTTTTTAAAGACAGCTATTTATGTAATGATTTCAATGCCTTGAATGCATATGTCTCAAATTTATTAAAAATGTGGGCCATTCAGAGTAATTCAAAACACACATGAATCCATGCAAATTCATAAAAACCATTCCTTTCTCTTCCTAACCCTTAGCAACTCCAATGCTCTTCTCCGCATTAGAGGCAAAGAACATAAACAGGCCCCTACCAAAAGTAGCCTGAAACTCCCTTCATAGGGGGTCTTTTCTCCAGGATCCCACAGAAGACGAGCAAAGAGCGAGAACTCACTTGCTTGCCGTCCTCGTAGGAATTTCAGCAAAGCGCAGCCTAGAGCCCAGGCTCCGGTTTGCACAGCCTATCAGTGGTGAATCAGACAGCTTAATTTTCTCAGGGTGTGGCCACAGCGGCCTCGCCTTAGATGAAGTTTGTGTTGGAATAAAGTAGGCTTGGGAGGTTAATTAGGCCACGCCACTGTCTGTGTCTGCCTCTTTTATAAAAGGTTCTGAAGTGGAACGGGATAAAAAAAAAAAAAAACCTTTACATAAAATCATAAAATCTCTCTTCTCATAAGACCCCAAGGACCATCAAGCACGTGTGAGATCTATGACAGGCACCTCTGCTTACATAGCAAACAAAGCCAACTGTTTCTCCAGCTAACACCTTGGGTTAAGTAGTACATGATGGAAATAACATCTATCAATTTTTTTTTGCCCAAATAGCTCATAATCCTGCCATGAGTTCGAAGTTACCATTAGAAATATATACAACTTCCTTCCTCCTCCCCCTCTCCTTCCCTCTGTCTGTCTGCCCACTAAAACATGAGCTACGAGAGCCATAACAAACCCAGTGCCAGCAACACGGCAGTTGACCCTGGGAAATCAATTCTTGCACACTTTAGCTTCCAGTCCCTAGGCATGGAAACTCTCCATGCGGTTTCTCTCTCGGGTGTACCCAGTCAAAGGGGCACAACCCTTCCAGGCAGCCACTTGAAGACATCCCAGGACTGGCTGCCCACCTGTCCCATCAGGGCAATGCACGCAGCACTCCCAGCCCCTGGATACATACATCCTTCTGACTGGTGGGTGCACGTACAGCACGTTACATTGCGAAACAGCCCAGGCTAGTCTCCTACAGTACCGCAGGTTATATAACGGAGTACAATCCGAAGCATGCTAGGAGAAGCCACTCATTTCTCAGTGAAGTGCAAATTAATTTCAACTGCATCGTCAACCGGAGAGCACTAATGTGACTTGAAGTTGCTCATCCAGCCTCTGGATGGAAAAGTTTGCTACCGTTGACAGAATAAAGCTAAGAGTTACGTGCTTGCTAGAAGCTGCCTCTCTCAGATTGTCCTTTGAGTTATGTCAGAGAGGGTACAATGTGGTAGGCAGTAAAAAAAAAAAAAACAATATTGCTAGTCAAAACTTGGGCCAGTGCTGTGGCGTAGTAGATAAAGCCACTGCTTGCAGTGACAGCATCCCATATGGGCGCTGATTCTAGTCCCGGCTGCTCCACTTCTGATCCAGTTCTCTGCTGTGTCCTTGGAAAGCAGTAGAAGATGGCCCAAGTCCTTGGGCCCCTGCACCCACATGGGAGACCCGGAAGAAGCTCCTGGCTCCTGGCTTCAGATTTGCACAGCTCCGGCCATTGCAGCCAATTGGAGAGTGAACTAGTGGATGGAGGAACTCTCTCTCTCTCTCTCTCTGCCTCTCCTTCTCTCTGTGTAACTCTGACTTTGCAATAAATCATAAAAAAGGAAAGTAATTATACCCTGAGTGCCCAAGTAGATAGAGCAGAACAGAGGAGGGAGTCACATCCCGGCCTGGGAGAGGCCAAGAGCTCAAGGACAAGGCTGTCTGGTTGACCTTGGGACAGATGAAGGACCGAGGAGTTGGATTCTTCCAGGGTTGGAGGATGGACCAGAGGACCCCACAGGGAACAATCTAAACAGCAGTACATACACAACAAGGAGTGTGGTCCTACAAGGAAATGTGGGGTGGCCGCAGGAGGTGTTTGTGGGGGTGAGACGGGAGATCCAGACAGAGAGAAAGACAAGCCGCAGATGAGGAAGGGCCATGAGTCTACACCCTAGTGTGATGGGAAGCCACTGGAGAGACATGCCAGAACCAGGTCAGCGAAACAGAAATTCTGCTTTACAGCTTTCCCGGGAGGTTTCTGCTCTAGCTAGGTGCCCTGCAAAAGAAGAAAGCCTGGAAGATGAAGATTTTGACTGTAAATACATAAGCAAAAATGACAGCGCCTCTACTGAGCCCCTACACCGTGCCAAGCCCTTAGCAGGCTGCACCACACATCTGCAACACAGCTGTACCGCCGGCATTGTCATCCACACTTCCGAAAGTCTGCAGAAAATGGAATTAAAAGAGGTTCATTTGGGTACCAAAAAATCTTGAAATCCTGCATACAAGGAATCTGCAAGAAGTTCCAGGAAAAGGTCTATTATGAAAAAATTATGCACTGGGGGCCGGCGCTGTGGCGGAGTGGGTAAAGCCACCACCTGCAATGCCGGCATCCCATATGGTCCCCGGTTTGAGTCCCAGCTGCTCCACTTCCAGTCCAGCTCTCTGCTGCAGCCCGGGAACGCAGTGGAGGATGGCCCAAGCGCTTGGGCCTTGCACCCAAATGGGAGACCAGGAAGAAGCTCCTGGTTCCTGGCTTCGGATCGGCACAGCTCCGGTCGTTGCGGCCAATTGGGGAGTGAACCAGTGCATGGAAGACCTCTCTCTCTCTCTGTCTCTCTCTCTCTCTGTCTCTCCTTCTTTCTCTTATGTAACGCTGAATTTCAAATAAATAAATTAATCTTTAAAAAAAGAAAAATTATGTATGGATTTCAATGATTTTTTTGCACAAAAACAAGCATATTTTTTAATTCCATCTTGCCATGAACTTTCTGAAGTACCCGCATATGAGGAAACTGAGACTCAAGAGAAAGTCTCTAGTCCAAGTTCAAACAGCTACTAAGTGACAGGGCCAGCATTAGAAATTAGACTTAGCTGACTACTTATTGCAGCCAAAACTTGAAATGCAACTTCACAGGAAAATAAGAACACTTATTTTTTTTTTTCAGTAAAGTGAAAACTTAATTCCAACTACTCATGAATATTATGACACCATTAAAAATGTACTCGTGAAAATTTGTAAAATTCGTAACTCAAGGCTACCTCTCAATAATTTCACTATTTCTTACTCTATACAAATCCAGTGTTTCCTGTTAGAAGTCTGGAACTTATATTCTATTCCAAAGCCTGTTGCTTTTCCATCTCAAGATGGAAGTCAAGAAGTTAAAAAAAAATAATTCAAAATGAATTTGTAATCAAAGAGAAAATATCAGACAGTAATTTTTAAATCTTTATCATAAATCACTCAAAAGAATCTATGACTTTTAAAGAACATTCTAGAAGTGTTCAGAATACTATCCATAGTCTTAAAATTTCCTTTAAAATAGCTGGCCATAGCCTATCTCTTTTATAACTGTTAACCTTACTCAATCCAAGATTTGCTTCATTAACAAAAGTGAAATGGCTAGTGGCTGACAGATCTTTCAAAGACAGCAAAGGGGCTGGTGCTGTGGCATAGCATATAAAGCTGCTGTCTGCAGTGCCAGCATCCCATATGGGCGCCGGTTCGAGTCTTGGCTGCTCCACTTCCGATCCAGCTTTCTGCTATGGCCTAGGAAAGTAGTAGAAGATGGCCCAAGACCTTGGGCCTCTGCACTCATGTGGGAGATGAGAAAGAAGGTCCAGGCTCCCGACAGCGGATCAGCCCAGCTCTGGCCATTATGGCCATTTGAGGAGTGAACCAATGGATGCAAGACCTTTCTCTCTCTCTCTCTGCCTCTGCCTCTCTGTAACTCCTCCTTCCAAATAAATAAATAAATCTTTAAAAAATGCCAAACTCCATGAGAAGCCCTGGAAAAAGTCAGACTGTATTTATATCTGTGCACGCATGATTCCATGATTCAAATGCCATGCAGGTACCCTATTACCAGCATCCCCTTCTATTATGGCAAAGCAACAATGTGCATTAAAGAGACGCTGTGGGGGACCCGCGCTGTGCCATAGCAGATAAAGATGCCGCTTGCAGTGCTGGCATCCCTTATGGGCGCCGGTTCGAGTCCTGGCTGCTCCACTTCAGATCCAGCTCTCTGCTATGGCCTGGGATGGAAGTGGAGGATGGCCCAGGTCGTTGGGCCCCTGCATCCACGTGGGAGACTGGGAAGAAGCTCCTGGCTCCTGGCTTTGGATCAGCACCGCTCCCGCCATTGCAGCCAACTGGGGAGTAAACCAGTGGATAGAAGACCTCTCTCTCTCTCTCTCTCTCTCTCTCTCTCTCTCTCTCTCTCTCTCTCCTTTCCTTCTTTCTGTAACTCTGACTTTCAAATAAATAAATAAATCTTAAAAAAAAAATGACACTGTGGAAAACATCCAAAAGAAGTACAAACCTCACAAAGTAGATCATGGTTAACTATTTAATTCTCACTACCAAGAAAAGACACGGACATTTCTAAAAGTTTATAGAAATTAAAAGAGAAATTTACTTTAAAAATTTGAAATTCCCAGTCTTCAAATACATACAGATTTCTATGAACTTTTCAAGGACCCCCCTCATACACACAGATTTCAAGTTTTGTTGCACCAAAATAAGCTTATCTTTTAATTCTACTTTTCCACGAACTCTCTGAAGTACCCTCAGACGTAAGTACACTTAAGGTAAGAAAGCAAAGACACCGAATTCCTTCCAGGTATTCGTGGCTTTCCTAGAGAGCTGACATAGCAAGAAAGACGTGTAAGGGAGCAGAGTGGTTTCTACTGTTGGAAAAAATAGATATATTTTCAAAATTTCTCAGAAGTGAAACAGACCAACAGGATTCATGAGAGGAGGAGAGTCAGAGTTCCAGCGTCTCCAGGGGGTTCCCCCAGCTCGCCTGAGTTACCTTGCAGTGAAATATGGAGATCATCGATGCCCACGGCCACCTGCTGGTCTTCGGCGGGAGCCACAGTGCTGGACGCCATGCTTCGACCCAGCGGAGGTTATATCCTGTCCATCTCAGTTAGAGAAGCGAACTGAAAGTGAAAGAGAGAAAAATCTCATGAGGACCTCGCAGGCCTGCGTGGTGGCCAGAAAAGAGCAGCCACCTAAAAACTGCTCCCCACAGCGGTCCGCCTTCCACGGAGTGTTTCCTGAGTTCACAAAGAACAAAGGAACTACGCCTTCTTTTTGAATCATAATCAAGAACTTGCCCTGTGACCCATTCGTGCTCTTTGCAGTCGCTGGAACAGGTCCAGAAGAACCACCCCGGGGCCGCCGCTGGTGCTGAGAGGGACAGCTGAGCGATTCCACGCAGTGGCTTCTCCAGGGGAGGCCAAGCTGACACCAGGGATGCCCTGGGCATCTGAGTGTGTGTGCTTGATGAACCTCCAACCTGCACAAGTTTTCTTTGAAACTTCTTTTCTTAACTTAGTTCTTCTTCTGCTCCATAAATGTTGCCATTTTGCCATTTACTGGAAACAATATGAGCTGAGCCTGCCTAGCTGGCAAAGGGAAACAAGCAAACAGAAAACCCACTATAGCAAAAAGAACACTCTGACCAGCTATCTACCAAGTTGATTATTTGCCCGACAGCTATGTTCTCACCTACACATTTCTTCCCATAACTTTATCTGCACTCTCAAAGAATCATTCCAGTAAAAGGAATCCTCGTCCCCAAATTCTTTAAAAGCATGTATATGCAAACGTACTTCAATAAATTCAGGGAGAGGCTGGTGCTGTGGTGTACTGGGTAAGGCGCTGCCTGCAGTGCCAGCATCCCACATGGGCACTGGTACAAGTCCTGGCTGCCCCACTTCCGACCCAGCTCCCTGCTGGTGCACCTGGGAAAGCAGCTGAAGATGGCCCCAGTCCTTGGCCCCTGCACCTGCCCAAGGGAAGCTCCTGGTTCATGACTTCAGACTGCCCAGCTCTGGCTGTTTCAGCTTTGGGGAGTGAACCAGAGGATGGACAATCTTTCAGTCTCTCCTCTCTCTTTCTCTAACTCTGCCTTTCAAATGGATAAATAGATCTTTTCTAAAAAAAGAAAGGAAGGAAGGAAAGAAACAAAGAAAGGGGCTGGAGCTGTGGTGCAACGAGTTCCAGCTGCCCCACTTCCCATCCAGCTCCCTACTGATGGCCCAAGTGCTTGGACCCTGCACCCACATGGGAGACCCGGAAGAAGCTCCTAGCTCCTGGCTTCAAATCGGCTCAGCTCCAGCCGTTGCGGCCATCTGGGGGGTGAACCAGCGGATGGAAGATCTCTCTCTCTCTCTCTGCCTCTGCCTCTCTGTAAGTCTGCCTTCAAATAAATAAATCTTAAAAAAAAAAAATACTGTGCATGGATTTAATAATTTTTGCACCAAAACACATTTTAATTTCTTTGTTCAATAAACATTTTGAAGTACCCACCTACGTGCAGGGAATAAGAATACAACACTGACTCTCCCCATATAGATGAGTGAGTAACAAAATAAGCCTCACCAAGCACATGCAAATAAAAATGCATTAAGGGATGGATGGAGGATGGATATACAGACAGCTTTGTGATCAAGCAATTATTGCAAAACACTAATGTTAGAATCTGTGTTGCACATACAACTGTCACTGTAAAATCCTTTAGTTTTGCTGTGTATTAGACATTTTTCATAATAAAATGTTGGGAGGAAACACTGAAAGATAAATAAATCTGAAGCCAACAGCTAAATACGATTGCATTAAATATTAAATAGACCATGTTTAAAATGTAAAAGATAACAATCTTTTCATCATGTCTTCCTCACTGTCTATCATCCAAACCCCTTATATCATCACTCCTATGGGTCACAGTTGTTAAAAATGTTACCTACTAAATAACCTTGATTAATTACTCATCGACTTGCTTATCTGATGAATTAAGATGGATCAGAACCAGCCGAGATAAGGGTGGTTCCGCATTGAGCTCATGTGATCTGAGCGAAAGGAAAAGCTGTTGATTAGTTCCCAAGAGATGATATAGCCTGGTGCCTGATAAAGACAAAGACACATTCAGCTTGTGATAAACCAAGGATCTGCACTACCCCTAGGGCTCCAGAACCCAAAGTGGACACAAAACCCTTCTTCGATTTGACCAGAGAAAACCTGAAGTCCAGAGTGAATTCCCTAGGGCCACCCCCATTCCATGTCAGCGCTATTAAAAATAAAAGAATCACAGTAGTAGCAACGAAGCACACAGAGCACTTACTGAGGACTCTGCCCCATTCAGTCTTTGCTTGCAACTGTAATGATCTTGGAATTTGAAACACAAAACTGCCAGGTACAGACATAACTCACAGGTGGCTAAGGACACACAGCCAACCAATGCAGAAGGGAAGAAGATTTGCACCCAGGTGGTTTCCGCTTCAGAGTCCATGCTCTGGATCAACATGTAATGGTAACTCCTAGAGCGAGCTGATTTGCCAAGGGTCACTTTCACTGACTATCAAGAAGCATTTGTATAGGCCAGACCCAGCTCTCAAGGAATCCAATTGGAGAACAATTGACCTCTAAGACAGGTGTGGAGAGGGTGCTGGAGACAAAGGAGAAGGCAGTGCTTGAAGCTGAAGGTGGGTGTAATGTCAGGCATTGAAGTGGACTGAATTCTGATGTCCTTCAATACCCGCACACTTGGGGCCGGCGTTGGGCACAGTGGATTAAGCCACCAGCTGGGATGCAGGCGCATGTCCTGGCTGCTCCACTTCTAATCCAGCTCCCTGCTGTGGCCTGGAAAAGCAGTGGAAGATGGCCCAAGTGCTTGGGTCCCTGCACCCACATGGGAGACCTGGGAGAAGTTCCTGGTTCCTGGCTTCAGCCTGGGCCAGCCTGGGCCATTGCAGCCATTTGGACAGTGAACCAATGAATACAGGATCTCTCTTTCTGTCTCTAACTCTGCCTTTCTCCTTCTCTCTTTAATTCTGCCTTTCAAATAAATGAATTAATTAAAAAAACAATCACAAGGTAGAATCTTGACCTTCAATGTGACAGTGTTAGGAGGTGCAGCCTTTGAGAGGTGATTATGTGATTTTTAGAAGTGTCTAGGGGCTGGTGCTATAGCGTAGTTGATAAAGACGCCGCCTGCAGTACAGTATCCCATATGGGCACCGGTTAGAGTCCCAGCTGCTCCACTTCCAATCCAGCTCTCTGCTATGGCCTGGGAAAGCAGTAGAAGATGGCCCAAGTCCTTGGACCCCTGCACCCATGTGGGAGACCTGGAGGAAACTCCTGGCTCCTGGCTTCAGATCAGCACAGCTCTGGCCACTGCAGCCGGTTGTGGAGTGAACCAGTGGATGGAAGACCTCTCTCTCTCTCTCTCTCTCTCTCTCTCTCTGCTTCTGTAACTCTGCCCTTCAAATAAATAAATAAATCTTTAAAAAAAAAAAAAGCAAAACCCACTTTGAAAATTGAATTCATTGGAGGAGTTAAATTATTGGCCCTGAATACTGTCTTAATATAATAACTTGATCACAACATGCTACAAGAGGTCACGCGAACATTGACTGAAGACGATCTGGGGGGAATGGTTGTCACGCAGGGCCCAGGAAAGGCTGGAACAGGGTAGAGAAGACCAACTTGTTGCAAGATTTCTCAAGGTTGAAACTGAGACGCCAAACAGACTGTGGAAACGCAAGGCAGAAAGAAAGGGGTGAAGGCCTGGCCAAGCGATCATAAGAGTCACAGGCGTCTGTGAGAGCAGTGATCTCCAAGGCTTGGCCGCCAGCACGTGTTCGGCTCCCCTGGGTGGAGTGAGGGCTGCTCCCCACGGAAAAGCACAGCAAGCTTTATTTTCCCTTAAAAAATAAAAGTTATCACAAGTGCATAACGAATCTAGGATCTGCGATTAAAATGAATGAGAATATCCCTTTAAGTGAATGATGGTGGGGGAGGGGTTTGGTGCAGCAGTTAAACCACCACTTGGGATACAGGAGGGCCTGGGGTTGAGTCCCGGCTCTGTTTCCAAGTCCAGCTTCCTGCTCATGCACATCCTGGGAGGCAGCTGGTGACGGATCAGGTGCTTCAATCTCTGCCACCCACGTGGGAGACCCAGACGGAGCTCCAGGCTCCTGGCTTGACCCAACCCTGGGCTGTTGGGGGCATTCGGGGAGTGATCCGGCAAATAGGAGATTCTCTCTCTCTCTCTCTCTCTCTCTCTCTCTCTCTCTCTCTCTCTCTCTCTCTCTCTCTCCTTTTCAAATAGCAGATGAAGATACATTTAAGTGAACAATGAGCCATGTTCAGGAACATAACCGAAAGTTGGGCAGAGTGAACATCGTGGCATCAAAAAGCACCTGTGGTGTGGCCATAAAAATCCGTGCACGTGTCCGCACACACGTGTCGCTGACACGTGTTATTTTGAAACAACTGTGGTTTGCTTGCACAATATCTCTCACTATGCCTGTGGTATCTCTGAAACCTCAGAACGTGTGGTGAGTTTTCTTTTTCTATGGAAATCTTGGCATTTACTTTAGATTATTACGATTAGAACGTTTTTGGCTGAGAAGTGACATTTGAACAGATGATCTCGGACACACGGGATGGAGAGTGATTCTTACTTCCTTCTCACTTATCCGTGTTTGTAAATGTTCAAACGATGGATGCATGTTTCTGCTGAAACCAAAGGGTTTTTTCTTTTACCTTTAATTTAATGAAATCTCAATCAAATGAGGAGTTATTTTTTTTACTTGCAATTTAATGAAATCTCAGTGAAATGAGGAATAGGGTGTTATCAATTCAGGAGCAGTCCTCAATCCATATGCCAGAGAAACCACATTGCTATCTCCATAATGAGCAGAAAAGCAGTCGCCTGACAGGACAAAGTTCTGAGTTTGTCACAGATTTCTAGAAAATACACCCTACGGTCTTCTCCCCTGACAGCTCAGTGGGTCTTTCATTTTCTCTTCATTAGACACTTGGCGAACGAGTGCTGTCAGTCTAAGAATTACAGAGAAAGTACTTTGTCAGCAGTGAGATATGCGTCCAGTCTTGTAATGTTTTTATTACTTGAGATGCAGAGAGAGAAAGAGGGAAATCTCCTACCATAGGCTCACTCCCTCCCAAACACCCCTAATGGCTGGGGCTGGACCAGGCTAAATCCAGGAGCCAGGAACTCCACGCAGGCCTCCCAAGTGGAAGGCAGGAACCCATCTACTTGATCCATCACTTGCAGCCTCCCAGGGGGTGGAATTCCAGCAAGAAGCTGGCTTGGGGGCAGAGCCAAGCTCTCCAGTGTAGGATAGGGTTACCCCAAGAGGCATGTTAACCTCTGTACCAAGCACCTGCCTTATCCTCTCTTTCAAGGCTGATCAGGGGACCAGTGTTGTGGGGTAGCAGATCAGGCCACCACCTGCAATGTTGGCATCCTATATGGGTGCTGGTTCGAGTCCTGACTTCTCCACTTCAGATCCAGCTCCCTGCTAATGGCCTGGGAAAGCAGTGGAAGATGATTCTGTCTCTCTCTGTAACTCTGCCTTTCAAGTAAATCAATAAAAAAAAAAAAAAGTTGATCAGAAGAGGCACCATAGTGAGAAGTGATTTAAGTACATTCACAGATTTTTTTAAAGCTTTATTTATTTATTTGAGAGGCAGAGTTACAGCCAGAGAGAGGGGGAGACAGACAGAGAGGTCTTCCATCTGCTGGTTCCCTTCCCAAATGGCTGCAACAGCTACAGCTGACCCAATCCGAAGCCAGGAGCCAGGAGCTTCTTCCAGGTCTCCCACATGGGTGCAGGGGCCCAAGCACTTGGGACACCTTCTACTGCTTTCCCAGGCCATAGTTGAGAGCTGGATTGAAAGTGGAGCAGCCAGGACACAAACTGGCACCTATATGGGATGCCTGCGCAGTAGGTGGACTTAAACCACTATGCCACTGCACCAGCCCCTCAGGGATTTCTTAACAGAGTATTTAAATGCCAACATTTGCCCTGAAGCACCTCCTTGTACTTTTTCCTATTTTTTACCCGCTCTGAGTTATTTAGGGGCCACCTGGGAATTCGGAAGAGTTTCCTCTCTGTCATTTGGGTCACAGAACTGTTACAAGTGCTTAGCAGAAAGTGTATGGTACATGTACAGTAAGTTGCTTAGTCTTTTTCCCATTAACTTCCCCTCATTCTGTGACTCTTTCCTGTAGGTCAAATTTGACCTTGGGCCGGCACTGTGGCGTAGTGGGTAAAGCCACCACCTGCAGTGCCAGCATCCCATATGGGCACCAGTTCCAGTCCCGGCTGCTCCACTGGGAAAGCAGAGGAAGATGGCCCAAGTCCTTGGGTCCCTGCACCTATGTGGGAGACATGGAAAAAGCTGCTGTCTCCTGGCTTCAGATCGGCGCAGCTCTGGCCGTTGTGGCCATCTGGGGAGTGAACCAGTGGATGGAAGACCTCTCTCTCTGCCTCTACCTCTCTCTGTAACTCTACCTTTCAAATAAATAAAAATAAATCTTAAAAAAAAAGACCCACTGTTCTCATGGCCACCGTGAACCACCAGCACAACCAGTCCTACCTACTCACCACAATGGGAACACAAACACAGCGATTCTCAGGTTATGATACCGCTGAGCTTACAATCTCACCATGCCGCAGGGTCACCACTCCACACCAACAGTGCCCCTAAAGTACCCACTTAACCAGGGTCCGAGCACCCTGAGACAACGCAGCCAGAACCCTAGAAGAGCCCTCTTCTGCTCTCAAACTGAGGGCTCTGAATTGCAGTATCCAATGCTGCAGAATGGAAATTATACTTTGTTTATAGACTGCTTGTTGGAATTCAGTGAAAACCCATGAAACTAAAAACCACAAAAACAACTAGGATGTATTGAGCACTTACTGTAGGATATGTACAACAGTATAGAGTGGTATGTATTATAAGCTGTGAAATGGAATTATTGGGATTCTCCCATCTCTTGATCACCAGGAAAAATAAATGGGTGAGCATTGGGTGCAGGCTTGGGACACCCACATCCCATATCAGGGCCCTGGCTCAAGTCCTGGCTCCTCTGCTTTTGACCTAGCTTCCTGCATGTGCAGTCTGGGAGGCAGCAGAGGATGGCCCAAGGCCTTGGGGCCCTGCACCCACATTGGAGCCCCAGACGAAGCTCCTGGCCCCTGGCTTTGGCCTGGCCCTGGCTGTTGGGACTGAATCAGTGGATGGAGGATCTCTATCTCCCTCTCTCCCTCTCTCTGTCACTCTGAGTTTCAAATAAATAAATCTTTAAAAAAAAACTATTAAGTCCTAGCCACAAGGGGCCAGTGCTGTGGCATAGTAGCTTAAGCATCCACCTACTGCTCCAGCATCCCATATGGGCACCAGTTCCGGTCCTGGTTGCTCCCCTTCTGATCCACCTCTCTGCTATGGCCTGGGAAAGCAGTGGAAGATGGCCCAGATCCTTGGGTCCCTGCACCCACGTGGGAGACCCGGAGGAAGCTCCTGGCTTCGGATCAGCTCAGCTCCGGCTATTACGACCATTTGGGGAGTGAACCAGCAGATGGAAGATTCTGGCTCGTCCTTCCTTCCTTCCTTCCTTCCTTCCTTCCTTCCTTCCTTCCTTCCTTCCTCTTTTTTTCTTTCTTTCTTTCTCTCTCTGTAACTCTGTGTATCAAATAAATAAATAAAATATTAGAAAGAAAGAAAGAAACATATTCCTCCCCTCGTTCCATAAAACATTTGTGGTTTGCAAAACGCGTTCACCATTCTGCTGCCTAGAAACTGAGCAGCTTTGAAAGACCAAAGAACCAAGCGAGCTCCCATCAGACAACCTCGTTTTTCTCAGGCAAATAAGACGTGAGGTCACGTCTGGGGTTCAGGGTATAAGGAGGGGTAGGGCGCTCGAGAATGAACATGAACAAGCCCAGCAGGGAGGCCTGGGTCCCAACAGCACCGCTGTCCATGGTTTGCCCCAGAGCACTCAGCAAACACATTCTCACACCTGCCCGACACCCCAGGAGGAGCAGCGACTCCAATACACCAAGCCGATGACTTAAATGATGTTCTAGAATCACACAAGCACACAAGGAGGCACGTTTGAGAATGTTCACGGAAGACCTGTCAGTAAAAGAAAAAAGTGGGGGCCGGCGCGGTGGCACAGCAGGTTAACGCCTTGGCCTGAAGTGCCAGCATCCCATATGGGCACCGGTTCGAGTCCCGGCTGCTCCTCTTCCAATCCAGCTCTCTGCTATGGCCTGGGAAAGCAGTGGAAGATAGCCCAAGTCCTTGGGCCCCTGCAGCCATGTAGGAGACCTGGAAAAAGCTCCTGGCTCCTGGCTTCAGATAGGCACAGCTCTGGCTGTTGTGGCCATCTGGGGAGTAAACCATCAGATGGGAAGACCTCTCTCTCTGTCTCTGCCTCTCTCTGTAACTCTGTCTTTCAAACAAATAAGTCTCTAAAAAAGAAAAAAGTGGGAATAATCGAACCCATCAGTGAGACAATGGCTGCACTGTGGTGGATCTACAGAGGGAATGACCATTCTACAGCTAAAATGAATGAACAGCCAGTGGCAGCAAGGATGGACATAGAGCATGTTGGGATTCTGAGGGACTGGCGTTGAGTCCAGTGGTGAGCACACCAGTTAGGGGGCTCTCATCCCACTTTGGAGCACCTGGGTTCAATTGCTGGTCTGGCTCCTCACCCCAGCCTCTTCCCAGTGCAGACCCCCGGAGGCAGCAGGGACGGCTCAGGAAATTAGGTTCCTGCCAACTGTGTGGGAGACCGGGATTGAGTTCCTGGCTTCCAGCTTGGGCCCCAGATGTTGTGAGCATTTGGAGAGAGAACCAGCAGATAGGGTTCCCCCCACCTCGCACTCTCTATTCCTCTCAAATAAATTTAATACTATAATGAGGGAGGAGAACAATTGCAGAAGATTAAATATACCATGAAGCCTTTTATGTACTTTATGTAGGTTTATACATATACATATAAGGGTATTTCAAAAAATTCATGGAAGGGGCCAGCGTTGTGTGTAGCAGGTAAAGCTGCAGCCTGTGACCTCAGCATCCCTTATGGGCACTGGTTCACATCCTAGCTGCTCCACTTCTCATCCAACTCCCTGACAAAGTGCCTGGGAAAGCAGCAGAAGATGGCCCAAGTGCTTGGGCCCCTGCCAACCATGTGGGAGACCCAGAAGAAGCTCGTGGCTCCTGGCTTTGGCCTGGCCCAGCCCTAGCTTCTGTGGCCATTTGGAGAGTGAATCAGCAGATGGAAAATCTCTCTCTCTCTGTCTCTCCCTATCTCTCTGTAACTCTGACTTTCAAATAAATAAATATTTATTTAAAAGTTCATAGAAAATGAAATTAAAATATGTTTATTTTGGTGCTAGACAAACATAACTAAAAGCCAAGCATAAAAGAGGTCTTTCAGGGGCCGACGCTGGGGCGTAGCAGGTAGCAGGTAGGACCACTGCCTGCAGTGCCAGCATCCCATATGAGCACTGGTTTGGGTCCTGGCCGCTCCACTTCCGATCCAGCTCTCTGCTATGGCCTGGGAAAGCAGTAGAAGATGGCCCAAGTGCTTAGGTCCCTGTACCCCCATGGGAGACCTGGAAGAAGCTCCTGGCTTCGGAGCAGGGCAGCTCTGGCCATAGCAGCCATTTGGGGAGTGAACCAGTAATGGAAGATTCTCTCTCTCTCTCTCTCTCTCTCTCTCTCTCTCTCTCTGCCTCTCTGCGGCTCTGCCTTTCAAATAAATAAATAAATTTTTAAAAAACAAATAAGCAGATAGATAAAAGGGGTCTTTCAAACACTCATGAAGAATGTGGACCACGAAAAAACTACACATGGATTTCAAAAAATGTTTGTGCCCCAATCAAGCCCATGTTTGCATTCCATTTTTCCACCAAAATGTTGAGGTCCCTCATATACATTAGAACAGAGACATGCTGGCGGTGCCAGGCGCAACTCCAAGGAGTGGAGGGTGAAGGGACGGGCGTGTGGGACTTCAGCTACAGCACTGAGCTGGCCTCTAAGGAGAAGGGGTAGCAGGAGCGTTACTAACATTCTATTATTGCATTTGGAAACTTCAGAGCTGAATTAGAATGCATCACTATTCACGGTTTTCCACTGCAGTAGAACTCATCAGATGTAAGTGAAGTGAGATAGAATGGGGGAAAGAGCTAGACTTAGAAGAATCCAGCTTCAGACCCAGCTCTGCCACTAACCACATGGCCCTGGGCAGTCATCAGAGCCGGGCTCTTCCATCTGTGAAACGACAATAATGATTTTGTCTGGGCCAGCGCGGGGAATTTTGAGATTCCTGCCAAAGAATCGCCCCCGAGGTTCTCTGCTGCCCATTTGAAAACACGGGATTACAAGAAACCACGTGCACGGAGCAGTGCACCAGGCCCTCGGAGCCCACCCGTTCCTGAATGTTGTCTTTGGAGCCCGGCCAGTCGTCAGGGGGCCGTGAACTTGAGCAGCATTGTTCGATGCCTTCAGGGAACTGCTTCTATGAAGTGTGTTCCAGCGTGATCCCATAAGCCTGCCCAGGTGATACGCACAGGAAACAACCCAGAGATCGACCCCTGCGCTCTGCAGGCTGGAGAACACAGCCCACTGACCACACTGCACTCCCCTCACGGGGACACGGTGCGGAAAATTCTCCCAGGTCCCAGCACCAAGAACAACTCCAGCCTTGAGCACCTATTTTTTTTTAAAGATTTATTTTATTGAAAGTCAGAGTTACACAGAGAGAGGAGAGGCAGAGATTGAGAGAGGTCTTCCATCTGCTGTTTCACTCCCCAGTTGGCCACAATGGCCAAAGCTGTGCTGATCCAAAGCCAGGAGCCAGGAGCTTCCTCCGGGTCTTCCCACATGGGTGCAGGGGCCCAAGCACTTGGACCATCTTCTACTGCTTTCCCAGGCCATAGCAGAGAGTTGGATCGGAAGTGGAGCAGCCAGGACTCGAACCAGCACCCATATGGGATGCTGGCACTGCAGGCAGTGGCTTTACCTGCTACCCAACAGCGCCAGCCCTGAGCACCTACTCTTTTAACCCAGGCACCACGCTGCCTCCATGAACAAGGCGTCCCTTCCTCTTCTGGCTGCCAGTCCCATCACTAGTGACAATAAATGTCATTATGGAAAATAAGTTGTTGCACCACAGGCTTGCTCCACCTACGCCGAATTTCCTTCCCTCGAACATCCTCATCTGTTTCTTGTTATTATTATTATTATTCTATTGAGTTTCGGCTTCTCTATAAACTACTTCAAACATTCTCTGGAATAAGAAAGCGGACAATTAAATTAACTCACAGATTTTCAGTAAGGACCAGAAAATACACGTAGCACGATTAAACTATGAAATGAGTAGCTAAGGAAGGAAATGTTGGTAGTGGAAAACAGAAGCGCATGTGCTTCCCATATATGAGGCTATTTAATATCTCTGAGTGCCAACTCACTTGACATCGAGCTGCCAGTTCTGAGCTTTGAGAGAAAGTCTAGTTTGCAGACTTGCTAATGCGCCACCCTATGAAGCAGTTGAATGACTAGGTGGCCTCCTCGCTCACTTCTGCCGGACTCGGCTTGTCCCTGTCCCATCACCCTCATTCTAAGTGTGTGTCACCTGTAGCCTCAGTTCCTGCAGGTTCCAAATCAGGGGAGAGCCTGACACAGGAGTAATGGCCTACCCAGGCTTCCACGGAAGTGTGCCCCATGGAGGTAGAGCCATGGGAAGCAACGAGGGGCACACACAGGGAGGGGTTATTCAGAAGAAAGAATTCTTTACACTCAAGACTGTATTTCTGAAGTGCCATTTTAAACTGACAAATAACAGTTGTGTATATTTATGGGGCCCAGTGTGATGTTTCAGTACATGTATGCATTGCATAGTGATCGAATAAATAAGGTGGACTAATATGTCCATCAAACACTCATCATTTCAAATCCACCTTTTGGAGACAGCAGGTGTTAGGGTTAGTGGTTAAAATGTCATTGGAGGCACCCGCATCACTCACTGGAGCACCTGGGTTCAAGTCCCAGCTGCATTCCCCAATCTAGCTTCCTGCTAACGCACACCTGGGAGGCAGCAGGTGGTGGCTCAACTATTTGGCTCCCTGACACTCACGTGGGAGATCTGGATCAAGTTTCTGGCTCCTGACTTTTGTGGGCAATTTGGGAAGTGAACCAATGGATGGGAGACCTCTGAATCAATCTCTCTCTCTCTCTCTCTCTCTCTCTCTCTCTCTCTCTGCCTTGCAAATAAGATAATTTTTTAAATTTTTATAAAGATTTATTTATTTATTTATTTATTATTTGAAAAGCAGAGTTACAGAGAGGCAGAGTCAGAGAGAGAGAAAGATCTTCCATGTGCTGGTTCACTCCCCAAATGGCCACAATGAGCTGGGCCAATCTGAAGCCAGGAGCCAGGAGCTTCTTCTGAGTTTCCCAGGAGGGTGCCTGGATCCAAAGACTTGGGCCATCTTCCACTGCTTTCCCAGGCCAAAGCAGAGAGCTGGATCAGAAGTGGAACAGCCGGGAATCGAACTGGCACCCATAAGGGATGGCACTTCAGGCGAAGGCTTTACCTGCTACACCACAGTGCCAGCCCCAGCAAATAAAATATTTTGGTGGGGGGGGAGAGCCAGCCTTGTTGTGTAGCAGGTAAAGCCACAGGCTTCCTGGCTTCCTGGCCTTGGATTGGCCCAGCTCCAACCACTGTGGCCATTTGGGGAGTGAACCAACACATGGAAGATCATTCTCTTTCTCTCTCTCTCTCTCTCTCTCTCTCTCTCTCTCTGTAACTCAGCCTTTCAAAAACAAAAACAAAAAGCAAAACCAAGACCAAACCACTCTCCCAGCTGTTTTAAAATACACAATTCAGTACCTTCACTACAGCACCAGAGGCAACAGCTCACCAGACCCAATTCTTCCTGCGTAACGGGGTCATTACACCCTGTGAGCACATCACCCCACTCCCCACCATTCCCTACTGCTGTGGCTCGACTTCTTCAGCCTGCACACGTGAGTGAGACCACCACTGGATGCCTGTCTCTCTATTCCTGGCTTAGTTCACTTCAGACAATGTCCAAACGACAAATCCCCTTCTCGTTCAAGGCCAGAGAGCGTTCCACTGCGCATAGACACCACAGACTTACACTTTTTAAAATCCATTCCTCCAGTCCCGGAGCTTGTCTCCGTATCTTGCTCCTGTGAACGATCCTGCATGGAAGTGCACACATCTCTTCAACCTCCCAATTTCAGGTCCTCTGGGCACATGCCGCAGGTAGGACTGCTGGATCGTGTGTCAGTCTAGTTTTGGTTTTTGAAGACTCTCCATGTTGTTTTCTACATAACTGTTCTAATTTACCAAAAACCCACATGGTCGCCGATCCTTAGCCTCCATCTTTTTGGTAACAGTCACCCTAACAGGGGTGAGGTGGTATCCCGCTGTAGCAGAGAACACTGTCTCCACAACTCTCTTCCTCTTTTTCATACTCCTATTTTTTTTTTCAGTTTAGCACAAGGAAATCCTACAGAAATAGGATAGGTTTTCATTATTGCAGTGTTGTTCCTAAGATCTATCGATGTGAAAGGCGCAGCGACAGACAGATCTTCCATCTGCTGCTCCACTCCCCAGACGCCTACAACAAGCAGGGCTGGGCCAGGCTGAAGCCACGAGTCAAGAACTCCATAAAGTGCTCCAGGCACCTGGCAAGGGATCCACACACCCGGCAAGGATCTGCTGTCTCCCAGGCACATCGGCAGGCAGCTGAATAGAAGTGGAGGGGGCACCTGACCCCGCGCACTCTGAGACGGCACGCAGGCATCGCAAGCAGCGGCTTACTGTGCTGAACCACGAGGCTCAGCGCTGATTTTGTTTTGTGTTGTTGTTTTCCTTTCTGGAATAAGAAACATATAATTCTTTTCATTTTGGCTGCCCATTAAACACAGCCAAGTTTGAGGTCTCACTAAAGCAGCTGTGTGCATCCTCATTACATTTGTTTTCTTCTACATTTTGTCTTATTTTCTTGGTTTTTGCCTTTATTTTTGAAATTGGGGGAGGGGGCAGGTTGATGTGCCAAACATTCAAAACTGTTCTTTTATTTCTGGTGGATTTAGAGGCAGAGAGAGGGAACTGACAGTGAGAGAGGCCCTATCCACTGGTTCACCCTCCAAATGCCTGCAACAGCCAGGGGCCAGAAGCTAGGAGCCAGGAACTCAGTCCAGGACTTCCACAGAGGTGGCAGGGACCCAGCCACTTGAGCCATGATGCTCTGCCTCCCAGGATACACATCAGCAGGAGGGCGCCCAGGTCTCAAAGCCAGGCCCTCTGGTGTGGGCTACAGGTGTCCCAGCTGCTGGCCTCACTGCTAGACCAAATGCTCCCCCCGTTTTGACTTCCTGTTGAGAGCTAGTGTCTGCTCCTACCCACATTTATTGAGGTCATCTCCAATTCTTTGTGAATCAAATGGAAAACAAATACATTTAAAGATTAAACATATAGGTACGAGAGCAAACCCAAACTCTGAAAGTACATTTTATCAAGCATATATGTTTTCACACACACAAATAAAAACAGAAGTAATTCTAAGAATTTTGACCCTCAGGTCCTCTTGTATCACAGGACACCACACACTTGGCGAGCCAAGAGGCCAAGCAGCAGGGAGCACACTGGCCCACGTCCATGAGGCTCTCCTTGTAAAGCCACCATGAGTCAATCATGAACCTGCACCAGAAACTCAACCCAATCTACTCCCTTCCAAAGGGCCCCACCTGCAGATCCCTAACTGGACTAAGTCTCCACCCTTCACGTCCTAACCATTAACAGAACATGTTTACACACGGGCCTCTAGGGGATACCCAAAATCTTAGCCAAACCATAAGGAAATCTGTTCAACTCGCAAAGCTGAACCAGTCCTACTGAGCTATCATCAGAACGCATGCAGAGACAAGTGGCAGAATTCTGAGAAGAGAAATGACCAAAGTGTTCAAGGAAATGTATACAAAATCTCGCCGTGACTGTAACAGGGGATTCTCCGAGGGTTTGATAACACAGATACCACACAGATACTGTAGCTGTGCTGCATTTCCTCATGGCTGGCTTGATCTTTAGAATGCCAAGGGCAGGAGTGGTGGTGCACAGTTAGACCGCCGGGCTAGGCTGGAGCAACGCCTCCGCTTCCTTGTATAGTGTTCTGCTCCCGTGCACCTTGGAGGCAGTCCAAGTGCTTGAGCCTGCCACCTACGTGGGACACCCAGACGGAGGTCTGTGCTCCTACCTTCAGCCTGGTCCAGCCCATGCTACCACATGCACTTTTATTAACAGAGGCACCAGCTGCTGCTGACCAGGGACCCATTCTTTTTTTAAGATTTATTTTATTTACTTGAAAGACAGAGTTACAGAGAGAGGCAGAGATGAAGAGGGAGAGAGACAGAGACAGAGAGAGGTGTCTTCCATCCGATGGTTCACTCCCCAAATGGCCACAACGGCTGGAGCTGAGCTGATTCAAAACCAGGAGCCAGGAGCTTCTTCCAGGTCTCCCACATGGCTGCAGGGGCCCAAAGAATTGGGCCATCTTCCACAGCTTTTCCCAGGCACATTAGCAGAGAGCTGGATCAGAAGTGGAACAGCCAGGACTCGAACCGGCATTCATATGGGATGCCGGTGCTTCAGGCCAGGACTTTAACTGCACCACAGCACTGGCCCCAAGGGACCCATTCTTTCTCTGCAACTGTGTTCTTTTACAGAGAAAATGAGCAAAATCGACTTGTTTCAGATAAGAATCTGCTTTGTTTTCTAAACCAAGTCCCGCTACAGCCCTTTATCACGTTCATACTCACGTTGGAGACCAGAATATGCAACCCCCAGAATATTCCTCGTGGGCACAGAGATTCCTTCGCGCTAAGGGCAACTGAGGCAGTAGAGCTCTGAAAACAGACCATGTTTCCCACTTACGAAGGAAATTTCCATTTGCAGGGACATCTTCCCCTTGTGCACCGGGAAGAGGAAAATGATTACAGGGGTCGGCACTGTGGCGTAGTGGGTAAAGCCAGCGCCTGCAGTGCCGGAATCCCATATGGGCACCCGTTTGAGTCCCGGCTGCTCCAGTTCCGATCCAGCTCTCAGCTGTGGCCTGGGAAAGCAGTGGAAGATGGTCCAACTCCTTGGGCCCCTGCAGCCATGTGAGAGACCTGGAAGAAGCATAGCTCCAGCCATTGCTGGAGGAGTTTGGGGAGTGAACCAGAGGATGGAAGACCTCACTCTCACTCTCTCTACCTCTCCTTCTCTCTCTCTGTAACTCTGACTTTCAAATAAATAAATCTTTAAAAAAAGGAAGAAATAAAATGACTGTAGACATTTATTAATGGAGAAAGCTACACCTTAACCTCCATCACAAACCTCACTGAACAACTCTCCTAGGAGGGGGCTTTTATAAAGTTCATAGAGAGGGGCCCGTGCATCCCATATGGGCATCAGTTCGAGTCCCAGCTGCTCCACTTCAGATCCAGTTCCCTGCTAATGCACCTGGGAAAGCAGCAGAACATGACCCAGGCATGTTGGAGGAATAATGTGACCTATTTGGCTCCGTAATCCATTTAGTTAAGAGTAAAAAAAAGAAAAATTCATTTGTTTTCGGTATGTTTATATTATCAGCAACTTCTTTTTTTTTTTTTTTTTTTAGCAACTTCTGTCTATGAAAACTAGCAGTCTGAGTGTGCTGCATCTAGTTACTCTTAACTAAATGGATTACAGAGCCAAATAGGTCACTTTATTCCTCCAACATGCCAGAAAACTGGGAGAGAAAGTTACAGACTTAGACGGATGTTCAAGACTCACACTAGACAAATGATATGAGTGAAAATGCCGAGTGTGTGACAATGAGTGTGTATCCTAGCAGAGCAAGCGACAAGAGCCCCTCACCTGGCAAGGGTATGTTTTGTTTGTTTGTTTGTTTGTTTCAATTTATTTGAGAGAGAAAGTTAGACAGTGAGAGAGAGAGACAGAGAGAAAGGTCTTCCTTCCGTTGGTTCACCCCCCAAATGCCCGTAACGGTCGGCGCTGCACTGATCCGAAGCCAGGAGCCAGGTGCTTCCTCCTGGTCTCCCATGTGGGTGCAGGGGCCTAAGCACTTGGGCCATCCTCCATTGCCCTCCCAGGCCACAGCAGAGAGCTGGACTGGAAAAGGAGCAACCAGGACTAAAACCCAGCACCCATATGGGATGCTAGCACCGCAGGTGGAGGATTAACCAATTGAGCCACGGCACCAGCCCCTAGGGGTATGTTCTAAGACCCCAATCTAAATCACTGACAGCCCCAAGCCCAATGTACACTGTATTTGTTCCTATGCACACATACTTAGAATAAAGTTTAATTTATAATCTAGGCACACTAACAGATTAACAACAATAACTAATAATAGGGGGCTGGCGCTGTGGCATAGTGGGTAAAGCCACCACCTGGGACCCTGGCATCCCATATGGATACCAGTTTGTGTCCTGGCTACTCAGCTTCCGATGCAGCTTCCTGCTAATGGTCTGGTAAAGCAGCAAAAGATGAGCCAAGTGCTGGAATCCCCACACCCAGATGGGAGGCGCAAATGAAGCTCCTAGCTCCTGGCTTCAGCCTGGCCCAGCAATGGCCATTGCAGCCATTTGGGGAGTATGCCAGTGGATGAAAGACCTCTCTCTCTCTCTCTTTCTCCTTTTCTATGACTTTCAAATATATAAATAATTCTTTAAAAATAACTAATAACAAAACAGAGCAATTATAACAAAAGAGGTAATAAAAGCTACTGGAATTTGGTCTCTCACTCTCTCCCTCTGTCTCAAAATCTCTTGCGGTACTATATTTTCGAACCATGGTGGATCAGAGGTGTCAAACTACAGAAAGCAAAGCTGTAACAGCCAGCACTGTGGCGCAGCAGGGTAAGCCTGTGCCTGAGATGCCGGCATCCATATGGGCGCCAGCTGCAGCCCCGGCTGCTCCACTTCTGATCCAGCTCCCTGCTCATGTGTCTGGGACAGCAGCGGAGGATGGCTCAAGTGCTTGGGCCCCTGCACCCACGGGGGAGACCTAGAAGCTCCTGGCTCCTGGCTTCAGATCGGCACAGCTCCCGCCATTGCCACCAATTGGGGAGTGAACCAGGGAAGGGAAGACCTCTCTCTCTCTCTCTCTCACTCTCTCTCTTCCTGACTCTCCTTCTCTCTCTGTGTAACCCTGACTTTCAAATAAATAAATGAATCTTACAAAAAAATCTTCCCTTGCAGTCTCTTCTAGAACCGTCCTTGGCACGCCGTCCTCCTGCCAGGAGCAGCAGCTTCGGTGGGGACTGCTCAGAGCGGTGAGGATCTTGGGACACAATGAACACTTCAGCTGTAACTTCCCCGCAGGCAATTCAGTAGGTATTTTTGCTAAGAAGGAGGAAAAGCAAGCCTGTGGCCATCTTGGCTATTTCCTTCAGACTTCTGGCAGTGGGGGATGGAAGAATGGCCTTCGGGCAACTAAATGGGACAGCTTGCCACCATCACCTACCACTTCACTGAATTTTTTCTTTCCTTTTTTAAAGATGTATGTTAATTATTTGAAAGAGCCACAGAAAGAGGGAGAGACATAGAGAGAGGTCTTCCATCTGCTGATTCACTACCCAAACAGCTGCAATGGTTGGAGCTGGGCCGATCTGAAGCCAGGAGCCAGGAGCTTCTTCCGGGTCTCCCACGTGGATGCAGGGGCCCAAGGCCATAGCAGAGAGGCCAAAGCCAAGGCCACAGCGGAGAGCTGCATCGGAAGTGGAGCAGCCGGGAATTGAACCAGTGCCCATATGGGATGCCGGCACTGCAGGCGGTGGCTTTACCTGCTACACCAAAGCACCAGCCCCAAGCCCATAGTTTTTAGGCATAAAAAAACCCTGCAGACCAGACCAGGGTGTCAGACACATCTAAAACTAAAAGATACCGACATCACAAGCCTGTCTTTGGCATTTCACTCTGCAGAAAGCAAAGCTGAGAAACAGAACAGGTGACTTAAGGACAAGTAGACTGAAGGGACAAGCCAGAACATAAATAAAGACATTCACAAATGAGGTGACCACTCCTCCAAAAACCAAAGCTGAGTGGATGGGGGCTGGTGCTGTGGCATAGTAGGTTAAGCCTCTGCCTGCAGCGCTGGCATACAACATGGGCGCTGGTTCGCATCCCAGCTGCTCCACTTCTGATCCAGCTCTCTGCTGTGGCCTGGGAAAGCAGTGGAAGATGGTCCAAGTCCTTGGGCCCCTGCACCCACGTGGGAGACCTGGAAGAAACCCCTGCTTCCTGGCTTCGAATTTGCCCAGCTCCGACCATTGCAGCCATTTGGGGAGTGAACCAGCAGATGAAAGATCTCTGTCTCTCCTCTTTCTCTGGCTTTACTTCTCAAATAAATAAATAAAAATATTTTTAAAATACAAATTAAAAAAGACAAAAATGAAAAGCCGAGTGGAACCTGTCCTACATCACAAGTTGCCCCCTTTTCTGCAATGATTGAAACTGAACTCGGGTGTATGTAGGTCATTAGTATGAAACATAACAAAAAAACATGCCCCATTCCAAATATCAAAATGGCTGGCAAAGGTGCAAGTACAAATGGAATTCGTGGAATGGGGCTAATTCCTGTGGCCCAGCTCATGGGAGGATTCGCCACAGTTGAAAGGACAAGATACACGGTGAACATCCACCCGGGTCAACTCACTGCATTCGCTTCCCATGGAAGGTTGGAGAAAAGAATTCTTAATGGATAGGGATTACGTTAACAAACCAGGAGTTTCTTATTTCTGCTCGCTCTGCTGTATTACAAATTAAGAATCTGGAGGCACAACACTTAACGAAATTTTAGGTACGAAAGAATAAAAGATGGAGGCATATTCACCAGTAAAAGCACCTAACTCGTGACCAAACCGAGTGCCTCCTCCCACACATAGAACATTTCACCCCAGTTGTGTCACTGAGTCCTCATCAAACTGCTCTGACATGGATACTAGGAAGATCCCCAATGCCCAGAGACTTGGTGCACCTTGTCCTAAGGGCTTCGGCCAGCGGCCCGTGTCTCTGAGCCTTTCCCACCTGCTCCTCAGGCCACTGTCACCAACTCTATATCACGTGCATCGGGGCCTCCTTAGACACCATCGCACTGTACGCGGTGCCATTGCCCAAGCACAGTCCAAAGCTATTGCACGGAAAGTTCTAGAAATAACTGACTTTTGAATAACTTTTTAGTACACTATGGGGTTATCATTGTTCTATTTTATTACTGGTTATTACTATTGGTCTCTGCGCTTAGTTCATAATTTAAACTTGCACATGTAGGGAAAAATTAGCCCCAGTGTTCAGTGCTATCTGCGGGTTCAGGGATCCACAGAGTATCTTTGAATGAATCCCCTGTGGATGAGGGGTGACCATTAGCATGCTGGGAGAAGATAGGATAAGTAAATTTTTCAAGTAATTATACGATTGAGTCTTTGAATGGCATCAACATTTGATTTTAATCAACAGTGATGGGAATTCCTTCACCCACAAATACAATGTATGTAATATGATGTAAATGCTTTGTAATGGAAAAATCATCACTATTAATATCAATTACAGGGGCCAGCACTATAGCATATCGGGTAAAGCTGCCAGCATCCCATATGGGAGCTGGTTCAAGGCCCAGCTGCTCCACTTCCGATACAGCTCTCTGCTATGGCCTGGGAAAGCAGTGGAGACGGCCCAAGTCCTTGGGCCCCTGCACTCACATGGGAGAACCGGAGGAAACTCCTGGCTCCTGGCTTTGGATCAGCGCAGCTCCAGCCACTGCGGGCAACTGGGGAGTGAACTAGCAGATGGAAGACCTCTCTCTCTCTCTCTCTCTCTCTCTCTCTCTCTCTCTCTCTCTGCCTCTCCTCTCTCTGTGTAACTCTTTCAAATAAATAAATAATTAAATATTTAAAAAAAAATCAATTACTACGCTGCTTTTGAGTTAAAACCACATAGGGAACTTCAGCTCCTCACTAACTCAGGCCAACGACCACACTGTTCACCCTGCCATTTTTCAGAATGCAAACACGTCAGTGTTTCTCCTCCTGGCTCTGCCAGGACCCCAGGCCAAGAGCAGGAGCAGGTGCTGGCTTCCCCCTCCTCTGCTGTGCCACGGGAGCCACAGCCCCACCTGCCTCGCCATCCGCTGTGGGGCTCAAATAACTCACAAGGTAGCCAGTAAGCTGTCAACCGCCAAAGACTTGTCCTTTAGGGTTGTAAACTCTCCCTCTCAGAGCTGAATTTAAAGAGGAGTGAAATTCACACATGGCTAACAGTGTCCACAGCCCAGGAGTGACTCGTCCAGCTGACTGGCCAGGGAGAAGTTCGCCACAGTTTCCAATGACAAGCTTCAGTAATCGTGCCTCTGGTTCTCACGGTTCCTGCAAGGCCACAGCTCTACAGCTAAGAGACGCTTGTGTCTTCCTAGAACAGGTCTAGAAACTGCCACACGCTTGCACGGAATGAGACAGCAGGCTCCCCGATGGGGCACATTAACTCATTGGGAGAGGAATGAATTCAGATGCTTTCCATTTCTGTTTGTTTTGTTTGACAGGCACAGCAACAGAGAGATTGGGAAAGACAGATAGAGAGATCTTCCATCCCCCGGTTCCCAAATACTTGCAATAGCCGGGGCTGGCCAGGCTGAAGCCAGGAGCCGGGAACCTGACTCTCCCTGGGCTCCCACATGGAGGCAGGGGCCCAAGCACATAAGCCATCTACGGCTGTTTTCCCGGGCGCATTAGCAGGGAGCTGGATTGGAAGCGGAGCAGCCAGGACTCCAAATTGGCCCTGCGTTATGAGATGGCACTGCCAGTGAGGACTTAACCTCCGTGCCAGCACACCGGCCTCAGCTGGGCCGCTGGCCTTTCTTCAGGGTAACTAATCCAGGCCAAAAATCTCGTGCACAGGATCAAATGGTTTACTCTGGCAATAACCCACAAAGTAAGGGAAGGCAAGAAAGACAATCATTCCGAAGCCAGCTTCACAGTCTAGTTCAAAGACATTAAACGTTTCCTATAAAGAGAAAATAAGGAGTGGGTGTTGGGCACAGCAATGAAGATGCCCACATCCCAGGCCGGCGCCACGGCTCAATAGGCTAATCTTCCGCCTGCGGCGCTGGCACCCCGGGTTCTAGTCCCGGTCGGGACACCGGATTCTGTCCCGGTTGACCCTCTTCCAGGCCAGCCCTCTGCTGTGGCCCAGGAGTGCAGTGGAGGATGGCCCAAGTGCTTGGGCCCTGCACCCCATGGGAGACCAGGAGAAGCACCTGGCTCCTGGCTTCGGATAAGCACAGTGCACCAGCCGTAGTGGCCATTGGAGGGTGAACCAACGGCAAAGGAAGACCTTTCTCTCTGTCTCTCTCACTGTCCACTCTGCCTGTCAAAAAAAAAAAAAAAAAAGATGCCCACACCCCATAATGAGGTGCCTGGCTTCCTGCTAACACACACCCTGGGAGACACCAAGTGACGAACCAAGCATTCGAGTCCCTGCCATCCATGTGGGAGACCTGCACTGAGTTCCAGACTCCTGGCTTTGGTCTCAGTTAGTGCAGGCATTCAGAGAGTGAAACATATGATCTCTCTCTCTCTCCCTTCCTCTCTTTCTCTCCCCCCTATACCTTTTAAATTAATAAAATAAATGAATTTTTAAAAAGCTATGTATGGATTTGAATTTTTTTTGCACCAAAATCAACTTTCCATGAACTTCTGAATATGCCCGCTGAAGTCCAAAAGGCAAAATGCAAAAATCAAATAAAAGTCATGTAGAGTGAAGTAACACAGAATTCCTAACCCAAATCTCCTGTCTTTCTTGCCATATCTTTCCTTTCATGGAGAGGCAGAGACGGGGAGAGAAAGCAGCCACCAGCTGGTTCTCCCCCCAGATGCCACAGTGGTTGGGTGCGATCCAGGTCTCCCACGTGTGAGAGGAATCCAGGCCCTGGAGCCTCACGGCGGCCTCCCAAGGTCTATGCCGATGGGAAGTGGGATTCACAGCCAGAACTCGGGGGGCAGGCCCAGGGCTCCAGTGTGCCAGGCAGACATCTCAGCTGCGTGTTTTCGGTTTTGGTTTTAACATTCATTCATTCATTCATTTATTTGAAAGTCAGAGTTAGAGAGAGGGAGACACAGAGAGAGGGGAAGAGAGAGAGAGAGAGAGATCTTCCACCCGCTGGTTCACTCCTAGGTGGCCGCAATGGCCAGGGCTGCGCCAGGCACAGGCCAGGAGCCAGGAGCTTCTTCCAGGTCTCCCACATGGGCGCATCTTCCGCTGCTTTCCCAGGCCATTTGCAGGGAGCTAGATCTGAAGTGGAGCAGCCAGGACTCAAACCACTGCCCACATGGGATGCTGGCTGCTATGCCACAACACCAGCCCCTTAACCAGCATCTTAATCGCTAGGCCAAGCACCCATCCCTATCTCACTTCTTTTTAAAGACATTTATTTGAATGTCAGAATTACAGGGAGAGAGAGAGAGAGTGAAATCTTCCATCCGCTGGCTCACTCCCCAGATGGCTGCAATGGGCAGAGCTGGGCTGATCTGAAGCCAGGAGCCAGGAGCTTCTTCCAAGTCTCTCATATGGGTGCAGGGGCCCAAGCACTTGGGCCATCTTCTACTGCTTTCCCAAGTGCATCAGCAGGGAGCTGGATTGGAAGGGGACTTGAATCTATGCTCATAGCAGGGGCCGGTGCCATAGGGGTAGGCTTTACCTGCTGGGCCTTAGCACCAGGCCCCCACCTCACCTTCTAAATGAAACATATGGGGGCCAGCACCGTGAACACTGTGGCACAGCACATTGGGCTTCTGCCTGCAACTCTGGCATCCTGTTTAGGTGCCGGTTCGAACCCTGGCTGCTCCACTTCTGATCCAGCTCCCTGCTAATGCACCTGGAAAAGCAGCAGAAGATGGCCCAAGTCCTTGGAGACCCAGATGGAGTGCTAGGACCCAAGCTTTGGCGTGGCCCAGTCTCCCTCTCTCTGTAGGTCTGCTTTTCAAATAAATAAAAGTTAAATCTTAAAAATAAATAAATGAAACTTATATAACTTCCACATTCTTTAACAATCATACAAAGTCGATCTTTGTCAGAGTCCTTTCACCAATTGAAATAAAATACACAAGATTTAGAATGGTATTATCTAAATAATAAAAAACAACCAGAGGGCAAATATTTCTTTAAGAACGTGATTTGGGGTTAACACAGTAGCACTAAGAACCCTAAGCCCGTTCTTTGAGTGACTTAACTGGCTGCACCCCTGGGATTCCCGGGACAACACACCTTAGACAACCCTGCCAGTAAACGATGTGGGATCCTCCTGTGTCGCTCTTCCGGGCTAACTGAAGAACTGCGTCCTGGGGTCTTCGTGAAACACACTGTCTGAGAAGCCCTGCAAGGAGCAGACAGCAATGCTGTCACCCTGGCTTGCTTGTTTGCCTGAATAAATAAATAAACACAAGTTTCCTCCTTTGTCTCGGGCCTGGACGAAGCCTCCAGCTTCCCGCTGGAGTTGGACGTTATGGCCCTGCCTTCGCCATCTGCGCGATTAACAGTCTGTGTCCGACCAACCTGCCCACCTTGCCAGCTCCCTCTGCGGGCTGCAGTCACTCCCCAAGGAGCCTTTCTCAGCAAGAGTGAGAGGCTGCAGATCATTTGTGGGACCTGTCAGAACTCAGGGAAGGGGGTGCTTTGTGGGCACGGACTGCCTCCTTTGTCTACTCCGGGTTCAGGGTCCCTTGGGGCTGACTCTGCACCTGGTGGACCCACAGAAGTTAATTTCTAGAGGGGTTGGCTCTCCCTTCCCTGCCGGGCTGTGTCCACAACAAGGAAAAGGTTTTTAAATTAAGCTTCTGATAAAACATGACTGAGATGCACAGACCCTAACAGACCAAAGGCAGGGCTCCCAGCATGAGGCTGCTTCAAAAATGTCCAGATGTTTGGCACGGCAGTTAGGTCGCTGCTTGGAACACCCACATCCCCTATTGGAGTCCCTGGTTTCAAGTCCAGACTCCACAGCTAATCCATCGTCCTGCCATTGTGTACCCCAGAAGGCAGCAAGTCATGGACCAAGAACTTGGGTCCCCACCACCAACGTGCTGCGAGACCCAATCCAGTTCCAGGCTCCTGGC
The DNA here is from genome assembly GCA_949820135.1 of Sylvilagus floridanus. Lineage (NCBI taxonomy): Eukaryota > Metazoa > Chordata > Mammalia > Lagomorpha > Leporidae > Sylvilagus > Sylvilagus floridanus. The sequence continues at coordinate 18,021,808 of OX463228.1, read as the reverse complement.
TTCAGCCTGTCCCAGCCACAGCTGTTGCAGGAAGTTGGTGAGTGATCAAGTAGATGGAAGCTCTCTCTCTCTCTTTCTTCTGAATAAATTAATAAAGGTTTCTTAAAAGTTTATGGAAGATGGGATTTAAAAGTTTATCTTGGGGGCAGGTGCTGTGGCGTAACAGGTAAAGCCACCACCTGCATCCTTATGGACGCCAGTTCAAGTCCTGGCTGCTCTACTTCTGATCCGTCTCTCTGCAATGGCCTGGGAAAGTAGTAGAAGATGGCCCAAGTGCTTGGGCCCCTGCACCCATATGAGAGACTTGGAAGAAGCTCCTGGCTCCTGGCTTCAGATCAGCCCAGCTCCAGCTGTGGCGGTCATCTGAGGAGTGAACCAGCGGATGAAAGATCTCTCTCTCTCTCTCTCTCTCTCTGCCACTGCCTCTCTGTATCTCTGGCTTTCAGATAAATAAATAAATCTTTAAAAAAAACGTTTATCTTGGTGCAAAACATGAAATCCATGCTTACACAAACTTTTGAAAAAGTTCCTGGAAAGTGCATATTACAAATCAATAAAGCAAGGGCCTCAAACAGTTGTGGCACTTTTCTCATTCCACTTTTCCACCGACTGTATGAAGCATCCTGGCCTAGTCTTCTTGGCTCATAAGGCAATAAGCTCTGAATTCCTCGCCCCCTTTCAAGCAAAGAACAGACTCTGCCCCTGAAAACACAATGCTATTTTTACTCCACTTCTACAGCTCTGAAATAAGAGGACCCCAAGGAACGTCTGTGGCTCCCCAGTATGAAGTCAGGCACTTCCCTCACCCTTGGGTAGACGAAAATCCCCCGTGCCCTGGGTATGACCCCTAGCTACAGTCAAAACACTTCCGTATTCTTAGGTTCGTTATCCCCAGGTGTGTAAGTGCTCTGTTATTATCTGCATATCCTTACCTCTGCACCCTGATTCCTCTGTCTCTGATGCCAAAGAACAAGACTGCTCAAGGATCTGGGGACTTTTGCAACCAGCTCTGAGCAAATGACGCATTGTCATGACCGAACGGCGTTCGCTCAGATATGGAAGGGCTATGCCTTCACTATTTTGCTGCTTTGAAAGGGGACTTCAGCATCAAAAACTGAAATGTCAAAATCCAGGAACACTGGAAATCATCCAATGATTCTTTTTTATTTTTTTTTAATAAAAGACAGAGCCCTCATCCCCTACTTCACTCCCTATATATGCACAATGGCCAAGTCTGGGTTAGGATGCAGACAGGGGCCAAGAGCTCAATCCGGGTCTCCCACATGCGTAGCAGGGATCTAACTACCTAAGCCCTCACAGGCGCCTGCCAGGTCTGTGTTAGCAGGAAGCCAGAATCAGGGCCAATGCCAGGAATCAAACCCAGGTGCTCCAGTAAGGGACATGGTGTCTTAACCAGCGAATTAACCATTGGGCCAAATGCCTGCCCACAAATCATTATCTTTTTTAAAGAGTTATTTACTTGAAAGAGTTACAGAGTAGAGACACACAGAGACAGAAAGAGAGAGAGAGAGAGGTGTCTTCCATCCACTGGTTCACTCCCCAAATGGCCCCAATGTCAATCCAAAGCCAGGAGCCAGGAGCTTCTCCCGGGTCTCCCACATGAAGTGCAGGGACCCAAAGACCTGGGCCATCTTCTACTGCTTTCCCAGGCCACAGCAGAGAGCTGGATCGGAAGTGGAGGAGCCGGGACTCAAACTGGCACCTATATGGGATGCCAGCATTGCAGGCAACGGCTTTAATCCACTACGCCACATCGCCAGCCCCACAAATCAATATCTTGATTCTTGCATGGCCCAAATATAGGAGATATTAACCAACTTCCACAGACAAGCCACTAGTCCTCACCACCTCCCCAGGGAAGATGTGTACACTTCCACAGCAGGGCTGTCACCAGGGCTGCGGGTCCCATCAGGTTGTATGAGAGCAGCAGGTGCAGGCCACGCAGACCGAGTCATGTCAGCCCCGCAGGGTGCAATGTCACAGTCAGGCTTCCACAGGCGCAATGCACACCCACCCACACACTCCCCACGCGCAGCCAAGGCAAACGGCCCCAGCTGGAAAACACACACGGCCACACCTTGAGACAGGGTCATAAAGTATCACAGTCAGGGGCACCCAGGGAGAAAGAAGCAGACACAGAGACTCAGAAAGGAAACGCACGCAGTCATTATGAAAGATAAAGTACACCTCCTTGATCCCAAACTCCACCATCAAACACCCAGCGTCACTCGCCGATTTTTATCAAGGCCACCTAGGCCTATAGAAAATGAACACGCAGGGGCAGACACTGTGGGCAGCAGGCGAGGTCACCGCCTGGGACATCTGTCTCCAATCTCACGGTGCCTGGTTCAAGCTCTGGCTACTCTGTGCTTGCAATTCAGCTTCCTGCCAGCGCACCGGGGGGACTGCAGAGGATGTCCCAAGTACTTGGGCTCCTGCCACCCATGTGGGGACTCTCATGGAGCTCCTGGGTCCTGGCTGTAGCCTGGCCCAGCCCCAGCTGTTGCAGCTATTTGGGGAGTGAGCCAACCAAAGGAAGATCTCTCTCTCTCTCTCTTCTCTCTCTCTCTCTCTCTCTCTCTCTCTCTCTCTCTCTCTCTCTCTCTCTCTTTCAAATAAATAAATAAATCTGGAAGGAAGGAGGGAAGGAAGGAAGGAAGGAAGGAAGGAAGGAAGGAAGGAAGGAAGGAAGGAAGGAAGGAAGGAAAAGTGTAGATCTTCAGAAGCCTTCTGTAATCTTATTTCAGTCAAAATATTAAAATGTGGAAATGGTTTTCATTTCCACCCCAGTGGCCTCCTTGATCTCTAGTAAGTCAAAGTGCAAAAGCAGAGAACCAAACCAGCTCTCAGTAAAGAAACCTCCTGCTTGTACAAATTCCAAAGACTCTCCACCAAAATATTTAAACTTCTTTTAAAATGTAATTGAAAGGCAGAGACAGAGAGAGACAGAGACAGAGAGAGATCTTTCATCCACTGGTTCACCCCACCACCACCACCACCACAAATGCCCACAATAGCCAGGGCTGGGCCAGGCCGAAGCCAGGAGCCAGGAGCTCCTCCACGCGCAGTAGGGATCCAAGTTCACTGAACCACCACCCGCTGTCTCCCACGATGCACGGCAGCAGGAAGCTGGAATCCGGAGCAGAGCCAGGCCACAAACTCACCGCTGTGCCCAAACACGACTCCCCGCCACGCTTTCTGACCTGCTCCTTCTAAACTCGCCAGTTCTTGGCAGTGGGTGTTAATCAACGTAAAAAGTGAAGTTTCCGTGGTTTTAACCAAAGTCCCAGGTTTCAGATCTCACTTTCCCCCTCCCCCTGATTTCGCGTCTGCTGTTTTTAGGTAGGAAAACAGTTAAGCTGAAAAGTTTTTTCCTCTCCCTGAAGGCTTCTCCCAATCTATTTATAGGGCTGGCAGTTTTCCCAATCCAAATAGAATTTATTAGGAAAGGTGACCGTCCACTTTCAGTGACAATATTGGTTATGTTTTTTGCTTTTCCTAAGGGAAAAATCAATCGTGCACCAAATTGATGGCTCCCTCACCCTTTCATCCGTAGAGACCACTGATCAGCACAGACTGAGGTCTCAACTGGTCTTTTTGTGGCCTGCGTGGATACTAATCCCCAGTCACAGGCTGGTTGGCCTAAGTATCCGGCCGGGCAGCCAGGGACAGTGGTTTATGAGCCATTTACTCTCCCACTGACTCACTGGGAGGTGTCAAACAACTCACTGCATTAAGCTGCTCTCTAGGGCCATAAAAGATGATTACAAACACAGTTAAAAGGAACTTTTTTTTTTATTATTTGAGAGAGGGAACTCCCGTCCACTGGTTCACTCCTCAAATGCCCATAACAGCTGGGGTGAGATGAGGGTAGGCGAAGCTCAATCCAGGTCTCCCACACGGGTGGCAGGGACCCAGCTAGGTGAGCTGCCCAGGGTCTGCCCTAGCAGGGAGCTGGAGTCAGGAGGTGGAGCCAAGGCTTGGACTCCAACACAGGATGCGAGCAGCTGGGTCCCTGTCTGCAGTGGTCGGCCAAGTACCTGACCCAAGAGAAACATATTTTGGCTAGTTTTTACTATTATTACTATTATTATTAAAAAGTATAATGGCATCCAGTATTATAATTAGGTAGGGTTTAAATAACCAATTCAATCCATTGCTGCCTACTCTATAGCCACCCCTTCCTAAGACACAGCCCAACCACATACTAGAGTGCGGAACAAGAGAAGACACGGTAGCTGCACTGACCGTGACATTCAGTGTCCCAGAGGCCTGGAATTGGTATATAAGATGCTGTGGTTTATACAGAATTTGGCTCTCCAAACTCATGCACAGGTTTAAACCCCAAAGTCTCATGCTGATGACCAATGGCAGCTGGACAGATGAAAGTGGAACTCATTCTAAGGATGGTGTCCAAAGAAGGGGCCCTGGGAACTGGCTGGGTTGGATCGGATTATTAGGGGAGAGCCCCCAAGAGAACCATGATGGTGCTGTAAGGAGAGACCACACAGAGGGAGATGAGGAGCTCGCTCCTTGCCTCTCTGCTTCCTGGCTCACCAGTTGGCCATTCCTGCAGCCATTCCACCATTGCCAGCCTCCACCAAACGCCAAACTACTGGGCCACCTAATCTTGGACTGAGAGCCTCCACAACAGTGAGCCGAAATAAGCCTCCTTTCTTACCAAGAAACTCCTATCCTCCTCTCAGGTATTTTCACTGAAATCGCCAGGCCCTGGGGCCCTAAAGAGACCACCAGCTGGCCCACCTCCTGCAGCAGGCAAACATCACCGTGGCCTACACACTGTTAGTCCTGCAAATACACATGCCGAAAACAGTCACGCCAAATAGAAAAACAACTGACTGTAAACATGGGTATTTCCAAGGCTTTGTTTGCTATCCTCTAAGATACGGGTGTTCTGCTCCACCCACATCTAACTGCTATGAATTCACTCATTTTCTCTGCTAAGTCAGTCTCAATTTATACATCACCAGTCCCACCATCCGGTGTCCCCCAATGTCTATGACTCCACAAAAGCAGGCGATGGCTGGGTGCCCTGGTCCAGGAGGAGCCCTGCAGCTCCTGCACCCCCAGCTTAACCTCCCAGTGGAACCAGGAAATGGACAGGGAGGAGGGGAGCCCTGAAGTAGGCTCATCGTCACAGACCTTTGTCTCTGTAAAAGGTGCGAGCAGCATGGGAATCGTGTTGACTCACAGCTGTTGACAAAGAACCTACAGGAGGAAAAGTTTGTTCTATTAGTTCTGGTCTGTGGTTTCCATCACCAGCTTCATTATACCAGAACCTGGGGCTCAGAGGGCAAGCTGTCCCCCTCTAACCATTAAATCAGGATCCACTAAACTTGAAGAGATGATTTTTATCCCAGTGATCTTAGGAGAAGATAAAATCTCTGCACACTCTTGTCTCACGCCATTAACACCGTGCCCTTTGTACTCACAAAGCATTCACTGTGTTTCCCCTTTCACATTTTTGCCTCTGTCCTTAAATCAAGTTACATGGCAAGAAATGCAAGGGGGGAGGAGAATTTCAGAACCACTGGCGTGAATATTAATTCTGACTAAGCAAGTAGAAAAGGCTACAAGAGAAGTGCAGCTTGTGGGCTCGGTGTTTGGTCTATCGTTAAGGCACCAGCTGGGGTATCCCATCCCAGATCGGAGCGCCTGGGTTCAAACCCAGCTCAGCTCCTGCCTCCAGCTTCCTGCTAATGCAGACCCTGGGAGGCAGAGTGGCGGCTCAAGTGACTGGGTCCCCAGCCCCCAGCTTCCCACCTGTCCCCACAGCATCATTTGAGGCATTTGGGGTAGGGAGTAGAGGGAAGCAGCACATGGAAGTTATCTCTTTCCCCCATTCTTTCTAACGCAGCTTGTTTTCAACATGCTTATACATTACTAAGTCTTTTTTTTTTAAGATTTATTTATTTATTTATTTGAAAGTCAGAGTCACACAGAGAGAGGAAAAGCAGAGAAAGAGAGATCTTCCATCCAGACTCACTCCCTAATTGGCTGCAATGGCTGGAGCTGTGCCAATCTGAAGCCAGGAGCCAGGAGCTTCTTCCCGGTCTCCCACACGGGTGCAGGGGCCCAAGGACTTGGACCATCTTCTGCTGCTTTCCCAGGCCACAGTGGAGAGCTGGATCAGAAGTGGAGCAGCCAGGTCTCAAACCGGCACCCATATGGGATGCCGGCACTGCAGGCAGTGGCTTTACCCACTACACCACAGCGCTGGCCCCATTGCTATGTCTTTAGCAAGATGTTTGTCTTCTCTTTCAGATTACCCACTTATGAAGTCCACTCATTTTTCCTAAAAAAGCAGTTACAGCAAATAAGCTCAAAATACTTTCTGCCTCTCAAAATACATATTTCTTTTGAGCAACATTTTTTCCACTTTGAAGTTCCCACTAATCCCAAGACAGAGGAGTCTGGATCCACAGCAACCTGTCAGATAAAAGAGTTCAGGCAGCTTCCAGATAGTCTCCTGGACCCCTGAGCTGTTCTCTCCCAGAAAATGCAGCAAATCACAGTAATTTGGGAGCACCCAGCACAAAAGAGGCGTCTGGAGTGGGGAGTACTTTAAAACGTTGATGTTCTCTTATGCAACTACAGGAAGATCCGAAAGAACTAAAAATGAGCAAAATGCAGAATGGATATCTAACAGAAAGCTAATGCAAGGGATCCACCATGAAGGGAGGGAAGAAAGCCGAGCAAATAGGAAGATTACACTGCCCAAGCCAACAAAGCTTTAACTCTCCTAATCCTGCTGCTTAAGAGCCTTGGAAACAATAACCTTCCAGAAAGCAGATGCAAGGAGCCAAGAAGAGACAAAGGGCATCGCACGCACCTCTGGCAAGTGCAGCCAGAAGTGACTGGGGCAAGAAAGCAGCAAAGCCAGGAACAGCCCAAGTTGGTTAAACAGAGAGTCACGGAGAGAGATGAGCAGTGACCTGAGTCGCATTCACGGAGAGCTGAGCGCCCGCCCCAGTCCCCACGACCTTCCAGCTCCCTCGGTCTCCCAGGGGCCAGCCTTTACCCTGCTTTATGTAGAGGAGCAAAAAATATGAGTTTTCTGATTTCCAAGAAATGTTATCCGCTCATATTTTAAAGGACTGTGGGGTCAACACCTCCTCCCGTGTGATCACATAAATGTGGGAAAATTAAATCCATCTTTACAATCAAGAATTGTAAGACTAGGTCGCATCCATCCTAAACAAAGGAATACGTTTCTATCTACAGGCGTATTAACACGGAGACAATTCACATGTCAAATGCGCACAGCTACACGGAGCTCTAGTAATACTGGGTGGAGCTTGTGTGGCTTGTGTACATGTTAATGAGCATATGTTTCTTAAATAACAGCTTTCCAAAACATATTAAAACAATATGCAACAGCACTTCAAAAAGTTCACAGGAAATGGAATTAAAAATGTTTATTTTGGTGCAAAAAATACTGAAATTCATGCATAGTTATTCTTATATTTTTAAAATGCTTTTTCCATGAACTTTTTGGAGGTCACTGTATGCATGGATTTCAAATAGTTTCACACCAAAATTATCTTTTAACTCCATTTGCCACAAACTTCTCGAAACACTCTCATCGTTTCAAATCAGAAACAAGCCAGTGGGAAATTGAGCAAAAGAAACAAACAAGGGAAACCTAAAAGGGGTGTAAAAAACTAACTATCCAGAATATGTGAATGAGTACATAGATTGTGATAGTTTCACACAATGGAATATTAAAGAAAGGAAATTAATAAATCAGACATATGTATATATATATATCAACATAAGTGGATCTCTCTGTGGAGAGGGAAAGCATAACTTGAAGAACACACAACTTGCAATAAAACTACATATTAATTATATAGCATCTTAAGGAACAGGCTTCATGGTGCAGCCAATTAAGCTGTCGCCTGGGACTTGTGCGACCCCTACAGCAGTTTCTGGGATTGAGTCCCGGATCTTCTGCTTCCAATCCAGCTTCCTGCTAACGTGCCTGGGAAGCAACAGTTGATGGTCCAAGTGCTTGGGTTCCCGCCACCTACATAAGAGAGACTTGGATTGAGTTCTGGGCTCTTACCTTTGGCCTGGCCCAACCTTGGCTGTTGCAGGCATTTGATGCCCACAAATACCAGGAGGCAGTAACTCAATGCAGGTCCCACAGGCTAGGGGGTGGCATGAGCCCTATGACTTGAGCCATGACCACTGCCTGTCATTACCGAACACTTTCCTGCTTGAGCGGGAAGCTGGAGTCGGGAGCCAAAAACGGGGATGAAACACAGGTACTCTGCAGTGGGATGTGCACGTCTATTATATTGATTTCTTTCTTTATTTGAAAGGCAGAGTTACAGAGAGAGGAAGAGATCTTCCATCGGCAGGTTCACTCTCCAAAATGGCTACAAGGGCTGGCGGGGGGGGGGGGGGCCGCAGGCTGAAGCCAGGAGCCTGGAACTCCATCCAGCTCTCCCACATGGGTGGCATCGGCTCAAAGACTTGGTCCATCTTTCACTGTTTTCCCAAAAGCTGGATCAGAAGTGGAGCAGCTGGGACTCGAACCTGTGCTCATACGGGATGCCAGTGACACATACAACGGCTTAACTCACTACACCACAATGCCTGCCTCAGATGTGGGCATCTTAATCAGCATCTTAATCACTATGCCAAAACCACCTCCCCTTAAGATTCTTAAAAAAAAAAAACTTTCTTTATAAAGCACTTATATATTTGAAAGAGTTACAGAAAAGGAGAGAGAGAGAGAGATTTTCCATCTGCTGGTTCACTTCCCACATGACCACAATGGCTGGGACTGGGCCAGGCTGGAGCCAGAAGCCAGGAGTTTCATCCGGGCCTCCCATGTGGGTGCAGGGGCCAGGCACTTGAGCCATCTTCCACTGCTTTCCCAGGCCACAGCAGAGAGCTACATAGGAAGCTGAGCAGCTGGGACTGGAACCGGTGCTCTCATGGGAAGCTGGCACCACTGGCTACGGCTCAGCCTGCTGCACCACCACACCGGCCCCAAGACGCGTGGATCCCCTGCATTCTCTCCAACCCAGCTCTACCCCACAGTTTACCAAGATCTTTACAGGGCACAAAACAAACAGATCTGCACATCCTTAGATCATTTAGTAAATCCTTGTAGATTTATTACAGATTCTGGCACATAAAATTTAGCTGAAGAAAGTGCTATGGCCCAGGCTGGGCATTTGGCACAGAGGCTAAGATGTCATTTCCAATGCCCACCTCCCGTAGTGGAGTGCCCGCGCTCGAGCATCAGCTCCACTTCCAACACCGGCTTCCTGCCAGTGCGCATCCAGAGAGGCAGCAGGTGATGGCCCTGCCGCAGCACGGGAGACCCGGATGGATTCCTGAGCCCTTTGCAGGCCTCAGTCTCTCTCTCTCTCTCCTTCTCTCTCTGTGTAACCGTGACTTTCAAATAAATAAATAAATGAATCTTAAAAAAAAAAAAAGAGGAAGGAAGAAAGGAAGTTGGGGCCAGCGCCGTGGCTCAATAGGCTAATCCTCCACCTTGCGGCGCCAGCACACCGGGTTCTAGTCCCGGTCGGGGCGCCGGATTCTGTCCCGGTTGCCCCTCTTCCAGTCCAGCTCTCTGCTGTGGCCCGGGAGGGCAGTGGAGGATGGCCCAGGTCCTTGGGCCCTGCACCTGCATGGGAGACCAGGAGAAGCACCTGGCTCCTGCCATTGGATCAGTGCGGTGCGCCGGCCACAGCGCACCAGCCGCAGCGGCCATTGGAGGGTGAACCAACGGCAAAGGAAGACCTTTCTCTCTGTCTCTCTCTCTCACTGTCCACTCTGCCTGTAAAAAAAAAAAGAAAGAAAGGAAGTTGGTAGGGTAGGTAGGTAGGGGGGAAGAGAAGAAAGGAAGTCATATATATATATATATATATATAGCTTTTATTTAAAGAAGGAAGTCTTTTTTTAAACATGTATTTATTTATTTGAAGGACAGAGTTACAGAGAGAGGCAGAGCCAGAGAGAGAGAGAGAGGTCTTCCAGCTGATGGTTCACTCCCCAGAGGACCACAACAGCCAGAGCTGAGCTGATTCAGGAAGCCAGGACCTTCCTCCAGGTCTCTCAATGTGGGTGCAGGGGTCCAAGGACTTGGGCCATCTTCTACTGCTTTCCCAGGCCGTAGCAGAGAGCTGGATCAGAAGAGGAGCAGCCAGGATTCAAACCAGCGCCCATATGGGATACTGGCACTGCAGGCTGGGGCTTTAAACTGCTGCGCCACAGCGCCGGCCTGGAAGACATTTTAATTCAAATCTTCCCCAAATTAGTGTCCCTCCTTGTCCTCCTTGAGCTCTCATGTCTAACCCTCGGCCTCTGCAGACACATTGGCCAGCAGGAGGCTCTAACTAAGTCCTCGCTGCCCAGTCTTGTAGAACCACCAAATCTTAGCATTCTGGCTGGTGACTACCAAAGAAGAGAAAAAGCAGCCAGCACTCGAACAACGGTGTGATTTGGCAGCTGTCTTTTCCCAGCGTGCCCACCGGCCGGACCTCTCTAACGGGTATCCGTTTGTTGGGCAGCAGCTGAGCCCAGCAGCCATGGAAACACAGGTGTCTGCTGCACCAGCGGTGAAGCCGCCCCGCCCAGCTCCGCTTCCCTGGGAGAGGCTGGAGAGCAGGCAAAATCGCCAGCAGCACTTTCTCACCTGAAGACAAACAACCCCAGTGCCTTGTTTCCGAGCTTTCTCTTAAGGATACAAGTTTGCCAACTTGTGACGCCAGGTCTTATCATCTCTGGGAAAGGACACAATGCATGCTGTGACTGCTCCCTATCGTGGCTCTGACTTGCAACGTGCGCAGGGGCTCCTTTAGAAATATATCTGGCTTTTTTTTTTTTTTAAACCAGGAGGCTGGGAACTCAACCCATGTCTCCCAACTACCTGAGCCATCACCACTGCCCCCTCCAAGGATCTGCCATGGTAGGAAGCCAGAGTCAGGAGTTGCAGCTGGGGATCGATCCCAGGCACGCCAGTGTGGGACAGGGGCTTTTCCCAATTGTTGGGCTAAATGCACACGCCTACATCTGACCTTTAAAAAACATAAATTGAGGCGGGCAAGTGTGTGCCACAGCAGTTAAACCACCACTTGAGACGCCTGCATCCCACATCAGAGTGCCTGGTTGGAGTCCTGGCTACCCCACTTCTGATCTAGCAACCCCATATGGGATCCCGACGTCACAGGTGGCAAGGTTACCCGCTAAGCCACAACACCAGCCCCCAAAATTCTTTGGGTTTCCTTTTCATGGAATTTCAGGCTACAGTTCTGAGGTTTCTAAGAAACAGACTTTTCCTTGCCCATAGGAATACCTGTACTTGTCTACATTTGCCCAAACACACATAACATACTCCTAACCAGAAACATCATGAGTTATTTTTTCCCTATTGGTGAACAATTAGAACACTCTCAAAACCTGTCTTATGCGTTCTAAATATTTTCCCAAGCAGAACCCAAAGTAGAACGACTCTGACAAAAGAAAAACCTGTCGTTCTTTGCGGGAAGCTCCTCCAACTTATTTGGGTCGGAAGTTGATTGACAGAGGTACTGAGATATGTACTCATCGTTTTTTGTTCATTTGAGAAGCAGAGAGAGAAGAAACCATCCAAGAAAATGCCCTCAATGGCCAGGACAGAGCAGAGGCTGGAGCCAGGAATGCAATCCAGGGCTCCTGCATGGGTGAGAGGTCCTTGAACCATGACCACTGCCTGCCAATTTCTGCATCGGCGAGAAGCTGGAGCCAGGCGCCACAGCCGAGAATCCAGCCCAGGCACCCTGATGTGAGACACAGGTGTCTTAACCACGAGGCTAAACACCTGCTCCGATTTGCATCTGTGTTTAAAAGTTAATCTCAATATTTGTACATTCTTTCTGACAATCTACAGTGGGATAAAAGTGCAAAACTCAGTGGTATTTCCCTTGGTATAGCCTGAAAGAACAGGCAAATGCTCCTTACACAGGTGACCAAACCTGTAGGTTCTTTATTTGATTTTAATGATTAAAAGGGGGGCCGGCGCTGTGGCGTAGTGAGTAAAGCAGCCACAATCCATATGGGCACTGGTTCAAGTCCTGGCTGCTTCACTTCTTTTTTTTTTTTTAATTTTTTTTTTTTTTTTGACAGGCAGAGTGGACAGGGAGAGAGAGAGACAGAGAGAAAGGTCTTCCTTTGCCAGTGGTTCACCCTCCAATGGCTGCCGCGGATGGCGCAACGCGCTCATCCGATGGCAGGAGCCAGGTGCTAGGTGCTTTTTCCTGGTCTCCCATGGGGTGCAGGGCCCAAGCACTTGGGCCATCCTCCACTGCACTCCTGGGCCACAGCAGAGGGCTGGCCTGGAAGAGGGGCAACCGGGGCAGAATCCGGTGCCCGGACCGGGACTAGAACCCGGTGTGCCGGCGCCGCAAGGCGGAGGATTAGCCTGTTGAGCCACGGCGCCGGCTTGCTTCACTTCTGATCCAGCTCTCTGCTATGGCCTGCGAATGCAGTAGAAAATGGCCCAAGTCTTTGAACTCCTGCCACCCATGTGAGAGACCCGGAAGAAGCTCCCGGCTCCTGGCTTCGGATCTGCACAGCTCCACCCATTGCAGCCAGCTGGGGAATGAACCAGTGGATGGAAGACCTCTCTTTCTCTCTCTCTCTCTCTCTCTCTCTCTCTGCCACAGACTTTCAAATAAATAAATAAATATTTTTAAAAATTAAAAATAATAATGATGATGATAAAACGGTGCTAAGGATCGTTTATATAGTACTTCAATTGTATAGACACTGTATATGCATCATCTCTTTAATTCTCTTAGGTTTAGACAACAAACAGTATCAGCCTCATGTAGGGGAACAGAGAGGTCAAGCAACTTGCCCAAAATCATACAGCAAGTTATGGGCAAGTCAGCTTGAACCCAAGTATGTCAGGCTCAAAAGCCCACGTCCTCAAAAAATGCCAAGGAGGAAACCTTGGATGTTTTATCCCATGACTCTGCACAGAAACTCACCACAACGCGTATTATCTAAGCACACAACACATGAAGGGTTCATTAATATGGTGACCAGGGACAGGCACTGTGGAGCAGTGGGCACACACATCTAACAGAGTGTCAGTTCAAGTCCTGGCTACACAATATCAGGTTCAGCTTCCTGCTATGCATCCTGGGAGGCCATGGGTGTTGATCCAAGTGCTTGGGCTGCCGTTACCCACGTGGGAGACCTGGAGGGAGGTTCTGGGCTCTGGACTCTTCTGGGCCCAGCCCTGGCTGTTGCAGACATTTGGAGAATGAACCAGCAGATGGAAGACCTCTCTCTCTCTCTCTCTCTCTCTCTCTCTCTCTCAGTAGATAAAAATAAAAAATGTCTTCAAAGTAAATAAGAATACTATATATGATGATAGAATAATATATACCAAACTATATATACATATATATGAAGCAAACTAAAATGTGCCTATGTTAAATTCTATTCCCACCTCTTCTCTGCTCTTCCTCCTCTTGGAAAAAAAGAAAGAAAAGAAAGACAGAAAGAAACATGTTTTTGTCCACTGTTGCAGTTAACTGGCAAACTTGTGTAATAAATTAACAGAACTGGTTTAGCAACAAATGAAGACAGTCAAGGTCTCTGGATTCTAAAGCTGGGTACGTCACTGATGTGCAAGGTGATCTGGGAGCGTTTAACATGCGCTCACTTTGAAGTCTGTGTGCTCTCAGGACAGCGGTCTGTAATAGAAGCCAATATGTAGGAAACCTCAATCATAAACCCAGACAGCAGGTATCCAGGAGAACAAGGAAAATGTCCCCATTCTAGCTAATTTGCCTAACTGCTGTCAAGGTTCCGAGTGTTTGGAAATATTCGGATGGATAAACATACAGTTGTCTGCAGGGATCAGCTTTGGAGAGAGAAATATAAGAGTGGAAAAGAAAATAATATTTGAGTGTGTGTGTGTGTGTGTGTGTGTGAGAGAGAGAGAGAGAGAGAGAGAGAGAGAGAGAGAGAGAGAGAGAACCTGAGAAATACAGCGGCCTTGGAAGCTCCTTGCCCCTCCTCAAGGGGGAAAGAGAAACAGCGCCTGTCCGCTCTAGCAGACTCTGTAAGCGGAGCCTACGTGTGAAAATGGATGACAAGCGGCCCCGGGAGCAGCCTGCTGGCTGCGCCCAGGATTCCCAGGCCGAACTGAGAAGAGCTTCGAGTTAAAGCTGAGGTTTAAACATCAGACCTCTTCGGAGCCTTGATTTCTTCATCAGCAAACACTGCCAGAGGGGTGGGTGTTGGGCCCACTGGTTAGGATGCCTGCATCCCACACTGCACTGGGCTCCACGCCCAGCTCTGGTTCCTGGCCCAAGCTTCCTGCTAATGTACATCTTAGGAAGCAGCAGGTGATGGCTCAAGTGACTGCGTCCCCGCCACCCCCATGGGACACCTGAGTTAAGGTCCTAGCTCCTGGCTGGGGCCCAGGCACTGAAGGCATTTAGGGAGTAAATCAGCAAAGGGGAACTGGTGCTCGCTCGCGCTCTCTCTCTCTCTCTCTCTCTCTCTCTCTCCCTCCTTCTCTCTCCCTAGCAAACAGAAATTTGGGGGCTAGTGCTGCGGCATAGCCTGTAAAGCCACTGCCTGCAGCGCCGGCATCCCATATGGGCGCCAGTTGGAGTCCCAGCTGCTCGACTTCTGATCCAGCTCTCTGCTGTGGCCTGGGAAAGCAATGGAAGATGGCCCAAGTCCTTGGGCCCCTGGACCCATGTGGGAGACCTGAAAGAAGCTCCTGGCTCCTGGATTCGGATTGGTGCAGCTCCAGCCATTGTGGCCATCTGGGGAGTGAACCAGTGAATGGAAGACCTCTCTCTCTCTCTCTCTCTCTCTCTCTCTCTCTCTCTCTCTCTCTTTCTCCACTTCTCTCTGTAACTCTGTCTTTCAAATAAATAAAATAAATCTTTAAAAAAAAAAGCAGATACCTAATACAAGAGGTCTTTAAAAAGTTCATGGAAACTGCATATCATGAAAAAACTATGGGTATGGATTTCAAAAAATGTTCTGCACCATAAACTTACTTTTCAATTCTATTTTTCCAACAGCTCGTTGATGCCAGTGCACAATGGATGTTAGCCTCCCTTTTTTCAGAACTGAACTTCCCACTGCCAGCAAGATGCGCCACTCATCTTCAAGCTCCAAAATCCCATTAGCCCAGCTCTGCCGCACCATCCAATCGCTCCCACACCCTCTCCTCCTGTGCTTTCTCTCAACTGAGGGCACCAGTGAGCTCTTTAGTACCCGGCTTCGAGTTCTCTCTTCTCTCTCTTTGTTCCCCCCTCTGTCTCTTTCTCCAAAAGTCTCCCTGTGTCTCTCTAACACATCCTTCAGAACATCAGCGCGGACAGAGCTCTCACCAGGCACCTGCTTTGGCTCCCTGCTGATGGAGAGAACATGGTTTGTATGCAAACCTTCTGAAACCTAACCACGACTCATCTCCCAGCCTTCTCGCCCATCACCATGTTCTGCCATGAACCCTGTGCCTTTTTGCAGCCCACAGGGTCCTGAGAATGCAGCTTGCATTCTCCGTCCATGAAAACCCAACTCATTGTTCTAGGCCCAGCCACACACACACACACACCCAGCTCAAATGTCAAATGTTCTACAAAATTAGCTCTCTAGCTTCCACACGTTGGCATCCGTCACCACCACTGCTTTGATGCATGCACAGGGCTTGGCTTGAGCTTCAGCGGGCACTGCTACAGAGGTTTGCTCACAAGGTCATCTCCTCCAATTCCTAAAGAATTGGGGACCGTGTCTGATTGTCCCCTCTAACCTACCACCTCGCTCTTTGCGCACTGCACGCTTGAAATGAATACTGTACTTCCAGTTACCCATATTTCTTTTAAGACTTTATTTATTTAAAAGGAAGAGTGACAGAGAGACAGATCTTCCCTCTGCTGATTCACTCCCCAGATGGCCGCAAAGGTCAAGGTGAGGCCAGGCCAAAGCCAGGAGTCTGGAACTCCAGCCAGGTCTCCCACGTGGGTGGCAGGGCCCCAAGCACAGGGACCATCTCCTGCTGCCTTCCCAGGAGCGTTAGCAGGGAGCCGGATGGGAAGCAGAGCAGCTGGGACTTGAACAAGCACTCATACGGGATACAGGTATCACAGGCTGTGGCTTAACCTGCTGCACCCCAAGACTGGGCCTTTTTGCCCATTTTATTTCAGGAACGCTCATAAACTCCTGCCTATAAAGTAGATAGCATTTCAGCTTCACTTTTACAGATGAGGAAATCACTCAAAGGTTAGGTAATTTGCCCAACGTGAGACAGCTGGTATACACCAAAGCCAGGATTTGAACCAAGGTCAGACACTTCTAAAAGCGAGTGTTCCTTCAGCGCTAATGCATGCAGACTTTTTGCTCAGGACCAAGTAAATGACATTGTATCCTATCAGCGCATGGGGCGCCATCAGGGGGATTCACAGTGACCCAGATGCGTGTATTTTCTTTCTTTCCCATCTTCACTCCCTCGCATGCACCCACTCCCAGTGAAAAATCAATCAGGAATTATCTGGAGCGTCTAGACAGGACATGAACGCATTCCTTCATTCTTCGTGGCACGGACAACATTCGCCGTTTCTAAGGCTTAGCAGACACACAGAACCTGAAAGAATGGCGAATCAATTCAAAACATGCCTGCTGTGCTCACACCTGAAACCCATAGCAGTTGCTAAGAAAACACACAGCCCGTGCAAGGCAGTAGGATGACTCACCCAGAGCAAGCTTACCTTCCACCCTCAGAAACCCTCACCAGCCGTCTTTGTAACTAAATCACCAGCCTGTGGTTACAAACATTGCCCAGTGCCTTTCCTCCCAGGTCATTAGGGAATACAGTCAGTTCTGGTAGAAACAGTTCTATAAAATTAATGATTACCCAACAGAGCTGAAGCTTGCTACAATGAAAAAAAAAGTACAAAGACTACAAAAGTGACTTGTGTTCTTTTAAATAAAGATTTATTAGCAGGTGTAAAAGTCTTAACTCAGTGTCATCCAGTAAGTGACTATACAGAATATCTTAATAAGGACCTGCTAATTACTTGTTTTCTTTACCAGCATAAAACGTGCAAATAATAAAATACATCTTTAACTCTGTAGTGAACAGAAACTGTAAGTCATTCCTTTTCATTTTTTCTCCTTTCTGAATCACTCACTCAGATGTTTAACTAAAAGTTCTACCATGGGGACTGGCATTGTGGTGTGGAAGGTTAAGCCTGCAGTGCCGGCATCCCATATGGGCACCAGTTCGAGTCCCACCTGCTCCACTTCTGATCCTGCTCCCTGCTAATACACCTGAGAAAGCAGAAGATGGTCCAAGTGCTTGGGCCCCTGCAGCTACATGAGAGACCCAGAAGTGCCTGGCTCCTGATCAGCCCAGCTCCAGATGTTGCAGCCATTTGGGGAGTGAACCAGCAGATGGAAGACCTCTCTCTCTCTCTCTCTCTCTCTCTCTCCCTCTCTCTCTCTGGCTCTGCTTTTCAAATAACTAAATAAATCTTTTTAAAAAAAGAAGAAGAAAGAAAAAAGCCCTAGCATGCATTATCCTATCAAGCAATCCTATATGAGACTACTTCAAAAAATTCAGGGAAAAAAATGGAATTAAATGTTTATGTTGCCTCTCTCTGTGTGTTTCTCCCTCTCTCTTTCTGTAACTCTGCTTCTCAAGTAAATAAATCTTTAAAAAAAATTTTATGTTGATGCAAAGTCCAAAACCCATACAACTTTGTCATAACACACATTTTCATAATATGTATTTTGATGACAAAAATGCGCAATCCATACACAGTTTTTTCATACTATGCACTCCGCACCAACTTTGGGAGACGCTACCTGCAATGACTACTGCGGAGACACATTTGTGTTTCTGGGGTTTCCAAATTCACCTGGGGAACTTGGGGAACACTCTTGAGTAGCCTTATTTATTTTGTTGACTTTACACACATAAATCTTGTGGTCGGCACTGTGCCATAGTGGTACTGCAGCACCAGCATCCCATAGCTGCCTCACTTCCGATCCAGCTTTCAGCTATGGCCGAGGAAAGCAGTGGAAGATGGTCCGAGTCCTTCGGCCCCTGCACCCATGTGAGAGACCTGGAAGAAGCTCCAGACTCCTGGCTTCAGATCAGCCCAGCTCCAGCCACTGTGGCCATTTGGGGAGTGAACCAGCGGATGAAAGACCTCTCCTCTCTCTCTCTCTCTCTCTCTCTCTCTCTCTCTCTCTCTCTCTCTCTCTCCCCCCGACCCACCTCTCTGTAATTCTGCCTTTCAAATAAATCCTAAAAAAAAATCTCTGTGGCAAGTGATATAATCAGCTTTTCCTCAGGAAACCACACCTTGTACCCCCAAACCAAAGGGATTTTAACAGGAGCCCTTCTGTGTACAGCAGTGCTGCCCTCTCTCTCCAAACACAACCCACAGCGTGGCCTAACCTCTGCCTAAGTAGGTAATCTCTGACTTTGAGGAAAGACTGCATGTGACACATCAACTAAGATGAGTGGATTTTTTAAAAAAAAATGTACATCCCTAATGCTGAATTTTAATCATCTGTGGTTACTTTAAAATGTCCCATAAATAGGAATGAAATGATATTTTCATTGACTATTGCTTATAGCCCTTGGGGAGGGAGAGGAGCATCATTGTATTCTTTGAATTCCATCTATAAACTGCACTGACTCTGTTCTCTTTGTATTAATATCACATGAACATACGAATTGATGAAAACTGTCATAGTAATGATCATGCATTTGCTGTGACCCTGAAAATCTAACGTAGTAATAAATTCATTAATAATATAGATAAGACATTCCTACATGCTGACTACCTTTTCTTTCCCAAACAGGCGACACTATTGCCAAAATGAGTAGTGAGAGGTCTTCATTTCCACGTGTGAAAAGCCTGCCCGCAAGCCTTCTAACGCCTGCCTTCGCCCAAAGCCTGCCTTCCAAATGCATAGGCAGTCACTCCCTTTTGGCAGGGCCTGGGTCTAGATTCTCTGTGCAATTCTGGAGTACTATCTGTCAGCGTAATACACAAATTGCCATCGGGACCATGAGGGAACATAAAATAGTCTAGTAAAATGAGCTCACAGCAGCAACAAGTTCTCTAATCTTAATAAATTCTATATGAATAGGAATAGATGTAATGTGTCCACTTCTTTTGTTGTTCTGCCCATATTTGTGCAAATGAGCTCCAGATACCTTTTATTGGTACTTTTTTTTTTTATTTGACAGAGTTAGACAGTGAGAGAGAGAGAGAGACAGAGAGACAGAGAGAGAGAAAGGTCTTCCTTCCATTGGTTCACCCCCCAAATGCCCGCAACGGTCGGCGCTGCACCGATCCGAAGCCAGGAGCCAGGTGCTTCCTCCTGGTCTCCCATGCGGGTGCAGGGCCCAAGCACGTGGGCCATCCTCCACTGCCTTCCTGGGCCACAGCAGAGAGCTGGACTGGAAGAGGAGCAACCGGAACTAGAACCCAGGGCCCATATGGGATGCCAGTGCCGAAGTTGGAGGATTAACTAAGTGAGCCATAGCGCTGGCCCCTATTGGTACTTCTAAAGTGTAACCATTCTATGACTTCACTTGATTCAGATTTGTCTCTAGGAACTTTATGTTTCAAATAACGTAAAATGCAATTACTTAGGGACAAAACAGCATGATCTATGAAATCCAGCATGGAAGGACAGTGAGCGCAGAGTGCTGAAAATCAGATTGGCAGAAGTTGATAACTATTGGTTCTAGCTAATACTTACCTACCATCCTCTCTCTTTGAATGCACATGAAATTTTTTATAATAAGGATTTTAAATCCAATTTACCATTGCT
This sequence comes from Sylvilagus floridanus, assembly GCA_949820135.1. Taxonomy (NCBI): domain Eukaryota; kingdom Metazoa; phylum Chordata; class Mammalia; order Lagomorpha; family Leporidae; genus Sylvilagus; species Sylvilagus floridanus. The sequence goes on along the minus strand of OX463228.1, from coordinate 18,001,933 downwards.
CCAGTGTCAAACACAACTTCAGCATTTTGCTTTGTTTGACTTACACAGCAATCAATGTTTTATATATTTGATGAGTGCCAGCTGGGGCTCTTCAAATCCAATGTGGGTAAATACCACATTTCTAAACCACACTCACAGGGATGGGAGCACAGCACTTGGGATGCCTCCATGCCATATCAGAGTGCTGATTCCAGCTTCCTGCCCGGGGGGGGGGGGGGGGGCAGCAGCTAACGGCTCAAGTACTTGGGTTCCTGTCACTCACCTGGGAGACTTAGATGGAGTGTCCATCTCCTGGCACTGGCCTGGCCCAGCCCCAGCTCATTTGGGATGTGACCCAGCAAATGATTCCTCTCTCTCTCTCTCTCTCTCTCTCTCTCTCTCCCTCTCTCTCTCTCTCTCTCTCCCTCTCTCTCCCTCTCTCTCTCTCTCTCTCTCTCCCTCTCTCTCCCTCTCTCTCTCCCTCTCTCCCTTTCTCTCTCTCTCTCTCATCCTCTACCTTTCAGATAAATAAATAAATAAAAAGGATAAAACCTTACTACTAGATCATACTGTAGACTTCCTTTTTAAACAAATGTATTTATTTGAAAGGCAGAGTGAGAGAAAGAGTTTGAGAAAGAAAAATCTTTTATCACTGGTATTACTCCCCAAATAGCCATAACCACTAGGGCTGAACCAAGCCACAGCCTGGAGCCACGAATTCCACCTGTGTCTCCCAGGTGGGTGCAGAGGCCTAAGCACTTAGACCATCTTCTGTTGCTTCCCCAGGCTAGAGAGGAAGTGGAGCAGATGGAACTGGCATTCTGATATGGGATGCCAGCAACACAAGTGTCATTTTAGCCCACTGCACCATACCGCTGGCCCCGCTCATGGACTTTAAAAGCTAGGAAAAAATGTCAGATCTTCTAATTCTGCCAGTACACCTCATTCTAGGGCTGTGGCATAGCAAGTTAAGCCTCTGCTTGCAACACCGGCATCCCATAAGGGTGCTGGTTCGAGTCCCAGCTGCTCCACTTCTGATCCAGCTCCCTTAAATGTCTCTGGGAAAAGTAGCAGAGGATGGCCCAAGCCCTTGGGCCCCTGCACACACATACGAGACCCGGAAGAAGCTCCTGGCTCCTGGCTTCAGATTGGCCCAGCTCTGGCCATTTGCAGAGTGAACCAGCAGAAGGAAGATCTCTCCCTTGGTCTCTCCCCCTCTCAGTCTGTAATTCTGCCTCTTAAATAAAGAAGTCTTAAAAAAAAAAAAAAAAAACACAGATTGCCATGCTGCCACCATCATGGTTTCTGATTCAATGGGTCTGATGCTGCTGGTCCCTGGACCACACGCTGAGAATCACTGCCCCAGCTGACTGCTTCCTCCTGCTCCTGCCTCTGCCCCAACGCTCGTGGTGACCTCACTGGGGCTGCGTGTGCCTCTGCCCGTAGCCCGTCTCCTACTGGAAAGCTGGCTCGGGGCAAGGGACATTGATTTTCATCCACGTGCCAGAGCCTAGATTCGATAAATATTTACAAAGCAAATGACTGTGTGGAGTGAATGGAATAGGGGTGTATTTACAAACCAGACAGAAGAGGAGCTACGCACCGATGACAAACAGTGGCAGCAGCTAAAGGACAAGCAAAAGCCAGGTGGGAACAGAACAATATGTAAGTGGTGGCTCTGGACAGACCCGAGATCTGCAGCCCAGACTGGAGTTTCCAGTCCTGCCGGGACACGGGAGGCAGGAGCGTGAGGCTCACGTTTGTCAAGGGTGATGCGCGGACCTCAGAAGCTGTCAACAGCGCCCATCATTTCTCACATCTTTCAAAGTCTCAGGGTCTGGAAAACGTAGACCTGGGGGGGGTTGATTCCTTCCCCCTTTCCACCTCTCACCTCCTAGTGCAAGAAAAGAAGCCATGGTGGGACTGGCGCTGTGGCGTAGCAGGTAAAGCAGCCGCCTGCCGTGCCGGCATCCCATATGGTGCTGGTTCTAGTCCCCACTGCTCCACTTCCAATCTAGCTCCCTGCTATGGCCTGGGAAAGCAGTAGAAGGTGGCCCAAGTCCTAGTCTCCGCTGCTCCACTTCCAATCTAGCTCCCTGCCATGGCCTGGGAAAGCAGTAGAAGGTGGTCCAAGTCCTTGGGCCCCCGCACTCATGTGGGAGACCCAGAAGAAGCTCCTGGCTCCTGGATTTGGATCGGCCCAGTTCTGGCCATTGTGGCCATTTGGGGAGTGAATCAATCAGTGAACCAGTGGATGGAAGCCCTCTCTCTCTCTCCCTCTCTGTAATTCTGCCTTTCAAATAAATAAATGAATACTGTAAAAAAAAAAAAAAAGAACATAACGTACAATTTCTTGAAGAACTGCAGGCCTTAAACAAAAACGATTTTACATTACTCCAGACATAACCCTTTTAGTGTTAAATAGGAGGGGGCTTAGGAGACAAGGGTCACTCACTGATACCCAGGAAACCAAGCCGGAGAACAGGCGGCTACATTTAATATTAACACTATTTCCTAAGATGTGGTTAATCTGAAATGTTTTATATTGACAACTAAACAAACAAACACAACACTTGGTTAGTTTTTACCAGTTTGGCCTGTCCCACTGCCAGGCAGACTGAGACGGTCCCCAGCCCCCACGGCCTGGGAATGAGCACAGCGCAGTGCTGAGTCCTCGCGTGACACCAACAGCTCCTCGGGCTTAGGGCCCCTGTCTTCTGCTCTGGGCCCAGCCTCCAAGCCCAGGCTCTGCCATTCCCCTACCAATGACCCAGGAAGGTTACTTAGTCTCCACAGGACCCAGTTTAATAAGCCATGAAGCGGCCGGCACTGTGGCGCAGCGGGTTAACACCCTGGCCTGAAGCAATGGCATCACATAAGCACACCGGCTCCTGGAAGAAGCTCCTGGCTCCTGGTTTCAGATTGGCACAGCTCCAGCCATTGCGGCCAACTGGGGAGTGAACCAGCGGATGGAAGACCTCTCTCTGTGTGTCTCTGACTTTCAAATAAGTAAATAAATCTTTAAAAAAAATAAGCCATGAAATAAGGCTAATATGGTGTGTGTGTGTGTGTGTGTGTGTGTGTGTATTTTTTTTCCAAAAGCTCATAGGAAAATAAAATTTTAAAAATAAGTCTATTTTGGAGCAAAAAAAAAATTTGGAATCCAGACCTAGTTTTTTCATAATAAGTAGTTTCCTTGGAGAGCCAAGTGAATTTCTGCAGAAGAAAGACCCTGTGTGTTCCGACCCCTGATCATCACCCTCCAGGGAGCCCCCCCCCCCAACATCTGCTCAGCCACCGTGATCTCTCAGTTCCCACAAAGCCACACACGGTCAAGGTCTTTCCAGCCTCAAGGCCTTTGTCGCCTGGCGCCTGTCTCCTCTCCACAGCCCTTATCATCAGTACAGCCAGCTCCTTCCAAGCTTCCAAGTGTCAGCCCCAGCGCCACCTGCGCGGAGATCGCTGTCTCACATTGTTTCCACATTCCATTCCCAGGTCTTCGTTCATTGTCCATTCAACAACGTGCCTGAGAACCTACCTACCACGTGCCAGGCACTGTGGCACATTCTGCAGCCCTGACACAGCGCTGATGGGGTGTACAATCTAGTGGGGGGAACAGACAAGCAACAGATGTTCCCTGGCATGGAAAAAAAACAGTAAGTTACACAAGGAGGCACAGGAGTTGCTTAGGGGGCTATGGTTTAGTCTGTGGGCCAGCGAGGGCTCAGTGAGAACCCTGCATGGTGTAAAGAGGTGGAGAGGATGAGAAAGGAGCAGAGATGGCAGGCGGGGGGGCCCAGCACAGGAAGTCCAGGGGCCCTCGGGCAGCAAGGCGGGCAGCCAGTCCGGCTGTAGATGCGCGAGTGGCGAGTGCAGCAGCGGCTGAGACAGGAGGTGAGCTCTGGGAGGCTCTACTGGGTCTCTGCCTTTCGTTCACAGGGAGAAAACTCACGTGATGTGGTCTTCAATGTGCAATCACGAAGTGCGTGTTGGGCCTGAACAGTTAGGACACCGCATCCCACATTCGAGAGCGGCTGGTTCAAGTCCTGGCTCTGGGAGGCAGCAGTGATGGCCCAAGTCCTTGGGTCCCTGCCACCCACGTGGGAGGCCGGGCCCAGCCACGGTCACTGCCGGCATTTGGGCAGTGTAACTGGTATCTGGGAGCTCACTCGCTCTCTGCCTCTCAAATCGAAAAAGAAAAAACTGTGATGGTAAAAAAGAAACTACTCTCTCCCTGTCTTCCCCTTAGATAAGGGCAGCTGCCTCGGGCACCCTGTAACCCAGCACCCAGCACAGTACACGGTTAGGTGTTCAATAAGCAACGACAAATAAACCAAACAACCTATGTAAAGTGTTTACTGTTCTATAAACGGCACCCACTACGACCCAGACACCCAGAGTCAAGCAGAGTGGCTGGCCTATGGCAGGAGCTTGTTAGAGGAAACGAAGGGATAATTTTTGTGAAATTATGGAAAATCTGAATTGACAACATATGCAGAGTAATGGCAAATGAACAATCGCCTTTCACCCTTTCCCTTCACTTAGGAAAATGGGTCTGATTCGGTTTTTGGGTTTTACATTAAACTCTCACCCTAGGTTACTGAGGAACCCACCCCTTGTGGCTGGGTTCTTAGAACACACTGCAGTAGCCCACAACCCAGCACAGTGGCTGAAATGCCAGCAACACGTCTGACTGGGTAAACACCCACACCACCTCTTAAACACCATTCATGCACACGGCTACAAACAGGTTTGAGCTTGAACTTCCAACTCGAATAAAAGTCTCCTTAACCCCAACATGCGGACCAAGACTTAGACATCTCCACTTGTCACTCATTGTTGAATCTAGAGGGTGAACCACGAAAAACCTCAATGAGGATTACACCTGTTCCCACGGTCCACTTGGAGAGGGGGGTGGCCCGGTTGGGTTGAGGCTAGTCCATCATTATTCCAGAAATAGCCTCTGGGAATCCCAACAGTTTTCCAAAAAAGAAAATGAGAGAGGTGATGCATTAAAACACATAGACACAGCAGGCACAGCATTCCCGTGAGAGGCGAACCCGCGCTCTCCCGGAAGACCGTGCTGTTCCCACCGCAGGTGCCTGGGGTGCACGGTCAAGTCCTTCCTCCTGCCCCCAGTAACCACGATGGAACCGCCCCAGCAGAGCCACAGCCAGCACAGCTGCGAGCGAGGCCTTCGGGGCTGGGGAACTTGGAGAACAGTAGACAGAAGTTGCATCCGATCAAACTTATAAAAGAAAGAGCTCAGTGCAGCGGCGCGGTTGGGGCGTCCCGGCCTAGCCCCGACTTGCCGGCGCTCGCACGCACCGCGCCCGCTGGCATCCGCCTCGGACGCCTCTTCCAACAGGGATATCACAACTTTGGGAAACAGGAGGCGCCCCCAGCACCTCTCAAACCTCCCCAACCGTGTCTTCCAGCCGCACAGGCTGCAAACAAAACAGCGAGGAAAACACCCCCAGGGAGGAGAAGGGGCCAACGTCAGACCCTCACGCCAACCGCACACAACAAAGACCCCAAACAATCAAGATGGCATTAGAATCCCGGCCGTCCCGGCGCTGCCCCTCCTGGGCCCGGGCCGGTGAGGGCCCCGCGCCCTCTGCAGCCCCCGTGCGCGCCGCCCACGATTCTGCAATCCGTGCGCCGCGGCTCCCCGCGTCCCTTCTCACGCGGGGAGCTTTCAAAATCTTTCCCGCCCAGGCGTGACCCGAAGGATGCAAACAATCAACCGCTTCCCCCGCCCCACCCTGCGCCCCGAGCGCCCGGGCCTGGGCCCGCACCGGGGTGGGGGCGGCCGGGGCACCCGGGGGCCGAGCGCCGGGGCGCAGCCACCTTCCCGAGCCTGGGGGACCGGCGCGCAGGGACCCGGAGGTGACACAAAGAAGCCGGAGAGACAAACGCCACCCGCTGGCGCTCGCTGCAATCCCCGGAGCGCCCCGCCCGCTGACAAGTTTGCGGCGCCCTCCACGCACCTCGCTCTCCCCACCCGCGCAAAGTTTCCCGGGTGGCCCGGCTCGGATCCGGGCGGCAGGTCGGTCCCAGGCTCCCGCCGCCCCCGCCCTCAGGCTCGGGGACCTCCTCTCTCCCTCTCGCTCCCTCCGGGGCGCACTGGGGGTGCTGGGGCCCCGCGGCCGCGCTCACCCGCCGTCTGCCCGGCCGAAGGGCGAGGGCGCGGGCCCGAGCTGTCCACGGTGGGCACCCCCGCTCGCCCCGCTCGCTCGATCGCGCCTCGGCGCCCGTGCTCCGGCTCGCTCTCGCCGTCCGGCCGCGGGCTCCGGGCGCGCTCCGCTCCTCGGCGCTCGGAGCTGCTGACCACGCCCCGCGCCTTCCCCGCCCGCCGCCCGCCGCCCAGTCCCGCGCTCGCCGCTCGGCGGCCAGTGTGGAGCGCGCCCGCCAGCGCCGGGGCGGAGCGGCCCGCCCCCCGCAGCAGGCCCCGCCGCCCGGGGCGGGCAACTTTCTTTCCGGGTTTGGGAACATCGCAGGTGGCGGCAGGGAGAGGCGGCCTAGCGCTCTCCCCGGGGCTGGGGGCGAAGGGCCCACACCCTCTCCCCTCAAAGGCCTTTCCAGCTTGTAGCGAGCGAGGAACTTGGCCATGCGTGGACTCCGGGGTCTGGAGCGGACCTGCGACTTTGCCGCCAGGTCTCCACCCCCCTCCCCGGGCCGCGGCAGCCACAAGAGCCCCTTCTGCGGGGAGGTGCGTGGATTCAGAATCCGAGGCCGAGTTTCTCCGCGAGCGGCGCCGACCCGCGGCCACCTGCCGGGAGGGCCGGAGACGCGGGCTAACAATGAGGGTTGCGGGTCCCTCCCTCCCCGGGGCGAGGGGCGGAACCGGCCTGGATCCCGGGACGCCGATCTCCCAGGGCTGCGAACCCTGGATCCCAGGGAATCCGTCTGGCAGGTGCAGTTTGATTTCCAGCAAGTGACTCGGCCCCTCTGGACTCGGGCTGAGGTCACTGACTGCCCCCAGCCCTGGCTGCTGCTGCCGGTTCCCTAAAGCGCTCGGGATTCCTGAAGCGAAGGTGTATACCTCACTGCTACTACACAAAGAAGCGGGGACTTGTCAAGTGTTGCCCTACGCAATCAAATTTAACTTCCTGTGAGTCTGAATCCGTGTATTTCATGTGGCTTCAGGCTCTTGCCTTGGCTGAAAGTGACCCAAACTAAACGGCGAGATTAGAGGCTGGATAGCGCATCCTCCGTCAGCATCTGTTAGTGGAAAATGTGAGTTGTGATTTGTACCCGCACTGTGGGACGGTTAAAAACGTGTGCTTCCGCGGCTGCCCGGCTGCTTCCAGTGAGTCGTGTGAAAGGCACACGTTCTTGGCGGCTGGTAGTCCAGCCCTTCGCAAAACAGCAGGAGCAAGCTTCATGCCATTCCTAGACGCCTAGACCGTGGTTCTGATAATGTCCCTTCCCTTCTCACACTGCCAAGCTCGCATTATTGATGAATAAGGGCTTGAGTCACAACAAAGCTCCATAAAGCAACAGGGGCCTTCTGGGTCTGGGGCATTTTTTTTTTTTTAAGAAAGCTTTTATTTAATAAATATAAGCTTCATAGGTACAGCTTTTGGATTATGGTGGTTCTTTCCCCCTATACCTACCCTCCCACCCCCACTCCCATCCTACCTCCTACTCCCTCTCCCATCCCATTCTTCATTAAGACTCATTTTTAATTATCTTTATATACAGAAGATCAACTCTATACTAAGTAAAGATTTCAACGGTTTGCACCCAAAGTATAAAGTACTGTTTGAAAACTAGTTTTGCCATTAATTCTCATAATACAACTCATTAAGGACAGAGGTCCTACATGGGGAGCAAGTGCACAGTAACTGCCATTGTTGGTTTAACAACTGACACTTTTATTTATGTCAGTGATCACCCGAGGCTCTTGTCATGAGCTGCCAAGGCTATGGAAGCCTCTTGAGTCCATAAACCCCAACATTATTTAGACAAGGCCATAACCAAAGTGGAAGTTCTCTCCTCCCTTCAGAGAAAGGTACTTCCTTCTTTGATGGTCCCTTCTTTACACTGGGATCTCACTCACAGAGATCTTTCATGGAGGTCATTTTTTGCCACAGTGTCTTGGCTTTCCATGTCTGAAATGCTCTCATGTGCTTGTTAGCCAGATCCGAATGCCTTCAGGGCTGATTCTGAGGCCAGAGTGCTGTTAAGGGCGTTTGTCATTCTATGAGTTGCTGTGTATCCCATTTCCCATGTTGGGTCGTTCTCTCCTTTTAATTATGTTATTATTAGCAGACACTGGTCTTATTTATGTGATCCCTTTGACACTTAACCCTATCTTTATGATCAGTTATGCACTTACACTGATCACTTTAACAGGTAAGATGGCATTAGTAGCTGTGGGGCATCTTTTGCACTTTGCCTGATGGGATCCACAATCAGAAAGTCAAGTTCAGGAGCGGTTGGACCCTGGATTCATGGCACGATGTGCAAAGTGTTGTCTGCTGTGTTTGTTCTCTGCTCTTGTATTCGTTTCCATTCTTTGCCTGTTGGCTATCTTTACAGTAAATTCTTCAAATAAGTAAACACACCACGGTGGCACCAGTCTCTGGGAAAAGTGTCTTCCTAATTGTTCCCTCCCTGGCATCTGTGCTGCCAGCCCTGCAGTGTTGTTCCATGCTGTGTGCAGTTCTGTTGGAAGAGTGCGGATAGAATGGCTCAGAATGTTCTCGGGTGTCTCCAATTAGAGCCTTCTAGTTACCTGTGGTGTCTCCTCGTCGGGCCAGTTTGGATAGTAAATGAAGGCTTCCTTTCAAGTCGGCCAATTAGACTGATGGCAGCAGCGCTGAAACAGATCCTGCACACTTTGAAGGGAAAAGAGAATGCAGAGGTGAACAGGAACACAACCGAGTCCTTTGGAAGCACGGCACTGGGCTGCTGTGCCTACAGACACACCTGACGGGGGAGAGGAAGAGCCGCGGGGGTCTGGCCACACCTACACTCTCTGTGAGCAAAGTGCACAGACTCTGTGCAATACCAGCATGAGGTCCCCGTGTGCCCCTGAGCTATCACTCACACATCCGGCCTCTGCACTTTTGGCAGATGATCCATTGTGCACAACAGCGCACCTGAGCCGCTTTGCCAGCTCCCATTGTGGTAAATGCCAGTTTGGTGCGTGATCAAACCGAAAACACATCTGGAACTTGGTGTGCAAGTATGCTGTGGCCCATGGGTGAGCACTAATGAGGTAGATGTTCTATACGTAGTTGCATATGAGAATGAGGGAGCCAAGAGTTACTAACAAAAAGCGTGGCCACAGGGCCGGCATTTGTCTAGGAGTTAAGACACCTTGCCCCGTATCAGAGCAATTGTGTTCAATCCTTGGCTCTGGCTCCGGACTCCAGCTTCCTCCTAATATAGACGCTGGGAGGCAGCAGTGACAGCTGAGTTCCTGCCACCCCATGTGGGAGACCTGGATTGCATTCCCAGCTCCTGGCTCTGGGCCCAGCCCAGCCATTGCAGGCATTAAGGGAAGTAAATCAGTGGGTGCAAGTGTGTTCTCTCTCTCCCTCACCGCCTCCCCCCACTTTCTCTCTTGCCCCCCATAAATAGACACCTAAAAATAAGTAATTAAAAAAAAACATGATCTGAGGATCTCAAGTTGAGTTCAGCATCCTCACACCATTTAGAGAATTAAATTCACTGCTCTTGAACTTGGACAGCAACCCTGGTCACAGCACCGATCTCACAGAACTAGCGCTGTCTGGATTCCTGCATCCCCTACTGGGCTGAGTACCTTGGTCTTCCTCTTTGCATGCACCTCATGGTACCTACAACAAGAATGGCAATGGGCTTGCTACCAGGAGGTAAACGCAGTCTGTGCTTCGTGCCAGGTTGAGAAAGGCTGTAGGGCTGCATTTCATTTAGGCAAGAAGATTCCAAGTTGGGGCTGGCTCTGCGGTATAGCGGGTTAAGACGCCGCCTGCAGCGCCGGCATCCCATATGGGCGCCGGTTCAAGACTCGGCTGCTCCACTTTTGATCCAGCTCTCTACTATGGCCTGGGAAAGCAGTAGAAGATGCCCCAAGTCCTTGGGCCCCTGCACCCAAATGGGAGACACAGAGGAAGCTCCAGGCTCCTGGTTTCAGATCAGCACAGCTTGGGTCATTGCAGCCAATTGGGGAGTGAACCAGGACCTCTCTCTCTCTCTGCCTCTCCTTTTCTCTGTGTGTAATTATTTCAAATAAATCTTAAAAAAAAAAAAAACTTAAAAAAAAAGAAGATTCCATGTCAATGAATGACCGGTCCTCTGATGTGGGCACCAAGGGGACAGTGTTGACACTAGTGTCATGCATCTGTCAACCTTCATGGTGGAAGGAGATAATGTCAAATTATATCCACATGCTTCAGGGATTTTTTTTTCAAAGATCTACTTATCTGTTTGTTTGAAAGACAGAGTGATAGAGAGAGGGAGATACAGGGAGAAAGATCCTCCATTCACTTGTTCACTTTTGCAAATGTTTGCAAAACCCAGCACGGAAGCTGGATCCAAATTATGGAGTAGCCAGGACTCGAACCAGCACTCCCATATGGGATGCAGGCACCCAAGAGGCAGTTTAACCTGGTGCATTGGGATAATGGCCCCATCAGGGAATTTCAAAAGCAACACAGAGCTATCTGTATATGAACAGGTTTGTAAAATACCCTTTAATCTGAGACAGAGTGAGATCTTTGTAAGAAATTGTGAGATCTGTATGAAATTGTATTATCCAATTTAATTACATTACTACTAAGACAAAAGAACACTGACGTGGAGCTAAATACTTGTTAGTACAAGATCTCTTTCCACCTCAGGGAACAATCTTGCAGATACCCATATGTTACTATATATTATATATGTGTATACTATATACTATATATGTGTATACTATTATATATTATACATGTATATATTTATCACTTTAGGGGCATTTGTGTGGGCCTGGAATGAAGAGTTGGCCAGCAAAGCTGCTGTGTTCTTCGTTAAAGAGCCCTGTCGCCCCAGTAGAGGCCTGAGCTCCTTGTCTTGCTCTGGTCCTGTTTCCGGCCGAACCTGGAAACTAACGGAAATCGCAGCCGGCCGGTTGCCCCTTGCAGTGCGCTCTTTCCGACCACCGTCCTGATAGCAGCAGAAGACTGTGCCGCCAGGTGCAAGCACGCGCTACCGCGTGAAGCGTTAAGTCCAGCGTTCTAGAATTGAAGAAAAATGTACCTGACGCTCTAAAAGGCGCTTCAACACGTTTACGGAAAAGCACACATTCTGGAAACACTTAATTATGGATTTCAGCTTTTTTGCACCAAAATAAACTTTTTTAAAATTTTTATTTATTTGAAAGGCAGAGAGAGAAAAAGAGAGAATCTTCCACCTGCTGGTTCACTCCCTAAATACCTACAATAGCCAGGGCTGGGCCAGGCCAAAGCCAGGAGCCTAGAACTCCATCCTGGTGTCCCACGTGGGTGGCAGAAAGTCAAGTAGTTGAACCATCGCCTGATGCCAACCCAGGGTTCACGTAGCAGGGAGCTGCAATAGGAAACAGAGCTGGGGCTGAGATCCAGGCACCCCAATATGGGGTGCAGGTGTCCCAAGCAGCATGCTAATTGCTGCACCAAACACCCCAAATGTGTCTTTAATTCTACTTTTCCATAAACGCTTAAAAATGCCCTCATATATGAAATGCTGAGCGTGGAGCCTGGCATGCCATGAGGACCCAGCAAATGACAGCTGTCAGCATTGCCGTTACTTCCCTCAGCGGCAATGGGCCTTAGGATGGCATTATTGCAAAAACACTTCATTGAAGTGGTAAATTAAGGTATCGGATATTAAGGATTCCAAAACTTTCTTCATTTGTTACACAGGAGAAAACTGAAGCCTTAGAGTGAGATATTTGTCTAACGGCATAAAACTAATTATGGCAGACCCCAGATTAGAAGCTACATATGATTTTAGCAAAATCAATGTATCATTGAAGGAGACTCTATTGAATACTTAGTAGTGTGTTTTACTGTCAATTGAAAAGTGATAGATTAATCATACTGCTCAGATCATAACAAAAAAAGAGAGAGAGAGACATTCACACATCTGTCTCAGGCTAACATAGATTTCTTGGGTCAAATTCAACAGTAAAATAAATCTAAATGTAGCAAAAAGTTCATGGAAAATGAATTAACAGACTAATTTATTTGGTTCAAAAAATTGAAATTTACACATAACTTTTCATAATATGCTTTTTCCATGAGCTTTTTTTTTTTTTTTTTTTTTGACAGGCAGAGTGAACAGTGAGAGAGAGAGAGAGACAGAGAGAAAGGTCTTCCTTTGCCGCCACGGCCAGCACGCTGCGGCCAGCACACCACGCTGATCCCATGGCAGGAACCAGGTGCCTCCCCCTGGTCTCTCATGGGGTGCAGGGCCCAAGCACTTGGGCCATCCTCCACTGCACTCCCGGGCCACAGCAGAGAGCTGGCCTGGAAGAGGGGCAACCGGGACAGAATCCAGCGCCCCAACTGGGACTAGAACCTGGTGTGCCGGCGCCGCAAGGTGGAGGATTAGCCTGTTGAGCCACGGCGCCGGCCCCCGTGAGCTTTTTAAAAAGATGTATTTATTTATTTGAAAGACAGGTAACACACACAGAGGGAGAGTCGGAGATCTTCCATCCACTGCTTCACTCCAGGTACTGAAACACCTGAGACTGGACCAGGCTGAAGCCAGGAGCCAAGACCTCCATCCGGGTCTCCTACATGGGTGGTAGGAGCCCTAGTATTTGGGCTGCCTTCCCAGACACATTAGCAAGAAACTGGATCCAAAATGAAACAGCTGGGACTTGAACCAGCACTTAACCTTTAGCACATGACCTTTTAGAAAACCTTTGTACACACGGATTTCAAATCTTTTGCAACAAAATATTTTTAAAATTTATTTGAAAGGTAGAATTACACTCACAGAGGGAGAGAAAGATAAAGAGAGAGGTCTTCTATCCACTGGTTCACTCCCCGAATGGCGCCAACAGCAGGGCTGGACCAGGCCAAAGCCAGGAGCCAGGAGCTTCCTCTGGGTCTCCCACGTGGGTGCAGGGGCCCAAGCACTTGGGCCAACTTCTGCTGCTTTCCCAGGCACATGAGCAGGGAGTTGGATCAGAAGTGGAGCAGCTGGGACTCTGACCAGCACCAGTGAGGTTTGCTGGCTTGGCAGGCAACGGCTTAACCCCATTATGCCACAGTACAACCCCTACACCAGAATAATTTTTTTTTTTTTTTTTTTTACTTACAGGCAGAGTGGACAGTGAGAGAGAGAGACAGAGAGAAAGGTCTTCCTTTTGCCGTTGGTTCACCCTCCAATGGCAGCCGCGGTCGGCGCGCTGCGGCCGGCGCACCGCGCTCGTCCGATGGCAGGAGCCAGGAGCCATGTGCTTTTTCCTGGTCTCCCCATGGGGTGCAGGGCCCAAGCACCTGGGCCATCCTCCACTGCACTCCTGGGCCACAGCAGAGGGCTGGCCTGGAAGAGGGGCAACCGGGACAGAATCCGGAGCCCCGACCGGGACTAGAACCCGGTGTGCCGGCGCCGCAAGGCGGAGGATTAGCCTGTTGAGCCACGGCGCCGGCCACACCAGAATAATTTTAATTCTCTATTCCATGGACTTTCTGAAGTATGCATTTATGACATCACAGCTCAAAAACAGAGCTGTTTCTATCTCAAGCTTGTATGGAGTCAGTCATGAAAATTGACTTCACAATGCGTCTCAAAGAATTCTCAAGAGTGGAACAAAGCAGATAGCATTTTAAGTAATATTAGTACTTACGTTGTATAATAAAAGTAAAAAGAGCAAAATCAGAAAATAGTCCTTTCCATCTGGGAATGTTAAAATGCCCTATCAGATGAGATTAAAATTGAATTGCATAATTTCGGGAAAATGATGATAATGCAAATAATATATATCAGAGTCTATAAGGCAAATTAATTGATTAGAGAAATGTTACAGCTTTAAATACTTATATTAATAAAAATGGAAAAAAGGCCATATGACTTAGATTTCTTTTTTTATTTCTTTTTTTATTTTTTATTTTTTGCCAGGCAGAGTTAGTGGGAGAGAGAGACAGAGAGAGAGTTTTAGACAGTGAGAGAGAGACACAGAGAGAGATGGCCAGTACGGCCAACGCTGTGCCAATCCGAAGCCAGGAGCTGGGTGCTTCTTCCTGGTCTCCCATGCGAGTGCAGGGCCCAAGCAATTGGGCCATCCTCTGCTGCCCTCCTGGGCCACAGCAGAGACTGGACTGGAAGAGGAGCAACCGGGACAGAATCCGGAGCCCCAACCGTAACTAGAACCCGGAGTGCCAGTGCCGCAGGCGGAGGATTAGCCAAGTGAGCCACGGTGCTGGCCAATGACTTAGATTTCTAACTCAAAAATCTAAACCAAAAAAAGCAGAAGGCAGAAAATAAGGCTGAAGCAGAAATCAAAGGTGTCCAACTCAGAGTACCCATAAATAAGGCAGTATGCCAATTGTTTGGGAAAAATTGACAGACCACTAATTAACCTAACCCAGAAAACAAGGGAGGAAGGGTAAATGTTGGAAATAAGAAATAAAAGAGGGATATAGTTTTTAAACAGAAAATTACATAGCATTTAAAAAGTACCTGTGAGAGCTTATGCTTAGCAGAAATTGCAATATGACAAAATTAATGTCAGCAAAGACAAAAGCCTAGAAAAAAATAAATAGCCATTCACACAACAAAGGACCAGGCCCAAATGGTTTCACAAGGAAATTCTTCTAAATTCCCAAAGACCTAATACTTAGATGCTACATAAACTGTTTTGGAGCATTTTAAAAGAAGAAAAACTTCCAAATTTTTTTTTAATTTACGTATTTGAAAGGCAGAGTTAGAGAGAGGCAGAGGCAGAGAGAGACAGAAAGGTCTTCAATCCACTGGTTCAATCCCCAGTTGGCAGCAACAACCGGAGCTGGGCCAACCTGAAGCCAGGAGCCAGGAGCCTCTTCCACGTCTCCCATGCAGGTGCAGGGGCCCAAGAACTTGGGCCATCTTCTACTGCTTTCCCAGGCCATAGCAGAGAGCTGGATTGGAAGTGGAGCAGCCAGGACTTGAACCGGTGCCATATGGGATGCCAGCACTGCAGGCAGCAGTCGTACCCTCTATGCCACAGTGCTGCCCCCTCCTAAATTGTTTTTATGAAGCCAGCATAAACACTGACTCCAAAATCTGACAAAGACTGAACGTAAAAATCTGAAACCACCCTCACTTATGAACATGGATGTAAAAAAAATCCTAAGTCAAACATTAATGACAGAATCCAAAAGCATGCTTAAAAAATATTTTATGCCATCTTGCTCTTTGGTATTTGTGCAAATGAGTTGAAAATTTAGATCCACACAAAAATCTATCCAGGAAAAGCAGCTTTATTCATATTTATCAAACTTTGGGATTATCTGAGAGATCCTGCAGTGGGTGAGTGGAGAAATAAACTGGTGCATCAGACAGTACAATATTACTCAGCACCAAAAGGAAATGAGGTATTTTTTTTTTTTGACAGGCAGAGTGGACAGTGAGAGAGAGAGAGACAGAGAGAAAGGTCTTCCTTTTGCCATTGGTTCACCCTCCAATGGCCACTGCGGCCGGCGCACTGTGCTGATCCGCTGGCAGGAGCCAGGTGCTTCTCCTGGTCTCCCATAAGGGTGCAGGGCCCAAGGACTTGGGCCATCCTCCACTGCACTCGTGGGCCACAGCAGAGAGCTGGACTGGAAGAGGGGCAACCGGGACAGAATCCAGTGTCCCGACCGGGACTAGAACCCCAGTGTGCTGGCGCCACAGGCGGAAGATTAGCCTATTGAGCTGCGGTGTCTGCCAAGGAAATGAGGTATTAAAGGATGAATGTTTGGGGCAGGCGCTGTGGCACAGTGGGTTAACACCCTGGCCTGAGGCACCAGCATCCCATATGGGCACCGGTTCAGGACCCGGCTGCTCCACTTCCGATCCAGCTCTCTGCTATGGCCTGGGAAAGCAGTAGAAGATGGCCCAGGTCCCTGGGCCCCTGCACCTGTGTGGTAGACCCGGAGGAGGTTCCTGGCTCCTACCTTCAGATCGGCACAGCTCTGGCTGTTGCGGTCAATTGGGGAGTGAACCAGCAGATGGAAGACCTCTCTCTTTCTCTCTCTGCCTCTCCTCTCTCTGTGTAACTCTGAATTTCAAACAAATAAATAAATCTTTAAAAAAACAATAAAAAGGGTGGATGTTTGTCCTAAAGCTAAGACGTAGTTAGGGTTCCTGCACCCAAATCGACGTGCCTGTGCTCACTGGCTCCTGACTCCTGCTGAGGCAGATCCTGGCACCATCTGCCATTGCTTGCCCAGGTACATTAGTGGAGCAGGCTGGGAAGCAGAGAAACTGGGGCTAGAACCAGCACTTATACGGGATGCCAGTGTTACAGGCTGTGGCTTAACCTGCTGTGCTACGATGCTGACCTTTCCTAGTTATTCTTGCATTTTATCTTTCTCTGTTAAAATTATATTCAATTTACTTAACTCCAGGGCCAGCGTTGCGGCATAGCAGGGAAAGCCACCACCTGGGAAACCAGCATCCCATATGGACACCGGTTCAAGTCCCAGGTGTGCCACTTATAATTCAGCTCCCAGCTAATCCGCCTGGGAAAGCAGTGGAGGTTGACCCAAGTGCTTGAGCCTCTACACCCATCGGGAGACTCGGAAGAAGCTCCTGGCTCCAGGCTTTGGCCTGTCCATTGCTGCCACCTAGGGAGTGAACCAGCAGAAGGGAGATTTTCTCTCTCTCTCTCTCTCTCTCTCTCTCTCTGCCTGTCTCTCCAACTCTCTCTCTATAATTCTTCCTTTCAAATAAATAAAGAAATCTCTCAAAAATATTTACATAACAACAGGAAAAAAATCTTAGTATCATTATGGAATTGCCTTATATTTATATTTGGGGGCAAATTTGTATCTTTAAAATTTCATTTGCCTTATCCAAATGATAATCTTTGTTCAAGGCTTCTACAGTATTCTTTTAAAGATTTATTTATTTATTTGAAAATTACACTGAGAGAGAAGGAGAGGCAGAGAGGGAGAGAGAGGTCTTCCATCCGCTAGTTCACTCCCCAATAGGCTGCAACAGCTGGAGCTGTGCCGATCCGAAGCCAGGAGCTTCTTCTGGGTCTCCCATGTGGGTGCAGGGGCCCAAGGACTTGGGCCATCTTCCAGGCCATAGCAGAGAGCTGGATCAGAAGTGGAGCAGCCAGGTCTCGAACTGGCACCCATATGGGATGCTGGCACTGCAGGTGGCAGCTTTTACCCACTGCACCACAGCGCCGGCCCCAGTTTTTCATCTTTGAATTGTGCTATGAGTCAAAAGAGAGCTTGTCTTATAGGTATTTGTGCATGATTTGTAGATAAGGTAGTAAAAGTTACATTTACCGAAACAAGTATAGAAGCTAAAATTCCACGTCTCAGGCTTTGTAAACGACTTGGATAAATGTGCTATTTTCCTTTCCTGTTCCATTTTTGCTCTCATTTTGCATCTTTTGCCCATGTTTCGGTGAGTTACTAGTATCTCCATTGCACATTGTGAATGTCATGATGGAAGAATGACGTTTATGTCCACAGATGTTCAGGTATTTTGGAGCATCTCAAACACTCGTGGTGTAATTACGTGAGCAAAAACTTGAATAGAAGATGGTATTTCATAAAAAATATTCATGCATATTCTTTACGTATCATCTCACCTAGACTGCTGAACTGGAAATTTTGAAGTGCCAAGTGCAACATGTAGTACGTATAATGAAAGAATTTTTATAGCCCTGCATTGGTTATGCTATGGCTCAGATGCAATGTGAAGAGTGACTACTGCCAAACAAATATATTTAGGAGGGGCCATCTCTGTAGCATAGTGGGTGAAGCCACCGCCTGCAGTGCCAGTATCCCATATGGGCACCGGTTCTAGTCCCAGCTGCTCCACTTCTGATCCAGCTCTCTGCTATGGCCTGGGAAAGCAGTAGAAGATGGTCCAAGTCCTTGGGCCCCTGCACCCGCGTGGGAGACCCGGAAGAAGCTCCTGGCTCCTGGCTTCAGATAGGTACAGCTCTAGCCATTGAGGCCAATTGGGGAGTAAACCAGAGGATGGAAGATCTCTCTCTCTCTCTCTCTCTCTCTCTCTGTAATTCTGACTTTCAAATAAATAAATAAATGTTTAAATAAACATAATTTGCTTAATATGTTTGAAGAAAACAATTCGATTTCAGAATTTCTTTACATTCTTTGAAGCTATGCTCTGGTTAGTGAGTTTCTTTACGGTTAGTGAATGCTGTGAAGTCATGTTACATGCTCACAGGTGTACCATGTTTTCTCAAAAAATTATTGAGTGAGGTACACTGTTGGATCAACGTAAATAAACAATACATGAGTCTCTTTAAAAATATTTATTTATTTACTTATTTATTTATTTAAAAGGCAGAGTAGCAGAGAGAGAGAGAGACAAAGAGAAAGCTCTTCCATCAATTGGTTCTCTCCCCAGATGCCCCAGTAACTATGGCTGAACCAGGTCAAAGTCAGGAGCCAGGAACTCCCATCAAGGTCCCCACTTGAGTGGCAGGGGCCCAAATATTTGTGCCACCTCCCAGTGACATTAACAGGAAGCTGGTTCAGAAGCACACAGCAGCCAGGGCTTGATCCCAGGCACTCTGATAGGGGACATGGGCATCCCAAGCGGTGTCTTAACTCATCAGACCATAGCACCTGCCCTATGAAATAACTTTTTTTAAAAAAAAATTTATGTATTTATTTGAGAGGTAGAATTACAGACAGTGAGAGGGAGAGGCAGAGAGAAAGGTCTTGCATCCACTGGTTCACTCCCCAAATGGCTGCAACGGCCAGAGCTGAGCCTATCTGGAGCCAGGAGCTTCTTCCGGGTCTCCTATGCAGGTGCAGGGGCCCAGGCACTTGGGCCATCTTCCACTGCTTTCCCAGGCCAAAGCAGAGAGCTGGATCAGAAGAGAAGGAATCGTGACTAGAACGGGTACCCATATGGGATGCTGGCACTGCAGGCTGAGGCTTAACCTACTGCGCCACAGCGCCGGCCCCTGAAATGACTTTTTGAAGTGCTCTGTGGCCCTCTCTGTTCTCTTATTCATCCTGATGCTCCCTGGAGACTTACTGGGCAATTCTCCTTCTTGAACCCCTGAACCATATAATGCAAACGCCACCTGCACCCTTCCTGTTCTTCTTATAATCGCCCACAGAGCTCCCTTGTACACCTTTTCCTTCTCATTGCCCCTGCATTTTCTGCCTGCTTTTTCCACCTTTGGTTTTCCATGAAGTTCCCTTCAAAACCCCAGCCTCCTCCATCCCTGTACCTACCCCTTCCCCAAGAGATCTTCTCTCCCCACTCTCACACTGGGGACTTAACTGTGAGCCCCTCTCCTTCCAAAGGGGGCAGGAGGGCCTCAAGTATCTTCATAGGCAAATACCTGAGGCTGAAAATGGAAAAGAGGGTTGTAAGTGTTGCAGCACAGCGGTGAAAACACCACTTGGGACGCCCACATCCCATATCGGAGTGCCTGGGCTGGAGGCCTGCGTCTGCTTGCAATCCAGCCTCCCGCTGATGCATACCCTGGGAGGGAGTAGAGGCCAGCTCAGGTGTTTGGGTCCCTGTCACTCACACGGGAGACCCAGACGGAGCGCCTTGCACCACCCTGGCTTCAGCCTGGGCCAGCCCAGCCGTTGAAGGCATTTGGAGAGTGAACCAGCAGATGGGAGCAGTCTCTGCATCTCTCTGTTGCTCTTTCAAATAAATAAAAATGCTTTAGGAAGCATCCAGATAGGTGCTCGATAGCTCAATCACTCACCTAACATTGAGCACACAGTCTCCAGATGATTACTTGTTACTCAGGACAAATCAACATTGTTTTAAAGATTTACTTTTATTATTTGAAAGGCAGAGTTACAGAGAGAGAAGGGGAGACACGGAGAGAAATCTTCTACCCACTGATTCACTCCCCAAATGGCTGCAAAGGCCAGGACTGAGCCAGCCAAAGCCAAGAGCCTAGATCTTCATCTGGGTCTCCCACGTGGGTGCAGGGGCCAGGGACTTGGGCCATCCTCCACTTCTTTCTCAGGCACATTAGCAGGGAGCTGGATGGGAAGTGGAGCAGCTGGGATTTGAACCAGCGCCCATAAGGGATGCTGGCACTGCAGGCAGCAGCTTTACCCATTATGCCACAATGCTAGCCCCCAAATGAAGATCTTAAAAGCTTCATCCACACAATTTCTGGGAACACAATTTGAATAAAAATTAAAAAGTGAAGATAAACCAATGGGTTGTGCTACTGGGTTTTGCTGAAAATGTGGACTGAAGGTTGTCAGGGCTTTTTATGTGTCTGTTGTCTGTTTAGGATGGTGTGTGTCTGTGTGTGTGCATGCGTGTGTGTGTGTCTGTGTGTGTGTGTTTGTAGATACCCAGTTTGACATAACCGAGGCCATCTTGGTCCTAACAGCCATTGCCCTTTAGGTGACCCCGCTGGTCATCCCAGGCCCTGTGGAAGAAACAAGTCCTTCAGATAATCCGCAGGGCGTCTGGAGAGGGCACTGAAGCCTGGAATGTCTCTTATCTGACTCCTGGAATGTTAGCATTTCCTGAGAAAGTCCAGGTGCATATTATGAAACAACTGTGCATAGGTTACAAAAATATGTTTTTGCACCAAAATAAACTTATCTTTTAATTCCATTTTCTCATGAACTTTTTGAAGTACACTGCCTACCCAGAAGCAGAATTTCTGGATCATATGATAACTCTATTAGTTTCTTGAGGAAGCTCCTTGCTATTTTCCAAAAGAGCTACATTAGTTTACAATCCCATCAGCAGTGTGTAAGTGCTCGCTTTTCTCTACATCCTCACCAGCATTTATCTTTCATCTTTTATCGGCGGTATTTATTTGAGAGGCAGAGAGTAGAATAGACACGGAGAGAGATCTTGCATCTGTTCCCTCATTCCCTAAATGGGCACAGTGGCTGGGGCTGGGCCAAGTGGGAGCCAGGAACCAGCAGGGGGCAGCTTCACCCACTATGCCACAGCACCAACCCCAACCCCATTTTTTTTTTAAGATTTATTTATTTGTTTATTCGAAAGGCAGAGGTACAGAGTGTCCATTTCTTAAATGGGATTATTTATTTCCTTGCTATTGAGTACTCCGAGTGGAAACCTTTTTCTCTGAGCCATGGAGAGGTTACAGCACTTTTGTAGCATATGCTTTTGTAAACAGAATTGAAATATTGCTTTCGCTCTCTGTCCCACCCCGCTAGAATTCACAAAGTGCTCATGAGTAGTCTTAGTTTCATGACAACACAGTTGTTTTCATGAATTCCATACGGAACTATTTTCCTTGTAACAGGGCAAAATGGAGAACGTTGGTTCTATCACCAAGGTTTTGACTAGAATACCGTATTTTCAGGTATGAGCACGCAGGTTTAAGGAAGAGAGGTTGACTTGAAGGAGCCTATGCCCCATGCTAGCTCGAGGGGAGGATGTGCTGGTCCCCTGGAGGCAGAGAAAGGACACCTATCACCTAGGCATTTTGACCTGCTTCAGGGCCAGGTCAGAAGGGTATTCCTGGGTGTCCTGACCTGCGCAGGGAAAAACACGGGCTAAGAGAGCGCATCCTGCTTCTGCTGTCTGGTGTGCCACGGTGCCATAGTTCAGGGTCCGCTGGCTGCTCTTGCTTCAGCTCAGTAAACCTGTCCCCACGTCATGAATCAGTCTGCATAAGCGATATAAGTGCTTCGGGGTGATCCTTCATTTCAGATCCTGTCTTCCTCTCGGCTTTGATGACACCTGATTACCTTCGTGTTCTTGCAAAGACTTAGATGTGTTGCCTCCTGCAGGTTCCCATACCCATAAGATGCAGAGCACCACCCTCCACCCCGTCTCACCTCACAAGACTCTAGCACAGGCCAAAGCCCAACAAAGATTGAGGCATTTGGTTTTTGCTGGTCTCTGACTTTAGATGTTAGAGATTCTGTATCTCACTAGGATATTTGTTGTTTTCTTGCAAATTTGCCTATAATGAAGAATTTGTTTTCTGGTTTTTGTTTTCCTTCTTAATCTCATGAAGTTCACATCAAGTAATGAAAAGGATATTTGGGGGCCAGCGCTGTGCTGTAGAGGGTAAAGCCTCTGCCTGCAGTGCCAGCATCCCATATGGGCGCCAGTTCGAGTCCCAACTGCTACGCTTCTGATCCAGCTCTCTGCTGTGGACTGGGAAAGCAGTGGAAGATGACCCAAGTGCTTGGGCACCTCACCCACGTGGGAGACCTGGAAGAAGCTCCTGGCTCCTGGCTTCAGACTGGTGCAGTTCCAGCTGTTGGAGCCAACTGGGGAGTGAACCAGTGCATAGAAGACTTTCTCTCTCTCTCTCCCTCTCCGTAACTCTGCCTTTCAAATAAATAAATAAATCTTTGAAAAAAGAGAACCTGGGGGAGACATTTGGTGCAGCAGTTAAGATGCTGCTCGAGATGCCACCTTCCATACTGCAGCACCTGGATTTGCGTTCTGGCTCGGCTTCCGTTCCAGCTGTCTGCTGGGATGAGCCCTGGGAAGCAGTGGGTGATGGCGCAAGTGTTGGAGCCCCTGCCAGCCACTTGGGAGATCTGGATTGAGTTCTAGTTCCCAGCTTCCACCTGGCTCATCCCCTGCTGTGTGGGCATTTGGGGAGTGAGAAAGCAAACGCAAGATTTATCTCCATCTTTCTGTTTTTTGTATGTGTCTTTCAAACACACACACACACACACAAACACAGAGAGACAGATAATGCGCATTCCCAAGAACTTGTTTGAACACCTCTTGTGTAGATGGCTATTGTGTCAATTAAAACTTTTCTTCTAAAAAGAATATCGAGGGTTGCAGTGCAATTGTTGCTAACCACATGGAAACACCAACCACTGACAACGAAGCAAACTCAACTTGAGATGTCCTTTCAATCCCCGTTATAAGACAGCATGATGTGCCGTATTAGACTGAAAAAGGAAAAGCTGTGTGTTAATCTCCCAATATGTGCAGGGAAAGCCTATGACAGAGTCAACATCCACTGCAGATTAAAAATAACTCTCAGCAAATTAGGAAAAAGAGGGAACTTCCTCCAACTGAGAAAGCATGCCTACGTGGAACACATTGCTAAGTACTCCACTGGCCAGCGATGGACTGGATTCTTTCTCCCTCAGTACACAAACCAGGCAAGGCTATCCACTCTCATCAGTACAAGGGGCTGGGGCCAGCACAATAAGACATTAGCAGGAGTCTTCCGAATGTTCATGAAAAATATGATTTATGAAAAACTCTGCCTGGGTTTTAATATTCTTGCACTAATATAAACTTCTCTTTAGATTTCATTCACTACAACTTTTTGAAAAGCTCTGGTACATATTCTGCTGTACCAAGTAATAGGGCAGTAGGATACACAGAGAGGCCCTCTTTCCTATCTCAAATAGATGAGATGTGTGATGACAGACGTACACCAGACCGATAGGCACTCAATGAGCTGAGCACTGATTGGCGTAAGCACCACCTGTCTGAGTATGTGATAACATCTGTGTATATGATAATATTTCATACATCACAGCTACATCCCAGCACCTTCTCCTTAACAGTCTCTGTTTATCCACTCTGGGTCATCGTGTATAGATCAGTAAGAAGTAGCATCTACCCAGATTCCCCCTTCTCCTTCCAAATCTTGTCAAATAACTCCTACTGATGACACATGATGTGCTTTGGTTTTTTGTTTGTTTGTTTTTAAAGATTTATTTATTTGTTTGTTTATTTGAAAGGCAGAGTTACAGAGAGAGAGAGAGAGAGCGGTCCTCCATCTGGTCCACTCCCCAGATGGCCACAATGACTGAAGCTGAGCCAATCCAAAGTCAGGAGCCAGGAGCTTCTTCTGGGTCTCCCATGCGGGTGCAGGGGCCCAAGGACTTAGGTCAACTTCTACTGCTTTCCCAGGCCATAGCAGAGAGCTGGATCAGAAGTAGAGCAGCCGGGACTCGAACCGACACCCATATGGGATGCCAGCAATCTGTAGGCAGCAGCTTTACCCGCTACGCCACAGCGCTGGCCCCAATGATGTGCTTTGTACTGTTTCTTATTTTTTAAACTTCAGTCTTTCCTTCTATTTTTAATTTTTGCAATCTCATCATACTAATTGTGCTATTGTTTTACAAAAAATGTTGAGTTGACCTATATTAAACCTCTCATTATAATGCCTCCTTTAACCTAGTTTTAAGCATTAATATCCATGGAGTCACAGATTTGTTTTTTAAAAACACGCGTCTGACTTATCACCAACTGAGCAATCACGCGGACTCTCAGTGGTACGCTGCCCACGCTGGCCTAACTGCTGTGTGGATGGAGTTTGCTTTGCCCTCACCTCGCAAGAACAATAAATGCACCAACACGGAGCCCTGCCCCATGGAACACAGGCTGCCCTACCAACCGTCTCCAAAGGCAGTCTTATTTGTTGTAATGTCTCATAAGTAGGCACATCAAGATGTACATAACAAAACATGTGTATGGAACTTGTCTGAGCTTTTTGATTCAAACCGCTCATCTATGTCACAGACTGAAATACCTTTTAGAAAACTCATCCTTGGGCTGGCGCCGTGGCTCAACAGGCTAATCCTCCGCCTTGCGGCGCCGGCACACCGCGTTCTAGTCCGGGTCAGGGTGCCGGATTCTGTCCCGGTTGCCCCTCTTCCAGGCCAGCCCTCTGCTGTGGCCCAGGAGTGCAGTGGAGGATGGCCCAAGTGCTTGGGCCCTGCACCTACATGGGAGACCAGGAGAAGCACCTAGCACCTTGCTCCTGCCATCGCATGAGCGCGGTGCACCGGCCGCAGCGCGCCATCCGTGGCAGCCATTGGAGGGTGAACCAACGGCAAAGGAAGACCTTTCTCTCTGTCTCTCTCTCTCTCACTGTCCACTCTGCCTGTCAAAAAAAAAAAAAAAAAGAAAACTCATCCTTGGACGTTTTGTTTATCTGTTTCAAGATCTTGAGACTGATTTAGTAATAACTAAAATTTACTCTGATAAGAATAACATACATGTGTTATTCTTTTAATTATTATGCAGAACATTGTAAGTCACACATTGTATTTGTGGAATTCACATAGTAAGTAAAGGAAAGAGCTAGAGAATAAAAAATTCTATTGTTCAAGCCTTCATTCATTCAATAAATTTTAGTATGAATGAAATATTTTACTTTTCAGTGTTTGTTGAGTTCAAGTGTATTTTCATTTTAAAATGCTTATTTATTACAACATACAAGCTTGTTGAGATTTCATTAAAAATATATATGAGAGAAAGTTTCAGTTCTGCCCATTCCCTTCCTCTCCCCTACTCTGCCTGGCCAGGTGCAATCCTAGAGAAACCAGTTTGGTTTTTTTCCCCCAGAAACTTTTTATTAAAGGCATACAAACTTCATGCATTTATTTTTTTAAAAGATTTATTAATTTATTTGAAAGTCAGAGTTATACAGAAAGAGAAGAAGAGGTGGCAAGAGAGAGAGAGAGAGAGGTCTTCCATCCACTGGTTCACTCCCCAGTTGGCCCCAATGGCTGGAGCTGGGCCCATCCGAAGCCAGGAGCCAGGAGCTTCTTCTGGGTCTCCCACACAGGTGCAGGGGCCCAAGGATGTAGGCCATCTTCTACTGCTTTCCCAGACCATAGCAAAGAGCTGGATCAGAAGTGGAGCAGCCAGGACTCGAACAGGAGCCCATATGGGATGCTGGCGCTGCAGGCAGAGGTTTTAAGCCACTGTGTCACAGCACCAGCCCCCATGCATTTCATAAACACAACTTTAGGGACATAAGGATTCTTCTCAATAAATATGTATTGAGAGCATCTTAGGTGCCTGCCCCTTTTCTAGGTGCTGAAATTGCATCAATAAAATCGTCAAAAATAGATAAAATCACTGTCATCACAAGTAGATGATTATTGTAATTACATTTTTAAATTTTTTGAAAAGTTTTATTTATTTTATTTCAAAGGCTGAGTTGCAGAGAGCAGAGGCAGAGAGAGAGAGGGATCTTCCATCTGCTGGTTCACTCCCCAAATGACCATATTGGCTAAAGCTGGGAGCTAGGAGTCAGGAGCCAGGAGCTTCTTCTGGGTCTCCCACGTGGGTGCAGGGGCCCAAGGACTTGGGCCATCTTCTACTGCTTTCCCAGGCCATAGCAGAGAGCTGGATCAGAAGTGGAGCAGCCGGGCCTGGGATGCCTGCACTGCAGGTGGCAATTTTACCCACTAAACCATAGTGCCAGCCCCATAATATAAAACTTTATGAAAAGTTTTAAAGTACATATTAATCTTTAAATTTTTTTTAATTTGTGAGGCAGAGAGAGAGACAGACCTTCCATCCCCTGGTTTACTCCCCAATTGCTCTAAATATTTCAATTAACATTTTAATTTATATTGATAAATTTATTTTAAAGTTATTTGTTATCTGTATTTATGTATTATAAAATATTTTAACCATACAGAAAAATTAGACAATAAAGTGAGACTTTATTCTTCTATTTATTCTGACTAAAAACATAGAAATCACCGATTTCTTTCATTTATTATAATCCTTCACAATTTTCGCAAAAACATTATGCCAACTGTGCTGCTCTTTAATAAACAACTTAAAGTTGACTCATTTTCATTTTAACGTTTGTTTTTTTTTAAAGATTTATTTATTTGAAAGTCATAGTTACACAGAGAGACGAGAGGCAGAGAGAGAGAGAGAGAGAGAGGTCTTCTATCCACTGGTTCACTCCCCAATTGGCCACAATGGCCGGAGCTGTGCCGATCTAAGCCAGGAGCCAGGAGCTTCCTCTGGATCTCCCACGAGGGTGCAGGGGCCCAAGGACCTGGGCCATCTTTCACTGCTATCCCAGGCCATAGCAGAGAGTGGGATAAGAAGTGGAGCAGCCGGGACTCGAACTGGCAGCCATATAAGATGCCAGTGCTTCAGGCTAGGGTGTTAACCTGCTGCGCCACAGTGCTGGTCCCCATTTTAATATTTGTAATACATGCTTCCTCACATCCACTGATACCCCTCAGATTTTGTTGGTTGTACTTCAAAACATAGCCAGAAGGGGCTGGCGCTGTGGTATAGTGGGTTGAGTTACTGCCTGCAGTGCTGGCATCCTATCACTGGTTCGAGTCCTGGCTGCTCCACTTCCGATCCAGCTCCTTCTAATGTGCTGGGGAAAGCAGCAGCAGATGATGGCCCAATTACTTGGGCCCCTGCACCCACATGGGGGACCCTGATGAAGCTCCTGGCTCCTGGCTTTGCGGCCATTTGGAGAGTGAGCCAGCAGATAGAAGACCCCCCCCCGTCTCGGCCTCTGCCTCTCTGTAACTCTGCCTTTCAAATAAATAAATAAATCTTAAAAAAACAAAAACAGTGCCTTCCTTGTATTTCTGTCAAGTTGTATACACAGTATTGAAAGCACTGCATTGTGTACTTTGTTTCTTGTTATGTATTTAACACTAGTCACCTTTTAAATTTCTTTTTGTGTTAGTTTTAATAAATTTTTTCAATCAAGTGATTTGTCTTCCTGTTCCAAGTTGTCACCTTTGTTGATGTGTAGTTACTCACAATGCCTTCTTACCTTTTTAATGCCTCCAAGATCTATAGCAATGCCCACTTTTCATTTCAGCTATGGATCACTTTTGCTATTCTTGTTTTTGTTTCTGGTCTTGCTAGGGATGATCAATATTATTAATCTGTCCAAAGAATTAACTTCCAGTTCTCTTATTAATTTTTTTTCAATTGCATGTCCATTTGCTGTGGGGACCCATGGATAGGCTTGCCATGGGACCCCCCCATGCTGGGCTTGGCTTATAGCAGTAATGTGGATGTAGCAGCTGATTGAACTTTCTAGCTGAGGATCGTGGAAAACAAGATGGCGCTGATGCCCTGCCTGCTGCGTGACTCCACAGCTGATCGTGATCAAGTGCCGGATTGGCGAGCTCTGTGCATGGACTGTAATTGATTGACTGTGATTGGTTGAATTCTGTATATAAGCGGAGAGCGAGAGAGAGAAAGGGGCTCGCCAGCTTTCCCCCTTAAGGAACGTGCGTGCCATCTCTACCCCTTCTCCTGGTCCCCCACTCTTTTTCCCACTCTTTCTAAGTAAAAGTCTTCTGAAGACCGATTAACTGCGAGCAGCATCGTGCCTTCTGCGGCCGAAGAAGGAGTCGACAAGTGGTGCTGTGAGTCGGATCCACAAGTGGTGCCGTGACTCGGATCCACAAGTGGTGCCGTGACTCGGATCTTGGATCGTCGGACCAATCGCTGGAAGCAGGAAGTAAGAACAGGATAAACGTCCATACATGGGAATCTAGGCGGGTGAAGTAAAGAGCCTAGGATTATGACCGCGGTTCCGT
Source organism: Sylvilagus floridanus (assembly GCA_949820135.1). Taxonomy (NCBI): domain Eukaryota; kingdom Metazoa; phylum Chordata; class Mammalia; order Lagomorpha; family Leporidae; genus Sylvilagus; species Sylvilagus floridanus. Next base: position 17,973,512 of record OX463228.1, on the reverse strand, counting down.
CGTAAAGACGGGGAGTGAAACGCCAGAAAGGCGGGAGTAAACTGTCGACAAAAGACAGGGAAGCTAGGCGGGTAAAGTAAAAAGCCTAGGATTATAACCGCAGTTCCGTCGACAAAAGACGGGGAGTGAAACGCCAGGAGACAGGCGGAAGTAAACCGTCGACAAGAGACGGGGAGTTAAATGCCAGAAAGGCAGGAGTAAACTGTCGAAAAAAGACAGGGAATCTAGGCGGGTAAAAAGGCCTAGGATTATAACCGCGGGGAGTGGACGACAGAAGACAGGCGGGAGTAGGCCGTCGATGGAAGATGGGGAGTGGAGCGCCGGAGGACAGGCGGGAGTGGACTGTCAACAAAGGACGGGGAGTAAAATGCCGGGAGAAAGGCGGGAGTGAGCCGTTGTAAAGACCGGGAGTAAAACACCAGGAGAAAGGCGGGAGTACTGATTGTGATTGATCTTACCATATGTTTCATAAGCAATAGAGCCTGTTCGTCAGCGACATGGAGAAGCAAAAATCCTCCACTATATGGATTTATATATTGGAAGCGGTGTTCATAACATTAAGCTCATGTCTACGGGAGGAAGGATTACAGATAGTGCCAGAAAAGTTTCAAAAAGATACTGTAGTTGGATATTTAGGACTTGGGCTTACACCAACAAATGCGGCCCCTTTGGAATTTGCCATTGCTACGACAGGACTAAAAACCTTAAATGATTTTCGAAAACTATGTGGAAATCTAAATTGGATACGGCTGTATTATAATGAGAGGAAGAAGCACAGGAAAAAAGGCCGTGATAAAGACTATAAAGACTCCATTACAGACGCAGAGAATAGGGTTAAAAAAGACGAGCCATAAAACAGTTCATTAATGCTAATCGTGGTGAAAAGTGTCCGAACTACCTATTCTGTTTTTGTATTATGTACTCTACCCCTATTATTGATGGGAATGCTTGAGCAGATTATGCTTGGTTTGCTTTATGAAAGAATGTAAATGTTTCAATTTATCTTTAAAATTGTTTGGCCATCTATGTCTTTAGTTTAACTTTTGGCTTGTTGAAAGTATTGCTTGCTCATTTATTGACTTGTAATTATGAAGTTTGTTAAGGGGTTTATGATTTTGTACTGAGTTTTGTCTGAGACTGATTTACATGAGAATTCTAATTGTACCCTAGTATTGGGATAGATGATCAATACCACCTGGAACAGTAATTTTACAAGGCTGTACCTGACAATATAGGCCTCACCTTCCTCACCAAGTGGGTGAAATGGGAGGAGAATTTGAGGTAACTAGTGTTTAAAGCATACAAGATATGTGGAGTGGTTGTCTGCATTCAGAACATGTGAAGAATAGTACCAATTAAGCATTTTACTTTGAACCAAGTATTTCTTTATAAGATGTATCCTTTGTGCCTAACTGCTAATGTGAAATTATGAAGGAATTTGTTAAAATTTATGTGTTGGATTTAAGTAGCAAGTAGTGTAGTAAGAAAGCTGACCTAATTTGATTTATTTTCTTAAATGTACTTAAAGCTGTTAATTCACAATTTGATAAAACTGTTCTGGCTTTCAAAACCCCAATAGCCTAGAAGTTCTGATCAGAACTGTAACACTCTGCCAGCAGTGTACCAACCTGGTAATTCAGCAGGATATGCTAGCCACCTTGCACTCTTACCCCCATGGAGAAGTGTGGCTTAACATGATGGAACGGTAGCCAATAACGGGTAATCGCTGATGGGCGCACCTAGCAACCTAAGACAGAGGGTAGGACAAGCTTCCTATTACCTCCATGACGGGTAAGCAGGTTGCACGCCATTGGGAACCCAAGACAGGCACATTTCCATGCCACTTAATATAATAAAAACGGGGGAGATGTGGGGACCCATGGATAGGCTTGCCATGGGACCCCCCCATGCTGGGCTTGGCTTATAGCAGTAATGTGGATGTAGCAGCTGATTGAACTTTCTAGCTGAGGATCGTGGAAAACAAGATGGCGCTGATGCCCTGCCTGCTGCGTGACTCCACAGCTGATCGTGATCAAGTGCCGGATTGGCGAGCTCTGTGCATGGACTGTAATTGATTGACTGTGATTGGTTGAATTCTGTATATAAGCGGAGAGCGAGAGAGAGAAAGGGGCTCGCCAGCTTTCCCCCTTAAGGAACGTGCGTGCCATCTCTACCCCTTCTCCTGGTCCCCCACTCTTTTTCCCACTCTTTCTAAGTAAAAGTCTTCTGAAGACCGATTAACTGCGAGCAGCATCGTGCCTTCTGCGGCCGAAGAAGGAGTCGACAAGTGGTGCTGTGAGTCGGATCCACAATTTGCCAAGTCATTGATTTTTGCCCTTAACTTTATAATTTATTTTCTTCTATGTTTTTGGATTTAAGTTGTTCTTTTAAAAAAAAAATGGGCTATTGATATGGAAATTCATTTTTTATTTTTAAATATTTAGTTTTTAATTTTTATCTACTTGTGAAGTGACACCTTGCCAGCAGGTGTCACCATTTTAGGGCACCCAAGACTCCATCTTGAAAAAGCTCCCCACCCCCGACTATGAGACTGGTCTGAAAGTAACTACTGTCTAAAACTAAGATAACAGTGCACTGCATCCTGCTTGGCAAAACATAGGAACCCCTTAGTGTGACACTTAAGCTTAATACAGACAGTGTGCACCTGGCTTAATCTGTCTATGTGCCACATATGATGTAGGCCAGTACCTGGACTCATGTCAAGACTATAACTGATATGTTTCATGTCAGCTTCACCCTAGTACCTAGGTATTCCCCGACCCTAGCAACCATGTATGTCCCCTCCCCTCCTTGTGGGCTTTGCCTTTATAAGCCTTGTTGCTTTGAGCTTTGGGGTCGAGAGTTCTTTAGGGCATGAGCCCACTCTCCACTGTCAAATTTTATCAGTGTGTGATGCTCCTCTTTTGCACTTGCTTGGGCACAGAACTTGAAAGACAGAAAGAGAGAGAGAGGAAGATCTGCAATCTGCTGGTTCACTCCCCAAATGCCAACAGCGCAGGGAGCAATAATTCAACCCAGGCTTCCCACAGGGTGGCAGAGACCTAGCAGAAAGCTGGAATAGGCCGGCGCCATGGCTCAACAGGCTAATCCTCCACCTTGCGGGGCCGGCACACCGGGTTCTAGTCCCAGTCGGGGCGCTGGATTCTGTCCCGGTTGCCCCTCTTCCAGGCCAGCCCTCTGCTGTGGCCCGGGAGTGCAGTGGAGGATGGCCCAGGTGCTTGGGCCCTGCACCCCATGGGAGACCAGGAGAAGCACCTGGCACCTGGCTCCTGCCATCGGATGAGCGCGGTGCGCTGGCCACAGCGGCCATTGGAGGGTGAACCAACGGAACAGGAAGACCTTTCTCTCTGTCTCTCTCTCTCACTGTCCACTCTGCCTGTCAAAAAAAAAAAAAAAGTAAATAAAAGATTTATTTAAAAAAAAAAAAAGAAAGCTGGAATAGAGAAGTCAGGATTTAAACGCAGGCACTGTGATACAGAATGCAGACTCTGCCACACGCCCAGCCCCTTTTATTCTCTTATATTCTTTTATATTCTTTTTAAATATTTCTTTAAAGATCAAATGACAGGGGCCAACAGATAGAAGACCTCTCTCTGTGTCTCTACCTCTCTCCGTAACTCTGCCATTGGGAAGTGAACCAGCGGATGGAAGACCTCTCTCTCTCTGTCTCTACCTCACTCTGTAACTCTGTCTTTCAAATAAATAAAATAAATCTTAAAAAAAGAAAGAGAGAGAGAGAGAGAGAGAGAGAGAGAGAACCACTGTTCATTCCCCCAAATGGCTGCAACAGCCAGGTCTGGGTGAGGCTGAAGCCAGGAGCCAGGAGCTCATCTTGTCTCCCATGTGGGTGCAGGGCCCAGGTACTTGAGCCATCACCTGCTGCTTCCCAGGCGCATTCGCAGAGAGCTGGACTGGAAGTCGAGCAGCCAAAACTCAAACTGGCATTCTTATTAGAATAAGGGAGTCCCAAGCAGGAGCTTAGCCTGCTGTACCCCAATGCCCTCCATCCACCTCCTTGTATTTTAATATTGCACTTAAATCTACAACTTCCCTGCAAACACTGTTTCAGCTGCTCACTTGCTTTGTGTTCTTTTTCTGTTATATTCCATTCAAAGTAGTTCATAACTTCCCCTGTATTTTCTTCTTTCATTTATGAATTTTAGGGAACTATTCTGCTTTTTCCAAACATTTGAAAGTTTTAAAATCACCTTTATGGGCAAACATTTGGTGTAGCTGTTAAGGATGCCACTTGGGGGGCCGGCACGGTGGCATAGTGGACTAAGGCTCTGGCTGCAGTGCCGGTATCCCATATGGGCACCAGTTCGAGTCCCGGCTGCTCCACTTCCAATCCAGCTCTCTGCTATGACCTGGGAAAGCAGTAGAAGATGTCCAAGTCCTTGGGCCCCTGCACCCATGTGGGAGACCTGGAGAAGCTCCTGGCTCCTGGCCTCAGATCAGCTCAGCTCTGGCTGTTGCAGCCATTTGGGGAGTGAACCAACAGATGGAAGACCTCTCTCTCTCTCTCTGTCTCACCCTCTCACTGTCTGTAACTCTACCTCTCAAATAAATAAATAAATAAATAAAATCTTTAAAAAAAATTCTGGTGGGATTTTTAAAATTTCATTAATAAACACAACAGAGGAACAAAATAAAGTTCTTATTTATCTTTCAAAGTCCTCCTCCCCTTTAAACAAATTACTCAAGAGGCAGACAGAGAGACAGAGCTCTGGTCCACTGGTTTAATTTCTAAACGCCCACTTGACTGGGACTGGGCCAGGTTGAAGCCGGGAGCCAGGGGCTTAATCCAGTGCCCTCTGTAGGTGATATGAAACAGATACCTGAGCCATCAGCACTGTCTCCCAGGGTCTGATTAGCGGGAAACCAGACTGAAGAACCACAGCCAGGTACTCCGATGTAAGACACAGGTTCTTAATTGGTCTGTCCTGTGTTTGCATTTTTTTAATATCTATGTATTTGAAAGGCAGAGAGAGAGAGAGAGAGATTCATCTTCCTATCTGCTTGTTCAACCCCCAGTGCCCATAACAGCCAGGGCTGGTCCAGACCAAAGCCAGGAGCCTGGAACTCCATCCATGTCTCTCACCTGCGTGGCCCGGCCCTAACTACCTGTCCCATCACTACTGCCTCCCAGTGTGAGCATCAGCAGGAAGCTGGATTCAGCAATGGAACCAGGACTCGACTCTAGGCCCCCAACATGGGACGCAGGTGAACCACGTGGCAGCTTCACCACTGCACCAAACGCCCGCCCCCAATAATATTTCCATTTTAAAGTTGAATAACACTAAACACTTCTTTATTGAAGAAATGCAGGAGAGGATGTTGGGTGCAGCAGTTAAGTTGCCAATTGAACACCCTAGTGCCTATGGGAGAACCTGGGTTTGAGTCCCTGGCTACTCCACTTCCAATCCAGCTTCCTGCTGACGCACACCCTGGGGAGGCAGCAGGTGAGGCTCACGTATTTGGGTCCATGACATGCACGTGGGAACCTGGATTGAGTTCCAGCCTCCTGGCTTCAGCCTGGCTCAGCCCCGGTGGTGGGCATTTGGAGAGTGAAACAACAATGGAAAGTCATTCTCTCTCCCTCTCCCTCTCTCTCTCCCTTCTCTTCCTTTCAAATAAAATGAAAATAAATAAAAGTCTTTCTTTCAGCGCTCTGGCTGCAGTGGCCACTGAGGGGTGAACCAACGGAAAAGGAAGACCTTTCTCTCTGCCTCTCTCTCTCACACTCTAACTCTGTCCAAAAAGGAAAAAAAAAAAAAGTGAGACCATGTTTGTTTTTCAAGTACAACAGTGACATCTAGTGGAAAAAAATGCTTCAGTCCTTTCCAGCTGAAGGAATTAAACGTTTCTATTTCTGTTCATCAGAAAAATATGCATTCAAAAACTTGTCCCTTAATAAGTGTTGTTTCCGGGGTTGACACTGTAGCGTAGTAGGTTAAGTCTCCGCATATGAGGCTGGCAATCCATATGGGTGCCGGTTTGAGCCCCAGCTGCTCCTCTTCTGATCCAGTTCCCTGCTAGTGGCCTGGGAAAGCAGAAGATGGCTCAAGTGCTTGGATCCTTGCACCCATATGGGAGACTTGGAAGAAGCTCCTATCTCCTGGCCTCAGATCGGCAAAGCTCAAGCCATTGTACCCCTTTGGGGAGTGAACCAATGGATGGAAGATCACTCTCTCTCTCTCTCTCTGTGTGTGTGTGTCTGTCTGTCTCTCTCCGTCTGTAGCTTTGCCTTTCAAATAGATAAATAAATCTTTAACAAACAAATATTTGTCCCCTATGCACAGATCAGTGCCACTAATGGGAAAAGTTAGCCACATTACACTGTAAGGCTGTTGTGACTTAGTGTGTGACCAGCCCTCTGGCCCCACAGGAGTCTTCAGCAGGATATTACCCAACATCTGCATTTCCCAAGGTCAAGTGGGCCAGAGAACAAGGCCTGCTCCAGCCACCTGTCTTCCCTTCACTAGAGCATGGATGTGGGGGCCAGCACTGTGCTGTAGCGGGTAAAGCCTGCAATGCCAGCATTCCATATGGGTGCCGGTTTGAATCCCGGCTGCTCCACTTCCGATCCAGCTCTCTGCTATGGCCTAGGAAAGCAGTGGGAGATGGCCCAAGTCCTTGGGCCCCTGCACTCACATAGGAGACCCAGAAGAAGCTCCTGGCTCCTGGCTTTGGGTAGGTGCAGCTCCGGCCGCTGCAGCCATTTGGAGAGTGAGCCATCAGATGGAAGACCTTTCTCTCTGCCTCTCCTTTTCTCTGTGTGTAACTCTGTCAAATAAATAATTTTAAAAAGAAGAAGAAGAAGAACATGGATGTGGCATTTTGGCAGTAGCCACAGAGATTCTGGGTGGGGCTCTGCTAGAACCCCTAAAAGATACCTGGAGGTACCCGTGACAATACGGGAGGAGAGGATTAAAGCAAGGTTTGTAGAGAAGATACGAACAGAAGGAGGAGAAGTGTGATGCTCCAGTCTAGGAGGGGTGCTGTGGCACAGGGTTAAACTACATCCCATATTGGAGCACTGGCTCCAGTCCTGGCTGCTCTGCTTCTGATCCAGTGTCCTGCTAATGTGCCTAGGAGACAGAAGACTAAGGCTTGAGCCCCACCATCCATGTCCGGGCCCAGAGGGAGTTCCTGGGTCCTGGTTTTGGCTTGGTCTGACTATGGTTGCCGTGGGCATTTAGGAAGAGAACCAGTGGATAGAAGACCTCCTTAGTCTCTGTCTTTCCGTCTGTCTGTCACTCTGCCTTTCAAAGAATTTTTTTTAAAGGTCTTTTGAAATACAGAAAACATGGGGCCAATGTCATGGTGCAGCAGCTTGGGCCACTGCCTGTGAGGCCAATGTCCCAGTCAGAGTGCAGGTTCAAACCTCGGCTGCTCTGCTTCCCATCCAGCTTCCTGCTAATGGGCCTGAGAAGACAGTGTGTGATGGCCCAAGTACCTTGGGCCCCTGCCACCCAGGTGAGACCAGGATGGAGCTCCTGGCTCCTGACTTCAGCCTGGTCCAGCCTTGATTGTTGCAGTCATTTAGGGAGTGAACCAGATCAAAGATGGGAGATCCTCTCTCTCTCTCTCTCTCTCTCTCTCTCTCTCTCTCTCTCTCTCTCTCTCTTTCAAATAAATAAATCTTAAAACTATTTTTAATGTATACTAACATATATAACTAACTAAAGAAAGCAAGCCAGGGCCTTGCTGTGGCATAGCAGGTAAAGCCACCACCTACAGTGCCAGCATCCCATATGGGCACCAGTTCAAGTCTCGACTGCTCCACTTCCGATCCAGCTCCCTGCTGTGGCCTGGGAAAGAAGTAGGAGATACCCCAAGTTCTTGGGTCCCTGTACCTGCGTGGGAGACCTAGAAGAAGTTCCTGGCTTCGGATAGGCTCAACTCTGGCCATTGTGGCCATCTAAGGAATGAACCAGCCAATCAATGTAAGACTTCTCTCTCTGCCTCTGGCTCTCTGTAACTCTGCCTTTCAAGTAAATAAATCTTAAAAAAATATATACATCAGAAATAAATCAAATAGAAGTGAAAAAAGTAACAAAAGATAAACAAAAAATAATGATAAAAAAAGAAAGGCAGTAAGTAAGCTCTCAAGGCTCTTTGTTCTTCTTTAAGTTTGGTCTTGTCCTGCTGAGTCCTGCAATACATGACTGGTTCTAGAGCCTAAAGGAATCCTGATGACTAAAGAAAGCTCCCCTTTGTTCAGTGTGTGCTATGAGCAAGGCATTGTGCTAAGATTTTATGAACGTTAACTCATGCTGTGATCCACATGACAATCCTGATGCATAGATATGATATTTAAAATATTGATATATTTGAAAGACAGTGACATAGGGTAGGGGGACAGCGGGAGAGACAGAGGGAAAGAGACACCTTCCACCCATTGGTGCACTTCCCAAATGCCTGCAGCAGCCAGCGCTGGGCCAGGCTGGCTGAAGCCAGGAGCCTAGAACTCTATCCAGGTCTCCAAGTAGGCGGCAGGGGCCCAAGTTCTTGAGCCATCTGCTACCTTCTAGCTGGGATTTGACCCAGCACCCCAAAATGGGATGCAGGGGTCCCTAATGGCAGCTTAACTGACTATGCCACAATGCCTGCCCCCATTACCTTTTTAGTATTTACAAGGGGTCTTCAAAATGTTCATAAGAATGCGTATTATTAAAAAATGCATGGGCCGGCCCTTTGGTGTAGTGGTTAAAGCCGGTGCCTGCATTGCCGGCATCCCACATGGGTGCCAGTTCAAGTCCTGGCTGCTCCACTTCCAGTCCAGCTCCCTGCTAATGCGCCTGGGAAAGCAGTGGAAGATGACTTAAGTGCTTGGGCCCCTGCACCCATGTGGGAGACCCAGAAGAAGCTCCTGGCTGCTGGCTTTGGGTCTGTCTAGCTCCAGCTGTTGTGGCCATTTGGGGAGTGAACCAGCAGATGGAAGACCTCTCTCTCTCTCTCTTTCGCTCTTTCTCTCTCTCTCTCTAACTCTGCCTTTCAAATAAATAAATATTTTTTTTAAAAAAATGCATGTATTCTAAAATCTTTTCTGCACTGAAATAAATGTTTAATTCCATTTTCATTAACTTTTTGGAGGTCTCTCCTGTGTTCTTTCTTGCCACAGAAAAATAGAAAATCTTAGAAAAATAAAAAATAAAAAGCTGCTCCTTTCACTAGAATCTAGACTGCTGATGGAACAGGATTCACTGCTTTCTGAAAATTGCTTTGCACTACCAGATTTAGCATATTATGTATTTCCAATTTCTGGAGAGATTGTCAACAATTCTACTTCATTAAAACTTTTAAAAACTATCATGATGGCCGGCTCCACAGCTCACTAGGCTAATCCTCTGCCTGCGGTGCTGGCACCCCGGGTTCTAGTCCCGGTTGGGGCTCCGATTCTGTCCTGGTTGCTCCTCTTCCAGGCCAGCTCTCTGCTGTGGCCCAGGAGTGCAGTAGAGGATGGCCCAAGTGCTTGGGCTCTGCACCCGCATGGGAGACCATGAGGAAGCACCTGGCTCCTGGCTTCGGATTGGTGCAGCGCGCCGGCCATAGAGGCCATTTTGGGGGTGAACCAACGGAAGGAAGACCTTTCTCTCTGTCTATCTCTCTCACTGTCTAACTCTGCCTGTCAAAAAAAAAAAAAAAACTATCATGAAATTTGGGTTGATATTGGTCAGGGGTTACGAGCACAACTACTGGAATCCATTGCACAGACTGCGGTCCTGGCTTGTCTATTTACTAGCTATGTGACCTTGATCAAGTCACTTAACTTCTTTGAGCTTCAGTTTCTCATCTGTGAGATAATCATATTTGTCTCATGAGTGGTTGTGAGAATTTATTGAATCAAGTACTTAGAATCATGCCTGGCATGCCTGGCACTGTGGCGTAGCTGGTTAAAGCCACCATCTGCAGTGCTGGCATCCCACATGGGTGCTGTTTCGGGTCCTGGCTGCTCCACTTCCCATCAAACTCCTTGCTATGACCTGGGAAAGCAGTAGAAGATGTGGGAGACCTGGAAGAAGCTCCTGGTTTTGGAACGGCCCAGCTTCAGCCAGTACGACTGTTTGGGGAGTGACCCAGCGGACAGAGATCACTCCATCTACCTCTGCCTCTCTGTAACTCTGACTTTCAAATTAATTAATTAATTAAAGATTTAATTATTTATTTGAAAGCCAGAGTTACACAGAGAGAGAAGGAGAGGCAGAGAGAGAGAGAGGTCTTCCATCCTCTGGTTCATTCCCCAATTGGTGCAACGTCCAGAGCTGCACTGATCAGAAGCCAGGAGCCAGGAGCTTCTTCCAGGTCTCCTACGCAGGTGCAGGGGCCCAAGCACCCAGGCGCCATCTTCCACTGCTTTCCCAGGCCATAGCAGAGAGCTGGATTGGAAGTGGAGCAGCCGGGACTCAAACCAGTGCCCACATGGGATGCCAGCACTGTGGGCAGTGGTTAACCAGCCATGCCAGAGTGCAGGCCCCATCAATAAATCTTTAAAAAAAAAAAAAAACTGTGCCTGATATATCCTAAAGACTCAATGTCATCATGATTATTAGTATTATTAAGATCATATTAAAAAGTTGCAATACTAATTTTATTTTTGAAGATTTTATTTAATTTCCACTCCCATCCTCAGCCTTAGAGGAGTACCAATCTACTTTCACTTTCTGTGCATTTGTCCTTCCTGAACATTTCATACAAAGGGATCATCATTATGTAGCACTTGTGTGGGGTTTCTTCCGCAGAGCATGAGGGCCATTCGCGTTGTGCTATGTGTCAATGGTGTGTTCCTTTCCACTGTTGAGCAGTAGTCCATTGTGTGGACACATGGCGGTTGGATTCACCCATTCACTTGCTGGTGGACGTTGGGTTGTTTCCAGTTCTCGGCTGTTGGGAAACGAGCTGCTATGAACATTCACACACAAATCTTTGTGTAGTTTTTGGTTCTCTTGAGCAGTATCGAAGGATAGAATTATTAGGTCATATGACAAATTTATGTTTAACTTTTATTTTATAAATTTCTTCTTTAGGGGCTGGTGCTGGGGTGTAGAAGGTTAAGCCTCGGCCTGCAGCACAGGCATCCCATAAGGGCGCCGGTTCGAGTCCCGGCTGCTCCATTTCCGATCCAGCTCCCTGCTATGGCCTGGGAAAGCAGCGGCAGATAGCCCACGTCCTTGGGCCCCTGCACCCATGGAGGAGACCTGGAAGAAACTCAAGACTCCTGGAGTGAACCAGCAGATGGAAGATTCTCTCTCTCTGCAATTCTGCCTTTCAAATAAATAAATATTTTAAAAATTCAATCTAATTTCACTGCACTTCTGATACGTACTTATACTATCTAAGATTTTACTTCACGTAGTTTATGTTCTACTATTTCTAAGATTTATCTAAGTTTGCATACTTTAAAATTTTTATTTATTTATTTGAGAGGCAGAAAGACAGAAAGAGACAGACAGTTCTTCCATCCACTGGTTCACATCTCCAAAAGCCTACAATAGCCAGGACTGGGCCAGGCAAAAGCCATGAGCCAGAAGCCAAGAACTCAGTCCCGGTACCCATATAGGTGGCAGTTGTTTGGGCCATTGTCTTCTGTCTCCCAGCACATTCCTCGTCAGGAAGCCAGAACTCACAGTGGGGCTGGACTTGAACACAGACACTCTGGTGCATTAGCAGAGAGCTGGATCAGAAGTGGAGCAGCTGGGACTTGAACCGGCGCGCATATGGGATGCCAGCTAATAAGGAGATAAAGCTAGAACAGTGATCATAAATCCAAGTAAAATGGCCCCATGGGATGAGAAGTGAACAGAAGCTTCCACCCCTCCCAGCCTCTTAGGGTAGAACTGCACTTCTGTGCCCCCGAGACCAAGAGTGGAGAACCTCCAGCACTGTTGTGTGTGGAGACAGGCACGGGAGAGGCCGCTAGGAGGAGCCACGGCCAGATCGCTAAGCCCACGCCCTCCGCAGACAGTGGCTGTGGGCATGGATTTGTGCTGCCTTCAAGATGAGGAAATCCGAAAGTCCATGAATCATTACAACCCACGGGACCCTAGCAGAGCCGAAGAGAAAATAAAATAAAATAAAAAATAAGATGTGACCTCATAGGATCCTTGGTAAATCAGAGTCCACAGAATTCCCACAAAACAACCTTGAGGAGGAACTCAGAGTCAAAGGACACAACAAACAATGGTGATCTTCCGAGGGAACAGCGGAGTGGGGGGGGGGGGGGGAAGGGGAGAAGGGAAAGGGACAGGGAGAGGGGAGGGGGAGGGGGAGAGGAAGGGAGGATATCCTGAAAAAAGAGGAATTGAGAGATGTGACACCATCATCCACAAGGTGGCGCATAGAGGAAAAAACTGCACGGGAACGCGCATTTCAGAAAAAACAAAAAACACAAGGAGAAGCTCCAGTTTGTAGCTAATAATATCTTCAAGAGGAGGAAGCATAGAGAGTGAGAAGGACACAATATGATAAACGATGGTGGTGGTGAATTCTCCTAGCTATGACTTCTAAACCTAAAAATTTCAACAAATCTTTTTGAAACGTTTAATTAATTCAGTAAGTAATTTTATTTGACAAAGAGAGAGAATTTGATTCCATCCATAGGTTCACTCCCCAAATGCTTGGAACCAGGAACTCAATCCAGGTCTCCCACGTGGGTGGCAGGGACCCACTACTGGAGCCATTATCTCCTGTCTCCCAGGGTGCATTTTAGCAAGAAGCCGGAATCAGGAGCCAGAGCTAAGACTCCAAGCCAGGCACTCCAATAAGAAATAAAGACAACCCCCCCCCCCCAGTGGCTGCCCCTCAGTGCCTCTTAACCAGGATCCGGACAATACCTGGACACTCTAGAAATCAAATCTTTAAAAATACCGAGGATGAGAGGTGGGAGGGTAGGCGTGGGGGACAGAAGCTGAAAAAAGATCAGACTAATGTGGACTTGTCGTCAGTAGGCTTTTTATTAAATTATAGAATCCAGAAAAAAAGAGATATGGAACATTGAGGAAAATGAAGCTTAGTAAATTTAGATTAAATTTCTCCTCAAGAGTGACAAGCCGCAGCCAATGGGATGGGCACAGCTGAGTTATTTTATGAATTGTTTTTACTTTAGTTAAAGGACCGAGAGAGGGAAAGAAAAGGAGAGCTTCCATCCATTGGTGTACTCCTCCACTGCCCACAACAGCCAGGGTTGGGCCAGGGCTGGAGCCAGGAGCCTGGACTCCATCCGGGTCTCCCAGTTTCCCAGGGCCATAACCACTGCCTCCCAGAGAGAAGTGGAGCTGTCTTTGACCCAGGCTCTCCGCCATGGGTCGCAGGTGTCCATGCAGGGTCCTCACTGCTGGGTCAGATGCCCAACTCCAGCGACAGCTGTGAAACGGTTCTTCCTCTGCCTCCTGTCTCTGGGGAGTAGAGTTTGGAGACGCCCTAATGAATGATAGCAATGAGGCTCTCATCAGGAGGAAAACAAGTGGCCTAAGAAGGGTGTGAGCGCCTGGTGCTCTCAGAAAACCTGTGGCAGTCCTCTCTGCAGAGAGCCAACCATATTCAGTAGCACCCTGCGGTTTCTTTACGGGCCTTTTGTTGATCACCACCATTCACTCTCCTTAGCACCCATTGATCACAAACTGTGAGATCTCACAGAACTGCCCCCTGCAGGTTTCCCCCAAGGTCCCTCAAACTTTACCACAATGGAGCTGTGCAGATAGGACAGCCCTAAGGCAAAAATCCAAAATTCTCCAAAATCAGAAATTTTTTCTCATGCTGGAATGGCACTGCAGTGTAAGTTCACGTGATGAGTCAGAACCGTAACACCAAAAATGCTGTATAAAATTACCTCTGGGCTATGTGCATAACGTGCATGGAAATGAGTTTCATGTTTAGATTTGGCTCCCCTGCCCTATCTCATGGTACGTATGCGAATATTCCAGAATCTGAAATCCATAGCAGCTGTGGTCTCAAGCATTTTGGATCACAGATATTCAACCGGAACTGATTTTTCTGGTATGAAAGATGCAAGCAGGCTACTTAGCCTAAGAGTTAATACACCTGTGTCCCCGAGAGTCGCCAAGAACCTTAGGCAAGAGAGCACAGAAACACAGGCAGAGAATCTGAAACCACTGACTGGCTTGAGCTTATTTTGCAAAGAATGTTCCGGGAAAGCTTTCATTAGGACTTGTGCTCAGCAGCTACTGGGTCATCAGGGACCAGGAAAGTCGCCAGCCGCCACTCTGAGTCAGATTTTTGAATGAAGATGTGCATGGCCCTCTTACCTCCCCTTTTCTACATCTAGACACGTCCCCTGTCCCCAGCAACTCCTTCTCAGGGAGGGAGTCCTTGGGGAACTGCACCTTCCCGCTGTCTAATTTACTGGTCACAGGTGAATAACATTCCCCTGGGCGTTCTCCCTGGAGGCTGACTATACCTGACACCCCAAGGAGCTGGACCCATTGTGCTCACTAGCAATAGTAGCGCCTGCACTGAGTATCTAGCTCAGGCTTCTGGCTGTGGCTTCCTGCTAGTGCAGACCCGGATGGGCACAGTGGGGGCTCAGGTATTTGGGTCCCTGGAGTGAGTTTTCAGCTCCCGGTTTTGGCCTGTCCCAACTCTGGCTGTTGAGGGCATTTGGGGAGCAAACCAGCAGATGGGCGATCTCTCTCTCTCTTTCTCTCTCTCTCTCCATTTCAAGTAAATAAATGTTTTTTGAAAAGAAATGGAAATAAAATGGGGTAGCTTTTCCTAACTCCTCAGTATTTCCAAAACACAAAAACATTCAAGGAATAGTAAGTAGTAGGACTTATAAACAAACCGTATAGAATGTTTTCTTTAAGAATAAAAATCACCAAGGCCACTGCCTGCAGTGCCGGCATCCCATGTGGGTGTCCATTCAAATCCCGGCTGCTCCACTTCCAATCCAGCTCTCTGCTATAGCCTGGGAAAGCAGTAGAAAATGGCCCAAGTCCTTGGACCCCTGCACCCACGAGGGAGACCTGGAGGAAGCTCCTGGCTCCTGGCTAAGGATCGGCGCAGCTCTGGCCATTGTGGTCAATTGGAGAGTGAACCAGCGGATGGAAGATTCTCTCTCAGCCTCTCCTTCTCTCTGTGTGTAACTCTGACTTTCAAATAAATAAGTAAACCTTTTTTAAAAAAGAATAAAAATCATGTATTGAACACTGAGATTTTTTCTGCACTCACAAATATTATATATATATATGTGTGTATATACATACATACATATGCATATAATTTGATGGATAAACAAGCATGTGTGTGCACACACACGCTAACATGCACACAGGCATATGTGGAGTTATATTTATACATATGGTGGTGTGCACAATTTTTAAAACTGTTTGTTTTGACATAATTACAAATTTACCAGAGTCGCAAGAATAATATAAGGAATTCTCGTGTACCCACCAGAGACATACCTTATATTTTGTACCATTTCCTTTAACATTCTCTCTTCTTTTTTGAAAGTTTATTTTATTCATTGGAAAGGCAGAGAGAGACACACATCCAAAATGCCTGCAATAGCCAGGCCTGGGCCAGGTCAAATCCAGGAAGTGGGAACTCAATCCAGGTCTCCCACTCTTCATCTCTTTCGAACTGGGAAAGTTCCTCAGTGTGAAAAGTACAGGCTAGACATTTTGTAGAAGGTCACCCCGTTTAGGTTTGTCAGATGTCACCTTGTAATTAGATTCACGCTTTGTGTTTTGGGGAGGAATACCACATAAGTGACACCACCTCATTCTTACAGCGTCAGACCAGGAGACACATGAGCTCACCGTTTCAGTATTTCTAATGCCAACTTTAATCACCAGTGGTGCACCCAGATTTCTTGATTGCAAAGTTTATGTCTTCCCCTATGTAAACATTAAGTCATTTGTGGGAGGTTCTTTGGTACAATGTAAATATTCCATCTCTCATCGTATTTTTACCCACTAGTTTTTTTTTTTCTTCATAATTTCTTTATCTGGGTTGATTTCACTCCCCAGATATTTTTTTCTGAAGACAGAGTTACAGAGAGAGGTAGAGACAGAGAGAAAGGTCTTCCATCTGCTGGTTTTACTCCCAAGATGGCCACAATGGCCGGAGCTGTGCCGATCAAAGCCAGGAGCCAGGAGCTTCTTCCGGGTCTCCCACATGGCTGCAGGGGCCCAAGGACTTGGGCCATCTTCCAGTGCTTTCCCAGGCCACAGCAGAGAGCTGGATCAGAAGTGGAGCAGCCAGGACTCAAACCAGCACCCATATGAGATGCCAGAACTACAGGTGAGGCTTTACCTACTATGCCACAGCACTGGCCCCTCTTTAAGCACATTTTACAAAAAAATTTTTTGAGAAGCACAGAGACAAAGAATTCCCAGCCACTGGTTCAGTTCCCAAATGCCCACGGTAGCTGGGACTGGGCCAAGATGAAGCCCCGAGGCACAACTCAATCCAGGTCTCTCATGAGGGTGGCAGGAACCCAATACTGAGTCATCACTGTCGCCTCTCCGGGTCTGCGGTAGCAGGAAAAGAGGAGCCAGAGCTGGGGAGTGAACCGAAGTACTTCAACATGGGAGCTCGGTGTCTCCACCAGCATCGGAAATGCCCACCCCTAAGCACCTTTCTCACTTCTGGCGCAAAATATTCTCTGTTCATTTTGTTCCTTCCCTACCCCAAGAGGAAAATCAAGGAACTGAATCCTAGTAAGGTGTGCTCGTTGAAACTGGTGGGCCATTCTAGACCCTGCCTGCCAAAATGTATGTAAGTGTATATTGTTAGATACAGATTCTATCTAGTCATCCATCTATCGCTATCTATTCACCTATGTTCAAGAGTTAAATTAAGGGCAGGTGTTCAGCCTGGTAGTTAAGCTGCCGGCTAAGATGGCCATGTATCACATCGTAGTACTTGGGTTCAGCATCCCCCTCTGGCTCCTGACTCCAGCTTCCTGAGAAGCTGCAGCCCCAGGGAGGCAGCAGAAGTGGCTCAAATACTTGGGTCCCTGCCACCTGTAGGAGAGCCCTGGATCGTGTCCCCAGATTCCGGCTTCAGCCTGGTCCAGGGCCATACCCTGTGTTGTTTAGGGCAGAAGTCATGCCCAGTTTTTATGAAATTTATTCCTAAGTTCTTTTTATGCTGTTGTAAACAGAATGTGGCTTTTTAAAAAATTATCTTATTTATTTGAAAAGCAGAGTTACAGAGAGAACGAGAGAGAGACAGAGAGATCTTCCATTACTGGTTCACTCCCCAAATGGCCGCAATGGCTGGAACTTGGCCAATTTGAAGCCAGGAGCCTGGAGCTTCATCCAGGTCTCCTGCATGGGTGCAGCTGCCCAAGGACTTGGGGCATCTTTCTCTGCTTTCCCTGGGTGCATTAGCAGGGAGGTGTATTGAAAGTGGAACAGCTGGGTCTTGAACTGGCACCCATTTGGGATGCCGGCACTGTAGGCAGCAGCTTTACTGGCTACGCCACAACACCGGCCCCATGGATTGGTTTTTACTTCATCTTCCAGTTGTAGTTCCAATGTCATTGATCTTTGAATTTTGACCTATGATCCTGGGATTATTAGCTCTAGAGTTGTCTTATAGATTCTTGGATTTCCTGTGTTAAATATGACATGTGTGAACACTCAAAGCTTTATTCCTTCCTGTCCCCTCTGTGTTCCTTTTATTCCTTGTTCTTGCATTGACCAAGATCTCCAATAAATGTTGAAATACAATGCTAAGAAAGGACATCATGTCTTGTTTCTGATCTCTGAAAAAAAAATACTGGGGCTGACATGGTGCCACAGTAGGTCAAGCCACGGCCTGTGCTGCTAGAATCCCATACGAGCACTGGTTGGAGTCTCAGCTGCTCCATCTGCAACCCCACTCCCTGCTAATACTCCTGGGAAGGCAGCCGAAGATGGCCCAGGTACTTGGGCCCTGCACTCACGAGGGAAGCCCCAATGAAGCTCCAGGTTCCCAGTTTCAGCCTGGTCCAATCCCTGCCATTCTGGCATTTGGGAACTGGACCAGGAGATGGAAAATCTCTCTATATATAATTCTGCCTTTAAATAAACTTAAAAAAAAAAAAAAGTGTTTCACTGTTAATGTGAGGTGAGTCCTCTGTGATTGACAGCTATTTAAGAGGCTAGAGCCTCTTAAAGGGACATGTAGATCATTTCAAAGATTTATTTATATTTGAAAGGCAGAGTTACAGAGAGGCAGAGAGAGAGAAAGAGGTCTTCCATCTGCTGGTTCACTCCCCAGATGGCCACAACGGCTGGAGCTGAGCTGATCTGAAGCCAGGAGCTTCCTCTGGGTCTGCTGTGTAGGTGCAGGAGCACTTGGGCCATCTTCTACTGCTTTCCCAGGCCATAGCAGAGAGCTGGATCAGAAGAGGACCAGGCGGGACTTGAACCAGTGCCCATATGGGATGCCGGCTTTACTCGCTACACCACAGCGCAGGCCCCAGGGCCTAAATTTCTTTTCCAGACTCTTTCCTTTTACTTAGAGAAGCATTCTAAGTACAGGCACAAACGTGACATTCAACGTGACAAACTTTATATACAAAGTAAGGAAAACACACAGGCTCATGTGGGTTTTGTCAGGGAGAGTGGGCCGGGAAAGGTGAAGAGAGATTGTCATACCCTGCTGGGTCTGAGTCCACATGGGGGAGAGAGAGGAAGGAGAGGGAGAGGGAGGGAAAAGGAGAGAGAGGGAGAGGGAGGGAGAGGGGGAAGAGAAGGAGAGGGAGAGGAAGGAAGAAGAGGGAGAGGGAAAGACAGCGAGCACTTACACTTTACCTGGTTTCTTACTGCCTTAGAAAGCGAAGTACTTACATGGTACCGCCCCCAGGTCCCGGGTGAGGGGAAGTACTTCCTGGGGAAGGGGTCATCAGATTGATGGGTGGGTGGATAAGAGTACACAGAGCAGGGGAGATATGGCTTCCAGCTCCTGAACTTAATCCAGCTATCCCACATCTATCCCGCCTCATGTAGTTACCATCTCTGATGTGGTGTGAGCATTTATGATATATATAAAGGTCAGGTGTGCAATTCAGTACTGTAAACCACGCTTATCGTGCAGTACCTCCGGAGCTCATTCATCCTGTGTAACTGAAACCCTGCGCCCAGGGATCAACACCTTCCACTTCCTCCTGCCTTTAGCCGTGGTGGTCCCACCTCTGCTTCTAGGACACTCACGTTTTCAAGACTCCGCACGTGCAGGAGATCACGCGATACTTGTCTTTCTGGCACTGGCGCATATCTCTTCACGTAGTGTCCTCTGTCCCATCTTGTTGTCACAAATGGCAGACTCGCCTCTTTCCTAAAAGGTAAATAAGGATAAGTTCATTTAGTCCATGGGTACCGATGCCGAACTTTCTGCATTCATTGATTGCTGGACAGCTAAGCTGTTCCTTATTGTGAATAATGATCGTATTCCTCACCTTGACGTCTACTTTATCTTACACTGACAGCTAATTCAGCTTTTTGATGGTCATATTTCTGTGATACAACTTTTTCCCTTTTAAAAGGTCGCGCTTTGTGTATTTCATTTTCCAATGTTTCTAACAGAATAGCAGACAACGACATCTAAACAATGCTTTCCCTACTTACATCTGATGTAATAATTGGTGAATTTGGGTTTAGGATTTTGGTATTTCTTTTCTGTTTGTCTCCTTTGCTCTTGGTTCCTTCGCTTCCTCTTTTCAGAACTTCTTCTGGATTGGGTATACTTAGTGTTCCTTTTTATCGTTTCTATTGGATTATAGTTTAATATAATTAATTACTATATTATACTAAATCTGTTATTTTTAGTGGTTGCTCTGAGTCTGGCATCTTTTTATTTATTTATTTTTTATTTGACAGGCAGAGTTAGACAGTGAGAGAGAGAGAGAGAGAGAGAGACAGAAAGGTCTTCCTTCCGTTGGTTCACTCCCCAAATGGCCGCCACAGCTGGCGCTGCAACGATCCAAAAAAGCCAGGAGCCAGGTGCTTCCTCATGATCTCCCATGTAGGTGCAGGGCCCAAGCACCTGGGCCATCCTCCACTGCACTCCCGGGCCACAGCAGAGAGCTGGCCTGGAAGAGGAGCAACTAGGACTAGAACCCGGTGGCCATGTGGGATGCCGGTGCTGCAGGCGGAGGGCTAACCAAGTGAGCCACGGCGCTGGCCCAAGTCTGGCATTTTTAAGTTACCAAACTTTCACATAATACTATAGCACCTCCAGATATTATATAAGAGCCTTATATGCCTTGTGTGCCTCTGCTTCCCTCTTCCTGTCTTTGGGCATTGTTGTCATACATTTTACTTCTACATAGATTATAAACCCTAATATACATTCCTAGGGTTTAAACAATTCTCCTTGTACTTCTTTTTAAATGAAAAAACATCTTGAATATGTGTGTGTAGCTACATGCTTTGCCTTCCCCACCACTTTCCATTCCTTTGTGAAGAGTTTACACACTCTGTGTTGTTCCCCCGAGGTAGCTAGTGATGGAGTCCCACAGGTTTTGTTTGTCTTGGAAATGTCTTGGTTGGGTCTTCATTCCTGTGTAACTGAAACCCTGTGCCCAGTGATCAACACCTTCCACTTCCTTTTTTTTATTTGAAGGAATACAAATGCCACAGTGTGGAGACTTATTGAGAGGTATTCTCTCAGCAGTTACCTTGGCTGAACTTTTTTTTTTTTAAGACTTGTTTATTTATTTATTCGAAAGAGTTATGGAGAAGGAGAGCCAGAGGAAAAGAAAGAAAGAGGTTATCTTCCATCCGCTGGGTCACTCCCCAAATGGCTGCAATGGCTGGGGCTGGGCCAGGCTGAAGCCAGGAGCCAGGAGCTTTCCACATGGGTACTGATGAAGATGTTTAAGTGCTGTTGAAGATGGCCCAAGTGCTTGGGCCTCTGCACCCCGTGGGAGACCTGGAAGAAGTTCCTGACTCCTGGCTTCGGCCTAGCCCAGCCTCAGCTGTTATGGCCATTTGGGGAGTGAACCAGTGGAAGGAAGACCTCACTCTGTCTCTCCCTCTGTCTCTCTTTATAACTCTGCCTTTAAAATAAATATTTTTAAAAATGCAGATATTCCAGGACTTTCCCCTTAGCAGGGAGCTGGAGTGGAAGTGGAGTAGCCAGGACTTGAATCAGTGCCCCTATGAGATGCTGACACTGCGGGAAGAGGCTTAACCTTCTACACCACTGTGCCAGCCCCCGGACTCAAATTCCAAAGCCTGTCTTCCTACGGTTGGCAGCTTAGATCTTCCTTCATTAAAAAGTACATATTTATTTATTTGATAGGCAGAGGGAAAAGGAGAGAGCTAGAGAGCTCCCATCCACTGGCTCACTCTCCAGATGTCCACAGTGGCTGGCGTTGGGCCAGTGCCTAAGACCAGAGTTGGAAATTCAGTGCAGGTCTCCCACACTGGTGACAGCAATCCAACTCCTTGCGCTGTCCCCACTGGCTCTCAGGGTCTGCATTAGCAGGAAGCTGGAGTCAGGAGCAGAGCCAGGTTTTGAATCTGGTACTCCAATGTGAGACGCAGGCATCCTTACCGGAAGGCTGAACACCCACTCCTGGATCTTTGTCTGGCCTGCTGCTTTGGCTGACTTTCAACTGTGTTGTCTGGAGTAATCCTAATTAATGTGCAGAATAGAGGTCAAAGAGTCGAGCAGAATCTAGATGCAGAAATTGCTGTTTCTCAAGATTATTCCCTTTATTTTTCAGCCACTCTGACAGCCCCAAAGACTTGCTTGCTGAAGTCATAGTTGCTCCACTCTGCATAAACTGGGCAGTGCCCACAAAAGAAAACCATTTCAAAAATGCCAATATTCAGCGCCTGCGTTGTGGAGTAGCAGGTTAAGCTGCCAGCTACAGAGCCAACATCCAATATGGGCACTGGTGCGAGTCCCAGCTGCTCCACTTCCCATCCAGCTCCCTGCTAATGCACCTAGGAAAGCAGCAGAAGATGGCCTAAGCGCTTGGGCCCCTGCACCCAGCTGGAGACCCAGAGGAAGCTCCTCACTCCTGGCTTCAGCCTGGGCCAGCCCCAGCTGTTGCAGCCATTTGAGGAGTGAACGGTGGATGGAAGATCTCTCTCTGTCTCTCTGTGTAATTCTGACTTTCAAATAAATGAATCTTTTATTAAAAATGCAGACATTCTAATGCTTTCTCCTTTTTTAGAAAAGTTTGTTTCTCCTTAGTTTCTAGGTAATTTTGGTCTTTCTCCATTGTCTTCAAGTCAGGGTTTTTCCCTTAACTTTATTTTTTTCTGTCTCTTTAGAAATTTTTAAAACTCTTTATGAGGGCTTGTGCTGTGGCGCAGCGGGTTAACGCCCTGGCCTGCAGTGCCAGCATCTCATATGGGCGCCGGTTCTAATACCAGCTGCTTCTCTTCTGATCCAGCTCTCTGCTATGGTCTGGGAAAGCAGTGGAGGATGGCCCAAGTCCTTGGGCCCTGCACCCCATGGGAGATCCGGAAGAAGCTCCTGGCTCTTGGCTGAGGATCAGCGCAGCTCCAGCCATTGAGGCCAATTGGGAAGTGAACTATCGGATGGAAGACCTCTCTCTCTCTCTCTGCCTCTCCTCTCTCTGTATAACTGTGACTTTCAAATAAATAGATAAATCTTTAAAAAAAAAAAAAACTCTTTATGATTAGCAATAATTGTCCATATTTATGTGGTATAATGTGACATTTCAATGAATGTGTGCAATGTGTGTACTGATCAAATCAGGATAATTAACACCTCTCCTTGTCATTACTTTATGATTGCCAAGTAAATATTCATTATCATTTCCACATTCCACAACTGCTCTCTGTGGGAAGGTTGGCCAATGTGAGCCAGGCAACTACTTTCAGCACCATAATATGGATTACTTAAAATTATAATCATTCCAACAGAGATAGAAATTATATGCTTTTAAATATATATGCTTTATATATGTTTTTAATATATATGATTATTTATATATGCTTTTTATATGGTTTTAATAACTTTGTGACCACCTTAAAGTTCATATGAGTGAGGGTCTGGCACTGTGGCATAGCGGGTAAAGCTGCCACCTGCAGTTCCAGCATCCCATATGGGTGCACACCAGTTCGAGTCCTGGCTGCTTCACTTCTGATCCAGCTCTCTGCTGTGGCCTGGGAAAGCAGTGGAAAATGGCCCAAGTCTTTGGGCCCCTGCACCTACATGGGAGACCCAGAAGAAGTTTCTGGCTCCTGGCTTTGGATCGGCACAGCTCTGGCCATTAGGGCCATTTGGGGAGTAAACCATCAGATGGAAGACCTCTTTGTCTCTCTCTCTCTCTCTGCCTCTCCCTCTCTCTGTGTGTAATTATTTCAAATAAATAAATAAATCTTGGCCGGCGCCGTGGCTCACTAGGCTAATCCTCCGCCTTGTGGCGCCGGCACACCGCGTTCTAGTCCCGGTCGGGGCGCCGGATTCTGTCCCGGTTGCCCCTCTTCCAGGCCAGCTCTCTGCTATGGCCTGGGAGTGCAGTGGAGGATGGCCCAAGTGCCTGGGCCCTGCACCCCATGGGAGACCAGGAAAAAGCACCTGGCTCCTGGCTTCGGGTCAGCACGATGCGCCGGCCATGGCGGCCATTGGAGGGTGAACCAATGGCAAAAAAGGAAGACCTTTCTCTCTGTCTCTCTCTCTCACTATCCACTCTGCCTGTCAAAATAAATAAATAATTAAATAAATCTTTTTTTAAAAAAGTTTATATGAGTGAAATGGAACATCTTTTCCTTTGACTATTGTGGCTAGCTCGTGTCTATAGTCTCTTCACTTTTTATTTGTTGAACTCTTTATTTAATGGCACCAATAAGCCTTTGACTGTCATGCAAATTTAAAATGTTACCTCAAAAAATAATAAAATACTTTTTAAAAATTCTAAAAATTGCCTGTGTTACGTAAGGGTCTCAGACAAAAATGTCACCAAAACAAAGCATCTGTTTCTAGCCATTTTTTGAATGATGGTTTAAGATTATCATTTCAATAAAAAGGTTCTAAACACACACAAAAAAATTATAATCATTCTATTCTCTGAGTCTTTCTAATCTGAGGTCCTGAGACTATTTATATAAACCAATTTGCTTTACAAAGGTAGGGAGAAGATAGCAACCAAATGTGAACAAGTTGCATTGGTAATAATTTATTTCAGGGGAGCGGACTAGAACATACGCTTTCTCACTGTTGTTCTGAATTGTAGGACCGTCCTGTCTCCTGACAAAGCGCTCTGTACAGGCAGCAAGTGCAGATTTGATGAGCTGTGAGTCAGCCTTTTCTTCAGCAGCACGTAACAGAGCTTCCCGACTTTCTCTATTTGTTACATAAGGGAGAATTGTCCTACCTCCTTCTCAATAGCTCTGTTTTATTAGTTTTATGCTTGTGTTTTTGGCTGCAGTAAATGATTTTGGTTAAAAGAAGTGTGCTACTGTAAATTCTAATCTAGACCATCTCTTAGAGTCTCTAAAATCAACTATCCTAACATGTTTTTGCTCTCTTGAATATGGAAGAGTGGTGGATACACAGGAAGGCAACAGTGGGCATCGGGATTCCCAGCCCTGATGAGCTCCTTCAAAGTGCTGCCTACTTGGGGGAGGGGGATGTTGGACAGAGCGGGTAAGATCCACTTGTGATGCCCACATCCAGTAGTGGGGAGCCTGGGTCAAGTCCTGGCTCTGACTCCTACCTCCAGCTTCCTGCTAATGTGCCCCTGGGAGCAGCAGTGATGGCCACTGACATCCATGTGGGAGACAGAGATTGGGTTTCCAGCTCCTGGCTTCAGCCTGGCCTCTGTGGGCATTTGAGGAGTAAATCAGCAGATGGGAGGTCTTACCCCTTCCTCCCTCTCTCTTTCTACCTTTCAAACAACTGTTTAAAAAGATTAATGTGTTTATTTGAAAGGCTGAGTTAGAGAGAGAGAGAGAGATCTTCTATTTATTGGTTTACTTTCCGTTGGCCACAAAGGCCAGGGCTGGGCCAGGCCAAAGCCAGGAGCCTGTAATTCCATCCTGGTCTCCCACATGGGAACAGGGGCCCAACTAGTTGGGCCATTTTCTGCCACCTTCAAGGCACATTAGCAGGGAGCTGGATTGGAAATGGGAGTAGCTGAGACTCGAACCGGCGCTCATATGGTATGCTGGTATTGCAGGCTTAACCTACTGTGCCTCAACACTGGCCCCTCAAATAATTTTTTTTTGACAGGCAGAGTGGATAGTGAGAGAGAGAGACAGAGAGAAAGGTCTTCCTTTGCCGTTGGTTCACCCTCCAATGGCCACCGTGGCCGGCGCACCGCGCTGATCGGAAGGCAGGAGCCAGGTGCTTCTCCTGGTCTCCCATGGGGTGCAGGGCCCAAGCACTTGGCCCATCCTCCACTGCACTCTCGGACCATAGCAGAGAGCTGGCCTGGAAGAGGGGCAACCGGGACAGAATCCGGTGCCCCGACTGGGACTAGAACCCAGTGTGCTGGCACCACAAGGCGGGGGATTAGCCTAGTGAGCCACGGCGCCGGCCCCCTCAAATAATTTTTAAAAATTCTTTTTAAGTGCTGCCTAGTTGATAACTAATGTAATCACTTATCAGCAAAAATATTCCTCTGATTTTTTTTTTCTATTTGAACTCATTCAAGGATCCCTTACACAAAAACTCTCCTTATTACGAATGACTTTGCCATAAGGTAACTGGTCTATAGTATTTGACATTTTCCCAGTGGTAAGAAAAGTGAAAGACAAAGAGAAGACTTGTGCTGAGAAACGTATACTGCTTACATGAAATGTTACTTAAGTTCAAAGGCATGTATGCAACTACATGGGACTGACATTCAGAATAGTTCAGAACTGTAACTGCTACCGCCTCGAGTCAGGCGGGTTTGCCAAAGATTGCCATTGCTTAAGGCTTTATGCAATCATTCCTCTGATGTAGGTTTCATCGACATCTGGACATTCCTGTTGATCAGAGAGTCAGGAATTTTTCGTTCTAATTGTGCTATGGAACTCACTAATCTTCTGCTGTCATCTTAATCAATAGGAATACTTATTGGAATAAACAGTCACTTAAAGTCCCCAGTGAACTAGGAGGCTGTTTAAATGCAACACGATGCCCTGATGTAGGTCAGTATGTTCCCTCCTCCCTGCCATGCTGACTAATTCACGAAAGGCTTTCAGTGGTAAAGGAAAAGTACTAGGCGCTTTTTTTTTTTTTTTTTTTGAGACAAATAGACATGGACAGACAGAACTCCCATGCCCTGGTTCACTCCCAAAATACCTACATTAACCCAGGGCCAAAGCCCGGGGCCAGAAATTCAATCCTGGTCCCCAAGCGGGTGGCAGGGACCCAACTGCTTGGGCCATCACCTGCTGCCGCCCAGGGGGCCCATTATCAGGAAGCTGGAAGCAGGAGTGAAGCCAGGACCAGAACCTGGGACCAGAGCCGGGATATGGGAGGCAAATATCCCAAGCAGCACTTAAGCACCAAGCCAAATGCCCATCTCTATGTGTTTTCTCATTAAACAAAGGCTATCACAACACCTCATCTCAAACGCTGATAGATTGCCCCTTCTACATTATAAGCTTTCTGGAGACATGGATCATGTCATATTATGAATCTGTAATTCTGTCCATGCCTAACATGTTGCCTTGTTTTTGTTTTTTTGATAGGCAGAGTTAGACAGTGGAAGAGAGAGACAGAGAGAAAGGTCCTCCTTCCGTTGGTTCACCCCCCAAATGGCCACCACGGCCTTCATGCTGCACCGATCCGAAGCCAGGAGCCAGGTGCTTCCTCCTGGTCTCCCATGTGGGTGCAGGGCCCAAGCACTTGGGCCATCCTCCACTGCACTCCCGGGCCACAGCAGAGAGCTGGACTGGAAGAGGAGCTACCGGGACAGAATCCGGGGCCCCAACCAGGACTAAAACCTGGGGTACCAGTGCCACAGGTAGAGGATTAACCTAGTGAGCCGCAGCGCCAGCGTTGCCTTGTGTTATACTGAATGGTGAGAAACTGTTTAATACACAGTAAACTTTTGCATAAGTGAAGAAGTTCAAGTGAAAGGAGGAAGTCAGGACCTGCTAGTATTTCATATTCAGGACACAGAATTTCCTTTAGTATACACATGGGGGATTGGTTTCAGAGCCCCTGTGGTACCAAAACCCAAGGATACTGAAGTCCCTTATGTAAAATGGTGTTGTATTTGCTTATAACCTCTCACTTCCTCCCCTACATTTTAACTCATGTCTGGATTACTTACAGTACCTGAAATATGTAAAGACTATGTAACTAGCTGCTATACCATATTGTTTAGTGAATAATACCAAGGAAAAAAAGTCTGTATAAGTTTAGTACAAATCAAGTTATTGTTGATCTGTGGTTGGTTGAATCCACGGATGTGAAACACACAGATATGGAAAGCTGGGTTGTTACTGCTACATTTTATTTCTACTATTGATGCGAGTTGAATGTGTCCCCCCAGAAGTCACAGGTGAACCCTAATTTGATGGTGTTTAGAGGTGGGGTGTTTGGGGCAGGTAATTAAGTTTGGGTCAGGTCACAGAGGCAGGGCCCCCGTGATCCGAGACCGGCGCTCTGCTTCCCACCTGCTCTCTGCGGGAGAAGACACAGCAGGAGGCAGATGTGTTTTGCCAGGAGGAGGGAGCTCATTAGAAGTCAACCATGCTGACACGCTAAACACTAACCATGAGAAACACAAGTCTGTTGTTTAAACCACCAAGTTTATGGCATTTTGTAATAGCAGCCCAAATTGACCAATACATTAATTATTAATGTATTACTAAGTAATACAAATCGACAAGACTAGTAATACATTCATTTAAGCCCTACCTACCAAATTGTAGCTATTTTATTGACTGTGAATAGGTGTTCAGCCTAGCAGTTAAAATGTCTGCATCCCATGTTGGAGTCCTTACAGCTCCTGCCTCCAATTCCCACCAAAGCAGAGCCTGGGAGGCAACGGTGATGGCTCAAGTAATTGGGTTCCTGCCACCCACGAGGGAGACCTGGGTTGTGGTTCTGCTTCCTGGCTTCCACCCTGCCTAGCATTGGCAATTGGAGGCATTTGAGAAGTGAACAAGAAAATGGGAGCTCTCTCTCTCTTTGCCTTTCAACAACAACAAATTGTAGCTATTTTATTGATCAAAACCTTCTCTCTTGTCTTCAGTTTCTTACCATGTAAAATGAGAAAAATATCTTCAACTGATACTCGATAATCCACTGAATGACATATAAATACAAAGCTCTAATAATTTTATGATAGCTGTAAAAGTCCTATGAGAGATCAAGAATTCTAAATCTACAATCGTATTTCAAAATCAAGATGTGCTCAGCTCGAAACAAACATTGTTCTGTCAGAAGGATAATCACAGGAAAATATGCCTTTGTATCAACACTTTTCATTTTAAACTGAAGTCTTTAAACACAACAAACTTGTTTCATACAACCATATTAAAAATAGCTTATTTTATGAGGCCAATGTTGTGGTGTAGTAGGCTAAGCCTCCACCTGCAGTGCTGGCATCCCAAATGGGTGCTAGTTCAACTCCTGGCTCCTCCACATCCTCTCCAGCTCTCTGCTGTGGCCTGGGAAAGCAGAAGATGGCTCAAGTCCTTGGGCCCCTGCACCTGCTTGGGAGACCCAGAGGAAGCTCCTGGCTCCTGGCTTCAGATCAGCTCAGCTCTGGCCATTGCAGCCATCTGGGGAGTGAACCAGTGGATGGAAGACCTCTCTCTCTCTGCCTCTCTGTAGCTTTGCTTTCCAAATACATACATCTTTTTAAAAGAATTCTAGTCCTCAGGAGTTTTTGTTTACACATTAGTTGAATAGTGTCAACAGCATATGCAATTGTAGAAACATTTGACTATTTATTAAATATGCAAAATGAACTGATATTTTGTAGTGATCCTATAAAAATCTAGATAGAGTTAGGACAAAGCATTTTTCAAATCCTTCCTTGGGGCCGGTGCTGTGGCATAGTGGGCTAAGTCTCCATCTGTGGTGCTGGCTTCCCCTGTGGGCGCTGGTTTGTGCCTCAGCTACTTCTCTTCTGATTCAGCTCTCTGCTATGGCCTGGGAAAGCAGTGGAAGATGACCCAAGTCCTTGGACCCCTACCCCGACGTGGGAGACCCAGAAGAAGCTCCTGGCTCCTGCCTTCTGATCAGCCCAGCTCCAGCCGTTGTGGCTACAGGGGAGTAGAACCAGCAGATGGAAGGCCTCTCTGCATGTCTCTTCCTCTCTCTGTAATTTTTTCTCTCAAATAAATAAACATTTATAAAATCTGTTTTCTCATTGGTATTTTTAAAATTTATTTATTTATCTGAGAAGCAGAGTTAGAGAGAGAGAGAATCTTCCATCTGCTGGTTCACTTCCCGAATGGCCACAAGGCTGGAGTTGTGCCAATCTGATTTAAAATCAGCTCAACAACCATCATCATTCCCATTGCATGTCTCCTGTTGTTTATTTATTTATTTATTTTCATTTTGATTTTAAGGGGGCGGGGGTGGAGAGAGAAATACACAGAGACCTTTCATTAGCTAGCTCACTCACCAGCTGCCTGCCGTAGTCAGAGTTGGGTCAGACCTTAGTAAGGAGGCCAGAATTCTATCTGGGTCTCCTGTGTGAGTGGCAGCGACCCACTTTCTAGTACCAACACCTGCTGTCTCCCAGGGTGCACTTCAGCAGGAAGCTGAATTGGAAGTGGGGTAGCTGTGATACTAAACAGACACTGCTGTACATCAGGAGACAGTCAGGGATCAGAAAGGGGGCCTCCCCTAGGGTTGCCTCCAAAACGCCTCCCACAGCAACCCAGGCTCCTGTGGCAAAGCCACAGCACCAGCTGAAAATATCCAACGAAGCTGCTGACTCGCCCTGTGCCCACTCAGCGCCTATTACCTTATCACTCTAATAGTTACCTTCGCTGACACTTTTATCCTGTATCCGTCACCATGACACTTCCGAGACTTCCTTGAAAGGCCAGAAAGTTTGGCAGTCACCAAATCTTCGGAAATAGCCAACTTTTCCAGGAAAACTTCACCAAAAGCACCCCCACACACACACGCCTCCAGATCACATAAAGGGATGACCAGGAATTTGTTGGGGCACACTTCTTTTTTTTTTTTTTCCAGATTTATTTATTTATTTGAGAGGCAGAGTTAGAGAGAGAGAAAGAGGGAGAGACGGAGAGAGAGGTCTTCCATCCGCTGGTTCACTCCTCCAAAATGGCCGTAATGGCCTGAGCTGGGCTGATCCAAAGGCAGGAGCCGGAATTTCTTCCAGGTCTCCCACATGGGGATAGGGCTGAACCTCTGGGCCATGTTCCACTGCTTTCCCAAGCACATTAGTAGGGAGCTGGATTGGAAGTGGAGCAGCTGGGACTTGAACCAGCGTCCATATAGGATGTTGATGTCACAGGCGGAGGCTTAGCCTACTGTGCCACCGCCCTGGCCCTCACAACTCATTGTACATCTAGCAATCTCGCTCAAGTGTGTACTCTCACTTTGCCAATAACTCTTATTCCTCTGCTACCTTCATCTATATCTTGTCCTGGAGTTTTTCCTTGTGTTGTGTGGGCCATAAGAAGCTGGACCCAACCAAACCGGATACAGAATGTGGGTGTCCTATGCAAAGACTTTACTACTGTGGCAAACACCTGCCCCTGTCTCTTCTCTTCTCTTCTCTTCTCTTCTCTTCTCTTCTCTTCTCTTCTCTTCTCTTCTCTTCTCTTCTCTTCTCTTCTCTTCTCTTCTCTTCTCTTCTCTTCTCTTCTCTTCTCTTCTCTTCTCTTCTCTTTTCTTTCTTTCTTTCTTTCTTTCTTTCTTTCTTTCTTTCTTTCTTTCTTTCTCTTTTTTGACAGGCAGAGTGGACAGTGAGAGAAAGAGACAGGTCTTCCTTTTGCTGTTGGTTCACCCTCCAATGGCCGCCACGCCAGCGCGATGTGGCCGGCGCATCGCACTGATCTGAAGGCAGGAGCCAGGTGCTTCTCCTGGTCTCCCATGGGGTGCAGGGCCCAAGCACTTGGGCCATCCTCCACTGCCCTCCCGGGCCACAGCAGAGAGCTGGCCTGGAAGAGGGGCCACCGGGACTAGAACCTAGTATGCCGGCACCGCAAGGTGGAGGATTAGCCTAGTGAGCCGCGGCGCCGGCCTCTTCTTTTTCTAAAAAGTCTATCACTTGGGGCTGGTGCTGTGGCATAGCAGGTCAAGCTGCCACCTGCAGTGCCAGCATCCCATATGGGCACCAGTTTGAGTCCTGCTGGCTGCTCCACTTCTGATCCAGCTCTCTGTGATTGCCTGGGAAAGCAGTAGAAGATAGCTCAAGTCCTTGGACCCCTGCACCTGCATGGGAGACCCGGAAGAAGCTCTTGGCTCCTGCCTTCGGATCAGCACAGCTCTGGCCATTGCAGCCATCTGGGGAATGCACCAGTAGATGGAGGACCTCTCTCTCTGTCTCTCTCTGTCTCTCTCTCTCTCTCTGCCTCTCAAATAAATTTTAAAAAAATCTTAAAAAAATTTTTAAAAAGTCTATCACTTATAACACATATGATTGCTTAACAGCCCATTTTGATATAGGAAGGTACTTCAAATAGTTCCTAGAAAAAAATAGAACTATAAGACAACTTTATTTTAGCACAAGGTTTTTTAAAATCCATGCATAATTTCTTCATGATACACTTTTCCATGGAACTTTGGGGAAACGCCACACCTATGCCCTGACACCCTTACAACCACTGACGCCAAGAGGCTGACGCGTAGAGTGGGTGTCTGTCATAGCAGTGAGGATGCTGCTTGGGCCATCACAGGGCCTGGGTTCGGGTCTTGGCTCTGCTCCCTAATCCAGCTTCCTGCTCATGCACTTTCTAGGAGGCAGCAGGTGATGGCTCGGATACTTGGGGTCCCTGGCACCCATGCGGGAGAGCACACTGCGTTCCGGCTCCTGTCTCTGTCCTCGCCCGGCCCTGGCTGTTGTGCGCGTTTAAGGAATGGACTAGTGGGTGGCAGCGCCCCCACCCCTCTCTCTCAGCCTTGCAGATTGAATACACACATACAAACAAAGGTATTTTAGAAAAGAAGAAAAAATATGGATGTGCAAGGAGAATTGTGAAACTGAAGACAGTTCCAGTAAATCCACTCCAGGTAGTTTACGAGACAAACCTTTCTTTCTCACTTTATATTTAGATACACATGCTACTCTAGAGTAGTAGGCTCATATTCATTAAATGTGTGTGCTTTTTTTCTTGAAGATTTGTTTATTTGAGTTGAGTTACACAGAGAGTGAAGGAAGGGCAGAAAGAGAGAGAAAGAGAGAGAGAAAGAGAGAGGTCTTCCATCCACTGGTTCACTCCCCAGATGGCCGTGATGGCCGGAGCTGCACCGATCCAAAGTCAGGAGCCAGGAGCTTCTTCCAGGTCTCCCAGGTGGGTGCAGGGGCCGGTTTTACTCACTACCCCTCAGTGCTGGCCCTCTGTAACCCTGCTTTGAAAATCAATAAATAAATCTTCAGAAAAAAAAAAAAGTGTGGAAGGGAGAAATTCTGGCTCTTCTACTTGCTACCTATGTAGTCCTGGAAGGGATAATATCTCATAGGGGTTTTGTGACAAGTAACAGGGTCATTGACGTAAAAACCTTAACTCAGTGCCTCGCATGTAAGAGCCCTGCAATCAATTACAGCTGCTATTGTTGATCCGGTTCTCTTTGCAGTGTGCCAACACTGATGTTCCTGTTTCTTCCTGTTCGTGGTAGCTTCTAAGTTTTCTATTTCCTCTCATCCCTTATTCTGGTCTTCTGTCTCTGGGTGCCTGAAAGAGAAGCTTTTTTTGGGCAATGCAAGTCCTAAAATAACTCAGGACCTCGCTTGAGAACACGCTGGTCTCTGGAGTAGTATGAATTTGTTTGTCAATTTTGTTTAGAATTGGAATTCTAAGTGATAATATGTAAAATACGCAGGTGACCGTAACTGTGAATTTCAGAGGTGTGCAATCACAGGGACTGTAGTTTGGGTCCCTCATCATTGCTGCATCGTGTCTCACATCATTGTATGAAAATGAACAAAGAAAGGGGTATTATGAAAGTGAAGGGAACAGGGCCAGTGCTGTGGCATAGTGGGTAAAGCTGCCGCCTGCAGTGCAAGCATCCCAAATGGGCACTGGTTCAAGACCCAGCTGCTCCACTTCCAATCCAGCTCCCTGCTGATGTGCCTGCAAAAACAGTGGAAGATGGCCCAAGTTCTTGGGCCTCTGCATTGAGGCCATTTAGGGAGTGAGCCATCAGATGAAAGACCTCTCTCTCTCTCTCTCTCTCTCTCTCTCTCTCTATCTGCCTCTGCCTCTCTGTAACTCTGCCTTTTTTTTAATTTTATTTTTGACAGGCAGAGTGGATAGTGAGAGAGAGAGAGTCAGAGAGAAAGGTCTTCCTTTGCCGTTGGTTCACCCTCCAATGGCCGCCACGGCCAGCGCGCGGTGGCCAGCGCACGGCGCTGATCGGATGGCAGGAGCCAGGTGCTTCTCCTGGTCTCCCATGGGCTGCAGGGCCCAAGCACTTGGGCCATCCTCCACTGCACTCCCTGGCCACAGCAGAGAGCTAGCCTGGAAGAGGGGCAACCAGGACAGAATCCGGTGCCCCAACAGGGACTAGAACCCGGTGTGCCGGCCCCGCAAGGCGGAGGATTAGCCTAGTGAGCCACCACGCCGGCCACTCTGCCTTTCAAATAAATAAATAAATCTTTTTTTTAAATGAAGGGAGTATTAAAATTAAAAGTATCAAATTGCCACACTGAAGATTGAATCCTGTTTTTAATTAGTGTTGTATAGGGTGTGGGAGATGTGTGAAAAACATGCTGCATTGAGTTAGATAAATGCTTATCAAAAAATTTTTATTTATTTGAAAGACAGAGTTACAGGGAGAGAGAGAGAGAGAGAGAGAGAGAGAGAGAGAGAGAGGTCTTCCATCCACTGGTTCACTCCCCAAATGGCCTCAATGGCTAGAGCTGAGCTGATCCAAAGCCAGGAGCCGGGAGCTTCTTCTGAGTCTTCCAGGTGGGTGCAGGGGTCCAAGCACTTGGGCCATCTTCCACTGCTTTCCTAGGCCATAGCAGAGAGCTGGATCAGAAGTGGAGCAGCTGGAACTCAAACTGGCACCCATATGGGATGCTGGCATTGCAGGCGGTGGCTTTAACTGGCTGTGCCATAATGCTGGCCCCTAAATAAATGCTTTTTAAGTTGCAAGAGACATAGTGCTCCAAGTCTGTATTCTGCTCTATTTATAATTTCATTGCCAGCAAATTTAAACATATTTTAGCAGTTACAAATGAAATCTATCACTGTAATATTCTTAAGTTCTTAAAGTTTTAGAAAATATTCCTGATGCACTTAACAGTGCAAGTGATATGCGATCACATTCTAGTGAAAGTTAACCACATTTTAGAAATTTCTAATAGCATTTCACTACACATTATCAACATTATAAATCAGAAATTTTGACTGTCATTGCAAAGGATTAAATTTTAATGTGTTTCATCAGTTATACTTCTACTGGGTGAAATCATCCTTTTTGAGTCATACTTGATCAGACAACTTAACTTTTACCGGAGTTATACTGTCATCATGCCTACTAAGAATAAGCAGGCCCAGATAACTAGCTAAATCCCATACCTATTCAAAGACTTATCGGTTAAATCCATTAAATACTGTTAAACATGCCAGCCTCATCTCAGTTTAACCAAAAGCCTAGGGGATCGGTTCGCTGCGGCTGCCCCTGGTCAAGTGTTTGTCTGCAGCGAAGGACCCAAGAGAGGAACCCGGGGCTTAGGGAAGCACTGGGGCCGTGGCGGAGCTGCTCTGGGCCTGTCAGCATCAGCTGCTGCTTCGGGCTGACATGTTTTCTCAGTGACTACTGCGTGATAACTCCTCTTTGTTTTGGATACCTGCCTCTATTTTCTTTTGCTGATTTTGTTAGTTTAATTTCTTCTATAATTCCAGCCTTTGACCCCACTCCCCTGCACCCGGACCTGGCTATCGACGTATCCTTTTTGTTGCTCAAGAAGGAAGGCTAACTCTTTTTTTTTTTTTTTTTTAATAGGCATTCTAGCCAACAGCTCGAGGGCACTGGCAGGGACACAGTTGTAGTGACGCCGTGGGCACATTCGTTGTGCCTTCAGCCCTCTGGATGGAGGCACTTTTGGTAGATGCCTCTGGTCTAACACAGCCCCAGAAGCTCCCTTTGGGTACCAAGCTGCAGTTACGTAGGCAGAAGAAGCTCTGGTGCTGTGTTCCCGGTGGGGCAACTACAGACAATAGCAGTGTGCTGCACCAGGGCACCTCAAAGAACTTATGGAGAATTGAAATTGAAAGATAAATGCACTTTGGTGCACAAAACTTTGAAGTCCATGGCTCATTTTTTATAATGGCATTTTCCACAAACTTTTTTTTTGACAGGCAGAGTTAGACAGTGAGAAAGAAAGGTCTTCCTTCCGTTGGTTCACCCCCCACATGGCCACTACAGCCTGTACACTGCACCGATCTGAAGCCAGGAGCCAGGTGCCTCTCCTGGTTTCCATGCGGGTGCAGGGCCCAAGGACCTGGGCCATCCTCCACTGCCTTCCCGGGCCACAGCAGAGAGCTGGACTGGAAGAGGAGCAACCGAGACAGAATCTGGCACCTCAACTGGGACTAGAACCCAGGGTGCCGGCGCCGCAGGCAGAGGATTAGCCTAGTGAGCCATGGTGCCGGCCTTCCACAAACTTTTTGAAGTTACTGTATGCATACACACACAAAAGCCTGTGTGTGTGTGTTTAAGCTAAAGAAACTTGGACATTTACATCACAAAGAAAACATCAATATTTGAGGAGACAGCTCATTCTGATTTTAACATTACACAATGTATACATGTTTTGAAATATCACGTAGCACCCCATAAATATGTACAATTATTATGTATCCATTTTTTAAAAGAATTTTTGCCATGTGTTTAAGTGTGTATATGTATATATACATACACACATATCTCATATCCTGTATGTCACAGAAACAAATATAGATGTTAAATATGTTCACCCTTCAAAAGCACACACATTGGGACTGGCACTGTGGCGCAGTGGTAAAGCCGCCACCTGCAGTACCAGCATCCCATATGGGCACCAGTTCTAGTCCCAGCTGCTCCACTTCCGATCCAGCTCTCTGCTATGGCCTGGGAAGGTAGTAGAAGATGGCCCAAGTCCTTGGGCCCCTGCACCTGCGTTGGAGACCCTGAAGAAGTCCTGGCTCCAGGCTTCCGATCAGCACAGCTCCAGCCATCGCAGCCATCTGGGGAGTGAAACAACGAATGGAAGACCTCTCTCTCTCTCTCTCTCTGCCTCTCCTCCCTCTGTGTAACTCTGACTTTCAAATAAATCTTAAAAAAAAGGCAAGATTATAGAGAGAGAGGAAGAGAGAGGGAGAGAGAGAGAGAGAGAGAGAGAGAGAGAGAGAGAGAGAGAGAATCTTCCACCAGCTGGTTTGCTCCCTAAATGACTGAAATGGCCAGGTCAAAGGCAGGAGCTGTGTGGGTGGCAGTGACCCAGTCACATGGGCCACCTTCTGTTTCCTTTCCAGGCATATCAGCTGGAAGCTGGATGGGAAGTGGAACAGCCAGGATTCCAATGGGCACTCATAGGGATGTCCATGTAGCAGGCAGTGGCTTAACCCGTTATGCCACAACGTTGACCCCAAGAGCCAGGTATTGAACCCACTTCTGTTAAGTCTTGAATGTTTGCCTCCTAGCCACCACTCGTCCCCCACAACACCCCACCATGCCTGGGTTACCTAATCTTGCAAACGTAATGGAATATCTCTGAGTAACGTGGGTTGTAGAGAATAAGACTTTACAATTTGCAAACCTAAACAGATATTGTGAAGCAATGTGGGGAGGCAGTGGGCAAAACTGCTCTCTAAATGAATTCCAAAATCGACACAGAAATTCTTGGCACGTATCTGGTATCTTGGGTGACAATGGCTGCTTTACAGTAAAGTAAAATAATTAGCTCATGAGCAAGTGATAGAGCCAAGGAAAAAAGGTACGGGGGTTGACGTCACTGAACCACTGACGAGGAATATCTGTGAATTATTTTGTATAAAACATAGACCTTCACCCATTATATACGGGTGCATTAGATGACTCTCTTGAGCACAAATCTGTTAGTAGAACTGATCCTTGAACTATTTAATATGGGTACATATTGGAGTACTTACCTAGACTCATGTATCACAATGTTCCTTGTGTTCTTCTTGAGGAAGATTTCAAACTTTAAGAATTTGACACGCAAATGTATGTGGAGGATCTGAAGTTATTTTTAGTTGTATGCAAGATGCTGCATGTGAAGGGCCTGTTTAGCATGCTTGGCAGTGCAGAGGGAAAACTGAAGTTCTTTTCTGCCCAGCAGGCTTTTTCTCCACGTTTTCTGTGGAACTCAATCCAGATCTCCCACGTGAGTGGCAGGGACTCTACTTGAACCATTAGCTGGTGCACATTAGCAGGTAGCTGGAACTGGGAGCAGAGCTGAGATTTGACCCAGGCACTCCAAAATGAGATGCATACATCTCAACTGGTCTCTTAACCCCTAGGCCAAACGTCTGTCACTTGTGCAAAAAGTGGGGCTGGCGCTGTGGTGTAGCCGGTAAAGCCGCCGCCTGCAGTGTTGGCATCCCATACGGGCAGCTCCACTTCCCATCCAACTCTCTGCCATGGCCTGGGAAAGCAGTAGAAGATGGCCCAAGTCCTTGGGCCTCTGCGCTCACATGGGAGACCCAGAAAAATCTCCTGGCTCCTGGCTTCAGATTGGCACAGCTCCAGCCCTTGTGGCCAATTGAGGAGTGGATGGAAGACTCTCTCTCTCTGCCTCTCCTCTCTCTGTGTAACTCTGACTTTCAAATGAATAAATAAATCTTTAAAAAAAAAGAGTTCATGGAAAACAGAATTGAAAGATAACTATTAAAAGTGTTTGAAATCCATGAGTATGAAAGATCTTCAAAAAGTTGAAGGAAAAAACGATGGATTTTTAAAAAATCTTAGTACCAAAATAAATGTACCCTTTGATTGTGTTTTCCATGAACTTTTCAAAGTCCTCTCCCATAGCACTATCACCGGAGGAGTGAGCAAACAGCAGGGGACCCCGCACACCTGGGGCTGCAGGCTTGATTAACAAAGGAACCCCGCAGAGGCAATCCCTGTCCTCCTTGGGACATTTGCAACTGCGTTCAGGAAAAGGCACTCTCTCCAGCTGTGAGGAAAATGTAAGCCCAGAGCGGCAGATGGCATCTCTCCCCCCGTTTGGAGAAAGCCTTTTAGAGACTAAAACCAGAAACAGGGAGAGGAAAAGGCAGAGAGTGGGTGTGAGGTGGCATTCCAGGGATACTGTGGGAGACCCCGCATCCGGCTTCCTTGCATCTCCCAGGTAGAACACCCATGAGGCTGTTTGGTGTTTACAGTGGTCTGAGTTGGGCTCCACCCCTTGCAAAGAGAAGGGAACCTTGGGCATAGATACACTGTAAAGACAGTAATGCTCCCATATTGCGGTCGGCTAGGTGCCTGCCTCAGCACGAGTCGGTCAGCTCTGCCTTTGCTCAGATGTGATGAAACACAGCTCCATCCTAAGGGCCTCAGGTTTTTTAAAATTGTGCTTTAATGTTCTTTAATTTTGAAAAGGGTCATGTGTACTAAAGGCCACAGAATGTGTCTGTATAATTGAGAGAGTGCTATTAAAGAGACACCCGCATACCAACCCCAAGGTTCAAACGTAGAACATCTCCAACACTTTAGAGGTCCACTGTGTGCCCTTCCCCCATCACATCTCCCCAACCCCGGGATTCTCAAGAGGTAACCACTATACAATTATTTAGGTTTTCATTCCTTTATTCTCTATATAAAAGAAACCAGGTGCTGGCACTGTGGTGCAGTGGCTTAAGCTGCTGCCTGCGAGCCGACGTCCCATATGAGCACTGGTTTGAGTCTCAGATGCTACACTTCTGATCCAGCTTCCTGCTAATGCAGCTGGAAAAGAAGTGGAAGATGGCCCATGCCACCCATGTGGGAGACCAGGATGGAGCTCCAGGCTCTTGGTTTTATCCTGGCCTAGTCCTGGCTATTGCCGCCATTTGGGAAGTGACCCAATGGATGGAAGATCTCTGTCTCTCTTGTCTCTCCTCTTGTCTCTCCTTTTGTAATTCTGCCTTTCAAACAAATGTATCTTTAAAAAGAGAGAAGTCGGGCCAGCGCTGTGGTGCAGCAGGTTAACACCCTGGCCTGAAGTGCCTGCATCCCATATGGGCACCGGTTCAAGACCCAGCTGCTCCACTTCCAGTCCAGCTCTCTGCTATGGCCTGGGAAAGCAGCAGAAGATGGCCCAAGTCCTTGGGCCCCTGAACCCATGTGGGAGACCCGGAAGAAGCTCCTGTCTCCTGGCTTCGGATCAGCACAGCTCTGACCACTGCGGCCATTTGGGGAGTAAACCATCAGATGGAAGACCTCTCTCTCTGCCTCTCTTCTCTCTGTGTGTAACTATGACTTTCAAATAAATAAATAAATCTTTAAAAAGAGAGAGAGAGAGAGAAATCATGCTCTTTTTCATTTATTGGTAGCCCCAAGATACTCCCAGCGGGCCCCTGTAGACAACGTCCCCAGTCAGCAGGAAGTAGCCAGAGAGACTCATTGTCGACCCCTTTCCTATCATCAAAAGGTAGGGATGGTAGTTTTGGGATCCACAAGGAGGGAAGGCCTATACTTCCGGGAATGGAGAGGCCTACTTCCGGGGAAGAAAGTCCTTGTCAAGGTCCCTGCAGGTGCCTAAAGGTCAACCAGTGAGGACCAGACTCACCTCAACCTTTAACTCCCATGCCCTGAATCTATAAAAGGAGCCCTCCCAATCTCTGATGAGCGACTTCCCCGGCCCCCGCTCCATTGCTCTGTTGGGACCAGGGAACCTCACCCGGGAGCAGAACCCCAATAAAAGCCTGTGAATTAAGTGATTCCTCTGCCTGGGAAGATCTGTTACATGCCGGACACCTTGCATTTATGACTTGCATTTTTCTCTCAACATTTTGTTTTTGGGACTCATCTATGTTGATATGTGGAATGAAAGTCAATTCCTTGCCATTCCTGGGTAGAGTATTCCACTGTGGAAATATATAGCAATTTACTGTACTGTGAAGGACAATTGTGTTTCTTTCTCTTTGCCATCACAAACCATGCATATATGAAGATTCTCATTATGAGCTCCTGGGGCACACATGTGAGAATGTTCATAGGATCAGGTACCTAGGAACAGAAATACTGGTTTATTGGGTGTTCTGGTGTGCTTTCCACTAGAAAATGCCAAATTACTCTCCAAAGTGGTCATTCTACTGCCACCAGCAGTGTGTCCGTGGGTCTCAAAGTTCTGATTGCTCCATATAATCTGGCCAACACCTAGTATTAGGCAACTCGAACTTTTGCCAATCTGGCTGTTGGGAAATAGTACCTCTCTTTGTTTTGCAACTTCATTCTCCTGATAACTCAGGCACTTGAGCATCATTTGATATGGTTTTCAGTCACTTGGCTTCTTTGATGAAATGCCTGCTCCTGTCTTGTATCTAATTTTTTTTTGTATTAGTTTGTCTTTTTTTTTTTTTTTTAAGATTTATTTATTTGAAAGCCAGAGTGACAGAGGAAAAAGGGGCAGAGACAGGGAGAAATCTTCTATCTACTTGTTCTACTCCCCAAATGGCTGTGATGGTCAGGGCTGGGCCAAGTTGAAAACTAGAAGTTTGGACCTCCATGCAGGACTCCCACGTAGGTGCAGGTGCAGGGACCCAAGCATTTGAGCGCTCTTCCACTTCTTTCCCAGGTGGGTACTGGATCAGAAATAGAGCAGCTGGGACTTAAACCAGTGTTCAAGTGCCATGGGCAGCGGCTTAACCCAGTGTACCACA
Source organism: Sylvilagus floridanus (assembly GCA_949820135.1). Taxonomy (NCBI): domain Eukaryota; kingdom Metazoa; phylum Chordata; class Mammalia; order Lagomorpha; family Leporidae; genus Sylvilagus; species Sylvilagus floridanus. The sequence continues at coordinate 17,932,584 of OX463228.1, read as the reverse complement.
GCACCGAGCCCACTTTGTCTTATTCTTTTTTTTTTTTTTTTTTTTTGGACAGGCAGAGTTAGACAGTGAGAGAGAGAAAGAAAGAGACCGAGAGAAAGGTCTTCCTTTTCCGTTGGTGGCCACTACGGCCGGCGCGCTGCACTGATCTGAAGCCAGGAGCCAGGTGCTTCCTCCTGGTCTCCCAAGCACTTGGGCCATCCTCCACTGGCCACATCAGAGAGCTGGACTGGAAGAGGAGCAACCGGGACAGAATCCGACTGGGACTAGAACCTGGGGTGCTGGCACCGCAGGCAGAGGATTAGCCTAGTGAGCCGCGGCGCCGGCCTTGTCTTATTTTTAATGGTTCAGTCTTACATTTATAACGATACTAAACCTTTGTATAGTTTATATGTTATAAATATCCTCTCAGGGGCTGGTGCTGTGGCATATTAGGTTAAGCTTTTGCCTGCAGTGCCAGCATTCCATATGGGTGCGTTTGTGTCCCGCCTGCTCCTCTTCTGATCCAGCTCTCTGCTGATGGCCTGGGACGGCAGCGGAAGATGGACCAAGTGCTTCGGCCCCTGCACCCATGTGGGAGACCCAGAAGAAGCTCCTGGCTCCTGGCTTCGAATTGGCACAGCTCCAGCAGTTGCAGCCATCTGGGAAGTGAACCAGGGGATAGAAGACCTCTCTCTCTCTCTCTCTGTCTTTACCTCTCTCTGTAACTCTGTCTTTCAAATCAATAAAATAAATCTTAAAAATTTTTTTTTATTTCTAAGACAGTGCTGTTTTTTAAAATTATTTATTTATTTACTTACTTATTCATTCATTCATTCAAAAGGCAGAGAGAGAGAGAGAGAGAGAGAGAGAGGACTCTCACATCTGCTAGTTCACTCCCCAAATGCCCACAACAGCCTAGAGCTAAGCCAGGCTGAAGCCAGGAGCCAGGAATTCCATCTGGGTCTCCTTTGTGGGTGGCAGAGACAAGTACTTGAGCCATCACCTGTTGCCTTCCCAGGTGGATTCCTAAGAAGCTGAAGTGGTGGCTGGGGCTCAAACCAGGCACTCCAATAAGGGGTGTGGTCATTCTAGTTGATGGCTTAACTCCCAGGTCACAACACCTGCCCCAGGGTATTACACTTCTTTGGTGTGTCTTGGATAAACAGAAATCCTTAACTTAGGTCTAGCTGAATCCATCAATATTTTCTTTTCTGGTTTGTATGTTTTTGTTCTCTTCTACCCTTAACAAGATAAAGATATGTTCTTTTTTTTTTTTTTAAGGTTAGTCTCCACTTCTTATTCAGTAATTGGAAGTGGAGCAGCCGGGACACGAACCAGCGTCCATATGGGATGTCAGCACTGCAGGCAGTGGCCTCACCTACAACACCACAGCACCCACCCTGAAATTTTTTCTTAAAACCTGAACATTTTTTGATCAGCTCACACCACCATTATAGGAATTATTATTAGAACAAGGCATTATTATTATTATTAGAACATCATAAGAACAGTATATAAAATTAATGCACATTTAACTCTAAAACGAAGAAGAGAAAGAACCATAAACTGCTGAACTAGGCGCCTAGTTCACGCTGGCTAGGCATTCTGGTTATTTTGAGCTGGAGGCACTTGAGAAACAGCAGGTGTGGAAAGGGCCATCTGGCCTGCCATTTTCAACCTAACGCTGGGCATAAGACTTCCCATGAGAATGGTGCCTTCCCTGTGACAGGAGAAGAGCGACTTCATCCCCAGAGACTAAGAACTGATGCTGACATAGATCCGCCCCTCGCTAAAATCACCTTCTCTTCCATCACCCCCCACCCCGTGGACCTCCTCCTGACTTCTATCTGCTGCCTCTTGCCCAAATCCCTTTATCATTTCTTCATGAATCTATTGGTTCTTTGTCTAAAAGGAACAAAAGCATTCTGCCCTGGCTGTTGGTCTACAGTCACTAGTGAAGGTTCCCATGCATGTGTAAAAACCAAAAAACCATGCGGGCTTCTCTCTTGTTCATCTTTTGCCAGTTTAATTCTTAGACCCAGCCTGAGACCCCAAGGGGGAGAGGAGAATTTATTTTCTCACCAACGCTGCATACAGAATGAGACTGTATAATAATAACAATAATCTCTTTTGTGTGGCTGAATTTCCTAATTGAACTACCCCACTTCAGAAAAAGCAGTCAATTACTATCAATGAAAGGAGGTAAGGTTACACTGAGAATCACACTGGGAGAGGGTAGGGGGACAGCATTGTGGTGTAGTGGGTTAAGCCCCTGCCTGTGAAGTCAACAGCCCATATAGACCCAGCTGCTCCACTTCTGATCCAGCCTCCTGCTAATGTGCCTGGGAAAGTGGCAGAATATGGTCCCTGCCACCCACATGAGAAACGGGATGAAACTCCTGGCTCCTGACTTTGGACTGGCTCAGCTCTGGCTGTTACAGCCATTTAGGGAGTGAACCAGTGATTGGAAGTTCTGTCTCTCCGTCTCTCTCCGTAATTCTGACTCTCAAATAAATAAATCTTTTAAAAAAAAATTTTAAAGGAGTTAAAGCTAAAATAGAAAAAAAAAGTGGGAATAATGAAGCCAAGAGATTGTTCTTATGTCCCTGGGTAGCAAGTGGAAATGACATGGATTTATAGCACTTGTAATTTATATATGGAACTTAAGTTCATGTTCACAAATCAAAACAATGTGAAAAAGAAGATAAAATCAATAGAGACCCGTTATTGAAGTAATATCCTGCTTGTGGATATGCACATTGTGGTTGTGATATCTGCCTCTTTTTAAATAATTATTATGTATCTGAAAGTCAGAGAGACAGAGACCTTCCATCTGCTAATTTCCCCAACTGCTGCTGAGGCTGGCGCGCTGCTGAAGCCAGGAGTCAAGAGCTTCTTCCTGGTCTCCCATGCGGGTGCAGGGCCCAAGGACCTAAGCCATCCTCCACTGCCTTCCTGGGCCACAGCAGAGAGCTGGACTGGAAGAGGAGCAACCGGGACAGAATCCGGTGCCCCGACCGGGACTAGAACCTGGGATGCCAGTGTTGCAGGCAGAGGATTAGACAAGTGAGCCGTGGCGCAGGGCAAATGCAGGCATTGTTATAGGGGTCACAGGCATTCCAAGTAGCATCTTAAATGATCTCTAAATACCTGTTCCCACTCTCCCCACATTGGCTTCTTCCTTTTTTTAAGATTCATTTATTCGAAAGGCAAAATGACAGAGGGAGAGTGAATCTGTGGATTCACTCCCCGAATGCTCCCAACAATTGGGGTTGGATCCAGCTGAAGCCAAGAGCTAGGAACTCTAATCAGGTCTCCCACATGGGTGGCAGGAACCCAAGCAGTTGTGCCATCATCTGCTGCCTCTCAGGCACATTAGCAGAGAGCTGCAACAGAAGCAGAGGAGCGGGGACGTGATCCCAGGCACTCCCGTATGGAATTCCTGTTAGGAGAAGAGCTGCAGATCGGTGCCTCCACACACGGGGCACCAAACCATTAGGAAAAGAGGCGCAGAATAGAGAGGAGGCAGTGTACGAATTTACAGCCAGACTGAATTTATTCAGAGAAAATAAATCCGCAGAGGTTGGTGACCAACTGCCTGCGTGTACAGGATGGAGCACATGGCAGAAGGCCCCGACCCCCAGGGACCAGGCCTTTTTAGAGGGCTAGGGCTGGGGGCGGGGGTAGGGGGCAGCAGGTGGAGGGGAATTCCAGGAACTGGGCGAGGCCTTGGGAACCTGGAAAAGAATGCAGGCTGGGGTGTGAAGGCTGCTGGGTGTGAGGCCCAATTCAGTTTCAAGGTCAAGGAATACATTCCAGAGTTTATCTCTGTAGGGCAATGAGGGAGAATGGCTGAGCCTCATGTCCTTGTTCCACCAATTCCGGTGTCACAGACATGGCCACCCCTCACTTCTGCCTCTTGCTTTGATGATTAAGGTATCTGTATTCCTCTAGCTTCAGATTCAAGACAATCTAAGGCTGCTTCCATTGTCTATCCTGGATTAGTAACATTATAGTGTTCATACTACAGAATTTCCCCGACTTAGGATGGAGTACTGCAGGCCTGGTCATGGTAATAGTCATGACAGCTGGGCTCTGAAGTTCCTGTCTGAGATTCTCAATTGTTTTGATCAGGAGCGGCAGAGGTTATTTCTCCAGTTTGTGACCGGGAGCCCAAGATGGCCTGCTGGAGGACCCCGGAGTCTGAATCCACCTTTGCCAATTGTCTGAAAAGACTTGTGAATCAACAGAAAACCCAGATGACCTCATGCCCTCTGTGATGACCAGGGTGAGCCCTCTTAAGATGCTGACTCTTCCAGCCTCGAGATAATGGGTGACACAAGACGGGTGACAGTCACTGCTTCTCCTGATTACATCAGGAAATCAGTTACAACAAAAGAAAAAAATCAGAGTTCTTTTCTAAACCTATCACCCGCAGCCAGGAATCTGTTAGGCCTTCTTGTTGTAGGAAAAGCGACTTGCAGATTACAAGAGACACCTGGTTGATATTCATTAAAGGCCCGGGTGGACTTAAAGTGATCAGGCCCTAAAACATTGTCGTGGTGAGGTTTCTCCAGCAAGGTCTCATTTAAATGATCACTTATTTGATGAGTGACGTTTTTAACTTGCTTTTCTGTGTGAAATTTTTAAAAGGGGTGTTTTTTCCAGGCTGGAACAATAAATGTTGCTGTGCAGTTAAAAAAAAAAAAAAAGAAAGAAAGGAAAGGAGGCCTTGGAAGCAGCCCAGCGTCTACCTATCAAAAGTCCTTGCTGTGTGTCGGGTGGACTCCCACCCCACCCTCCCTTCCCACTACAGACGTTCCTGGAGAATCTTCCTGGTCCTGCACCAAACCTCGGGGAGACTTTCACGAATTTCACGCAGGAAAATGCTTTGCCTAGAAATACCCCAGGAGAAGCGGGAGAGGGAAGGAGAAATGGCAGGAAGATGTGGGCCCCGTACCCATATAAACCCCAGTCTGAGTGCTGACTGGGCGCCCGGCTTCTTGCTGAGTTGCTCATCCGGCCTGTTGTTCGTACTGCCTCATTAAACTTTGCTAACCACCACTCTCTGTCTCACATTTGAAATTCCTTCCTTAAGGACCTTAATCCAACCACCTCTGGTAACAATCTGGGTGAATCGTAAACAAGAGCATCAAATAAATAAAGCCGGGAAGTTAGGAATGTTTTCCTGATAGTAATTGTCACAAAAGTCTGGCCCAGCCCTTGGCCATCACATACAGACTACCACAACCTCACACACAAATATTCCTGCAAGGACATCTGCCCAGCAACGGTCCATTCAACCTCAGACTAACACATTCTGGTTATTAACCACTGTGGCCAAAGATTATTTCAAGATCCCTGATGTAATCCTTCTCATTTTTTTTTCCTAAAGATCCATTTATTTATTTGAGAGGCAGAGTTACAGAGACAGATGTCTTCCATCCAAGCTGTGCCGATCCAAAGCCAGGAGACAGGAGCCTCCTCAGGGTCTCCCATGTAGACGCAGGGGCCCAAGCACTTGGCCCATCTTTCATTGCTTTCCCAGACCATCAGTAGGGAGCTGGATCAGAAGTAGAGCAGACAGGACTCGAGCCTGTGCCCCTATGGGATTCTGGCTCCACAGGCCACAGCTTAAACTCACTGAGCCACAGCACAGAGCCCAGTCTTTTTCGTTTTTATCTTTAGAATCTTCTTTGAATACCCCCAGATTACCATGGCATGCATATTCCCATTGCATTGCTCTGCTATTCCCAAATAAATATTACAGCTGACTATTGTTTATGGAGTTATTCAGGTTTGACTAAAGATTTTTCAACTTTACCATGATGTGGAAGCTTTGTACATTCAGTAGAAACTGTACGTTGAATGTTCATCTTTTCCCAGGCCAGGGTTATATGGCATGATACTGTTTTTTTTTTTTTTTTTTTCTACAGGCAGAGTGGACAGTGAGAGAGAGAGACAGAGAGAAAGGTCTTCCTTTGCCGTTGGTTCACCCTCCAATGGCCGCCGCGGTCGGCGCGCTGCGGCCGGCGCACCGCGCTCCTCCGATGGCAGGAGCCAGGAGCCAGGTGCTTTTTCCTGGTCTCCCCATGGGGTGCAGGGCCCAAGCACCTGGGCCATCCTCCACTGCACTCCTGGGCCACAGCAGAGGGCTGGCCTGGAAGAGGGGCAACCGGGACAGAATCCGGTGCCCCAACCGGGACTAGAACCCGGTGTGCCGGCACCGCAAGGCGGAGGATTAGCCTGTTGAGCCACGGCGCCGGCCATGATACTGGTTTTTGAAGATGACCCGTGAGCCACAGCACTAGGTCAGCCCCTCTGTCATGAGGATGGACAATTGATATGCTACAGGGTACTGGGTAGCCATGTCAGGATTTGGGGCAGGTCAGGTGAATGAAGTGTACTTTTGTTTTGGCTTGGGATATTTTCAATGTATTATGAATGTACAGGAGCTAATCCCTAGGAAGAGTTTTCATTTTTAAAATTATTTATTTATTTGAAAGAGTTAGAGAGGGAGAGACAGAGAGAGATCTTCCATCTGCTGGTTCATCTCCAGATGGCTGAAACTGGCCTCAAATGGGCTGGGCAAGGGCGAAGCCAGGAGCCAGGAGCTTCATCTCAGTCTTCCATGTGGGTGCAGAGGCCCATGTACTTGGGCCATCTTCCACTGCTTTCCCAGGCCAATAGCAGGGAGCTGGTTAGGAAGTGGAGCAGCCAGGACTTGAACCTGCGCCCATATGGGATGCTGGCACTGCAGGCGGAGGCTTAACTTTCTAGGTTACAGCGCCGGTCCCCCAGGAAAAGTTGAGGCGAGCTGGAAGCGTCTCTCTCTTTGGCTCCGCCTGAGGTGTTCCATTTGCAGTTTACTTCTCAGCAACAATCTTAGCATTTGGCAAGCACCTCCATTTTTAGTGACTCTCCCAGCACATGAAATTGTAATGAGATCAGCTGTGAAAAGAATGGAATGGTGGCTCCAAATACGTTTAAAAATACTAGCGTCTTTGTCCTGTCACTAGATGTAGGTGGGAAAGAGCAGATGACTAAACCTTGGTATTGCAATGAAATCTGAACACGTTTGCCCTTGGCCTGCAAAGAATACCGACAATCTTACTCCTTAGTAAGAATCCCCATGCAAAGTAATGGCTATTTTACTTGATGATGTTGGACTTAACCTGACAGTTAGGAAATTACTTTACTTTTTTGTGATCCAGGAAAAAAAAAAAAGCTCCTTTAAGGAAACACCCTTTTCCAGACTGCCTTAGATAAGACTCAGGAATGATGTTGACCTTGTTTGCCTACCACAACTGCCATGGGCAGACTTGCCAAATTCCTGTTCCTTGTCTCCTATGAGACTGGCTGAACTATCTCATCCCCACTGATCAACACAGCTGGATTTTGGCTAAGCTTTTTCCCTCCCCCAAGACGCCAGGTGTTCCTGGTCTCCTGTGCAGGTGCAGGGGCCCAAGCACTGGGACCATCTTCCACTGCTTTTCTGGGCCACAGCAGAGAGCTGGACTGGAAGAGGAGCAACCGGGACTAGAACCCGGTGCTCATATGGGATGCCGGCGCTGCAGGTGAAGGCGGGCTGGGGCTGTGGCTCACTTGGTTAATCCTCCATAAACTCTCAACCACTTTCTAGGGTAGTCTTCTTTGCTTTCAGTAAACTTGAGTAGAGTTGCAGCCATCGAAACACAGAATAGGAGAGAATTCAGAAAAGGAAAACGCAAAAGAGAACACACAGTGTAACCCGGGAGCCTGGAAAAGGCACGTCCAGGGACCATCTGAGCAGAACATTCTGAAAGCAGGGGCTGTGCCTCATTGACCCTGCAGCTCCCAGAACCTAGCACAGTGAGTGCACCATTTACCAGATGAATAAGCTGAAGGTTCTCAGAAAACGAGGAAACCAGCTCCACAAAGCTGAGGCCATTTCTTTCATTTATTTATTTATCTATTTGAAAATGTCCTTAATTTGAGTCAGAGTCAGGGAGGAGAGGCGGGGAGAGAGAGAGCGAGCAAACTAACCCAATCCCACCTGCTAGTTCACTCCCCAAAAGCCTGCAAAGAGCGAGGCTGGGCTGGGTTACACACAGCTGGGAGCCACTGCCTCCCAGGGGCTGCATTATCTAGAACATGGAAGTCAGCAAACAGAAGTGGGCATAGACCCTGGTGCTCCAACATGGGATGCAGGGACCTTAACCAGCAGGCTACACCTGTCCCATGGAGCCCATTTCTAGTGCTGATCTTAGAAGTCTTCTAAGTTCTCAAATATCCACATACAAAAAGTAGGATGTTAGAAAGGTTAAGATGATAGATTTTATGTTTGATTTTAACTACACAAAAATGCACACACAAAAAAAGATACATTGGGAAAGGACTTACCAAAAAAAAAAAAACACATCTTAAAGTTTATCAAACACATTTCATAAAAAAATTTTCAGAAAGGGATAAAGCTTACAAAAATTCTATATTCTTCAGAAAATTAAATTCACCAAAATATGCATCCTATTTTGGACAACTGAGAATTTTTTTTTTTTTAATGACAGTCGCTCTTATTTTTTTTTAAGATTTATTTATTTGCAAGTCAGAGTTACACAGAGAGAGGAGAGGCAGAGAGAGAGAGAGATCTTCCATCTGATGGTTCACTCCCCAATTGGCCACAATGGCTGGAGCTATGCCAATCTGAAGTCAGGAGCCAGGAGCTTTCTCCAGGTTTCCTACATGGGTGCAGGGGCCCAAGGACTTGGGCCATCCTCCGCTGATTTCACAGGCCATAGCAAAGAGCTGGATTGGAAGTGGAGCAGCTGGGCCTTGAACCAGAGCCCATATGGGATGGATGCCAGCGCTTCAGGCCACGGCATTAACCTGCTGCGCCACAGTGCTGGCCCCACAAGTGAGAATTTATGTTAGTATACTCATTATTACAAACATCAGAAAATTAGTGGCAAATCAACACCTAACAAAATGTCTAAATGGTGAACGGGCAGTGTTTGGTCAGCTCTTTGTTGTTGTAACTAAAATACCCAACAGGAGCTTCTTGGGAATAAAAACATTTATTTTGCTAACATTTCGGGGGAGGGGTCACAGTTCAAGCCTGGGTGGCCTCATTAGTCTGGCATCTGCTGGAGGCCAGGCAGGGGCAAAACATTTGTGGAACAGCAGCTAGACAGTGGGCCAGGGAGCAGCGGGAGAAGCTAGGCCGAGCTTGGCTTAGATAACCGACCTTCTCCAGAGATCCACTGTCCAAGGGCAAGACCCCATGACCTAAAGACCTCCCACAGGGCCCACTCCCAGCTGCCATAATTAAACCAGGTCTCTGCCTGAATCCACCAACCATTAGCAACAGTCAGTTAACCGTTAACACAAGGTTGCAGGGTTCAAATAGCCGGGCGAGTCTGGGGAGACTAGTGCTGTTCAATCCACATCAGGCAGATGTGATTGAAGATTTTGAGTCTTAAACTAAAAAAAGTCTTTTGAGTTGGGGATATACTTGTATTTCCAGTTATCACTGGGGGAAAAAAAGACAAGAGTTAATTTTAAAAAAACATTTCTTTATTTACGTGAAAGGCAGAGAGAAAGAGAGAGAGAGAGAGAGAGAGAGAGAGAGAGAAATAATTTCCATCCTCTGGTTCACTTCCCAAATGGCAGCAACAGCCAGGACTGGGTGAGGCCAAAGACAGGAGCCAGGAGCTTTGTCCAGTCTCACACGTGGGTAGCAGGGGCCCAAGCCCTTGGTCGTCTTCTGCTGCCTTCCCAGGCACATTAACAGGGAGTTGAACAGGAAGTGGAACAGCCCAGGATGCCAGCATGGCAGGTGGTGGCCCTAACCCACTGTGCCACAACATAGGCCCCAGTGAGTTAAATTTTAAGAAAAGTGGGACCAGGCCGGCGCCGTGGCTCAACAGGCTAATCCTCCGCCTTGCGGCGCCGGCACACCGGGTTCTAGTCCCGGTCGGGGCGCCGGATTCTGTCCCGGTTGCCCCTCTTCCAGGCCAGCCCTCTGCTGTGGCCCAGGAGTGCAGTGGAGGATGGCCCAAGTGCTTGGGCCCTGCACCCCATGGGAGACCAGGATAAGCACCTAGCACCTGGCTCCTGCCATCGGATGAGCACGGTGTGCGCCATCCGCGGCAGCCATTGGAGGGTGAACCAACGGCAAAGGAAGACCTTTCTCTCTGTCTCTCTCTCTCACTGTCCACTCTGCCTGTCAAAAAAAAAAAAAAAAAAGAAAAGTGGGACCAGAAAGAGAGATGTTAGAAACAAAAAAAGAGGGGCTGACGCTGTGGCTCACTTGGTTAATCCTCCGCCTGTGGCGTCGGCATCCCATATAAGCACCGGATACTAGTCCCGGTTGCTCCTCTTCCAGTCCAGCTCTCTGCTGTGGCCCAGGAAGGCAGTGGAGAATGGCCAAGTTCTTGGGCCCCTGCACCTGCATGGGAGACCCGGAAGAAGCTCCTGGCTCCTGATCGGTGCAGCGTGCCGGCCGTAACAACCATTTGGGGAGTGAACCAACGGAAGGAAGACCTTTCTCTCTCGCCGTCTATAACTCTACCTGTCAAATAAATAAATAAATAAATAAATAAATAAATAAATAAATAAAAAGAGGGGAGGTCTTGGAAAGAAATGATTTTTCAAAATACTACAGAGTTAGGTAAAATAAAACTGAGTGCAAATTATCTGCACGGTGAGAATTCCATGTCCATCTCAGGTCTTGCGCACTGGAAACCAAGTGGGGAAGAGACCACATATGTTCCTGCCTGGCATACTGTTAAAGCCATTTTTCTTAGTTTTTTCTCCTCTCTTTTTAACTGTGTATTTATTTATTTGAAGGGCAGGGAGACAGAAAGAGAGAGATCACCCCTCAAATATCTGCAACAGCTGGGCTGGGTCAGGTCATGGCTAGGAGCTAGGAACTCCACTGGGGACTCCCATGTGGGTGGCAGGGACCCAAACACTCTGGGCCATCATCTGCTGTTCCCAGGCTGTGCGTTAACAGGAAACTGGATCTAAAGTGGAGGTGGGACTTGATTCCACAAACTCCAGTAAGGGATGTAGGGATCCCAAGCAGCCACTTAACCTGCTATGCCACCACAGCCATCTGTTTTCTTTTAGAATCTTTAAAAGATGTCTTTTTTATTCTTTGGTCCCATATGGGTGCCAGTTCATATCCTGGCTGCTTCCCTTCTGATCCAGCTCTCTGCTGTGGGCTGGGAAAGCAGTGGAGGATGGCCCAAGTCCTTGGATCCCTGCACCCACGTGGGAGAACTGGAAGAAGCTCCTGGCTCTTGGTTTAGGATCTGCCCAGCTCCAGCCATTGTGGCTATTTGAGGAGTGAACCAGCAGATGGAAGACCTTTCTCTCTCCCTCTCTCTGTGTGTAACTCTACCTCTCAAATACATAAGTAAAATCTTTTAAAGAATTTATCTTTTAAATATTTATTTTATTGGGGCAAGCACGAGCGGTGCCAGCATCCTATATGGGTGCCAGCTGGAATCCCGGCTACTCCCCTTCCAATCCAGCTCCCTGCTAGTGGCTTGGGAAAACAGCGGAGGATGGCCCAAGTCCTTGGGCCCCTGCACCCATGTGAGGGACCCAGAGGAAGCTCCTGGTTCCTGGCTGCAGATAGGCTCAGCTCCAGCCATTGCAAACATTTTGGGAGTGCACCGGCAGATGCACAATCTCTCTCTATATATATAAGTCTGCCTTTCAAATAAATAAATAAATCTTTTTTTTTTAAAAAAAAAGCTCTATTAAAAAAAAAAGATGTTATTTGAAAGGCAGAGTTGGAGAGAGAGGGAGAGAATCTTCCATCTTCTTGTTCACTCCCCAAACAGCCACAACAGCCAGAGACTGGCCGATCCGAAGCCAGGAGCCAGGAGCTTCTTCCAGGTCTCCCACAAGGGTTCGGGGGTCCAAGCACTGGGGCCACCTCCCACTGCTTTCCCAGGCGCATTAGCAGGGAGCTGGATTGGATGTGGAGCAGCTGGAACTGAACTGGTGCCCATATGGGATGCCAGCGCTGCAGGCACTGGCCCCCTCTTTTAGAATCTTATTTAAGGAAAAGAGTAATTTGAAGATGGAAGCATAAAAAACTTAGAGAGTAAAAGTTTCCTTATCTGTTAGTGATGAAATGTTGCATGTATCATCACACATTTTATATACACTCGTGCTGTGACAGACATCTGCGAATTCAGAGTAAATCCTATTTTTGATAGCCATAATGCTAATGAATAACATCAGTAGGTATTCATAAAGAATTTAATAAACATAGGTTCACTCTTAAAAACAACATAATGACTGTTTATGATGCTGATAAGGTACTGTGTACTGTTATCAACATGTCAAAAATGTAGTGTGACAGCTTATAGTAAGTGGTTTGCAGTACACACGTTTTGCAGCTGCACTGACAAGAAATTAAGTTGGATATCAGGTAAGCAAAAGAAAATAATTATAATGTTCAGTTTAAAATGAACCTTACCATTTTGAAAAGTGAAATAGTTTTGAACATAAATCAGAAAGTGATTAAGTGAGTAAGCACCTAAATTAGGAGAAGAAGTTGGGGTGGGCACATGGCTTAGTGGTTCAGATGCTGCTCCATGGGGCTGGTGCTAAGCCACTGCCTGCAGTGCCGGCATCCCTTATGGACGCCAGTTCGAGTCCCGGCTGCTCCACTTCTGATCCTGCTCTCTGCTGTGGCCTGGGAAAGCAGTGGAAGATGGTCCAAGTGCTTGGGCCCTTGCACCTGCGTGGGAGACCCAGAAGAAGCTCCTGGCTCCTGGCTTTGCATCTGCGCAGCTCCCGTTGGGGCCCACTGGGGAGTGAGCCAGCGGACGGAAGACTTTCTCTCTGCTCTCTGTAACTCTTTTAAATAAATAAATAAATAAAAAGCCTTCCAGAGTTCCCAAGCGCCTAGGAAAGAAAATCCCTGGCTTGGCGTTGGCAGCCTTGCAGCCAGATCTCGTCTTCCCACCTAACCCCGTCTGCACTCGCTCTGTGTTCTCTGAGCCCTGGTCTACCAGACACCTCCGCACATTTCCGACCTCCGTTCCTCTTCTCAGCTCCGGCCGTCGGTCTGTCCCGCTTCCTTCGCATCTTCCCCTGGGAGCCGAGGAGGCTGCCCGTGACCCCGGGTCACCCCAGTCAGATCCCATCGTCGGAGACGGCTCGCCCGGCCCGAGCCGCTCGGCGCCTGCACAGCTCTCTTCTAGAAGTCGTCTGGCCCCGCGGGAGGCAGGTGCAGCGTCTCCATCGAGATCAGCCGCACCCAACGCGGCCATTCTGCACTTGCAACCCCGCAGCTCCGCGACGTCGCCAGACTTCACGCACACGCGAGCCCCTGCGCTCCCGCAACGGGGCCCGCCAGCATCCGCCGAGTGACACACCAGTCTGCATTTACGAGCGGCTGGGCTTTCCTCCGCACCCCGCTGCTGTTTTATCCATCACGGATCCGGGCCCCGACCCCGGGCCGCCCGCGGTGCAGCCGGCGCGTGGCTTTCCGCGCGACAGCCGTCAGACGGGGCCCCTAATGACTTGTTCATTACTTCAGCGGAACGGCTCGGCCGTGCGTGGCGGCCACCGCGCCCTCACTCAACGTCTCCCATCCGCTGCGGTGCCAACAGGATGTCCGGCGGCTCGGTCACCGCCGCCGAGCACCGCACCGGAGGCCTCCCAGGGAGTCCGCGCCAGGCGCGAGCGTGCGTGCGTGCGCGCGCGGGGACGCGCCACGTTCCCGCCGGCGGCAGAGGCGCCTCGCGGCGGCCGCGCGCGCACAGGGCCTCCGCCGGATGCGCCCGGCCCCTGAGGGAGCGGCGGTGGGGGCGGGGCGGGGCGCGGGGCGGGGCCGCGCGGCGAGGGCGGGGCGCGGGGCGGGGCCGCGGGGCGGGGGCGGGAGCGCGCGGCGAGGGCGGGGCGCGGGGCGGGGCCGCGCGGCGAGGGCGGGGCGCGCGGCGGGGGCGCGCGGCGGCCGCGCTGCGGCCTGTGGCGCCGTCCCCGGCAGACTCCGGCGGGCCGAGCGAGGCGCCGCCAGCCGCTGCCGCTGCCGCTGGGCTGCGCTGCCGCGGGGTGCGGGGTGGTGGTCCGCCCGCCCGCCTGAGGGCCCCGTCACCATGTCGCTGAGGCAGCGCCTGGCCCAGCTGGCCGGCCGCCTGCAGGAGCCGCAGAAAGTGGCCCGTTTCCAGCGGCTGTGCGGGGTGGAAGCGCCGCCGAGCCGCTCCCCGGAGCCGCCGCGGGAGGATGAGGAGCTGGAGGCGCCCCTCGCCGGAGACCTCCGGCGGCGAGGGCTGCAGCCGCCCCCGGGCGAGCGCAATCAGTGCCCGGCCAAGGCGGGCGGCGGCACTGGCGGCGGCGGCGGCGCCCCCAACGGCGTGCGGAACGGGCTGGCGGCCGAGCTGGGCCCGGCGGCGGCGGCCCCGCGGCGTGCGGGCTCCCTGCGCCGCAACTCGCTGACGGGCGAGGAGGGCGAGCTGGCCCGCGTGAGCAACTGGCCGCTCTACTACCTGTTCTGCCTGGGCACGGAGCTGGGCAACGAGCTCTTCTACATCGTCTTCTTCCCCTTCTGGATCTGGAACCTGGACCCGCTGGTGGGCCGGAGGCTGGTGATCATCTGGGTGCTGGTCATGTACCTGGGCCAGTGCACCAAGGACATCATCCGCTGGCCGCGGCCCGCCTCGCCGCCCGTCGTCAAGTTGGAGGTCTTCTACAACTCCGAGTACAGCATGCCGTCCACGCACGCCATGTCCGGCACCGCCATCCCCATCGCCATGGTGCTGCTCACCTATGGCCGCTGGCAGGTACGCCCCCTCCCCTCGCCCGGCCCGGCCCCGGGGCCGAGAACTGAGTCCTTGCTGTTCGCGGTTAACCCGCCGTTCCCCTGCAAAGCTGGCTCTCTCTCTCTCTCTCCCCGGCTTTTCCCAGCACCCGCAAGCAGGCCCTTTCTGGGGTTAGAAGTCGATGATCTAGGGAACGCCCCCCCTGGAGTCCCGGGTCACCGCTGGGCTCTGGCTGACTTTTGAAACTTTACTTGTCGCCCTGCGACGTGAAAGTGCACTTTCCGTGCCACGAGTGGCCTGGCGGCCGGGACCCCAGTCTCACTGTAACGTAAGAATCGACGGGGGTCCCCCGCCCGTCCCGTTCTGTTTGAGACGCGGGTGAAGCCGCGGGCGGTGTCCACAGACCCGAGGTAGACCCTCCCAAAGCCGACGACGCGAATTTCCAGCGGTGCAGCCGTGCATTTAGCTGACAGCCCTCTGTGGAAGTTAACAGAGCATAGTCTAAGTTTTGAGGCGAAGGGCTGGGGTGTGGCTGCTCCCTGGCTGGTAGCGTCAGGTCTCCTTATCTAATGCGGTATCTTATTATCACTTATTAACTGAAAGCGCGTGGTTTGCAAGTCGCTCTCGGAGAGGAGGTTCTGGATCGGACTGGAGGGGTCGTAGGAAATGGCAAACGTTGACAGCAGGTCGGCGTGACCACCGGGGACGAGCTCTTCATGGTAAACGTGTCCTTTTTTGCCAACTTGGTTTGGCTTCCCCATTTTGAGTTCAGCATGGTCCATAACTGTGACTTAGCTTTGAAAACACCGGCTCCTTTCACCAGAAAGCAAAGTTTATTGGTAGGCTCTTAGGCTGGCTTTATCTGTGTTTTTAATTGTAAGATTCGTTAGTCCCCTAGACTTGAGAAATAGTAACTATTGAGAATCCAAAGAAGCAGATTTTCTCTCTCTCTTTTTTTTTTTTTCCCTTTTGCTGCACAGAATCACCTTACACATTCTGTGTAAAACTTCATTATGATGAGCTTGCTTAGCCCCCTCTGGATACAGATTCCTACAGAGAAAATCTCATCCCCCAGGGCGCTCTTGCGTATTGCATCTCACAGTAACTTCGACAATAAGTCATGTGCATAGCTAAGAATGGTAGAAGTAGGAGGAAGCATACCATGGAAATTTCTTTCCTGTTGAACCAAAGGAAAGAGACAGTGGTACTCAGATTCTAAACCAGTGCTGCTTGTTTTGCATTTAATTTTTTGTTCAGTATTTCAGAATTGATGATTGTCAGTGAGCTGTGTTTGGCATGTTACTTACTGAATTAGATGATGATATTTCTCTTGTGTTCGTGAGACAATCCTTAACCACGGGGCCTTTTTAATGCCTCAGCAGTGAGTAGCTATTCATATTAGCAGTCTTAAGAAAGAGAAAATAGTTATTTTTGCTCCCCTGCATTCAGGACACACGCTCGCGAGGAAGTCTGAGAACAATACTGTTGAATTGTTTATGGGATGCAGCTGTCAGTATGCTGACGCTCCAGGGCTGTTGGCACTGTCAGAAGAAGCTTACAGTGTAGTTTTTAAACAGCCTCGCATACCCAGCTGTAGAGCTGGAGGACTTTGTGTGGCGTCTGATCTTAGAGTTTGAGCCAGACAGAATATTAGAAATTACCTGGTCCCAAACTGTCACTCTGCACATGTGGGGTCTGACAAGGTTCCATTTAGCATTTACTTTTAACGTAATGATTTACACTTTTTATTTTACATTTTCACCCTAAATTTGAAGAGAATCCTAAATTTGCTTGGTTGTTTATCTTTTGGTTAATTGTTTTGAAAGGAAGGTCTCTGTCTTTAAAGTTCCTGACTGTAATAATCCAGTATAGTCAGCCCAAGGACTTTTCCCCGTTTACTCTTTATAGCTGTTCCCGCTGTGTGTTGAGAGCAGAACCGGTTTCCTTTGTTGAGGTGTTTTGGTCCTTGGTTTATTGGCACTGAACTCCCTGGGAGGCCGATAGTTCCAGAATGGGTCATGGAAAAGACACTAGGACCTGGGAGAAGAGTTAACAGTGAAGGCCCCATGTTTTTCTGATGAATGTCTGGGTTGGCGGTCCTTGTCCATCAGCCGGGCCCCAGCTGCTTGCCTGGGACAGGTGTGGTCACATCCTCGTACCTACCACGCTGAAACCAGCTCCCCACACTGAGTTGTGATCTCCCCACCATCCCTTTGACTGGGCCTGACTGCCCCCCTCCTGGTCTACACTCCTGGAAGTTTGCTCAAGGTCCAACCTTACACTGCAGCCTTCAGATGAACTCACTTACTGTTAAAATGACATCAGAAGAAGAGTTACCTGAGGGACTGTTGAAAGTACAGTGTCTGCTTTACTCCCAGAGATTCTGATCTGTTAGGCGAGTGAGGGGCATTCATTGCGCTTGGTACTGCACTAAGTTCCCTGAGGGTTAACTGTGGATCCTTAGGATGTAGTTAAGTTTCTCTGAGATTGCATTCTCAGCTCTTTTGCAATTCCACTTTTGAACCTCTTAAAGGTATATTTATATTTTAATGCAAAAAGTGAGGGTGAAATAGTATCGCCTCCAGCAGTTGCTTGAAACTTTTTTTTTTTTTAAATATACATTTTCTAGTGATGCAAGATAGAAAATGTTCTGGCGCTTCTTCAGAGATTAAATAACATGGGATCCTTTGGTCAGGGTAACGACGATTGCTTATAGTCGTTGGAATTTTGGTAGCCTGAATTGAGAAAGAGTTATGAAATAGGAGCACTAGATATTAGATATTAAGAATGTAGTCCTTTGAAGAAAAACATAAAATAAAAAGCTCTTTCTTTTGCATTTATGTTTGTTCTTTCCAGGAACAAGTTATATGGTGTATAATCAGTTCTAATGCCATATTTGATTTAATTCTATTAAGGAGGTTTTAGATGAGTTTCATTTTTGAAATTTAGTCTTATTGTATACCTTATAAACTCATTTGCAACTAGCCTTTCACAAGTTATGCTTTCACTAGTTTTTATAATGATAGTTGTGTAATGTTAACATTATTGATACTTATTAAACACTACCCGTGAGCCATTGTTTGAAATGTCTGTTGCCTCATTTAGTCTACTCTTAACAGCATTCCAGGGTTTAGTCCCGTCACTAATGCGAGTTTATAGATGAAGGAAGGAAGCTAACAGGGAGGTTATGTAACTTAATGCAAATGAACACAGTTAGTAAGCAGCAGAGACTGGATTTAAGTGCAGACACTCACTCAAGAGCTACAGAGAACTCAATTTCAAGTTTCACTTTGAGTGTAGTTTTTAAGTATGTCTGCAGTAACATGCCGTTTTTGACATGGGTATGATTGTGTTCTTTAAATAGACCAGCCTTTCTATGCCTTGAGAAGGTGGCTTATGTTTGTGCATGTACACACACATGCACGCACACACATGCAGTATCCATGAATATTTGTGTTTGAAGTATTTTAGGACGTTGACTTGAATGAGATTCTGGCGTGCCACCCCTTTCCTCTATCTATATAATGTAAATAAGAACTTCAGTACATAAGAGCTTTTGTAAGTCATGTAAGATCACCTATCAAAATGGTTTATTGTACATAATAGAGCAAAATAACCAGTTATGAGATTGTGAAAAGATAAAAGGAAGAAAGGCAAGAAGAAAAGAGCTACAAATCTAGGTCACAAATAACAAAGACAAAAGGAGGCCGTAAAATCCAAGGTAAACTGATCGTGGTGATTATTCTGAGGAGAAATACCGCTTATGAAACAGTTGATTTGGTTTGCCTGCTTACCTAACGCGATACTTGTATTTGAGATTCAAATTCCATGAGTTTGTAAGTGCCAATTACTAATTCTGGACTTAAAAATTCATTATTTTGAATTGGTAATACGTTGTTAAATAAATGTAGAGGAGAGTGCGTGTCCCGTGTCCCTTGTCCCATGTTCCGTGTCCCATGTCCCGTGTCCACGGCTGCTAGGATGCTTTTGCAGGGGACTCGCTGCTTCCCTTTCTTGTGTGGCCGTCCAGAGATGGTCTCCGCTTCTGCAGACGTAGGTTGATGTAACTTATTTCTCAAATAGATGTGAATGCTGTATTGCTGTGCATCTTCCTTCTTTTATTTAGAAATATGAAGACTTTTCCTTTTCTTTTACCCCCAAAATTAATGAGTACAAATTATGCACCTGCAGTTGTTTTAAATGCCTTGTGTGACTTAACTCTCCTAATCCCCACAACATCCTGCGCTATGGGGAGTCTCAGAAGGAGAAAGTGAAGCACACAGGAGGGTCACAGGCAAGTCCATATGAGACAGAGCCTGGATTTGAATCCAGTCAGCCGTGAGGCGGTGCTGTGTGACTGCATTATATTGCCTCTCTGTGTTTTACATAGTATACGGGGACAGCTATGTAATTTTTTCACATTTGTGTGTTCTATTATGTTAATATATAGCATAATTTAATAAGTCCATTCTGGCACCATTAGGTTTCCAGTCATTTGCAAATATAACGACACAGTGACTGGTTATAAGTTTTTGCACACATTACTGTGTCAAAAAGTATATGCATTTGAGTTTTAACAAAGAGTGCAAAAATGCCCTTTGAAAAGCTCAAATGTATTTACATCCCTAGCAGCAATATATGAGAGTTCCTGGTTTCCTTTTGTTATGCGGTCTACTGTCAAATTTATCAATCTTTCCCCAAAGTAATTTTAATGTTGTATTAATTAATTAATTAATTTATTTATTTTGGACAGGCAGAGTTAGTGAGAAAGAGACACCCCCCAAGTGGCCACTACAGTACCGATCTGAAGCTAGGAGCCAGGTGCTTCCTTTTGGTCTCCCATGCGAGTACAGGGCCCAAGGACCTGGGCCATCCTCCACTGCCCTCCCAGGCCACAGCAGAGAGCTGGACTGGAAGAGGAGCAACCAGGACAGAACTGACGCCCCAAATGGGACTAGAACCCGGAGTGCCTGCGCCACAGGCGGAGGATTAGCCTAGTGAGCGCAGCACCTGCCACGTTGTACTTAATTTGCATTTCTCTTATCTGTAAAATTGGAGAGCTTTATGTAGTTTTTTGGTCATTTAGATTTCCTGTCTGTCTCTATTGTTTAAAGGGAAGAGTATTTTTTTTAAGAAGATGCTACTTTTTTTTAGATTTTTTTTCATTTGAAAGTTAGAATTAGAGAGAGAAGGAGAGATCTTCCATTTACTGGTTCGCTCCCCAGATGGCTGCAATGGCCAGGGCTGGACCAGGCTGAAACCAGGAGCTAGGTGCTTCATCCAGGTCTCCCACGTGGCTTCAGGGCCCCCAGAACTCAGGCCATCTGCTGCTGCTTTCCCAGCCCATTAGCAGGGAGCTAGATCGAAAGTGGAGCAACCAGAACATGAGCCGGTGCCAGTGGTTTTACCCATTATACCACAATGCTAACCCCAATGTTACATTTTTTACAAAAGATTTATTTAGGCCGGTGCCGCGGCTCACTAGGCTAATCCTCCGCCTTGCGGCGCCGGCACACCGCGTTCTAGTCCCGGTCAGGGAGCCGGATTCTGTCCCGGTTGCTCCTCTTCCAGGCCAGCTCTCTGCTGTGGCCCGGGAGTGCAGTGGAGGATGGCCCACGTCCTTGGGCCCTGCACCCCATGGGAGACCAGGAGAAGCACCTGGCTCCTGGCTTCGGATCAGCGTGGAGCGCCTGCCGCGGCGGCCATTGGAGGGTAAACCAACGGCAAAGGAAGACCTTTCTCTCTCACTGTCCACTCTGCCTGTCAAGAAAAAAAAAAAAAGATTTATTTATTTATTTGAAAGGCAGAGTGAGAGAGAGATTGATTGATTGATCGATCAATCTTCCATCTACTGTTCAGTCCTCAAATGGCTGCAACAGCTGGGGCTAGGCCAGACCCAAGCTGGGAGCTAAGAACTCCATTCACCAGGTCCCAAGTACTTGAGCCGTTTTTCACTGCCTTACTAGGTGCATTAGCAGGGAGCTGGATCAGAAGCCAAGCAGCCAGACTTGAACTGTTGTCCTAATCCAGAACGCTGGCATTGTAGGTGTCAGCTTACCCTACTGTGCCACAGCGCCAACTCCTGTGTTTCCTTTTCTGTGGACTGTCTGTTCACAGCTTTTGTCTTTTTTTCCTATTAGGTTGGTATTTTTACTCACTATTTTTTTTACTGTACTTTTTCAGTGGTTGCTCTGCTTTCATGTAAATTTTATCACCCTCTAGGTGTGGCATAAGAACCTTGCAACAGTATTTTTCCATTTTCTCCTCTCCCCTTTGTGTTATAACATGTGGTCATACATTTGTATCTGCATATGTTATAAAACTCAATACATTGTTACCGTTTTTGTATAATGTTCTAGTATATAATGTAGACAGCTAATACGGTTTTGGAACTGGTATGATGTTCTTTCTGTCTAAGCAGCTCATGTTTTTTCTAGTATACATCGACTGTCAGTGCCATCCTAGATTCTTTTTTGGGGCCCGTGTTGTGGAATAGCAGGTAAAGCTGCTGCCTGTGATACCAGCATCCCACGTGGGCACCAGTTCGGGTCCTGGCTGTTCCACTTCTGTTCCAATTCCCACTAATATACTTGGGAACGTAGTAGAAGATGGCCCAAGTCCTTGGGCTTCTGCACCCGTGTGGGAGACCTGAAAGGAACTCTGGGCTTCTGGCTTCAGTCTGACCCAGCCCCGGCTGTTGTGGCCATTTGGGGAGTGAACCAGTAGATGGAAGATCTCTCTCTCTCTCTCTGTAACTGCCTTTCAAATAAATACATAGATATATTTTTTAAAAGATTTTTTTCAAAAATATTTTCACTTCATTTTAGAAAGAGATTTTCATAAATTCTAGCTTGATAGTTTTTTTCCTTTGTTTTCAATGAAATAACATTTTTCAGTGTAATTCCATTGGCTCATGGCTTGCATGATTTTTAACAAGATGTCTGCTGTAATTTTTATCTGTGATCTCATTGTATAATGCCTTTTTCCTCCTAGCCATTTTAAAATTTTTCTCTTTTGTTATTTTTGAGCAATTTGAGACTGATTTGCTTTAATGAAATTTTCTTTATATTTTGTTTAGAGTTCATTGGTCTTGGATTTGTGAGTTTGTACTTTTCATCATATTTGGAAGATTTTCATTATTATTTCTAGAATTTTTTTCCTCTTTCTCCCCCCCCCCATTCTTTTCTGGAATTCTTGGTTTCACATGGGTTATACTGTTCACTCACAGATTACTGGTGCTCTGTTTTGTTTTTGGCTTTTTCTCTGTGCTTTTGGATAGTTTGTATTGCTGTGGCTTTGAGTTCACTGATCTTTTGTTTTGTAGTGTCTAATTTTCTGGTAATTTGAAGTACCATAGAATATAATTTCAAAACTGTATACTTTCTATTTAGAAATCCCACTTGGGTTTTTTTTTTTTTTTTTTAATCACCCATTTCCTAGCTCACTGTGTTCCTGTTTTGTCAGTCTAATCCTTTTAGTCTTGTTAGGATGGATCCAGAATAACCAGAGTTTAGAGCTAAATTTAATCTCCCTGTCTAGGAGATAACCTCCTATCCACTCTACCCAATTCCCTCTTCACCCTGTCTGGTGGGAGAGCAATTCCAAGTGTGTGTGAACTCTGGGAAGTTTTTGGTCTGATTCTTTCCAGTAATTTTTCCCTCAGCCTGGCAGACTTTCTCCCCAGGCTTGCCAACGATTTGCAGAGTCCTCGTACGTCTCCAGCTTCATTCCTGTGTGCATTCCTGCCTCGGGTACTCTCCTGCAGGTTACAGCGCCTTTGGTCTCAGGAGCACCAGTCTCTCTCCCCCCAAGCTCAGGGAAACTGCTGGGCTCTGTTTTGCTTCCTCCTCCTGTGCCACGGCCTGGACTCTGCCTCTGGCAGCCAGGCAGTTACAGGGCTCAGCTCATTGGTTTCTCTCTTTGTCCAGTAATCTGGAAACGGTTGCTTCATATAATTCGTCTAGTTTTCTGTTTGCTTACAGTGGGAAGGTTGTTCTTACAACAGTTAATCCTTTATGGGCAGAAACAGAAATCCTCTTACCTCTACTTCTTCTTTTTTTTTTTTTAATACTAAACAGCTTACTGAGATATAATTTATATAGCATGCAACTCACTCCATTCAAAATACACAATGCAGTTTTTTTTTTTTTTAGTATATTCACAGGATTATGCAACCATTTACACAATCAAAGTCAGAAAATAGTCATCAGCCTTAAAAGAAATCCCATACTCACGGTGATCACTCTCCACCTTCCCCTAATTGCTCGGGAACAACCTGTCCACTTTATGTCTGTTGGATTTGCCTGTTATGGACATTTAGTAAATGGAGGCGTGCCTGTCTGTTGTGACTGGCTTGTTGCACTTAGCACGTCCTCAAGGTTCAGTCCTGTTGCGTACAGTGCTTCATTCCTTTTTGTTGCTGGATAAGATTCCATTAGATGGATGTCAAGTAATCTCTCATCCACAGGGCATTTGTTCCAAGAGATCCACAGATGCCTGAAACTGGGGATAGTAGCAAACCCTAGATAATGTGTTTCCTCCTATACTAGGGTACCTCAAAAAGAAAAATAGAATTAAAAGATAAGTTTATTTTGGTGCAAAAAAAAATGAAATCCATGCATAATTTTTATAATATATACATACCATAATTTTTTTTTAAAGAGAAAGAGAAATAGGCAGAGAGAGAGAGTTCACTCCCTAGGTGCCCACAGTGGCCTTGCCTGGGCCAGAGCAGAGTCAGGAGCTGGGAACTCAGTCCAGCTCTTCCATGTGGGTGGCAGAAACCCAGCAACTCCGGCCCTCACTGCTGCCTGCTAGGGTCTGCATTACCGGGAAGCTGGAGTCAGGATCTAGAGGTGGCTGTTGAACCCTGGTACTCCGGAATGGGATGGGAACTTTTTTGAAGATTCCTTGTATGCACACTTTTCAAAAAATTTTGGCACCAAAATAAACCAACTTATCTTTTAATTTTCCATAGGCCTTTTTTTTTTCTTCCTTGAGAGACAGAGAGATCGGCAGGGAAGGAGGGAGGGCCCCACTTCTTGAGCCTTCACCGGCACCGCTGCCTCCCAGGGTCTGCATTCTCAGGAAGCTGAAGGCAGGAACTGGAGCTGAGGATTGAGCGCAGGCACTCTGAACTACCTGTGCATGTGTATACTTATGATGGGGACAGTAAGAGGTGGATGACAACGATAATAGAACAATTCCAACAACATTAAAAGTTACTTAAAACTTATGAATTCTTTATTTCTGGAATATTCCACTTAGTATTTTTGAACCATGGTTGATTATAGGTACTGAAATAGAAAATAAAATCATGGATGAGTAGGGAATATTGTACTGTATTTTATTAATCCTCTTAACAGTTGATGGACATTTGTGTTCACTTTTTGGTTGTTTTGAACAATGCTGTGTGCATATTTGTATGGAAGTTTTTGTGTGGGTGGATGCATGTTTTCATTTCTCTTGGGCTAGTTATTGATTTTTGAAGCCCTTTATATTGTGGTGAGATTAGCTTGTTGTGTGC
Organism: Sylvilagus floridanus; assembly: GCA_949820135.1. Classification (NCBI taxonomy): domain Eukaryota; kingdom Metazoa; phylum Chordata; class Mammalia; order Lagomorpha; family Leporidae; genus Sylvilagus; species Sylvilagus floridanus. The sequence goes on along the minus strand of OX463228.1, from coordinate 17,908,314 downwards.
ATGCTGTACCAGCAGAGTTTGAATAATTGTGACAGATACTGTATAGTCCATAAATCCTACAGTAGATATTATCTGTCTCTGCAAAAAAAAAGTTTTGCTGGCCCAGCTCTCGCTAATGTCAGTAGCAGTAGAGAGAAATGGATGAATTTGGTGAATATTAAGAGGCAGAATTGATAAGACATGCTGACTAATGAGATATGGCAGTAAGGAGGAGAAAAAAGGAGTAAAGGATTATTCCCGGATTTCCTGTTTGGCAAGCCAAGCAACAGTGGCTTGATTTGCAGAGACAGCCAATATCGGAAGCCAGTCAGATCTGGAGAAAGCTCAGGGCACAGCAGAAGTAATCTCAGCTTTAGATTTGCTGAGTTGAAGCAGTCTGTAACAACCATGGCACCTGTCCAGGAGGCAGTTCTCTATCCATGAGAGAGCCTGGGACAGGTTGATGTCATCAGCATATAGGTGCAGAATGAAGTGAGGAGAACGAGAACAGAGGGTCGAGGAAAAAACCCTACAGACTTACCTAAAGAATAGGTAAGAGGAAAAAGAACCTATAACAGAATCTCACAAGAATTCATCTGAGAGTTAAGAAGATATTTTGGGGACTATCTAAGGCTGTGTGTGTGTGTGTGTGTGTGTGTGTATAGAGGTTGTGGTAGCAAACGTGTTTGGGCTAGCTTGAGCTAAAACAAGAACTGTATTTGCACACCAGAGAGGCAGCTCCTAGAAGCCCAGTGCAGGAACATGCTGCCGGGCCTCCCGGCAGGATTGGAGTCAGACTCTGGAGTGCCGCCAGGACGCAGCTCACTGTCCGCCCTTGCCTCTCAGTTGCTCAGTCTCATTCCCGCTTTCCCCTCACTCTCTGCTTTGGCTTGTAGGCGTCTGTCTCACCTCCAGCCCCGTACCAGTTACAAGTTCAAGCAGACAGCAGAACTGTCTGTCTGAATTCATTTCAAATTACCTTTAGGAAAAAAGGAATCTGATCAGCTCAGCCCAACCAGTGCCTCATCCAAATAGCTGTGGTCAAGGGAGCAGAATCGCCCAGTATGAATGCGTCCTCAGGGCCACTCTGCTAGGGCCACATTGGGAAATTTTCAGAAGCAAGAGACAAAGATTGGATGGTGTCATAAGAAGGATGTACCCTGGAGGGAAGCTGGAGGTGCCTGTAGTCAGCTGTTTGTGGAGGAGGGAGTAAGCATGGTTAATCTGCTGAAAGCACAGGCCAGGTAAGTACGAACTTACAGGAGATGTGGAAAGTAGCCAAAATAAGGGGAAGATGATTTTGTTTTTTACAGATAGACAGTGAGAGACAGAGAGAAAGGTCTTCCTTTCGTTGGTTCATCCCCTAAATGGCCGCCACAGCCAGCGCTCTGTGCCGATCCAAAGCCAGGAGCCAGGTGCTTCTCCTGGTCTCCCATGGGGTGCAGGACCCAAGCACTTGGGCCATCCTCCACTGCACTCCCTGGCCACAGCAGAGAGCTGGACTGGAAGAGGAGCAACCAGGACAGAATCCGGCGCCCCAACCGGGACTAGAACGCAGGGTGCTGCCGCCGCAGGAAGAGAATTAGCCTATTGAGCCACGGCATTGGCCAGTATTTTCATTTTTAATCGGAAAATAATTGGGACTGTATTGTATATGGAATTTGTTTTTTAATTTTTTAAAAAAGATTTATTTATTTATTTATTTAAAAGAGTTACACTGAGAGAGGAGAGGCAGAGAGAGAGAGAGAGAGAGAGAGAGAGAAAGAGAGAGAGAGAGAGAAGTTCTTCCACTGGTTCACTCTTTCACTCTGCAATTGGCCGCAACGGGACGGAGCTGCGCTGATCCGAAGCCAGGAGCCAGGAGCCTCCTCTGGGTTTCCCACGTGGGTGCAGGGGCCCAGGGACTTGGGCCATCTTCTGCTGCTTTCCCAGGCCATAGCAGAGAGCTGGATCGGAAGTGGAGCAGCTGGGTCTCGAACTGGCATCCATATGGGATGCTGGCGCTTCAGGCAGGGGCATTAACCCGCTGCACCACAGCGCCTGCCCCTGTTTTTTAATTTAATATTTATGTGATAATTTTATGGGTCAGCTGGGCGGGGCCATGGTACTCAGATTTTTATTTTATGTATTTATTTTTTTTGGTCAAGCGCTGTCTAGATGTTTCTGTGGAGGTATTTGTTTTAGATGAACATGTAAGTTAGTAGACTCAGAGTAAAGCCAGTGATCTTCCGTAATGTGAGGGAGACCTGTCCAGACGGTTAAAGGCCTGGAGAGAAAATGCACCACTGACCTCCCCCACGGGAGAGGGTCGTGCCAGCAGACTGCCTGCGGCCGCGAGCTCCAACCCCAGCCTGGCCTGCGCCTCCGGCCTGTGGCTTGCCCTGCTGATTTTGAACTTGCCACCCTCTGCACTTGCAAGAGCCAGTTCCTGAGATGAATTTCTGTCTGTGCACACACACACATCCTGTCAGTTCTGTTTCTCTGGAGGACCGTGACTGACACCTCGTCATGAGTTTTCCCATCAGTAAGCACTCCTAGAAAACTTGCATGAATGAAACACTTTCATATCCCTGCAAAACAGTTTTTGTTCTGTAGGATTGTGCTTATTGCCCCACTTAACGGCAAAGAAGATAGGGCTGGCCCACGGTCCCACCACTGAGGAAGCTGACGCTTTGGGCAGTCTGTCCGTGGTACAGCCTGCAAAGAAGTTCCCTCGCCTATCGGGCAGCTGGGTCATGAGTGTAGGACCTTGGTCCTTAGGAAATGAGAACAGCTACAGAATTGGATCTGGCTTCGTCACTGAAGAGTAAATTCAGAAGCCTTCCGTCTACCGTGTGGGCTAAAGGCAGAGAAGCTGGTTTGCAGAAAAAAGAAAAATGAAGTGGGTGTGTTGACAAAGGTCCTGTGAATTGTCCGCGGTACAGTTCCTGTTCTCTCCGAGCTTAGCCTCATTCCTCCTGTGAGTACGAGATACTCTGTAGCCTTATAACACATCTCCTTTTTTTCTTCCTTGGATAGTTTAAGCTTGTTTCTATTTTTTACATTTTTAGAATTCCAGGACTTAAGAATACACACTGTAAATGGTGAGAGCCAGGCCTATGTAGTTCCAAAAGCCCGTATTCTTAACGACCAGATGATAGCAGTACATGTTGATTTGTTCATTTTTACATGGTGCAAGTGCTTTATGGGAAACATCTTTATACATGAGTCCCTGCTCACATTTTCATGTCCTTAGTGTCAAGTGGGAGAACTGCAAGGTCAGTGTAGACGAACATTCCAGTAGGTGTGTTTGAGAACATGATATATCTCTCTGTTATGTTCCATCTCTGTCATCCGCTGTTTACAAATACTGTATACTATCCCTTACCAGAATTCAAAATGTTTTTTTTTTTCTGGTATCTGCCTTTGTCCCATATTTAAGTTGCTCGAAAAAAAAACTTTTTTAATTTTTAAATTTTATCAAAGTGACTTCTTGTAGTTGTTTTAATTGAAAGTTATTTTATTGACTGATTAAACTAACTTCACTGAATATAAGTGGAAAATGCTACAATATATACAATAATTCTGGTTATGTACAATAGTTACACATATCAGGAAGAATAAAAGTGTTGAGTAGAATAACTGAAGAAGCATATAGATAAATTTCCTGTAATCAAGGATGTGCAATGAAAAGATTAGATAACATGAAGTCAAAAGCACGTAGGGCAACATGTTACTTGTTTTGTGTTTGGTATGTTTTTGTTTTTATGTATTTGAAAATGAGATGGAGAACTTGTAAATTTTCACTTTCATTTTTTCTTTTGACAAGATGTAAAGATCTAATTTGAATAAAAACACTCTAATAGATAGAGGAAGTACATAAATTCAGTAGAAAAGACTGAATGTAGAAACCAGGAACCCCTGCCAGACTTAAAATTATTATTTATTTGTATAGATACAAAAGTGCAAAGTCAAAAGCATGGTAAGTTGGAAAAGGTGTTAGACCAAGTCATGAGAATACTCACATAATATTAAATATTATTTAGCATGGGGCTGGCGCTGTGGCTCACTTGGCTAATCCTCCGCCTATGGCATCGGCATCCCATATGGGTGCTGGGTTCTAGTCCCAGTTGCTCCTCTTCCAGTCCAGCTCTCTGCTGTGGCCTGGGAGGGCAGTGGAGGATGGCCCAAGTGCTTGGGCTCTGCACCCGCATGGGAGACCAGGAAGAAGTTCCTGGCTCTTGGCTTTGGATCTGCTCAGCACCAGCCATAGCAACCATTTGGGGAATGAACCAATGGAAGGAAGACCTTTCTCTCTGTCTCTCTCTCTCTCTAACTCTGTCAAATAATATATATAATTTAATAAGTATAATAAATATCAAATAATATATTTATTATATTAAATAATATATTTAACATTCCTGGGTCTATTTATTTGTGAAGGGAGGGGTGTGTCAGGTTAATATCTTTAAGATCTATCTCTTCTGTTTCTAGTTAGGTGAAATTTGTACATGGCCTCCAATCTAAGAGAACCTTAAATAAAAATAATTTGACACTCTGACCACAGTGATCGGAGAAGTTAAACAGCACACTCAACTCTGTATACACGAAGGGCAGCTCTGGCTCAGCGTCAGATTTGCTGTATTTGAATCCCAGGTGCGTAACTGCGCCCTTCACTGCCCTGGGCAGGCGCTTGACCACTCTGTGCCTCAGTTGTATCCATAAAACAAGGTGGGGTACCTACCCCATAGGGTTTTTCCAATGATTATGTGACTAGTATCTATAAAGCTCTTTAGAATAGATCCTGGTGCATTGGGAATTGTATGTTACATAAAAAATGGAAGATAAATCCATGCCCAATTCTCCCAAATTCTGCCTAGAATTGAATTTTTGCTTCAAAACCTCTGGCCAGATTAATGATCAGAAGTAAAAGATTGGGTTAAGGAGACTAGAGGAAAGTAGAGTGAAGTGGAGGATGCAGAAGCAAGGGAAAGCATAGGGGCAGTGGCCTAGGATTGAGCGCCTGCATCCCACCTGAGTGCCAGGTTTGGTGCCTGGCTCCAGATTGCTGCTGATGCAGGCCTGGGAGGCAGCAGCGAGGGCTCAAGTTGTGGGGTCTGTGCCACCCACGTGGGAGACCTGGACTGAGTTTCTGGCCCCGCCTCGGCTGTTACTTGCCCCTACTGAAGAGCTGCCGTCAGCCCAGGCTATATTTGGAAACAAAAATAAAAACAAAAAACTCCAGGGAACCCACAGCAGACAGTGGAGAAGTCGTCTGGGGCCTTGTAGCAGACAAGGCTGAATTATCCGGAGAGCACAGAAAACCAGCACTTCTGCAGGCAGTGAATTGGAAACTGCTTGAGAGTCTGGATTTAATGTTAGACCTCATTAACCAGCAGAGTAACAAGCAGTACTTCCCCAATTGTGGTTGGTGACATAAAATATATTTTAAATGTAATTTGTATGTGGTAAATTCTGTTGCTAAATTGACTCTCTGTAACAAGAGTTTGAAAGAGATATAGTAACAAAACATATCAGTTGAGAATAGGCAAAAAATGATTGAAAATATTTTCATTTGCATTTTTCTCATTAATGTATATGTTAAATAACTTTATGTGAGTGAATTTTTGTTTTACTTATATAAACTCATATGTTAGTCCACACTAGCCTACTATTACATAAAATGTCAGGAAGGGGGCTGGCATCATTGTGGCACAACAGGTTAAGCCACCACTTGGGAAGCTATATCCCATATCAGGGTGCTGGTTTGAGTCCATGATATGCTACTGTGGGTTAGTTTTAGAAAGTGTCTATTACAGGGCTGGTGTTGTGGCATAGTGGGTAAAGCCACCATGAGCAGCAACTCTGGCATCCCACAAAAGTGCTGCTTCATGTCCTGGCTGCTCTGTTTCCAATCCAGCTCCCTGCGAATGGCCTGGAAAAATCAAAGGAAGATGGCCTAAGTGTTTGGGCTCTTACACTCACATGGGAGACACAGATGGAGTTCCTAGCTCTGGAGAGTGAACCAGAGGATGGAAGATCTTCCTATCTCTCCCTTTCTCTAACTGCCCTAAAAATCAATCTTTAAAAAATATTAATTTTAAGGCCAGCGCCGTGGCTCAACAGGCTAATTCTCCACCTTGCGGCACCGGCACACCGGGTTCTATTCCCGGTCTGGGCGCCAGATTCTGTCCCGGTTGCCCCTCTTCCAGGCCAGCTCTCTGCTGTGGCCCGGGAGTGCAGTGGAGGATGACCCAAGTGCTTGGGCCCTGCACCCCACGGCAGACCAGGAAAAAGCACCTAGTACCTGGCTCCTGCCATCGGATGAGCGCGGTGCGCCGGCCGCAGTGCGCCATCCGTGGCAGCCATTGGAGGGTGAACCACTGGCAAAGGAAGACCTTTCTCTCTGTCTCTCTCTCTCACTGTCCACTCTGCCTGTCACAAAAAAAAAATAATAATTTTATATTATATTTATTTTATTTATAAATATATATTTATTTTATTTTTATATTAGTTTTCAAAACAAATTACAGAATCCTTACCTAACATTTTAAAAAATACTTTTTTGTTTATTTATTTATATGAAAGAGTTACAGAAAGAGGGAGAGAGAGAGAGATCTTCCATCTGCTGGTTCACTCCCCAAATGGCCTCAGTGGTTGAGGCTAGGTGGGGCTGAAGCTAGAAGCCAGCAGCTTCTTCTGGGTCTCCTACATTGATGCAGTGCCTCAAGCACTGGGGCCATCTTCTGCTGCTTTCCCAGGCACGTTAGCAGGGAGTTGGATTGGAAGTAGATTGGCCAGGAGTTGAACCAGCACCCATATGCCACTGGTAGCAGCTTTACCTGCTATGCCACAACACAGCCCCTACCTAATATGTTAGGTAAGCTTTGGACATTTCCTTATTTAAGTTTATTCAAATTGATTTTCACATTGCAATTTATGATTTTAGATTCCACAGATACTGTGAGAACTAAAAGTTAACACAGCCCATATTTGAGTCTAGGAACTAAAGATATTATAGGGCTGAAATCCTGCATGGCTGAAGGCTTCAGTGTACTTCAGCAAGTGTTAAACTGACTGCCTGCTATGGGCCTGACGCTGTGGTGGTCTCTGGTAACACACCCATAGGCCAGACTTAAGTTCCTGCTCCCATGGAACTTCCATTATGGAGGAGAGAGAGAATATCAGAAAATAATTAAAATAAGTAATACTGTTTTGAGTATGCATATATATACCATATATAAATGTATAATATATGTCAATACATGAATACACTTGTGTCAGAGATAAGGGTCGTGGAGAAAAGCAAAGCAAGGAGGGTCCCTGGGCAGTCCCAGGGAGTGGGCTTGCGACTGTAGAAACCTCGCTAAGGAGCATTTAAAGCAGGTCTTGAAGGAGGCCAGGGAATAAGCTGTACTAATATCTACAGGAAATGTGTTCCTGGCACAAGGGCCAGAGAGGAGGCCACTGCTGGGATGTAGAGATGAAATCAAAGAAGTAGGGCCAGGGATGTATTTATTTTCCTTTTTAAAAAATGGAGGCATGGAGCCAGTGCTGTGGTGCAGCGGGTTAACGCCCTGGCCTGAAGTGCTAGCATCCCATATGGGCGCCGGTTCTAGTCCTAGCTGCTCCACTTCCAATCTGGCTCTCTGCTATGGCCTGGGAAAGCAGTAGATGAAGGCCCAAGAGCTTGGGCCCCTGCACCCACATGGGAGACCCAGAAGAAGCTCCTGGCTCCTGGCTTCAGATCGGCGCAGCTCCGCCCCGTTGTGGCCATTTGGGGAGTGAACCATCGGATGGCAGACCTCTCTCTCTGCCTCTCTTCTCTCTTTGTAACTCTGACTTTCAAATAAATAAATAAATCTTTAAAAAAATTGAGGCAAAATTCACATATATAAAATTAATCATTTAATCAATGTGCGAGCAGATGACTCTTTGTACTGATTTCATTTCCTTTGTGGTGGAACTGCTGTATCATATGGTAATTCTATTTGTAACCTTTTGAAAAACCTCTATGCTGTTCTTCAAAATGGCCCTACTAATTCACTTTTCTTCTCTCTCTTTTTTAGAGATTGTTTTTATTTATTTGAAAGGCAGAGTTACAGAGAGAGACAGAGAGCTGTCCTCCATCTGTTGGTTTACTCTCCAAATGACCCCAATGGCCAGGGCTAGGCCAGGCCAAAACCAGGAACCAGGAACTTTATCTGGGTCTCCCATGTGGGTGAAGGGGCCCAACCACTTGGACCATCCTCCAGTGCTATCCCAAGCACATAGCAGGGAGTTGGTTTGGAACGGGAGCAGCCGGGACTCGAACTGGTGCCCATATGGGATGCCAGCATTGCAGGTGGAGGCTTAACCTATGCCACAGGCCAGCCCCTACTAATTTACTTTTCTACCAGCCACATGTAAGGGTTCACACATTCATGCCAGCACTTGTTATGGTTTTTTTTTCTTTTAAAATTGATTTATTTGAGGCCTGGGAAAGCAGTGAAAGATGGCCCAAGTCCTTGGACCCCTGCACCCGCGTGGGAAGACCTGGAGCAGGCTCCTGGCTCCTGGCTTCGGATCGGCACAGCTCTGGCCGTTGCGGCCAATTGGGGAGTGGACCATCAGATGGAAGACCTCTCTCTCTCTCTCTGCCTCTTCTTCTCTGTTTAACTCTGACTTTCAAGTAAATAAATAATTCTTTAAAATAAAATTGATTTATTTGAAAGGCAGAGTTACAGAGAGAGGGTGAGAGAGAGAGAGAGAGATCTTCCATTCTGTGGTTCACTCTCTAGATGGCTGCAGCTATTGGTTTCAAGTTGAAACCAGGAGCCTAGAACTCCATCTGGATCTCTCACATGGGTAGCAGGGACTCAGGGACTCGGCATCGTTCCACTGCTGTTCCAGTCCCATCAGCAGGGAGCTGGATCAGGAATGCAGCAAGTAGGACTTGAACTGGCACCCGTATGGGATGCTGGCATTGCATGAAGCTTAATCGCTGAACCACAACGTTGACCCCATGTTTTGACTTTTTTTTTTTTTTGACAAGCAGAGTGGACAGTGAGAGAGAGAGAGAAAGAGAAAGGTCTTTCTTTCGTTGATTCACCCTCCAATGACCGCCACAGCCAGCGTGCTGCAGCTGGTGCACCGCGCTAATCCGAAGCCAGGAGCCAGGTGCTTCTCCTGGTCTCCCATGGGGTGCAGGGGCCAAGGACTTGGGCCATCCTCCACTGCTGTCCCGGGCCACAGCAGAGAGCTGGCCTGGAAGAGGGGCGACCAGGACTAGAACCCGGTGTGCCAGCACCACAGGTGGAGGGTTAGCCTCTTGAGCAGTGGTGCCAGCCTATTTTGACTTTTTGATAGTAGCCTTTCTAACTGCAGTGAGATGATATTTCATTTGGGTTTTGATTTGCTTTTCCCTGATGATTAGTGATGTTGAGCATATTTTCTTTTTTAAGAAATCAGTAGTTCTTTTAAAATTTTTTAAAATTTATTTTTATTTGTTTGAAAGGCATAGAGAAAGAGAGATGGAGAGAAAGAGAGAGAGATCTTTAATCTTCTGGTTCATTCCTCCAGTGCTTACAACAGCCAGTTCTAGGCTGGCCTGAGAACAGGAGCCCTAAACCCAATCGGGATCTCTCACATAGGTAGTAGGAACCCAGAAGCGTAAGCTATCATCTGCTACCTCCCATGGTGTTCATCAGTATGAAGCCAGAGCCATTTTTCATATTCCTGTTGGCCATTTGTATTTCTTCATTTAAGAAGTGTCTATTTAGCTCTATTGCCTTTTTTCAAAAATAAGAAATATATATTTTTAAATTTTAATTTAAAAAATTTATTTCAGAGGGAAAGAGAACATGTTTTGGGGTTGACACTGTGGCGTAGCAGGTAAAGCCACCCTCTGCGGCTCCAGCATCCCATATGGGCTCCAGTTTGAGACCCAGCTGCTCCACTTTCAGTCCAGCTCCCTGCTAATGCACCTGGGAAAGCAGCAGAGGATGGAGGCCCAAGTGCTTGGGTCCCTGCACCATATGGGAAACCAGGAAGAGGTTCCTGCTTCTGGCTTCAGATCAGCCTAGCTCTGGCCATTGGGGGAATTTGGAGAGTGAACCAGCAGATGAAAGATTTCTCTGTCTCCCTCTCTCTCTTTGTAACTGTGCCTTTCAAATGAATAAAAATAAATCTTGAGGAAAAAAAAAAAAAGAACATGTTTACTCTTCAGAAGTCTTCAGTGGCTAGGATTGGGCTGGGCCAAAGCCCCTTAACTCAGTCCAGGTGCCCCGCGTTGGTGACAGGAATCCAATGACTTGAGCCATTGCTGCGGCCAAGGAACTGCGTTAATGGGAAGCTGGAGTCAGGAGCCAGATATTAAACTCGAGCGTGGGACATGGGCATCTTAACCACGAGTCTAAATGCTGCCCTATTGCCCATTCTAAAACCCTGTTGTTATTGTGGTTGTTGTTGCTGTTGAATTATTGAGTTCCTTATATATTCTGGATATTAATGCTTTCTCAAATGTATAACTTTAAAGTATTTTTTTACCATTCTGTAGGTTTTCTCTTCACATTATTATTTTCTTTTTCTTAAAAAAAGATTTATTTGAAAGGCAGAGTTACAGAGAGGCAGAGGCAGAGAGAGAGAGAGAGAGAGAGAGAGAAAGAGAGAGAGAGAGGTTTTCCATCCTCTGGTTCACTCTCCAGATAACCTCAATAGCTAGAGTGTGCCAATCCAAAGCCAGGAATCAGGAGTTTCTTCTGGGTCTCCCACAAGGGTTCAAGGGCCCAAGAACTTGGGCCATCTTCTGCTGCTTTCCAAGACACCTTAACAGGGAGCTGGATTGGAAGTGGAACAGCTGGGTCTCAAGCTGGCGCCCGTATAGGATCCCGGCATCACAGGCAGTGACAATACCACATCTCTTGCCCCTACTCCACTTCTGATCCAACACCCTGGTAATGGCCTAGGAAGGCCGCAGATGATAGCCTAAGTGACTGAGCCCCTGACACTCAGGTGGGAGACCCAGAGGAAGCTCCTGGCTTTGGCCTGGCCCAGAGCTGGCTGTTGTGGCCATTTGGGGCATGGGCCACTATTTGAAAGATCTCTTAAACACAGGAAAAAAATAAGGCAGAGTGACAAAGAAAGGGAGAGATACAGAGTCACTCCCCAAGTGGCCACAATTGCAGGGGCTGAGCCAGGGTGAAGCCAGGAGCCAGGACCCCCTCCGGATCTCTTGTGTGGTTGGTAGGGATGCAAATACTCGGGCCATCATCTGCTGCCTTCCCAGGCACTTTAGCAGGAAGCTGGATTGAGTGTGAAATAGGTAGGACTGCATTCAGCACTCCCATGTGGATGGGAGCATCCCAAGTGGTAGCTTAACCCCTGGTGCCACAGTGCCCACCCCTCATTGTGGTTTTGGTCTGTATTTCCTCAGTGGCTAGACATGAGTTTATATTCATGAGCCTGTTGGCCATGTGTATGTTTCCTTTGGAAAAATGTGTATTCAAGTCTTAATCCATTTTTTTCTTCCCTTTGTTTCTGATAGACAGACAGAATGAGAGCTCTCATATGTAGGAACCCAGTTATCGTTCCACCTCTGCTACCTCCTAAGTCTGCAGGAAGTTGAAGCCAGGTGTTGGAAGCAGGAATTGAAGTCAGGCTGTCTGCTGTGGGATGTACACCTTCCTTGCCACGCTAAATGCCCAGTCCTGTGTGGTTTCTTTCCTTTTCTTGCGTGTGCATTTAGTGTCCTATTTAAGAATCTGTCCTCTCGTCCAAGATCATAGAAATATATCCCTGTGTTTTCTGCTTAGAGTTTATGATTTTAGCTGTTTAAGTTGTGGATCCATCCTAAGTTAATTTTTGTATATGGTGTGAGTTAAGAGTCCAGCTTCCTTCTTTTGATATTCTGGAACTATATATATATTTTTTTTTTTGACAGGCAGAGTGGACAGTGAGAGAGAGAGAGACAGACAGAAAGGTCTTCCTTTTGCCATTGGTTCACCCTCCAATGGCCGCCGTGGACAGGAACTATATTTTTTTTAATAAATGTTTTTATTTATTTATTTATTTTGACAGGCAGAGTGGACAGTGAGAGAGAGAGACAGAGAGAAAGGTCTTCCTTTGCCACTGGTTCACCCTCCAATGGCTGCTGCAGCCGGCGTACCGCGCTGATCCGAAGCCAGGAGCCAGGTGCTTCTCCTGGTCTCCCATGGGGTGCAGGGCCCAAGCACTTGGGCCATCCTCCACTGCACTCTCGGGCCACAGCAGAGAGCTGGCCTGGAAGAGGGTCAACCAGGACAGAATCCAGTGCCCCGACCGGGACTAGAACCCGGTGTGCTGGCGCCGCAAGGCGGAGGATTAGCCTAGTGAGCCGCGGCGCCAGCCTGGCACTATACGTTAAAGAGACTGTTCTTTCCTCATTGAGTGATCTTGGTACCTTTGTTGAAAATCAATTAACCATAGATACGTGTGTCTTTGGACTCCCAGTTGCGTTGCATTGGTGTATACTGTCGCTTCTTGGGCCGGTTATATACTGTTTTGATTCCCGTAATCAATTTTGAAGTCTGAAGGTGCAAGTCCTCCATTCCTTTTCAGTGTTTTGGCTGTTCAGGGCCTCTTACATGTGTGTAATCCAATGATCCTGAGCTTTCCTGTATCCGCACAAAGGGCAGTTAGCACTTCAGTGGTCGAGGGCGGAGTGCCACTTAACACCATGGCGCTGTCAGGGAAGAGGGCTGTACAGAGACCGGATTCAGGCACTGCTCTTGCAGAAGCCCTTTTGTTGTGGGGCCATATTGAAAATATGTCCCCTGCCTGCCCTTCCGTGTGCCAGGGATTGAATCTGTTCTGTAGATGCAAAAATGAGCCAGTTCCCACCACGAAGAGTGTAAAAACATAAGATTTAACGCACTTGTTCGTTCTTTAATGTCTGCTCTGTGTTGTTGCTTACAGCTGATGGGAATGAAGTGGGGAGGAAAAACATTCTTGTATGTGTGGAGTTGTACAGTATTGTAAGTTGGTTTTCACTTGCTTGTTTCTATCTAATTTAATTTCTTTAATTAATTTTACTTTTTTGTTTCCCTTTAGTATCCTCTTCTATATGGACTGATTCTTATTCCCTGCTGGTGCTCTCTAGTTTGCCTAAGTAGAATTTACATGGGAATGCACTCCATTCTGGTAAGGAAAACCTCATGTTCTTAATGCCTGATTTTTTTCCAATACTGACATGCAATTTTATAATATTTGGTCATTTACAAACTTATTTGAAACCTAATTGAGAAAATATCATTATTGTATGTCTCCTAACTCTGTCTTGCAAAAATATCAACGTGTTGCTTTGAAAAGTACTAAGTGCAATCAAAGTTACAAGCAGTCACAACGGCCAGGTGTTACACTCAGGATAGTATTTCCTCCTCCCTTCAGTCCCAGTTTGTTGTCTGTTTAAATCTCTTCTGTCACTGAATCAAAGCCAACAATGTGAGTTCAGGAACCAAGGAGGATGCTAAGTATTAGTGAAGACCCAGTGACTAGAGAGTAAGTGAACTTACACTATTCTGGTGCCATTTGTGTTTACCTATTAGATTGGACTTGGCTTCTCTTTTCCATGCATACTTCATGGCTCACAGGAGGTGTTCTGAGAAGGGCAGTAAGAAGACCTTGCTCTGTTTGCAGCCACACCTGCTCATTTCCCCTCCTCTCTATCCCTGTTCAAATACCTTGAGTTCCAACCTGCGTTGTGTCTGCCCCAGATTATTGCAATAGCTTCTCAACTATTGGCCCTACTTCCAGTTTGACTGCTTTGTCCAATATTCAGTGTCCTGCCTAGTAGACTGTCCAAGACATGAGCATAGCACCGTACTGAGTTGCTTAGGTTTTCCTCAGATGCAGTACATGTTTCTTAACCTCTGTGATGTTATGGATGCTATAACCTTTGCCCTGGCAGCTACCTCATTCATTCTTCAAGACTCACTACAAATGTTCTTACCTCCTAAATCCCATGTTGTCCTCTCCAGCTTGCCTTTCGAGATTGGTTAGGCGACCCTTCTCCCACCTAGCCCAAATTGTGATTGCTTTTTTTTTCAATCTGTCACCTGCAACAGACTATACAGTTCTTGAAACAGTAACTGTGTTTTCTCCATCCTTAACATCTCACCTCCTATCTCTAAGAATATAGCAAATATTATATTGTAGATGAAGAATCAGAAACAAAGGGGGAGAAATATGAACTAATTCATGGAATCCAAATATTTTGAATGGATTCTATTAAATTGTTCTTTCCCTTAACAACAGTGTAACATTTTTAGAATTTTATGCTTATTAAGGCTAATTCTCCACCTTGCGGCACCGGCACACCGCGTTCTAGTCCCGGTCTGGGCGCCAGATTCTGTCCCAGTTGCCCCTCTTCCAGGCCATCTTTCTGCTGTGGCCCGAGAGTGCAGTGGAGGATGGCCCAAGTGCTTGGGCCCTGCACCCCATGGGAGACCAGGAGAAGCACCTGGCTCCTGGCTTCGGATCAGCGCGGTGCACCAGCCATAGCACGCCAGCCATGGCGGCCATTGGAGGGTGAACCAATGACAAAGGAAGACCTTTCTCTCTGTCTCTCTCTCTCCCTGTCCACTCTGCCTGTCCAAAAAAAAAAAAAAAAAAAAACACCCTAGTCTTTACTAGTTTTATAATCAAACCAATTATCACATTTCTATGTGAACTCTTGATATTTCTCACACACACACACAAAATGTTACCTATCCTCTGTGCCTTGTTTAGAATTATTCCCTTCCACCTCCAGGTTAGCAGCGGCACTTCTGGAGAGCCATCAAATGGTTATTCATCTTTCCCTGGCGGTAAAAAATGAATTCCTGATTTTTCTTGGAGGAAAAGATACCAGACTGTCATCCCTAGATTCATTATAGTTGTATAAGGAGGAACAAAATTCTGATTATATTGAATACATAATCTCAGAGATACTGTTCTTTTTATTTTTTTCAAAGGTTTATTTATTTGAAATGCAGAGTGACAGAGAGAAAGGGAAGGGAGTGGTAGAAGCTGAAGGAGGGAGAGAGCAAGCTTCCATCCGCTGGTTCACTCCCCAGATGACCACAACAGGTCAGGGCCAGGCTGAAGCCAGGAGCCAGGAACTCCATCTTGGTCTCCCATGTGGCTGACAAGACCCAAGCACTGGGTCCGTCTTCTACTGCCTTCCCAGAAGCATTAGCAGGAAACTGGATCAGAAGTGGAACAACTGGGACTCAAACCGGCACTGCCCTGGGATTCTGGCCTTGGGGGTGGTGGTGGCATAACCCATTGTGCCAGAATGCCAGCCCCTAATAGTGTTCTTTTTAAGCAAATAGAATGTTTAGTGGGTTGGCCAAATATCCAGGCCGAATTCAGTTCACTTTGTATATTTGGACGAGAGGGACCCAAGGACTTGAGCCATCACCTGCTGCTTCCCAGGGGGCACGTGAGCAGGAAGCTGGAACAGGGCAGAAGCAGGACTCAATCCCAGGCGCTCTGGTAGGGGATGTGGACTTCCCCGCTGTGATGTAATCACTGAGTCAATTGCCTGCCGCTTGGAGGTATTTCTTTTTAAAGATTCATCTATTTATTTGAAAGGCGGAGTTACAGAGACATAGGAAGAGACTGAGATAAGAAGTGATTTTTCATCCGCTGGTTCACTCCCAAATGGCAGCAACTGCTGGAGCTAGGCTGATCCAAAGCCAGGAGCCAGGAGTTTTTCCGGGTCTCCCACATGGGTGCAGGACCCCAAGCACTTGAGCTGTCTTCTGCTTTCCCAGGCCACAGCAGGGAGCTAGATGGGAAGCGGAGCAGCTGGGACTCAAACCAGTGCCAATATGGGGTGCCGGTGCCGCAGGCAGAGGCTTGACCTACTGTGCCACAGCACCAGCCCCTGCTCTACTTCTGATCCAGCTCCTTGCTAATGGAGCAGTGGAAGATAAACAAAGTGCTTGGGCTCCTGCCACCACATGGGCGACCTGGATGGAAGTCCTGGCTTCCGGCTTCATTCTGGCCCAGCCCCAACTCTTGCAGCCATTTGGGGAATGAACCAGTGGATGGAAGATCTTCCTCTCTCCCTCTCTCTTGCCTTATCTCCCTGTAACTTCCTTTTAAATAAATAAATGAATCTTTAAAAAATAAATAAACAAAATTTGTTTATTTAAGATAGAGATATGTCATCTGCCAGTTCACTCAACCACATGCCCACAACAGCCTGGGCTAGCCCAGACCAACCCAAAGCAGGGAGTGGCAAACTCAGTTTGGGTCTCCCACATAGGTGGCAGGGACCCAAGTATCTGAGCTGTCACTTGCTGTCTTCCAGGAATTGCATTAGCAGGAAGCTGGAATCAGAAATGTCACTGGGACTCAAACCCAGGCACTCGAACATGGGAGTATCTTTTTTTTTTTTTTTTTTTTTTTTTTTGACAGGCAGAGTGGACAGTGAGAGAGAGACAGAGACAGAGAGAAAAGTCTTCCTTTTGCCGTTGGTTCACCCTCCAATGGCTGCCGCGGCCGGCGCACAGCGCTGATCCGAAGGCAGGAGCCAGGTGCTTCTCCTGGTCTCCCATGTGGATTCAGGGGCCCAAGCACTTGGGTCATCCTCCACTGCACTCCCTGGCCACAGCAGAGAGCTGGCCTGGAAGAGGGGCAACCGGGACAGAATCCGGTGCCCCGACCGGGATTAGAACCTGGTGTGCTGGCACCACAAGACAGAGGATTAGCCTATTGTGCAGCGGCACTGGCGAACATGGGAGTATGTTAACCACTGTGCCCAATGCTCTGCCCTGATTTATTTTTATGTATGAAATGCTTTACAAATATATGTATCATGGGGGCTGGCATTGAAGCAGGGTGGGGTAAGCTGCTTCTTGGGAAGCCCACATTCCATACTGGGTGCCAGTTTGGGTCCCAGCTACTCTGCTTCGGATCCAGCTTCCTGCTAATGGACCTGGGAAAGCAGCAGAACATGGCCCAGTGCTTGCCCTAATGCCACCCATGTGAGTAATCTGATCGGAAGATCTGGTCTCTCTACTTTTTCTTTTTTTAATTAATTAATTTATTTGAAAAAATTACAGAGAGATAGGGAGAGAGGGGGAGGAGATCTTCCATCCACTGGTTCACTCTCCCAATGGCTGCAATGGCCAGAGCTGGGCCAATCTGAAGCTAGGAGCTTCATCTGGGTTTCCCAGGTGGGTGCAGGGGCCCAAGGACTTGGGCCATCCTCTGCTGCTTTTCCAGGTGCATTAGCAGGGAGCTGGATCAGAAGTGGAATAGCCGGGATTCTAACCAGCGCCCATATCATATGCCAGCACCACAGTTGGCAGCTTTACCTCTGTGCCATAGCACCTGCCCACTACTTTTCAAATAAGTGCAAAAAAATTTTAAGAACAAAATTTATGTGTCATCCTTGCACAGGGATTATACTAATTTCTGTATTCCAATTTTTAAAATATATGTGTTGCTGAAGCAAGCACTGAGCTATGTTTTAAAACAATTGGAGGGGGTAGTGGTGTGGCTTAGCAGGTAAAGCCACCATCTTCAGTGCCAGCATCCCATATGGGCACCGGTGTGAGTCTCAGTTGCTCCACTTCCAATCCAGCTTTCTGCTATGGCCTGGTAAAGCAGTAGAATATGGCCCAAGTTCTTGGGCCCCTGCACCCACGTGGGAGACCTGGAAGCAGCTCCTGGCTCCTGACTTTGGATTGGCACAGCTCCAGCCATTGTGGCCATCTGGGGAATGAACCAGCAGATGGAAGACCTCTTTCTCTGCCTCTCTTTCTTTCTCTGTGCAACTGACTTTCAAATAAATAAATAAATAAATAAATAAATCATATATATATATATATATATATATATCTTCACTTTTTTTAAAGACTTATTTATTTATTGTCCAAGTTACATAGAGAAAGAAGGAGAGGCAGAGAGAGAGAGAGAGAGAGAGGTCTTCCATCTATTGGTTCATTCCCCAGTTGGCCGCTATGGCTGGAGCTGTGCCAATCCAAAGTCAGGAGCCAGGAGCTGCTTCCAGGTCTCCCACGTGGGTGCAGGGGCCCAAGAACTTGGGCCATCTTCTACTGCTTTCCCAGACATAGTGGAGAGCTGGATTGGAGGTGGAGCATCTAGGACTCGAACCAGTGCCCATATGGGATGCCGGCACTGCAGGCTTATCCACTATACCACAGTGCCAGCCCCATCTTCGTTTATCATCAGATTATCATGGGGAGTATGCCCTACAAATTTCTCATAGGTGCTTAGAAACCACATTGTCTAATCATTTTTCTTTAATAACACTAATAGAGCTCTAATGTGCTGTAAATAATTTATAAGGGACATCATTCAGTATTTGTCATGCGCTTTTCTAGTGTTAGAATCCAAAGAGCAACAGTTTAATTTCAACGTCTGTCTACTTTTCTAAATTGGTTTTCTTAATCCCCAGAAAAGTAAATAGTACCCCAGTTATTTTCTTCATTTGTTGTAAAACCTGGCTCTCAAAACATAAGTTGCGGGGCTGGCACTGTGGCACAGTAGGTTAACTGTCTGCCTGCAGTGCTGGCATCCCAAATGGCCACTGGTTCAAGTCCCAGCTGTTCCACTTCTGCTTCAGCTCTCTACTAGTGGCCTGGGAAATTAGTGGAAGTGGCCCAAGCGCTTAGGCCCCTGCACCCACGTGGGAGACACAGAAGAATCTCCTGGCTGTTGGCTTTGGATCGGCCCAGCTCTGGCCACTGGGGCCATCTGGGGAGTAAAACAGCAGATGTAAAATCTCTCTGTCTTTTCCTCTCTCTGTCTGTATATGCCTCTCAAATAAATAAATAAATAAATCTTTTTTAAAAAATCTAACAATTAAAAAAAAAAGAAATGGGGGAGAGAGGGACAGACAGATAGTTTGATCTTCCATCTGCTGGTTCATTCCCCAAACTGTCACGTTGTTCTGAACTGAGCCAGTTTTCTTTAAACACTGATTAAGGTAATCGTTAAGTTTGATTACATTTGGACACTTCTGAAAGAGAAAAAAGACGTTCTTCATATTTATCCTGCGGATAGCAAGAGTGAAGTGGGGTTTCCTGGGAAGCCATGTAAGGCTGGTTGGGATGATTAAATGTGACATTAATCATTAAATATTAAAGCAGTGCTTTTAGTAAGAAAATATGATTATTATTATTCCCTAAAATGCCTTTGGGCCCAGTTTTAAGAGATTATGTATCATCTGTTTTTTTCTAAGGAGTTCTTGTCAAACAAAATTACATAGTCAACATGATGAGTCTAAGAAATTATTTTACCCGTCTTAATTTAACCAGACATGTATTTCCCACTTACTGGTGTGCCCTGCACTGGGGATGCATGTATAAACTGGATGAACGTTGACTTTCTCTTAGAGTCAGTCCAGTATGTAATATAACTGCAGTACACTGGTTTTCCACTGAGGGGTACATTGGAATCACTGGGAGAGTTTTTTAAGTATTGATGCTCTAACCATACTTCAATTCATTTAGATCAGAATCGTGAGGACTGGACCAAGCTTCAGTACTTTCGTGAAGTTCCCCAACTGATTTTCATCTGCAACAAGGGTTGTGAACTTTGTGTGTGTGTGTGTTTCTTTTTTAAGAAATAGACAAGAAATGAATGGAAGGGGCCAGCGTTGAGATGCAGCGGTTGACTGCCGCTCACCATGGTGGCTTCCGTGTTGGAGTGCTGGTTCCAGTCCTGGCTCCAGAGCTTCCTGTCCAGCCTTCTGCTAATGTGCCTGGGAAGTCAGCTGATGATGACCAAAGTGCTTGGGCCTGTGTCACCCATGTGGGAGATCAGGATGGAGTTGCTGGCTCCTGGCTTCTGCCTGGCCCAGACCTGGATGTCGCAGCCATTTGGGGAACGAACCAGCAGATGAAAGATCTAGCTCGCTCGCTCTCTCTCTCTCTCTCTCTCTCTCTCCTTCTCTCTCTCATTGCTGTGACTTTCAAACAAACAAATACTTTTTTGTAAAAAGAAATTTTATGTGTGATTGGTTAGAAAACTAGGTAGGGACCCAACATCTTGAACCAACACCTGCTGCCTCCCAGGGTGTGCGTTAGAAGGGAAGCTGGAATTGGGAGTGGCGCTGGGACTGGAACCCAGGTACTCCAATTTGGGAAATGGGAGTCCCAAGCCGTGTCCTAACCTCTGTGCCAAATGCCTGCCTTTAGCCTAATGCATTTGATTGAAAGGACTGGTCATTAATTACCATCACTTGTGGGGTGTGTACTATATCAGGCTCTATATTGACTAGGATATGCGTTTTCTTGAACTTATAGAGTTTTTAGAGCAAGGAAAGCAATCTTACCAGTTATCAGTTAGCTATTTGAGTTTTTTCTCAAATATAATGTAATAATAAACTCCATGAAGTGGAAATATTTTTTTTAAAGATTTATTTTATTTATTTAAAAGAATTAGAAAGAGAGAGAGGTCTTCATCTGCTGGTTCACTCCCCAAGTAGCTGCAACATCTGGAGCTGGGCCAGGCCAGAGCCAGGACCCAGGAGGTTCTTCCAGGTCCCTGACATGAGTGCAGGGGCCCAAGCACTTGGGCCATCTTCCGCTGATTTCCCAGCCACATTAGCAGGGAGCTGGATCTTAAGTGGAGCAGCTGGGACTCGAACCAGTGCCCATATGGAATGCCAGTGTTGTGGCAGTTTTATGCACTTTCTTTCTTTTTTTTTTTTTTTTTGTTTAAATTTTTATTTACTTGAAAGAGTCACACAGAGAGAGAAGGAGAGGTGGCGGGGGGGGGGGGGCGGAACTGGTTCTGCCCACTGGTTCACTCCCCAATTGGTGGCAATGGCTAGAGCTGTGCTGATCTGAAGAGCCAGCAGCTTCTTCCGGGTCTCCCACATGGGTGCAGTGGCCCGAGGACCTGTGCCATCTTCTACTGCTTTCCCAGGCCATAGCAGAGAACTGGATCAGAAGTGGAGCAGCCAGGACTCGTACCGGCGCCCATGTGGGCACTGCAGGCAGCAGCTTTATCCGCTATGTCACAGTGCCAGCCCCAGTGGTGGTTTTAACAGCTACACCACAATTCTGGCCCCAAAATGGAAATATTAAAAAGTAGGATTCTAACTTGAATGTTGAAATGAACAGAATAATTTTTCCTGCCCAAAATAGTAAGAGAAATGACGAACTAGGATGGAAAGAGCTGAAATTGGTAAGAAAACCATATATAATGCAGAAGATTCTCTAAGCAAATAGGTGTTACCTTGTAAAGACCAATAAAATAGTTAAACCTGGGCAAAATAAGGGGGAAAAGTAAAAGGCAATAAATAAACAATATTGTCAATTAAAATGAAAACATGAACAGCTGTGCCCAGAATTTAACGAATAATTAAGAGAATCTTAGAGCCAAGTTTATTCTAATAAATTCTAAAATTCTAATGAAATGGACAGCTTGCTAGAAAAATCTAGCTGACTCAAAAAGAACTAGTTACTAAAGAAACAATTAGTACAAGTCGGCATTGTGCAGCAGGTTAAAGTCCTGGCCTGCAGCACCAGCAGCCCATATGGGGGCTGGTTCGAGTCCTGGCTGCCCCACTTCTGATCCAGCTCCCTGCTAATGCACCTGGGAAAGAAGCGGAGGATGGCCCAAGACCTTGGGCCCCTGCATACACTTGAGAGACCCAGAAGAAGCTCTTGGCTTCGGATTGGCTCAGCTCCAGCTGTTGCGGCCTTTGTGGAGTGAACCAGTGGATGGTAGACCTCTCTCAGTCTTTTCCTCTCTTTCGGTAACTCTTTCAAATAAATCTAAAAAAAAAAAAAAAAAAATAGAAACAACTACTAAAGAAATAAAATCCTTCGTTTAAGATTTTCCCATAGGATTGGGTAACTTTCTGAAGCGAAGGGTGTTCTGTTCTTGCTTGGGTTGGTGATAATGTAAGTGTATACATTTATCAGAGTTCATCAGGGAAAGCAGTGGAGGGTGGCCTAAGTCCTTGGACCCCTACCACCCACGGGGAAGACCTGAATGAAGCTCCTGGCTTCAGCCTGGCCCAGCGCTGGCCATTGTGGCCATGTGGGAGTGAACCAGCAGATGGAAGATTCTCTGTCTCTGTCTCTCTGTCTTTGTCTCTCTCTGTAACTTTGTCTTTCAAATAAATGAGTAAATCTTTAGGAAAAAAGAGCCTGCTGCTGAATCGTATTGCAGGCTCCTGAGAAGTGAGCGCTGTCTGGCTGCACAGAGCACAGTGTCGTGAAAGGAGTGCTTTGGGGAGCACGTTGTGGCATATCAGGTGAAGCTGCTTCTTGGACACCACATCCTTGTACCAAAGTGCCAGTTCCTGTCCCAGCTTCTTCAATTCTGCTCCCACATCCTGCGGATGCACCTTGGGAGGCAACACATGATGGTTCAAGTACTCAAGTTCCTGACAGCCACTGGGAGGCTGCGCTGGGCTCCCTGACTCCCGGCTTCAGCCCAACGCAGCCTTGGCTGTTGTCATCTGAGGAGTGAACCAGCTCGGAGGGGATCTCTCTCCCTTTCTCTGTGTCACTCTGCCTTTCAAACAAAGTAGGCTTTAAAAAAATAGTGTTGGTGCAATGATGACTTTATTTATTTACTTTTGTTCATTTGAGAGGCAGAGAGACAGATGGCAAACCCACAGATTTTCCATCTGCTCAGTGACTCTCCAAAAGTCCACACCAATCAGGGCTGGGCCAGACTGAAGGCAGGAGCCAGGAGCTCAGACTTGGTCTCTGTATGGGTGGCAGGTACCCAAGTATTTGAGCCATCACTTGCTGCCTTCCTGGGTGTATGTTAGTGGGTAGCTGGACTCAGAAACAGCTGATCAGTGTGCTTCTGTGTGTGTGTGTGTGTGTGTGTAGGTAGCTGGACTCAGAAACAGCCAATCAAGTGTATGTGTGTGTGTGTGTGTGTGTGTGTGTGCATTTCTGTCTCCTTCTCTCTGCCTTTGAGGTGGGGTTGTGGAGTGGGTTGTCACCATCTGCAAAGCTAGAGTTCATATCCATTCAAGTCCTGGCTGTTCCACTTCCAGTCCAGCTTCCTCCTTATACACCTGGGAAAGCAGCAGAGGATGGCCCAAGTCTTTGTGTGAGACCCAGGTGGAATTCCAGGCTCCTGGCTTCAGCCTGGCCCAGCCCCAGCCACTGGGCCACTTACGGCCATTTGGGGAGTGAACCAGCAGACGGAAGATGATCTGTCTATTGCTCCCTCTGCAACTATGCCTTTCAAACACATAAATCTTAAAAGAAAGAGAAAAAGAAAAAGAAGAAACAGCTAGGACGTGAACCCAGCATTCTGATAAGGGATCGGGCTTCCCAAGTGGAATCCTAACTGCTCATAAACACCTGACACTCAGTGAGCTTAGACAAAAGTAGGGTGTGGAAGCAGTGAATGTAAGCAACTGTAATAGTAAGTAGATCCTAGGGGTGTGTGTTTGTGTAAAGATTTACTTATTTATTTGAAAGTTACAGAGAGATCTTCATTCTGCTGGTTCATTCCCCAAATGGCCTCAATGGCCAGAGCTGGACTGATCCAAAGCCAGGAGCCAGGAGCTGGGTCTCCCGTGTGGGTGCAGGGGCCCAAGGACTTGGGCCATCCTCTCCTGCTTTCCCAGATTCATTAGCAGGGAGCTGGATTGGAAGTGGAGCAGCCAGGACTCAAACTCATATGGGATCCTGGCACTGTGGGCTGGGGCTTTAACCTAGTGCGCCACAGTGCCAGCCCCGGGAAATTATCTTTATATAGCTTTATTTCCTCCATTAAACCATTTTCTATCATCTATCCAATTGCTCCTGCCTGAAACTGAGGCACTTTGATCCCCTTCTCTCCTTTCCCATATTTGATCTATCACCAAGATAAACTGGTCAACTCTAATTTTAAACATGTTCCTAAATCTGTGTGTATGTCTTTGCATGTAGAAGTGGACTGCGTGTAGAGTGGGCCCCTGCAGTAGCTTCAGTGGTCTCCTGTCCTCCACACTTCCCATCGCCCCATCTCTGCAAAGCAGATGGAGTCTCTCACAGTTACCAACACTCTCCTGCTTGGAAATCCTTCAGTGGCTCCCTATCACTTTTTATTTATTTATTTATTTATTTATTTTTGACAGGTAGAGTTATAGACAGTGAGAGAGAGAGAAAGGTCTTCCTTCTGTTAGTTCACTCCCCAAATGGCTGCTATGGCCGATGCTGTGCTGATCCGAAGCCAGGAGCTTCCTCCTGGTCTCCCATGCAGGTGCAGGGCCCAAGCACTTGGGCCATCCTCCACTGCCCTCCCGGGCCTCAGCAGAGAGATGGACTGGAAGAGGAGCAACCCAGACAGAATCCGGCGCCCCAACCGGGACTAGAACCCAGGGTGCTGGCACCGCAGGTGGAGGATTAGCCTAGTGAGCTGCGGTGCCAGCCCCCTCCCTATCACTTTTGAAATAAAATAGGCACTCTTCCTGTGGCCTGTCGAGGCTGTACTTGGTTTGACCTCTGCCTATCCGTTTGACCCTATGCCGTATTTCTCCTTTCTTTGCCTGACATTTGAGCCAGCCTGGATTATGTCTCATTTCATTGAACTCAAGGGCTTTGTGCTTCCTCTACCTGGAACATGTCCTCGAGCTCCAAAGACAGCCCAGGGCCCTTCATCCAACTCTCGTTGTCCTGTTTTAGTTCCTGCATGACACCTGTAGCCAACTGAATTATAATATTTACTTGCTCTCTTGTGTAGTTATTGTCACCTTTCTCCATTAAATGTAAGCTCTATGATAGCACATGAAGCTTATTTCTTTGAATAAGTATATTCTTTTTCCTAGACATCAAAACTGCACAATATAACCATAGTATTGTTCAAGATAAATTGGCTATTTGATACATGTAATTATAAGAGTAGAACTATGAAAACATCTTTTGTCATCAATGAACATTTTTTAATTATTAAGAATTTTTAGTATCTGTTATGTTGCACTAACTGGCCCTACTTTGGTCTTTCCCCAGGATATTATTGCTGGATTCCTGTATACCATTTTAATCTTAGCAGTCTTCTATCCACTTGTGGACATGATTGACCACTTCAACCAAACTCACAGATACGCTCCGTTAATCATCATCGGGCTTCACTTAGCTCTGGGGATCTTTTCCTTCACTCTCGACACCTGGAGCACCTCTCGGGGAGACACAGCTGAGATTCTGGGAAGTGGAGCTGGAGTGGCATGTGGCTCTCATGTCACTTATAACATGGGTCTATTACTAGAACCTTCTCTGGACACATTGCCTTTAGCTAGGCCCCCGCTTACTGCGACTCTGGTTGGAAAAGCCATATTGCGGATCTTCATAGGGATGGTATTTGTGGTCATAGTCAGAGATATAATGAAAAAGATCACCATTCCTTTAGCCTGCAGGATCTTCAAGATACCTTGTGATGACATTCGAAAAGCACGACAGCACATGGAAGTTGAACTTCCTTATCGGTATATTACCTATGGAACGGTCGGTTTCTCCATCACATTTTTGATTCCTTATATATTTTCCTTTATTGGTATCTCTTGATGGAAAAATACTGTTTATGATAGGAAAAGAGGGTATCAGTTACTGATCTCAAAGTATATTCTAGGTAAAAGCCAGATCAGAGTTGGGCTTTTGCAGGAATTTATCTTAAATAATTATTTAAGTCAATTCAAAAGAGTCAGTGCATTGTTATCATTGCACATCCAAGGTATTGTGTAAGTGAGCTGAGCTGTTGGATACTGAGAAAGTAATCAGTATCCATTTCGAACGTCCATGTAATGTTTGGAGTTTTCTGATGTTATGGGCTCAAGTTATATATAATAGATATTAAGGTATATAATATGAACTTATATATCTAATATATGTTATATATAAAATAATATACCTGAAGTTTTTTTTAACCTGGGAGGGGTGTATTATAAAATCAATAATAATATGCAAACAATTGTGCCTGTGTGTTGGGACCTGGTACAAGGATGTTGTTATTAACAAATACGTTTAACATTTATTTACTGTGGTAGCCATTTCCTAGTTGAATTGCGTAATTCCTAGACCAGAATTCCTGTGCTACCCCACAGTAACTGACTGCCTGTTTTCACACTGCCATCCCTTTCATGTTACCTATGACACTGAACATGGGAGGCGTTTTTAGTGGACCAAATTTTCAGAGAATTTCATTTTTGGAGTCCTTATTTTTTAAGAGTTCTGTACACTGTGTTGAATGTACTTTTATTTGCAACTGTTCTGAACATAAGTTTAACAATTCAGGTACTGAATTTTATTGCTTGCTAATTGTGCCTTTCTGTTGCTGAATTAGGAAATGCCATGTATACTGTGATGTAAAGGTCAGATGTTCACTTTGTCTTAAGTTACATGTAATCAGGCAACCAGCAGGGGTAGAGTCCAACACCCTTCACTTTTTAACCTTTATTTAGAAAGGAATGTGGAATGGGCCTAACTTTCTCACTAATTTATTGGAAAGCTAAATGGATAAATATTTCCATTTTTTGTAGGTATTTTTCTGTGCATTGTAAGTTATTGGAACAAGATATATTTTTTGTACATTGTCTTGATTGTTTATATTGCAGGCAGATAGTTCCAGAGAATGGAAATGCAGTGGAGGTTTATAGGTGGGACAATGCACATTAATTGGAAAGGATTATTTGGAAAGGATTGGATTTCCCAGTGTTAACTTTTAATACCCATTTATTAGCCACTTAAGGTAAATTTTTAAAATCTAAAAATGAGCATCAGTTCTTTAGATCTTATTGTTTTTCCCAGTTTTTTTATTTCCACAGTGGATAATTTGGGTATAGTGTTCTTTTTTCTGTCTGTACCTTTATATTTTTTAATGTGATTGTAATTAAGTTAACATTAAGTTTATTGATAGTAAGAGTTTCTTAAAGAAGAAAATTAACTTTCCATACAAGTGAACATCGGGTGTGGGATTACTGATTCTATATGGTCATCCAGAAATATCACTTAAGATGTCTCTATTTTGGACAGCATATCTATCTGAGCTCATATTTTTATAATCCTGATTGAGAATTTAGAGACATGGTAATTTTTTTTTTTTTACCAAAACTGTATCTGATAATTTTAGTAAAGCAACCAAATTTGGGCTCTTTGCCTAACAGTTAAAAAGAAGCTGAGGCACTTAGGAACATATCGGTACGCTGGAAAATGTGAAGAGATTTTCTTTTAAAATATGTTTGAGGGATTATTTCCCATAATTTAAGTCTGTGCTATCCTATTAATCTTTATGTCTACTTAGACAATATTTGAAAATATTCCACTTCTTTGTGTTCTGTTACCTTCTGTCCCATGAGAGTTCTCTGCTAAATGTATTTTAAAATAAAAGCCAAATTCAAGATTGAAGAGTGTAATTTGTTGGTTTTATTTGTCTGGAGAGATTTTTAGAAATTTACTTTTATTTGAAAGGCAGAGTTTGAGATCTTCCTTCTGGTGGTTCACTGCAAATGGCGCAGTAGAATCCTTTTGAATGGAATATATATCACGAATTGTAATTATCTCATTTATGTATTATTTAAAATGTTTCCAGGGCTGGTGTTGTTGCATAGAGAGTAAAGCCACTGCCTACAACACCAGCATCCCATATGGGCGCCGGTTCAAGTCCTGGCTGCTCCACTTCTGATCCAGCCTCCCTGCTAGTGGCCTGGGAAAAGCAGCAGAAGACAGCTTCCTTGAGTCCCTGCACTCGCGTAGAAGACCTGGAAGAAGCTCCTGGCTTCAGATCGGCGCAGCTCTGGCCATTGCGGTCGTCTGGGGAGTGAACCAGCGGATGGAAAACCTCTCTCTCTCTCTCTGTAATTCTTTCAAATAAATAACAAAATAAATCCTTAAATAATAATAATAATAATAGTGTTAGCTGATTTTGTTGAGAGGCAGAGAGATAGCTCCCATACTCAGATTCAGTCTCTAAAGGCCCACAACAGTAAGTGCACCACAGCTGGGATCCAAGAATCCAGCTTCCTGAGCCAGCTACCGTTGCCTCCAAGGATGCTCCGTAGCAGGAAGCTGGAATCAGGAGCTAGAGCCAAGTATCACACCCAGGTATTCTAATGTGGCTTCCCTTGAGGCCAAATGTCTGGCCCCATTTAAAATGTTAAAGTGACATTTATAATTAAAATTTAGGGGGCTAGCGCTGTGGCATAGCAGGTGAAGCACCGCCTGCAGTGCCAGCATCCATAACCGGTTCAAGTCCCGACTGCTCTACTTCTGATCCAGTTCTCTGTTGTGGCCTGGGAAAGCAGTAGAAGATGGCCTGAGTCCTTGGGCCCCTGTATCCATGTGGAAGACCTGGAAGAAGCTCCTGACTCCTGGCTTCTGATCAGCACAGCTCCAGCCACTGCAGCCAACTGGGAAGTGAACCAGCAGATGGAAGACCTCTCTCTCTCTCTCTCTCTCTGCGCCTCTCTGAAACTCTGCCTTTCAAATAAATCTTAAAAAAAAAAATAATAAGTGGAGCAGCCAGTACTCAAACCAGTGCCCATATGGCACCATTTTGTTTTTAACTTAAGCTACTCCCCTAGTTTCCATAGGCCTGCAGGCCAAAATTTATGGGACTGACTTGTAGTTGGTGGCAATAAAATAGATCCTAATCCTGCTCCTATTTACACATTTTTCACTTCTCTCTTGATTATTTTAAGCAGGAAAATTCACCAAACTCCTTTTTGAGGAACAGTGTTATTTTTGCACATTTCTGATTGAAAGTCTGTGATAACAGTCTTAAAATAGTAAAAGAAAAGAAACTGGGGTAAAATACCTCAACATTTCCACTCTGCAAAATGTTTAAATAGCTTTACAAATAAACATTTTTTTTTTTTGCCATTTTTAAAAAGATTTATTTATTTGAAAGGCAGAGTTAGAGAGGGAGAGAGGGAGGTCTTTCATCCTCTGGTTCACTCCCCAAATGGCCACAACAGCTGGGGCTGGGCCAGGCTGAAGCCAGGAGCCAGGAGCTTCTGGGACTCCCATGTGGATGCAGGGGCTCAAGCACTTGGGCCATCTTCTACTGCTTTCCTGAGTGCATTAGCAGGGAACTGGATTGGAAACAGAGTAGGTAGCAGCTTAATCCTTATGCAACAGCACCGGCCCCACCAATCAGTATTTTAAAATATTTGTTTCTTGGCAGTATATTGCCAGAACACACATTAAGTCACTCATGGACACAAGGTGTAGCTTCCTAAGATTAGCATGAGGGCCTGTGTTTGGCCTAGCAGCTAAGACCCCAGCTAAGACTCCTGGGTGTGACAGCAGCTCCTCTGGCTAATGCAGACTGTCCCTGCCACCAGGTGGGAGATCCGGCTCAAGTTCCTGGCTCCTTGCCTCTCTCACCCCAGCTGTTGTGGGCATCCAGAGGCTGAACCAGCACACGAGGGCTCTGTTCTTTTCTTTGCCTCTCAAGTAGCTGAATTTAAAATTAGCATGTAACTGGATTTACTAATCGATTGTAAACCCAAACACGGCATTTACTTCTGAAATATTTTCTTTTTCTAAAAAGAAAAATTCTCCCCACTATATTTATGGTAATTATCGAATTAAGCTACCCAAAATTGTATAATGGGATCTTGGATCTCACATATGGCAAACTCTTACTCAATTCATAAATCTCTTATGTTAATATTAGCAGATAATCATGTGGAATCTTCTTAAACCTGTGGGTAGGCCAACTTAATGATGTATTCAACTCTGCTGTTATTAGCATGAAATAAGATTTTGATGGGCTAAGAACAGTGAGGTAGGGCAGACAATAAATTTGAGAGAGGAAAATAGGATGAACCACAGCTTGGAAATAGGAATGAATTGGACACGCTTGACAAGCAGACTGTGGTTTGGAGCGTGCAGGTACGTAAAAGGAGTAGTAGGATGTGAGTGTGAAAAGTTGGTCAAAATGTCCAGTAAGCAATGGGCATAGTCAATTAAGTGTTGCTTTTTTTTTTTTTAAAGATTATTTATTTGAAAGGCAGAGTTAGAGAGAGGCAGAAGCAGATAAAGAGAGATCTTCCATCGGCTGGTTCACTCCCCAAATGGCCGCAATGACTGGAGCTGAGCCAGTCTGAAGCCAGGAGCCAGCAACTTCTTCCAGGTCTCCCACACAGGTACAGGGGCCCAAGGACTTGGGCCATCTTCTACTGCTTTCCCAGGCTGTAGCGGAAAGCTGGATGGGAAGTAGAGCAGCCGGGACTCAAACCAGCACCCATATGGGATTGCAGGCAGCAGCTTCACCTGTTATGCCACAGTGCCAGCCCTGAGAATCACATGTTTTAACCCTTGTTTACTTAATAAGAGGTGCAATGATGCAATTTTATATGTCAGTTCTGGATTATATATGGAAAAACCCAAGGACTTGAATGTTAGTGACATGATGCCATGACTGCTACAACTACAGTCACTTACAGGAGCCCGGGCAGTTAGGAGAACTTGGCGTGTGAACTTTTACTCCCCTCTGTCCTTCCAAACCCTCACGAGAGGACTGCATAACAGATTGACGGCATGCCCAGAAGCTACTCCCAGACCTTGAGGAACCAGGCCGTGAGGTTAGGGAAGAGTCTAAAGGCCAGCTGCCCGGGCTTCTCTGTTCTAGAAGAAGGTCCAGCTTCCTAGAGGCTCACTCTGGGATTCCCAGGCAGCTGGGAATAGAGTTCATGTTCTTGAAATTAACTCTAACCCCGCCAAACATTACCATGGAATTCCCAAAAGCATGGGGCCAGCATGGTGATGTCACTGGTTAAGCTACCACCTGCGAGGCCAGCAATCCGTATGTTCAAGTCCCAGCTGCTCCACTTCTGATCCGGCTCTCTGCTAGTGGGCTGCAAAAGCGTGGTCCAGCCCCTGCACCCACTTGGGAGACCTGGAAAAAGTTCTTAGCTTCTGCCTTCAGCCTGGTCCAGCTTAGGCACGGCAGCCATGTGGGGAGTGAACCAGCAGATGGAAGATCTCTCTCTCTCTCTCTCTCTGACTCTGGCTTTCAAATAAAAAAAAAAAAAAACAGAGAAAAATGACACGATGACCACATTGTCTGACATTACCTTATCATCAGTGCACGGCCACGTCACCAGCTGTTAGAACCTTCAAAGCTACAGCCATCCCGTAGGCATCACTCACTTGGAACTGCATTTCCGAGGAAGCTTTGCCATGAGGCGGTTTCAGCAGGGAGGAAAGATCTCCGGCGTCTGTGCACACCATGAACTGCTCTCTGTCAGAAGTGTATGAACCCCCATGTGGCCCTCGCAGAGTCTGGCATAAAGCTGGCTTCAGGCCCTCAGCTTGCAAAGCAGTGCCTTTCCCCACAGCCTAGTCCTGCCGCGGGACAGACCTCTTGTTCTTCTTTGTGAAAGGTTTTGGGTATGAATTCCATTTCGTGTGAAAATGCTGCTGCAAAACTGGTTTGGACTTTCATGTTCCCGTTTTATGTCCGTGTTTTCAATATGGAAACAGTGACGAAGCAGGTGGAATACAAGGAATAGGCTCCCCTCGTATATTATGGCTGAGGTGTTTCAGCAGAAGTCAGAAGCAGGGTTTTTTGTTTTTTGTTTGTTTGTTTGTTTGTTTTGTTTTGTTTTTGACAGGCAGAGTGGACAGTGAGAGAGAGAGACAGAGAGAAAGGTCTTCTTTGCCGTTGGTTCACCCTCCAATGGCTGCCGCGGCCTGCGCGCTGCGGCCGGCGCACCGCGCTCATCCGATGGCAGGAGCCAGGTGCTTCTCCTGGTCTCCCATGGGGTGCAGGGCCCAAGCACTTGGGCCATCCTCCACTGCACTCCCGGGCCACAGCAGAGAGCTGGCCTTACAAGTCAAAGTTACACAGAGAAGGAGGGGGGGGGGCTTGCATTCGCTGGTTCACTGGGGAGTCCTGCAGCTGGGCTGATCTGAAGCCAGGAGCCAGGAGCTTCTTCCGGGTTTCCCACGTGGATGCAGGGGCCCAAGGACTTGGGCCATCTTCTACTGCTTTCCCAGGCCATAGCAGAGAGCTGGATTGGAAGTGGAACAACCGGGTCTTGAACCGGTGCCCACATGGGATGCTGGCACTGCAGGTGGCGGCTTTACCCGCTACCCCACAGCACCGGCCCTGAAGCAGGGGGTTTTGTCTCACCTTGCACCAGGCACCAGTTTTACTCTCTGTGACGTTTCGTTTCCACATTCAAATTCAATAAACTCTGTTAGACCAAGCTTGTAAAAGCAAAGAGCGTATTTCTGTTAGGATGCTAAAAAGTTAATAACAAGAAAGGAGTTCCCGGTGCACTTCCCCTGAGGGAGTGGAGGATGAGGGGGCGTGTCCTTGAAGCCAGCTCCTCCTCTCGTGTGAATAGTTCATCTCCCTCCAAGGAAACTGCAGCTTTCACCAAAGAGAGTCTTGGTCCTATCTTCTGTTTGATTTCCGAGAGGTAAGGGGACTGCAAGGTGTTACCTGATTTAACCCGCAATCTGAATCGTTCTTTATCTTTAAAAAGAGAGACATGGAAAGGCACCAAGATCCTCAGTATTCTATAATTCAATACTTCTATAATGTGTTCAACAAATCTTCCTAGTTCTGGAGAAGGGCATGTGGCAGGAAAAACAAGAAAATCTCTCCTTAGGAATCAGATTGAGAAAAAGCGGAATTTTTTTTTAAAGCTTTTATTTGTTTACTTGAAAGGTAGAGGTTCAGAGAGAGAGAGGTCTTCTATCTGTTGGCTCACTCCCCAGATGGCCACAATGGCTGGAGCTGTGCTGATCCAAAGCCAGGAGCCAGGAGCTTCCTCCGGGTCTCCCACGCGGGTGCAGGGGCCCAAGGACTTGGCCATCCTCCACTGCTTTCCCAAGCCATAGCAGAGAGCTGGATCGGAGGTGGAGCAGTCGGGACTTGAACTGGCGTCCAAATGGGATGCCAGCACTGCAGGCGGTGGCTCTACCCGCTACGCTGCAGTGCCAGTCCTCAGTGGGGTTATTCTTGAATGTCAGCCAGCTGTTCTCTTATATAGTGAAATTATTTCACAAAAATGAGAAGTTATTTGGCATTAAAAATTCCACAAGATACATACAGATACACTGCTGATTTTAAGTATTTCTATTGACATGAAAGTCTCCATTTTAGGAAAACAGTGTGGAGTTTCCTTAAAAAATTAAAAGAACTACTATATGATCCAGCAACCTCCCCTCTGGGCATATAGCGTAAGGATTTGAACTGAGAGTTTTGAAGAAACATCTGTACTCCTGTGTTCACAACAGCCAAGACATCGCTCAGCCTTAGCGTCCATCAACAGATGAATGGATTGACGAAAGGGGCATGGCGTGGAGTACTAGTGAGCCTTAAAAAAAGAAAGGAGACTTGTCATTCATAACATGGATGAACCTGGAAGACATATGTTAGATGCAGTGAGCCAGGCCCCAGGGGCCAGAGTTGTGGCATAGTGAGTTAAGGCACCATCGGGAATGCCTGCATCCGATACCGGCGCCAGTTCGTGTCCTGGCTGCTCCACTTCCAGTCCAGCTTCCTGATAATGCACCTGGGAAAGCAGTAGAATGTGGCCCAAGTACTTGGGCCCCTGACATCTATGTGGAAGACCCAGATGAAGCTCCTGACTCCTGGCTTCGGCCTGGCCCAGCCCTGGAGGCTGTTACGGTCATCTGAGGAGTGAACCAGCAGATGGAAAATCTCTGCCTCTCCCTCTTCTCTGTAACTCTGATTTTCAAAATAAATAAATCTTTTTCAAAACATTAATTATGTTTTATAGAAGTTGGATTTCATATTAGTCTAACCAACCAAGAACATTGATTTTTCAGTGTTTTATTAAAATGTTTAAAATTCCCTTTAGTATCAAGCAATTTATAGAAAAAATTATAATATTGGGGTGTCTTTTTTGGATTTTTAAGAGATTTATTTATGTATTTGAAAGGCAGCATTAGAGAGAAAGAAAAGAATCTTCCATCCATTGGTTCACTCCCCCAAATGGCTGCTGGGCCAGGCCAAAGCCAGAAACCCAGAACACATTTGGGTCTCCCACATGGGTGCAGGGGCGCAGGTACTCGGACCATCTTCCGCTGCTTTCCCAGACTGACTACCAGAGAGCTGGACCAGAAGTGGAGCAGCCGGGACTTGAACCGGTGCCCATATGGCAGAAGCCTAAACCACTATACCACCACAGCTGCAGTTTCATAAACAGCTGCACTCCCAGCTTCAAAAAAAGTTTTTGCAATCTTTAGAGGAGCACCTTTGTTTCTCCTTTAAATTTACTTTGTCTTTAATTTGTCTTGTAACTAGATAATATTCTTCAGAACTATCATGGAACCTTGAGAAATGGGTTGCTGGTATTTATGATTCAGTTTTAAACTCTTCACATAGGTCCGATTCATTTTTTCCAACGTTCTAACTCCTTTGCCACCGGTCAAGTGCAGATGCCGGGACAAGCTTTGTAGTGCCGTGGGTCAGGCTGCTGCTTAGGACGCGTGCATCTCCTAGCAGTGTGGTCTGCGCCCTAGCCTCTCTACTTCGGACCTGCTGCCTGCCAATGTGACTGGGAAGGCAGCAGATTGTGGTTGGAGTACTCGAGTTCTGCCACCAGTGCGGGAGACTGGCTGGGGCTCTCGGCTCCTGGCTTCACCCTGGCCCAGCCTTGGCTGCTTCGGCCATCTGGGGACTGAACCAATGCATGGAAGATCTCTCTGTGTCTTTCACACTCTCTCTGTTGCTCTGCCTTTCAAATAAATCAAATATTTTTTTAAAGTGCAGCTGCATTCTTCTTAAATCCCAATCAGTTTATGTAATGAAAAATCACATAATGCTAATGTTCATTAATTAGCATAGCATAGCATAAACTACCACATTTCAAATAACCTTCTAAATATTAATTAACATTTACACTGTTGGGGCAGTGCTGTGGCCTAGTAGGTAAAGCTGCCACCCACGATGCCAGCATCCTGTAAGGCATGCTAAGGACCTGGGCAAAGCAACAGAAGATGGCCCAAGTATTTGGGCCCCTGCCACCCACGTGGGAGACCCGGATGGAGTTCCAGGCTTCCTGTTGGCAGCCATCTGGAGAGTGAACCAATGGGTGGAAGAGCTCTCTTTCTGTCTCCCTCTCTCAAACTCTGCCTTCAAATAAATAAATCTCTTTTTTTTATAAGATTTATTTTATTTATTTGAAAGGCAGAGTTAGAGAGAGAAAGAGAGATCTTCCATCAGCTAGTTGACTCCCCAAATGGCCGGGATGGCCAGAGCTAAGCTGATCTGAAGCCAGGAGCCAGGAGCTTCTTCCAGGTCTCCCATGCAGGTGCAGGGGCCCAAGGACTTGGGCCATCTCCCACTGCTTTCCCAGGCCATAGCAGAGAGCCAGGACTGGAACTGGTGCCCATATGGGATGCCAGCACTGCAAGCCAAGGCTTTAACCTGCTGTGCCACAGTGCTGGTCCCCAGATAAATAAACCTTAAAAAAATAGTAATCCTTAAAAATTATTTGGTCTGAAAGGAGAGCAGCAGAATATTTACAAAAGCTGATGTAAAACCACATCTAGTGTACTCACTATTGTGTATTTAATCTAATGAATTTCTTCTAAAGTAAACGAAATGATCTAACAATAAAAGCCAAACATGGACTTAAAAAAAAAAAAATAAGTTGAACCAGCTGAAGTTCCTGACTTCCCTCTACATTTGTCTAGATTTCCAAGCTGGCATTTTAGTTTCTGCTGTTCAAGCTCTCAAAAGTTCTGAACTGGCATTATTTGACTGTAAAGACATTTCTATTGTAGAATAAAAACCCAGGGGGCCAGCGCTGTGGTACAAGTAAAGCTGCCACCTGCAGTGCCAGCATCCCTTATGGGCGCCAGTTCTAGTCCTGGCTGCTCCTCTTCTGATCCAGCTCTCTTCCATGGCCTGGGAAAGTGTGAGACCTGAGCCTGGATCAAGGTGTAACTATTTTAATTAGGCCTCCATCTTGTAACTTGGGCCTGACCAGGCCCCGAACTCTGAGCCAGAAACTCCTAAAAGTAAATACATGAACTCCCCTTGCAATAAACTCTCCTAGCAACAGCCAATTAGCAGATAACAGAGAAATACCTAGAGTTTCTGGTGTCTTCTCAGGGCAGATAAGGTGATTGATAGCTACCTGAGACCCTGCAGTTCAGCACGTACACACCATCAGCTCGGACTCTATGCTTCGAACAATCAGTTCAAAAGGCATCAACCCCAAAGCCATCCAACCACCTTTAGTAGGTCCGTTCCCGCCACTGGATGCACTGATCAATTCTAGGAGATGTCCTTTGAATTTCCCGTGCGATGAGATGATTTGCTAAATGGTACTGAAATCGGAAAAGACCCCCTAAAATTTACTCTAAAATGTGGCCCCTTAGAGTTCCCTAGAAATGCTATCCTGGGTGCCACATGCGCTACTGGAATTTGGGGTGCCTTACGATTTCACCACGGGCTTATTACTAAATCCCCGATATCAATAAGCCCGAGAGGGTTCTTGCCTAATATTTAGAGAAGAATTCTAAATACCGGCACAGATAAACGAGGCAGCATGGTACGCTTTAAGCTTTTATTTAGTAAGAAAGGTGCATAAGAGAGTGAGAGCTTTATTTAGGAGAGAGAAGTGATGGGGGTTCATACCTAGCACCAGGAACCAGCCACGTGGATGAGCATCTAGGCCAGGAAGCCTAGAGCACATGGCCTGAAGGCCATGCGCCCTAAAGGCGCAGGGCTACAGCAAGCCCTGTCCTGGTTAGAGGCCAGGGAAGAAGCACAAGGCCAGAAAAAAGCAGCCGAGCACACTGTGCTCTAGACTTTTAACTCACTCCAAAGGGGAGTGGTTAATTAACCTGACTGGCTGGTGGGCACCCCAGGTGTGGCCAGGTAGGGGAATGAGGCCACACAGGGGCGTGGCAAAGGCATCAGGTAGGGGCATGAGGTCACACAGGGGCGTGGCCTTCCAGTTCACAAATCTGACCAATTTTAACCTGTATGCCTGCCCACTTCAGTACCATGTTGTATAAAATATCCCTGAAAACCCTATAAAAACCCTGTTAACTGAAGGGTCAGGGCGCTCAATTCAGACCCGCTGCATCGGTGTTGATTGAGAGACCAGGCCCGGACCTGCAATAAAACTCTAATGTGCTTTACAGCGCTGTGGGCTCCTTGGTGGTCTTTGGGGATGACTGAACCACACATAACAAAAGCAGTAAAAGATGGGCCCCTGCACCTGCTGGAGGGACCTGGAAGAAGCTCTCCTGGCTTCAAGCTTCGTATTGGCACAGCTCGAGCCGTCACAGCTATTTGGGGAGTGAACCAGTGGATGGAAGACTTTCTCTCTACTTCTGCCTGTAACTCTGCCTTTCAAATAAATGAATAAATCTTTAAAAGCAAAACAAAACAAAACTAACCAAAAAAATCCCAGTAATCAGTGTCCTAACAACTGAAAAAGAGAAACCGCCTGAAAGAAATGCACAATTCTCTTACGCTGTCCCTTGCGCTCAAGACTCCCAGAGAGGAATTTTAGCTGCTCAAGGAGCTAGCAGAGGTGAGCTAGAGGGGGTGTTTGTCCACTTCTAAAATGAGTAACAAGAGGACGAAGACTTTTCCAATAGTTAATTGCTAACTACCAGTTCAAACTGTAACCGCCTAAAATGTGCTATTACCAGCTTGGAAATTAACCCCTGTTGCCAGGCGTCCTGCCGGAAAGGGAGCAGGATCAATCCTAGGAGGGTGATTGCCAAAGTGACTTACCTCCTCCAGAGTCGTTAGGAATACAAATGGCGCCTTAATCTACAGCCTGCCCTTTGCAAAGCTCTCAACATATAAATGTTTCACCAGCAAAAGTGTAGTTCAAGTTCTAGGGACAGAGGTTGACACCCCTTCCAAAGATTCTGTTCTTATCCGACACTTCTAGAAGAGCAGTCTGATATTTTTATCTTATGCAGTAAGTCTTCTCAGTACAATAAAACTCAACTTGATATTTTGAAAAATTAGGAATCTGTGTCAATCACAGAAGAGAGGAACAGGAGCTGGTTCAGAGAAACACTTGTCGATTTCTTTACACGTCTCTGTTTCTTCGCAGTTATTCAAAACACTGGGTTGGACTTCTGCAGAATTAGGAAGGAACATTAACAGCTCACTTGGCGCTGTTCCTGATGGAGAAGTCCTAAATTAACCAGCACTTAGTTGCACATTTTACTGTGGTCTGCATATTAAGTTATATTGATTTCTAGTTAAATATCAGGCAAAATTAGCCAGAATGCTTTGAAATGAAGCATTTGGTTAAGTTACTTTTAATTAGTTGCGTATTAAAGAGAAAGCCCTTTTTGATGAAAATCTTTTCAAATTTACACATAAATGCTA
The DNA here is from genome assembly GCA_949820135.1 of Sylvilagus floridanus. NCBI lineage: Eukaryota > Metazoa > Chordata > Mammalia > Lagomorpha > Leporidae > Sylvilagus > Sylvilagus floridanus. Next base: position 17,870,067 of record OX463228.1, on the reverse strand, counting down.
AGCAACTTTGTAATTAAGCTTTAATCTCCCTTCGACAATGGAGATTCTAATCTCCCTTTCCAGTAAAGCCAGGGCGGCAAAGTCCAAAGACTCTGTTCTCAAAGCTTGGAGGCTCCTTTCCCCCAGTGGCAATGCTGGCAGGAAACTTTACTGTAGCTGTTTAATGTACAAAAGAAGATTTTGATGTAGTGATATTTTTAAAACTTCATCATCAGTTAAAATTTACTCATGGTTAAATAAAAAATTAAAACCAGTGCGAAGTAAAAAGGAAAAACAGCGCCCCCCCCCCCCAACACACAAATAATCTCACTTCTTAGAGGTAACTGCTGCTAAGCTCTGCTGCCGCCTTTTATGAAAATGCGCACACTAGCGTGTGTATCTTTGGGGACAGGTGTTGTGGCATAGTGGGTTGACATGCTGCTCGTGACTTTGACATCCCGTATCGGAGTGCCGGTTTGGAAGCCAGAACCTCTGGTTCTGATTCAGCTTCCTGCTGATGCACCCAGGGAGCCAGTGGATAGTGGCTCAGGTGTTCGGACCTCTGCCACCCAGGTCGGGGAGATGGAGATGGAGCTCTGGGCTCCTGGACTTAGCCTGGCCCAGCCGTGGCTACTGGGGACTTTTGGGGAGTGAACCACCAGATGGAAGACCATTCTCTCTCGTTGTTTCTGTTGCTCTGCCTTCAAGTAGATGAAAATAAATCCATATTTGTATGTAATATTATGTAACAATATTATTCCAGGGGCTGGTACTGAGGCACAGTACCGCCTGTGACACCAGCATCCTCTATGGGTACTGACTGAGTACTGGCTGCTCCACTTCTAACCCAGCTCCCTGCTACTGTGCCTGGGAAACAGCAAAAGAGGGTCCAAGTGCTTGAGCCCCTGTCACCCACATGGGACACCTGGATGGAGCTCCAGGATCCTGGCTTCATTTGGCCCAGCAAAAGCCATTGTGGCCATTTGGGGAGTGAACCAGCTGATGAAAGATTTCTCTCTCTTTGTCTCTCCCTCTCTGTGTAACTCTGTCTTTGAAATAAACAAGTAAATCTTTAAATAATATTATTCCAAAAGGCTCTTTTATGTAGACAATTACAACAAGAAGGAGCAACTCTAATGTACTAACATGCAATTAACTTGAAAATATTTCTAATAAAAAGGGGAGAGGAGAAAAGTATGTTCTCATTCAGGGATTCAAAGCAAATGTATGAGTACAAGGATGGTTCAAACACTGGCGTTTAGCCTAGTGGTTAGGCTGCCCCCACCTCTCTCAGAGCACCTGTGTGTAAGTCCCAGCTCCAGCTCCTGACTCCCGCTGCCTGCCAGTGCAGGCCGTGGGGGACAGCAGTGAGTAACTGGGTTCCTGCTATCCAGGGAGACTTAGACTGTGTTGCCAGCTCCCACCTTCGCCTGTGGCTGCAGCCACAGCTCAGGCCGAAGTGGGCGTTTGGGGAGTGAACCGATGGATGAGAGCTCTCGTCTCTTTCTCTCTGTGACTCTCAAGTCGATAAATAAAATCGTACACGTTTTCAGAAAGTTGAATAAAAGGTAAGTTTATTCTGGCACCAACAATGTCAATATCAACGAGTGCTTTCATAGTAATCCCTTTCCATGAACTTTTTGAAAATTCTTCGTTTATAGATAGAAAGCTATTTTTAGATATCTGTGCAGAGACTCGTACACGTAGATTATACAAGGACGCCTCAGAAAGTTCACATAAAATAGAAACAAAAAGATAATGTGCGTTTTCCATGAACTTTTCGAACTACCCTCACATACCCTCCTGTGAGGCAGCTGCCATGACTGAAGACTAACTCGCCCACAGGAGGGCACAGGTGCAGGACAGCAACAGCCCAGAGTCACACCTGTTGGGTGGGGGACAACGACAGGAAGTGGGACATCGGTGCGGTACCGACACTCATTTGTGAAGTTGGTTTAGCTATGGCCAGATATTCCAGCAGGTCAAACTTTTACTTAGCCAGTGCACAACGTGTCCTAACATGCTGAAAACCAACAAACAAGTGAGGGTGATACGGAATTCCTGCGTTTGTCCCTGGATAACCCCTACCCAGCATGTGACCGACCATCTGACTTTCAGACTGGTAAAGATCCAAGTGTTGATCCAGAAGGTAAAATTTAGCAAAAATTAACTTCCTTTTTTTTTTTAAATGTTCATTTATTTTCATGTGCTTGAAGGGCAGAGAGAGAGAGAGAGAGAGAGAGAGAGAGAGAGAGAGAGAGAGATCTTCTGTTTGTTCTCTAAATGACCACAACAGCGGAAGCCAGGAGCCAGGAACTCCATCTGGGTCTCCCATGTCAGTAGCAGGGGCCCAAGCACTTGAGCCATCATTGGCTGCTCTCCCAGGCACATAAGCAGGGAGCTGCATGAGAAGCCGAGCAGCCTGGAGTCAAACCAGGACTCCAGTATATTGGCATGATGGTGTTCCCAGAGTTAGCTTAACCCACTGTGCCTCAGTGCCTTCCCCCAACATACTGTGTTTAGAATAGGAGAATAAATTTAAGATTATTTACTTATTTAAAATGCAAGTTACAGAGAGGCAGAGGCAGAGAGAGAGAAAAGCCTTCCATCCGCTGGTTCACTCCCCAAATGACCACATCAGCCAGAACTGGTCTGATCCGAAGCCAGGAGCCAGGAGCTTCCTCCAGGTCTCCCTCATGGGTGCAGGAGCCCAAGGACTTGTGCCATCTTCTACTGCTTTCCCAGGCCACAGCAGAGAGCTGGATTGGAAGTGGAGCAGCCGGGGTGCGAACCAGCGCCCATATGGTATGCCGGCCCTGCAGGCATCAGCTTTACCTGCTATGCCACAGCGCGGGCCCCTCCCATATTTTTTTTAAATAGGATAAAAAGATTTAAATAGGGTAAAAGGTAAAATACCAGAAAAGGAAAGACAGAAATACAGAGAGAGGTCTTTCCTTCTTTGGTTTACTCAAATGGATATCCCTTTGCCCTGGTAATGCTGTTTCTAATCATTCATGAAGTGGTATACTTGCATTATGCACAGCAGACATGCATAATAATGCATGAATGAGGGTATTATGTAGCTTTGTTTATAATAACAGAATATTAAAAATTATGCTATAGGGGCTGCCATTGTGGTGCAGCAGGTTAATGCTCCAGCCTGCAGTGCCAGCATCCCATATGATCACTGGTTCGAGTCCCAGTTGCTCCACTTCAGATCCAGCTCCCTACCCCTGGGAAAGCAGTGGAGGATGGTTCAAGTGCTTGAGCCCCTGCACCCATGTGTGAGACCTGGAAGAAGCTCCTGGCTCCTGGCTTCGGATCTGTCCAACTCCAGCCATTGTGGCCATCTGGGGAGTGAACCAGCGGATGGAAGATCTCTCTTCCTCTATCTCTCTGCCTCTTCTCTCTCTCTGTGTAACTTATTTCAAATAAATAAATCAATCTTTTTTAAAAAAAAATTATTTTAACAGCAGAATGACACACACACAGAGAGAGTGTGTGTGTGAGAGAGAGACAGACAGAGAGAGAGGGCTTCCATTAACTGGTTCACTCCCCAAATGGCCACAACGACCAGAGCTGGGCTGATCTGAAGCCTCTGGGTCTCCCACATGGGTTCAGGGGCTCAAACACTTGGGTCATCCTCCACTGCTTTCCCAGGCACACTAGCAGGGAGCTGGATTGGAAGTGGAGCAGCCGGGACTGGAATCGCTGCCCATTGTGATGTCGGCCCTCCAGGTAGTGGCTTTGCCTGCTACACCACAGCACCAGCCCTGACTCTGCTGCTCTTAGCAGGTAGCCACTGTCTTATCTTTCTTCTCTCATGGCTGCAGCTTCTCCAATGCCTGTGGTTCACCTGACTCTGCACCAAGCATGGTGACTAATCCAACATGGAAAGTTTGAGAAGAAAACAGACCAGCCTCCTGCTAACTACAGACTAACTTTCCTCAAGCATTGGCCTGGTCTTGTTACTCTTGCTCAAGAGCGTGTGGAGTCTTTGTTGACTGCCTCAGGCATAAACACCTCTGCCTGTGCTCCTGCTCACTACTTTATCTACCTGCAGATCTTCCAGGAAGCCAGCTGCCCGCCTGCCTGCCTGCCTGCCCTGTGCTCTTGCCCAATGATCCACTTTGCACTGGCTGCTCCCACCACAGGGCTAGATGTTATCCACTCACCCCAGGGTAGGGCCCACCCACCTCCCTGAGTACTTCCTGAGTTAGTTTTTCTTTCTCCAGGTGTCATCATAGCAAATATGTCCTTGGAGACATGAATCGCTGAGCTAGGGATTAGTGATGAAGATTTGCATCACAGTCCTGTCCCCTTCAAGGCTGTATCCAGTGCGGAGACAGACGTGACCATAATTAATACTATGTTCCAAGCATTCAAGCATTAGTTTAATTAATTTATTTGAAAGGCAGAGAGTGACGGTGGGGGGGGGGGTTGTAGAATTTTCCATCCACTAATTCACCCCCCAAATGGCTGCAATACCCAGGGCTGGGTCAGGCCAAAGCCAGGAGCCAGTGACTCCATCTTGGTCTCCCACGTAGATGGCAGGGATTCAAGTATTTGGGCCATCTTCTGCTGCCTTCCCAGGAACATTATAGAAAGTTTAATGGCTGTGCCGCAGCTCAATAGGCTAATCCTCCGCCTTGCAGCGCCAGCACACAGGGTTCTAGTCCCGGTCGGGGCGCCGGATTCTGTCCCGGTTGCCCCTCTTCCAGGCCAGCTCTCTGCTGTGGCCCGGGAGGGCAGTGGAGGATGGCCCAAGTGCTTGGGCCCTGCACCCCATGGGAGACCAGGAGAAGCACCTGGCTCCTGGCATCCGATCAGCGTGGTGCGGCCGCGGCGGCCATTGGAGGGTGAACCAATGGCAAAAAGGAAGACCTTTCTCTCTCTCTCTCTCACTGTCCACTCTGCCTGTCAAAAAAAAAAATAAATAAAAAAGAAAGTTTAATAAGAAATGGAGCCGCGGGGACGTGAACTGGCACTCCAATATAGGTTGCAGACGTTGCAGGCATCTTCACCTGTTGCACCACAATGCTGGCACCAATTGGCGACCTTTGTTAGATTTTCTTAGAAATCTGGTGATTAGATATGTAAGTGAGCAGATCCAAGAATGAAAGGGAGATGATGAAATAGAGAGGTTTCAGGAACATACGCTGTGGCACAGCAGGTTAATGCCCTGGCCTGAAGCGCCAGCATCCCATATGGGTGCCGGTTCGAGTCCTGGCTGCTCCACTTCCCATCCAGCTCTCTGCTATGGCCTGAGAAAGCAGAAGATGGCCCAATTCCTTGGGTCCCTGCACCTGCGTGGGAGACCTGGAAGAAGCTCCTGGCTCTTGGCTTTGGATCAGCACAGCTCTGGCCATTGTGGCCAACTAGGGCGTGAACCACCAGATGAAAGACCCTTTTCTCTCTCTCTCTCTCTGCCTTTCCTTCTCTCTGTGTAACTCTGACTTTCAAATAAATAAATCTTTAAAAAAAAAGAAATAGAGAGGTTTCATAAAAGTGGAATTAATAAAGCAAGGAGTAGTTGCACTGACAGGAAAGGGTTTATAGAATGGAAGTGCGTTGCAGATCTGTAGATAAATAGAAAGCTGTATTTGAGGAGTGGGTTGAAAATAAAGCGAGGGGATGCGCATTTGGTGCAGTGGTTGAGACCCTGCCTGCAATTCCTGCATCCCTTGTCGGTTGGAGTCTGGGCTCCTGCTCTTCCAATCCAGCTTCCTGCTAATCCGCGCTCCCTGGGAGGCAGCAGAGGATGGCTCAGATTCTTGGTTCCCTGCCATCCACGTGGGAGAGCAGGGTGGAGTTCTTGGTTCCTGGCTTTGGACTGGCTCAGCCCTGACTATTGTAGGCATTAGGGGGAGAGAATCAATGACCAAAAAAAAAAAAAAAAAAAAAAAAACCTCTCTACGTTTCTCTGGCCTTTGAAATAAAATGAGAGTTAAATACATTACATATGTATTTGTGTGTGTGTTTGTGTGTATTTATTTAATGGGAACCCACTTGGTGGTTCAAGGCCTTGGGAGTCAGGTTCCAGCAGAGATCAAGCACAAAACGATGAGCACTCCTGATTCCTCTCATCTCTCTCCAGTTCTCTCAGCTCCCTTGGAATACACCTATCCACAGGCATCCACCTACAAGGTTTTGGTCTGGCATTAGGATTTGTGTTTCTCTCTCAAACCCACTCAGTTTCTAAGAAACAATAACTCATTGGAACATATAGCCGAAAATATGATTCATTTAGAACAGCATGAAGGAAGGTTTCATCAGAGACAACCAAGGCCAGCTTTGGGACACCCAGTCCCAGGCACCACTGAAGTCACTGAAGGTGAATAGATGTCTTCTGTGGTCTCTGCTCACCCAACAGCTAACAAATCACATATCCACAACCTCCCGGGAGCTCTAGTTCTTGGAAAAGCTAGACACCCCATCACTCCCCAGCCTCTAAGCCTGCTTCATCGCTCATCATAGCTTTCGGGCTGATTCTCAGCCGATGCAATACACGTTAGCGCGGCTCTACCAGTTGCGATATTATCGAAATACAATACTTGCACGGTGGCAAGTCAACAGCTGCTGCCCTAGATCCTCGGTGCATCCCTGTTCTCGCTGTCTCAGCATCTCCCAGACCTTCCCATGAGCCAGGTACTGAAGGCATGGCTCCATTCACAAGACGGTGAAGGCTGCCTTGTTCTGATGGGGTGTAGGTTGTGGGTAAGGGCGGACTAGCTGAGCACATAGTGACAAACCACAATTTATACAGTGGTACCCCCTTATCCATGGAGGATATATCCCAAGACCCCCATGGGTGCCTGAAACTGCAAATAGTACCAAATTCTATATGTACTATGATTTTTTTCTATAAACACACACACACACACACACACCTATGAGAACAGATTAATTTATGAATTAAGTGCGGTAACAGATTAGCAACAATTACTGTTCATAATGTAATATGCTATAACAAAACTGGAGCATGCCTACTCTTGTGCTCTGGGGCCATTATTAAGTAAAAGAAGAGTTACTTGAAAAGCAGCCCTGTAATCCCACGATGGTGCATCTGATAACTGGGAAGGTTACTGAGTGACTCATGGGCAGGTGGTGTAAATGTTAAAAAAGAGATGCAGTCTGTCTCTGGGGGACAGAACGGAACAGGCTAAAATTTCATCTCAAGACTGTGGTACAGCAGGTTAATCTGCCTGCAGCGCCAGCATCCCATGTGAGTGCCGTTTCGAGTCCTGGCTGCTCCACTTCTGATCCAGCTCTCTGCTATGGCCTGGAAAAGCAGTAGAGGATGCCCCAAGTCCTTGGGCCCTTACACCTGCATGGGAGACCTGGAAGAAGCTCCTGGCTCCTTGTCTAGCCCTGGACGCTGTGACCATTTGGGAAGTAAACCAGTGAATGGAAAATATATCTCTCTCTCTCTGTCTCTCTGTGACTCTTTCAAATAAATACAAAATAAAAATATTTTTAAGATATTTTATTTATTTAAAAAAGTTACAGAAAAAGGCAGAGCCAGAGAGAGGCCTTCCATCTGCTGGTTCACTCCCCACTTGGCTGCAACGGCTGGAGCTTCGACAATCCAGAAGCCAGAAGCCAGGAGCTTCTTCTGGGTCTCCCACATGGGTGCAAGGGCCCAAGGACTTGGGCCATCTTCTACTGTTTCCCCAGGCCACAACAGAGAGCTGTATTGGAAGTGGAGCAGCCAGGACCCAAACTGTCGCCCATATGGAATGCTGGCGCTGCAGGCCAGGGCTTTAACCCGCTGCACCACAGTGCCAGCCCCTAAATCTTTTTTTTTTTTTTTTTAAAGAGTATGTTGGAACTGGCCCTGTGGCATAGTGGATAAAGCCGCTGCCTGCAGTGCAGGCATCCCATATGGGCACTGGTTCGGGTCCCAGCTGCTCTACTTCTGATCCAGCTTTCTGCTATGGCCTTGGGAAAGCAGTGGAGGATGGCCCATGTGCTTGGGCCACTGCACCTGCATGGAGGACCCGGAGGAAACTCAGGCTCCTGGCTTTGGATTGGCTCAGCTCTGGCTGTTGTGGCCATTTGGGAGTTTGAACCAGCAGATAGAGGACCTCTCTCTCTCTCTCTTCTGCCTCTGCTTCTCTTTAATTCTGCCTTTCAAATAAATAAATAAATCTTTAAAAAAAGAAAGAAGAGGGGGTATGTTTACAAAGCAAGTGTTGAGAAGGAAAGCATAAATCATTTACACTGACTGTGCACTGACTATGGATAAGGCTGATGCACAGGGTCAAGGTGGGAAGAGCAGAAACCCTTGGGACAGGAAGGTAGCTTTAGGGAGAAGCGGCGGGTGCTTCTAAGGGCCGCGTGTAACCAGGGTGCAGTGGCCCTGCCGGTCAGCCTCCATGGGGTTCAAGTCAAGGTTTCAGGAAGGAGAAAGAGTCCTTTGTTGGTTTTGGCCTCAGCCGTGAACTGATTAACGTCCCTTATCTCTTCCCTCCTCTATCCTTGTAATTAAATTGAGGACATCTCATCATTTTTCTCTTATCGCTATTCAGAACGGGGCACAATTTAAAACAGGTTTATTTCTGGAATTTTCCATGTGATATTTTTGAATTGTGGTTGAGTGCGGGTAACTGTAGGTCTGGAAAGTGAAACCAGAGATAAGGGAGGACGGCTGTACCCTGGGAGGGGAAACTCAGGGTCAAGGAAAAGGAAGTGAGGCAAGGAAGGAAGACAGTAAGTACGGGAGGATGTGAGCCCATGCTGGACAAACCCGCAGTAAATACTGAGCACACACCCACCCCGCATATCAGTAGCTGAACTTACATTACTTCTAATATAAAATGCATAGTTGCCCACTAGAAAATAAGCTGCATGAGGGCAGGGATTTTGTTTTGTTTTCAGATTTATCGACTTGAAAGAATGGGGAGAGAGAGAGAAAGAGAGAGAGAGAGAGAGAGAGAGAGAGAGAGATCTTCCATCTGCTTGTTCACTCCTCACATGATTGTAATGGCCAGGGCTGGGCCAGGCCAAAGCCAGGAGCCAGGACCTTCATCTGGGTCTCCTACATGGGTGCAGGAACCCAAGCAACTGAGCCTTATTTTACTGCTTTTCCAAGGCCAATGTCAAGGAGCTGGATAGGAAGTGGAGCAGCTGGGACTCAAACCAGTGCCTATATGGGATGGTGGTGTTGTAGGCAGCGGCTTTACCTGCTATGCTACAACACCAGCCACCAAATGTGTTTCTGAAACTTTTTTTTTAATGTGTAAGATGATTCATGGGAAAAAGGATGAAATACATAGCTGGCGCTATGGTGTAGCAGGTAAAGCCACCACCTGCAGTGCTGGCATCCCGTATGGGCATTGGTTCGAGTCCCGGTTGCTCCATTTCCAATCCAGCTCCCTGCCAGTGTGCCCTGGGAAAGCAGTAGAAGATGGCCCAAGTCCTTGGGCCCCTGCACCCATGTGGGAGACCCAGAAGAAGCTCCTGGTTCCTGGCTTTGGATCAGTGCAGCTCCGGCTGTTGCAGCCAAGTGGGGAGTGAACCAGCGGATGGAAGACCTCTCTCTCTCTCTCTCTAATTCTGATTTTCAAATAAATAAATAATTTTTTTTGAAAAAAGGAGAAATATTTATGGTAGCATTCATTTCAACTTTTGTATATGACAGAACTTTTCCATACCAAAAAGCTTGGAAAAGTAAGCAACCTGGAAAACAGAATTAGGACAAAATGTGTACAAGAAGAGAAGAAGGAAAAAACAGAAAGCATATATGTGTAGTTTCATTCAGCTCAGTAGTTCAGTAATTCAGCTCTTCATTTATGTTATTTATTTATTGGATTTACTTATTTATTTGTAAGGCAGAGTTGCATAGAGAAAGGAAGAGACAAAGAGGTCTTCCATCCATTCATTCACTTCCCAAATGGCCACAATGGCCAGGCAGGAGTCGGGAGCTAGGAGCTTCTTCCAGGTCTCCCACGTGGCTGCAGGGGCACTGCTTTCCCTGGCACATCACCAGGGAGCTGGATCGGAATCGTCTGAATAATTAGAAGTGGATTGGATAGTCCATGGCCCTCCATTTAGGTAATGTAGAGGCAGTTCTGTAGTATATATCCTGAATCAACTTCAGGTGCACAAATAGGCACTTTCACATTTTATTTGCTTTTCATAGAATTATGAGGCTCTCAATCTGTCCCTTTTGGCCCTAGCCACACTTCTGTTTAAGACAAGAGGGGCTTCTGGAATTTCCTGGAAAATGATATGAATAGATACATTTGTTTTTGCCAAAAAAGTTTGAAATTCACACATATTTTCAAAATCTGCACTTCCTGCAATTTTTTTTAAGATTTATTTGAAAGTTGGAGTTAGAGAGAGAGAGAGAGAGAGAGAGAGAGAGAGAGATCTTCCATCTGCTAGTTCACTCCCCAGATGGCCACAAAAGCCAGGCCAAAGCCAAGAACCAGGAGCGGGAGCTTCATCTGGGTCTCCCATGTGTGGCAGGGGTCCTAACATTTGGGCCATCTCCATTGCTTTTCCTGGGCCATTAGCAGGGAGCTGGGTGGGGAGTGGAGCAGCAGAGACAGGAGCTGGTGCCCATATGGGAAGCCAGCACTGCAGGTGGTGGCTTCACTCACAGAGCAGCCCCAGGCCCAGCCCCGCTTTCTGTGAATTTTGAAGACCTCTCCTAGAGCTTGGTCCTAATTCTTAACTAAACAGAAGATGCAGACACTGGTTTGTCAAATACTTCAGCCTTTTTCTTTTCTTCCCCTTGTAAGTCAGTTCAGTGTAGCTATTCTGCTGTGTGTTCGTTCTTTCACATGGTGGGAAGAGAACTTGGAATTAGCCAAGTGACCCAGCACTTGTGGGCAGTTCTGTGACCAGGCTCCCTGGAGGTAAGTGGTCTTTCTTTCTTTCTTCCTTCCTTCCTTCCTTCCTTCCTTAGATTTATTTATTTATTTGAAAGTCAGAGTTACACAGAGAGATGAGAGGCAGAGAGAGAGAGGGAGAGAGAGAGAAAGAGAGAGAGAGGTCTTCTATCCAATGGTTCACTCCCCAATTAGCCACAATGGACAGAGCTGCGCCGATTCAAAGCCAGGAGCCAGGAGCTTCCTCTGGGTCTTCCCACATGGGTGCAGAGGCCCAAGGATTTGGGCCATCTTCTACTGCTTTCCCAGGCCATAGCAGAGATCTGGATCGGAAGTGGAGCAGCCGGGACTCGAACTGGCGCCCATATGGGATGCCGGCACAGCAGGCGGCGGCTTTACCTGCTACGCCCCAGCGCCGGCCCTGGTGGTGCTTCTGATTAACACAATTATCAGCACTAGCCCTGCCTGGTCCCCAACTTTCATCTGCCTCAACTAAAACTCAAGGAGTTAAAATGACACCACCTCTTATCTTGAAAAGAACAGTTGTCATCCCGACTGGTATGAACCGGCTGGCATCTGTTCCAGGTTGTTCTCGCCACCACCCACCTTGTGGTTTAAGGGCCGTCACGTCAGCTTCTTCCAGGAGCCAACAGCTTGGCAGAACTCGTCCTTATTGAGCTGAGAAGGCCTGCATGCCAGGGCTGGGGAAACCTTCAAGTGGAATCCGGAATTCAAGATTTGAGCAAAAGACCTAGAGCCAGACTTCAAAAGGAGATTATTAAACAAGGTCTCAAGAAGTAGTTAGTCAAATAAGGCAGGGAGTTAAAGAGCGGGATTGGGCTGCTGCTTTTAGATTAACTTTATCAGAGAGAGGAACCTGGGATTGGTTGGTACATGCCGTATGCTTAATCCACTCCACTCATACCAAACTAAATGTCAACTCTGGTTCCATGAATGACTTCCCAGCCTCAAACTCCAGTCTTCAGTGAATGATCTAAAGGTGTGTGTGTGTGCGTGTGTGTGTGTGTGTATTTGTGAGGCTGGAACCACATTCTGCAGGTGTGAGTACCCTGTGTGTGTGTCTGGGACCACATTCTGCAGGTGTGAGTACCCTGTGTGTGTGTGTCTGGGACCACATTCTGCAGGTGTGAGTACCCTGTGTGTGTGTCTGGGACCACATTCTGCAGGTGTGAGTACCCTGTGTGTGTGTGTGAGGCTGGGACCACACTCTGCAGGTGTGAGTACCCTTCATAACTGTAAACTTCAAGCAAAGCTGATGATTCTACTCAGCTGGGCAGGCCTCAGTCAACCAGCTAAATGACCTTAAGAGTCAAACATGTTTCTCTTGAAATTCTGCCTTGTGGGGTGAAGTGGGTAAATCCTCCACCTGCAATGCCGGCAACCCATATAGGTGCCGGTTCCAGTCCACTTCCTGGCTGTTCCACTTCCCATCCAGCTCCCTGCTAGGAAAAGCAATGGAACACGGCCCTAGTGCTTGGGCCCGTGCCACTCAGGTGGGAAACCTGGATGAAGCGCCTGGTTTTGGACTGGCCCAGTGCTGGTCATTGTGGTCATCTGGGGAGTGAATCAGCAGCTGGAAGATCTCACTCTCTCTGTAACTCTGACTTGCAAATAAAACAAACTAATAAATAAGCCACGGATTCTGCCTTGGACTATAGTGCCAGATCACGTCAGACGATTTGAGCAGATGGATTGCTCTCCAGTGTTCAGACTTTCTAGTAAGTGCTCACAATTATAAAAGTAAATTTCTTTAAAAAAATAATTTAAAAATCCTTAATATAAAATGGGTCTTTAAAAAGTTCATTAAAAATGTGTATCATAAGAGACAGATGTTTGGCCTAGCAGTTAAAACACCTGTGTTCTTGAGGCTGGTGCTGTGGCATAGCTGGTAAAGCCATATGGGATGCAGTGCCGGCAACCCATATGGGTGCCGGTTCGAGTCATGGCTCCTCCACTTCAAATCCAGCTCTCTGCTGTGGCCTGGGAAAGCAGTGGAAGATGGCCCAGGTCCTTGGGCCCCTGGACCCACGTGGGAGACCTGGAAGAAGCTCCTGGCTCCTGGCTTCTGATCAGCCCAGCTCTGGCTGTTGTAGCTATCTGGGGAGTGAACCAGTGGATGGAAGATCTCTCTCTCTCTCTCTCTCTCTCTCTCTCTCTCTCTCTGAGTCTGCCTCTCTGTAACTCTGCCTTTCAAATTTGAAAAAAAAAAAAAAAAGACACCTGTATTCCATATCAAAGTGGCTGGGTTTAATACCTAGCTGGGCTCCAGATTCCACACCCTACTAGCACTGGCCTGGTAGACAGCAGTGATGGCTCCCACGAGTGGGCTCCTGCCATTCACGTGGGAGACCTGCCTGAGTTCCTGGGGCCTACTTTGGCCTGGCTCACCCCTGGCTGATGTGGACACGCAGGGATGAAAACAGCAGATGGAGGATCTCTGTCTCTGTCTTTCTGCTTTTCAAATAAAATGAAACTAAATAAATAAAAAATTATTTAAAAAAATGTTTGAAGATTTATTTGAAGTATTGGCAGAGAGAGAGGTGGAGGTGGGGAAGAGAGAGAGAGAGAGATCTTCCATCCACTGATTCACATGACCTCAATGACTGGGGCTGGTCCAGGCCCAAGCCAGGAGCCCAGTGCTTCCCCCAAGGTCTCCCACATGGGTGCAGGGGCCCAAGCACCTGGGCCATCCTCCACTGCTTTCCCAGGTGAATGAGCAGGAGCTGGGTCAGAAGTGGAGCAGCCGGGACTCAAACCTGCGCTCTAACATGGGGTTGTAAGTTGCAGCTTAGCTCATTGTACCACAATGCTGGTTTTTTAAATTTTAACAATTTTATTTATTCAAAAAAATGTATTTATTTGGAAGACAGTCACACACACACACACACACACACACACACACAAAGGGAGACACACAGAGAGATTTTTCCATCTGCTACTTCATTCCCTAAATGGCCTCAAACAACACAATTAGGTCTGGACCAGGCCAAAGCCATGAGCCAGGAATGTCATCCTGACTTCCTACTTGGGTGGCAGGGGCCCAGGGATTTGGGGGCCATCGTCCTCTGCCTTCCCGAGTGCATGAGCGGGAAGCTGGATCAGAAGTGGGGCAGCTGGGACTTGAACCGGCACTCGAATATGGGATACCAGCATTGTAAGAAGCAGCTTAACTTGCTGTGTCATGACACTGGCCCCCAAAATCCAGATTATTAAAATTATGCAAGAATTTAAATTTTTTAGAACCAAAATAAGCTTATCTTTTTATTTTACTTTTTAAAGATTTCTTTCTTTGAAAGGCACAGTTACAGAGAGAGAGAGAGAAATTTTCCACCTGCTACTTCACTCCTCAAATGGCCGCTATGGCTGTGGCTGGGCCAGGCTGAAGCCAGGAGCTTCATCTCTGTCTCCAACATGGGTGACAGGGCCTCAAGCATTTGGGCCATCTTCCACTGCCTTCCCAGGGCATGCTGGCAGGGAGCTGGATTGGAAGTGGAACAGCTGGGACTCGAACCGGTGCCCATACGGGATGCTGGCAGTGTAGATGGTGATTAACCCACTTGCCCCAATAAACTTATCTTTTAGCTCCATTTGTTCCCACATTATCTGAAGCACCCTTGTATATCTCCTACAGGTTCTGTGTCTCTAGTTGAGCCCTGATATGGTGATTGAGCATGAGAACTTGTGGTGATTCTCATGCATAATTTGGATGTTATAAGATAAATATTTGAGATATAAGATAAATATTTGAGACACTTTTACAAGTGGGGGTATAGATAATTTTAAATGATAGGTTCCTAAATGAAAACTTGAACTTTTCATATTACAACTTAACTATTTCCTAAAACTGTCTTTATGATAAGCTCTTTGTGATAAGTTAAATTTGACTCTCTTTTCCAATTTTTGACTTAAGAAGTCATTTCATTTAGTTTCCTGTTAGATGCATATAAAAACATGTTTTTTTCCTTTTTTCTCTCCCCAAGATTTTTATTCTATTTTATGAAGTTTTAAAATGTATTTGAAAGGCAGAGATTCCCATTGGCTGGCTCACTTCACACTTGCAACAGCCACGGTTGAGGCAGGCGGAAGCCAGAAGCCAAGAACTGAATTCAGGTCTCCCAGGTGGGGTTCAGTTTAGAACTTAACAATGAGAGACATCCCTGCTGCCTCCCTGGGTGTGATGGGCAGGAAGCTGTGAGGAGGCGTTAGAGCTGGGACCTGGACCAGGCACTACGATACAGGATGGAGGCATCCTAAGTGGGTTTTCATCACAAGGCCAAATGCTCCCCCTTGCAAGATTTTTATTCTAAATGCAGTTGTCATGTCCTAAACCATTGCCCTCCAGGTTTCTTTGTTTTCTGATCACATAGTTCTCAATGAAAAAGAAAATTTATGTGCACAGAAAAAGATACATAGAGAAAACTTTTACAATGGGAGAAAATATTTGCAAATTATCCACCTGACAAGGGGTTAATATCCAGAGTACATGAAGAATCCGAACAATAGCAAAAAATTGGATTTAAAATGAGCAATAGACATAAACAGATTTCTTGAAAGATGACTATAAATGGCCAACAGATCTATGAAAAAATGCTGAATGTCACTGTTCATCAAAGAAATGCAAATCAAAACCACAAGGAGGTTGCCGGTGTTGGGGCACAGCGGGTTAAGTGACAGCAATGTTTTATCCCTTTTCAGGGTGCCGTGTGAATTCCAGCTGCTCTGTTTGCCATCCGGTTTCCTGCTAATTCACCTGGGAAGGCAGTGGAAGCTGACCCAGGTACTTGGACCCCTGCCACCCATGTGGGAGAGTAGGTTGGAGCTCCTGGCTAATGAGTTCGGCCTGGCCCAGACCTGGCTGTTGTGGCCATTTTGGGAGTAAGCCCATGGATAGTGGATGAAGATCTCTATCTCCAGGTAATCTTCAAAAAACAAAAACAAAACAGAAAAGAATAAAAAACACCTAAGGGCCGGCATTGTGGCATAGCGGGTAAAGCTGCCACCTGCAGTGCCGGCGTCTCATATGGACGCCGGTTCGCGTCCTGGCTGCTCCACTTCTGATCCGGCTCTCTGCTATGGCCTGGGAAAGCAGTAGAAGATGGCCCAAGTCCTTGGGCCCCTGCACTCCGTGTACTTCTGACTTTCAAATAAAATAAATAAATCTTTAAAAATAAAACACTCAAGGCCGGTGCCGTGGCTCAACAGGCTAATCCTCTGCCTTGCGGCGCCGGCACACCGGGTTCTAGTCCCGGTCAGGGCGCCGGATTCTGTCCCAGTTGCCCCTCTTCCAGGCCAGCCCTCTGCTGTGGCCCGGGAGTGCAGTGGAGGATGGCCCAGGTGCTTGGGCCCTGCACCCCATGGGGAGACCAGGAAAAGCACCTGGCTCCTGGCTCCTGGCTCCTGCCATCGGACGATCGCGGTGCACCGGCTGCAGCGCGCCGACCGCGGTGGCCATTGGAGGGTGAACCAACGGCAAAGGAAGACCTTTCTCTCTGTCTCTCTCTCTCTCACTGTCCACTCTGCCTGTCAAAAAAATAATAATAATAATAATAAAATAAAAAATAAAACACTCAACAATGAGATATCATCTTACTCCAGGTAAGTGGCTATTACCAAAAAGACAAAAGATAAGAAGTTCTGGTCAGGATAAGGAGAAAAAAGGAACACATACACAGTTTGTGGGAATGTAAACAGCACAGCCACACTGGAGAGTAGGGAGGTATCTCAAAAAATTAAAAATAGAACTAACGTAAGATCCAGAAATCCTACCGCTGGGTATAAATATATCCAAAGGAACTGAAAAGCAGTTTGTCAAAGAGAGATCTGCACTCCCGTGTGCTAGTGGCACCATTCAGAAAAGCCAAGAACTGGAGGCAACCTAAGCTGGTGCATGCGCAATGTGGTACACGCACACAACGGGATACACGCAGTGGAAACAGGATGAAGTTCTGTCATTTGCCACGGCCTGCGTGAAACTGGAAGTGACTGTGCCAAGTGAACTAGGCCAGGCGCAGAAGGAGAAATAGTAGAGGATCTCCTTCATCTGAGCAATCTAACAGCTTTTGTTTCAACAGCATCAAGATTTATTACTGAAGATTCAAGAGAGGGGGGATAGTGGAAGCCCTCAGGGGTGAAGGACTTGCCACTTGTCTACAGGATTGCGACTGGGGATGAGTCAATCCCCACACTTGTCTACAGGATCGCCACTGGGGATGAGTCAATCCCCACACTTGTCTACAGGATCGCCACTGGGGATGAGTCAATCCCCACACTTGTCAGGCCCGAGCTGCTTCTCGGCCACTTGTCTTGAAACTCACCCGCATTCTACTTGGTAAAGTCCCACTCCTCTGAGTTGTGGAACTGGTGGAGTCGGGATGCCTGGGACAGGAACAGTGGAACCAGAGACTGCAGCACTGCTAACCTTCAGGCAGCCAGGGAACCTGAACTTGGCCCTGCGTAGGGCCTCAACCCATGTTGCTTGTTCTGCAGCTTGGTGCCGATGGACATGATGACTTGGCCAATGTGAACTCTGGCCACTGCATCTTGGGGCTTTCCAAAAGCAGCCCATGCACCTGTCTGCGGCCTAGATTAGGAACATCATGAGGTCAGAGGCATGAACGCCATGGTCAAGTGGGAGAAATATGTTCTGGGATTCTAAGGCAGAGTGGGGGGACTGTACAAAATATACGCATGTTTGTGTGTGTCTGTGTGTGCTTGTGTGTTTTAAAGCTTTATTTATTTTGAAGGTGAGAGTTACAGAGAGGGAAAGAAAGAGAAAGGGAGAGAGAGAGAGAGAGAATCTTCCATCCACTGTTTACTCCCCAGATGGCTGCAATGGCGGGGGCTAGGCTAGACTGAAGTCAGAAGCCAGGAGTTGAGTGGCAGGGGCCCAAACACTTGGGCCATCTTCTGCTGCTTTTCCAGGTCCTTAGCAGAGAGCTGGACTGGAAGTGGAGTAGCTGGGATGTGAACTGGTGCCCATGTGGGATGCTGGCATCGCGGCAGCACCTTTCTTTGCTGTGCCACACGCTGGCCCCTGCACTGTGTGTTTTTAGAAGTGAGAAGGATTTTGAGTGTCTTCACCACAAAGAAACATTTGAGTAGAAATGCTTACTCTGATTTTAACATTACACACTGTATACATGTATTGGAACATCGCATGGTAGCCTAAATATTTGCAATTTTATTATGTCACTTTTTATTTATACATTATCTTTAAAGATTTATTGATTTTAAAGTCAGAGCTACAGAAACAGGGGGGGAAAGAGAGAGACACAGAGAATTTTCTATCCAGTGGTTTATTCCCTAGCTGACTGCAATGGCCAGGGCCAGGAGCTTCATCCAAGTCTCCCATGTGGGTAGCAGGGTCCCATGTACTTGGGCCATCCTCCGTTGCTTTTCCCAGGCCATTAGCAGGGAGCTGGATCAAAAGTGCAGCAGCTGGGACTCGAACTGGCACCCATACAGGATGCTAGTGTCACAGGTGGCTGCTTAACCCACTACGCCACAACGCCAGCCCTTATGTCACTTTTAAAAAAGACTAAGGCAAGCACAGTATACCACTCAAGGCATTTAGCAAAGAATTATTTAAGAACTAGAATAATAAAATTTTGCATTTTTAAAATTAAGGCTATCATTTTTAAAGTTCTGGGGTAGACATGTAACTGTTATTTCTCCTGAAATATATGGAGTCTTCCACTAAGAACCAATTTACCTATTATAAAAAATTACTGGGGAAAAAAAAAAAAAAGCCAGCGCGGTGGCTCACTTGGCTAATCCTCTACTTGCAGCACTGGCACCCTGGGTTCTAGTCCCGGTTGGGGCGCTGGATTCTGTCCTGGTTGCTCCTCTTCCAGTCCAGCTCTCTGTTGTGACCCAGGAAGGCAGTGGAGGATGGCCCAAGTGCTTGGGCTCCTGTACCTGCATGGGAGACCAGAAGAAGCTCCTGGCTCCTGGCTTCGGATCAGCTCAGCTCTGGCTCAAGGACTTGGGCCATCGTCCTCTGCTGCTTTCCCAGGCACATTAGTAGGGCGCTGGATCAGAAGTGGAACAGCCAGGGCTTGAACTGGAGCCCATTTGGAATGATGGTATTGCAGCTCCAAGCAGATGTGTTTTTTCCAAAGTTTTCTTTTCTTTTCTTTTTTCAGAGAGAGAGAGAGGGAGAGAGAGAGAGAAATACTTCCAGAAGAAGAGACAGAGAGGAGATCTGTTTCATCGCTGGTTCAATTCCCAAATGGCCACAACAGAAAGGTCTGGGCCGAGGAAAGCCAGAGCCAGGGACCGCACCATGGCCTCTTACATGGGTGTCAGGGTGACCAAGTACCTGGCACAGGAGCAGCCGCCGCCCTGCAGGGGAGGAGGACCTGCTGCAGCACCACACCGGTCCCAGGAGGGATCCTGATACCCACTCCTCTTCCGGCTTCTCAGGAGTCCCCCTCAGCCGCTGCCCAGCGATGGGGACAAAGTGATTCAAGGACTCACACTGCCAAAGGCAGCAACAGGGCCTGCTTCAATTCCTGTTTTTAAATTTTCACAAACAAAATACTTTTAAAATGGGACGCTTTGGGGGACTTTTCAGTCTGCTGAGTGAGCACTGGAAACAGCCAGACGTGCCCACAGTTCCGTCTCTCAGCTGGACGCGGTAACCACTGCAGGAGTTCTCAACAGCTTTTACTCTTAGCCATGTGACATCTGTAGGCCAGATGGGCTCTTGAATTGCAACGGGAGGGGAAAAACACAGTGGCAAGAGGAAAATATTAAAATACTATCTAACAAGGGGCCGGCGCTGTGGCACAGCAGGTAAACCCACCACCTGCAGCGCCAGCATCCCATATGGGCGCTAGTTCGAGTCCCGGCTGCTCCAATTCCAATCCAGCTCTCTGCTATGGCCTGGGAAAGCAGTAGAAGATGGCCTAAGTGCTTGGGCCCCTGCACCTGCATGGGAGACCCGGAAGAAGCTCCTGGCTTCAGATCAGCGCAGCTCCAGCTGTTGTGGCCATCTGGGGAGTGAACCAGTGGATGGAAGACCTCTCTCTCTCTGCCTCTCCTCTCTCTGTGTAACTCTGATTTACAAATAAAAAAAAAAAAATGCTACCTAGCAAAGCATTGAAACCTGCATCTTTGGCTCAGGGCGGTCTTTGCCGTATCCACTCATTTCACTTAGTACAAGATACATAATATTAAAAGTCAAAATAGAGTGGTGAGTACTGCTAATTGCAGTTTTCATTTACTGGAAACAAATCCGCCACGTGCCACTCACAAACAACAAGAAGCCTTTCATCACCGAGAAACAAGACACTCAAATCACTGAAAAAAATGAATTTTTAAAACAAAAAATGCAATAACTTCCAACATCAGTCACAAAAGCAGTTTGTGCTGAGCTTCAATCCTGCAAGGTGTGTTTTTCGGTCTGGAAATGTAGAACTATTCCATATCCCAAATCAGGCTTTTCCTACACTTTGTAACTACCTGTTGAGCAGCAAAATAATTGAAATTTGTCAAAAGAGAAAAGTCTGCTCAGAAAGTCTCGGGTATCTGTAAGTGGATTTTTTTTTTTTGACAGGCAGAGTGGACAGTGAGAGAGAGAGCGACAGAGAGAAAGGTCTTCCTTTGCCATTGGTTCACCCTCCAATGGCCGCCGCGGTCGGCGCGCTGCGGTCGGCGCGCTGCGGCCGGCGCACCGCGCTCCTCCGATGGCAGGAGCCAGGAGCCAGGTGCTTCTCCTGGTCTCCCATGGGGTGCAGGGCCCAAGCACCTGGGCCATCCTCCACTGCACTCCCGGGCCGCAGCAGAGAGCTGGCCTGGAAGAGGGGCAACCGGGACAGAATCCGGTGCCCCGACCGGGACTAGAACCCGGTGTGCCGGCGCCGCAAGGCGGAGGATTAGCCTGTTGAGCCACGGCGCCGGCCTGTAAGTGGATTTTTAGTTCCCGTAGACACACAACCGATGAAACGTTCCTGCGTGGGCTCGCGGAAGTCACAGGAGCTCGCGACTCGACACAAGGCGCGGGCGCTCCGCGTGCACCTGCTGGACGGAAGCCAGCTCTTCAGGCACTGCCCCAGGCGGTCCCACCCGCCCACGGGCGCGGCCCAGGCCGTCGCGTGGAGCCAGCCAGCTCCTCAGAAACAGAATGTTAGGGAAAAAAATAAGCTTTAGCCGACGGCCGCGGTGAGAACACCCGGCGAAGCCAGCGGGGAACACCAACACTAACCCTGCGTGAACAGAAGCGAAATCCTCCCATTTTCCCTGCTTCTGTCTTTAACGGCGCCGATGAGCGAAAGCACAAGCAGAACGGAACACATCCAGCGCAGAACGCACGTCAGTGTGGGTTACAGTGAGGAAGACGGCCGCCGCCGCTGCACCGACAGCTGGAGCAGTACAGCGTCCGGACTACAACTCCCAGAGTGCCCTGGGGCTGAGGCGGCGACACCTGCTGATTACTATTCACCCAATGACAGTCACTTCCGGTCACCGCAGGGAGGGGTGGAGGACGAGTCCCATCGTGTCCCCACACCCAGCACTCGTAGTTGTTGTAGGGCCTGGTTCTTTCTCATTACTGTCACCCTCACAATCCTCTACCAGTCTGCTCCGCGCCAGCCTTGGCTTCTATGACTGCCTTAGGTAGTCAAGCGGCGCAGGCGCGGGACCGGGTTTCTTCCTGCTCTCTTATTGGCCGCTCTCCAGATGGCGTAAGTCTTTGCAACCAATAGGGTGGTTGAAACTTTCTTTACGTCACGTAGGAGGCGGTGCTGTGTGTCGTAGGCGCAGGCCGGTGGCGGGCAATTTCCTAGCGGCCCGCCTCTATCGCTTCTTCCGGGTTATGGCCCGCCTCTCTGCTGCCGACCAATCCTCTGTAGCTTCCTTTGCGCGTTTACCCAATCAGAGCGACAGAGGGCGGAGTTCCGGTCGGCGGCTGTAACCCCGAGCGGATCTCGCGTTTCCCTCAGCTCCGAGTGGAGCTTGCTGCTGAGGTACATTATACCGGTCCGGGCCGGGCTGGGCGACGTTTCCGGGGTGGGCAGCTCCGTCTCCGGCGTCCGTGTGGGTTGAGTCCGGAAGGCGGGAACCGGAGGCGCCGGAGGAGCGCGCACGCGGTGCGGCGGGGTCGGCGCTGCCGCGGGTTCCCGCGTGGCGGGCGGCGTTGGCCGGGGTTCCCGCGCGGCCCGCAGACGCGGCGGCAGGCAGGCTTCCCTTGGGGAACGGGCGTGCGTGAGGGGAGCCGCCCCTGAGGTGACGGCGGGTCGTGCGCGCGGCGTCGCGGCCGCCGTGGACTCGGGCGGGTCCGGTCGCTCCCCCTTCGGTTCGTCCCGCACTGCTTAGGCCGAGGTGAAATTAAAAGTTGACAACTTGTAAAACGCTGCTCGCGGCTGCTTTCCTAACCCGACGTTATTCAGAACGCTCATGCGCGCTGTCTGGAAGTGAGTTAATTCACGTAGCGAGGTAGGTAGGCTGACCTCGTAGACACATCCGAGTTAAGAAGCGAGTTGTTCAGCCTCCGCTGAAACACGGTGGAGACCACACCAAAGTTGATTACTTGGCGGATCCAGGGAGGTAATGGCTATAAAATGTAGCTACGCGTGAACCCCATATGGCCGTTTCTGCTTCTTAAGTATTTTTTTTCTTAGTTAATTTATTTACTTGAAAGGCAGACGGGCAGGTCTTCCATCTGCAGGTTCACGGTGCCGATGGCCAGGGCTGGGCCAGACGGAAGCCAGGAGCTGCATCCGGGTCTCCCACGTGGGTGCAGGGGCCCAAGCACGTGGGCCATCTTCTGCGGCTTTCCCAGGCCACAGCAGAGAGCTGGATTGGAAGTGGAGCAGCTGGGTCTCGAACCGGCCCCGTCTGGGATGCCGGCACTGCCGGCCGGGGCGTTAACCTGCTGCGCCACAGCGTCTGCTCTTCAAATTCTTTTCCTAAACTATCATTTGAACTTACTCCACAGAATAAAACTCACATGGAGCCTACTACCACTGAGATGAAATACAGTCGGGCCTCTGCATTGTTTGGTTCTGTGTCCATGGCGTCCGACAATTATTTAAGAAGGAAAACCCTTGTCTGTACTAAGTGTGTACAGATTTACTTTCTTATCATTGTTCCTTGAGCAGTATTGGGTAAAATAGCATTTCCGTGGTATTGGATATCGGAAGATTGAGGTATGCGGGGGGATGTGCCTAGGCTCCGTGCAGATACACCATTTACTGTAAGGGATTTGAGCATCGTGGATTTTGGTAGGGGAGGTGGTGGTGTTTTTCTTTTTTTCTTTTTAAGATTTATTATTCAAGAGTTAAGAGAGGGTGAGATCGTCCATCTGCTGGTTTACTCCCCAGAAGGCCATGAGGCCCAAGACTGGGCCAGATGGGAGCCATATGCTTCATGTGGGTCTCCTGTGTGAGTGGCAGGGGCCCAAGCACTCAGGGTGTCTTCCACTCCTCCCAGGCCATTAGCAGGGAGCTGGATCAAAGTGGAGCAGCCAGGACACAGACAGGTGCCCATATGGGCTGCTGGCATCGCAGGCGGTGACTTTACCTGCTACACCACAGTGCCAGTCCTGTGGTGAGATTTTTTTTAAAGCAGTCCCCATGGGTTTGTAGGACTGGACCTCTGAGGCCTCTGGTGCCTGTGTTTGCTTGCCCGAGATTCAGGACAGTATTCCCTGTGAGTGCAGAAGTATTTGATTACTAAATCTGTAGCAGACTGATTTTTCAGCTGTTGATTTTGTATGGCCCGGGAATGATGTTATAAATATCCACACAGCCCTTGGCAGTAAGAAGGTTCCCCACCCTGCCTGGGGAGAGAAACCACTGTTTATTCGGGGGCTTCCTGTAATTCCTCTCATGTGGTCATGGGTTCTGTTTAAGCATGACCTCGGGTGATGGGAGTTGATTATAAGGAAACCATTCAGACATTCAGAGACCAAGTCCCTTTGCTCCTGAGGACACGCCGTAGGCTTCACAGGGAACTGTGCTGAAGGTCCCGCCTCACTGGGAACGTGAGTGCTAGTCCCCTCCAGGCCCCTCTTGTCATGTCTTCTGAAGCAGACCACCATCCCTGTCTCATCCCTGGCTGGCTGGCGTCATTTCCAGGAGATGGGACCTGGCTGAGTTGGGTTTCTCGCCAGCTGCAACAGTACAGATATGTTGGAATAAGATAATGTATGAAAAAGATCCCATCGCCAGCTAAGCATCCGACTCTGATTTAATCGGTACTGCTCTGTGGTTTTAGCACACTGTAGGAAGGGCCAGCATGGAGGATGTCTCAGTGGCCGGGCCTGGCAGTGACTGTCCTTACCTTTCCTCACATGTCCCCATGCAGTCAGCCTCGCTGTGTGCCCAGCGGGTGATCTGTTAGCCCGCTTGCTGCTTAACAAGGTGCCCTCAGCGCTTCGTTTGCAGCTACTCCACCGTCATCCTATCCCTTACCCTGATGGAGCCTGGATGCATTGGCTGTAAATAATGCAGTGACACCAGTCTTACTATATTTGAGCAGGTAGCCAGCCATGACTTTAGACTTTTTGACCATGGGTCCTGCATGAACAAAGTTACAGGGGACCAAGTTATTCTCATGCATGGTAAAGTGGAGACAGCAAAAAAAAAAAAAAAAAATCCATGATATTTCCAGAAAGAAACTTTTTCCTTATAATTAAAAACTTACTGAGGGACAAAGAGAGCTTCCATCTATTGATTCACTCCCCAAATGCCTGCAGCAGCTAGGGCTGGGGCAGCTAAAGCTGGGAGCCAGGATCTGAATCCGAGTCTCCCATGTGGGTGGCAGGATCTCTGTTTATTGAGCTGAAACCTACAGCCTTCCAGGGTCTGCATTAGCAGGAAGGTAGAGTCAGGAGTCAGATTTAGGTCTCAGATTCCCAGGTGCTCCTACGTGGGACATTAGGGAATCCTTCATAAACAACTTGAAAAGGAAAAATAAAAAATTTAAACCTCTTTACTCTGGTGCTTTTATTCCCACAGAATGGGTGTCCAGTTAACTACAAAAGTAGTTTGGGTTTGTCTCGTTGGCAAGCCCAGTGTGAGCAGTCTGCCACCTAACTGGGATGAGGATGTGGTATGGAATTTATTGGCCACAACAATTGAGTGTGTGTGTAAAGTAGGATTTATTAGGAGTTTTCTTGATTGTCTATTTTTTTTTTTTAGTCATCTCCAGTAACCCAGATGTAAGTTAGTTTACTTAAATGTTCACATTGAATTCACTAGTCCTCCCTGTTTCTTGATCTGTCAAGTTGCCTAGTTTAGTTATAAAATAAACTTTAGTGATTGACAGGAATGATATAGAAGTTTTTTTTTTTTCATATTTATTTGAAAGGCAGAATGGGACAGAGATCTCCTATCTGCTGGTTCGCTCCCCAAATGCTGGCAACAGTCACAGCTAGGCCAGACCAAAGCCAGGAGACCGTACCTTACTCTGGCATTCCCATGTGGATAGCAGGGACCCAAGTACTTGAGCCTCCAGGGTTCACACTAGCAGGGAGCTGGACCAGAAACAGGAAGTTTCCAGGACTGGAGTCAGGCAATGGGATATGGGGGATGTGGGCATCCCAAACAGTGTCTTAACCACTGTGCCAAACATCCACCCCAGAAATGATCTTATCTAACTCTCTTAAATTTTTATTATGTTTTAAAGATTTTATTTTATTTATTTGAAAGGTAGAGCCACAGAGAATGGGAGAGACAGAGATCTTCATTCTGCTGGTTCACTGCTCAAATGGCTGCAACAGCTGGAACTGGGCCACCTGGAGCCAGGAGCCCCAAGCACTTGGGCTATCCTCTGGTGCCCTTCCCAGGCCATTAGCAGGAAGCTGGGTCAGAAATGGAGCAGCCAGGACCTGAATCAGTACCCATAAAGGGTGCCAGGGTTGCAGGCTTCGGCTTTACCCACTGCACCACAGCGCCAGACCTGATTTTTTTTTAAAAAGATATTTATTTATTTGAAAGGCAGAGTTACACACATACACACACACACACACACAGAGGTAGAGAGAGGTCTTCCATCTGCTGGTTCACTCCCCAGATGACTACAATGGCTGGAGCTGCGTCGATCTGAAGCCAGGAGCCAGGAGCTTCTTCCGGTCTCCCACATGGGTGCAGGGGCCCAAGCACTTGGACCATCTTCTACTGCTTTCCCAGGCCATAGCCGAGGGTTGGATTGGAAGTGGAGCAGCTGGGTCAAACCAATGCTCATATTGGATACTGGAGTCTAAGACAGACTTAACCTGCTATACCATAATGCTGGCCCCATGCTTACGCATTAAAATTGGATTCACTTAGCCATCAATATAGGTTTTCCTGAACAGCAGGTTCATTTTGGCAAAGCTTACTGGTTCATCATTCTAGCTAGATAAATTGTATAGTGTATGATAATTAGTAATACTCAGTATTTTAAAGATCATGATACCCCATTATATGTTCCACTGTATTATTTTCAGAATTTCTTGACTAGGCATTAGTCATCAAGAAGCAATTTGAAAAGAAAGCATAAAACTGTTGCAGCATGATGTGATACAGCGCGTGGAGGAGTTGGGGCGCGTGGAGGAGTCGAGGTGGGGGTTGTTGGGGCCAGCTATTTTTTTTTTTTTTTAAGATTTTAACATTTTAGAAAAATATTTGAAAGGCAGAGTTAGAGAGAGAGAGAGAGAGAATGAGGTTGAGAGATCTTCCATCTGCTGGTTAACTCCCAAAATGGCTACAACAGCTGGGGCTGGGCCAAGCTGAAACCAGGGGTCTGGAACTCCATCTGGATTTCCCATGTAGGTAGCAGAAACCCAAGTACTGGGGCATCTTCTGCTTTCCCAGGTGGATTCACAGGGAGCTGGATCGGAAGTGGGACAGCTGGGACAAACTGGGTCCCATGGGATGCTGGGCATTGAAGGTGATGCCACAGCTGGTCCCATTAGGCCAGCTTGTTTGCAATGTGCTCATCAGGCATCAGTATCTGGTTCAAGTCCTGGCTTGAAGTTCAAGGTCAAGCTTTCCATCCGGCTTCCCACTAATGTGCCTGGGAGGCAGAGGATGATGGTACTTGGGTTCTTGCCACCCATGTTAGAAATCTGGATAGAGCTACTGGCTCCTGGCTTTGGCCTGCCTTGTCCAGGCACCTGGGAAGTAAACCAGCGGGTAGCAGATCTCTCCCTGGAGTCAGATTTATACAGACCATGCAAAATATTTAACTAATAACCTTTAGTGTCCTTATTTATGAAATAATAGTCCTACTTAAATCAGAGAGTCAGAAAAAATGACAAATACTCTAGTCTTTGGCAAAATGTGAAATTGCTTTATAAACAAAATATAAGGTTCTTTATTGACTTTAAAAGGGTTCAGAATTAGCATCCATTCTGCTGTGGACTCACGAGTACATGAGGTTTTTTGTTGTTTTTAAGCTCTGGTAGTTTTGCTTCTTGACACGTCGACTGGACCAAAAGAAGCTTGAAAACCCTGTCTCTCAGGGTGGGATTGATGTTTGCATTAAGGTGCTGCCTGGGACGCTTGCATTGCATATCTGAGTGTCTAGATTTGAGACCTGGCTCTGTTCCCTATCTCAGCTTCCTGCTAAATCCCAGCCTCAGGGTCCCACCACTCAGGTGAGACCTGGATTAAGTTTGCAGCTCCTGGTTTGGGCTTGGGGAGTGAACTGTGAGATGGGAGATTCCTCCCACCGCCCATGTGTCTGTGTGTGCACCCATGTGTGTCTACCCTTGAAATAAATAAAAATTTTAAAAGATCATGTCAAAACTTTTGAACTAATAGCAGCATTCCTTCAAATTTCACTTTGCGGCCGGCGCCGTGGCTCAACAGGCTAATCCTCCGCCTTGCGGCGCCGGCACACCGGGTTCTAGTCCCGGTCGGGGCGCCGGATTCTGTCTCGGTTGCCCCTCTTCCAGGCCAGCCCTCTGCTGTGGCCTGGGAGTGCAGTGGAGGATGGACCAAGTGCTTGGGCCCTGCACCCCATGGGGAGACCAGGAAAAGCACCTGGCTCCTGGCTCCTGCCATCGGACGAGCGCGGTGCGCCGGCCACAGCGCGCTGTCAGCGGCGGCCATTGGAGGGTGAACCAACGGCAAAGGAAGACCTTTCTCTCTGTCTCTCTCTCTCTCACTGTCCACTCTGCCTGTCAAAAAAACAAACAAACAAACAAAAAAAAAAACAAATTTCACTTTGCTTTTGTATCACCAGCAGAGCATAGAAAATTAAAAGAAGCATTTTCCAAAGAGAGGTCAGCTTAGTGTGCTGTTATAATTAAAGATATTTGCATGGTCATTTAAATGTATTATGTTAGTTAAGACACTACTTTTTACATATTTCTTAGTGTTAGTATGAATATATTAAAACAAGTAGTGGTACCATTGTCTTTGTGGAATTTTTCCTGGTCAGTATTCCTTTTCATTTTTTTTTTTTAAAGATTTATTTATTTATTAGAGGCAGAGTTACACAGAGGCAGAGAGAGAGAGAGAGAGAGAGAGGGAGGGAAGTCTTCCATCCACTGGTTTACTCCTCAAATGGCTGCAACAGCCAGAGCTGCGCTGATCAGAAGCCAGGAGCCAGGAGTTTCCTCTGGGTGCAGGGGCCTGAGGACTTGGGCCATCTTCCACTGCTTTCCCAGGCTGTAGCAGGGAGATGGATCGGAAGTGGAGCAGCTGGGTCTTGAACTGGTGCCCATATGGGATGCTGGCACTGCAAGTGGCAGCTTTACTTACTACACCACAGCACTGGCCCTATTCGTTGGCTTTTTTCAAAAGAATTTCACCAGTCCTTGAATTGCAGCAGAGCTAGTAAGAGTGCCAATTCTTAAAAAAACAAACCAAAAAGATTTATTTATTTAAAAGGCAGAATGACAGAGAGAAAGAGAGACCAATTATCCATCTGCTTGTTCACTCTCCAAAATGGCCACAATAGCCAGGTCTGGACCAAGCTAAAAAAAGACTTATTTGTTTGAAAGACAGAGTTAGAGAGAGAGAGGGAGATCTTCTATCTGCTGGTTCACTCCCAGACAGCCGAAATGGCCAGGGGTTGGCCAGGCCAGAGCCAGGAGCTTCATCCAGGTCTCCCACATGAGTGGCGGGGGCCCAAGCGCTTGGGCCATCTTCCGTTGCTTTTTCCAGGCCATCAGCAGAGAGCTGGATAAGAAGTAGAGCAGTCAAGACATGAACCAGTGTCCATATGGGATGCCAGCATCTCAGGCAGCACTAGGTCACAACGTCTGGCCCAGGAATCTGTTTTCAAAAAAAGGGCTGGATAGTTATTGAGGCTAAAATTTTCACAATGATTGATTAATATGTTCTCTTTGATTCCATTAACCTATCAATAGTTTATATGGAAGGGAGCCCTGAATTATTCTTGAAGGTATTCTTTCTATAATTTGTCCCTGTTTTTTCCCTAAGATTATAAAATCAAATTAAGGTTTTCCTTAGGAATTACACAATCCCCTGTGCCATTTCATTTTTTTTTATTTTTGATTTTTTAAAGATGTATTTATTTATTTGAAAGAGTTAAAGAGAGAGAGGGAGAGAGAGATCTACCGTCTGCTGGTTCAGACCCCAGATGGCTGCAACAGCCAGGGCTGGGCCTAGCCAAAGCCAGGAGCCAGGAACTTATTTGGGTCTCCCAAGGGTGGCAGGGGCTCAGACACTTGGGCCATCCTCCACTACTTTTCCCAAGCCATTAGCACAGAGTTGGATCGGACATGGAGCATCTGAAACACGAACCGGCACCCATATGGGGTGCTGATGTTGCAGGTGGTGGCTTAGCCTGTTATACCACAATGCTAGACCCCCTGAGCCACTTTAAAAAATAGGAATAAGCAATTCATGAATCATTAGGCTAATTTTTTCACCCTCCAATGGCTGCTGCAGCCAGCGCATCACGCTGATCCAATGGCAGGAGCCAGGTGCTTCTCCTGGTCTCCCATGGGGTGCAGGGCCCAAGCACTTGGGCCATCCTCCACTGTACTCCCAGGTCACAGCAGAGAGCTGGCCTGGAAGAGGGGCAACTGGGACAGAATCCGGCGCTCCGACCGGGACTAGAACCTGGTATGCCGGCGCCGCAAGGTGGAGGATTAGCCTATTGAGCCGCGGCGCCGGCCCATTAGGCCTTCATGGGCTTTCTGAGGCTTTGAGAGGTTGGGGCGAACTGACCTCAAAGCTGTGGACATTTTATCAATATTGTATTAACTCGGTGGGTTTCTTAACGTAGGAACCTTGACTGTCATCCACCCCCCTTGCAAAAAGAGATAGCTGCCTCTGAGACCTGAGGATTGTTTTCATGTCCTTTCCTACTCAGACTGTCATTGTTTTACATACAGTTGTAGTTCTTTATCTTTGCTTCCTTGTGTTCCTTCACTATCCCAAGTGTTTTGTCTTTGTATTTCCATGTGTCTCCCACAGGAGCAGTGGGGTAGGCTATTCCTTAAGCATCAGGCTGGTTGGAGACGGATGTTAGAGAGTTTGCCAGCGTGCTCCCTGTCCTGAAGAAGCAAACACTGACAGTGGGGAGAGAACCAGATAATCCAACACAGAGCTAAGCGGCCCTTCACCGTGTGTAATACACGCTCATTGCCATGTGAGTGACGAGAGTGTTTTGGCGTTCAGAGAAAGTGCAAACTCGTTTAGGCTGGGTAGGGAAGCTTGAGGTGGGTGTGCGTTCCTGAGGTACTAATGAGTTTGTGAAATATGGTGAGTAATTTGCCTGTTCAAAATGATATCACCTGCAGCCCATGCCGCAAGAACACTCAAATGTACAGGAACTTCAAAAAGTTCATGTAGCATCAAATTAAAAGTAAGTTTATTTCGGTGCAGAAACTTTTTAAAGTTCATGTATTTTTTATTACTATGCATTTTCCACAAACTTTTTGGAGTATTACAGGATTATGACATTTTATGAAAAAATTATTTAGTTCTGTTTACTTAAGATATGTTTGTGAAGTCATTTGTTTGCTTTGACTTCTCAGATAGTATTATACTGAATTTCATTATTTTTTTTAGTAGTTTTTATTTATTTATTAGAACACACTTCCGTCCGCTGACTCACTCGCAATGGTCAGGTCTTGGCTGTGCCCGAAGCCGGAAGCTGAGATCTTAATCCAGGTCTCCCACGGGGGTGACCTCTTCCTTGCGTGTTTGTGCAGTTAGATGGTGAGTGAAGTGTTTCCTGTGCTAGTCTGTGTCAGGAGTGTGGCTGGTGTTGCAGCTGTAGATGAGAGGTAATGAGAAACAGAGGCTGGTAGCAGAGCTGACAGGCAGGAGATGCATATGAAGGGTTATTTTCATTTTTTAATAAGATTTATTTTATTTATTTGAAAGGCAGAGTGACAGGGAGATACAGAGATCTTCCATCTTCTAGTTCACTCTCCAAATGGCTACCTCAGCCAGGACGGGCTGGGGCTGGGCCAGATGGAAGCCAGGAGCCTGGAACTCCATCCTGGTCTCCCACAGGGGTGGCAGGGGCCCAGGTACTTGGACCATCATCCACTGCTTCCTGGGCTCATTAGCAGGGAGCTGGATCAGAAATGGAGCAGTTGGAACTCAAACTGGTTAACCTGCTGCGCCACAACACCAGCCCCTGAAGGATGATTTTCTTTCTTTTTTTAAATTTATTGTGGAAGTCACAGATTTACAGAGAGCAAGGGAGGGACGGGTTGGGGGAAAGAGAGATTGAGATTCCATCCTCCGGTTCACTCCCCAGATGGCCACAATGGCCAGCGCTATGCCAGGCTGAAGCCAGGAGTTCAGAACTCCTTCTGGGTCTCCCATGTGGATGCCAGGGGCCTAAGTACTTAGACTGTTTGCTGCTGCTCTTCCAGGCCATCAGCGGGAAACTGGATTAGAAGTGGAGCAGCTGGTATACAACCTGGCACCATATGGGGTGCCAGCATCGCAGGTGGAGGTGTTACTTGCTACACCACAGTGCTAGCCCTTGAAGGGTGATTTTTGAAGTAGAGTTTATTACCTAGTTATTTTCTGTCCCTTACCTGCATTTAGTCATGGATGTTCTAATTTTGACACTAGATGACTGAGACAACTGTGCAGATGACAGAATTCAAATATGAGTTATTTTGGATTTCTGTTTTTAAACTTTAAAAAAAAAATTATTTATTTGAGGGGGCCGGCGCAGTGGGTTAAAGCCCTGGCCTGCAGTGCAGGCATCCCATATGGGTGCTGGTTCGTGTCCTGGCTGCTCCTCTTCCAATCCAGCTCTCTGCTATGGCCTGGGAAAGCAGTGGAGGATGGCCCAAGTACTTGGGCCCCTGCACCTGCATGGGAGACCTGGAGGAGGCCCCTGGCTCCTGGCTTCAGATCGGTGTGGCTCTGGCAGTGCAGCCATCTGGGGAGTGAACCAGCAGATGGAAGACCTCTCTCTGTCTCTACCTCTCTCTGTAACTCTGTCTTTCAAAAAAATAAAATAAATCTTTTTAAAAAATTATTTGAAAAGCATAGAGACAAAGAGACAGGTATCTCCCATCTGAATTTGCTCTCAAGATACCTGCCGCAGCAGGGCTGGGGCAGGCCAAAGCCAGGAGCCAAGAATGTACTTCCAGTCTCCCATGTGGATGAGAGGGACCCAAGGACTTGAGCCATCACCTGCTGCTTCCCAGGGGGCACATGAGCAGGAAGCTGGAACAGGGCAGAAGCAGGACTCAATCCCAGGCGCTCTGGTAGGGGATACGGACTTCCCCGCTGTGATGTAATCACTGAGTCAATTGCCTGCCGCTTGGAGGTTTTTTTTTTTTTTCTTTTTTTAAGATTTATTTATTTGAAAGGCAGAGTTAGAGAGAGGGAGAGACAGAGAGAGAGATCTTCTATCTGCTGGCTCTCTCCCCAAAAGGCCACAATGGCCAGAGATGGTCCAGTCTGAAGCCAGGAGCCAGGAGTTTCTTCTGGGTCTTCATGTGGCTGCAGGAGCCCAAGCACTTGGGTCATCTGCTGCTGCTTTCCCAGGCCACAGCAGGGAGCTGGATTTCGAACCTGTGCCCTTATGGGATGCCAGCACTGCAGGCGGCGGCTTCACCTGCTGTGCCACAGCACTGGCCCCCACCTTGGAGGTATTTAAGATGAAAGTTTAGGCTGCACATCCAGGTATAGGGACTAGTCTAGACATTAGGAAAACAGGATTGTAGTTTTGGAGAGAGATCAGGGCAGAGGGTGAAGTCTAGGAGTCTGCATGGAGATGACAGTTTGTATTGCCAGAGAGAGAACTTCTAAGAAAAATTCAGATCACTTTGGTTACCATGGTTAACAGCAGAAACTTAAGTAATTAACATGTTAAAGCATCTTTCTGTTGGGAGGCTGGAGTTGGATCCTGAGAGTTTTTAGTTTTCCCATTTTGGGACCTGCTGCTAGATGGCAGTAGTGATCAATGCCGAGAGCAAGGAAGGCAAGTGTACAAACAGTCATAGCTGAAGTCTAGTTCATGTGCTTAGTAAAGTTACACCAACAGTGCATTATTTTCAGTCATTTTTATCCGTCACATCAGCTCTCTAAGTGTGTTTTTTTTTCCCCCTCTTAATATCCGGGTTTTGCAGGATGGTTCAAGAATTATCCCTTTTGTTGGTTGTTTCTTTTGAAGTCAGGGTCGTTTACTGTGTTCAGAAGAGAGGAAATGAACGTGGCAGATTCTGATCTCCCCATGATACGCACCAAAAATGGCTAAAAGGGCTGACACTGCTGTATGTTTACAAGCTATAAATATTTATATTTAAGGGTTTCACCCTTTGATTTCTATTTCAACATACTCATTTAGATATTCTAATTTGGAATAGTAAATAGTGAATGCACTTCAAAATGTGAAGAAGAGCGTATGGCTGTCGGTTTACAAATGTGTATAAAATACTGCCTTATGTAGGATGAGAGACGAGGTAACACGGTCATAGTGTCAGAAAGCTTCTTCTGGGCCTAATCCACGGTGGGTCTTTAAAGATTCATTAGTACATTAAAGTATCTTTCTGTTTGGCAACTTACGGAACACTTACTTGCGTGCTGTGCATCCACTTCAGCAGTACCTGCCTACGCAGTATACTGTCTGTGCCACACAGTGGTGTTTTGATCTGTGGCAGATCGTGTATACCAGAGAAGGCCCATGAGATCACATTGTCTGGGATGTTGAAGCCCTCATGGTTTGTGTGAGTTCACTCTGTGATATTTACATGCTGCAGAATTTGTCCAATGATGCATTTCTCAGAATGGATCCCTGTAGTCGAGCTATACTTGATGGTATATACTTTTATATACACATGCATTTGTTTATCAGTACATAAAAGAAGTGGAAATCATATCTTATAGTTCTGTAAGTTTTTAAAAATATTTATTTATTTATATGAAAGGCAGAGACAGAGAAGGAGAAAGAGGGATCCTCCATTCTCTAGTTCCTTCCCAAATGGCTGCAATGACTGCGGCTGGACCAGGCCAAAATCAGGAGCCGGTAGCTTCATCCAAGACTCCCTCTTGGGTGCAGGGGCCCAAGCACTTGGGTCATCCTCTGCTGCTTTTCCAGGCACAATAGCAGGGAGCTGGGTTAGAAGTGGAGCATCTGGAACTCAAACTGGAGCCCATACGGGATGTCGGTGTTGCAGGTGGAGGCTTGACCCACTTTGCCACATTGCCGGTCCCCACTCTCCCCTTTTTAAAGAGTAGGAACCTGACACCCAGAGCCAGGAGAGCCAGGATTTGAACCCTTGCAGTCTGTCATTGCCCATTTGCTCAACCAGTAGGTGGTACCTGTCTCTTTAAACCGCAGATTCTTCATGTTCTTTTTAACTAATAATAATAATAAAACCTCTCTTTTAGGCTCATTGATAGGGTTAAATGGAACAATGCGCGTGAAGAGGCTGACACAGTCACCAGGACTGTTAATGATAGCTGTTGCATGGCTGCTTATCTGATTTGTTTGTGGTTCTTTTTTTTTTTTTTTTAATTATTTATTTTGAAAGTCAGAAGTACACAGAGATTTTACATCCAGTGGTTCACTCTCCCTGTGGTTTCAAGGGCTGAAACACTTGGGCTGTCTTCTGCCTTCCCAGGCCGTTAAGCAGGTAGCTGGATCAGAAGTGGAACAGTTGGGGCACAGACTGGCACCCATGTGGGATGTGGTGTTGCAGGCGGTAACAATACCAGCTTCCCCTTCCCACCCCTTTTAAGATTTGTTTATTCGCTTGAAAGGCAGAGTTAACAGAGAGAGAGAGAGAGAGAGACAAACACAGAAAGAACTTCAATCTGCTGGTTCACTCCGTAAATGGCTTCAACAGCCAGGGCTGGGCCAGGCTGAAGCCAGGAGCTTCTTCCCGGTCTCCCACACAGGTGCAGGGGCCCAGCCATGTTCCAGTGCTTTCCCAGGTACCTTAGCAGGGAGCCAGGACTGTAACCAGCACTCATAGGGGATGGTGGTGCAGCAGGCAGTGGCCTAACCTGCTGTGCTACAACGCTGGCCCCAGGTTCTTTTTTTCTGGCCTCCATTATAGTCTTGCGTTTTTTCTTCCTCTATCTGTCCTTTCAGCAGCGGTTTGTGGGGCTCTGTTGTTGGCCTACTCTTGGCTCTTCCTGTGTTATTCCCCTTCACAACTTCCTGGAGTCCCAGGGCTGAATCCCCGTAGCACACTGGCCCTTAGCCACATTCACAAGCTCTTGATCTTTAATTTGGGTGAAACCAGAGACACGTCTGTGTTTCTTGATTTGGGGATTCCATTTGTGACTCAACTCCCACAGTCACCTGGCCCAGGAATCAGCCTAGATTCTTCCCCTACTCCTCTGTTTCTCCCTCCCTCTCACTTGCAAGTCCAGGCAGTGCCATGGTTCCCTAATTTTGCCTACTAAATGTTTTTCAGGTTGGCTTGTCTTCTCCCCCATGCGGCCCATGACCTCTTGTTTGGACTTCTTCACATTCTTCATAACCTCTCAGCATCCAGCCTTGCATCTCCCCCTTAACTCCATTTTCTGCATTTTTTTAAAAAGATTTATTTACTTATTTGAAAGGCAGAGTTAAGAGTTACAGAGGCAGAGAGAGAGAGAGTGAGAGAGAGAGACAGAGAGAGAATCTGCCATCCGCTCGTTCACTCCCCAAATGACTGCAATGACCGGAGCTGAGCCTGCCTGAAGTCAGGAGCTTCTTTTGGG
Source organism: Sylvilagus floridanus (assembly GCA_949820135.1). NCBI lineage: Eukaryota > Metazoa > Chordata > Mammalia > Lagomorpha > Leporidae > Sylvilagus > Sylvilagus floridanus. The sequence continues at coordinate 17,834,129 of OX463228.1, read as the reverse complement.
TCTCCCACGTGGGTGCAGGGGCCCAAGGACTTGGGCCATCTTCTGCTGCTTTCCCAGGCCATAGCAGAGAGCTGGATCGGAAGTGGAGCAGCCAGGACTTGAACCATATGTGATGCCAGCACTGCAGGCAGCTGCTTTACCCACTACGCCACAGTGCCAGGCCCCCATTTTCTGCATTATTAATGTGGGTGCTGTGCGTGTGGCTCTCTGTAATTTTCTTCTTTAGGACCTGATGTAATCCATTTGTCCCAACTGTTTAATATGACTATGCAGCATAAAAGCTAAACATTACTTAACTTGCCCGTAAGCAGCCAAGTTAAACTGGAGCTCTTCTCATTTGCCTACAGGGACCTCCGTGACCTGGGCCTGCCTTCCTCAGCTTTGCCTCTCATGTATCCTCACACAAGACCCAGCAGGATCAAACAGGTCTCCCCTTCCCTTGCCCCCAGTCCCTTTCCATGCCCATTTTTCCTCATATCCAGTGTATTCAGAGTCCAGTGAGCAGAACGTACCACCCTGAATGCTAAGCCAAGAAATGTAAGCCACTGGGAAGGGAGGAAAGAACCACTGATTATCATTTTGCTGTCGTGGGAATCGGGAGCACAGATTGAGCAGAGAAGCTAATGAAGTGCATTTTATATCATCTGAATTTTAAGTCTTGTTGGTGTATGTAGACATTTAGCAACATGAAACTGAAGGTTAAAAAAGAGATTGTTTGGAGATAAGAATCTGGAAGTGGTTACTCGAAGCTTTTGGTATATGCAAAGTGAATGTCTCAAAATGGAAAGAGAAATTTTCTGCTTCAATCATTATCCCTTTAAGGGCAGAGCCACGTTTTAGTTTCACTGTCTCGCTAGCACAGAAGAGTGCCCGGGGGTGGGCTTTTGCCCTAGTGATTAAGACACCAGTTGGGACACCACATCCCGTATCAGAGTGTCTGTGTTTGACTGACTTCACTCCTAATTACGGTTTCCTGCTAATGCAGACCTTGGGAGGCAGCCTGTGGCGGCTCAAGTGGTTGAGTCCTTGACGCCGTATGGGAGACTTGAATCCGGGTCCCAACTGCTGGTTTTGGCTTCGGTCCATCTCCCGCTGTTGAAGTCATTTAGTGAAGTAGCAGATGGGAGCTCTTATGTCTGCCTCTCAAATAAATAAATAATTTTTAAAAAAGATTTGTTTATTTATTTGAAAGAGTTACAGAGAGGTTGGAGGGAGAGGGAGAGGGGGAGAGAGAGGTCTTCCATCTGCTGGTTCACTCCCCAAATGCCTGCAAGAGTCAGGGCTGAGCCAGGCCGCAGCCAAGAGCCAGGAACTACATCTGTGTCTCCCACGTGAGTGGCAAGGGCCCAAGCACTTGGATCATCTTTTGCTACTTCCCAGGTGCATTAGTAGGAAGCTGGATTTGAAGCAGAGGAGGGACTGGTGTGGTTCAAGTCCTGGCTGCTCCACTTCTGATCCAGCTCTCTGCTATGGCTGGGAAAGCAGTAGAAGATGGCCCAAGTCCTTGAGCCCCTGCACCTGCATGGGAGATCTGAAAGAAGCTCCTGGCTTCGATCAGCCCTGCTCCGGCTGTTGCAGCCATTCAGGGCAGGATTCGAACCTGCGGATGGAAGACCTCTCTCTGCCTCTGCTTCTGCCTCTCCGTAACTCTTTGCCTTTCAAATAAAACAATAAATCATAAATCTTAAAAAAAAAAAAAGAAGCAGGAGCCAGGACTCAAACTGGCACTCTGACATGGGATGTAGATGTCCCAAGCTGTGGTTTAACCTGCTGCACCACAATGCCTGAACCAGGAACTCATATTATTAGATAAGAAGGGACACTTTCGGCAGGAGTTGAAAAAGGTAGCACCTAGGGCAGGTGTTTGGCACAGTGATTAAGACACTTAGATACGCACAGAAACCGGCACAGAAATATTTACAGCAGCTTTCCTCCTGATTGCCAAAAAATTGGAAACAAGTCCTGTCTTTCAGTAGCTGAACAAACTGTAGTACATCCATGCAGTGGAATTTAATCCAGTGATTCAGATAGCTTAAAAAGTTGAACTTTCAAGACAAAAACCGATATGGAGGAACATTAATTGCTTATTGCTTGGTCAAAGAAGCCAGTCAGAACAGGCTACATTCAGTTTGATTATTTGCTATTCTGGGGAAGGCAATACCATAGAGACAGTTAAAAGTCGGCGATTGGCAAGAATCCATGAGATAGGGGGAGTGTGGGCAGGTGGAACATGGGATTTTTGAGTGGTAGAATTATACCATAATAATGAATACATAATATGAATTTGTTAAAACTTGTAGTGTTGCACAACACAAATAGCAAACCCTGATATGCAGTATGAATTTTCGCTAACTTTAAGAAGAAGCTCCTTAGTATTATATTATATGGAAATATTCTGATTCAAACATTTGCCAACTAATGGATGTTCAGATTGTTAGGGTTTTTGGTTCTGCAGTACTACAGTAAATAAATATCCTTTACAAATATTTTTTTTTTTGACAGGCAGAGTTAGACAGTGAGAGAGACAGAGAGAAAGGTCTTCCTTTTCTGTTGGTTCACCCCCCAAATGGCCGCCACGGCCAGCATGCTGCGGCCGGCGCACCACACTGATCCGAAGCCAGGAGCCAGGTGCCCCTCCCAGTCTCCCATCAGGTGCAGGGCCCAAGGACTTGGGCCATCCTCCACTGCCCTCCCGGGCCACAGCAGAGAGCTGGACTGGAAGAGGAGCAACCGGGACAGAATCCGGCGCCCCAACCGAGACCAGAACCCGGGGTGCTGGCACCGCAGGCGGAGGATTAGCCAAGTAAGCCGCAGCGCTGGCCTACAAATATTGTTGAACACATAAGATACCTACACACATACTTGGTTTTTGATAGATTTCTTCTACATATGAGATTGTTGGATTCAGGAAGACATCCAATTCTTGTATTTTCATGTAACATGAGAATAGTTGCTTTAAGAATTTATAGGCCGGCGCCGTGGCTCAACAGGCTAATCCTCCGCCTTGCGGCGCCGGCACACCGGGTTCTAGTCCCGGTCGGGGCACCGGATTCTGTCCCGGTTGCCCCTCTTCCAGGCCAGCCCTCTGCTGTGGCCCAGGAGTGCAGTGGAGGATGGCCCAGGTGCTTGGGCCCTGCACCCCATGGGGAGACCAGGAAAAGCACCTGGCTCCTGGCTCCTGCCATCGGACGAGCGTGGTGCGCCGGCCGCAGCGCGCCGACCGCGGCGGCCATTGGAGGGTGAACCAACGGCAAAGGAAGACCTTTCTCTCTGTCTCTCTCTCTCTCTCACTGTCCACTCTGCCTGTAAAAAAAAAAAAAAAAAAAAAAATTTATACTTCAAATTAAAATGTTTAAAAAGGTCTATTTCATCACTTCCATGCCAGCTTTGATATTAATGTTTAAAATTTTTGCCAATCTGATAAGTGAAAAATAGTATCCTGTTTTGTTTCTTGAACTACAAATAACATCAAACCTCTATTTGTTTTTATTGTCCACTTAAATTTGCCCTTTTATGACTTGACCGCTTCCTTCAGTCATCTGTTTGGATTGCTCCTTTTCACACTAAGGGTATTGGCTCCTTAACGCTCCGTGTGTTCCACAACTTTTCTTCAGTCTCACTTTTCTTTCAGTGGTGTTTTCAGCATGTGGGCTATTTGCTTTTGTGTAATCAGACCTTTCACATTTTCCCTTTATGAAATGTGGTTTTGCTTTAAGAGTCCTCTTCTACTCCAGGATTTTATTTTCTGCTTGTTTTATCTGTGTTAACAATGTGGATCTTCCAGGTTTCTCTGCAGTGAGCAGTTAGAAGAAGCAGGGCTTTTTATTTACATTTATGTCTTTGTTAATACACACATAGTGTAAGATCTGCAGCTCTAGGGTGCAGCTCAGTGAACTTTCATAGACTGAACACATCCGTGCCTCCACTGCTCTGGTCATCGGGGAGTCCCCTCTCACTCATCCCTACCAAAGTTGACCACCCTGGTTTGCCTATGTCTTTTTTAAGTTTTGATAGCCTTTGGGGATATGAGGTCAAGTTTGTTGAAGTTTAGTTTATATTCACATTCACCCTTTTTAAAGAAATGGTACAGTCAGATGAGTTGACAGATGTACGTATGAGACTGCACAGAGTTGTGCAACCACCAGTTGGATTAAGAACTAGAGCACTGGGGCCTGGGTCATGGTGCAGTGGGTTAAGCCGCCATCCATGACACCAGCATCCCATATGGACACCGGTTTGAGTCCTGGCTGCTCCACTTCCAATCCAGCTCTCTGCTGTGGCCTGGGAAAGCAGTAGAGGATAGCTCAAGTCCTTGGACCCCTGTAGCTACATGGGAGACCCAGATGAGACTCTTGGCTTTGAGTGGCTTAGCCCTGGCTGTTGTGGGCATTTCGGGAGTGAACTCTCTCTCTGCTTCTCTGTAACTCTTTCAAATAAAAAGATAAATCTTAAGAAAAAAAAAAGAAGAAGAAGAAGAAGAAAAAGTGGAACGTTTCCATCACCCCATGAAGTTTCCTGTACCCCTTCACAGTGCCATCCTCCTAACTTCAGCCCCTGGCAATCACTGATCTGATTCCAAGTCCCTATCATTTTGCCTTTTCGAGCATGTTAAAGAATTTTGTATACATATACACACATAAATATGTATAAAATATGTTGCCTTTAATGTTGCGTATTTCACTGATTGTTCCTTTCGTATTGCTGAGTCAGATTTCCATAATTTGAATATACCACAGTTTGTCTGTTTTCAGACTGTAGATATTTATGTTTCCATGTTATGTTTCCATTTGCCGTTATGCATAAAGTGGTGATGAACTTTGTTATAGGTCTTTGTGTTACATATGATTTTAATTCTCTTGAGCAGATATGCAAAAATAGGATTTCTGGGTGTGCACTTTACTTCATAAGAAACTATCAAATTGCTTTCCAAAGTGGCTGTACCTTTTATTTATTTATTTATTTTTAAGATTTTATTTATTTGGGAGGTAGAGTTACAGACAGAAAGAGGAACAAACAAAGAAAAGTCTTTCAGCTGCTGGTTCACTCCCCAAATGGCCACAACAGCCAGAGCTGGGCGATTTGAAGCTAGGAGCCAGGAGCTTTTTCCAGATCTCCCATGCAGGTGCAGGGACCCAAGCAATTGGGCCATCTTCCACTGCTTTCCCAGGCCACAGCTGGATCGGAAGAGGAGCAGCCGGGACATGAACTAGCGCCCATATGAGATGCCAGCACTGCTGGTGGAGGCTTAACCCACTGTGTCACAGCACTGGCCCCGGCTATACCATTTTACCATCAGTGTATGACAGCCCCTGTTGGTTTTTGGAATTATCAGTCATTTTAAGTAGTAGTCAGGTTAGTAGATGTGCAGTATTATCCTATTGTATGTGTATGTTTAGAGATTTCATTATTTATTTTACAGAGTGAGAGAGAGGGAAAGACATAAAGATCTTCCATTTGTGGTTTCCTCCCTAAATGGCTGCAACTTCCAGGGGTAGGCCAAGCCAAAGTCAGGCGCTCCAGCCTGGCCTCCTACACAGATGCTGGGGTCCAAACACTTGGGCCTTCTTCCACCGCTCTCCCACGCACATTTGCAGGCAGCTGGATCAGAAGTGGAGTCAGGTCTGGAAGTGGCGCTCTGATGTACGATACTGGCATCTCAAGCAGTAGCTTAACCTGCCACACTACAACACCTGCACTGCTATTGTGCTTTTTACTTGCGTATCCCTGAGGACTGAAGGCGCTGAGTTTCTTTCCATGTGCTGGTTGTCATCCGTATGCTTTTTCTTGATGAAGTCTGTTAAAATATTTTATCACTTTAATTGGGTAATATTTGTCTTATTGGCTACAAGACTTTGTATATTCCTGATACAAATTCTTTCTCAGGTATGTGCTTTGCAAGTGTGTTCTCCCAATCTAGTTTGCAAATTTGTTTTTTAACTATTTTTGAAAAAGCAGAAGTTCTAAATTTTAATTGTCAAAATTTTCTTTTGTGGTTCATGCTCTTTATTTATTTATTTTTTAAGATTTTATATATTTATTTGAGAGGTAGAGTTACAGACAGCGAGAGAGAGAGAGAGAGAGTGAAAGGTCTTTCATTCGCTGGTTCACTCCCTAAATGGCCACAATAGCAGGGACTGGGCTGATCCAAAGCCAGGAGGTAGGAGATTCTTCCAGGTCTCCCACACGGGGTCAGGGGCCCAAGGACTTGGGCCATCTTCTATTGCTTTCCCAGGCCATAGCAGAGAGCTGGAATTGGAAGTAGAGGAGCTGGGACTCAAACCAGTATCCATATGGGATGCCAGCGCCATAGGCGGAGGATTAACCTACAGCGCTGCAGCACCGACCCCCTTTATGTTCTAGTGATATTTACCTAACCAAAGAACAGTTTTTTCCTAGAAGTTTTGTAATTCTTACATTTAGGTCTATTTTGAGTTAATACTTGTTTCGACTTTTCCTTTGTCTGATATTAGTAAGTCACTGCAGCTTTGTTCTTATTTGCATGTATATCTTTTTTATTTTATTTTATTTTTTTTTTATTTTTTGACAGGCGGAGTGGACAGTGAGAGAGAGAGAGACAGAGAGAAAGGTCTTCCTTTGCCGTTGGTTCACCCTCCAATGGCTGCCGCGGACAGCGCGCTGCGGCCGGTGCACCGCGCTCATCCGATGGCAGGAGCCAGGTGCTAGGTGCTTTTTCCTGGTCTCCCATGGGGTGCAGGGCCCAAGCACTTGGGCCATCCTCCACTGCACTCCTGGGCCACAGCAGAGGGCTGGCCTGGAAGGGGGGCAACCGGGACAGAATCCGGCGCCCTGACCGGGACTAGAACCCGGTGTGCCGGCGCCGCAAGGCGGAGGATTAGCCTGTTGAGCCACGGTGCCGGCCTGCATGTATATCTTTTTCCATATACTTTTAACCTGTTTGTGGCTTTTGTAATTATTGATATTATGGGATTCAGATCTACAGATTATTTCTGTATTTTGTGTTTTTCTCATCAGTTCTTGATTCATTTTCTTTTCCTGCCTTTTTTTTTTTTAAACAGGCAGAATTAGAGAGAGAGAGAGAGAGAGAGAGAGAGGGAGGGAGAGGTCTTCCTTCCATTGGTTCACCCCCCAAAATAGCCGTTATGGCCGGCGCTGCACCAATCCGAAGCCAGGAGCCAGTTGCTTCCTCCTGGTTTCCCACGCGGGTGCAGGGCCCAAACACTTGGGCCATCCTCCACTGCCCTCCCAGGCCACAACAGAGAGCTGGACTGGAAGAGGAGCAACTGGGACAGAACTGGTGCCCCCAACTGGGACTAGAACCCAGTGTGCTGGTGCCGCAGGCGGAGGATTAGCCTAGTAAGCCGTGGCACCTGCCTCCTGCCTTCTTTTTGATTAAGCATTTTTTTATTATTCCATTTTATTTCCATAATTGGTTTGTGAATTGTTTTTCTAGTGGTTGGTCTAGGGTTCGCAATAAAAGCCTTAACTTGTTCAATGCTCCCTTGAAATAATACACCGTTTTATGTTTTAAGAACCTTAAAGTATTATGCTTCTATTTCCCCCTTTCTGTTGTCTGTTGCTGTTACAGATTTCACCTTATGGATGCTATAAGTTCCTCAGCATGTTATTAATAGTTTTTGCTTTAGATACTTTTAAGGAAAATTAAGAAAGGAAAAAAAGTCTTATATTTACTTTGTTTTTACAATTTCCAGTGTATTTTATTTCTTTGTATCAGTCCAGATTTCCATCTAGTATTCTGGTTGAACAACATTTCTAGTTTTGCAGATACGCTAGCAATGAATCTTCTGTTTGAATGTTTTTCTGTAATCCTCGGTTTTGGAAAAGGGATTTGGCTTCCCAATTTACACAGATAGCTAAATCCCAAACCACAAGTCGATGGTCTTGAGGATGGACACTTGGTTCAACTAGGGAGTCTAAAAGCGGAGCCTTTGGGAAGTGCTTGGATTGGGTGCGTTACCACAGTGGCTGTGTTAGGGGCGCCCACAGGGACGTGGACACGAACATGCTCCCTGTCTGCTCCCTGTTTCACCACAGGACCTCTCCACTGTCATGGCCTCTCCCACCATCGTCAGTGCTCCCTGGCTCACCACATGGCCTCTCCACCGTCGTCAGTGCTCCCTGGCTCACCACAGGGCCTCTCCCACCATCGTCAGTGCTCCCTGGCTCACCACATGGCCTCTCCCACCGTCGTCAGTGCTCCCTGGCTCACCACATGGCCTCTCCCACCGTCGTTAGTGCTCCCTGGCTCACCACATGGCCTCTCCCACCGTCGTTAGTGCTCCCTGGCTCACCACATGGCCTCTCCCACCGTCGTCAGTGCTCCCTGGCTCACCACATGGCCTCTCCCACCATCGTTAGTGCTCCCTGGCTCACCACATGGCCTCTCCCACCGTCGTCAGTGCTCCCTGGCTCACCACATGGCCTCTCCACCATCATAGTGCTCCCTGTCTGCTCCCTGACTCACCACGTGGCCTCTCCCACCATCATCAGTGCTCCCTGTCTGCTCCCTGACTCACCATGTGGCCTCTCCCACCGTCGTCAGTGCTCCCTGGCTCACCACATGGCCTCTCCCACTGTTGTCAGTGCTCCCTAGTTCACCACAAGGCCTCCTCCCACCATTGTCAGAGCTCCCTAGCTCACTACGTGGCCTCCTCCCACCATCATCAGTGCTCCCTAGCTCACCACGTGGCCTCATGCCACCATCATCAGTGCTCCCTGTCTGCTCCCTGGCTCACCACGTGGCCTCTCCCACCATCGTCAATGCTCCCTGGCTCACCACATGGCCTCTCCACCATCATCAGTGCTCCCTGGCTCACCACATGGCCTCTCCCACCGTCGTCAGTGCTCCCTGGCTCACCACATGGCCTCTCCACCATCGTCAGTGCTCCCTGGCTCACCACATGGCCTCTCCCACCGTCGTCAGTGCTCCCTGGCTCACCACATGGCCTCTCCCACTATTGTCAGTGCTCCCTAGTTCACCACAAGGCCTCCTCCCACCATTGTCAGTGCTCCCTGGCTCACCACGTGGCCTCCTTCCACCATCATCAGTGCTCCCTGTCTGCTCCCTGACTCACCACGTGGCCTCTCCCACCATCATCAGTGCTCCCTGACTCACCACGTGGCCTCCTCCCATCATCGTCAATGCTCCCTGTCTGCTCCCTGTTTCACCACAGGACCTCTCCACCATCGTCAGTGCTCCCTGGCTCACCACATGGCCTCTCCACTGTCGTCAGTGCTCCCTGGCTCACCACATGGCCTCTCCACCGTCGTCAGTGCTCCCTGGCTCACCACAAAGCCTCCTCCCACCATTGTCAGTGCTCCGTGGCTCACCACGTGGCCTCCTCCCACCGTCGTCAGGCCATGCTGTTGGCCAGGTCAATAAGGCCGCCCTATCTTGGACTGTGAACCTCCAAACATGAGCAAAAATAAACCTTCCTCAGATGTTTGTTATAGTGATGAAAATCGAATACAGGGATTTTTGTTGAACACAGAGCTTTGTGTTGACAGGTTACTATTTTTTCCCCAATGCTTTTAAAGTGTCATTCCTTTGTTCTCCGGCTTGCATAGTTTTGGATGAGAAGTCCCATCCACTGATTCTATTGTGGATCGAAAATATTATTTTAAGGCCGGCGCCGCAGCTCAGTAGGCTAATCCTCCGCCTTGCGGCGCCAGCACACCGGGTTCTAGTCCTGGTTGGGGCGCCGGATTCTGTCCCGGTTGCCCCTCTTTCAGGCTAGCTCTCTGCTGTGGCCTGGGAGTGCAGTGGAGGATGGCCCAAGTGCTTGGGCCCTTCACCTGATGGGAGACCAGGAGAAGCACCTGGCTCCTGGCTTCGGATTGGTGCGGTACGCCGGCTGCAGCACGCTGGCCACAGCGGCCATTGGAGGGTGAACCAACGGCAAAGGAAGACCTTTCTCTCTGTCTCTGTCTCTCTCTCACTGTCCACTCTGCCTGTCAAAAAAAAATATTTTAAAAAAGGTATCCACTAAATGTGTACAGACTTTGCTTTCTTGTCATTATTTCCCAGATAGTACAGTTTAATAACAATTTATATAGCATTTACGTTGTTTGACTTTTTTTAAGAAACATTTCTTTATAAGAAATATTTATTTGAAAGGCAGAGTTTGATAAATATATGTGTGTGTGTGTGTATATATATATATATATATATGTAGAGAGAGGTTGTGGGGGAGGGAGGGAGAGATAGAGAGACACCTTCCACTTGTGGGATTCACTCCCCAGATGCCTGCAATGGTTGGAGCTGGGCCAATCTGAAGCCAGGAGCCTGGAGCTTCTTCCGAGTCTCCCGCGTGGGTGCAGTGGCCCAAGGATTTGGGCCATCTCTCACTGCTTTCCCAGGATATAGCAGAGAGCTGGATCGGAAGTAGAACAGCTGGGACTTGAACTGCGCCCATATGGGATTGTGCTGCAGGCAGCAGCTTAACCTGCTACGCCCCAGTGCCAGCCCCGTTGTTAGGTATTACAAGTAATCTAGAGATGATTTAAGTACTGCTTGCAAATATTATGCCACTTATACGGGACTTGCACAGCAACAGATTTTCATGGTTGTGGGGTTTCTGGAGCCAACCCCCGAGTGGACACAGAGGTAACTGAAGGGCTTACCTTTGCTCCTTTGACTGCAATGCTGCTTTTCTCTTTGTTTTTGCTTCTCAGGGGATCCAGGAATGTCTGCCTGTCTGTCTCTGTCTCACTGTGTGTGTGTGTGTGTGTCTGTATCCTGAGCTGCCTGGATCTGTGCTTTGGCCAGTGTCTCTTAGGTGTTTCTGAGTCCTTTTGGCACTTGATTTATATGTATGTTGGTCTGTGTGATGTTCCATAGCTCAGGGATGCTCTGTGTGGGTTTTATCCCCAACTCACTTGTGTTTCTTTTGGTATTCAGTTTGGATCATTCAAAAAAAATTCTTTTAAAGGCTTTATTAATTTATTTGAAAGGCAAAGCAACAGAAAGAGAGAAGAAGCATGAGCAAGAGGGAACGATACCTTCTATCCACTGGTTCACTCCCCAGATGGCCAGGAGCCAGCAGCCCCATCCTGCTCTCCCACACGGGTGACGAGGGCCCAGTCACCTGGGCCGTCTTCCCAGACATTAGCAAGAATCAGAAGCAGACAGCAGGAGTGCCAGTATGAGGTGCCAGCATTGGTAAGCACCGGGTTAAGCTGCCGCACCAAGCGCTGGCCCCAGTTTGGATCATCTTCGTGACCGTAATCAAGTTTACTGATTCTTCCTCCAGCTGTTTTGAAACTACTGATAAGCCCTTTGAAAGAATTCTTCATCTTTTATATGGTGTTTATTTTAATTCTTATTTTCATCTCTCTACTGAAAGAAAAACTCCATCTGTTCATAGTTTTTGTCCACTTGATCTCTTAATCATAGGTTTTTTTTTTTCAATTGAAAAATTGAAAAATAATTTGTGTAACATTGACCATTTTAGGCTGTGAGACTCTAGGAAGCCTTCCCCTGCTAGTTCAGGTGCTCACGTCGCACTCTGGCGTGCCCGGGTTCCGCACGCAGGTCTGGCGCTGACTGTGGCTGCTTGTTGCTGAGAACCCTGGGAGGCAGCAGGCAGGCCCAGGTAATTAGGTTCCTGCCACCTTCACTGGAGACCTGGGTCGAGATCCCAGCTCTTGGCTTCTGCCTGGCCCAGCTCTGGCTGTGGGGGATAATTGCGGAGAACATCAGTGAATGAAAGTTCCATCTTTTCTCTTCCCCTGTCTGCCTCTTGAGTAAATACATTTTTACAAAATTAAAAAGAAAGAATTAAAGTGTATAATTGCATGGTTTTTAGTGTGATCATAGTGTTGTGTAGCCATTACTACTGTATAATTGCAGAAGATTTTTACCACCTAAAAAATAGAAATTCCATATTCCCAATTTTCTCCTTCCTCTCTTTCTGTTCAATTTCCTATCATTGATATTTCATCTAAATAGAATCCTGTGGTCTTTTGTGACTTTCACGTAACATAAGATTTTCAAGAATCATCCTGGTTGAAGCATGTATCAATATTTCAGTCATTTTTAGGGCCAAATAATATTCCATTATATGGCTGCATGTACCACATTTTGTTCATTCATTAGTTGATGGACATTTGACTTATTTCCATTTCTTAGCTATTGTGGATAATACTACTCAACATTCATGCATGAACATATGGTTAATTTTTTTTTTTTTTAATTAGGGAGAGTTAGCGAGAGAGACATAGAGAAAGGTCTTCCTTCCGATGGTTCACCCCCCCAAATGGCCCCTACGGCCAGCACTGCACTGATCTGAAGCCAGGAGCCAGGTGCTTCTTCCTGGTCTCCCAAGTGGGTGCAGGGCCCAAGCACTTGGGCCATCCTCCACTGTCTTCCTGGGCCACAGCAGAGAGCTGGACTGGAAGAGGAGCAACCAGACTAGAACCCAGTGCCCATATGGGATGCTGGCACCGCAGTTGGAGGATTAACCAAGTGAGCCATGGCGCTGGCCCCTAACATGGTTAACTTTATGAGAAATTGCTAGCCTATTTTCCACAGACATTGGTAAATTCTATATTCCCACCAGCAGTGTGTAAGGGGTCTAATTTCTTCATTTCCTTTTTTAAAAAGATGTATTTGCTTATTAATTTGAAAGGCAGAGCATTGGAGAGAGAGAGATAGAGACAGAGAGATCTTCCACCTACTGGTTCACTCCCCAGATGGTTATAATAGCTAGATCTGGGCCAGATCAGAGCTAGCAGCCAGAAACTCTCCATCCAGGTCTCCCACATAGGGCCCAAATACTTGGGCCATTTTTCGCTGCCTTTTCAGCATTAGCAGGAAGCTGGGTCAGAAGCAGACATCAGGGGCTGGTGCTGTGGCGCAGTGGGTTAAAGCCCCAGCCCACAGTGCTGGTAAACCATATGGACACCGGTTCTAGTCCTGGCTGCTCCACTTCCGAACCAGTTCTCTGCTATGGCCTAGGAAAGCAGTAGAAGACCAGGACAAAGCTTCTGGCTTTGTATCAGCTCAGCTCTGGCCATTGCGGTCACTTGGGGAGTGAACCAGCAGAATGGAAGACCTCTCTCTCTCTGGTTCTATCCCTCTCTGTAACTCTGTCTTTCAAGATAAATAAATCTTTAAAAATAATAATAATAATAAAGCAGATTTCAGGACTCAGACCTGTACTCTGATACAGCTTAACCTGCTGCACTGAATGTCAGCTCCCATTTTCTTTCTTTAAGATTTGTTTTATTTATTTGAAAGGCAGAGTTACAGAGAGGAGAGAGAGGTCTTCCATCCACTGGTTCACTCCCCCATGGCTGCCACGGCCGGAGTTTAACTGAACCTCAGCTTCTTAACTGCTAGGCTGAACACCCACTCCCAGTTGCCTCGTTTCTTGACAATCTGTTGGTTTCTTTTAGGCCATGTCTTTGTCTCTTTAAGACTGGATTCTGGACATGGTACATGGAACACTAGAGACTGAGATAAACACTGTTGACCTGTGGAACGGACACCTCCACGCTTTTGCCCTGCCCTGAGTGTTGGTTGGGGCTTGAACAGTCTGATCGGGTAGGGTTTTGTTGTTGCTGTTGTTACTTGAACACACTTCGGTCGGGCCTGGGATGCTGGAGAGTTTCTCTTGACCTTGCTGCAATGTTTCAGCAGGTGCGGCTTCCCTGTGCCGGGCAGGGGCTTCTCTCTGCTCTGGTTCCTCTTCCCCAGCGACGGTGAGCGTTCTTTACTCGATGTGAGGAATGCTCTTCGTACATAGTGGGAGCAGGGAGTCGTTCTCCTGGATGTGTTTTGTTTTGGGATGTTTTTTCAAATTTGTAAAATATCTTTATTCTATATCTACATTGTTAACTTGACTAGCTAAGAAAATTCTAGGTTAGAAATAGTTTTCATCCAGCACTTTGAAGGCATTATGCCACATTTGTCCAGTAGATGCTGTTGAGACGTCTGATGCCACTGTGAGTCTTCAGTTCGGGTGACCTCTTTTTTCTGTGGATGCTTTCACCCTTTAATTTTCCCTTTATCTCCATATTCTGAAATTTTGAGATATATGCACATTGAGACAGGTCTTTTAAAATATTAATTGGGCTGGCGCCGCGGCTCTAGGCTAATTCTCTGCCTGCAGCGCTGGCACACTGGGTTCTAGTCCCAGTCGGAGTGCCAGATTCTGTCCCAGTTGCTCCTCTTCCAGGCCAGCTCTCTGCCATGGCCCGGGAGTGCCGTGGAGAATGGCCCAAGTGCTTGGGCCCTGCACCCCATGGGAGACCAGGAGAAGCACCTGGCTCCTGGCTTCGGATCAGCGCGGTGCGCCAGCTGCAGTGGCCATTGGGGGGGTGAACCAACGGCAAAGGAAGACCTTCTGTCTCTCTCTCTCTCACTGTCCACTCTGCCTGTCCATAATAATAATAATAATAATAATAATTAATTGGTATCCTCTTTGCTGAACACTTACTTTTTTCCTCTTCCTTCTCTCCTTTTGGACTTAATATTTTAGGGTGTTTGTTTTTCTACATTGCGCAAGTGCTTTGATTTTCTTTCTTATTTTCCTTCTCTCTCTTTTTACACTATAACTACTTTATTTATTTGAAAGGTGGAGTGACAGAGAAAGAGATCTTCCATCTGCTGGCTCTTTCACCAAATACCCACCACAACAAGGCCTGGGCCAGACTGAGGCTGGGAACCAGCATCTTCATCTGGGTCTCCCTTGTGAGTGGCAGGACCCCAGCTCTCGGGCCACCATCCACTGCCTGCTCAGCGCAGTAGCAGGAAGCTGGGTCAGAATGGGAGGCAGGAGTGGATCTCAGGCACGCTGATCTGGGGTGCAGGTGTCCTGAGCGGTGGTTTAACCCGCTGTACCACAATGCCTGCCTCCTTGTCTTTTTCTCTTCTTATAAGGACCGTTCCTCAGCTGCATCTTTCAGCTCTTCTACAGATTTCTCTATTTTTGCTATCTTATTTTTGATTTTCAAGAACTCTTTCTCATTCTCTGAATGTTCTTACTGTTTGTTGAAATGTGAGATACAATAAAAAGCTTGGTGAATTTCCTGTCGTGCTTGTATAGGCGCCATGCTAATCTTCCCTGTCATGCCAGTTTCCATATGTTTGTGGCTGAAGCCAGCATCATAATGTGTTTTGAGATCTTTGGGGGCGCAGTGGGCTAAGCCTCCACCTGCAGCACTTGCATCCCATATGGGTGCCGGTTGATGTCCTGGCTGCTCCTCTTCTGATCCAGCTTTCAGCTGTGGCCTGGGAAGGCAGTAGAAGATGATCCAAGTGCTTGGACCCCTGCACCCACGTGGGAGACCCAAAGCTTGGTTTCTTGCTTTTGATTGCCTCAGCTCTGGCTGTTGTGGCAATCTGGGGAGTGATCCAGCGGATGGAAGACCTCTCTCTGTCTGTAACTCTCTCAAATAAATAAATAAAATCTTATTTTAAAAAAGAAAAAGATTTCCAAATGTATACTTCTGTGTATAATCACCATCCCAGAAAATGCCCTCGTTGTATTTCCTTGTCTGTACCCCTCAAAAACTAACTAGTACTCTAAATTCTACTGTTATAGATTTGTTTTGCCTGTTCGTGTTTCTCTTTTAAAAATTTCATTTACTTATTTTCATTTTATTTGAAAGAAAGAGACAGAGAGTTCTCCCATCTGCTGGTTAATTCCCCAGATGCCTGCAGCAGCCAGAGCTGAGTCAGCTGGGAACAAAGAGCCAGTAACTTTCATCTGGGTCTTCCACCTGGGTGGCAGGGACTCAACGATTTGAGCCATCACCTGCTGCCTGGCAGGGTGCACACTGACAGGAAGCTGTGTTCAGAACTGGGACTTGGGCCTGGCCCCGCTGAACTGGGATGTGGGCGTCCCGAGCAGCAGCTTCACCACTTCGCTGAACACCAGCTCCTGTTGTGCCTGGTCTTAATTGTATAAATGAATCGTACTGCACTCTCTGTGTTAGACTTCTTTCAGCAGCGGTTCTGAGATTACCCATGTTGTGGGGTGAAACAGTTTGTCTCATTGCTGTGTAGGATTTCATTGTGTTAATCTATCTCGATTTATCGGTAAAGCCTCAACAATTGGATAATTAATTAATCATATAATTAACTTAAAAGCTTTGAATTATCCTAAAAGTGGACTGACAATGTTATATTGGCTTGTTGCTTAGGCCAGATACCTCAGTAGCATTTCTGAGACCTCTTATGCATTCTTTCTAGGAAATTCTGTTTGCTCTTCTCTCATCGTTGTGACCTGAATCCAGCCATGTCCCCTCATCATCATAGCTGTTGCCCAGAATTTTGCACACAAAACTCTTAACTCCCTTTTTTTTTAAAATAAAAAATATTAATTTTAATTTTTAAAGTCATAGTTACAGTTTTGAAAGTCACAGTTACATAGTTATGAGAGAAGGAAAGAGAGATCTTTCATCTGCTGGTTCACTCCCCAGATGCAGCTGAACCTGGCCAGGCTGAAATCAAAAGCCAGGAGCTTCTTCCAGGTCTCCCACATGGGTAGCAGAGGCCCACGCAAACACTTGGACCATCTTCTGCTACTTTTCCCAGGCCATTAGCAGGGAGCTGGATCGGAAGTGGAGCAGCCGGGACACTGTCCGGCACCTTTATAGGATGCGGGCATTGTGGCTGGGGTTTACACGCTACAACACAGCCCCGGCCCCTCTCACTCTTATTGCAAAGTCTGTTCTCCAGACAGCAACCAGACAGATGGGTCACGGTGTCTGCCTGCAGGGGCTTGCTTTCTCACAGGTGAGTGAGGGCTAGCATTCTCACCGCCCTCCACAAAGCTCTTAGCTGGCTCTAGGTAGCTCTTTAGCCTCCTTTCCTGCCCCACTCACTCTTTCTGTGACTCGGCTAGAGCTGTGCTGGCGTACTTGCTGTTTCTCTCTGCCCCACATAACCAGTTCCTTGCTCCTCCTTTCACTCTGGTCTCATGGGAGAGACTTTCCCTTAATAATGGAATCTAAAAACCCTTTTCTGTCTCATTTTTCTTGTCTTACTCTTCATTATGTTTTTGTAGCACTCATTGAAAGATATATTTTATTATAATTAGCTGTTTGTCTTTTTATAAAAAATTATTTATTTACCTGAGTTAGAGAGAGAGATCAGTCTTCCATCCAGTGGTTCACTCCCCAGATGGCTGCAGAGGCCAGGACTGGGCCAGGCTGAAACCAGGAGCCAGCAGTTTTTCTAGGTCTCCCACGAGGCTGGCAGGGGTCCAGACACTTTAGCCTTCTTCTGCTGCTTTTCCCAGGCTATTATCAGGGAGGTGGATGGGAAGTGGAACAGCCGGGATTTGAACTGATGCCCATATGGGATGCTGATGACACAGGTGGCGGCTTTACTGGTTATGTATTCTTCTGTTGTCCTCCATGAAGACAGGACTTTGTATTCTTTGTTGAATCCAGTATGTTCTAGGCCTGACACTCATAACGCTTCATGTGGCACAGTGTGGGGGCTAAGCTGCCGTCTGCAGTGCCAGCATCCCATAAGGGCGCTGGTTCAAGTCTCGGCTGCTCCACTCTGATCCAGCTCACTGCTAATGGCCTGGGAAAGCAGTGGAGGATGGCCCAAGTGCTTGGGCCGCTGCACCTACATGGAAGACCCCGATGAAGCTTCTGGCTTCTGGCTTCAGCTTGGCCCAGCCCTAGCTGCTATAGCCATTTGAATAATGAACTGGAGGATGAAACATCTCTTTCTTTCTCCATAATTCTGACTTTCAAATAAATAATAAATCTTTAAAAATTATCTCTGATATTTTAAATAGGGCAACTCTTTGGGACCTTTGAGTAGATTTAATGTTGGCATTTATCAGTTTCTGACTGTAACATATGTACTATTCAAGTAGCTGGCTCTTTGGTAATGTTAACATCATCCTGTAATAGTGCATAGTTCTTTTTATATTTCCTCTTTTTGCAGTTTTTAAAAACAGCCTTTGATTTGC
Organism: Sylvilagus floridanus; assembly: GCA_949820135.1. Classification (NCBI taxonomy): domain Eukaryota; kingdom Metazoa; phylum Chordata; class Mammalia; order Lagomorpha; family Leporidae; genus Sylvilagus; species Sylvilagus floridanus. The sequence goes on along the minus strand of OX463228.1, from coordinate 17,816,190 downwards.
ATATATATATGTGTGTGTGTGTATATATATATATATATAAAGATCATTTATTTCAAGGGCAGAGTGACAGGGAGAGAGACAGAGACAGACAGAAAGAGAAAGAGATTTTCCTTCTGCTGATTGACTCTTCCAGATGGCTTTTAACAGCCAGGGCTGGGCCAGGCTGAGACTAAGAACTCCATCTGGGTCTCCCATATGGATGGCAGGGCCTCACGTACTTGGTCATCTTTCTTTGCCTTCCCAGGTGCTTTAACAGGGATCTGGATGGGAAGTAGAGCAGCCAGGCCTGGGATCATTCACTGGATATGGGACCTGGTATCACAGACAGTGATTTAACCCACTGTGCCACCAAATCAGCCTCTGCTTACTGCTTTTTTTTTTTTTTTTTTTAAGTGGCAGAGAGAGAGAGCGAGCAAGCTTCCACCTGTCCGTTCACTCCCCAAATGTTTGCAAAAGCTGAACTTGGGAGCTGGGAACCCAACCCAGGCCTCCCCTGTGGGTGGCAGATACCCAACCACTTGAGCCATCACCTGCTTCCTCCTAGGGTGTGCCTTGCCAGGCAGCTAGAATCAGATCCAGAGCTAGGGTTGAACCCAGGCACTGCTGTGTGAGATAGGAGTGTCCCAATTGGGAGCCTAACCACTGGGCCAAACCACCACCCCTGCCTAATTTTTAAAGCTGCTTTTCAGAATTCAAGAAAGAAGAAATAGTAAACACATAGTACCAGCTCAAGAATTGGATTTCTCCACATTGCTTCTAACTGTTCCAAATTCAGGCATCTGGTGACTGGGGAAGTTGGGTTTTGTTCTGTTTGGTTAGCCAGCTGGTTGTTCTGGAAGGAAGACGGCAGTGCATTGTTCTCATTGAAAGAAGCTGGTGTAAATGGTGACTTCTGGGTGGAAGATTGACTTGGAAAACTGGACATCTCAGGATGTTAGGAAAAAATAATTGTTTAAAAATGCTTTGGGTGTTATATCTGGAATCTGAGGCGTAATCTCAGACTGTGTGAGAAGTGTGTGTCATTCCCTCCCCCTTTTCCTTGGTAACAGAGTCCTGCACTTTAAAAAATTGTTCTTTTCCTAAGAATTTTAGTGTATTTGATGCATGGGATGCCATATGTTGCTGCAACCGGTATCTTGAACATTCATGTGAATAAGAATAACATATTCAGACTCACTAAGCAAGGTTAATTTACATTAAATCTCAGTCATTAATGAGTATGAAATTTAAAATTATATTAGAGTTGTAGCAGATGTCAGTTTAGCATACCTTCTACTAAATATTCAGCCCTTCTTTCCAGTTTAAAACAAATGGTTCTTTGGCAAATTGTTTTAAAGACAATTCTGTGTTAGTTTGAAATATACACATGAATTTCTCTAGCTCCTTACTATAAAAGTTTCCTGGGAAAGATGCTACTGAAATTAATTCAGTGTGTGCTTTTGAAATTTACTTGTTTATTTGCTAGGCAGGGAAATAGAGCAAGAGGGACAAATAGAGAGCTCCTATCTGCTGGTTCAGTCCCCAGATGCCCCTGACAGCCAGGGCTGGGCAAGGTTCAAAAACCAGACCCTCAGTTCAGGTCACCCACATGGGTGGCACGAACTCAAGTTCCTTGAGCCATCACTGCTGCCTCCCAAGATCTGATTAGTGGGAAGCTGGAGTCAGGAGCTTGAGCTGGGTGCTGATCCAGGTGTTCTGACGTGGGATACAGGCGTCTTAACCAGCTTCACCAGGCTGAATGCCCATCCCCAGCGGATGCTTTTTAGCCGAAGATACTGTTTCCTATTTAGGACATACTGGTGATGCATATGAGCAGTTGTTCCCATTTCAGTCTTTTCAGTTTTCCTGAAATGTTAGCAGCCAGAATCCTAAGCTTCCCTTGTGCAGTTCTGTTTCAGATAAGTTGACATGATGGATAAAGAATAAGTCTTTTCATGTCCAGTATGGCATTTTTGTGAGTAGACTTTTCTGAGTTCCCACTGGCTTTGCCACTGGTGCGTGGCATGAAACGTTAACACCTGCTGCTTCCAGGTACTCTGCTGCTATTTCTCCTTCTAAAAAAATTGACATGTATGTTTATACAGAGGCATGAAAAAGCATGACATACAGTTACTGTAGAGGTGGTATGGCTACAGGAATTGACAGTGGAGCAAGAAATGAACCTCACTGCTTACTAACTGTACTTTTCTCATCAGTAAAATTGACTAAATAGCACTTACAGGAATGTTATCAGGTGACCATCATCATTAAAAATTACAGCACGAGGGGCTGGTGCCGTGGCATGGCAGGTTAAGCCGCTGCCTGGGATGCCAGCATCCCATTTGGGTGCCTTTTTGTGTCTTGGCTGCTCCACTTCTGATCCTGCTCCCTGCTGATGGCCTGGGAAAGCAGCTGAAGGTGGCCCAAGTGCCTGGGCCCCTGCATCCATGTCATAAACCTGGAAGAAGCTCCTGGCTTCTGGCTTTGACCTGGCCCAGCCCTGGCCATTGCAGCCATTTGGGGAGTGAACCAGCAGATGGAAGACTTCTTTCCCTCTGTTTCTCTCTCTCCCCCTCTGTCTCTCTAACTCTCTGAATTTCAAATATAATAAAATGAATCTTTAGAAAAAAACTTTATTACTGTAGACTAGTATGTTACACATTTTCTCTAAGTAGTATTACATTTAGTCTAACTTGAATTTCATACACAAAAGTAAATGACAGAAAAGAAATTGCTAAAACTCAGATATTTAGTACAAGACATTCTAGATCTTAAAATTGTTTAGTTTTTTTTTTTTTTAAGTCAATAGTCTTTAGAGACTGTAATCACTATACTTGGAATTTTTAGAATTATGTTCTTCAAGAGTGGGTGTTTGGCACGACAGTTAAGATGCTGCTTAGGAACCTGCATCCCATATCAGAGTGCCTGTTTCACATCCCATTTCTACTTCTAAGTGTTTTTTTATTATTATTATTCGATTTATTTTCTTTATTTGAAAGAGCTCCAGAGGAGAGGCAGAGAGAGAGAGAGACACCTTCCATTTGCTGATTCACTTCCCAGATGTCCACAACGGCCCGAGCTAGGCTGATCTGAAGCCAGGAGCTTATTCTGGGTCTTTCACATGGGTACAGGGACCCAAGTACTTGGGCCGTCTTTGGCTGCTTTCCCAGGCACATTAGCTGGGAGCTAGATCAGAAGTAGGGCAGCCAGGACTCAAACTGGCACCCATATAGGATGCCAGAGCCCCAGGGGACACCATTACCTGCTACACTACAGTGCCATCCTCTGTTTCTACTTTTGATACAGCTTCTTGCTAATGTGTACCCTAGGAGGCATCAGGTGATGGTTCAAGTTCTTGGTTTCCTGCCTCTCACATGTAGGAGACCTGGATTGGGTTCTGGGCTCCTGGCTTTGGCCTGGCCCAGTCGCAGCTTTTCCTGGTTTTTGAGGAGTGAACCAGCAGATGGAAGATTATTTGTTGGTCTGGTTTTGTCTCTCTGCCTTTAAAATAAATGAAAATTTAAAAAAATTTAAACTATTTGCTTCAGATATGTCCACAGCTCATTGATGTGGTGAAAATTAGGTTTGGGGCCGGCATGGATGGCATGCTGGCAGGGTACGTCACTGCCCGCTATGCCAGCATCTCACATGGGTGATGGTTCATGTCCTGTCACACCACTTCATATGCAGCTCCCTGCTAATGCGCCTGGAAAAGCAGTGGAGGATAGTCCAAGTGCTTGGGCGCCTGCACCCTTCGGGAAGACTCAGATGAACGTTAACTTGAGACTTTTTTTTAGCATAGGGAGCTTCCTAGCTGAAAGAAGTCTTTTTATGTCTAAAACCTACAGATATCTGTAGCAGGGGTCAAGGGGGAGCTATTTAAAAATATTTATTTATTATTTATTTAAAGGCAGATCAGCAGAGAGAGGGAAAGAAGGAAAGAGCTTTTCGATTTTTAAAATTTTTGACTAACATGTAAAATGTGTACATTTTTATGGGGTACATTGCAGTATTTCCACTCTTGTAAAAAGCATTCTGACAGGTAATTAGCATTTTTGAATACAAGTAGTCTGTGTGGGAGTGTATGTAATATTTCTCCCCTTTTCCTTTTTATGTCTGGAGACTGCCAGTTCTTCATACAGTATTATCATACATTACTGAGAACCAGCTGCCTTGCTGTACTGAGAAGCATTAAACTTACTGCTTCCGCTAACTGGGCAAGGGCACTCCTTGTCCAGTCTTCCTCTGTCTGCTCTCTTCTGTCCTGCCCAGCCTCTAATAATCACAGCTCTGTGCTCAGGTCACATGCTGTATTCATCGTTCTGTGTCTGGTTTATTTCACTTAACACAGTGACCTCTGGTCCCATCCATTTTACTGCAGCTCGCTCTTGCTCGCTCTCTCTCTTTTTAAAGATTTTTTTTCTAGGGGCCAGTGTTGTGGCGTAGCGGGTAAAGCTGCCACCTGCAGTGCTGGCATCCCATATGGGTGCTGGTTTGAGTCCCGGCTGCTCCACTTCCCATTCAGCTCTCTGCTATGGCCTGGGAAAGCAGTGGAAGATGGCCCGAGTACTTGGGCCCCTGCACCTGTGTGGGAGACCTGGTGGAAGCTCCTGGCTTTGCAGCTCTGGTCATTGCAGCCACTTGGGGAGTGAATCAGTGGATGGAAGACCTCTCTTTCTCTGCCTCTGTAACTGTCTTTTAAATAAACAAATACTCTCTCTTTTTTTTTTTTTAAGATTTATTTGGAAGAGTTACAGAGAGAGAAGAAGAGACAAAGAGCTCTTCATGTGCTGTTCCTCTCCCCAAATGGCCTCAACAGCCAGGGCTGGGCAGACTGAAACCAGCAGCCAGGAGCGTTTTCCAAGGCTCCCGCGTGGGTAGCAGGGGCCCAAGCACTTGGGCCATATTCCACTGCTTTCCCAGGCACATTAGCAAGGAGCTGGATCGGATTTGGAGCAGCCGGATCTCAAACCACTGCCCATTTCGGGTGCTGGTGCTGTGGTCCATGACTTCAACTTGCTGCGCCACAGTGCCAGCCCCTCCCAGTTTTTTTATGACTTTGAAACTTCTGGCATGGTACTTACCCAGTGTCACTCCGTTTGGGTTTGTCTGGTATTTATTTATTTATTTATTTTGTGATTAGACTGGGCTGTTGGTGTTTGGGGGAGAATACCACAGAGGTGAAATGTCCATCATCCAGCACATCACACCAGGAAGATGTGATGGTAACGTGACCGTTGACTTGGTCAGTGATGTCTCCCTGGTTTCTCTGAGAAGTTACTGTCTGTTCTTTCCTTACTCTGTTGTCAGAAGCAGGTAACCTACGTCCAGACCACACTCAAGGAGAGGAGCACACTCCACCTCCATGGACAGGGTCTATTTGCAGGTATTATTTGGAATTATTATTTTTCCCATATATATATATATATATATATATATATTTTTTTTTTTTTTTTTTTTTTTTTGCCAGGCAGAGTTAGAGAGTGAGAGAGAGACCGAGAGAGAGTTATAGACAGTGAGAGAGAGACAGAGAGAAAGGTCTTCCTTCTGTTGGTTCACTCCCCTAATGGCTGCCACAGCCAGCGCTGTGCTGATCCAAAGCCAGGAGCCGGGTACTAACTCCTGGTCTCCCATGCAGTTGCAGGGACCCAAGCACTTGGGCCATCATCCACTGCCCTCCCGCCACAGCAGAGAGCTGGACTGGAAGAGAAGCAACTGGGATTAGTACCTGGTGCCCCAACCTGGGCTAGAACCCGGGGTGCCGATGCCGTAGGTGGAGGATTAGCCAAGTGAGCCCTAGCCCCGGCCCCAATACATGTATTTTGAAAGAAAGCAATCTTCTGTTCTCCTGGTTCACTTCCCAAATGCCTGCAACAGCCAGCATCGAAGGCAGGAACCCAGAACTCATTCTAGGCCTCTGTTCAAGTACTTGGGCCCACACCTGCTGCCTCCCAGGTGTGCGTTAGTGGTAAGCTGTTATGCGATGTGCACATCCTATCCTAAGTCCTACTGTCCCCCTGTGCCTGTGCCTGTGCCTGTGCCTGCCCCTTAAAATTTTGTAGGGAAGATTTGTCCCTCTCCTTTATTTATTTATCTATTCATTTAAAAAAAAAGTTTATTTGAAAGGCAAAGTGAGAGATAAAGGTAGAGAAAGAGAGATCTTCCATCCATTTATTCGCTCCCCAGAAGGCTGCAGCAGCTGGGCTGGGCCAGACTGAAGCCAGGAGCCAGGAGCTCCATCTGGGTCTTCCACTTTGGTGTCAGGGGCCCAAGTACCTGGGCCATCTTCCGCCGCCTCCCCAGGTATATTTCCAGGAAGCTGGATCAGAAGTGGAGGAGCCAGGACTTGAACTGACACACCTCTGTGGGACGCTAGCTTCACAAGTGCAGTTTAACCTGCTGTACCCCAACGTTGGCACCTCTTTGTCCTCTAGTATGTCGAATGAACGTACAGTTTCTCCTCCCAAATTAATTCCTTTAATTAAGAAATAATAAACAGATTCTTCGTTAAAGAATACAGTCGACCTTTATGTTTACATAAAAGAACAATAACCTGATACTACAATGAACAAAGGTTCACAAATTTTGTGAACTTTGAAACCCAGCTTTCCCAGTATGCTTGCTTAATAGCTGTGAAAACATGGGAAAGTTAGTGTCTTTGAGCTTCAATTTGTTCTGTAAAATGATCATAGTACCTGTTTCTCAGAGTTAAATGATAAGGATTTTAGGATTGGCTGTAACGGTTGGACATTTGGCACAGTGGTTAAATTGCTGCTTGGGACACCCGCGTACCATTTCAGAGTGCCTTGTGGAGTTCCTGCTGCTCTGTGTCTGATTCAGCTGCCTGCTAATGTGAAGTAGGCAGCAGCTGATGTCTCAAGTTCTTGGTCCTTGCCACCTCTGAGGAAGACCCTGTTTGAGTTTTAGGCTCCTCTTTAACCTGGCCCAACCCTGGCTGTTGCAGGCATTTGGGGAGAAAATCAGCAGATGGAGGATCTTACTCTGTCTTTTTCTGTCTTTCTGACTTCCAAATGAAATGAAAATAAATTTTAAAACATTTTTTTAAGTTAAAAAAAAAAACAAAACATGTTTTAAGTGTTTAGCACATAGCCTACCACTCATTGAATGCCAGCCATGTTTACTTTGTTCTCTGAGGATTAATTATACTTTAAAAAAAAAAAAAGATTTGTTTTATTTGAAAGAGTGACATAGAGAAAGTGAGAGAGAGGGGCCAGGCTGAAGCCAGGAGCCCGAAACTCCATCTGGGTCTCCCACGTGAGTGTCAGGGACCCAAGCACTCGGGCCGTCTCCTGCAGCTTCCCCAGGTGCATTAGCGGGGAGCTGGATGGGAAGCAGTGCTCTGATGAGGGATGCCGATGTTAACCTTCTCCCCACACTTGGGGCCCTTGCTGAATTCTTACTGTCTTAATCATCGCAGCTAGTTCTTTATAGTGCAGTGAGCAATGTTGAGTTCTAGCTGTGGGGATTAAGATTTTCTGACCCACAGCTGATACATCGTTTCAGAAGAAAATTAGTCATTTACCCAACATATATTTCAGTGCTGTTACTCTCCGATATTAAAAATGTAATAGTAAATGGTGCTTATCCTATCAGGTCTTTGAATTATAACGAACATTCATGCCTGAAAATAGAAATACATCCACTTCTAAGGATACTGCTCATTTTTTATTACATACAAAAGTAATGTGCTGAAGACTTTCAGTACCATACCTTTTGTAATCAGTAGTTTCTCAATAGGTATAATAAATTTTTTGTACCTGTTTTTAAAAAATCCTACTTCTTCTCCTGTGGGATTATTTAAGCTGGGCTCTCCTTCGAATTTCATATTCAAGCTGAGCCAGTTGAGACATAAGTAATGCTCAGTGGCTGCTCCCTGCAACTAAGATGTCCTTTGTATAAAAGGAAAAACATTCTACTGGGTTTATTTTAACAAGAGACAAAATGAAATAAGCCTTGATTGGGAAAGAAATAATTTAATTATTACTGAAGTAAAAACCGCAGGAGGGGTTCAGATGTAGTGATTTTGTTCCCAGAAGTGAACCAGTTAGGACTGATGGCTGATGGGAGATGAGTCAGCATTTCTCTCCTGCCCTGTGCTGCAGGCTGGCAGCTGATCGGGAAGTGGAGGCTTGACCTCACGTGTAGCCGACCCCTGGGTGTCCACGGTGGTGTCTTCCTGAGCGTCTTCCAGCAAGTGCACCGCATTCAGACAGGAGACTTCTGTGTCCCTTTACGTTGTGGCCCAGGGCCAGGGCACTGCTGGCTTTCAGCTGACTGTCCACGTGAACCAGGCGGCTCTCTGATGGTAGTGATTGTTACGAAGGTAGATATACCTGTGGATATTGGTTATGGTTGCCTGCTCCATCCTCTGACTCAAGGGCAAGCAGTTTATTTTTAATGAGGAAAAATTCTTCTTAGCCAAGCAGACAGTCTCGGTTTTAGACTGTGCTAACCTTTCCCTTAATCTGATCTCCCCTTCTCATCTCACTTCAGTGACAGGAAGGCTAAGGGCTCGGGGCTTCACCTGTGTGTGACTGGAAAGGCAGTTTCCTTCCTCTTAGCCTTCCTGGTTTTTTTGTTTGTTTTTAAAGATTTATTTTACTTATTTGAAAGGCAGAGTTAGAGAAAGAGAGATCTTCCACCTGTTGGCTCACTCCCCAGATGACTGCAGTGGCCAGCGCTGAGCCAGGCCAAAGCCATGAACTTTATCTGGGTCTCGCACATGGGTGCAGAGGCCCAAGGACTGAGACCATCTTCTTTCCCAGGCTGCATCAGAAGTGGAGCAGCTACTCCAACTGGTGCCCATTTGGAGCGATGGCATTGCAGTTGGTGGTGCCACAATGTCAGCCCCTAACTAATCATGTTTTTATTCATTTTACAGAATCTGAAAAAAAAAAAGTGTTTAATCTTATTTTTCTCTTCATATGTTTTTGTTGGGTTGAACCATATGAAATTATCAATATCATTTTAATCTATGGAGGTAGGTTTAACATAATACTTTTTTTTTGACAGGCAGAGTGGACAGTGAGAGAGAGAGAGAGAGAGAAAGGTCTTCCTTTTGCCTTTGGTTCACCCTCCAATGGCCGCTGCGGCTGGCGTGCTACGGCCGGTGCACCGCGCTGATCCGATGGCAGGAGCCAGGTGCTTCTCCTGGTCTCCCATGGGGTGCAGGGCCCAAGCACTTGGGCCATCCTCTACTGCACTCCTGGGCCATAGCAGAGAGCTGGCCTGGAAGAGGGGCAACCAGGACAGAATCCGGCGTCCCGACTGGGACTAGAACCCGGTGTGCCGGCGCCGCAAGGCGGAGGATTAGCCTGTTGAGCCACGGCGCCGGCCTCTCTGTGTTTCAAATGGAATAAAGTTTTGCTCAGTCCTGCATGTTGCAGGCATTTGGAAAATGGATCAGCAAATGAGAGATCTCAATCTGTCTTTTGGCCTTTCAAATAATTAATAGATAAGTAGAATTTGACGACTATAAAATGAATCGATAGAAGGCTATATTTCAAGCAGGACTCACTTGCATAATAATGTATGAAAACACAGGTTGAGGATTTTCACAGTTCCCCTTAAGAAATTAAGCTGTCTTGCTATTTATCTGTGGACAAATACAAATTCTGTGGTTTGAAAGGATTGTGAGATACACCTAATTTATCTCTGATACCTCTCTCCTCCTTTTTCTTGTTTTTGAAGTGTTCTTTTGTTGGTTTTGTGTTTTGAAGGACATTGCATATAAACAGAGTGCCATGTGGCCAGCCTTTGGTTGTGATAGTCACTTAGTTCTGAAGTGTTAGCTTGCTAAAGGATCCATCTGGGACACACTCTGCCTGCCTCCCCACCCAGGCCCCAGAGCTGAAGCTTTGCAGGAGAGTGTTCCGCTGGGAGCTGGGAGCCAGACTGTCCAGCCAGCACAGAGGGCAGAGGGCCGTGCTGCTCTCCTGCTTGGGCACAGCAGTCCTGTAAATTACTGTTGGCTCAGAAACCACAGCAAGCTTTTGAGATGTGGCATCATTCAGACCTCTCGTATGCAGAGATCATTGTGGAGTAGTAGTGAAGACGTGTTTCTTTTGTTGTTATTCAAAATGTTTATTTTCAGCTACTTGAAAGGCAGAGAGAAGAGAGAGAATCTTCCATCCACTGGTTCACTCCCCAAATGCCCACAACAGCCATGCTGGGCCAGTTCAAAGTCAGAAGCCAGGAGCTACATACGGGTCTCCCACGTCAGTAGCAGGCACCCATGCACTTGAACCATCATCTGCTGCCTCTCAGGATGTATTATTATCTCTCTCTCTTTTTTAAAAGATTTATTTATTTATTTGAAAATCAGAGTTACACACACAGAGAGAGAAGGAGAGGCAGAGAGAGAGAGAAAGGTCTTCCATCTGCTAGTTCACTTCCCAATTGGCCGCAACGGCAGGAGCTGCACTGATCCGAATTCAGGAGCTCCTCCAGGTCTCCCACGCGGGTGCAAGGGCTCAAGGACTTGGGCCATCTTCTGCTTTCCCAAGCCATGGCAGAGAGCTGGATGGCAAGTGGAGCAGCTGGGACTTGAACTGGTGCTCATATGGGATGCCGGCACTGTAGGCAGCAGCTTTACCTGCTGTGCCACAGTGGTGGAGCTACATTATTACCTCGGAATGCAATCTGGAATCTGGATTGGAAGCAGAAGTGCTAGGAATTGAACCAGTCACTTGGGCCTCCGAGGTTGTGGCTTAGCCTGCTGCCACAGTGTCTGCCCCTAGACCTGTTTCTTTTACAGTGGCATGTGCATACTTGAACTAGCACAAGAGAACAGGCAGTTGATTCATCTGGGATTTAAGAGGAGTCTTCCTTCCATTATATAGGCAGCACATTTTAAGCTAAATACACATTTTAGGATACATTTGAATAGCTTGTGGCAAAAGATTATTTTAAATGTTTTCTTCACAAATACATTTGTTTCACTATTTCCTTCATGTGCTTTAAGATGCTATTAGAGAGAGGGCCTTTATTAATGTCCATGGCAGAAGGCCCTGCAGACACACAGACACGCGCCATGTCCTTCTGGATCTGTTCTGTTTTCTCCTACAGCCGTTCAGCTTTTGATATGAAAGTCAAATCAATTATGTATTCATTTATTCAACAGCCATTTATTAATAACAAGAAAGAGGTAATAAGTTTAACAGAATAGGGATTTCCAAAAATTGCACAGAGTGAAAAGAACAAATTGCAAAATGATACATATCAATGTGATGACATTTTATAAATTCTTAATCTCACAGGAGTGAAGTTTTGGTTGTGTCTGTAATGTTTACTTCTTTAAATTAAAAAACTGAAGCAAATGTGGTAAAATGTTAGCATCTGTCAAATCTGGGTGGTACATATTTGGGTGTCTGCCATACAGTCTTCCACACCTCTTTGTACGCTTAAAGTGTTTCATAGTTAAATATTTTTAATTTTTGGAAGTGTACCACTTTTAGACTTATATGGTTCTTTCATAGGGATTTTCTGTGTAGGGCTTACAGACTAATGCAGTGATACCAAAAGGAAATAGAAACTGGCTTGCAGTGTTACTCAGTGGCCAAGTTGGGAAAATTTGAACATCAAAAAGAACACAGTGATAGATTATAACACAGTTTTATAAAATACTTTATTATTTTTTTGAAATAACATTTTAAACTTATGTTACAGTCAAAGGCTTATTGGCTCCATTAAATAAAGAGTTCAACAAACAAAAAGTATAAAGAACATTAGTCCAGCAGGGAAATAGGCACCATAACACTAGTTTTTTTTTTTTTTTTTTTTAAAGATTTGTGTTTCTTTGAGAGTTGAGTTACAGACAGTGAGAGTGAGAGACACAGAGAAAGGTCTTCCATCAGCTGGTTCATTCCCCAAATGGCTTCAATGGCCAGAGCTGAGCTGATCCCAAGCCAGAGGCCAGGAGCCAGGAGCCAGGAACCTCTTCTAGGTCTCCCACGCAGGTACAGGGGCCCAAGCATTTGATCCATCTTCTACTGCTTTTCCAGATTATAGCAGAGAGCTGGATTGCAAGAGGAGCAGCCAAGATTAGAACTGGTGCCCGTATGGGATGCTGATGCCGCAGGTGGAGGATTAACCTGCTGTGCCACAGAGATGGCCCCCATTATACAGTTTTTAAAAATGATGATTCCTTAATGATATCCAAAGAAAGAAAAGACTTTTTTTTTTTAAATACAAGAATAGAGTGTGACTAAATAGACATTTCTTAAAAGAATAAATAAATTTAAAGAAATTTTTTAAAAAGAAACTTCTGATTTCTAAAAAAGAATATGTTCAAAATCACTAATCATCAGGGAAAAGCAAATCAAAACCCAGATGAAATATCATTTCACTGCCGTTAGAATGGCTACTATCAAAAAGCCAAAACATGGGGCCGGCGCTGTGGCATAGTGGGTAAAGCTGCCACCTGCAGTGCTGGCATCCCATATGATGCTGGTTTGAGTCCCCGCTGCTCCACTTCTGATCCAGCTCTCTTCTATGGCCTGGGAAAGCAGTAGAAGATGGCCCAAGTCCTTGGGCTCCTGCACCCATATGAGAGACTCAGAAGAAGTTCCTGGCTCCTGGCTTCAGATCATTTCAGCTCTGAACGTTGCAGCCATTTGGGGAGTGAACCAGCAGATGGAAGACTTCCTTTCTCTCTCTCTCTCTCTCGCTCTCTCTCTCTCTCTCTCCCCTCCGCCTTTCAAATAAATAAATCTTTAAAAAAAGAAAACGTGATTTCACTGGTGAAAAGCACAATAGAAAAACTTGTGATGGTGTCACTAGGGATGCATATTTCCCTGGCATTGAACCCACCATGAAGATGCAATCCAGTGTTAAGAGCACAGTCCCTGAAGCCAGAATACCTAGGTTCAAGTTCCAGTTCAACCATCTGCAAGCAGCTCCTGTCCAAGAAGCACTTCTCCAGGGTTCTGTACTGAAAACCTTCATGTTTTCAGTTTCCTGTTGTCTTAGTAACAAATTGCCACCAGTTTAGCAGTTTGAAACTGCAGGCATTTGTTATCTTACAGTTCTGGAGGTCAGAGCGTCCAATATGACCGTCACTGGGCTCAGTTTAAGGTATCCCCAGGTGCCAGATTCTGTCCTGGTTGCCCCTCTTCCAGGCCAGCTCTCTGCTGTGGCCAGGGAGTGCAGTGGAGGATGGCCCAAGTGCTTGGTCCCTGCACCCACATGGGAGACTAGGAGAAGCACCTGGCTCCTGGCTTTGCATCAGTGCAGTGCACCGGCCGCAGCAGCCATTGGAGGGTGAACCAACAGCAAAGGAAGACCTTTCTCTCTGTCTCTCTCTCTCTCTCTCTCACTGTCCACTCTGCCTGTTAATGGCTGCTTGGCCATTTGGAGGCTCTGAAGGAGGTTGCCTTTCCTTCCCAGTTTCTGAAGCCACCTGGATTTCTTGGTTTATGACTCTCATCTTAAAAACTAGCAGCACTGTGGCTCCCTGTGCCTACCTTTCGTAGTAACATCTCCCGCTGTCCCTCTTCTGCCTCCCTCTTCCACTTTTAAAAACATTTGTGATTACAGTGGACCTACCCAGATAATCTGGAGGATAATCCCCCTATTTTAAGGTCAGCCTTAAATAAGGCTGATTAGCAACCTTAATTCCATCTGCAACCTCAATTCCCCCTTGCCACGTGACTTGCCATATTCACAGGTTCCAGGGATTAAGGCATGGGCATCTTTGGGGAAGTAATTTTTGGCCTCCACATCCATGATTAAATTCTACAGCTGTGTAAGGCAGCTGGGGCCCAGATCTGGGAGGTGATTCTGAGTCCTTGTCAATGCCCGTGGTTAGTACCAGGGCCTGGGTTTGAGCTAAAAGGAACCACTAAATGGTATATTTACAAAGGTACCTCAGAAAGTACCTGGAAAATGGAATTAAAGGATAGATTCCTTGTGGTGCAAAAAATTTTTTAAATCCATGCATACAGGGTGCAGTGGGGAGAAGAAAACTGCATGGATTTCAAAGCTTTTTGCAGAAAAATTTTACCTTTTAGTTACATTTTCTATAAACTTTTAAAGGTACTCTCATATATGTTTTCTAAATCTCGTACTAGCATAGAATATATATGGTAAACTCAGCATTAAAGAGTGGCTGAATTAGAAGACAAGTGAATTTTAGTTATACCCTAGTAGGGAAATTACTAAAATACTAAGTTTTATTTCTATTTTTCTGTGCTAGCCCTCAAAGGAAATTAAGTTTATTTTTTAGTTTACTTATAAGGCAGAGTGACACAGAGAAAGAGATGTTCCATTCACTGGTTTCATTCCCTGCAGGGCTGCGACAGGCAGCCAGACAAGTTGGGAGTCCTGAACTTCCTCCGGGCCTCTCACCTGGGTGGCGGTAACCAGCTACTTGAGCATCACTTGCTGCCTCCCCGGGACCGCATTCATAGGAGGCTGTATCAGAAGCAGAGTAGCTGGGACTTGAACCAGGGTCTCTGATATATGAGTAGTGGCTGTCCTAGGTGGAGGCTTAACCCGCTACGCCAACATTCCCACCCCCAAAGAAAGTAAATCATGATTGAATTGCAGTTTTGGTGAAGGAGGCATAAGTTTAATTAAAATTTTTGTATTTTTATGACAGAGTTTTGTTACCCTTGGATGCTCCTGTTGATATGGAGAAGATTGAGGAGCAGTTTGCCAATCTACACATCGTTAAACGTTCCTCAGAAACTAAGGAGCCCACCTACCTGCTTGGCGTGGACACATCAAAGACCGGCCATGCAGAAGGGGGAAGCTTGGTTGCTGTTTTGTGTTCCAGTGGATCAATCAGAATATATGACAAAGAAAGGTTAAATGTACTACGAGAATTTAGTGGATATCCCGGACTTCTTAATGGAGTCAAATTTGCAAATTCCCGTAATAGTGTGTATTCATCATGTACTGATGGCACTGTAAAATGTTGGGATGCTCGCTTAGCCAGTGAGAAACCTGTTCAACTGTTCAAGGGTTACCCTTCCAATGTTTTCATCAGTTTTGACATCAGCTGTGATGATCATGTCATTTGTGCTGGCACAGAGAAAGTCGACGATGATGCCTTGTTGGTCTTTTGGGATGCAAGGATTAGCCCTCAAGATTTGTCTACCACTAAAGACCCACTGGGTGCATATTCAGAGACGCACAGTGATGATATCACTCAGGTCTGCTTCCATCCCAGCGACCCCCACCTAGTAGTCTCAGGTTCAACTGATGGCCTGGTGAATGTATTTGATATTAGCGTTGATAATGAAGAGGATGCCCTGGTTGCAACCTGTAACTCAGTTTCATCAGTAAGCTCTATTGGTTGGTCGGGGAGAGATTACAAACAGATTTACTGCATGACACACGATGAAGGGTTTTGCTGGTGGGACCTTAATCATTTGGAGACTGATGAACCCATCACACGGTTGAGCATCCAGGATGTCAGAGAAAACATTAACATCAAAGAAGGTAGCCTGGACTATTTGATTGGTGGCCTCTATCATGAAAAGATGGACAGATTGTTTGTTGTCGGAGGAATGAACACAGGCAGGATTCACTTGATGAGCTGCAGCACGTCAGGACTGACGCATGTGAGCACTCTCCAGGGAGGGCATGCGGCCACAGTCCGGTCTTTTTGCTGGAATGTGCAGGATGACTCCTTGCTGACGGGGGGAGAGGATGCACAGTTGTTACTCTGGAAACCTGCAGCTGTAGAAAAGACCCTTGCGAAGAAGGACAGCCTGAAAATCGCATCTTCTGTCCACCAGCGAGTGCGCGTTCACAGTAACGACTCCTACAGGAGAAGGAAAAAGCAGTGACACTGAGAGTTCACGTGGTAGGTCTCGTAGTGTCAAGTAATTCTTTTCGCTGACTTCCTCTAGAAGACGTGTTAAGGCTTATCTGTAAAAATAAGCCAGTTACCAAACAGTCCTGGACAGATGTTAAGAATGGTTTAATCAGGTGTTCACCTATTCTAAAAAAATTTTAAAGCCACCAGTTGAGTAAAATAATCAGGTTAAAATAAAATGACATTCCTCATTTTTAAAACCATCAATTGAGTTAGTAAATGTTAAAAGACAAAACTCCGACGAGGATATTTTAGAAGTAGGTAGCTAATAGAAATAAAACAGATAAGCTCATTTTTTTACATTTTAAATTACCGTCATTGCTTATAAAACCAAATGTCAATTTGAGCAACTTCTAATTGCTTAATACATGTAATATATTGTGTTGGAATATTTAAATGTAAATATTCTAATGAATTTAAATAGCATTAATTTTTTAAAGAAAATGGTAGACATCTAAAATGAGAAAAATATAGTTAATAAATGTTTTCATCTTTACTTTGATCAGTAAGTGTTTTGCTGATGAAAAGGAAATTATAAAATTCATTTTGAGACAAAAAATAAAAGGCAATTATAAATATATTAGCAAAAGATTATTTTTGTTACAAAATATTCTTTTAATAATTTGTGATAAAATTTTCTTCCATAATTTTAAACTTGAACTTGTTTATTGCTAATTTTTTCATCCTTCAAAAAATATGTCTGTAAAGAATCTTAATAAAAGAATTGATCTCTTTAAAGTTTGATATCTTTTCTTACTGTTGAAGATAAAAAAATCTTTTTGTAGATATTAGAAATATTGTTGTAACACCATAAATGTTTCTTTAGAATCTCTTACATTTTTCTAAAATGTTAAGCAATGAATTATCCTTGAGACTGATCCGGAGGGAAAAATTTATTTTTCTGCTTGACATTTAGACTATGGCAAAGCTTAACTCAGATGGTATAGTAGGTAACTCACTCTTTAACATATTCAAAATACATAATTCTTATTTGAAGAAATTCAGCTATTCTTGCCATTATCCAAAACATAAACCTGAGGATAATTCTGGACTTTGCTCCTCTCTTTTCTCTTACCCAGTCATTCCCAAGCCCTGTGCATTCCACCTCCAGGTCCGTCAGCTGCTCTGCCTTGGCCCCACGCTGCCTGAGAGCAGACTCATCATCTCTCATCTTGTGGGGAGCCTTGGGCTCTTGTCCACTTCCACCCTTCTTTCCTGCTGCTTCTGGGCTGAACGCTGGAAACACAGATCTGAGGATGCCTCTGACTGCTTAAAGTTCTTGGCATATTTGCATGTTTTGTGGAGCACTGTATTGACATTAAAAAATCATGTTTTTCTTAAAAAAACAAAGGATTTATTTATTTATTTGAAAGGCAGTTGAGAGAGAGAGAGAGAGACATCTTCAATCTGCTGGTTCACTCCCCAAATGGCCGCAACAACTAGGGCTGGGCCAGGCCAGAGCCAGGAGCTTCTTCCAGGTCAAGCACTTGGGCCGTCTTCTGCTTCTTTTCAGGCCGTTAGCAGGGAGCTGGATCGGAAGTCCCGCTGCCAGGACTGGAACCAGCACCCATAAAGGATGCTAGCACTGCGCGTGGAGGTTCAACTTGCTGTGCCACAGCACTGGCCCCCAAAATTATGCTTTTTGAGATTGTTAGGATGTGACACATGCTGAAAAAAACTAATTAAGAAGATTTCTCGAGAAATTGCATTCATAAAACAATAGGAGATGAAATTGGAGTTATTGAAACAACAGAGCTTTTAAAGGTTGACAATATTAAATGGTAAAAATGATTTAATGTGGTTGGAAGTACCAGTGAGGTAATATCCCCAAGAGGAGGACTCGAGAGAAACAGAGAAAAAAGACAAAAGCCACAGAAGATACAGGAAACTAAATAATAGACTAACAGTTTTAGAAAGTGAAAAAGTCAAAAGAACAGTGGGGGAGTGGGTTATTGAAAGTAATTAATAGAAAAGGCTATTCCATAGCTTCAACCTTCAGATCACAAGGCCCTAGTGTCAAGTGTGATGAATGAGAAAGACCACGCCAAGGCACAGCACTGTGAAGTTTCCGGGGAGAGAACAGTCACTCGAACAAGACCAGCATGAGCCTCGGATTTCTCACCAAGTCTGGATGACCAGAGGTGGTGCATTAGTGCTTCCAGGCTCTGAGGACCTGTCCTGACCTTCCAAAATCTCTCCCTCCAAACAGGAAGCTAATAGATCGCGACCAGTTTTTTGAGATAGCCCTCACCAAATGTACATTGCCTTGTTGCATTACTAACTAACGCATTTAGCTAAACCCAGGAAGTAAACAGATTTGGGTTTTAAGAGATACTTGCTTTTCCAATCTGTACTTATTAGTGTCCAGAAACTGTATTCAAGTGGGAAGGTAAACACGTTTGCAGACATGCAAGATCTCAAACTTGACTTTCCACACCACTGTTTCCAAAGTCTCCTGGAAGATGTACTCCACAAAATTGAGGAGGTAAATCAAGGAAGACAAGAGATACCAGAAATGAGCACACCGTCCCAGCTCAGTAGCAAGGTAGCAGCTTTGCCGAGCAACCACGGAATATTAAGTTCAGAACAAGACAGGATATCAGGAGGGAGTTGTTCAGAGAGAAAGATAAACTGGTAAGTTACCCAATTCATTTGGCCATAGATGAAACTAGCCAATTAAAAGACGTTCATATACAATTTTAAGTTCAAATAAAACTGTATTCACTTAGGGAGTTAAAACTTAAAAGGAACGGGGCTGGCATTGTGGCATAGTGGGTAGAGCAGCTACCTGTAACACCAGCATCCCAAATGGGTGCCAGTCGAGTCTTGGTTGCTCCATTTCTGATCCAGCTCCCTGTTAATGGCCCAGGAAAACAACAGAAGACAGCCCAAGTGCTTGGGCTTCTGCACCCACGTAGGAGACCCAGAAGAAGCTCCTGGCTTCAGCCTGGCACAGCCCCAGCTGTTAACAGTCATTTGAATGAGTGAACCAGCAGATGGACAATTCTCCCTCTCCTCCTCTTCCTCTCTGTAATTATGCCTTTCAAATACAAAAAAATCTTAAAAAAAATAAAAACGGGCCAGTGCCGCGGTTCACTAGGCTAATCCTCCGCCTGCGGTGCCAGCACCCCGGGTTCTAGTTCTGGTTGAGGCGCCGGTTCTGTCCTGGTTGCTCCTCTTCCAGTCCAGCTCTCCACTGTGGCCCGGGAAGGCAGAGGAGGATGGCCCAAGTGCTTGGGCCCTGCACCTGCTTGGGAGACCAGAAGGAAGCACTTGGCTCCTGGCTTTGGATCAGCGCAGTGCACCGGCCATAGCGGCCATTTGGGTGAACCAATGGCAAAAGGAAGACCTTTCTCTCTGTCTCTCTCTCTCTCTCACTAACTGCCTGTCAAAAAACAAAACATCGGAGAAGAGGCAAGATGGCGGAATAGGAAGGGAGCACACCGATAGTCTGGGGAGAGACAGTTTAATAAAAGTGGAGATACTGCAGGTTCAAGGAAGAGTAGGGGAAGAAACAGCAGAGAAAACCCTTCCGGAACTGGAGATTCACAGCGGACCTGCGTGGAGAGCGTGGGAGCCTGCAGTTTGGGACACAAGCAGCAGATTCAACACACCAGCGCTGGAACGCGAGGTGAGCAGAACCTCAATAGCCCGAAATACCAGCAGGGAAGCAGAAAAGGGAGCCTAGAGCGAACAAGGCTTGAAACCCTGCGGGGAAAAGTTCACCAGGCTAACTAGAAGAGAGAGAGAGAGAGAGAGGGAATAAAAAAAAAGTGACCCATACGGACACGAGCTTCTCTCTTTCCGCTCACCTCTCAAAGGTGAGCAAGACAAAGAGCAGGCGCCATTTTAGAATACGTCATAAGCAGGGCGACCTCGGGTCGGCACCGGCCCGAGCCTAGCAGAAAAACCTGACTCTGGGTGGGAGGGGTGAAATAACAGGAGATTAGAACCTAATGAATGTGTGGTGCTAATGAACTGAGACTGTGAAAAAAGAGACGGTGGGGGAGAGAACTCACGGAAATCACGAATTCATGTGAGTACTCTCCAGAGACGCTACAGTTCAGTAGCCTTGACAGCCCAGTGGGAGACTACAGGAGAATCTGAGCCCACACTAAGGGCCGCAAAGATTCCTTCTCTGGTCCTTGGGAAAGAGCTTCCGATCTCTGGCTCCTGTGGGTATATCATTCGCCTGCTAACCACCCTCAATTCCATTCAGCTGTGAGGAATTACTTCCCTTTTGAACCAAAAAAGAAAAAAAAAAAAGTAACAGAGATTTACCACGCCTAACCTGGGAGTGTCTCCTTTGACACACCCTCAACCCTGAGGAACCAAACAGAGCTCTCAGGCCACACCCATCTCAAGCCTCTAAGGCTCCATCAAAAACAGACAGTCCACTTAATCTAGAGTCATAGTATAACAAGAAAAAAACATCACAGTGAAGAAACCAATATGCCAAACAACAAACGCAAAAACCGAGGTAATAAGAACAAGGAAGACACTATGGCATCCCCAAATGAAAAAGACACCCCAATTCAAGATTATGAAGATGATGAGATAGAAGAGATGCAAGAAGCAGATCTCAAAAAATTGATAAGAACACTAAGAAGTACTCAAAAACAAATTCTTGAACTACAGAAATCCTTAATGGACAAGGTAGAAAATCTCTCTCGTGAAAATGAAATATTAAGGAGAAATCAAGCTGAAATGAAACAACTAGTAGAACATGAAACTGTGATAGTGACGAGAAATCATAATGAAGTGAAGAATTCAATAGATCAAATGAAAAACACATTAGAGAGCCTTACAACCAGAATGGGTGAGGCAGAAGAGAGAATATCGGACTTAGAAGACAGAGCACAGGAAACTATACAGTCAAACCAAAGACAAGAAGAGGAAATTAGAAAACTAAAAAATATTGTTGGGAATCTACAGGATACTATTAAAAAACCCAACATTCGAGTTCTAGGAGTTCCTGAAGGCATGGAGAGGGAGAAAGGATTAGAATGCCTTTTTAGTGAGATAATAGCAGAAAATTTCCCAGTTTTGGAGAAGGAGAGAGCCATCCTAGTACAGGAAGCTCATAGAACCCCTAGTAAACATGACCAAAAGAGATCCTCACCACGACACGTTGTAATTAAACTCACCACAGTGAAACAGAAAGAAAAGATCCTAAAATGTGCAAGAGAGAAACGTCAAATTACACTCAGAGGATCTCCAATTAGACTCACGGCAGACTTCTCATCAGAAACCCTACAAGCTAGAAGGGAATGGCGAGACATAGCCCAGGTACTTAGAGAGAAAAACTGCCAGCCCAGAATATTATATCCTGCCAAGCTCTCATTTTTGAATGAAGGTGAAATAAAGACCTTTCATAACAAACAAAAATTGAAAGAATTTGTTGCCACTCGTCCAGCCCTGCAAAAGATACTTAAAGATGTGTTACACACAGAAACACAGAAACACGGCCATCAACATGAAAGAAGATAAACGAAGGGAACCTCACAGCAAAAGATCACAGGGAATTCAAAGCATACATTTGGATAAAGAAATTATGGGACATGTACTCTATAGAATACTATACAGCAGTCAAAAACAATGAAATCCGGTCATTTGCAATAAGATGGAGGAATCTGGAAAACATCATTCTGAGTGAATTAAGCCAGTCCCAAAGGGACAAATATCATATGTTCTCCCTGATCGGTGACAACTAATTGAGCACCAAAGGTGAAACCTATTGAAGTGAAATGGACACTATGAGAAACAGTAACTTGATCAGCTCTTGTGCTGACTGTTGTTGTACAATGTAATACTTTATCCATTTTAGTATTTTTTTTATTCTAGTACTAGTGGTTGAACTCTGTAATTAACAAACAATTATTCTTAGGTGTTTAAATTTTAACTGAAAAGTGATCCCTGTGAAATATAAGAGTGGGAATAAGAGAGGGAGGAGATGTACAATTTGGGACATGCTCAATCGGAACTGCCCCAAATGATGGAGTTAGAATTGTGCCAGGGAATTCCAATACAATCCCATCAAGGTGGCATGTACCAAGGCCATCTCACTAGTCCAAGTGATCAATTTCAGTTCACAATTGATCACACTGATAGGTCTAAGAGTCAAAGGGATCACACAAACAAGACTAGTGTCTGCTAATACTAACTGATAGAATCAAAAAGGGAGAGAATGATCCAACATGGGAAGCGAGATACACAGCAGACTCATAGAATGGCAGATGTCCTAAATAGCACTCTGGCCTCAGAATCAGCCCTTAAGGCATTCAGATCTGGCTCAAGATCCCATGAGAATATTCTAGGCATGGAAAGCCAAGACACTCTGGAAAAAAAAGAAGACCTAAATGAAAGATCTCTGTGAGTGAGATCCCAGTGGAACGAATGGGGCCATCAAAGAAGGAGGTACCTTTCTCTGAAGGGAGGAGAGAACCTCCACTTTGACTATGACCCTGTCGGAATAAGATTGAAGTCAGCGAACCCTAAAGGCTTCCATAGCCTCTGCAACTCATGACTAGAGCCTAGGGAGATTACTGATGCCATAAACAAGAGTGTCAAATTGTTAAATCAACTTCAGGAGTCACTGTGTACTTACGTCTCATGTGGGATCTGTCCTTAACGTGTTGTCCAATGTGAAGTAATGCTATAACTAGCACTGAAACAGTACTTTACACTTTGTGTTTCTGTGTGGGTGCAAACTGATGAAATCTTTACTTAGTATATACTGAATCAATCTTCTGTATATAGATAATTAAAAATAAAAAAAATCTTGGTGTTAAATTGGAAATTGCCTAGAAAATTAATCAATTTTTTAAAAAAGTATATCATGTAGGATCTCTGTCCTTAAAGTGCTATACATTGTGAATTAATACTATAACTAGTACTCCAACAGTATTTTTCACTTTGTGTTGCTATGTGAGGGCAAACTGTTGAAATCTTTACTTAATATATAGTAAACTGATCTTCTGTATATAAAGAGAATTGAAAATGAATCTTGATGTGAAGCAAGGGGAGAGGGAGTGGGAAAGGGGAGGGTTGCGGGTGGGGGGGAAGTTATGGGGGGGGAAGCCATTGTAATCTATAAGCTGTATTTTGGAAATTTATATTCTTTAAATAAAAGCGTTATAAAAAACAAAACAAAACAAAAAAAAAACATCGAGAGACTGCTTCACACCCACTAGGATGGCTGTTATCCAAAAGGTGAGGGTTGACGGAGAGTTGGAGAAATCAACCCTCACAGCGGCTGATGGAAAAGTAAAATGGTGCTGTTGCTTTGGAGAAGAGACTGGCGGTCCCCGTTAACCAGTTGTCATGAGACCCAGCGATGCCACTCCTGTACCCATCAATGTTCATAGCAGCATTACCCATCATAGCCCAACGGTGGACGTGATCCAGCTGTTCACCAGTAGAAGAGTGAATAAACAAAATGTGGTGTATCCGTTTCGTGGAGCCATAGTACAGAATGCACTGCAGATACAGGCTGCAGCGTGGAGGGCTCTTGGAAGCCTGCTGAGTGGAGGACCATGTTGTATGATCCCATTCCTATGGAACGGCCAGAAAGCCCAATCTGTAGGGAAAAAACATACTAGTGGCTTCCCAGGATTGGGGGTACAGCTAAAGTGTACGGGGTTTCTTGTGGCAGTGATGGAGTCTAAAATTGAGGGTTGTGCAATTCTGAGTATACTAGGAAACTGAATTGTATACTTTAAGGGGATGATTTACATGATCTGTAAATTATATCAAAGCTGATACCAAGCAAACAAAATGGACCGCCAGAGCCAAGGTGGCTATATTAATAACTCAGAAAATGAAATAAAAATGTAAGGTAGTTTTGATTCCAAAGCAGATAAGAAAAGTCCGTTTTTCTTTTCCTTTTCCTTTTCCTTTTTTTTTTTTTTTAATTTGAGAAGCAGAATTACAGAGAAAGAGGGAGGGAGACAGAGAGATCTTCCATCCGCTGGTTCACTCTCCAAATGGCTACAATGGCCAGAGCTGGGCTGATCTGAAGTCAAGAGCTGGGAGTTTCTTCCAGGTCTCCCACATGGGTGCAGGGGCCCAAGTACGTGGGCCATTTTCCACTGCTTTCCTAGGTTGTTAGCAAGGAGCTGAGTTGGAAGTGGAGCAGCTGGGACTCGAACTACAAGTGAAGGCTTAACCTACACCATTGCACCGGCTCTTCCATTTTTCTTAAGCTTGTATTTTTGTAGTTAAAGATAGAATGCTATGTTTTTTGCATTTTTAAGATTTATTTATTTTAAATAGTTAGAGAAGTCTTTTTTAAAAATATTTATTTACTTGAAAGTCAGAGTTACACAGAGAGAGAAGGAGAGGCAGAGAGACAGAGATAAAGGTCTTTCATCCACTGGCTCACTCCCCAGATGGCACAGTGGCCAGAGCTGCATTGATCTGAAGCCAGGAGCCAGGAGCTTCTTCCGGGTCTGCTACGTCTGTGCAGGGGCCCAAAGACTTGGGCCATCTTCTACTGCTTTCCCAGGCCATAGCAGAGAGCTGGATCGGAAGTGGAGCAGCCAGGACTCGAACCAGTGCCCATATGGGATGCTGGCACTGCAGGCGGTGGCTTTACCTGCTTTGCCACAGGGCCGGCCCCAAAGAGAGAACTTTCAACAGCTGGTTCGCTCCCCATTCTTGGCCCTGGATGGCCACAATGGCCAGGGCCTGAAACTGCATCTCGCATGCGGGTGCCAGGGCCCGAACACTTGGGCCATGTTCTGCTGCTTTGCCAGGCCATGAGCAGGGAGCTGGATTGGAAGTGGAGGAGCTGAGGCTCCAACCATTACCCATGTGGTTTGCTGGCATTGCAGGCAGCAGCTTTTCCTGCTCCACAATGATGTTGGTCCCCAGTGGTGTGTTTTTAAGAACATGATCAGGGGCCAGCTCTGTGATGTAAGGTAAAGCCACCGCCTGCAGTGCTGGCTGCTCCACTTCTGATCCGGCTCTCTGCTATGGCCTGGGAAAGCAGTAGTAGATGGCCCAAGTGCTTGGGCCCCTGCACCCGTGTGGGAGACCTGGAAGAAGCTCCTGGTTCCTGTATTGGGATTGGCCCAGCTCCAGCCTTCGCAGACACTTGGGAAGTGAATCAAGGGACAGAAGACCTCTCTATCTCCCTCTGCCTCTGGTTTCTCTCCAACTCTGCCTTTTAAATAAATCTTAAGAAAAAAAAATGACCAAATGAAGTTTACCTGAGGAATCTCAGAATGACTCAACACCAGAAAATCTATGACAGTGATAGATAAAAGTGGGAAAAAAGTCACAGTGGTCTCAATTGGTGTAGAAAAATATGTGAACAAGTTTCCTATTTGTGAAAAATAAAAAAATCAGACTAGTAATAGAATACTTCAGCCCAGTGACGGTTCATACAGAAAAGCCTGCAGTAGCATATTTCGTGGAAAATGGTTAGATTAAATGCATCCCTTCTATGACCAAAGCTCAGTGAGGAGGTAACTGTAACAGTGAAAGAAAAGAGGTGGGGTCTTTGTCGCATATGACACCTACCTGGACATCCAGCGATCAGTAAACTCCTCAAACTATTAAAAGGAGGGGCCGCCGCTGTGGTGTAGCGGATAAAACTGCTGCCTGCAGTGCCGGCGTCCCATATAGGCACCAGTTCGAGTCTCGGCTGCTCCACTTCTGATCCAGCTCTCTGCTATGGCCTGGGAAAGCAGTCCTTGGGCCCCTGCACCCATGTGGGAGACCCGGAGGAAGCTCCTGGCTCCTGGCTTCGGATTGGCCCCCACTGCGGCCAATTGGGGAATGAACCAGTGGACAGAAGACCCTCTCCCTTTCCCTCCCTCTCCCCCTCCCCCTCTCCCTCTCCTTGTTCTCTATGTGTAACCCTGACTTTAAAATAAATAAATTTTTTTAAAAAAATGGTACAGGAGTGAGTATGCGGCACAGCAGTTAAGTTGCCAGTTGGGACACCCCCATCCCAAATTGGAGTGCCTGGTTTCAGTCCTAGCTACTCTGCTTCTGATCTCACTTCCTGTTAATGCACACCTTGGTAAGCAGCAGATGATGATTCAGGTTCGTGGGTCCCTGCCATCTAGTGGGGGGGGGGGGGGCTGAATTAGATTCTCGGCCTCTGGCTTCTGCCTGTCCCAGCCCTGGCAGCATTTGGAGAGTAACCAGCAAATGGAAGATTGCTCTTCCGTCTCTCTTTACAATAAAATGAAAATAAATGAATGAAAAAAGGGAAGTTATTTTTTAAAAGAAATTAATTTTAAAAAAAATGTAATGAAGAGAGTTGGCAAGGTTGCTAGTATAAGATCAGCCTGTGCAAATCCAAAATGTATCATTTCCAAAAAACTGCCACATTGTAAACTTATCAAAGAATTAACCAAAACATGAGGAAATGTGTAGAAATTCATTGAACATGGAATTAAAAGTAAGTTTATTTTGGTGCAAAAACTATTGTAATCCATGCATATCATGTCTTCAGTGAAAAATATGTATTATGAAGTAACTATGTGTGGATTTTGAACATGTTTTGCACCAGAATAAACTTATCATTTAATTCCATTTTCCATGAATTTTAGGAAATGCCCTTGTATTCCCATTTGGAGAAAACATTCGAATGTTAAAAAAGACATAGGATATTATCTAAGAAGTATACCATGCCTCCAATGAGATGACATGTTATAAAAGTGAAATCTCTCAGTGTAATCTGGAAGCCAGGTAATCCCAATCAAAATCCAGTTTGATGTTTTGAGGAGCTCAAACTTCAGTGTTTGTATCGAAGAGTAAAGGTTTACAAACAACAAACAAACCTAAGAAAGAAAAGAGGGTTTCCCTACCAAATATTAGGATAGTCTACACAATTGAAGTGGTAAAAACTGAGACAGCCTAAGATCAATGCAACGAGGAGGGAGTTCGGAGAAAGACTAGGGATATTTGGCAGCTTAATATTTTTAAAGAAGAAACAAGGCAAAAAGGAGTTTATTAAGTGCTGTTAAGGACAGTTGTTTGCAGAAGAAAAATAAAACTAGATCCCTGCTATTGTAGGTGTACTGCTGAAGTGTTACACTTAAATGATGAGAGGCTAAAGTCATACATGTAATACAAGGACGTGTTGGAACGTTGCCTCTGTAACCCAGAGGTAGAAGAAGGCTTCTTGAAAAATACATAAAATTTAAGGCAAAACCAAAACAAATTGGATTACACCGAAGTTAAGCGTTTCTGGGCCAGTGTTACGGCGCAGCAGGTTCAGCCGCAGCCTGCGACACTGGAATCCCGTACTGAACCCCGGTCTGAGTCCCGCCTGCTGCACTTCCAGTCCAGTTCCTTTGCTGATCCTCACGGGGAAGCAGCAGATGGTGGCTCAGGAATGTGGACTCCTGCCACCTACGTGGGAGACAGGGATGGAATTCTTGGTTCCTGGCAATGGTCCTGCCCTAGCCATTGCCGCCCCGTGGGGAGTAAACCAGCAGATGGAAGATCTCCTCTCTGTCTTTCCCTCTCACAGTGCCTTTCACATACATCAAAAATTCTTAGAAGATTTATTTATTCCTTGAAAGAGTTACGGGGGAGGGGGGGAATCTTCTATCCACTGGTTGTTCACTCCCCAAATGGCTGCAGTGGCCAGGGCTGTACCAAAGTCAGGAGCCAGGAGCATCTTGTGTGTCCCATGTGCTTGCGGGGGCTCAGGGACTTGGACCATTTGCTGCTTTCCCAGGTGCATTAGCAGGGAGCTGGATCAGAAGTAGAGCATCTGGGACTCGAACTAGCACCAATATGGGATGCTGGCACTACAGGCCATGGCTTAACTGGCTGTACCAAATAAGTATTTTGAAAAAATTAAGCATTTCTGCTCATGAAAGATCTATAGACAAAGTTAACAAGACAATGACAAAATGAGAGGAAGACTTTGAAATATCTAAGACCAAAGGTGATTAATTGTAAACTATAGGTGTGGGCATTTGTCTTAGTGATTAAAATGCCAGTATCTCACATCTGAGTGCCTGAGTTTGGTTCCCGACTCTGGCTCCTGACTCCAGCTCCCTGCTAATGCAGATCCTGGGAGGCAGCAGTGACGGGTTCCTGCCACCCATGTGGGAGACCTGGGTTGAGTTCTTGGCTCCTAGATTCTCTTTTGGTCAGCTAGGGGCTGTTGGCAGGCATTGGGTGAGTGAACCAGCAGATTGGAACACTGTGTGTGTGTGTGTTTCTAGCTCCTTTCTTCTCCGGCACCGTGCGGCTCACTAGGCTAATCCTCCACCTGCGGCACTGGCACACTGGGTTCTAGTCCCAGTTGGGGTTCCGGTCCTGTCCCGTTTGCTCCTCCTCTAGTCCAGCTCTCTGGTGTGGCCCAGGAGTGCAGTGGAGGATGGCCCAAGTGCTTGGGCCCTGCACCCCATGGGAGACCAGAAGCACCTGGCTCCTGGTTTCGGATCGGCACAGCGCGCCGGCTGTAGCAGCCATATGGGGGGTGAACCAACGGCAAAAAGAAGACCTTTCTCTCTGTCTCTCTCTCTCACTAACTGCCTGTCAAAAAAAAATAATAAAAAGAAATAAACTCAAATGTATAATATAAAAGGAGCTCTTGCAAATCAATAAGAAAAAGCCAGAGTGGGCATTGTCCTAGTGGTTAAGTTACTGCTTGGGACACCTACAACCGAAATCAGAGCTCTTGGGCTGGAGTCCTGGCTCTCCTGCTTCCTGTTCACGTGCATTCTGGGAGGCAGCGTGTGATTGCTCAGGTAACTGGTTCCCTGCCACCCACATGGGACACGGAGACTGACTGAATCCAAGCGCCTGACAGCCTGAGCAAGCCCCTGTTGTTGCGGTTCTTTGGGGAGTGAACTGGCAGATGGGAGACGTTTGTCTCTTTTTATTTTTTTTCTCTGCCTTTCAAATAAATTTTAAAAAGTAAGCAAAAGCAATCCCAACGGAAAAGTGGACAGAGAATAAGGGAAGGCAAATTTCAGAAGAAACTCAAAAAGATACTCAAATTCCCTAGACATGGAAATCAAATGTAAAAGTATCACTTTGTACCATTGACAATTACAAAATGCTGCCGCATGTGGGCATGTAGGAACACTCATGCATTGCGCAGGAGTAGGAACGCAGACTGATGTATCTGTGCTGCTCTACCTTAGAATAGCACTGCCTGGGAATGGCGCTGAGATGTAGTAGGTTAAAGCTGCAACCTCTGTCTCTGGCATCCCATATGGGCACCAGTTTGAGTCCCGTCTGCTCCAGCTCCCTGCAAATGTGCCTGGGAAAGCAGCAGAAGATGGCCCTAGTGCTTGGGCCTCTGCACCTTTGTGGGAGACCTGAAGAAGCTCCTGGCTCCTAGCTTCAGATCAGCCCAGCTCTGGCTGTTGGCAGCCATTTGAGGAGTGAACCAGCAGATGGAAGATAGCTTTCACTCTTGGTCTCTTCTTCTCTCTCTGTAACTGTCTTTTGAATAAATAAATATTAAAAAAAAAGAATTGTACTTCTTGATGTAATATTCCAAAGATGTTTTCATTCAGATCTATTACTAGACATTATTTTGATGCCATGGGGTTGGAGACAAGCTGCGTGTGCATCCCTGGGAGATAGGAAAGGTAGGACGTGAGAATATACACAGTGCAGTAGCAACAGTGACAAGCCACACAACAGATGTACACTGAGCCACATGGCTTAATCATTGACTGTGTTGCCTGGGACACGTATTTGGCCTAACAGTGAAACGCCTGTTGAGGCACTTGCATCCCATATCCGAATGCCTAGGTTTTCTCGACTCTGGCTCTAGATTCTAGTTTCTTGCTGATGCAGACCCTGGAGGGTGAGAAGTAATGGATCAAACAGTTGGGTCCCTTCCATGCACCTGGGAGATCTGGACTGAATTCCCAGCACCTGGGGCTGGCCCGAGCGCCAGCTCAACTCCAACCATGGCAAGCATCTGGGGAGGGAACCAACAGATGGAGCCGTCTCTGTCTACCTGTATCTGCTTCTGCATCTCAAATAGAAAGAAAGTAAAGTGAACGTAGTACTCCATGAAAACAGGAAAAAACAAAAATGAGTGTAAGTTAAAGATACACAAAACCAGTAGTTTACTTTCTGCAAGACACATATACTTTTACATATAAGGCAGCATGAACTGGTTACCCTGTGTGGCAGGAGAAGGGGATGGGAGTGGGTATAGAAATGAAAACAGGGGGAGGAGTGACAAAAAGTATTTAAAAAGAAAACAATCACTGTGGAAGGATATTACAGCTCTGCTGGAGATTTTGAGAGATAACAGTAACAGAAAACCAGGCAAATGAAAGGGGATGCAGGATAATTTTTTAAAGGTTTATTTTATCTTTTTTTTTCTGTAAGTTTGACTTTCAAATAAATAAATTTTAAAAATGGAGTCAGTGTGTGGTGTTGTGGGTAAAGCTGCAGCCTGTGATGCCAGCATCCCGTATGGGCGCCAGTTCAAGTCCTGGCCGCTCTTTTTTCCATTCCGTTCCCTGATAATGGCCTGGAAAGGCAGTGGAAGATGGCCAGAATCTCTGGGTCCCTGCCACCCGGGTGGGAAACCTAAAAGACGCTCCCGGCTCCTGGCTTCCGCCTGACCCTGCCCTGGCCATTGCAGCCATCTGGGGAGTGAACCAGCAGATGGAAGACCTCTCTGTCTCGTCTCTCTCTCTCTCTCTCTCTCTCTCTCTCTCTCTCTCTCTGTCTATCTGTCTCTGTCTCGTCTCTCTCTCTCTCTGTCACTCCATCTTTCAAATAAATAAAATAAACCTTTTTTTAAAAAAAAAGGATTTATTTGAAATAAACCTTTTTAAAAAATATTTATTTGAAAGACAGTACCCAGTGGAATGGGATCTGTGCCTTTGCCTATGATTCTATTTTTTAAAATTTATTTATTTGAAAAGCAGAGCATCAGAGGGAGAGTGAGATACAGACAGACACACACACACACACACACAGAGAGATCTTGTATCTGCTGGTTCTCTTCCCAAATGGCTGCAATATCCAGGTTTGAGTCAGACTGAATCCAGGAGCCAAGAACTTCATCCTGGTCTCCCAGGATGGCAGGGACCTAAGTACGTGCGCCATCTTCTGCTGCCTTGCCAGGCTCATTAGCAGGGAGTTGAAGGGAAGTGGAGCAGCTAGGATTTGAACTGGCACACTGATACAGGACATCAGCATTGCAAGTAGAGCTTGACCTGGCCCCTAACTCACTCTATTTATAATCACAGGCAGAGACACTTTGTTTTTTAAAGATTTTTTAAAATTTATTTTATTTGAGAGGCAGAGTTACAAAGAGAGGGACAGAGAGAAAGGTCTTCCATCAGCTGGTTCACTCTGCAAATGGCCTTAATGGCTGGAGCTGGGCTGATCCAAAGCCAGGAGCCAGGAACTTCTTCCTGGTCTCCCATGTGAGTGCAGAGGCCCAGGCATTTGGCCCATCTTCCATTGCTTTCCCAGGCCATCAGCAGGGAGCTAGATCAGAAGAGGAGCAGCTGGGCCTAGAACCAGCACCCACATGGGATGCTGGCACTGTAGGCAGAGGCTCAGCCAACCCCTTGTATCCCCACACACAGACACTTTCTGAGAAACCTGACAGCAGGTGTCACTAGCAAGAGAAGTGTGGTCACCACCAGGCTGGCCTTCTGGGACTGGAGCTAACATGTGTTTCCCAAAGCACATGGATTCAGAAGAGGGTACAAAAAGGAGCCTGGGATTGATGAATAATTGTCAAGTCAACAGTGTCTTCTATAAGTTTTACTTGACTTTTCAGTTGGGTGCATGTGTTCCAAATATTTTTTTTTTTTTTTTGCTGAAATATTGAGTCAGATAAGAGACTCATGAACTAATAGTTAACCTGCCCTGTTTTCCTCCCTTCAGTATGGACCACATGCAGGCTTTGTTGCACTGCTGTTTCGAGGAGAGGTAGAACATGGAGGGAGGGATATCCTTCCATACAACTCTTTCCCCATGTCTACTGTGGGTCCTGCAGAGGGGGGACCTGGATGAGAGCAGCCTACAGTTTATGAGACACACACAGAAGCTCATTTCAGTGAGGCACGGTAAGCGCTGCAGGGGTGAGCAGAGTGCTGTGTGAGGTCTAGATGCCAAAGTGCCCAGGACCTGAGACTGTAGGCAGCATCACTCTTCTCGCCCTCAGCTTTGCCTTGATCAGTTCTCTTTGCTATAAGCTTTCCTTGCCTTCCCCCCTCTCCTTTCTCCTCAAGCCTGTCCGCCAAGTAGTTACTGATACAGTTCAGTTTTGCTTTCGGTGTTCAGAGGTAAAGAGGCTGGGCTACTAATTGATGACAAGGTTTTTGTTGGCATTAGAGCATGATCTGGAACCTCTTCTGACTCATTTTCTTTAAAAAAAAAAAAAAAAAAGATGTATTTATTGGAAGGATTCAGAGAATCACTCCCCACTACCCAGATGGTCACAATGGCTAGGGCCGGGGTTCGGGCTGGACTGGGCCAGGTTGAAGCCAGAACCTGGAACTCCATCTAGGTCTCCCACTCTGGAGCAGGGGCCCACGCACTTGGGCCATCTTTGACTGCATTAGCAAGGAGCTGGATCAGAAGTCAAGCAGCTGGAGCTGGCGCTGTGGTGTAGTGGGTAAAGCTACTGCCTGTAGTGCCGGCATCCTATATGGGCACCGGTTCGAGTCCTGGCTGCTCCACTTCTGATCCAACTCTCTGCTGTGGCCTGGGAGAGCAGTAGAAGATGGCCCAAGTCCTTGGGGCCCTGCACATGTGTGAGACCTGGAAGAAGCTCCTGGCTTTGAATCAGCCCAGCTCTGGCAGCTGCAGCCAATTGGGGAGTGAACCAGTGGATGGAAGATTCTCTCTTTCTCTCCTCTCTCTCTGCCTCACCTTCTCTCTCTGTGCAACTCTGACTTTCAAATAAATAAATAAATCTTAAAAAAAAGAAGAAGAAGAAGAAGTGGAGCGGCGGAGACTTAACCTGGCATTCACACGGGGAAGCCAGCAATGCAGGCAGCAGCTTGTGACCTGTTGCGTCACAACGTTCACTCCTGACTCACTTTCAACACGGCATTGATCTACACTGAGCGTCTAAGTGAGACCGGTTGGTCTGAAAGGACCCCAGAAACTCATCTCCTTCCCTAATTTGCCAACCTGTATTTCTGTATCCACACCCACAGATCACTGCTCCCTTCTTCTTCAAGTGATCAGAAATCAAAAAGAAGCAGAAAACAAGGTCTACAAAAATAGCAAAAATTGGGGCCTGCTCTGTGGCATAACAGGTTAATCTGCCACCTACAATGCTGACATCCCACATGGGTGCCAGCTGTTCCACTTCCAATCCAGCTCCCTGCTAATGCACATGGGAAAGCAGTGGAGGATGGCCCAAGTCTTGGGCCCCTGAACCCACATGGGAGACCCAGATGTTCTTGGCTTTGGCTTGGCCTAGCCCAAGCCATTGTAGCCATTTGGGTAATGAACCAGCAGACAGAAGATTTCTCTATCTCTCCCTCTCTGTCTCTGTAGCTCTGCCTTCAAATAAATTAAGTAATACTTTTTATTTATTTTTTTTTTTGACAGGCAGAGTGGACAGTGAGAGAGAGAGACAGAGAGAAAGGTCTTCTTTTGCCGTTGGTTCACCCTCCAATGTCTGCCACAGCCAGTGTGCTGCGGCCGGCGCACCGCGCTGATCCGATGGCAGGAGCCAGGTGCCAGGTGCTTTTCCTGGTCTCCCATGGGGTGCAGGGCCCAAGCACTTGGGCCATCCTCCACTGCATTCCCGGGCCACAGCAGAGAGCTGGACAGGAAGAGGGGCAACCGGGACAGAATCCGGCACCCCAACAGGGACTAGAACCTGGTGTGCCGGCACCGCTAGGTGGAGGATTAGCCTATTGAGCCGCGGCGCCGGCCAGTAATACTTTTAAAAATAGCAAGAATTGAAAGTACCTTGAATGTAAATAACAGCATTTTAACCTGTTGGATTAGATTACATTTCCTGCCATATGCAGCCATCTTTTATTTATATCTGATGTTCTTTTCACTCACATGAAATTTGCCTCTTTTCTTCTTCCTTAATATTACTTCTGTGAGTCTGTATACTCTTACTCCCCTGTCTTTTTTAAAGGTCTGATCCATGGAAAAATCTGATCTTCCTTTAAGTAGTCCAGCTACTGCTCTACACATAGTGCATTCATCCACTCTGTTAGTTCAGTCTCTGTACGTTGTTGAAGGCAACTGGGTGTTAGTTGGTCCACAGTCACTTCATTATTGCTCTGGCCTGCTGAGCCATTTAAAAACAGAAATAAGAAATGAAACAAGAAATACGAGGGCTCTTCAAAAATTTCATGGAAAATGTGTACAACGAAAAATACATCTGTGGATTTCAATGTTTTTTTTCACCAAGATAAACATCTATTCATTCCATTTTCCACAGATTTTTAAAAATATCCTGGTACATGTTACATACTTATTTGCTTTCAACTACTTTAAAAGAAAAGATTTATTTATTTGAATGGCAGAATTACAGAGAGGCAGAGAGAGAGAGAGAGAGAGAGAGAAAGAAAGGTTTTCCGTCCACTGGTTTACTCTCCAGATGGCCACAATGGCCAGAGCTTTGCCGATCTGAATTCAGGAGCCAGGAGCTTCTTCTGGGTCTCCCATGCAGGTCCAGAGGCCCAAGGACTCAGTCCATTTTCTACTGCTTTCCCAGGCCATAGCAGAGAGCTGGATCAGAAGGTGGAGCTGCCGGGACTCGAACCGACACCTGAACTGACACCCATATGGGATGCTGGCACGGTAGGAAGTGGCCTTACCCACTACACCGTGGCGGCGGCCCCTCAACTACGTCTTATCAGATGGATTACAGAGTGCTCAACACAAGGGAAGTCTTTCAAGAAAAAGTTGCATCAAATGTAATTCTGTATAAGACACCTTTAGTTTGGAGTTTGATATTCTAGTTGAATTACACTAACAGATCCGTCGGATTGCAGGCTTTTTACAATTCTATATTTTGACGTGTTTGCTGTGATGAAAGGCGAAGAGAAAGTGCAGCCTTAAATCTGGCCTTACCAACTCCTTGTTGTGCTGGGTTGCTTGCTGTCGACTTGGCATCACAAACACCCCAGTGTGGAGATTTCTCTGCATTGCCGAGGATGTCTTCCCTATCCAGTTCAGTCTGGCAGACCTCAGAGGCATTCACGGGAGTTTTGAAAGAAGAAAAAGAGATGAAGTCATTATTATGTACAGATGGATACAGGCAGAGGAATGGGTACGTGAGAATTTAAGACCGTTCTGTTGAGCTTCCAGAGAACAGTGTTTTATGCTGCTACAGACTATGAGTTCACAGAAGTCTATCATTTACCACAATTCAGCTGAAGCTCTTCAGAATTTGAGAAGCTCTGTCTTTTCAATAAATAATCTTTTTTTTTTTTAAAGGCAGGGGGTGTGACACTGTGGCATGGGTAAGCTGCTGCCTACAGCACCAACATCATATACTGCCTTCCCAGGCCACGGCAGAGAGCGGGATCAGAAGTGGAGCAGCCGGGACTGGAACCGGCGCCCATATGGGATGCCGGCACTGTAGGCGGTGGCTTTACCCGCTACGCCACAGCGCCAGCCCGCTTTGATGTACTGTTATGTAACTGATACTTTAGAGTGGAAAAAATAGACAATGAAAGCAGATCCAGGTATTAGCATTGGCAAAGAATTATTGGTAATTTAAAAATAGATGAAAATGTGGATAACTTCAGCAGCAAACCACACGGAATTCCAATGGACATTCTGTCCCTGAAAAACTCAATGGGATTGAAAATCAAATCTAATGTAGCGGAGGGCTGTAGTAGTAAACTGGAAGATAGGACAATTTAAAAAAAGGCAAAATGAAGTACAGAGACACAATAATGGGGAGGGTAACCAGAACGCTTACAAGACAAAGCCTAATATGTGTATGACTGGAGCTGCAGCAGGTGCAGAGAGAGAGAGAGAGAAAATGAAGCAATTTCAATATATGAGGAGACAATGGCCATGAATTTTCTCAAAATTATGAAAGCATTGACACACAGCAGCAGGTGATGACCCTAGTACTTGGGTCCCCGCTATCGATGTGGGAGACCCAGAAGGAGTTTCCAGCTCCTGGCTTTGTCCTGGACCAGCTCTGGCTGTTGCAGCCATCTGGGGACTCAACCAGCAAGTGGAATCTCTCTCTCTCTCTGTCTCCCTCTCTCCTTCCCTTCCTCCCTCTCTCTGTCAATATGTCTTTCAAGAGAAAATAAAATAAATAATATATTATTCATAAAGTAAAGAATTATAAATACTAGGGGGAATTTTTCTGTGAAAGAAAAATAATTCTGGAACAGGTGCTGTGGCATAGCGGATTAAGCCTCTGCCTGCAGCGCTGGCTTCTCATGTGCCAGCTGCTCCACTTCTGATGCAGCTCTCTGACAATGGCCAGGGGCCAAGTGCTCGGGCCCCTGCACCCATGTGAGAGACCTGGAAGAAGCTCCTGCCTCCCGACTTTGAGCTGCTCAGCCCAGGCCATTGTGGCCATCTGGAGATGGAACCAAAAGATGGAAGATTGATCTCTCTCTCTCTCTCTCTC
Organism: Sylvilagus floridanus; assembly: GCA_949820135.1. Taxonomy (NCBI): domain Eukaryota; kingdom Metazoa; phylum Chordata; class Mammalia; order Lagomorpha; family Leporidae; genus Sylvilagus; species Sylvilagus floridanus. The sequence continues at coordinate 17,779,816 of OX463228.1, read as the reverse complement.
TCTCTCTCTCTCTCTTGCTTTGTCTCCCTCCCCAACTCTACCTTTCAAATAAATAAATAAATCTTAAAAAAAGAAAAATTATTCCAGACAGAAGCCTAAAAATAAAGATAAGGAACTCCAACCCAAATGGTTTATGTGTGTGTGAGCATAAGCTAATATCGACTGTACAAAGCAATACTAGTGAGGTCTTGTGGAATTAAAAATATATGAGAGGAATTCAAAAGTTCATGGAAAGTGGAATTAAAAGATGTTTATTTTTGAAATTTTTGAAATCATGCCTACCAAAAAGTTCATGGAAAATACTTTTTATGAAAAAGCCATGCATGGTTTTCAGAATTTTTTTGCTTCAAAATAAGCTTATGTTTTTTTAAAGATTTATTTTATTGCCGGCGCCGCAGCTCAATAGGCTAATCCTCCGCCTGCAGCACCAGCACCCCGGGTTCTAGTCCCGGTCGGGGCGCTGGATTCTGTCCCGGTTGCCCCTCTTCCAGGCCAGCTCTCTGCTGTGGCCCGGGAGTGCAGTGGAGGATGGCCCAAGTGCTTGGGCCCTGCACCCGCATGGGAGACCAGGAGAAGCACCTGGCTTCTGGCTTCGGATCAGCGTGGTGCGCTGGCCCTTGCGGCTGTTGAGGGGTGAACCAACGGCAAAGGAAGACCTTTCTCTCTGTCTCTCTCTCTCTCACTTTCCACTCTGCCTGTCAAAAAAATTTTAAAAAATGTATTTTATTTATTTGAAAGACAAAGTCACAGAGAAAGGTAGAGACGAAGAGAGAGAGGTCTTCCATCCACTGGTTTACTCCCCCAAATGGCTGCAGTGGTCAGAACTAAACCAATCTGAAGCCAGGAGCCAGGAGCTTCTTCCAGGTCTCCCACCTGATATAGGAAGGAACCCAAGAACCCGAGCCATTCTTTGCTGCTTTTCCAGGCACAAAAGCAGGGGGCTGGATGGGAAGTGGAGCAGGTGGGACTTGAACTGGTGCTCATATGGTATGCCAGCGCTGCAGGCCGGGGCTTAACACACTGTGCCACAGTGCCAGCCCCAGTAAACATCTTTTAATTCCGTTTTTCCACACCTTTTCTGAAGTACCCTGGCTGTAGAATGGAAGATGCATAAAGCAATGGAAAAGGCAGGGAGGGAAGAAATGGAGTCAAGCATTGACAGGTTCCAGGGTTATGAAACGGTAGTAAAAGTACTGATTTATTTTAGGCTGCACTAAATTAAGGGTCCATGTTGTAATTTCTACATCAACCATTAAAAGAATGTATAACAACTTAATAGAAAAGAAGATGTAATGATAAGCAACATTTGATTAATTTCTTTAAAAGGCAAGAAAGGATGAAAAAGGGAGTTTAAACCCCCCAGGTAAAACAAAAAAGAAATGGCAGCACTGTGCAGGTGAACTTCGGCAGCTTCCCGGGAAACTTTGCAGAGGCTCCTAAAGTGGAGATGAAGTTCACAGTGAGACCTGAAGGGGAAGGGGGAACCGGTCATGCCAAGAGTGGAAGGGAGCACCTGCTTGGCAGAGGAAGCAGTGAACGTACAACCTGCAGTCGAGTTGAAAAAAACCTGGATATATTCCTGCAAGATGACTTAATCACCACCCTCAGATTTCTTTGAGAGGCAAAGCAAAGTAGCATGGCGAATGAGCTGCATTTTGATTTGCATTATTATCCAGAAGCCACCCTTTGGAGTCCTTTGGCGTTCCAGAACCCTGAACATTCCCTTCCTACCGGTGATCACAGTCTACACTTCTGTTTAACTGCTTGAGGTCCGTCTCGTTCGCTAACACGAAGGAGGCAATGGAGGCATTGGAGGCAATGCTCATTGCTGATTCCCCTAGCCAGCCTTGACACATAGTCAGTATTTGTAGGTTGAATCCTTTTTTGCTTTTTAAACTTTTCTTTTTAAAGATTTATTTATTTATTTGAGGCTGGCGCCGTGGCTCAACAGGCTAATCCTCTACCTTGCGGTGCCGGCACACCCGGTTCTAGTCCCAGTTGGGGCGCCGGATTCTGTCCCGGTTGCCCCTCTTCCAGGCCAGCTCTCTGCTGTGGCCCGGGAGTGCAGTGGAGGATGGCCCAACTGCTTGGGCCCTGCACCCCATGGGAGACCAGGAGAAGCACCTGGCTCCTGCCATCGGATTAGCATGGTGCGCCAGCCACGGTGGCCATTGGAGGGTGAACCAACGGCAAAAGGAAGACCTTTCTCTCTCTCTCTGCCTGTCAAAAAAAAAAAGATTTATTTATTTATTTGAAAGGTAGAATTATAGAGAGAGAGAGGAATAAATAGACAAGGAGAGAGAGAGAGAGATCTTCTATCCACTGGTTCACTCCTCGTGATGGCCGGGGCAGTGCCAAGTCAAAGCCAGGAGCTGGGAGCTTCCTCAGGGTCTCCCATCTGGGCCCAGGGGCATCTTGTGCTGCTTTTCCCAAGCCGTTAGGGAGCTGGATCCCAAGTGGAGCAGCCAGGACAAGAACCAGCATCCATATGGGATGCCAGTGTCACAGGTGGTGGCTTCACCTGCTCTGCCAAAGCACCCGCCCCTCAAGTGTCACACTAACTGCTTCACCAAATGCCTGTCCTTGGAAGTTGAATCATAGATATCACTGATTCATATTTGAACTTAGCATACTGAATAGCAAGGTAATGAAGGTATTTATATTTACCATGCTCTAAAAGAAAATGACCCTGTAAATTAAACCGTAACACTGGGGGGGGGGGGGGGGGGGAGGATGCCAAAAGAAAAACAGTCACATGTTAGTAGTTAAATTTAATAAACCAACCGGAACAAACAGGTGTCGAAAATGTTTTGGCAGGTGCAGGTGCACTGGGTTAAGCTGCTGCCTGTGACACCAGCATCCTGTACCGGCTGCTCTGCTTCTGATCCAGCTCCCTGCTAATGTGCCTGCGAAGGCAGCAGAGGATGGCCCCAGGGTCTTTTGGACCCTGTCACCCCTGTGGGAGATCTGCATGGAGTTCCAGGCTCCTAGCCTGGGTTTGCCCAGACCTGGCTGTTGCAGCCATTTGAGTAGTCAACCGGTGACTGGAAGATTCTTTGTGTGTGTGTTTCTCTCCCTCTCTCTGTCACTCTGCCTTTACAATAAATAAATAAATAAGTCTTAAAATATTTTGCCCCTTATTAGAAAAAAGTAGACTAAATTTTCATAATCTAGTATCAGAAACACGATGCATGGGGCTGGGGCTGGTGCTGGTGCTCTGGTGCAGTGGGCTAAGTCTCCATGAGCAGCACCGGCATCCCACATGGGCATGTTCGTGTCCCAGCTGCTCCACTTCCAGTCCTGCTCTCTGCTATGGCCTGGGAAAGCAGTAGGGGATGGTCCAAGTGCTTGGGCCCCTGCACCCACATGGGAGACCCTGAGGAAGCTCCTGGCTCCTGGCTTCGGATTGGCACAGCTCTGGCCATTGGGGCCATTTGGGGAGTGAACCAGCGGATGGAAGACCTTTCTCTCTGTCTGTCCCTCTCTCTGTCTGTAACTATACCTATCAAATAAATAAATAAAATCTTTAAAAAGCCGCAATGCATTTGTTATTATTGTTTTGCCTCACAGAGAAGAATGATCATAGGAGTAGGATAATCTAAGTCATATTCCTTTCTTGCAAAGCTTGATGGAGCTTGTCAATCAATTTTTATTTCTTCAAGTCAAAGTGCACTCAGCCAAGAGTCTGATTATGCTTTTATGCAATTCCTAGTCATCCAAGATGCTCTCAACATTATTTTCGTCTTTAATTTCAAGATACACAACATTTTCTAATCTGTTGGCAGCAGAGTTGTATGATTTTAATTCTGGGACTTTACATGATTAAGAAGCAAATGGACAATGAACTGTGCAAAACTCGGCACTGAAAGTCAGGAGACAGCACATGTAAGTCTTCTCAAAGCTGGCCAGCTGAGGGTTGGTTTGTGGATCTGAGAGGTGGACTTTCTAGGGGTTGTACCTGGATAGTAAACTGTTGCAGCATGACCTGACTGCAGCAGTATAGGCCACACAAACCTAGCCAAGTGCCAGAAAGCATCGCTGACACACCTCTCAGGCTCTCCTTTTCATTTCTCTAGGAATGTCATTTCCTTTCTAGAAATCTACCTACGTGATGATTTAATTTGCAGAACCAAGCCCCTTTTGCAAAGGTGAAAGGGAATGAAGAGAGAGGTAGTTCATTACAGAGCACCGACCCTGTGTGGCTCCTACAAAGTCATCCCAGTAGTTCCAGGAGTGGAAGTTATTTGCAAATAGGAAAACAGACTTAGAGATTTAAATTGTGTGTGTGTCAGTTTACTTTCTGTTGCTAGCACAGAGTACCTGAGGCTGAGTGATTTATGAAGAAAAGAGGTGCATGGACCTTCTCAGAGCAGACGGCCACATCAGGTGGGCCTCGTCCTGCCTCACAACATGGCACTTGGCATCACACGTTGATAGCAGGTGCGAGAATGCTGGGCCCACTTTATCACAGCCCACTCTCCCAAGAACAAACTCAGTACTTCAAGAAAGACAGCCCTTAGGCCGGCGCCGTGGCTCCACAGGCTAATCCTCCACCTTGCAGCGCCGGCACACCGGGTTCTAGTCCCGGTCGGGGCGCCGGATTCTGTCCCGGTTGCCCCTCTTCCAGGCCAGCTCTCTGCTGTGGCCTGGGAATGCAGTGGAGGATGGCCCAAGTGCTTGGGCCCTGCACCCCATGGGGAGACCAGGAGAAGCACCTGGCTCCTGGCTCCTGCCATCAGATTAGCGCGGTACACCGGCCTCAGCATGCCCGCCACGGCGGCCATTGGAGGGTGAACCAACGGCAAAGGAAGACCTTTCTCTCTCTCTCTCTCTCTCTCTCTCTCTCTGTCTCTCTCTCTCACTGTCCACTCTGCCTGTCAAAAAAAAAAAAAAAAAAAAAAGACAGCCCTCTTATGAGGATAGAGCCCCATCACCTAACTACCTCCAAAGGCTTATGAGGATAGAGCCCCATCACCTAACTACCTCCAAAGGCTTATGAGGATAGAGCCCCATCACCTAACTACCTCCAAAGGCCTGACCTTACAACACCTTTCAATCGGCAGATTTCACCGTGACTGCTGGTGTCGACAAACCACATCTAAAGCATGGCAACGTGAATTTAGAATCTCTGAACTTTCTCTCGCTCCAGCACAACCAGACCGATTTTCCTATTTGAAGAGATGATTAGATGGTATGTCGGTTTCCAAATAATAAATGGAGTACATTATGAAAAGTGGGAAACTTGTCAAACTAATATCCAGGGCTCTCTAGTGCAGAACACACAGCCGCGATAATAAGACACTAATGATAGTAGAAAGATGAGAAAAGACTTTCATATTTTTTCACTTGATCTTTGTCAAAAGGCCAGGAAACAATTGCATGTTTTTCTCTAGATTTTTTAAAAAATTTGTGTAGGAGAGAGAGAGACAGAAAGGGACAGACAGAGAAAAGTGCTATCTGCTCCTTCACTCCCCAAATGCCTGCAATGGGTGGGGCCAAGCCAGGCTGAAGTCGGGAGCCAGAAACTCAATCTAGGTCTCCTACATGGGTGGCAGGGACCCCAGTACTTGAGCCCTCATCTTCTGCCTCCCAGAGAGTGCATTAGCACTCAGCTGGAATGGGAAGTGGACCTGGGACTCTAACCCAGGTGCTGTAATAGGGTATTAGTGTCCTAACCGGCTTAACCACTAGGCTGAACGCCTGCCTCTCATCTCTAGAATTTTAATAAACGCAAAGCCATCCAAAGCACTTAGAAACCACTGGGTGTATTTTCCTGAGGTTCTGGAGTAGCATCAGTGGGAATGGCAGAATAAGGGTCTCTCTCTGAAGAGGTGCTCCTCAGTTACAGCAATGATTACAGTGGTAAAAATCAAGTTTCTCAGAACTCCATACATTAACTATAGGCTTAAAGCAGCCCTAGAGCATTTATTCATGAAACTGGCTAAATCTTGGTAAGAACCATGATTTCTGTGGCATTTGAACTTGTCCTATTCCCATTTTGTCTCCTCAGGTTCATAGTAGTCTTCAAAACCAGCAGCCCTGTATCAAAGCAAAGGAGAAACAGAGCAGCTACTGGGGAGAGGGGGGAACAGAATGGGTTTGGAACTCTCCAAAGCACCATTGCCAGAGGATTGTCATTTGACATATGTGGCTCTGTTCCCTGGAGAACCCCATGCGCAGGGCTTCTCTTTATGTGATCTGAATCAGGACTTAGTGAAAAAGTATTTTCACTTAGGGCATTGGTCAAAAGTGAGTAGTGACAATTATTTAACATTGCAGCTTATTATGGTAGAAATAACAAGTAGAGTAAACAAGAAGCTAACCAAAACACGTGGAAGGGAAATCTGGGGTGTAAGATGTCCACAGGGAGCTTTGAAAAGCTCTGTCACGTTCCTCACAATCTGCAAGGGCACCTGCCTACGCAAGGCTATTCACGTGCCCAGAGAAGACCTGATGTAAGACCTCAACTCTACATGATTATAACCATCTTGCCCTTTGGGTAACCCTGACAGTCATCCCAAACACTGTGGGATAAACAAAGTCATTAGGATAACCTGCCAGGATGGTCTTGCCAGGCCAGACCCTGGAATGTGCCTTATCTCATGCTGGAATGTTTATATTTCTTGAGAAAGTCCAGGTGCATTTGGGTTAGCTGGAGGCAGTCTTTGTCTAGCTATTCTGGAAGCCCCTTGCCGCCGACTGGGTGTGCTCCGATCTGTATGCTTTGAGGCTTCCTGCGACCACACTGTTCTGAAGTTGCTGCAGTGAAGTACCCTCTGTGTAAGCTTGGATCTGTCCTCTTCCTTCAGTTTCATTGCACCTCCTGCCTTTGGCAATGGTTTGCATACATTGGGTCGTTCTGAAGCACCGAGAAGTTCCTAAGCTCTTATCTGGCAGGCTTTGAGGTTCTTTACAAGCATCAAATAAGGCTAAAGCAGTCATCCGCTGCCTGCCTGTGTGTTGAAGGCAGGCCCCCACATGCACAGAGTCCCTCTGCAAAGGCCGAGGGATTGACTGGTTTCAGGAATTTGAGGAGCTCTGTGTAAGCTAATTGGGCAATGCCAAGCATACAAAAAAAATACAGACATAGGCTACAAAGTTAGTTTAAGAAAGTCACTAAGCAAACAGCAGTAACAACAACATACCCTGGGAAGAGAAAGAATCCAATTTCAAGTACTGCCATATTGTATTATTATAGATGCCCAGTTCCAACCAGAAATTATGAGACATGCAAAGAATGAGAAAGATGACCAGAGCACGTGTGTGTGTGTGTGTGTGTGTGTGTGAAGCAGTCAGTAGGAACTGTCCCTGTATAGGTTCCAAGATCGGAGTAGGGAGGGAGCTTACTGCTCTAGGCAGGCAAAGATAATTTTTAAAAAGTGAAGAGAGTGCAGTTTCAGGGAAGAGTTAGGGAGAAAATGGCAGAGGAAACTCTATAGAAATTAGAGGGACACAGTGGAACTATATGGAAGGCATGGACACCCTCAAATCAGGATTCCATATGATTATCTCAATAGATGCAGAGAAATCATTTGATAAAATATAACACAAATTCATGATGAAAACTCTAAACAAATTGAGTATAGAAGGAACATTCCTCAACACAATCAAGACAATATATATGACAAACCCATGGCCAGCATCCTATTGAATGGGGAAAAGTTAGAAGCATTCCCACTGAGATCTAGTACCAGACAAGAATGCCCACTCTCACCATTGATATTCAATATAGTCCTGGAATTATTAGCCAGAGCCATATAGAAATCAACAAACAACAAATGCTCTCAAGTATGTGGGGAAAAAGGTACCCTAATCCACTGTTGGTGGGAATGTAAACTGGTAAAGCCACTATTGAAAACAGTATGGAGATACCTCAAAAATCTGAATATAGACCCACCATATGACCCAGCCATCCAACTCCTGGGAATTTACCCAAAGGAAATGAAATCAGTAAGCAAAAGAGCTGTCTGCACCTCCATGTTTATTCCAGCTCAATTCAGAATAGCTTAGACATGGTATCAACCTAAATTTCCATCAACTGAAGACTGGATAAATTGTGGAATATTTACTCTATGGACTACCACACAGTGTTAAAAATATATGAGATCTGGTCATTTGCAACAAAATGTGGATGAATCTGGAAAACATTGCCTAGTGAAATAAGCCAGTTTCGGGGCTGGCACCATGGATCACCTGGTTAATCCTCCGCCTGTGGCACTGGAATCCCTTATGGGCACCAGATTCTAGTCCTTGTTGTTCCTCTTCCAGTCCAGCTCTCTGCTGTGGCCTGGGAAAGCAGTGGAAGATGGTCCAAGTGCTTGGGCCCCTGCACCCACGTGGGAGACCAGGAGGACCACCTGGCTCTGGCTTTGGATTGGTGCAGCATCAGCTGTAGCGGCCATTTGTGGGGTGAATCAACGGAAGAAGGACCTTTCTCTCTGTCTCTCTCTCTCTCACTGTCTATAACTCTACCTATCTAATAAAAAAAAAAAAAGAAATAAGCCAATCCCAAAGGGACAAATACCATATGTTCTCCCGTATGTTTTCTGTGAGAACTAATAGAGCATCTAAAATGAATTCTATAGAAGTGAAATTGACACTTTGAGAAGGGATGACTTGATCTGCCCTTGTCCTGACTCTCGAGGAATAGTTTCCTTTATTTATTTATTTATTTTTCTTCATACTATTTGTTGAGTTCTTTACTTAACATGGAGTTAATCATATGTGCATAAAGTCAATTGAAAATAGATTTCAGAAAAAAAAAAGAGTGGGAATAAGAGAAGGAGGAAGTTTGTAACAGTAAAGCTCTATAGTTCTGCATACATTCCTACGGACTTACTTCTAAGGTTACAGTTTAACAACTTGTCATGAGACTCCAAATCCCATTATGCTTGATGGTCAAAGTGCCATTTTAATTGTTAAAGTGATCATATTAAGTGATAAAGTGAACATATAGGTAGGATTAGTGTTAAAGTGATCATATAAATAGGAAAAAGTGCCTGGTAATAATAATAGATCTAATTAAATAGGAGAGAATGTTCCAACATGAGAAGCAGTCAACAGAGCAGACCCCTAGAATTACAATCACTTTAAGTAACACTCTGACCTTAGAATCAGCCCTTAAGGCTTCCCGGTCTAGCTGAAAAGCCCATGAGAGCATTTCAGACATGGAAAACCAAGGCACTATGGCAAAAAATGTTCTATATGAAAGATCTCTGTTGAGTGAGACCCCAGTGGAAAGTGGCCATGAAAGAAGGATGTACTCTTCTCTAAAGGGAGGAGAGAACTTCTACTTTGCTTGTGGCCTTGTACAAACACTGACCGAGTTTGTGGACTCAAAAGTCTTCCACACCCTAGGAAGCTCATGTCAAGAGCCTTGGGTGGTCACTGACATCATACATGAGTGTTACTTGTTAATAACAGGAGTCATTGTGCACTAACTCCCTATGCAGGACCTTTGTCCTCAATGAGTTGTATTATGAAAGTTCTCATAGAGTTTTTTTGGTGTGTGTGTGTGTGTGTGTGTGTGAGTGTGTGTGTGTGGAAACTGTTGAAATCTTTACTTAGTCTAAAGTTGGTCTTCTGTGTACAAAGTTAATTGAAAATGAATCTTGATGGAGAATAGAATAGAACTGGCAAGGGGGAGTGGGAAGAGGAGGAGGGGTGGGAATGTGCGTGAGAGGGGGGTGTGGTGCAAAGAATAACCATATTCTTAAATTGTACTTATGACATTTGTATTCCTTAAAAAATAAATTAAAAAAGAAACTTGGCTGGCACCGTGACTCACTAGGCTAATCTTCCACCTGCGGCGACGGCACACCAGGTTCTAGTCCTGGTTGGGGTGTCGGATTCTGTCCCGGTTGCTCCTCTTTCAGTCCAGCTCTCTGCAGTGGAGGATGGCCCAAGTGCTTGGGCCCTGCACCCGCATGTGAGACCAGGAGGAAGCACCTGGCTCCTGGCTTCAGGAGGTGCTGGCCTTAGCAGCCATTTTGGGGGTGAACCAATGGAAGGAAGACCTTTCTCTCTGTCTCTCTCTCTCTCTCTCTCTCTCTCACTAACTCTGCCTGTAAAAAAAAAAAAAAAGAAAGAAAGAAAGAAAGAAAGAAAAGAAAAGAAAAGAAAAGAAAAGAAAAGAAAAGAAAAGAAAAGAAAAGAAAAGAAAAGAAAAAGAAATGAAACGAAACTGTCCCTGGAGAGCTTAAATTGCATTTTTACTGGACAAAGACTTTAAACCTACTCTTTAAAATATTGTCAAAGAATTAAAGGAAACCATGTCCAATGAACTAAAGTATGAGGATGATGTGTCACCAGATAGAGAAGCTCAGGAAAGATACAGAAATGTGTATCTCTCTATATATAATGAAATTGGCATCAGCATTGTGGCGTAGCTGGTAAAGCCCCTACCTGTGACACTACTATCCCATATGGGTGCTGGTCGAAGTCCTGGCTGCTCCACTGCTGATCCTGCTCCCTGCTAATGCACCTTGAAAAGCCTCAGAAGATGCCCCAAGTGCTCGGGCCCCTATACCCATAGGGAGACCTGGAAGAAGCTTCCAGCTCCTGGCTTCAACCTGGCCCAGCCCCAGACACTGCTGCCATTTGGGAAGTGAACCAGCAGATATAACATCTCTCTGTCTCTTCCTCTTTCCCTCTCAAATAACAAATAAATAAATAAACAAATAAATAAATCTTTTTAAAAAAATTGGAAAGTCTGAACTTGAAAATACAGCATAAATTTTCTTTCTTTTTAAATTTATTTATTATTTACATGAAAGTCAGAATTATAGAGATAGAGGCGGAGAGAGAGAAAGAGAGAGAGAAAGTCTTCCATCTGCTGATTCACACCCCAAATGGCTGCAGTGGCTGGAGCTGAGCCGATCTGAAGCCAGGAACCAGGAGCCTCTTTCAAGTCTCCCACACAGATGCAGGGGCCTAAGAACTTGGGTTTATCCTCTACTGCTTTCTTTGACAGGCCATATCTTAAAATTTTCCTTTTTCCCTTTCCAGTAATTGCATATGGCAGAAAATTGAACTTCATATAAGCTTTATTTCTGTTTTTAAAGATTTATTTATTTATTTGGAAGACACAGAGGGTGAGGGAGAGAGAGAGGGAGAGAGAGAGGATGAGTATCTTCCATTCTCTGATTCACAGCCAGGCCTGGGCAAGGCCAAAGCCAGGAGCCAGGAGCTCCATTTGGGTCTCCCAGATGGGTGTTGGGGGCCAAGTACTCACACCATTATGCACTGCTTTCCTAGGCACATTAGCAAGAAATTGGATCAGAAGCAGTGTAGCTGGGTTACCAACTGGAACTTTAATATGGATTGCCAGTTTCACAAGCAGCAGGTTTTTCTTTTTAAATATTTATTTATTTGAGAGAAGAGTTACAGAGAAGCAGAGGCAGAGAGAGAGAGAGAGAGAGAGAGAGAGAGAGAGAGAGAGATTGAGAGAGAGAGAGGTCTTGCATCTACTGGTTCATTTCCCAAATGTCCACAATGGCTGGAGCTGGGCTGATCTAAAGCCAGGAGCCAGGAGCTTCTTCTGGGTCTCCCACATGGGCGCAGGGATCCAAGCACTTGGACCATCTTCCACTGCTTTTCCAGGCACATTAGTAGGGAGCTGGATTCCAAGTAGAGCAACTGGGACTCAAATTGGCACCTATATGGGATACTGGCACCGAGGCGGCAACTTTACCCACTACACCACAGTGCCGGCCCCATCAGCAGCAGTTTAACCTGTTATACCACAATGCTGGCCTCAACCTTAGTTTTTAATAATCCTTAAATTTCAAGCTTGTGTTTCCTCCAAAGAAAGCCCTTGAAATTCCTTTAATTATAGATCAAAATTTTTTTTAAAAGCAGTAAGCATCATAGCCACGTTTAATGAAAATAAATAATGGAGAGAGTATATCTGATAGATCAAGCAGGCAACTTGGCACACAACTGAGAGCCCAGTCTGTACTGAGATCAGTTTTTGTGGATGTGGGTGGGGGCCCTCTGTTTGGCCTCCTCCCACACACCCTCTCTCAGATATTGCTGGGTGGGGGGCTTTCTGAGTGTGGAATTCTTTCCGGACCTCATAATAGTCCCCTTGGTGAAGGGCAGAAGAGATTTCTGTAAGGTGCCCCCAAGGACAGGGCTGAGACACCCAACCAGGCTACTGAACAATGGCAAGACTGTTAATATGTAAATTACAGTTTACTTCCAAGGTTTGCTTCCTCTTTCGAACACACAGACATTCCCACTAAAAAAATTATTCCCCTTTTCTTTGCCCCCTCTCTCCCCGCACAGGCCAATGATGTCTACCTAGCTACCTTGACATGCCCCCCTCTAGAGAAGTAACTCATAATTGTAGCAGGTAACATGGATGAAGGTCCGTCTTCTGTTTTTTCTTCAGAGCTGACATATGGATATGGAGCTGCTTCTGGGTATTCTCTTGCTTTCTATCCTATGGTATTTGGAGGTATCCTGGGGAAAGATTGTCTTGTGCAATCCAGAGAGCTGGTCATGTCATCCAACAGCACCGGCTGGAAGCCCTACCCCACAACCATGTGGAGCTGGACAGCTTTCATTCGCTGCTCTCATTGTGGTTCCTTCATGGCCACCAGATACATTGCTGGGGATTGACTGCTGAGGGGTTCTTGTTTTCATGTAAGAAAAAATTCAGATGTGAGACAAAGAGTAGCAGTAAGCATGTTAGTCAAGTTTAATGAAAAGAAGTAATGAGGACAGTACACCTGACAAACCAAGCAGGTATCTCAGCATAAAACTGAGCACGAAGATCAACCTTAATAAGTCGTGACCATATTTGAAAGCAGTTTTATTAAGATAGAATTCACTTAGACAAGTCATTCTTACAATATTTTTAAAAAGATTTATTTATTTATTTGAAACTCAGAGTTACATAGAGAGAGTAGAGGCATCCAATGGTTCACTCCCCAATGATTCACCCTCAATGGCCACAACAGCTGGAGCTGTGCCGATCCGAAGCCAGGATCCAGGAGCTTCTTCCAGGTCTCCCACATGGGAGCAGGGGCCCAAGGACTTGGGCCATCTTCTACTGCTATCCCAGGCCATAGTAGAGAGCTGGACCAGAATCGGAGCCGGGTCTCAAATCAGCAACCATATGGGATGCCGGTGCTTCAGGCCAGGGCATTAACCCACTGTGCCATAGCATCGGCCCTCATTATAACATTTTAAACATGTACTTGAGGCTGGCGCTGTGGCTCAATAGGCTGATCCTCTGCCTGTGGCGCCGGCACCCCAGCTTCTAGTCCTGGTTGTGGTGCCGGATTCTGTCCAGGTTGCCCCTCTTCCAGGCCAGCTCTCTGCTGTGGCCTGGGAGTGCAGTGGAGGATGGCCCAAGTGCTTGGGTCCTGCACCCAATGGGAGACCAGGAGAAGCACCTGGCTCCTGGCTTCATATCAGTGCAGTGCACCAGCTGTAGTGGCCATTGAGGGTGAACCAATGGAAGGGAGACCTTTCTCTCTGTCTCACTCTCTCACTGTCCACTCTGCCTGTCAAAAAAAAAAAAATTCACTTGAGAGGCAAAGAGACAAAGGGTTTAAAGATAGAAAGAGAAATTCTGTCCACTGTTTCATTCCTCAAGTGCCTATAATGGCCAGGATTGGGTCAGGCCAAAGCTTGGAATTTAGTGCAGGTCCTCTGGGGTACATAGCAAGAACCCAATCACTTGAGCTATCTCTGCTGTCTCCCAGGATCTGCATTAACAAAAAGCTTGAGTCATCAGCTAGAGCTTTGAATTGAACGCAGGTACTCCAGTATGGATTGAGGTTATCTTAACTAGCAGGCTAAATACTCATCCCACAATTCATTCATTTGAAATGCATAATTCTATTGTTTTTAGCATTTGTGCCACCACCTTACAAACTCTTTTTTTTAAATTTATTTGACAGATAGAGTTAGATAGTGAGACAGAGACAGAGAGAAATGTCTTCCTTCTGTTGCTTCATCCCCCAAATGGCCACTATGGCTTGAGCTATGCCAATCTGAATCCAGGAGCCAGGTGCTTCCTCCTGGTTTCCCATGTGGGTGCAGGGCCCAAGTACTTGGGCCACCCTCCACTGCCTTCCCAGGCCACAGCAGAGAGCTGGACTGGAGAGGAGCAACTGGGACTAGAACCTGGCACCCATATGGGATGCCAGTGTGGCAGGCGGATGATTAACCAAGTGAGCCACGGTGCCAGCCCCACCACCTCATAAACTCTATCTGTCATCAATCAATATCCAAAATTACCCTTCTCTGTGCCCTCAGCAAAGTGTATTATAGGGATTAGGAGCCCTAGATGGGCTCAGAGAGACCCCCAGCTAGGCTTAGCCCACATTCTTTTTACTTTTATTTTTTAAGATTTAATTATTTGAAAGACAGAATGACAGAGAGAAGGTGAGAGGGAGAGAGAAGGTGAGAGAGAGAGAGAATCAATCAATCTACCATCTGCCATTTCACTCCACAAATGGCCTCAACAACCAGAGATGGGCCAGGCCAAAGTTGGGAGCCTAAGGCTCCATCTAGTCTCCCCACATGCATGGCAAGGGCCCACGTTCTGGGACCACCCGCTGATGCCTTCTGGGCACATTAGCAGGGAGCTGGTTTGGAAGCGGAGCACCTGGGTCTTGAGCCGGCTCTCCCATATGGGATGCTGGCAATGCTGTGGGTGGCCGTTCAGCTCACTGCACCACAATGCTGGCCCCTCAGTCTGGACTCCTGTCTTCCCATTAGTAGGAATACAACTAGGAGATACAGAAAGTTTAGCAGAAAAACAGGCTTTACTGGAAGGCAAAGGGATAATGCACACTCAGAGGTGAGTGTGGGCAACCTCAGGAGAGTAGCAGTAAGCATGTTAGTCAAGTCGGGCTGGAGTCATCCTTTTCATAGGATAAGGGGTGGGGCTTTGGCCTTACTGAATGTGCAAAGAAAGCAGGGTTTGGGTGGGGCTGCAGTGCAAGTGGTGTAGTCACGATCTCTAGGAAAGTGTCATGGCCTCTGGTGCATGATGGAGAAGGGATGTGCTGAGTCTTCAGCCATGATGAATTTTTGTGCATGGAGCGATTTGGATGGAGTGGGCAGCTTGGGTGTTGGCAATCCTCGTCTCCTCGCCACTCACTAGCTACTTGCCTCGTAGGTCCGAATGATGCTCTATTGTACAGATATACCAAACTCTGTCTAGTCATCTGCAGTTCAAGGACTTTGGATTGCTTCCTCCTCCTGACTTTTATGAATAATGCTGCTATAAACACATGTGTGCGGGGCTGTTGCCACGGCATTGAGGGTAAAGCCGTCACCTGCAGCGATGGCATCCCATGTGGGTGCCGGTTCGAGTCCTGGCTGCTCCACTTCCAATCCAGCTCTCTGCTATGGCCTGGGATTGCAGTAGAAGATGGCCCAAGTCCTTGGGCCCCTGTGGCAACATGGGAGACCTGGAGGAGGCTCCTGCCTCCTGGCTCCAGATTGGCTCAGCTCTGGCCGTTGCGGCCAGTTGGGGAGTGAACCATCGATGGAAGACCTCTCTCTCTCTCTCACTGCCTCTCCTCTCACTGTCTAACTCTGACTTTCATATAAATAAATAAACCTTTTTAAAAAAACACATGTGTGCTAAATTTTGCATGTATACATGTTGTCATCTCTCTTGGGTATATGCCCTGGGACACAATATATGGGTCATGTGGCGAGCTGTTTAATCATCTAAGGAACTGCTGGAGTAGCATTTTGCGTTTTCATGAGCAGTGTGTAAGAGTGCTGATTTCTCCACTTCCTCGCCAACACTTGTTACCTGACGTTTTGATCAGAGGGGTGGTGGTGAAGGGGCATCTCATTGTGGCGTTGATTATGCTTTCGTATGGCATCAAGCATCTTTTCCTGGGCTTATTGTTCATTTGCAGGTCTTTGTTGGAGAAATGCCCGTTCAGTTCCTTCGCTCAGTTTTTAATTGGGGAATTTGCTGTTTTATTATGGAGTGATAAGATTATGTATTCTAGACACAAATCTTTTAAGTCCCTTATCAGACATATGATGTGCCAGTGTGTTCTCCCATGCTGTAGGCTGCCTTTTCACTTTCTGGATGGTGGTCTCTGAAACACAAAAGTTTCTAATCTTGATGAATTCAAGTTATCTATTTTTCTTTTGTTGCTGAATTTGTGTGTGTTGATCTGTGCTTATTTGTAGGAGGATTATCTAATAATGGTCCCTTGATATTGTTTAAAAATCACATCTTTTTAAAGAAGACAGATTTCATCCTGTAGGTCCCAAAGTTATGTACATAGGATTACCAAGAATGGTTTTTTTTTTTTACAACTGATCTCTTAAAAATAGCCTTTCTCTGTCTCAAAACCTGTAACATCTTATTGCCATCTGCCCAGTCACCTGCCAGCTAATCCTGTGCTTAGAATGAGTGTAAGTGTCAGGCCTAACGCTGTGGTGTAGTGGGCTAAACCTCCACCTGCGGTGCTGGCATTCCTTATGGGTGCCAGTTCTAGTCCTGGCTGCTCCTCTTCCCACCCAGCTCCCTGCTATGACCTAGGCTCCAGATTGGCCCAGCTCTGACCGTGCGGCCATTTGGGGAGTGAACCAGTGGATGGAAGACCTCTCTCTCTCTCTCTCTCTGACTCTGCCTCTCTCTCTGTAACTCTACTTCTCAAATAAATAAATAAAATTTTAAAAAGATAGAAAGAGAAGGTAATACCAAGGATTTTCAGACTTCTTTAAAAAAAGAAGAGTAGGTTTCATAGGTGGAAGAGAGGATTTTTAATGTTCTCACCACAAAGAAATGATAAATGTTTGACATGATGTATATGCTAATTACCCTGATATGACTATTAATACAGTGTATACATATATTCAAACACCAGGGCCTATACTGTGGCATAGAAGGTGGTCCTGACTGCTCCTCTTCCCATCCAGCTCTCTGCTGTGGCCTGGGAAAGCAGTGGAGGATGGCCCAAGTCCTTGGGCCCCTGCACTCGATGGGAGACCTGGAAGAAGTTCCTGGCTCCTGGCTAAGGATCGGCGCAGCTCCAGCTGTTGTGGCCATTTGGGGAATGAACTAGTGGATGGAATACCTTTCTCTCTGTCTCTCCCTCTCACTGTCTGTAACTCTACCTCTCAAATAAATAAATACATAAATAATCTTTTAAAAAAAAAAGATCTACTGAATTGGCATGAACAAGAGTTTAAAGCTGATATGGGGTGAGCGTGAAGACTGCAATCTCCTATGCCCTTTGCCATTTTTGGAGATCTCAAAAGTCAGTTTACAGACTTGGTCAAGTTACTGAGTCATTGACTAACCTAGAGAGTACATAAGGCCATACTTCATGATCTGATCTCTTGATTTATCTTTCTAGCCCCACCCATTTGCCCTTCATTCTTCCTACTTTTTCCCCCTACAATTATTTATTCATTTGAAAGGCAGAGTTACAGGGGGAGGGGGGGGAGAGAGAGAGAGAGAGGAAAAGAGAGGTGGTTCTTTGATCTGCTGATTCACTCCCCAAATGGCCATAATAGCTAAGCTGGGCCAGGCCAAAGCCAGGAGCCTGGAACTCCATTCAGGTCTCCCACATGGGTGACAGGAGCCCCAACACTTAGACCATCTTTCACTGCTTTCCCAGGTGCATTAGCAGGGAGCTGGATTGGAAATGGAGCAGCTGGGACTCGAACTGGTGCCCATCCCGGATGCTGGCACTGCAGGCAGTGGCCTAACCTGCTGTACCACAATGCCAGCCCCCATTCTTGCTACTTTCTACTTTGCATAAGTCAAAAGACATGCAATGAAATTGTGTGACTCTCCCACTAGATAAATGCAATCACTCTTCACATTGATTCTATCTCAGAAATGGAGATCAGACTGTATGTCAGAAATAGCTAATTGCCTCTCATTATCTGTTCTCCTGTTCCCTAGTTTTGAAACCCTCACTTCTGAGGTAGAGATATGATTCCGAGAATAAACACCGTATTTCACACAGTGGCTCGCAGATACTTGTGGCTATAAGCCTATTTTGGGGTAATGAAATGTGCTTATACGTGAGTGTCTAAGAACCACATAAGGGGCTGGTGTTGTGTTGCAGTGGGTTACGCCTCCACCTCTGATACCAGCATCCCATATCCAAGCGCCAGTCTGAGTCCAGGCTGCTCTGTTTCTGATCCAGGACCCTTCAGATGCACCTGGAAATGCAGCCGATGATGGCCCATGTACTTAGGCCCCTGCCACATACATGAGAAACCTGGATGGAATTCCATGCTACTGGCTTCGGCCTGACCCTGCGCTGGCCATTGTGGCCATTTGGGTAGTGAACCAGCCTGTGGAAGATCTCTCTGTCTCTCTCTGGCACTTTGCCTTTCAAATAAATAAAATAAATTATTTTTTAAAAAAGAACAATATAAAATAACATGTGTTGAGTACCTTTTGCACCCTTTTCTGCCACCTGGAATGTGCAGGTGATAGCTGGAACTCTGGTCAACATCTTGGACCTTAAAGGATGAAGGCTGTACCTAGTTTCTGGAGCAGTTGGTATAAGAAGTCCTAGACACTGAGGTCTTCATGGAGAGAGAAATGAATTGCTTGGTTGTTTAACTACTGTTATTTTAGGTCTCTTCCAAGCAATGAAACCTAACCGATACATTGTATAAACTTTTTAAGATTGCTGGCAACATTACCTGAGCTGATACTATAGAAGCTCTTGGGACAGTGCCTGAGAATGGGACAAACACGAAGTCAACTGCTCTTAGGATAATTCTCTGCTTTGAGAACACTGTTCCCTCTGCCTGGAAGTTTGCTTGATGTGTTAGTTGGGGTTCACTAGAGAAAGAGAAGCAGCAGAATGGATAGATATAGATATGCATAGACCAATGGATGGATGGATGCATGGATGGATGGATGGGTGGATGGGTGGATGGATGGATGGGTGAATGATGGATGAGTGGATGGGTGGATGGAGAGAGGGGATTTGTTGGAGGAATTGACTCATATGTTGACGGAGGCTGGAGACTCCTAAGATATGCTGTCTACAAGCTGGAGAACCAGGGAAGTCAATAACTGGCTCATTCCAAGTGCAAAAGCTGTGACCCAGAGCTGAGGGTGTCACCCAGCCAGAGGCCAGAGCCAAGGTGCTGCTGATGCTAAGTCCCAGAGTCCAAAGGCCACAGAACCCAGAGTTCTGCTGTGCAAGGGCAGAAGCTGAGTGTCCCTGCAGGAGAGTGAGAGGAGTGAATTCACCTTTCTCTGCTGCTTTGTTCTGTCTGGACCTCAGATTGAATGGTGACCTCTCTACTGGATGAGGACAGATCTTTCTTACTCAGTGTGTTGTTTTAAATGACAAGCTCAAGGGCCATCGCTGTGGCAAAGTGGGTTAAGCCAGCATCTGCAGTGCTGGCATCCCATATGGATGCCGGTTTGAGTCCTGACTGCTCAAGTTCCAATTCTGCTCTCTGCTAATGCACCTGGTAAGGCAGCAGAGGATGGCCCAAGTGCTTGGGCCCCTGCAGTCATGTGGGAGATTTGGATGAAGCTCCTGGATCCTGGCTTTAGCCTGGGCCAGCCCTGGCTATTGTGGCCATTTGGGGAGTAAACCAGTAGATGGGAGATCTCTCTACAACTCTGCCCTTTGAATAAATAAATACTTTTTAAAAAAATTTAAAAGTGGGGCCAGCGCTGTGGCATAGTAGGCTAAGCCTCTGCCTGCAACACCAACATCCCATATGGGCACCGGTTTGTGTCTCAGCTGTTCCACTTCTGATCTAGCTCTCTTCTATGGCCTGGGAAAGCAGTAGAAGATGGCCCAGGTGCTTGGGACCCTAGACCTATGTGAGAGACCCAGAAGAAGCTCCTGGCTGATGGCTTCAGATTGGCTGAGCTCCAGCCATTGCAACCATTTGGGGAGTGAGCCAGTGGATAGAAGACCTTTCTCTCTGTCTTTCCATCTCTAACTCTATCTCTCAAATAAATAAATAAAATCTTTCTTTTAAATTTTTAAAAATAAATCTTTTTAACTATTTATTTAAACTTCATAGTTACACAGGGAGAGAAGCAGAGAGAGAGAGAGAGAGAGGTCTTACATCCACTGGTTCACTCCCCTATTGGCTGCAATGGCCAGAGCAGTGCAGATCCGAAGCCAGGAGCCAGGAACTTCTTCTGGGTCTCTCACAGGGGTGCAGGGGCCCAAAGACTTCCACTGCTTTCCCAGGCCACAGCAGAGAACTGGATGGGAAGTGGAGCAGCCGGGACTTGAACCAGCGCCCATATGAGATGCCAGCTCTGCAAATGGCAGCTTTACCTGTTACACCACAGTGCCGCCCTAAAAAATAAATCTTAATCTCTTCTGGAAACAGGCTCACAGACACACCCAGAAATGATGCTTTGTCACCTATCAGGGCATCCCTTAGTCTATGCAAGTTCCTACCCCAAATGAATCATTCCGCTTGAAAAGCTCCTAAGGACCCAGATCAAACACTTCCTCCTCTGTGGAACTTTCAATTATCCCTACTTAGGGGTTTCATTCTTCTTTGACTTTATAGTAGGTGTTAGTCTTGGGTATACTATTTTTAAGGCAGGATTTCTTTTTTTTTATGTGTTGATTTTTATTTATTATGAGAAGAGAGAGAGAGAGAGAGAGAGAGAGAGAGAGAGAGAGAGAGAGAGAATCTCCCATCTGCTTATTCATCACCCACAGCAGCTGGAGCTGGGCCAGAAGAGCTGGAAGACAGAAACTCAATCAGGGTCTCTCATGGGAGTGGCAGGGGCCCAAGCACTGGAGCCATCACTTGCTGCCTTGCAGGGTGCACACAAGCAGGAAGCTGGAGTCAGAAGCAGGGCAAGGAGTGGAACCCAGGCACTCCAATATGGGATGTGGCATCTCACGCATTGTCTTAACCACTGCACCAAAAGCCTGCACCTTGTGTATACGTTTACAGCAAGTTGCACATTTTTGTTTACACATTTTCCTCCCTGTTATACCTCTGTTATAAAAAAAAAAAAAAAAACAAACACTACCACCAACAACAAAGTTCTCTTTCAATAAATGTAAACATTCTGTGGCTCATTTGCATTCTGACACTGCCTCCAAAGCCTATGGCAACCTTGGGAACCAGCCCTACCTGTCCAAAGATTGATGTGCCTTTTAGTGCAGGCATATCCCCCCTCCCTCTCCTGGCCCACCCCAGAACTCAGCTGAGATAGACACTATTAGGATGGGTGCTGCGGTAGGTGATGCTGGGGGTAGGGTTTTGGTCTCTACCCTCAAAGGGCTTGCAATGTACAAGGTGAGACGGATCCTCACCCAACAATCCTCCTCTCATGTACTGGGCGCAGGAGTGGAAAGAACAAGGAAATGATTCTCTCCACTCACAAGCACAGCCTGCACTGCATTTTGATAGAAAAATAGTTTACCCAATAGCCCGGGGAAAGGGAGGAAAAGGGTACTGGAACAGGCAGAAGGGACAACATGTGCAGAGGCAGACAATACGTGGTTAATTTTCGTCGTGAGCTTGGGACTCTGGTCCTCCCGAGTCTCTCTGCAATAACACTCACAGAACATTTCTCAGGGTGAGCTGCCTCTGCAGATGGCGCATCTCGTCTTTTATGTCTTGATTTTTCACTGCTTTAATTTGAAGGACAGTGTTTCCCTGAGCCTGCTCCCTAGCCTCAATACCGCTAGGCAGGGACTGAAGCTGTTCGTATTGCTGTTCCTGGAAAAACGCGCCTTAGTGCCGGGTCAGAGCCCCGCCGTGGACTCACGCTGCCGTGTGGGACGCACTGCTGCTCTTCCTTTTAAAGGCTCCTTGGACATCCACAGCATTTGCAAGATTGCCTTGTAAAGTCATCCTGGTTAGTTTTTGGCTACTAGTTTCTCTCTCTCAAGCTTTATTTATTTTATTTGAAATTTGAAATAAAATAAATAGACAGTGAGAGATATTCCATCCTATGAGTCACTCCCTAAATGGCTGCAACAGCTGTGACGGGGCCAGGCTGAAGCCAGGAACCTGGAATTTCATCTGGCTCTCCTACATGGGTGGCAGGGGCCCAAGCACTTGGGCCATCATCTGCTGCCTTCCCAGGTGCATTAGCAGGAAGCTGGATCGGAAGAGGAGCAGCTGAGACTTCAGCGGGTGCTCATATGCATGCTGATTTAACCCGCTGTGCCACAGTGCAGGCCCTGTAGCTACTAGTTTCTAGTTAATAGCAGGTCTGCCTGTCTGCTGCCCTCCCCGTGAGACCCTAGCCTGGAGCAAGGCCACCTCTAGCTGCAACCGTCGCTTCCTCAGTGACTGACCACACTCTACAGATGAGGTTACAGCTGTGCCTTCATTTCTCTCTAGGACAGAATAAAGGCTCGGTATTTCCTTAGGGGCTTTCCAAATAATGTAGCTTGGCCCAGGAGTTGCAAGAGCTCCTCCCAATAGGGTTAGCCAGATTCTCTGCCCTGGAGACCCTCAGTGGCTCCGACTCCCACAGAGCTTGGCTGGAGAGAGTTGACTCTCTGCCTGGCAACTCCTGGGAATGGTGGATTGAGTTCGCTCCAAGCTTGAAGGCTGTTCCGAATCTGCAGGTACCACGTCGAGGCTCCTGCCAATTCTGTTTTCTCTCTGCTCCTCTTGTTCTTCACTCACACCTCTGCTGACGGGCTGAAGGCTCTGATCTCCATTATGACTGTTCCATCCTGTGTCAGCCATGGCCACCATTGGCCTTGACCAAAGCCAGAGAACCGAATGAGCACAAAGGGAGTGTCCCACCTTGCGAATGCTTCTTTGCTCATGGAAGTCTGCTGCCCGCCTCTGACCAGTTTGCCCTCGGCTAGAGTGCTGGACCACAGCATCAGTCTGGCTGTGTGAGCGTGCTCATCAGTGGATGCTTAGCTCCTCTTCATCTGACACCAGGATGGCTTGTTCCCCACAGCAGAGCGGTCCTTGGGGCTTTTCTTACCTCGACATCTGGTGCAGAGCAGTCATGAACCAGCTCTGGGCTCTGGGTTTGATTCCCCCTTCCTGGCATTTCCACCTAAAGGAGTGCTAGAGATAATCCTCCCGAGCAGCTCTGAGAGGCAGGATCCTCATCCCTTGGGCCGTAGGAGGCAGTAACAGAAGCGGTAAAGAGTGTGGATGCAGTAGGGGCTGCTAGAAGGCTAAGCTTCTCCCGCAGTGCTGGCATTCCATATGGGAGCCGGTTTGGGTGCCGGTTGCTTCACTTCCAATCCAGCTCCCTGCTAATCTGCCTGGGAAAGCAACCCAGGATGGACCAAATATTTGGGCTCCTGCATTGGGAAGAAATTCCTAGCTCCTAGCTTCCACCTGGTCCAGCCCTGGCCATTGCAGCCATTTGAGAAGTGAACCAGTGGATGTCTCTCTCTTCTCTCTGTATCTCTGCCTTTTTTTTTTTTTTTTTGACAGGCAGAGTGGACAGTGAGAGAGAGAGACAGAGAGAAAGGTCTTCCTTTGCCGTTGGTTCACCCTCCAATGGCTGCCGCGGTCGGCGCACTGCGGTCGGCGCACCGCGCTCATCCGATGGCAGGAGCCAGGTGCTAGGTGCTTTTTCCTGGTCTCCCATGGGGTGCAGGGCCCAAGCACCTGGGCCATCCTCCACTGCACTCCTGGGCCACAGCAGAGGGCTGGCCTGCAAGAGGCGCAACCGGGACAGAATCCGGTGCCCTGACCGGGACTAGAACCCGGTGTGCCGGCGCTGCAAGGCGGAGGATTAGCCTGTTGAGCCACGGCGCCGGCCTCTGTATCTCTGCCTTTCAAATAAATAAATATTTTTTTTTAAAAAGTGTATTAGTTTAAAAAAAAAAAAAAAGAGTGTGGACTCAAGTGCCAGATTGCCTGGGTTTAATCCTTGTTGCTTCACTTATCACCTTTGCAATTTTGGGGGGGGAATGACATAGACTATCTAGGACTTGGCTTGCTTATCTGAAAAAAGTGGGGAAATAAAAAGCCCTTATGCCTTCAGTTATTACAAGAATGTAATGAGTCAATATAAGTGAAGCAGGCCAGCGCTGTGGCTCACTAGGCTAATCCTCCGCCTGCAGCGCTGGCACTCTGGGTTCTAGTCCCGGTTGGGGCGCTGTATTCTGTCCCGCCTGCTCCTCTACCAGTCCAGCTCTCTGCTGTGGCCTGGGAGGGCAGTGGAGGATGGCCCAAGTGCTTGGGCCCTGCACTCGCATGGGAGACCAGGAGGAAGCACCTGGCTCCTGGCAGCGTGCCAGCTGTGGCGGCCATTCGGGGGGTGAACCAACGGAAAGGAAGACCTTTCTCTTTGTCTCTCTCTCTCACTGTCTAACTCTGCCTGTCAAAAAATAAAAATAAAAATAAATAAGTGAAGCATTTAACACAGTGCTCTGGACATGATAAGCGCTCAATTAATGTTAACTACCACCACCACCATCATCATCATTGAAACCAAATTTTCTGGGTGGTAGAAACTAGTGAAATTAGGTCCAGAGGGGTTGGCATTTACCCTAGAAATTAAGACCCTGCCTAAGATGCCCGTGTCCACATTGGAGCTTCTGGCTTCCACACCTGGCCTTGGCTCCTGACTCTGTCTTCCTGCTAATGCAAGCCCTGGGAGGCAGCAATGACGACTGTAGTGATCTGAGTTCCTGCCAGCCACAGGGGAGACCTAGGTTGACCTCCCAGCTTTAGTCTGGCCCAGTATCAGCCATGGAAGTCATTGGGGAGTGAACGAGTGGGTGGGAGCTCTCTATCTCTGTCTCTCTATCTTTCTGTCTCTCAAATATGTAAAATCAGAAAAAAAATTAAAAAATGAGGCCCTAGGGCCAGCATTGTGGTATAGTGGGTTGAGCCGCCACCTGCAAGGCTGGCATCCCACATAGGCACCAGTTCAAGACTTGCCTGCTCCACTTCTGATCCAGCTCCCTGCTAATGCACCTGGAAAAGCACTGGAAATTGGCCCCTGCACCCATGTGGGAGACCCAGAAAGAGCTCCTGGCTCCTGGCTTTGGCCTGACATAGTCCTGGCCATTGAAGCCATTTGAGGAATAGACCAGCAGCCAGAGGGTATCTCTGTTTGGCTGTCTCTCTCTTTCTGTAATTCTGCCTTTAAAACAAACGAACAAACAAATAAAAAATGAGGGCCAGAGGTATCAGTGATCACACCATTGCATACTTTGCATAATGCTTTTTCAGTGTTTAAAGAACTTTCGTATCCATTATCGTTCATGATCCTGTCACCACACCACCATTGGTTAGGACAGTCAATAATAGCATTTCCATTTTATAGATTCATTAATCAATACTGCTTATTGAGGACTGCTATTGTCTAAGAATTTAAAGATGGAAATTCATGGTCTATGCTCTTACATTAAAAAAGGAGAAAGCCGCCACACTGCTTCCGGTCCGTCTCCAGCCACTCTACCCGACACAGCACCTGTTCCAGGGTCCCCACCATGGGAGTGTGGGTGGAGATTGTCTCCCTGGAGATGGGTGCACCTTGCCCCAAATGCAGCCAGGCCTTACAACAGGACGCTTGGAGATGGAAAGAAATTTAATTCCTCCTGGGATGGACACAAGAGTCCATGCAGGGCAAACAGCAGGTGGTCTGAGGCTGGGAAGGAAGAATTTCCCAGGTGAGTGTGGGAGAGCGCCGACCTGCCCATGGCCCCAGACTATGCCCCCGGTGCCACTAGGCACCTGAGCATCATCCCACCTCCGACCACTCGCAGCTTCAACGTGGAGCTTCTAAAACTGGAAAGATGGGAAGCATCTCCTCTGTTGGCTCCCTGTTGTTGGATCTGCTGTAGAGGGATCTGGTGCCTCCAGATGTGGGCACGTGAATCCATATGGAGCTTTTCCGGATAGGGGATTGAGTTTGCAAGAATCTTTATTTTTTCCTGGATGAAATTTTCATCTGTTATGTATTAAGCATTCTTGAGGCTGCACTGCAGAACCACAGCAGATTTGAGATGCTGCTGAGGAATGAATTATTTCCCAGTGTGAGCGATGCCCATGGGTTAGATTAGAAGACTCACTTGGGGTCAGCGCTGTGGTGCAGTGGGTTAACACCCTGCCCTGAAGTGCTGGCATCCCATATGGGTACCGGTTCTAGTCCCAGCTGCTCCTCTTCTGATCCAGCTCTCTACTATGGCCTGAGAAAGCAGTGAAAGATGGCCCAAGTCCTTGAACCCCTGCACCTGCGTGGGAGACCCAGAAGAAACTCCTGGCTCCTGGCTTCGGATCCCCATAGTTCCGGCTGTTGCAGCCATCTGGGGAGTGAACCAGTGGATGGAAGACCTCTCTCTCTGTCTCTACTTCTCTCTCTGTAACTAACTCTGTCTTTCAAATAAATAAAATAAATCTTTTTTAAAAAAAGACCTACTAAGGGGCTGGCATTGTGATGCTGCAGGTTAAGCTGCCACTTGCGACACAGGCATCTCACATAGGTGTGCAGGTTCCACTCCCAGCTGCTCTGCTGTCAATCAGGTGATGCACCTAGGAAAGCAGCAGGACATGGGCATAGTGCTTGGGTTCTTGCCACCCAAATAGGAGACCCCGATGCAGCCCTGGGCCTGCCTATCCTTTGCTGTTGCAGCCAAACCAACAGATGAAAGCTCTCTTTCTCTCTGTCGCATTCTCTCTATCTGTCCCTCTCTCTCTCTTTCTGTCACCTTGCCTTTCAAATAAATAAAGCCAAAAAAAAGAGAGTCCTCCCCCACATTGAAGTGGGGATGGGAAGAGCCTTTGACTCCATCAGTCCCGCCATCCCCTCCCCTGGAACCCTCTGCCTTTGAAACCAGATCACGTAGCAATGCCGGAAGCTACAGCGCTCTGTCCCTGGGCCAGCGGGGACCCCCGAAGCCTTCTTCCTGCACGGCTCTCAGTTGTTTCCACCCTGTGCATGGTCTCCTGACTATCCAAAGTCCACCAAAACTTCCAAAGTGTTGAGAACTTTACCCGAGCGTTTCAGTGGAAGGTGCTATGTGTAGACTTCACACCCACGGGAGGCCCAGCTATGGTGGCACACCCTTGAGTGTTCTTCCAAAAAAAATGATGCTGGTCATGGCAGCTTCAGCATCTCCCAGGTTTTTTTTTTTTTTTTTTAAGATTTGTTATTTTATTTGAAAGTTAGAGTTACACACAGAGAGGAGAAGCAGAGTGAGAGTGAGAGTGAGAGTGAGAGAGAGAGAGAGAGAGAGAGAGGTCTTCCATCCGCTGGTTCACTCCTCAGTTGGCCACCATGGCCAGAGCTGCACCAATATGAAGCCAGGAGCCAGGAGCTTCTTCCAGGTCCCTCACATAGGTGCAGAGGCCCAAGTCCTTGAGCCATCTTCTACTGCTTTCCTAGGCCATAGCTGAGAGCTGGATGGGAAGTGGAGCAGCCGGGACTCAAACCAGCACCCATATGGGATGCCGGCACTGCCGGCAGTGGCCTCACCTGCTACACCACAGCGCCAGCCCCTCCCGGTTTTTGATGCTTGCCTCTCTCTGCTGATCTCAAAGATGTGCTGCTTTTCCTTCTTCCAAGCTCCTTCTCCACCCCTCTGCTGCCCTGTGTGGTGGTGGTTTGGTGAAAGAAGTTCATGCTGCCTCCTCTTCTCTGGCACCACATGAGTTTCAAGTTTTTTGTTTTTTAATTTTTCATTTGTTTGGAAGGTGGCGAGAGAGTGAGAGAGATCGATCTTCCATTCAACGGTTCACTCTCCAAGTGGCCACAGGAGCTGTGGCTGGTCCAGACTATAGCCAGGAGCCTGGCACTGCATCCAGGTCTCCTAGTTAGTTGGGCCATCATTAGCTGCTTTCCCAGGCACATTGGCAGGCAGCTGGATTGGAAGTGGAGCAGCTGGAACCTGAACTGGCGCTCCTATATGAGATGCTGTTGTCACAGGCTGCAACTTAACCTCATTTGCCCCAAAGCTGGCCTCTCAATTTTGTTATTGCAATAATGTGCTTTATGCTAACTTTTCTCAAGCAAACTAACAAAAAAGAAGCCAGGAGCTGTCTTTGAGAGTGGGTTTTCAGGGGGTCATTTTACTTTCTGCATTTAAAAAAAATTTATGCCACTTTTATGATCAGAAATGAACAAACTGGTAGGGATAGTACAAAAAAATCTGAGTGGGGAAGGCAGGCACGCAAAGTAAGGAATTAGGAAAATAGGGCCACAGATCTTTAGAAATTCCAGGGGAAAAGTCAGCAGTGGCTTCGAAGTGGAGGCAGAAATGTTTAGTACAAGTTTGTGAGATGAGAGCCAAGAGTGTTCCGGCAGAGGAAGCAGGGACAAGCATGGTAGCCCCTGGGGAGCTGCCCTATGCTTCGCTTCGCTGGACAGGAAGTGAGGGGTGGACGGCGTAGTGGGGGCCGGGATGATGAGCAGGCTTCAGACGATGGGGGATGTTCAGAAGCTACACTCTAGGGATGGATGCCCATGACGAGTTTTATGCTGGGGAGAAGCATGGTTAGATTTGTCATTCACTGGCAATGTGGATGGTGGGAACTGATAATTTTTAAAAAGTTATTCATTTATTTGAAAATCAAAGTTACACAGAGAAAGGAGAGGCAGAAAGAGAGAGAGGTCTTCCATCTGCTGGTTCACTCCCCAATTGACCACAACGCCCAGAGCTGTGCTGATCCGAAGCCAGGAGCCAGGAGCTTCTTCTGGGTCTCCTATGTGGGTGCAGGGGCCCAAGGACTTGGGCCATCTGCTTTCCCAGGCCACAACAGAGAGCTGGATGGGAAGTGGAGCAGCAGGAGCTTGAACCAGCGCCCATATGGGATGCTGGTATTGCAGGAGGTGGCTTTACCTGCTATGCCATAGCGCCTCAGGAGCTGATAATCCTATAAAAGGCTCATGGGGTCAAAGCAATCAGTACCTAAAGTTCAGGTTTCTCACCTTGAATTTAGGAATTTTCCCTTGAACCATGCCGACTCCTCCTATAAGGCAACATATCCAGGGTCCGATACTTTGTCGGTTTGCTAGTGTGCGTTTACATTCTTGACTCAGAGAATGAGAACGGTTTCACATGATCTCTAGGCACTGTCCTCTTGTCCTTTATGCTTCTTTGGGGACACACCTATTAAAAGACACTCTTCCTCTGAATGGAAAAGAGCACCCTTAATTCTGTCTTCTCATGCGTAAGAGCGTAATTTCCACTTAGTAACTTCTCCTTCAGGCCTATACCCTTTATTAATTCATGCAAATCGTCTTCAGTCTCAATTGAATTTTTATTGATACAGTATAACCCCATTTCTTCTAGTTTCCGTCCTTAGGTTATGTATCAAATCCAAAGACTGAGGGACAGCTGTTGTTAGCAGGAGAGCTTGCCCCTGGACCATACTTGCTGTCGGTGTGTTGAACTCCGTCTTTGCCTTCACACCTCTGTCCCCATCAGAGGGCATCCATCAGCCTCACGCACAGCAAGCCGAGGAGCAGAGTGGGACAATGCTTTGGCTTCCTGCGCTTTCCCCCCAGGGTCCTTGCTGTCTGGCGGAAGACACGGGAGGCCTGGTCTTGTGTCATTGGCCATCCCGTTAAGCTAACATCTTATCAGAATTCCATGGGGTTCCCACATGCTTCAACTCCTGAGGGTTACACAGAGAGAGGAGAGGCAGAGAGAGAGAGAGGTCTTCCATCCGCTGGTTCACTCCCCAGTTGGCTGCAATGGCTGGAGCTGTGCTGATCCGAAGCCAGGAGCCAGGAGCTTCTTCCAGGTCTTCCACGCAGGTACAGGGGCCCAACGACTTGGGCCATCTTCTACTACTTTCCCAGGCCATACCAAAGAGCTGGATCGGAAGTGGAGCAGGCCGGCGCCATGGCTCACTAGGCTAATCCTCCGCCTGCAGTGCCGGCACTCCGGGTTCTAGTCCCAGTTGGGGTGCCGGGTACTAGTCCCGGTTGCTCCTCTTCCAGTCCAGTTCTCTGCTGTGGCCCGGGAGGGCAGTGGAGGATGGCCCAAGTGCTTGGACCCTGCACCCGCATGGGAGACCAGGAGGAAGCACCCAGTTCCTGGTGCCGGCCATGGTGGCCATTAGGGGAGTGAACTAACAGAAGGAAGACCTTTCTCTCTGTCTCTCTCTGTCTGTCTCTGTCTCTCTCTCTCACTGTCTAACTCTGCCTGTCAAAAAAAAAAAAAAAGTGGAGCAGCCAGGACTCGAACTGGCACCCATATGGGATGCGGGTGCCTCAGGCCAGGGCATTAACCCACTGTGCCACAGCGCCAGCCCCAGCACATGGTCTTTTTTATGCACTCATTCATTTACCCATTTTCTTGAGGGTTTACTACATGTCAGCCCCTGTGCTAGGTGCTTGGGTCACAATAGTGAATCACACAGCTCCTTCCGTCACGAATCTTCTGCTCTGGTGACCCCGGGGGGGGAGGGGTGGGCTTGTTCGAAGGGGAGAACAGCTTGTCCCATGAGACTCGGAGGAAACGGAAGTGACTACCGTTGCCAACAGTGTAACTGACGCATCCTAAGCAAGAAGTTTAAACATATTTTAATGGTTATATATGAGCATGATTGCTATTTTCAATTTAATTAGAGGGAAGGCAATATGCCACCTCTTAACATATTGCAGTAGCGACCATGAGAATGGGGCTATTTGCTTAAAAGTTAGCATAATTCCTCAAGAAACTAAAAATAGAATTACCATATGATCCCGCAATCCCACTTCTGAGTATAGATCCAAAAGAAGTGAAAACAGCATTTTAAAGAGATATTTGCACCTCTATGTTAATTGCAGCATGATACACCATTGCCAAGAGCTGGAAGTAGCCCAAGCGTCCATTACAGATGAAGTATGGTGTATACACACAATGGAATATTGTTCAGGCTCAAAAAACGACGGAAATCCTGCCGCAACATGGACGCATCTCGAGAACATGATGCTGAGTGAAATAAGCCAGTTACAAAAGGACAAAGCTGAGGGGCAGCTACTACTTGTGATGTTGGCATCCCAACCAAAGCTCCTGGGTTTGAGTCCCAACTCTGGTCTTGCTCATGCAGACCCTGGGAGGCAGCCAGTGATGGCTCAAGTGGTTGGATCCTTGGTCACCCAAGTGGGAGACTTGGATCCAGTTTTTGCCTCTGGCCTTGCCCCTAGACCGGCCCTGGCCATTGCAGACATTTGGGAAGTAAATGAATGGATTTGAGCTCTCTTTCTCTGCCTGTCTTTCAAATAAAAAAAAAAGCATAGCTTAAAAGTCCTTTATTAGAATAAGGACAAATCCTGTGTGATGATATTTGTGTGAAATATCTAGAGGGACACAGACAATAGAATGTTAATTGTCAGGGACCTGGGGAGGAGAAAGTGGGAAGTTGTTGTTTAATGGGTATAGAGTTCCAGTTTTGTAAGATGAAGAAGTTTCTAGGGATCTGATATACAACGATATGACCATAGTTAACCCTACTGAGATGTAGACTTGAAAATGGTTAGGAGGTGGCTTCGGATCAGCCTGGCTCCCGCCACTGTGGCCACTTAGGGAGTGAGCCAGCAGATGGAAGACCTTTCTCTCTGTCTCTCTCTGTAACTCTGCCTCTTACGTAAATAAATAGTAAAAATATTTTAAAATATGGTTAGGAGGGGCTGGTGTTGTGGCGCAGCAGGTAAAGCTGCTGCCTGCAGTGCTAGCATCCCATGTGGGCCCCAGTTAGAGACCCAGCTGCTCCATTTCTGATCCAATTCTCTGCTATGGCCTTGGAAAGCAGTAGAAGATGGCCCAAGCCCATGGGCCCCTGCACCTGTATGGGAGACCCCGAGGAAGCTCCTGGCTCCTGGCTTCAGATCTGCACAGTTCTGGCCATTGCAATCAATTAGGGAGTAAACTAGTGGATAGAAGACCTTTCTCTCTCTCTCTCTCTCTCTCTGCCTCTCCTTCTCTCTTTGTGTAACTCGGGCTTTCAAATAAATAAATCTTTCCAAAAATGTGGTTAGGAGGATAAGTGTTGTATTATGTGTTTTTTTTTTTTGCCCTAACTAAAAATAAAAATAAGAATTTTATACACATCATTAACCTGGAAGCATCCGTATATTATATGGTGGAGAAGGCATTGATTTGAGGTCAATTGGCCCTGCCAGTTCCTAGCTGCATGACCTTGGACTTGCTTTTCACCTCTACGCCTCATTGTCCCTACATGTCATAGAGAGGAGGCCTCTGGCAGCAGAGAGTTTTGCAGAGATTAAACGAGATGATGTGTGTGCAAGTTGGTGGACACTAAAGCACAGTTCAAATGGAAAGCATTTTATCTATTTTGGTTGTCTGTTTTAAATTTGCTTATTTATTTGAGTGGCAGAGAGGCAGAGAGAAACAGACACAGAGACAGAGGGAGCTCCTATCCGCTGGTTCGCTCTTGAAAGTCCTGCAACAGCCGGCGCCATGGCTCAACAGGCTAATCCTCCGCCTTGCGGCGCCAGCACACTGGGTTCTAGTCCCGGTCGGGGCGCCGGATTCTGTCCCGGTTGCCCCTCTTCCAGGCCAGCCCTCTGCTGTGGCCCAGGAGTGCAGTGGAGGATGGCCCAAGTGCTTGGGCCCTGTACACCATGGGAGACCAGGAAAAAGCACCCAGCACCTGGCTCCTGCCATCGGATCAGCGCGGTGCACAGGCCACAGCGCGCTGGCCGCAGCAGCCATTGGAGGGTGAACCAACGGCAAAGGAAGACCTTTCTCTCTGTCTCTCTCTCTCACTGTCCACTCTGCCTGTCAAAAAAAAAAAAAAAAAAAAAAAAAAAGTCCTGCAACAATCAGCGGTGTTGAAGCCAGGAGCCGGGAACCCAGTCCAGACCCCCATGTGGCTGCGGGCCAGAGGAATGTGAGCCATCACCTGCTGCCTCCCAGTGTGCACTAGCAGGAAGCTGCATTCAGGAGAGGAGCCAGGACTTGAGCCCAGGTGCTTCCACGTGTGATGTGGGCATCTTGAGCACAGGGTCACATTCCCATCTCCCCTTCTTTCATTGTTCATTGTAAAAACTTATTTGGGGGCCAGCACTGTGGCATAGCAGGTAAAGCTGCCACCGGCAGTGCTGGCATCGCATTTGGACGCCGGTTCAAGTCCCAGCTGCTGCACTTCCGATCCAGCTCTCTGCTATGACCTGGGAAAGCAGTGGAACCTTGGGCCCCTGCACCCACATGGGAGACCTGGAGGAAACTCCTGGCTCCTGACTTCAGATCGGTGCAGCTCCGACCATTGCAGCCACTTGGGGAGTGAACCAGTGGATGGAAGACTTTCTCTCTCTCTCTCTCTCTCTCTCTCTCTCTCTCTCTCCCTCTCCTCTCTCGGTGTAACTCTGCCTTTCAAATAAATAAATAAATCTTTAAAAAAAAACACCTTATTTGATAGGCAGAGAAGCAAATAGACACGGAGACAGACAGGGGAAGGTGCTGGGTGGTCATGATGGTGTTCTCCAGTACCTGGGTTGACCACTGTCGTGTCCACCTGCGTTCAGGCATGGTGGGGAGATGAGGCAGTAGTTCCTGCTTCATCTCTCATCCGTTTGTCCTGCTACTTTCACCTCTTCAGGGCTACAGATTCTTTTTTAAAGATTTATTTTATTTATTTGAAAGCCAGCAACTGTTCTCCCTGACTTCTCTCAGGCAGGTTCCACTTGTCTCTCTTTTCTTATCTGATCTAAAGTCAATCTGAGAATCAGTGACAGATGTGTGAGAAAATTTAGGAGCAATGCAAGATAATAAGATTAAGTGTAGACTGGGACACTTGGAGAAGAGTGTGACCTCGGCCAGCCTCTAGAGGAAGGAAAGATGGGAGTGAGGGGAGCTGGAAGGAAGGGGTCAAGTCCTTGGTGGCCGGGAACCTCGTGCGGCAAAAGTGCAGAGGACGTGATGGCAGGAGAGTGCAGGGGACAGCAGCACAAGGTCCCTGGGTGACGGGCCCGGGCTAGGCTGGGCCTCAAGTAATTCCCAGACTCTTGCCTTTGGCTTGGAGATCAATTCTAAATACAGGCCCAAGCACGGCATGCAGTGTCATACACTTCATTCACAAAGAGAGAAAAACACACAGGCTCGTTAGGGCTTTATTTAGGGAGAGTGGGCCAGGGAAGGGAACTCCCATACCCTGTTCTGCTCATCCTGAGTCCGTGAAGAAGAGAGAAGGAAGTGTTTCCATGGTCCCACCCCCATGTCCCTGATGAGAGGAAGTACTTCCTGGGGCAGGATCCCCTGATTGACAGGTAGTTGAACATGGGAACACAGAGTGAAGGAGGTGTGGCTTCCAGCTCAGGGACTTAAAATGACCTGTCTAAGCTCTCCTGCATCCAAACGTGACAGCAGGGGACTACACAGCCAGGGCGGTGAGGGATGACAGGTGGGGGACTTGAGGCGCAGGTGTCATGCCCTGAGGAGATTGGTCATTTCGTCTTGAGAATATAGAAATGATCCACTGAATGTAGGAACAAAATAATTCAAGGGCGTAATACAATGATAGTAAAATCCCAGTGGATTATTTAGGGGAACTCTAAAAACAGCGCTGAAATTCAACTAGATGACTCATCAGGTGAGACAAAGAAAAAGATTTAGAAGTGAGGAATGAAGAAGGGCTTGCCGGCTAATGGAGGTGGGAAAAGTAGCTGCTTAATTAAAAAAAATCAATTTGCGTTTTTATCTCATATCATATGTCAGAATTAATCATGACTAGAGTGAAAATAAAAATAAAAGTTAAGATAATATAGATGCGGCCGGCGCTGTGGCTCACTAGGCTAATCCTCCGCCTTGCGGCGCCGGCACACCGGATTCTAGTCCCGGTCAGGGCTCCGGATTCTGTCCCGGTTGCCCCTCTTCCAGGCCAGCCCTCTGCTGTGGCCCGGGAGTGCAGTGGAGGATGGCCCAAGTCCTTGGGCCCTGCACCCGCATGGGAGACCAGGAGAAGCACCTGGCTCCTGCCTTCGGATCAGCGTGGTGCGCATTGGAGGGTGAACCAACAGCAAAGGAAGACCTTTCTCTCTGTCTCTCTCTCTCACTGTCCACTCTGCCTGTCAAAAAAATTTTAAAAAAAGATAATATAGATGCATGTCTACTGATGAGTAAGGAGTTTTTTAAAAATTATTTATTTGAGAGAGAGAGAGAGATATCTACTGGTTAACTCTCCAAAGGCCCACAGTGGCCCCTGACTGGGACAACAGCAGGAAGCTGGAACTCCGTTCAGGTCTCCCATGTGGCTGGCAGGGACCTAATTCCCTGAGCCATTACTGCTGGCTCCCCTGGTCTGCACTGTTAGGAAGCTGCAGTCTGACCTGGGGCGGGGTGTCAGAGTCAACGTAGGCCCCTTCATTGCTTGGCCAAGTGCCCACCTGGGTCAGGAGTTTTCGAGCCACAGAATCTCTTACACACTGCAGTGGGGTTGTACATTGGAACAATGGTTCCGGAAAGCGACTTGCTGTATCTTGTGGAGCAGTTCTACTCTGAGATGCACTAGAGAAACAGCAGTATGCAGGAGACCTGCCCGGGAATGTCACAGCAACTTTATTCCCTAAGATACAGAACTGCAAATATACCAAGCCACACAAAACAAGTGCAACATTTATAAATGAAAGGTTTTGTAGTAGTGAAAGTGAACACTCTAAAGTGTGCACATAAACACATAATGGCGGGGTGGGCATCTGGTCTACCAGTTGAGATTCTCGTTGAGACACTAGTATCCCACGTGGGAGTGGCTGCATTTTGGTGCCGGCTTTGCTCCTGATTCTACCTTCCTGCTGAGATGCAACCTAGCAGGCAGCAATTGATGGCTCAAGTACTTGGGTTCCTGCCACACATGTGGGAGACCTGCCCTGACTTCCAGGATCCTGGCTTTGGCTGGGTCCAGCCTTGGCTATTATAGGCATTTGAGGAGTGACTCAGTGGTCTTTCAAACACATTTTTCAAAAATCACAATGTTGAGTGAAAATGAAGTGTAATACCAATTATATACAATCCCAAAATATGGAAAAGTACTGCATGCTGTACATACTTAGAAGTGTAACGTCAGGGGCCAGTGCTGTGGTGTAGCCAGTTTATTTTTTTAATGTTTATTTATTTATTTATTTATTTGAAAGCCGGAGTTACACAGAGAGAGGAGAGGCAGAGAAAGAGAGAGAGGTCTTCCATCCGATGGTTCACTCCCCAGTTGGTCGCAATGGCCGGAGCTGTGCTGGCCAGGAGCCAGGAGCTTCCTCCAGATCTCCCATGTAGGTGCAGGAGCCCAAGGACTTGGGCTTTCCCAGGCCATAGCAGAGAGCTGAAACAGAAGTGGAGCAGCCGGGTCTTGAACTGGCGCTCATGTGGGATGCCAGCACTGCAGGCTAGGACATTAACCTGCTGTGCCACAGCGCCGGCCTCTGGGTGCCAGTTTGTGTCCCAGCTGCATCACTTCCTTTCCATCTCGCTGCTAATGCATCTGGGAAAGCAGTAAGAGATGGCCCAAGTCCTTGGGACCCTGTCACCCGCGTGGGAGACCCGGATGAAGCTCCTGGCATCTGGCTTCTGCCTGGCCCAAACTTGGCCATTGTGGCCATTTGGAGAGTGAACCAGGGGATGGAAGATCTCGCTTTCTATATTTCTCTCTCTCTCTCTCTCTCTCTCTCTCTTTCTCTCTCTCTCTGTAACTCTGACTTTCAAATAAATAAAATAAATCTTTAAAAAAATGTGACAACATGGGAATGAGAGACAGTAGATTTAGGGGTATGGTACCCCTGAGATAGAAGGGACTATGAGAGGAGAAGGTCATACAGGAGGCTTTAACTCTGTTGGTCATGTTTTATCTCTAGAGCTGTGCAGTGGCTATTTGGGTAGATCTGTGTATTGTTCATTGTGGTTGTTTGTAAGTCTAAAACAGCCCATGAGGAACAAGCATTGGCGTAGTGGTTAAGACTCTGCTTGGCAGGCCTGCATCCCACAAGGGAGTAGCTGGGTTTGAGTTCGTTCCAGGTTCCTGCTAATACACACCCTGGGGTGGCTCAAGTAGTGGGAGCCGGCCCCAACATGGGAGACCTGGATTGAGTTCTTGGCTCCTAGCATTTTTTAAAAAGATTTATTTATTTATTTGAAAGTCAGAGTTACACAGAGAGAGGAGAGGCAGAGACAGAGAGGTCTTCCATCCACTGGTTCACTCCCCAATTGGCCTCAATGGCTGGAGCTGTGCCCATCCAAAGCCAGGAGCCAGGAGCTTCTTCCGGGCAGGGTCCCAAGGACTTGGGCCATCTTCCACTGCTTTCCCAGGCTATAGCAGAGAGCTGGATGGGAAGTGGAGCAGCGGGGACTTGAACTGGCACCCAGATGGGATGATGGCGCTTCAGGCCAGGGTGTTAACCCACTGTGCCACAGCCTTGGTCCCCTTGGCTCCCAGCTTTGGCCTGGCTGCAGCCCAGCCAGAACTCAGCCCCAAATTTTGTAGGCATTTGGGGAGTAAACCAGCAGAGGGAAGATCTCTCTCTCCCCCACACCCACTTCTCTCTTTGAAATTAATAAGTTATTTTTTTAAATTTCCATGAAGTAAAATGCAAAGGTGATACAGGTTCCTTATGAAAATTAAACATAATATCTATGTATATAATTAAATCTTTTTGAGGCTTTATTTATTTATTTGAAATGTAGTTATAGGGGTAGGTATCTTCCATCCACTGGTTCTCTCAGGAGTCTGGAACTCCATCTGGGTCTCCCATGTGCAGCAACACGGAGCTGGATCAGAGGGGAGAAGCTGGGACTCTAACAGGTGTCATCCATAAGGATTCTGGCTTAATCCACTGTGCCACAATGCCAACCTCTGTAATTTAATCTCTACTACCCATACCTCCAACCCATGTCCACAGGTATGCAATGGTAACAATTCCTTGTATGACCATAATATACGTATTTCATAATCCTATTTTTCCTAATACGAATTGTGCACTAATTATTATGGTTTGAACAGGATATGACTCCCAAGACTCATACAGATATTAAACCCCAAATTTATATTAGTGGTGAATAGATTAATGTAGAGACTGTCCAATTGCGATATCTGGGAGATGGGCCAAGCGGGAACTTTTTCAGTTGGGGGGCTTGCCCTGGACGGCGGTTCTCCAGGATTGGTTGTTTATGCCCCGTTTGTCCCAGCTCTTTCTTGTCTGCTTCCTGCCTTGTGCTCTGCTTGTACTGCTCACACTCTGCCACTGCTGGCCTCGTCACACCCCAGACTAACGGGGCCCCCATCTTCAACTGTGAATCCGCAAACCATGACCTGAAATGAACCGTCTTCCTTCATAAGTACTTCTCTAAAGCAATTTAGTTAAGTAGTGAAAGCTGACTACTACGTTACTTTCCCTATAATTCTGTGACCTTGCTTTTTTCCCAATATTTCCATATGATATACATCTCCCTTCTATTTAATGCCTGCACAGTATCCCACAGTAGGGTGTGCCATAATTTATCTACCCTTTAACTGATACAGATTTAGGTTGTTCCTTTTTTTTTGTTATTAATATTCTACAAGGAATATCCCTGGTAAGCCCTAGCGATATTTTTGTATGAAAGATTTCTGGGGAGAAGAATTATTGAGAAACTTTCTGAGAATTTATGCTTAGCAATGAAAGAAATCCCCAAAGAAATACGGTATAGTCTTCTATGTAAAATCAATGTATAAAACATTCATATAAATAAATCACAAAATCACTGAAACTGTAATAGAAAAATAAGCCAAAAAAAATTCCCCCCAAACAGAAAACCAAAACCACCAATAGCCAATTTTAAGTAAAATAAATACAAATAACTACTACATAGATGGGAAATATTGTAACTACCCTACCTCTGTAATGAAAAAGTTGGTGTTTATAATTACTTTCAAATTGTTGGCCTATCAGCTTAGACCACGTGAGAACATGAGTAATAATGTTGGCAGTGTGGAAGAACCTTATCAAGAGCTTAAAAAAATTCATGTCCTTAGACCATTGATTTTACTGTTATAAATTTAGTTTGAGGAAACAAAGATGTTGTAAGTGTTCGGTTCATGGGTGGGTGTCAGGACTGTGGTTTTTCCCTCTTCTTTCTCTCTCTCTCTCAGAAGATGTGGACAGTGCAGTCAGGCCCGGGAACTCTGTGTGTCCTGTGTCCTATGACTCCAAGGCCCTGCCCACTGTGGAGCTGCCCTGGTGTAGGCACCTGATCTACGCTGAGTAGAGTCCCTTTCCCAGGAACTCTGGGTTAGAACTGCGGGATTCTAACTTGAGTTCTGGCTGCTCTCTTGAGGGAGACAGGGCAAAGGCGAGAGCTTGATCTGCCATCTTGCCCAGCTCCGCTGGCTCTCGGAGAACACGAGAGAGACGGAGACAACAGAGGGCTGAGGGCTTTCCCCTCCGGCCGCGAGCTCCTGCTGCTGAGGCTGAGGGCAGCCCTGCACAGAATTCTAACAGCGGTTTTCCCGTTTTGCGTTGCTTCACCAGCTGCAGTGAGTTTTTGGTAAGGCCCCTGCTGCTGTGAACCAAGAGATGGCGTCCCAGATTCTGCCTAGGCTCTCAATATCCCACGACATGGAGAGAGAGGGAACTGAGGATTCTTATTTCCAACTCTGAGAGTCTACAGTGGAAAGAAGACTTTCATATTCAGAGAGCACTAAGTCCAATGAAAGCAAATACAGGGATCGGCACCATGGTATAGTGGGTAAGCCACAACCTGCAGTGCCAGCATCCCATGTGGGCACTGGTTCAAGTCCCAGCTGCTCCACTTCCAATCCAGCTCTCTGCTATGGCCTGGGAAAGCAGTGGAGGATGGCCCAAGTCCTTGGGCCCCTGCACCTGCGTGGGAGACCCAGAAGAAGCTCCTGGCTCCTGGTTCCTGGCTTCGGATCTGTGGTGTGTCTCCAGCCGTTGGGGCTAACTAGGGAGTGAACCAGTGGATGGAAGACCTCTCTCTGCCTCTGCTCTCTGTAACTTTGACTTTCAAGTAAAATAAATAAATCTTAAAAAAAAAAAAAAAAAAAAAAAAGAAAGCAAATACAAGAACTCCTCAAACCGTTTATGGAAAGTGAAATTAAAAGGTAAATGATTGTGTTGTGAAAATATTTTGAAACCTATGAATAGTTTTTTCATAATATTTATTTTTCAAGGACTTTTAAAAATTGCTTATCTACTTGAGGTGCAGACAGGGACAGAGGGAGAGGGAGAAGGGAGGAGAGACAGAAAGGAGGAGAGGGAGAGAGAGGGGAGGGAGAGAGAGAGACAGCGAGCACTTCTATCTACTGGTTCACTTCCTAAATAACCTGCCATGGCTGGGGATGGGCCAAGATGAAGCTGGGAGTCAAGGAACTCATCCCTGCTGCCTCCCAAGTTCAGCACCGGCAAGAATCTGGGGTCAGGGGCTGTAGTGTAGTGGGTAAAGCCACTGCCTGCAGTGCCCGCATCCCATATGGGTGCCAGTTGCAGTCCCGGCTGCTCCACTTCTGATCCAGCTCTCTGCTGTCGCCTGGGAAAGCAGTAGAAGATGGCCCAAGTCCTTGGGCCCCTGCACCCACCTGGAAGACCCAGAAGAAGCTCCTGGCTCCTAGCTTCGGATCGGCACAGCTCTGGCTGTTGCAGCCATTTGAGGAGTGAACCAGCGCTTGGAAGATGTCTCTCTCTCTGTCTCTCCTTCTCTCTCTGTGTAACTCTGACTTTCAAATAAAATAAACAAATCTTTTTTAACAAAAGAATCTAGGGTCAAGAAGTGGAGCTTGATGTTGAACCCTGGTACTCTGACACAGGTGGATTCAGAGGTCTAAACTGGCACCTTCACCCCCAGGACAAGTACCTACCCCATAAACCTTTGCGTTCTATTTTCCACAAACTTTAAAAATATTTATGTATTTATTTATTTATTTGAAAGACAAAGTGATAGAGAGAACACTTCCCTTTTCCCCAAATGGCCACAATGAGGCCAAGGCCAGGCTGAAGCCAGAAGCCAGGAACTCCTTCTGGGTCTCACACATTCGGGAGGGGCCCAAGCAGCTGTTGCCTGCTGCTTTCCCAGGCACATTAACAGGGAGCTCGACTGGAAGTTGAGCAACAAGGAGTTGAACCAAGATACTGGCATCACTACAGCCTAACCCTCTATGTCACAAAACCAGCCCATTTCCACCATTTTTTTAAAAAAAGATTTATTTACTTATTTTGTAAGTCACAGTTACAGAGAGAGAGAGGGACAAATTGAGATCTTTTATTCACTGGTTCATTCCCCGAGATGGTCACAATGACCAGGTCTGGGCCAGGTTGAAGCCAGGAGCCAGGAGCTTCATCCGAGTCTCCCACATAGGTGGCAGGGGTCCAAACACTTGGACCATCTTCTGTTGCTTTCCCAGGCCATTATCAGGGAGCTGAGTCAGAAGTGGGGCAGCCGGGACACCAACCAGAGCCCGTGTGGGGTGCTAATGTTGTAGGCAGCAGCTCCACCCGCTGTTCCATAAGGCTGGTCCCATTCCACAACTTTTTTGACACAACCTATTGCTCTAT
The DNA here is from genome assembly GCA_949820135.1 of Sylvilagus floridanus. Taxonomy (NCBI): domain Eukaryota; kingdom Metazoa; phylum Chordata; class Mammalia; order Lagomorpha; family Leporidae; genus Sylvilagus; species Sylvilagus floridanus. The sequence continues at coordinate 17,738,430 of OX463228.1, read as the reverse complement.
GTGAGATACTTTGGTTCTGGTTCTTAGTAAATAACACCCTAAAAAACTAACAATGTGCCAAACCAGGAGCCATTAGTTTTTTTTTTTTTTTTTTTTTTTTAATTCATTTGAAAGACAGAGTTACAGAGAGAGAGGTCTTCCATCTGCTGATTCACTCCCCAGATGGCTGCAACGGTCCAAAGTCAGGAGCCAGGAGCTTCTTCCAGGTCTTACACATGGGTGCAAGGGCCCAGGGACTTGGGCCATCTTCTACTGCTTTCCCAGGCCACAGCAGAGAGCAGGATGGGAAGAGGAGCAGCCGGGACTAGAACCAGTGCCCATATGGGATGCTGGTGTCAGGCTAGGGCTTTAACCCGCTGCACCACAGCTGCAGCCCCATGGAGCCATGAGTTTTAAGTGTTTCCGTGATCACCTCCTGTTTTTCTCTTTTCTCCCTTATTCTTACCACCTGGTCACAAGAGAGTTTACTTGGCCCTGGGCTCCCATAACAATTAGCCTTTGAAGGGCAGGCATTGTGATGCAGTAGGTTAAGCCACTGCTTTGGACATCCACATAGCAAAGCCCTAGTTTGAGCCCTGGCTCCCCTACTTCCGGTCCAGCTTCCTGCTAATGCACCTGGAAGGCAGTGGATAATGGCCCAAATATTTGGGTCCCTGCCACCCTAGTGAGAGACCAGAATGGCGTTTGTGGCCCCTGGCTTCGGCCTGGACTGGTCCTGGCTGCTGAGGCCATTTGGGAAATGAACCAGTGGATTGAAGATCTCTTTCTTCCACCACACACTCTCTCTCTCATCTTGCCTTTCAAACAAATAAATGAATCTTTTAAAAAAAAAAACTTAGCCCTTGATCATAACATGTTGTTATACACTAGAGCAATAATATTTATTCAATTTTATTTTTAGAGGCAGAGAGAGAGAGAGAGAGAGAGAGAGAGAGAGAGAGAGAGAGAGAGACTTCCTACCCACTGATTCACTCCCTAGATGCCCTGAAGCCAGGAACTCAATCCAGGTCTCCCATGTGAATGGCAGAGACCCAAGCACTTGAGCCACTACCTGCTGCCTCTCAGCTGGAATCAAGAACAGAGCTGGACTCAAACCCAGACACTCAGATATGGGGTGCAGCTGTGTTAACTGTTGAGCCAAACAGCTGCCTGCCCTGGTACTTACCATGTCTTACCCATACATAATTGGATTTTCCCAGGGCAGAGTGGGTACTTAGATGTTTAATGTGACTTCGGAAGAAAAGGGCCAAATAAAATAATGAAAAGTCAGTTAGAAAGTTCTATATTAAGTATGTGAAAGCCTTATAGACATGAATTTATCACCAGGTGGAGAATGACTTGAAGTTGTGCATTTACCACAATCTGCCTATGAAGTCAGTGGCTTTTAGCTAATTATAACTTTTTCCTCTTGTGGGTCAGGAAGATTGGGATTTTATACTTCCAATGAGTCTCTTCTAATGCTTTTTTTCCTCAAAAAATACTTTTAAAAAGTAAATACTTTGTTCTGGTTGCCAACTGGTTTGTTAAGTGGGTCACCAACCTTCCAAGCCTGAGAATACTTGTATAAGCTTTCTTGATATAGAAATACCATCAAACAGAATATTTTCAAATACTGGAGATGACTACTGCCTCTAACCTTGCTTTCAAAACCCTATCAACCTAGATTATCTGCAAAACCTTCTGTTCCTTAAAGGGAATGTTGGGGTGAGCATTTGACCTGGTGGATAAGATGCTGGCTGACATGCCAACATCCCACATCAGAGTACCTGGGTTCAAGTTTTAGCTTTGTTCCTGATCCCAGCTTCCTGCTAATGCAGACCCTGGGAGACAGCAGCAGTGGTGTTTCAAGTAGTAGAGTCCTTGCTCTCCAATTGGAGAACTGGATTGAGTTCCTGGCACCTGGTTTGAGCCTGGCTCAATCCTGGCCATTGCATGTATTCAGGAATCAAACCATCTAATAGAAGCTCTCTTTGTCTGTCTGTCTTTGTGTCTCTTTCTCTGTTACTGGAATAAATAAATGAGAATTTAAGGGGGGGGGGGAGGAATGTTGATTTGAAGCCATACTGTAACATAACTCTACCAGCAAAGTGTGCTTTTCGTCAAAGACAGAATGGGGAGTCTGTGTTTTTGTAAAGACTCAAATATCAGTGGGAATTAGCTGGAAAGGCTTCATGTTTCTGTAAATGAGAATATTTCAACAAATTTGTGGAAAATGTAATTAAAAGGTGATTTCATCTTGGTACAAAAATGTTGAAATCGATGCATGTGAGGGGTCTTCAAAGAAGTTCATGGAGGGGCCAATGTGATGGCACAGCAGGTTGGGCCGTTACTTGTGATGCCAACATCCCACATGGGTGCCAGTTTGAGTCTTGGCTGCTCCATTCCTGATCCAGCTCCCTGCAAATGCACCTGGGAAAGTACAAAAAATGGCCCAAGTCCTTGGGCCCCTGCCGTGTGGGAGACCAGATGGAGTTTCCAGTCTCCTGACTTTGGTCTGGCCCAGCTCCAACGTTTGTGGCCATCTGGGTGGTGGACCAGCAGATGAAGATCTCTGTCTGTCTCTTCCTCTCTCTAACTCTGTCTTTTGAATCAGTAAATCTTTAAAAAAAATTAAGAAAAAGAATATCATGGACAATGCATATTGTGAGAGAACTATGCATAGATTTCAGAATTTTTTTCACAAAATTAACTTGACTTTACTTCCATTTTTCTGTGACTTTCTTGAAGTACCCTGTGTTCTACACAGCACTAGACACAAACCAGATTCTTTCCAAGAGTCCCAGGGTGAAAGGCAGTAAAATTGTTTAGAATTTCAATGCTACGTTCCAGTTTTACCTCCTGCCCAAGATCTGCTTCTTCCCAGATGTGCAGCCTTGGAAAATAAGCTTAAGCTTCCTGTATCATCATCGTCACTGTTTCTGCATCTGTGAAGTGGGGTAACAGTACCTACAGGAATGGGTTACTTAGAGGATTAAACAAAATGAAACATGTGAAGAGGCTGTCACAATTCCTGGCTTATAGTCTACATTTTTACATTATGACCTGATTGAAGACACTTAGCCTCTGTAGCTTGTGAGTCTTTTCTTCGGTGAGGTAGAGAACATAGGAGCCTTATATTCAATCTCTTGGACACACCATGAACAAACGGACAGAAGGAGTTGGCATGGTGTAGAGAGGACTGGCCCATGGGAGAGCAAGGTTCAAACTGTGGCTCTGTGAGCTCCTAGCAGTCTGACATCTGGTCATCTTCCCAATCCTGTTTTCTTATTTATGAGATGGAAATAATAAGTCTGTATGGAATGAAGGCAAATGAAATAGTGCCTGTGGAAGCGCGCTACGTGGGCTGCATGTTTGCAGAGATGACCAGTCCCACATGAGAGTCCTGCATTGTCTTTATTGGCTTATTTTGTTTTAATAACACTGAAATCAAGATTTAAGTTTTCAAGCTTTTTTTTTTTGTTGACTTTCCATCTCAGAATATTTTAATGATGTACATATCCCATGGTTTCTTTATCCAGTCTTAAATTGATGGACATTTAGGTTGATTCCATGTCTTAGCTATTGTGAATTGAGCTGCAATAAACATGGAGGTGCAGATAGCTCTTTTATTTGCTGATTTAATTTTCCTTGGGTAAATTCTGAGGAGTGGGATGGCTGTGTCATAAGGTAGGTCTATATTCAGATTTTTGTGGTATCTCCATACTGTCTTCCATAGTGGTTTCACTAGTTTACATTCCCTCTAACAGTGGATCAGGCTACCTTTTCCCCCACATCCATACCAGCATTTGTTGTTTGTTGATTTCTATATGAAAGCCATTCTAACTGGGATGAGGTGAAACCTCATTGTGGTTGATTTGCATTTCCCTGATGGCCGCTAGGGCCAGCACTGCACCAATCCGAAGCCAGGAGCCAGGTGCTTCTTCCTGGTCTCCCATGCGGGTGCAGGGGCCCAAGCACTTGGGCCACAGCAGAGAGCTAGACTGAAAGAGGAGCAACCAGGACTAGAACCGGCGCCCATATGGGATGCCGACGCCACAGGCCAAAGATTAACCAGGTGAGCCATGGCCCTGGCCCTGAACATTTTTTACATGTGTTTGTTGGCCATTTTGATTTCCTTTTTTGAAAAATGTCTGTTTAAGTCCTTTGCCCATCTCTTATCTGGGTTGTTTTGTTGTTGTGGAGTTTCTTGATCTCCTTATATATTCTGGTTATTAATCCTTTATCAGTTGCATAGTTTGCAAATATTTTTCCCATTCTGTCGGTTGCCTCTTCATTTTTCTGTTTCTTTTGCAGTACAGAAGCTTCTCAATTTGATGTTATCCCATTTGCTAATTTTCACTTTGATTGCCTGTGCCTCTGGAGTCTTTTCTGCATGTAGAAATCCAGTTTTCCCATCACCATTTGTTGAAGAGACTGTCCTTGCTCCAGGGATTGGTTTTAGCTCCTTGGTCAAATAAAAGTTGGTTGTAGATGTTTTGATTGATTTCTGGTGTTTCTATTCTGTTCCATTGGTCTATCCATCTATTTTTGTACCAGTACCAAGCTGTTTTGATTATAACTGTCTTGTAGAATGTCTTGAAATCTGGTGAGGCCTCCAGCTTTGTTTTTGTTGTTTAAAATTGCTTTAGCTATTCAAGGCCTCCTGTGCCTCCATATGAATTCCAGCATCATTTTTTCTAGATCTGAGAAGAATGTACTTGGTATTTTGATTGGTATCACATTGAATCTATAAATTGGTTTTGGAAAAATGGATATTTTGATGCTATTGATTCTTCTAATCCATGAACATGAAGATTTTTCCATTTTTTGGTATCTTCTATTTCTTTAATGTTTTGTAATTCTCATCATAGAAATCTTTGACATTCTTGGTTAAATTTATTCCAAGGTAATTGATTTTTTTGTAGCTATTGTGAATGGGATTGATCTTAGAAATTCTTTCTCAGCCTTGGCATTGTCTGTGTATACAAACACTGTTGATTTTTGTGTATTGACTTTATATCCTGCTACTTTACCAAAATCTTCCATGAATTCCAGTAGTCTCTTCGTGGAATTTTTTGAATCTTCTGTATATAGAATCATGTCATCTGCATGTGATAGTTTGACTTCCTCCTCCTCAGTTATATCCCTTTCATTTCTTTTTCTTGTCTAATGGCTCTGGCTAAAATTTCCAGAACTATATTGAATAGCAATGGTGAGAGTGGGCATCACTGTTTGGTACCAGATCTCAGTGGAAATGCTTCCAACTTTTCTCCATTCAGTAGGACACTGGCTGTGGGTTTGTCATAAATTGTGTTGATTGTATTGAGGAATGTTCCTTCTATATCCAATTTGCTTAGAGTTTTGATCATGAAAGGGTGTTTTATTTTATCAAATGCTTTATCTGCATCTATTGAGATAATCATATGGTTTCTGTTCTTCAGTTTGTTAATGTGAGGTATTACATTGATTTGCAAATGTTGAACCATCCCTGAATACCAGGGATAAATCCCACTTGGTCCAGGTAAATAATATTTCAGATGTGTTATTGGATTCAATTGGCCATATTTTCAGATGTGTTGTTGGATTTGATTGGCTAAAATTTTTTTCGTGGATTTTGGCATCTGTTCATCAGGGAAATTGGTCTGTAGTTCTCTTCCTCTGTTGCATCTTTTTCAGGTTTAGGAATTAAGGTGATGCTGGATTTGTAGAAAGAATTTGGGAGGATTCCTTCCCTTTTAATTCTTTTGAATAACTTGAGAAGAATTGGAGTTAGTTCTTCCTTAAACGTATTGTAGGATTCAGCAGTAAAGCCATCCAGTCCTGGGCTTTTCTTTGTGGGGAGGGTCTTTTTTACTGATTCAACTTCCATCTGGGTTATGGGTTTATTTAGGTTTTCTGTGTCTTCATGGCTCAATTTAGGTAAGTTGTGTATGTCCAGGAATCCATCCATTTCTTCTAGGTTTCCCAGTTTCTTGCCATATAGCCCTTTGTAGTAATTTCTAATGATTTTCTTTATTTTTGTGGTGTTTGTTGTTACAATTACTTTTTCATCTCCAGTTTTATTGATTTGGGTCTTCTCTATCCTTTTTTTGTTTAGTTGGGCCAATGGTGTCAATTTTGTTTATTTTCCCAAAAACCAGCTCTTGATTTTGCTAATCTTTTGCATTGTTTTTTGGGATTCAATTTTGTTGATTTCTTCTCTAATTTTAATTATTTATTTTCTCCTACTAGCTTTGGGTTTGGTTTGCTGTTGCTTTTCTAGATCCTTGAGATGCATTGATAGCTCATTTATTTGGTGCCTTTCCAATTTCTTGATGTAGGTGCCAATTGCTATAAACTTTCCTCTTAACACTACTTTTGCTGTATCCCATAAGTTCCTTTGTGCTGTGTCTTCATTTGTTTCCAGAAATTTTTTGATTTCTCTCTTGATTTCTTCTACTATCCACTATTTATTTAGGAGCATATTATTCTGTCTCTATGTGTTTGCTATGTCCTAGTGATTCCTGATTTGCTGATTCCTGGCTTCATTCCACTGTGGTCTGAGAATTTGCTTGATATGATTTTGGTTTTTTTGAATTTTCTAAGACTTGCTTTAGGGCCTAGCATCTGATCAATCCTAGAGAAAGTTCCATGAACTGCTGAGAAGAATGTGTATTCTGCAACTGTGGGATGAAAAGTTCTGTAGATAGCTGTTAGGTCCATTTGGTCTATAGTGTTGATTAAATCTGCTGTTTCCTTGTTGATTTTCTGTCTGGTTGATCTGTCCATTTCTGAAAGTGGGATATTGAAGTCCCCCATTACTATTGTATTTGAGTCTGTGTCTCCCTTTAGATCCCTTAACATTTCTTTTAAATAGCCAGGTGCCCTGTAATTAGGTGCATATATGTTTATAAAAGTTACATCTTCTTGTTGAATTGATTCCTTAATCATTACATAGTGCCTTTCTTTGTCTCTTTTAACAGTTTTTGTGTTAAATTCTATTTTGTCTGATATTAGGATGGCTACACCAGCTCTGCCCCACAGACCACACAAAGGATCTGTGCAGTCAGTCCTCCACGTAAGCTCAGATTCCCCAGCAGTGTCCCTCCACAGGTAAGCAGGGAGCCCTGAGCTGTGGAGCCTCCCACAGTGACTGCCCAGAGTCCCAGCCACACCATGAGTACTCCCATGCAGTCGCAGTGTTTTCACAGCCCGAGCACTGAGCCCCCTGTCTGTTCTCCCTACCAGACTCAGGAATCTCCTCTTGGCTACTTGCTAGGCACAGCCACAATCCGGCACAGCTGTTACGTATGTCTGAAATAGTGACTGCTGTCTATCAGCTTGTTACAGGACGCCATTTCAGGGTGACCGGGGAGAGAGAAACGTGCTGCACCTTTGTTTTTTCTCCTCTAGTTTTGCAGGTACGTTATCCCCCACAGGGCTCCAGGCCAGATTCTCTCTAGGCTGTTCCTGCAGCTTTTTCGCCAGTGGCTTGGGCTGCTGCAGTCTGGAGTCACCTCACTCTCCAATGCTGGTGCAGAGGCTCTCAGCTGCTGGGGTCCTGAGTGTGCTGACCTTAGTATTTTAAGAGAATACAGTAAAAATAACCTATTGAAAAGCAGCAACAGTGACTTCTGTTCATGCTAGGCAGGTCACTGCTCTGTTCTTTTGTTATGTGCCTGAATTCTAGAGGGACGTATATAAGGATAATTTTTAACACTCACTGGGTGAGGGGCCGGCCTGTGGCATAGTGGGCTAAGCCTCCACCTGCAGCGCCAGCATCCCATATGGGTGCTGATTCCTGTCCCAGCTGCTTTTCTCCCCATCCTGCTCTCTGCTGATGGCCTGGGAAAGCAATGGAAGATGATGGCCCAAGTGCTTGAGCCCCTGCACCCATGTGGGAGACACAGATGGAGTTCCACACTCCTAGCTTCAGCTTGTCCCAGCTCCAGCCATATGAGGAGTAAACCAGCAGATGGAAGACCTCTCTCTCTCTCTCTCTCTCTCTCTCTCTCTCTCTGCCTCTCCTTCTCTCTGTGTGTGACTTTCAAATGAATCAATAAATCTTAAAAAAAAAAAAAAAAGAAAGATAATATTGGAGAAACACAGCAGATCCCTCTGAGTCATGTACCCCAGCCCTCTGGGATGGGGGAGGGGTGGAAGGCAAGAGGGAGGAAGCTTCTTGGAGGGGGGGCTGTGGTCCTCCATGGAAATAGAGGATGAATGGGAAGCAGATACTCATCCCACCAGCGACAGACCGTTAGCAAGGGCAGAGCTACGCCTGGAAAATGCAGCCTCAGTCCTGGTTAGTGCGATTCGAGAAGTTACAGTGAGGGAGAGTGACAGGGAAGTTTAGAGCAAAAATAATTTAACAAGTAATGTAAATTCAAAACAAAGATAAAGCTCTGAAATGATGCTAAGTCAAATAACCACAGTTTTTTTTTTTTTTTAAGGAATAATTTATTTATTTGAAAGAGTTACAGAGAGAGAGAGAGAGAGAGAGAGAGAGAGAGAGGTCTTCCATCTGCTGGTTCACTCCTCAAATGGCAGCAATGGCCAGAGCTGAGCCGTTATGAAGCCAGGAGCCAGGAGCTTCTTCCAGGACTCCCACATGGGGGCAGGAGCCCAAAAGTACTTGGGCCTCCCTCCGCTGCTTTCCCAGGCTATAGCAGAGAGCTGGATGGGAAGTGGAGCAGCCGGGACTCGAACCAGTGCCCATATGGGATGCTGGCGCTGCAGGCCAGGGCTTTAACCCACTGTACCACAGCGCTGGCCCGTTTTGTTTTTCACTTGCAGAGGTATATGGATGTTGTAAAATGCAAATCCCTACTACTGCTACACATTCTGTAATTGAGCGTGCCCGTGGATGAAAGGCCTGCCTCTGGTTCCCCTGCTCCTCGTCTTCCTCTTTCCACCACAATACAATCTGCAGGGGGAACAACAAAATAAAGAAAATTGCCTGTTTTTTTTTTTTTTTCAATTTGTGTATTTGAAATACAGAGTTACAGAGAGAGGTACAGACATACTGAGGTCTTCCGTCTGCTGCACCACTCCCCAAATGGCTGCAACCGCTGGAGCTGAGCGGATCCAAAGCCAGGAGCCAGGACTTTCATCCAGGTCTCCCACGCACTTGGGCCATCCTCTGCTGCTTTCCCAGGCAAATTAGCAGGGAGCTGGATTGGAAGTGGAGCAGTCAGGATGCCAACCGGCAACCATGAGTGACGCCAGCGCTGCAGGCCGGGGCAGTAACCCGCTGTGCCATAGTGCTGGCCCCAGAAAATTTCTTAAAGAAAAGTTTCTATATGGATAAAGAATAGTCACAGTAAGAAAATGGATAATTGTGGTAATGGGCAGTATCTATTGAGCAGGGAGTGTATGTCAGTCACTGTAGTAAATAAGACAATCATTTCAATCTTGTAACTCTCCTTTGAGTTGGGATTTTGATTTTGCTTATTTACAAGTGAGAAAATCAAGGCTGGGAGGGATGAATGATTTGCCCCAGTTGTGGCTAAGGCCTTGATTTCAGAATCTGCATTCTTAAAATTCTAGGTACTGGGCCGCCGGTGCTGTGGTACAGTGGATTAAAGCCCCAGCCTGCAGCCTTGGCATCCCATATGGTGCTGGTTCAAGTCCTGGTTGCTCCACTTCTGATCTAGCTCTCTGCAATGGCCTGGGAAAGCAGCAGAAGATGGCCCAAGTCCTTTGGCTCCTGCCCCCATGTGCGAGAACCGGAAGAAGCTCCTGGCTCCTGGCTTTGGATCAGCACAGCTCTGGCTGTTGCGGCCCTCTGGGGAGTGAACCAATGGATGGAAGACCTCTCTCTTTCTCTCTCTGTCTGCCTCTGCCTCTCTGTAACTCTGGCTTTCAAATAAAATACATAAATCTTTTAAAAAAATTCTAGGCATGGCTTTCACTTTTCGTTAATTATTTGACTATTTTTTAAGCACCATGATTGCTTGTGGCACATTATTTTATATTTGGTACTGTGGGCAATAAAGCACACTCAAAGCTGGCTTTTTTTAAATTTAATTATTTTTTAACAGGTAGAATTATAGACAGTGAGAGAGAGAGACAGAGAGAAAGGTCTTCCTTTGGTTGGCTCACTCCTCAAATGGTCGCCATGGCCGGCGCTGCGCCAATCCGAAGCCAGGAGCCAGGTGCTTCCTCCTGGTCTCCCATGTGGGTCCAGGGGCCCAAGCACTTGGGCCATCCTCCACTGCCTTCCATGGCCACAGCAGAGAGCTGGACTGGAAGAGGAGCAACTGGGACTGGAACCCGGCGCCCATATGGGATGCCGACACCACAGGCCGAGGATTAACCAAGTGAGCCACGGCGCCGGCCCTGAAGCTGGCTTTCTCTCCCTGTTTTTTTCTCCAACCGTCCTACCCCATCTGCAACAGAAGGCCTCTCTTCCTGCTCTGGTCCATCAGTGACATCGGACTCTGACTCTGGATGGAGCAAACTTCCTCTGATAGTCATTTCTGGATTGCAGCTGACCCTGGCAAATAAACCTCAAGCAACGATTATGCACATTGATCATTTGAAAATCTGCAAGAAAATGCCAATCCATGAAGCACATTGCAAATGTAACTGCAACATTTAAACTGTGACCCAGGAAAATGTCTCCGCTGAGGGTGTTTCCTGGTGGATGTGGTTCAAAGAAATCCGACACCCTCGTCTACACTGGCACCCTCGTCTACACTGGCTGTGTGTGTCCTCCTTTTATGGGAGCTCTTGCTTTCGGCTTTCTCACAGCTCTTCCCCTGGTCCAGCCCCAGCTCATGTGCCCTCATGCCACACCCCCTGGATTGGGCCAGTCTTCCCCGAGGAAGATCTTCTATCAGCACAGGTCTTGTCCTTCTCTGGTTACTGCTTGGGAACTGCGTAGGTGCTGCTTCTGCTTACTATCTCAGCCCTTCTTAAGTTCAGCAGTGAGCTGTCGCGCGAGTCTTCCAGGCTCATCACACGGCCAGTAGATCTGTGATAAGCTCGGCTTGATATCTGGGAAGTGTATGCTTTCATCTGATATCCATGAACTGCGTTCTGTCACTTGCGTTTGGCCTCCCGGTTGGCTATTGATGTATTTCTTTCCTTATTATCTGGAGTAGCAGTCCAGCTTTTTTGATAATGCATTCCCTTTGGTCTATTTTTTGGGACACATTCTTCCAAATATATTTGTTCTTAAAGGGTATACAGGTGCTCCTGTCCTTAGCTTGTAACTAGATAGTATACACAGGGTGAAGTTCATTGTTGATAGTGGACGTGCATCTACATTTCAAATTGTCTTCCTGATAGTTTTATTGTTTTCCTAATGAGAATTTGGTTGATAAAGTTGCCATTTGAATTTTGAAAGTGGTTGTCAAAGATGTGACACCTGGGGCCCTGCAGTGCTGGCATCCCACATGGGCGCCAGTTTGAGTCCCGACTGCTCCACTTCGATCCAGCTCTCTGCTATGGCCTGGGAAAGCAACTGAAGATAGCCCAAGTCCTTGGGCCCCTGGACCCATATGGGAGAGCCAGAGGAAGCTCCTGGCTCCTGGCTTCAGATCAGCTCAGCTCTGGCTGTTGCGGACAACTGGGGAGTGAACCAGCAGATAGAAGACCTCTCTCTTTGCCTCTCCTCTCTCCGTGTAACTCTTTCAGATAAATAAATAAATTTTTTTTTAAAGACGTGATTCTCAAAGAGTCGGTTCTGTCATTTGCTTGCTGTTCTCCTTTGCAGAGGATTCTTACACAACCATTTGTTCTGTAAGAGCTGAATTAAATCTAGATAATGCAGTCAGTAAGCCTGTTTCACTGAATGTAGTAATGTTGCAACACGTTGACCGGTGCCAACTCCTGGGAATGGGAAGAGGACATCTCTGTGCTGCACGAGGGCACAGGACCACACCACGGACTGAGTGCAGGGCCTTCCATCGTGGATAGAACATATTAGCTGAGGTTAATGCCTTTCTTTTTACATTAGAATCAGGCATAGATGTCTGAATGTTTTCTCCTGCGCATCCCCAATGGGCTGGCTTGCACTATCTTTGGAGCATACACACTCCTGGGAGGCACTGTCCTCCTGCAGAAATTACGAGTCCCAAGAACAGTTTCTCACGTAAGCAAGGATGTTTCCCTTGGAAAAAAGGCCTGCTCATTTCAGTTGCTCAGCCATTTTATCGAAAATGCAATGACTTTGAAATGAATTGTCTTTAGAGAGATCCATAATTTGCAAGCAAAATCTCCACTCTACAAAATGTGAAATGTTCTAAGCAACAGCTGTGAGCATTTCAAACGTGCACTACTTCTTAACGGTTCAACTGTTGCCAAGGGAAATTGAGTTGGCTTGAAAATCTTCCTTGGTTTTAAGTCTGCATTTTTATCCTGAGATGCAGGAACCAGGTTCTGCTTGGCTGGGACACTGAACTTTTATGAAGACTGTACGGGAAGCGGAGACACGGAAATGGAAGTTTCTTGAAGGCAGAACTAGTCCCGTATTCCAGTCTTCCAGGGCACAGTAGTAACGAACTTGCTCAGTCAAAACGAACAGGCGTGATACCAGTGCAGCAGCCAATCACCCGAAGTCAGCAGGGGGAGCCTGCTTCATGGGAGTCATCTTCCCGTTTCGCATTCCCAAGGCAGGGATATTTTTATCTTTCATGGCACAAACTAATTATTTATTTTTTTCACTGAAGAGCCATTTCTGGCAGGGTACACGGAAATCGGCACTACCTGGGTGCTAAAGGACAGAATTGAGAAACGCGAATGCGTTTTTTTTGGTTGTCAGTTGTATGCATGGTAAATACTTTTATTTTAATATAGTCCCGACTCCCTTACTGTGTGGATATCATGATGTGCTGCCGAGGGGGAAAACTAGGTTACAGAACGTCACAGATTGTCAGCAATAAACACACAAAAAAAACCCAGTGGGAAGACGTACACTACGATGAGCGATATGAATAATGCTTATTTTTTAATCCCTCCCCTCCCCCATTGTGCAAGTTTTGAACAAATGGTACTCGGACGTTCGTGATTCACACTAAAACTTTCTTCCCCGGGAAAATAAAGGTGTGTGTAGCGTGCATTCAGACAGACAAGCCAGGATCTTCGCTGGCGCCGCTCCGTCCGGCCTCGGGCTCGCCGGGGGACGATCTCATCACTCGCCCTGGACACAGTGAACGCCCCGGGCTCCCACGCGAGCACCTCGCTCGCTCCCACGGTCCGGCCGCGCTCCGGCCGGCAGGTGCGGCTCCCGGGAGCGGGCGGGCGCTCGGCGTCGGAGCCAGGCCTCCCGCCCGGGCGGCTTCCCGGGACCCCGTGCAGCGGCGCGGGAGCGGCGCTCCGTCTACGCAGCGCGGGGCCCCGTCCCTGAGGCTGCGAGGTCGAGGCTCAGCGGAGCTGCCCCGCCCTTGCTCCGGGAATCCCGAGAGAAGACGACCGCCGCCCACAGCCTCCGCGCGGCGCGGAAACCCAGCCCGCCGCGCTGCCGGCCGCACGCCTCCCGGGCTCTTCAAGGCGCTCGCGTCCGGCCTAGCGGAGGCAGCGGCCGCCACCTCGAGCCCGCACCCGGCCGCCCGGCGGAAGCGGCAGCGGCGCGGCCGGGGAGCGCGGCTGCATCCGGGTCCCGCAGGCCTCGGCCCAATCCTCGACCTCCGCTCTGCCCACCCCTCCTGTTTCTCCGCCCCCTCCCGCCGCCAATCCCCGGTCAGCTCTCAGCCTAACCTGCTGGCAGGGGAGTGAAGGCGGACCCCGACCAATGAGGCCTCGCTTCCCGTTTGAAGTCTCCAGTGGGCGGGCGCCGGAGGCGGGCGCTGCTGGTCAGAAGGTTCGGTTGAGCGTGTGCCATGGACTCAGCCGCCCGGTGATATTGACAATAGGAGAGAGAAAGGGGCATTGACGGGGACCCACCGCGGGTAGCGAACGGCGGCTCTGGCAGCGGCGGCTGCAGCTCCAGCGGCTCCTCCTCCGTCTGCTGCCTCCTGCGCCTGCTGCCGCTGCGGATTCGGCCTTCCTCCCTCCCTTCCCCCTCCCCACGTCGCCGCCGCCGCCGCCGGGTCCGGGGCTCCGAGCAGAGGCGCCGCCCGCCGGGAATGTGAACGCGGAGCCTCAGGCGGAGCCGCTGCGGAGTCGGGTGCCGATTTGATGGGACGGGCCCGCGGGGCAGGATCGTGAGGCCGCCGCCGCCGCGCTGAGGTTCAGGTCCGGCCGTGAGGCCTAGAGGCGCCGCCGCCCGGACCCGGAGGGACGCCGCACCGGACCGCCGCCCGGACCCCTCCCGCACGTCCGCCCGCTGGAGGCCACTCGTCGTCTCGGATTCCTCCCCAGAAGCTTCAAGGTAACTTGGTCCCTGCAGCCCCGCTCGCCGGGACGGTCCACCGGGGGCACCCGCAGGGCGCCGGAGAAGGCCCGGCCGGGGTGCGGCGGGGTGGGGTGCGCGCCCCACTTGTCTGATTACCTGCGAGCGCTGGGCTCCCCGCGCCTCCCCTCCTCCTCCTCCTCCTCCTCCTGGCGGGGCAGGGGCGGTAAGGGGGCTTGGGCCGCGGGCAGGGTTCCGAAGCCGCCCGGGATGCGTGGGGTGGGAGCGGAGGGCTTTCGGGCTGCCAGTGCCCCCTCCCCGTCTCCCTCTCCCCTCTCCCCTCGGATTACCCTGAGCCCTGGAAATGCCCCGTGCCCGCTGTTCAGAGGATAATAGAGCTTCGGGCGTCCTGGCCCAGGGCGAAACCTGTTTCCCAGGGCTTTGCGCGGACTCGCTGCAATGCTTTAGGGCTGAGATCTCTGACGTTTTATTCTGGGCCGCGAGCAGAAGGGGCGAGTGATTTTTTTTTTTTTTTTGTGGGGGGGGATTGCAACCCGTAGTCCTCTTTAGAGGTGGGAATGGAGAATAAAGAAGAGATAGAAGGAGTGATGGAAGCAAGATGTACCGGGATCTTGCGCTGTGGGGTTACAGTAAAATCTAAGTAATTCCAATGTAATACCTGGTGAGCGAATCGGCCCTAAGTAGGCAGCAAACAGAGGTGATGTGGAGCTGCTTGCTGCTGCAGTCATTGTATTTTAAAGTTTTTTCGTTTTCTATAGTCATTCGTAGTTTGCAGTTACATTTTAAAGATCTGCCACATATTTTATGCTAAACCAGGCAGATGAAAAGACAAACAGCTTTTTTTCTTAAAAAAAGAGAACCAAAGAAGACTTAAAGTTCCAAACCTCCACATCTTTTTTTTAGGTGTTATTTTTACTTTGTCAGAATCTGTGCACGTAATCCAGGTTAACTTTTAATTCCTACATGTTCAGGAAGAGCCCCTCTCACTCTTCAGAAGTTTAAAAACACTTGTGTTGTGTGTTGAAATGGCAGGTGAGTAATTGCGTTTCAGCCCCCCACCCCCACCCGGTGCGTGATTTCTGTCTCAGTGTGCCATGAACCCTGCGCGGAGCCTCAGTACCATAGAGACGATGGCATCTGTTTAGGTAGTGAATGAAATTGAACTTCATGCCTGGCACTTTTAGGAAACAGCTTTCATTTGAGGGGGTTAAAGAATGCCAAAGAACTATCTAGTCCTATCAGTTTGATGGAATTACCATTGGTGTTTGACAGTGAACTTCAAGGTCTAAACCTCAGGGGAACTCAACTTGGTTGTCTGAAGTAGGCTGTGAATTTACGTTTTCGGTTCAACTCTGGTGCTTGATTTCATCATAGGTTCCTTTATTAAGCTTTAATAACTTTAGGTGACTTCATTACAAAGAAGACTTCTTTGAAATGATTTTAATTATGCCTTTTATGTGTTCTGTTTAATCTAGCCTGTCCTCGTTTGCAGTGTGGTGCTTTATCATAGCTAGCACAGCACATTGCTTTAAAAGTTATGCTTGGAGTGTGGTCGTGATTGTGAATTTCACCTTGCTGGGGTACCCTGGGGTGGATTGTTGGAGACCATTCAGAAGGATTCTAGCTCCAGAGCCCATTCATATATTAAATACCTTGGGAAAAATGGATCAGTGGACGTTTTCCAGCGATAGAACCACTCCAAAATTACTTCCAGAGACTCGAGAAGAGAAGAGCTGTGCAGTTAGAAAGCGGGCAGACGGCACAGAGTTCCTCAAGTCCACAGAAGCATCCACGATGCTTACAGCAGAGTACTGTGGTGTTAGACTTAGGGTATTGCCTGCATGATAGTGGCATCTTTTTTTTTTTTTCCACCAAATTCTCATGTTTTACTGCTGACATAGGACTTCTGTGAACTGACTTCGTTTGCTTTCTTGTTGTGCACATGTTCTTATTTTCATGGATGTTATATATGGAAGCACTGTCATTTCTGTCACTCTACTTGGGCACTTGCTGATGACACCTCTTTCTCTTCAGTAGGGATATGTCCTCAGCACCAACTACTCCTCCATCAGTGGATAAAGTAGACGGATTTTCTCGGAAGTCCGTCAGAAAAGCGAGACAGAAGAGGTCGCAAAGTTCCTCACAGTTTAGGTCTCAAGGCAAGCCTATTGAGTTAACACCTCTGCCGCTGCTCAAAGGTAAGGTTCTTGACCAAGGTGATGCAGTTTGCAAGGGATCTGTCTGTATCTGTGTATAATTTCATTTTCGTAGAGTTTCGTATCTGTTAAGATTCTGTTGCAGACTGGAGGGATGGGAGGCAGCAAACACATTGAAGTTGCTGGTAGGTGATCAGGTAACGCTCACCTTTTAAGGGCTCAGTTTAATCTGAAGAGCTGTAGACAGGAAAAGAAATGTATTGTCTGGGAACCTGCTCACGTTGATGAGTGGAAAGCTTACAGGTGTCTACGCCTGGTTTTCATGTTTCTTCTGTTGACCTTTAGGTGAATCCAGCAGGTACAAGGACAACTATAAACCGTGCTGTGTTGGTCAGAGAGAAGACTTGTGTAGTGAAGGAGATAAATACAGCTAACTTACATGTAGAGAAAAGTGTTCGGCGACTTTAGTTTTTAAAAATCAAGAAAAAAAGAGTTTGTAATAGATGATATTCATTCTTGCCTTTGGGTAGTACAAAATAGAGAAGATGCATGATGGTCTTACTTGCTTAATACTTTTTTCTTCGGAATGGGTGAAGAAGTTTTTAATGTGAGCACTGTTTTTTCTAAATTAGATCTTTTTAGAATCTAGTGTACAGATACTTTTTTTCCCTTTTAATTTTAAGTTCATCTGCTTGCTTCCTGTTTCTGGGGAGAAATTGTTTGAAATGTATCCAGACCTAACTGTTATAGAGTAGAAGCTGTCAGAATTCCCTCTAAAGCTGGAGTTGTGCCTGCTGAAGGCTTCCAGTGGGAAGACAGGAGACAACGCCACAGTGGACGCCAGTGGCTCAGGGGAATGAGACAACTTGCTTTACTTCATTAATACACTTTTTTTCCTGTAACACTGTGTGGAGTCAGATTTTAAAAGACAACTGGAATGTACCTGGAAAAAAATCCTGAAAACTTAGCTTAGGACATTTCAAGGGAGGGAGATTCATAAATAGGATTCCAATGTGGAGACTTGAAGTCAGTGGAAACTAAATACTGACTACCATAAAGGTGATGGATCTACCAGGTAGTAAGGATGAACTCTTAAGTTTCGGGGAAGAAAATTTTGGCTGAACATTTTCCGGCTCAACGTGAAAATAGTTTGTATGAGCCTTTGGAAGAAAAATGAGGAGGAATTGTGAGGCTAAAATTCATGGTGCTTTGACAAATACAACTTTGGGAGAGAATATTGGATTTTTAGTGATGTGTTTAATCTCAGGTAGACACGTAATAGCTGCTAAGCATCTGTATCCGGCAGAACTTTTATTTTGAGGAAACAAGCTTTTTCATGATTCGAAGGAATTTTAAAACTTTTATTAAAAGTAATTTCTTGGGACTATGGTAAACACTTAGAGTGTAACTAGTCAGTCATAGGATATTGACACACAGGTAGGAAAGAGATGTGAGAGAAGAACTCGGACACGTATTTTAATGATGTGCTTCCTTTTTCTCACTTTGGTGAAACAGGCATGGCCTAAAATGGGCGAGTTCCACCATTCTGCAGTTCGGTGGTATTAAGTGCATTCACATAGCTCCCCTGTAAGTGGAGTCCTGCCAGCGTTTGTCCTTTTGTGACTGGCCTATTTCACTTAGCCTCACGTCTTCAGTGTTCATTTGTGTGGTAGCACGTGTCAGAATTTTGGTCTTTTTAAAGGCTGAGTGGTGCTTCCTTGTGTGCACCACACATAATGCTTACCCAAGTTCGTCAGTGGACATTCGGGTTGCTTTTACCTTTTGGCTGTGTAGATAGCGCCGCTGTGAGCATGGGTGTGCAGCATCTGTTTGAGAGCTTGCTTTCATTTTTGGGGGAGTGTATCCCCCAAAGTGGAATTGCTGGATCTGATATTGAATTTCTTGAGGAATTGCCATAAAGTTTCCTGCAGCAGCTGTGTCATTTTTCATTCCATCAGGAATGCACCAGGATTCCAGTTCCTCCAGCATCCTCCCAGATACTTGCTGGTTTTGTTTTAAGTAGCTGTTATAATGGATATGAAGTGGGATTTCATTGTGATTTGCATTTGACTAGTGATGAAGTTCAGCACCTTTTCATGTGCTTATTGGCCATTTGGGTGTCTCTTTTTTTTTTTTTTTTAAGATTTATTTTATTATTTATTTGAAAGTCAGAGTTATACAGAGAGAGAGAGAGAGAGAGAGAGAGAGAGAGGCAGAGATTTTTTTAAATGCGTCTGGTTGTATTTAAAGTTTTCTAGGAACTCTGCTGTCCAGCATTTCTTTTGTGTGTGTGTGTGGTGTGTGTGTGTGTGTGTGTGTGTGTGAACTTGTATACTTTGTGAGTGTGGGAGAACTGGAGAGGGCAGTAGGACTAGGTGTACCACGTAAACCTAATTCCAGAATGACTAAAAGTGGTTCTTGTATAATAAACACATTCTGGGTAAATATTCTGCAAAGTATTCCATCAGTTAGATTCCCACACTTGTCTATAGAAAGCATAAAGAAGAATAATCAGGCACAGATTTCAGAAATATGTATTTGTTCTTGATTTTTGTGGTGCATGTGAAGAGTTTGCTAACTGACATTTGTTTTCCTTATAGTGCATCAACTTTTGTTTGTGTGTTGCCTCCTCACTAACGTTAGGAAATGATTTATGGACTATAAAGAAAATACAGGAAGATTTTCTGTTCTGGGCTTCTCTTTGGCATTGCCTTAGGTTTTTCCTAAGTAAATGCATGCCAAAGGATAACAATTTATTTTTTTCTAGTGTTTCTTTGACTAAATTAGAAAGTTTGAGTTAATTTTATTTAAGACACATAATGTGCAGTAGAATTTTGTGAGTTATTTAAAAGAACAAAGTAGAAGACTTGTCCTGAAGGACTTAATTTTAGGGAATTTGACAATGGACATTGCATAAATAACAGAATTATGTAACTCATCTTTTTAATCTAATTTTGAAAGCTCAGAGCTTATGAAATTCATTAATCATTTGTATACATTATCAGAATGTGTATTATAGGCATTGTGATATTTGATTGGCAGACCATGTCAATCTTTGCATGTTGACAGGACGTTCATGTGCAGAACTAGAACATGGAGTAAAGGGAAAGAAAAGGAAAGTTTCTGTTTTGTCCTTTTCCTGATTGGTGGCATTGTGAAATTTGTGTCGTTAGTGTTACTTCTGTGAAAGCAGCACCAGCCCATGCTTCTTTGTAGACAGACAGCGAGTGGCCCAGCTTTTTCTCAGCTAGATGTATTGAAATTCTGTGGTTGAATTTTGCAGATAAAGACTTCTGAATTGTTTCTGGCTGTGTGTACTTCTGAAAGGGTTTTTGGAAGAACCCTAAAATTTTTGAATCTCACTCTTACTCATAGAAAACCCGGTAGAAGTTTAGTGTTCTATGATTACACTTGATCTTAGCCAAAAGGCTGAGAAGCAATTTTTTTTTAAGATTTTTAAGATTTATTTTATTTATTTGAAAGACAGTTTCAGAGAGAGACAGAGAGAAAGACAGAGGTTTTCCATTCCCTGGTTTGCTCCTCAAATGGTTGCAACGGCTGGAGCTGAGCTGATCTGAATCTGGGAGCTTCTTCCCGGTCTCCCACCTGGGTCAGGGGCCCCAGGACTGGGCCGTCCTCCGCTGCTTTCCCAGGCGCATCAGCAAAGAGCTGGATGGGAAGTGGAGCCGCCTGGACTCCAGCCGGCGCCCACATGGGATGCCTGTGTTGCAGGCGGAGGATTAACCTGCTACACCCCAGCATCGGCCCCTGTTTCCTGGCTTTTATTCCAGGTTTTTGCTCCTGCATAACTTAAGATTTCAAAGCAAGGACAAAAGTAAAGTGCAGTAATGGAAGCAGGATGTATTTAAATGTGAGTACCCATTCAGGCCGGAGTGCAGGCAGCCCTACCAAGAGGGGCTGAGAGAAAGAGAAGGCCACCCTCCCCACTCCTCCCCAGAGTAAGGGTTCCCTCTATTGGTAGGGGCCTGCCCTAATTGACTATACAAACAGGGTGGAGTTGGGGTAGTTTGGTGCCCATGTTGTTCTCTGGGAAAGTTTTAGGGGCATCTCCATGTAGAGCTCAGTGTATGTTATTCTTGGTATCCTGTTTGTCCAGTAGCAGGCTCAGTGCATCATGGGAAAGTGAGTGTGCTGGATTGGCACATGATGGGGCGGAGTTAGGGTTCAGGGCCCACAGACCGAAACTACAGAAAATCTCCCAGCTCATTTAGTTCTTGCCTGACTTCCTGACCATCCTATATTATTATGTGTGTGAGAAGAAAATACCTGGATGCTTTCTTTGTACTTGCATAGTAGGACGTGAGGCAAGCTTTACAGTTATTGAGGTACATCAGTAACGTCAGTCAGACTAAATACTTAAGCAACACACGCACACTCACTTCTGTTAATAATAATAATGATTAGTGGTAGTGGTTGGTAGTGGCAGTGGTTGGTAGAGGTTGGTAGTGGTTGGTAGTGGCAGTGGTTGGTAGTGGTTGGTAGTGGTTGGTAGTGGCAGTGGTTGGTAGAGGTTGGTAGTGGTTGGTAGTGGTTGGTAGTAGCTGGTAGTGGTTGGCAGTGGGTGGTAGTGGTAGTGGTTGGTAGTGGCAGTGGTTGGTAGTGGTAGTGGTTGGTAGTGGTTGGTAGTGGTAGTGGCTGGTAGTGGTAGTGGTAGTGGTTGGTAGTGGCAGTGGTTGGTAGTGGCAGTGGTTGGTAGTGGTAGTGGTTGGTAGTGGTTGGTAGTGGCAGTGGTTGGTAGTGGTTGGTAGTGGCTGGTAGTGGTTGGTAGTGGTAGTGGTAGTGGTAGTGGTTGGTAGTGGCAGTGGTTGGTAGTGGTTGGTAGTGGTTGGTAGTGGCTGGTAGTGGCTGGTAGTGGTAGTGGTAGTGGTTGGTAGTGGCAGTGGTTGGTAGTGGTTGGTAGTGGTAGTGGTTGGTAGTGGTAGCGGTTGGTAGAGGTTGGTAGTGGTTGGTAGTGGTAGTGGTTGGTAGTGGTTGGTAGTGGTAGTGGTTGGTAGTGGTTGGTAGTGGTAGTGGTTGGTAGTGGTTGGTAGTGGTAGTGGTTGGTAGTGGTTGGTAGTGGTAGTGGTTGGTAGTGGTTGGTAGTGGTTGGTAATGGTTGGTAGTGGTTGGTAGTGGTAGTGGTTGGTAGTGGTTGGTAGTGGTAGTGGTTGGTGGTGGTAGTTGTTGGTAGTGGCAGTGGTTGGTAGTAGAAGTGGTGGTAGTGGTTGGTAGTGGCTGGTAGTGGTTGGTAGTGGCTGGTAGTGGTTGGTAGTGGTTGGTAGTGGTTGGTAGTGGCTGGTAGTGGTTGGTAGTGGTTGGTAGTGGCAGTGGTTGGTAGTGGTTGGTAGTGGTAGTGGTTGGTAGTGATTGGTAGTGGTTGGTAGTGGTTGGTAGTGGTAGTGGTTGGTAGTGGTTGGTAGTGGTTGGTAGAGGTTGGTAGTGGCTGGTAGTGGTTGGTAGTGGTTGGTAGTGGCAGTGGTTGGTAGTGGTTGGTAGTGGTAGTGGTTGGTAGTGATTGGTAGTGGTTGGTAGTGGTTGGTAGTGGTAGTGGTTGGTAGTGGTTGGTAGTGGTTGGTAGAGGTTGGTAGTGGTTGGTAGTGGCTGGTAGTGGCTGGTAGTGGTTGGTAGTGGTTGGTAGTGGTTGGTAGTGGTTGGTAGAGGTTGGTAGTGGCTGGTAGTGGTTGGTAGTGGTTGGTAGTGGTTGGTAGTGGCAGTGGTTGGTAGTGGTTGGTAGTGGTTGGTAGTGGTTTGTAGTGGTTGGTAGAGGTTGGTAGTGGTTGGTAGTGGTAGTGGTTGGTAGTGGTTGGTAGTGGTTGGTAGTGGTAGTGGTTGGTAGTGGTAGTCGTTGGTAGTGGTTGGTAGTGGTTGGTAGTGGTTGGTAGTGGTTGGTAGTGGTTGGTAGTGGTAGTGGTTGGTAGTGGTAGTGGTTGGTAGTGGTAGTTGTTGGTAGTGGCAGTGGTTGGTAGTGGTAGTTGTTGGTAGTGGTAGTGGTTGGTAGTAGAAGTGGTGGTAGTGGTTGGTAGAGGTTGGTAGTGGTTGGTAGTGGGTGGTAGTGGTTGGTAGTGGTTGGTAGTGGCTGGTAGTGGTTGGTAGTTGTTGGTAGTTGCTGGTAGTGGTTGGTAGTGGTTGGTAGTGGCAGTGGTTGGTAGTGGTTGGTAGTGGTAGTGGTTGGTAGTGGTAGTGGTTGGTAGTGGTAGTTGTTGGTAGTGGCAGTGGTTGGTAGTGGTAGTTGTTGGTAGTGGTAGTGGTTGGTAGTAGAAGTGGTGGTAGTGGTTGGTAGTGGTTGGTAGTGGTTGGTAGTGGCTGGTAGTGGTTGGTAGTGGTTGGTAGTGGCTGGTAGTGGTTGGTAGTTGTTGGTAGTTGCTGGTAGTGGTTGGTAGTGGTTGGTAGTGGCAGTGGTTGGTAGTGGTTGGTAGTGGTAGTGGTTGGTAGTGGTAGTGGTTGGTAGTGGTAGTTGTTGGTAGTGGCAGTGGTTGGTAGTGGCAGTGGTTGGTAGTGGTAGTTGTTGGTAGTGGTAGTGGTTGGTAGTAGAAGTGGTGGTAGTGGTTGGTAGAGGTTGGTAGTGGTTGGTAGTGGTAGTGGTTGGTAGTGGTTGGTAGTGGCAGTGGTTGGTAGTGGTTGGTAGTGGTTGGTAGTGGCTGGTAGTGGTTGGTAGTGGTTGGTAGTGGTTGGTAGTGGTTGGTAGAGGTTGGTAGTGGTAGTGGTTGGTAGTGGTAGTCGTTGGTAGTGGTTGGTAGTGGCTGGTAGTGGTTGGTAGTGGTTGGTAGTGGTAGTGGTTGGTAGTGGTTGGTAGTGGTTGGTAGAGGTTGGCAGTGGTTGGTAGTGGTTGGTAGTGGTTGGTAGTTGTTGGTAGTGGTTGGTAGTGGTTGGTTGTGGTTGGTAGTGGTTGCTAGAGGTTGGTAGAGGTTGGCAGTGGTTGGTAGTGGTTGGTAGTGGTTGGTAGTGGTTGGTAGTGGCTGGTAGTGGCTGGTAGTGGTTGGTAGTGGTTGGTAGTGGCAGTGGTTGGTAGTGGTTGGTAGTGGTTGGTAGTGGTTGGTAGAGGTTGGTAGTGGTTGGTAGTGGTAGTGGTTGGTAGTGGTAGTCGTTGGTAGTGGTTGGTAGTGGCTGGTAGTGGTTGGTAGTGGTTGGTAGTGGTAGTGGTTGGTAGTGGTTGGTAGTGGTTGGTAGAGGTTGGCAGTGGTTGGTAGTGGTTGGTAGTGGTTGGTAGAGGTTGGTAGAGATTGGCAGTGGTTGGTAGTGGTTGGTAGTGGTTGGTAGTGGCTGGTAGTGGCTGGTAGAGGTTGGTAGAGGTTGGCAGTGGCTGGTAGTGGTTGGTAGTGGTTGGTAGTGGTTGGTAGAGGTTGGCAGTGGTTGGTAGAGGTTGGCAGTGGTTGGTAGTGGTTGGTAGTGGTTGGTAGTGGCTGGTAGTGGTTGGTAGTGGTTGGTAGTGGTTGGTAGTGGCAGTGGTTGGTAGAGGTTGGTAGTGGTTGGTAGTGGTTGGTAGAGGTTGGTAGTGGTTGGTAGTGGTTGGTAGTGGCTGGTAGTGGGTGGTAGTGGTAGTGGTTGGTAGTGGTAGTGGTTAGTAGTGGTTGGTAGTGGTAGTGGTTGGTAGTGGTTGGTAGTGGTTGGTAGAGGTTGGTAGTGGTTGGTAGTGGTAGTGGTTGGTAGAGGTTGGTAGTGGTAGTGGTTGGTAGTGGCTGGTAGTGGTTGGTAGTGGCAGTGGTTGGTAGTGGTTGGTAGTGGCTGGTAGTGGGTGGTAGTGGTAGTGGTTGGTAGTGGTTGGTAGTGGTTGGTAGTGGTAGTGGTTGGTAGTGGTTGGTAGTGGTTGGTAGTGGTAGTGGGTGGTAGTGATAATGGTAGTCGTTGGTAGTGGCAGTGGTGGTGGCAGTGGTGGTACCTCCTTAGGTGGTGATTTATGTTCCCTCCCTACCCTGCCCTCGCATGCCTGATTTCCTTCTTTGACTTAAATGATTCAGTTTCAAGGGAATGATTCAATTTACATGAAATATTTTTGAAAAAGACTACCTTTTTGAAGGTGCTGTTGCACTAAAAGTGATCATTATTGCTAGCCTCACAATTCATTGTATGTTTCTGAGGCATCTTGTGGGTAGTTTGGACATTCACTGTTAAACTTTCCAGTTACTGTGATGACTGGAGGCAGGCACCATGTAGCAGAAAGGAACTTTTTTTTAAGACTTATTTTATTTGAAAGGCAGAGTTACAGAGGGAGAGAGAGAGAGAGAAGAAAGAAGTTTTGCATCCTCTGTTTCACTCCCTAAATGGCCCCGATAGCTGAGATTGGGCCAGGCTGAAGCTCGGAGCCAGGAGCGTCTTCTGGGTCTCCCGTAGGGGTAAAGGGCCCCGAGTACTTGGGCCATCCTCTGATGCTTTCCCAGGTACATTAGCATGGAGCAGCTGGGGTTTGAATCCACACCCATACGAGGTGTCAGTGTTGCAGGGCTGGCTTAACCTACTGTGCCACAGTGCTGGCCTTCAGAAAGAAGCTCTTTTCAACATTTTATCATTATTTTAAAGAATGTATAAGGTTAAGATTCAACTTACATTTTTACTTTTTAGGGCGAAAGTTTATAAGAACTTGACAGATTACAATTTTGACCTAGTTTTTGTGCCTTTCTAATGATTGGGTGGGACAGTTCTTGTCTTTTGTCTGTTTCTGTAGTTTGTGTAGTTTAAGATAGGAATATGGTGTGCTAGTGCTGTAAAGTGCATTTATAAGAATAATCTCTTAGAGCATGATGTCCTTCCTCTCTTTCTCTTAAGATTTTATTTTATTTATTTAAGAGAGTTACAGAGAGATAGAGGAAAGAGAGAGAGGTCTTCCATCCACTGCTTCACTCCCCAGATGGCCACATCAGCTGGGGCTGGTCCAGGCGAAGCTAGGAGTCAGGAGCTTTCTCTGGGTCTCCTCCGTGCGTGCAGGGGCCAAGCACCTGGCCATCCTCCTGATGCATTTCCCAGGTGCATTACCAAGGAGCCGGGTCGGAAGTGGAGTAGCCAGTACTGAGCTGGCACCCATGTGGAATGCTGCCAATGGCTAAACCTGCTATGCCACAATGCCAGCCCTCTTTTTTTAAAGTTTATTTTATTTACTTGAAAGGCAGAGTGACAGAGAGAGGGGAATGTGAGAGAGAGGTCTTCATCCCTCCGCTGGTTCACTCCTCATATGCTTGCAACAGCCAGTTCTGGGCCAGGCTGAAGCCAGGAACCAGGAGCTTCTTCCTGGTCTCTCAATGTGGATGCAGGGGCTCAAGGACTTGGGCCATCTTCCACTGCATTCCCAGGCTCATTAGCAGGAAGTTGGATCAGCAGCGGTACATCCAGGACATGAGCCGGTGCCCATATGGGATACTGGTGTCATAGGCCGTGGCTTAACCTACTATACCACAGTGCCGGGCCCCCAAAGGTGTTTATGACTCAAAACAAGGCAAAGAACTGTTGATCTAGTTTGTACCTTGGTTAATGATGGATGTGTTTTAAGCATCTAGATTGTGATGTGTATGTGTGTGTATGGTTGGTTTTAAAAAATAACTAATCTGCTTTTGAACTGGGAGAACATCTATAAATCGGTGGTAAAATTTCAGTTTTTGGAACCTTTGAAAGTGTGTAGTAATATTTTTCTTTTGGGAAAGAAATTATAAGATCTTGTATAAAACCATGTGCCGGCCGGCGCCGCGGCTCACTAGGCTAATCCTCCGTCTTGTGGTGCCAGCACACCGCGTTCTAGTCCCAGTCGGGGCACCAGATTCTGTCCCGGTTGCCCCTCTTCCAGGCCAGCTCTCTGCTGTGGCCCGGGAGTGCAGTGGAGGATGGCCCAAGTGCTTGGGCGCTGCACCCCATGGGAGACCAGGAGAAGCACCTGGCTCCTGCTTTTGGATCAGTGCGGTGCACCGGCCCCAGTGCGCCGGCCGCAGTGGCCATTGGAGGTTGAACCAACGGCAAAGGAAGACCTTTCTCCCTTTCTCTCTCTCTCTCTCTCACTCACTGTCCACTCTGCTTGTCAAAAAAAAAAAAAAAAAAAAAGATTCAACCCTTCCATTCCGGTTCTCTTCTCAAAGATGAGAGCTCTGCTGTGGACTCAGATTGGGGTGAGTGTTGTGTTAGCTGTTGTGCATGTGTGCCCACGCTGCGTTAGCCCTCGCCAGGCAACACTGTCATCGCAGTGGTGGGCCTGTCCAGCGTGTAGCCAAGACAGGGCATATGAACACTGAAGGACCAAATGAGTGTTCCCATAAGGTGAGGTGGCCTCTTCTGCTGAGAGCTTGCTACTCCTAATTCTGGATCATTCTAAAGAACTGAGCTCAAGGGGCCTCCTTGGGGTCTTCCCTAATGACTTTTTTTTTTTTTAAGATTTATGTATTTATTTGGAAGTCAGAGTTACACAGAGAGAGAAGGAGAGACAGAGAGGGAGAGAGAGAGGTCTTCCATCCTCTGGTTCACTCCCCTAATTGGCTGCAAGGCTGGAGCTGTGCCGATCTGAAGCCAAGAGTCAGGAGCTTCCTCTGGGTCTCTCATGCGGGTGCAGGGGCCCAAGGACTTGGGCCGTCTTCCACTGCTTTCCCAGGCCATTGCAGAGAGCTGGATTGGAAGTGGAGCAGCCAGGACTACCTTGGTTAATGATGGATGTGGCTTTACCCACTATGCCACAGTGCCAGCCCCCCTAATGACTTTGAAAAGTAGTCTGTGAAGTTTCTGTCACGCTGCTGATTCTTGTAATCTGAATTGTTTTGTCTTGGTTCACTTGTGTGTTATCTGTCTCCTTTTTCCTATTAAAATATAATCTTCACTGTGGAAGCCTTGTTTCTCTTTATTTCCAGGGTCTCAGTCTATGTCTGGTACAGAGTTGGCATTCAATAAATATTTTTTCTTCTTTAAAGATTTATTTTACTTATTTGAAAGTCAGACACAGAGGAGAGGCACAGAGAGACAGAGAGGTCTTCCATCCTCTGGTTCACTAACTAATTGGCCACAACAGCCGGAGGAGCTGCACCAATCCGAAGCCAGGAGCTAGGTGCTTCCTCTGGGGCTTCCCACGTGGGTTAGCTATCTTTTACTGCTCTCCCAAGCCATAGCAGAGAGCTGGATTGGAAGTGTAGGTGCCGGGATTTGAACTGATGCCACATGGGATGCTGGGACTGCAGATGGCGGCTTTTACCCACTACGTCACAGTGCTGTCCCCTTTTATTTTTTAGTAAACTAATGAACATTATTAATTGAAATTTAGCTTTATTTAGTTGATTAATAAGTAATAGAAGTATAGGTATTTATTTTTATTGCTAAAAATAGAAAATTTTCCCCTTAAAATACAAATTTTACACATTTTATTTTAACTTGCAACTTATACAAAATTATAAATTTGTTTAATAAAAACCTTTTTAAAAGGATCAAATTGCCAAGTGTTCACGTGAAATCCTGGGTGGCTTTATGCTGTGAGACTCCTGTGTGTTTCAGATTTAAAAGAGCAGTGGAGGTTTGTGGAAAGAGGATGGATGCATTTGGTGTAAGCAAGCCAAGAGCAATTCCCTACACCTGGGGATTCATCGCCTCTGTTTTACAAAGTGAAGATGTTCAGTATAGTGAAATCCTGATGTTTCTTTTGGTGTTTGGGGACTGATTATAGGCTAATCTGATCACTAGACTTTATGTAGTTTAAAAGAGAATAGCATATCTGAATATTTTTTTTTTTTTTTTTTTTGTGACAGGCAGAGTGGACAGTGAGAGAGAGAGATACAGAGAGAAAGGTCTTCCGTTGCCGTTGGTTCACCCTCCAATGGCCGCCACTGACGGTGCGCTGCGGCCGGCGCACCGCGTTCGTCCGATGGCAGGAGCCAGGAGCCAGGTGCTTTTCCTGGTCTCCCCATGGGGTGCAGGGCCCAAGCACCTGGGCCATCCTCCACTGCACTCCCGGGCCACAGCAGAGGGCTGGCCTGGAAGAGGGGCAACCGGGACAGAATCGGTGCCCCGACCAGGACTAGAACCCGGTGTGCCGGCGCCGCAAGGCGGAGGATTAGCCTGTTGAGCCACGGCGCCTGCCCAGCATATCTGAATATTATAAAGAGCTTAAGAGCAGAGTTTTATGGTCAAATTTTCTCTCATTTTTAAACTTTTATAACACCGTTGGCTCATTAGTAATCAGATTTTGTAGTGCTTCAAAAAGATAAAAATTCTCAGTGTTTCAAAAAGACTTAAGATAGTTCTTTGCAAATGATGATACCCTCTTACTGCTTAAAAATTATTTTCTACCTTTTGTATTTGAAGACTTTTTGAAAACAGATATAGTATCTTATTTTTATGTTACTATGGAATGAAGCATATAATGAACATCTTAATTAATAGAATAATTTTTTAAGATTTATTTTATTTACTTGAAAGAGTTATGGAGAGGTAGAGAGCGAGCAAGTGAGCGAGAGAGGTCTTCCATCTGCTGGTTTACTTCCCAAATGGCCGTAATGGCCAGAGCTGAGCCAATCCAAAGGCAGGACCCAGGGACTTTTTCCAGGTCTCCCACATGGGTGCAGGGGCCCAAGTACTTGGGCCATCTTCCACTGCTTTCCCAGCCATATCAACAGGGAGCTGGACAGAAGTGGAGCAGCTGGGACTCAAACTGGTGCCCATATGGGATGCCGGCACTGCAGGCCGGGTCTTTAACCCACTGCACCACAGCACCAGCCCCTAGAATAATTTTTGTGTTCATTACCTAGTGAAACTGGTGACCTGTCTCTGCTAAGCGTGTAGGTCCTGGGGTCAGGCCTGTGACATTGTGGGTTAAGCTGCCACACCATCATCTCACATCAGAGCGATTGGAGTTGGGTCCCACCCCTGCTGCTGGTTCAGATTTCTACTGTGTGCACCTTAGGAGGCAGCGGGTGATGGCCCAGTCCTTGGGTCCCTGCCACCCATGGGGGAGACCTGGATGGAATTCCCAGACTGGCTGTTGTGAGCACTTGGGGAGTGAACCAGTGGATGGATGGAAGAGTCAGTCTCTCTCTCTCTCTCTCTGTCATTCTTTTTTTTTTAATTTTATTTATTTTATTTTTTTAACTTTTATTTAGTAAATATAAATTTCCAAAGTACAGTTTATGGATTACAATGGCTCCGCCCCCCATAACTTCCCTCCCACTGGCGACCCTCCCATCTCCTGCTCCCTCTCCCATTCCATTCACATCAAGATTCATTTTCAATTATCTTTATATACAGAAGATCGATTTAGTATATATTAAGTAAAGATTTCATCAGTTTGCACCCACACAGAACATAAAGTGTAAAATACTGTTTGAGTATTAGTTATAGCATTAATTCACATTGAACAACACATTAAGGACAGAGATCCTACATGAGGAGTAAGTACACAGTGACTCCTGTTGTTGACTTAACAATTTGACACTCTTGTTTATGGCGTCGGTAATCTCCCTAGGCTCTAGTCATGAGTTGCCAAGGCTATGGAAGCCTTTTCAGTTCGCAGACTTCGATCTTATTTAGACAAGGTTATAGTCAAAGTGGAAGTTCTCTCCTCCCTTCAGAGAAAGGTACCTCCTTTGATGGCCCGTTCTTTCTACTGGAATCTCACTCGCAGAGATCTTTCATTTAGGTCCTCTTTTTTTTTTTTTTTTGCAGAGTGTCTTGGCTTTCCATGCCTAAAATACTCTCATGGGCTCTTCAGCCAGATCTGAATGCCTTAAGGGCTGATTTTGTCATTCTGCTTTTCAAATAAATAAGGATTAAAAAAAAAGATAAGGAAAGCTCATTGTTTGGGGGGAAAAAGTGTGAACCCTGAGATGGCAGGTATTTTGGTTTGAATTCTGCGTCCACTACTCAAAACCATATGAATTCTAAGCCTCAGTTTTATCTGAAACATTGGGCAAGTAATAGAACCTACCTCATAGCGTCAGATTAAATACCATATTGCAGGTAAAACATGCAGCTCGGTGCTGGGGATCTTGTAGGAGTTCAAGAGTTAGCTACTGCAGTGATGGGAAAAACTTCATTGTGGCCTGTGGTTACTGGGGTTTTCCAGTTGATTTTGAGTCCCTTACTACATTACGTGGATTATTTCCACTTAAGGAAGAAGAATATGGAGTGTGTAGAACTGTGAAAATTAGGCTCTGATTCGACTCTCGGAAAGGAGAACCAGATAAGAAGCAATCTCCGCATTACTGTTTGTTAATGTCACTTTCAGACCAACTTCTCATTTCAGGAATGAGCACCTAAGGCTAATGGAATTATTTTCAAGGGAAATTCCGCTTGTGGAATAACCAGGTAGAATTACTGTTAAAATTATTTTGGAAGTTGCCCATCGGAGTAGAATCTCCAAACTCTTTTTGTAATGGCTTAAGTCTGTCAGGAAATACAATTCTAGCATTCCCCTTATATTTGTGCTATTACGCAAATATGTAAGTGTGTTAAAATACACAAACACGTAATTTTTTCAAAGATTGATGTACTTGAAAGGCAGAGTGAGAGAGGGAGAGCTAGTGAGCGAGAGAGGCCTGTGTCCACTGGTTCACTCCTTGAACGCCCACGTAAGCCTGGAGTGGACCAGGCGAGCACTAGAAGCCCAGAACCCCCTCTGGGTTGCCCACATGGATGGCAGGGGCCAAGTACTTGAACCGTCCACTGGTGCCTTCCCAGAGGCGTTACCAGGAGCTGGATTGGAAGCAGAGAAGCCGGGGACTTGAACTAGCACTCCAGTATGGGATGTGGGCATCCTGAGCGGCGGCCGAACCTCTTGTGCCATATGCTTGTCTCGCACAAACACAGCAATTTTTAAAAATATGATACTGAAAAATAAAATATGAGAATACTTCAAAAAGTCTGTGGAGAATGGGATTAAAAAGTTAGTTTATTTTGGTGAAGTTGTTTTTTGAAATCTGCGCATGTATGAGGTCATCATAAGTTCATGGAAAACGCATATTATGAAAAAACTATGCATAGGCCGGTGCCGTGGCTCGCTTGGTTAATCCTCCACCTGCGGCGCCAGCATCCCATATGGACGCCGGATTCTGCCCCAGTTGCCCCTCTTCCAGGCCAGCTCTCTGCTGTGGCCTGGGAGTGCAGTGGAGGATGGCCCAAGTGCTTGGGCCCTGCACCCCATGGGAGACCAGGAGAAGCACCTGGCTCCTGGCTTCAGATCAGCGCAGCGCTGGCCATAGTGGCCATTAGGGGAGTGAGCCAAGGGAAGGAAGACCTTTCTCTCACTGTCTGACTGTATCAGTCAAATAAAAAAAGAAAATAAAAGAAAAGAAAAAACTATGCATGGATTTCAGAAAGTCTTTGCTCCAAAATACAGTTATGGGGGGGGGAGGTTGCTGCTGAGATGCTGCCTTAGACTCCCACTTCCCATGTTGGAGTGCAGGGTCCCAGTCCCAGCTGCATTGGCTTTTTTTTTTTTTTTTTTTAAAGATTTATTTATTTACTTGAAAGTCAGAGTTACACAGAGAGAGAAGGAGAGGCAGAGAGAGAGAGAGAGACAGGTCTTCCATCCGATAGTTCACTCCTCAATTGGCCGCAATGGCTGGAGCTGCACCGATCTGAAGCCAGGAGCCAGGTGCTTTTCCTGGTCTCCCATGGGGTGCAGGGCCCAAGCACTTGGGCCATCCTCCACTGCACTCCCTGGCCACAGCAGAGAGCTGGCCTGGAAGAGGGGCAACCGGGACAGAATCCGGTGCCCCAACCGGGACTAGAACCCGGAGTGCTGGCGCTGCAGGTGGAGGATTAGCTTAGTGAGCCACGGCGCCGGCCAGAGATACCGTGATTTTTAACAGCCTTATCTCGACTGTTGAGGAACAGTGTTTTACTTACTTCGTACTGTTTGTTGAACTCTTTACTTAGTATAGAGTTAATCTTAACTGAAAATAGATCTTTGTAAAAAATATGAATGGGGATAGGAGAGAGAGGAGGAAGAAAAAAGTGTTTATCATTCCTTTTTTTTTTTTTTTTAAAGATTTGCTTATTTTAAAGAGCTGGAGAGAGAGAGAGAATGAGAATGAATATCTTCCGTCCACTGGTTCACTCTCCAGATGGCTGGAACTGCTGGGTTGGGCCAGGCTGAAGCCAGATGCTTTCAGATCTCCCTCACGGGTGCAGGGCCCAAGCATTCGGGCCATCTCTGCTGCTTTTCCCAGGCATTAGCAGGGAGCTGAAATCAGAAGTGGAGTAGCCAGGTCTTGAAACGGTGCTCATAGGGGATGCTAGTGTCATAGGCGGCAGCTATACCCACTGTGCCACTATGTTGGTCCTCATCGGCATTGTTTGAAAAATTAAGTTGGGGGACTGGCACTGTGGCGTAGCAGGTAAAGGCCACTGCCTGCAGTGCCAGCATCCCATATGGGTGCCGGTTCAAGTCCCGGCTGCTCCACTTCTGATGCAGCTCTCTGCTGTGGCCTGGGAAAGCAGTGAAAGATGGTCCAAGTCCTTGGGTCCCTGCACTCCCTGTAGGAGGCCCGGAAGAAGCTCCTGGCTCCTGCCTTTGGATCCGTGTAGTTCCGGCCGTTGCGGCCAGTTGAGGAATGAATCATCGGATGGAAGACCTCTCTCTCTCTCTGCCACTCCTTCTCTCTCTTAGTAACTCTGACTTTCAAATAAATAAATAAAAAAAAAAAGAAAATTTAAGTTGGATGCAGAGGAGTACTCCTGGCAAAATTATGTGTGCTTATAAAATAACATTTTTTTCTGAAACAGCTACAGACCTAGGAGAGGTGAGGCAGGTTGTCTTTGCTGGTAAAAAAATAATTTAGGTCAGCAGTGAAGGAAAAGAGAAGTATTGGGGTGCTTCAGAAAATTCATGGAAAAAATAGAAACTTTTTTTTTTTAAAGATTTATTTATTTATTTGAAAGGCTGAGTGAAGGATAAGAGAGAGAGGGAGAGGCAGCAAGAGATTTTCCATCCATAGGTTCACTCCTTAATTAAAAGCAGCTACAGGTTGAAGCCAGGAGCCAGGTACTCCATTTGGGGTCTCCCATGTGCTGGCAGGGGCCCAAGGAGTTGGGCCATCTTCTGCTGCTGCCAGGCACATCAGCAAGGAGCTGTGTTGAAAGCAGAGCAGCCGGGACTGGACCCAGGGCTTGATGGGAGCTGTTGGCATTGCAAGCAGAGGCTTAACCAGATGTGCCACAACCCTGCCCCTCCTTTATTTTTTGAAGACCCTGTATATCTGTTGGTTCTTCTGTTTCCCTGGCATCACAAGATGACCAATACTGTTATAAATACAAGAAATATTTCCTTGTAACTGAGGGCCAAGTAACTTGCTGGCTCCTGCAGAGAGAGAGCCAGAGGTGGGGTCCCAGGCTCTTCTGGCTCCCACGTCAGAGCCCTTCTTATTGTGGCCATTAGCAATAACTGAACCCAGGTGAGAATAGGAGCTAACCTCAAACTTTATGTTGTGTTGGGGTGATTCACAAAGTGGACCGCCTTACTATCTCTCGGCACGAACCCTGAACATTGCTGGCAGATGAAAGTAGTAGGAGAGAACAGTCGAGAAGAGTGATGGGAGCAGCCAGGCCAGTAGCAGCGCTCTGGGTGGTGGTGGGCAGCAGCCATGTGCTTGCTGCTCCCCAGGAACGAAGCGGAGCTGTGCACTGGATGGTAGAGAGGAGGAGGAGCGCCTCTGAAACCCTGTGTGACTCCCATTCTGCCCTGGCAGAGCATGACAGCCACAGGGTGGTGACCTGGCACTGGTGCCCTCTGCCTCTAGCTTATTGTGGGAGAGGGAGTGGGTTCCTGCTCAGGCGGTAACCACAGCCTTGTGAACTGGGCTCAGTCATTTAACCCTGTGGATTCCAGTCCGCGCTTTGCCTTATACCTCGCAAGGCGGTTGGGAGGAGTGGTGAGCCAGCCTGGCTTAACTGTCTGCTGTGTGATGGGTTGCTTCATGAATATTTGTCCTTACCTTTCTGTTTGCCACTGATCTGCCTTGGAGTCAGCCCTGTGGGCCAGGATCTTGTTTCAGAACACGCAGTGTGGTGGGCGAAGATACCCGGCAAAAGTCCAGTCGTTACGTAGGCACCGTGAGACTTGCATTGCACGGCGATGTTAATCTTTAATTTAATTTAATTCCAGGTTGCATGTGCCTGGAACACTGTTCACAGTGAAGCGTTGAAACCTTGAAAAGAACATGGGGAAAATTAGGACTTAGCACTATTTCAGGGAAAGTGCTGTCTTCCAATGGGAGTTAACGTTTTACCAGAGTGTGCCCAGAATATGATATCTGGCGCTGGTAAGAGCTACTCACTGCCGTGCCTTATGAAGAAATATGGTGGTGGGGGGGTGCAGGCTCCTAAGAAGCGCCCTTATTTTTAGCATATGGGAATCACAGCTAAAATGTGGCTGGCACATTATGGTCACACAAGACTTTTCTTAAGGAATGAATGAATACTTTGGAATCACAGTTGTTTTGAGGGTTAGAAGACAACTTTCAACCTTTGGCTCATCAGATTAATTTCTCAGGAAGGCAGTTTTTGCATCAGAAGTTCTGATGCTTTCCCTTGCTTTGTGACCGACAGTCAGGATCACTTGAGCACAGGCGGACACAGGGAACCTTTATGCAGTGAAAAGTTTTCATGTTCCCTGTCATGCTATCTTCCGTCTGTCTGTCTGCCTCCTCAGTGCCATCTACAACCGGTATAACTGGGGTTTTTAATCTTCTGTTTGTTTGAAAGGCAGAGTTACATAGAGAGGGGGGAGACAGGGAGAAAGAGGTCTTCCATTTGCGGGTTCATTCCCCAAGTGGCTGAGCAGCCGGGGCTGGGCCAGGTTGATGCCAGGAGCCTGGAACTCCGTCTGGGTCTCACAGATGGTTGCCAGGGGCCCAGGCACCTTGGGCTGTCTTCTGCTGCTTTCCCAGGTGCATTTGCAGGGGGCTGGATTGGAAGTAGGGCAGCTGGGACTTGAGCTGATGATCCGATACAGGATGCGTGGGCATTGCAGGCAGTGGCCTGAGCTGCACCACAACGCTAACCCCCGACTTCAGATATTCTTGGGCTTAGGGTTGGTAGACTCAACTCACACTCTTGAATTATGGTAAGGCTTGCTTGTATGCAAGGGTTATTTGAAGGATGTGTGAAACAAACACCTATGAAAAGGAGTCTGCGTTTGACCTGGCTAAATCAATCTCTTCCAAGGGCCTTAAATTCTCCTTTAATTTTTCTTGCTGTGGTCTAATTCGGTCCTTCAGAAGGTTTCTTCTGAGTAGTAAGATGCAGCACATGCGGTCCTGGGAAGACAGTGGAGAGCAGAGCATGACCGGTTCCACTCTCCTCTGGAGATGTATGTTAGCTGATTAAGCGAAGGTGGAGTTCCAGCAGTGGGAAGGGCTGTGAGAGAAGTGTGCTGACTGTTACGGAAGGCTTTCCTGGAGCGAGCGGTGTTTACCCTGAGGCTTAAAGACAGGCCAGGTAGGCTGATGAGGTTCTTCTCAAAAAGTCATTGTAGATGGAGATCAGAGACTGGATGGGGCTGTTCTAGTCAGAGGCCAAATCATCCAGACTGCTTTCAAGTGTTTGTCCTTGAGCCTAAGAGCACTTGTCCATCCATGAATGTACTGCTCCAGAATATATAAATCCTCCTACCAGCCCTGAGGATTTCATATTTCCCCTCATATTGATATATTCTTGTATTATACTTCTTTATCCCATGTGATGATTAACAGCATTTTGACAGAATTACTTTGAAGTAGTCTTATTGTTGGAGTTGGACTTTTTTTTAAAGATTTATTCATGTATTTATTTATTTGAATGAGAGAGAGAAAGAAAGATCTTTCGTCTGCTGGTTCATTGCCAGATGGCTGCAAGCCAGGCGCCTTTTCCATGTCTCACACGTGGGTGCAGGGACCCAAGCACTTGGGCCGTCTTCTGCTGCTTTTCCCGGGCCGTTAGCAGGGAGCTGGATTGGAAGTGGAGCAGCTGGGACTCAAACCGGCACCCATATAGGACAAAGCCGGCTAAAGAGTTGGAATTTTTAAAAATTCTCTTTCCTTGGTAGCATCACGTTTGTCATTTCATGATCGTGAAGTTTCTTTGAAAACAAACCACCTCTTTGTTTATTGTTCGATTGTATTGCCAGTTTGCTTTCAGATGTAAACATGAAATGTTCAAATGTAAGAAATATCAGATCTCCTTAAAACTGTACATCAAAGCTATCTGTTGGTTCAGTTGCATGCTCTGTAGATGCCAGTGTTACTAAGGTGCACGATCCTAAGTTTACACGTGTTGTAATACACTGTTGTATGCAGTGCTGCGTGGAATTGTGGCAGGCGTAATAGATTTAATTCATTAAGAGAATGAAGGTTTAGAAGATTAGAGCTAGAATTATTGTCAGCGCCAAGTGAAGTTCATTAACTGAGAATGAAAGCTACAGTAAAATCAGTTGGGCAAAGGTTGGTGTTATGGTTACTGTGAAGATTGGAAAAATAAATAATTGGGAGCATTGTAAAGGTGACAAACTGAATGAAGTTAAAAATTGAATCCACCTCCTTGCTACTTGCTAATTTTAAACTTTCCTGAGCTATTATAATTTGAATTGAAGCTATCTGTGCTTCGTTCTGTAGGTGGTGAAAATACAGGGAAATAAGTGCTTTTCAGTATCAGTGCTAGAAATGGAATTAGATTTGTGATGGCTTTTGTGAGGAAGGAAGCTTCATCTATGATGGTCTCAAACTCTGACCGGTGGAAGATTCTAATAGAATTAATAAAAAGATTGTCGACTTTGGAGATTGACAGTCGATGCTTAAATGACCAATCTTGTATCCAAATGGTTAATACATTTCAGAATGATTTGTCATTTCATGGTTAGTCCAGCAGTGTGCCTTCTTGTGAGCACAAATCTGTATTTCATACAAAAGTAATCTTGGTGACATATGTCCTCTACAGTTTAGCTTAATGAAAATTTTTCTTCAGTTGTGTATTTTTTTTTTTTTTTTTTTTACAGGCAGAGTGGACAGTGAGAGAGAGAGACAGAGAGAAAGGTCTTCCTTTGCCATGGTTCACCCTCTAATGGCCGCCGCGGCCAGTGTGCTGCTGCTGGTGCACCGCGCTGATCCGAAGGCAGGAGCCAGGTGCTTCTCCTGGTCTCCCATGGGGTGCAGGGCCCAAGCACTTGGGCCATCCTCCACTGTACTCCCTGGCCACAGCAGAGAGCTGGCCTGGAAGAGGGGCAACCGGGACAGAATCTGGCACCCCGACTGGGACTAGAAGCCGGTGTGCCGGCGCCGCAGGTGGAGGATTAGCCTATTGAGCCGTGGCGCCGGCCTCAGTTGTGTGTTAATGTAGTACACCATACCTACATTTTTAGGCTAGGAATGTATTTTATATTTCATTTTATTTATTTAAAATTATTTATTTATTTATTTGAGAAAAGGAGAAAGAGAGCTGTCATCTACTAGTTTTCTCCCCAAATACCCACAACAGAGCTTGAAGCTGGGTGGGTGGCAGGGACTCACCTATGCGAGCCATCAGCGCTGCCTGTCGCCTGTCGGGGTGTGCATTAGCAGGAAGTTGGAGTGAGGAGCTGCAGCCAGGTGTCAAGCCCAGGCGCGCTGATGAAGGACACAGGTGATTTCACTGTGCCTCTGGTTGTCTGTCCCTGTGTACTGCCACTTAAGAGAATATACTTCTCCACATCAAGGTCTCATCTACTGATTGACACCCATTTCTGTCCCTGAATGTACTGGTAGTTGGCTCGGTTTTTGCCTCTTTCATTGTGGAATTGTCATGAAATTTAGCTTGACTCATTTGGAGAAGTTGAGTGATTAAGAGCCTCCCCATAGAGTAGTTGTGAACATTAAGTTAATAGTATGGCTAATGTTTAGAACAAGGCCTTCTTTAGTAGTTAGCTGTCGTTGTAATTTATAAATAAATACTCTTTATTGTCTGAGTCTTAAGAATTGGGTCCGAAGTAGATCTCCTAAAGACTATATTTAGGAGAGTAGGTGTTTATTTGTTAGGGTCTATTTAATCTGTTCATGGACGACATTGTTAAGTAAAACAGTCTATCACTATATATTACATTTGCTTAATGAACTTTAAAGAGCTTTTAGAGACTTTGTGAGTGAAGGAACATTTGGAGGCTGTCAAAATTAGTACATTTCTAAACCCAAGAAATAGCACAGGCAAGTGTGGACTGTGGTGCTTAATGACAGATGTTGCAGCGTTGTGTTCACCTGTCTGCCCCAGCTGGTCAGTGCTGGGAGTTGGAGGGGTTGGAGATTGGAGAGTTGGATGTTTGTGAAGACAGTGGATATGGTTACTGTGGAACACTGGGGAGGGCTGGAGTGTTGGAGGTTGACATTGCAGTTGAGGTTGGTGGATGGTACTTGGACACATAGGAAATAGCTATTAACCTAATATCTTTGTTAAGTGGGATCATTGAAAAGTCTTAAAAATGCTAGGGGTTTAACAAAAGTCTGGAGCAGGTGGCTTAGAATATGTATTTCATGTGTGTTAAAATTTTTCTTCTTCTGTGAGTTTTTATTTGAAGCTATTCTTGTGAACTGAAATTATCGATTTGTTGTTTATGTATAATTTTGTTTAGCGATGGAAACTGTATTTAGTTTTTGTTCACACTTAGAGTAACTTTTCTTTGTCTCCCCCATGGGAAGTCATGGTTATTACGGTGTCCAAAACACGCATTTCTCACACTGATCTCAAGATAGTGAGGATCGCCATTGACAAGTCACCAGTTTCTGCCAAAACAAGACAAGACATTCACCTTTGTGGAGTTTTTCCTTTCATAATGCATTCAAATAAACTAAGTGGCTGGGTGATTGTGTTCATACATGCAACGTACACATGCATTTGAAGCAGGTGTGTAATGAGGGAAATTGCTGACACTTCAGTGTGACTGAACTAGAATGTCAAGCAGAGTTTTGTCTTCCAGGTTATCTTCCTGTGCTGGGAGAAGCCCTAGTTTCTGCTCTCCCTTGAGTTCTTATTTGTCATGTTATGGTGAAGACTGCAAAGGCGGCTCAGAGTGAAGAAACCTCGGTGGGGACGGGCGGGCGCTTCAGGTGTGTTTGCTCTTTGGCGGCAGCTTTGTGGAGGCTGAGGCAGTGGCCCTTTTCATGGTTTTTTTCTTCCCATCAATTAAAACATTTTTTTAAATGGAGTTTTTTTTTTTTAAGATTTATTTATTATTTGAAAGTCAGAGTTACACAGAGAGAGGAGAGGCAGAGAGAGAGAGAGAGAGAGAGAGAGAGACAGAGAGAGAGAGAGAGGTCTTCCATTCGATGGTTCATTCCCTACTTGGCCGCAATGGATGGAGCTGTGCTGATCCGAAGCCAGGAGCCAGGTGCTTCTTCCAGGTCTCCCATGCGGGTGCAGGGGCCCAAGGACTTGGGCCATCCTCCACTGCTTTCCCAGGCCACAACAGAGAGCTGGATCGGAAGTGGAGCAGCCGGGACTAGAACTGGCATCCATATGGGATGTCGGCGCTTCAGGCCAGGGCATTGACCTGCTGCACCACAGCGCCGGCCCCTAAACAGAGTTTTGACATTAATTTTTATTATCTCTGGATTTTCTCCTTCCTTAGTTGTTTTATGAGTGGGTTTGCTTAGGACCATACAGAGCTGTCAGAAATACAGAAGTAGCGTAGGAAGCTTGGGACACTAATGATTGAGACACAGGGTTTTGGCATGTCCAGCAGGGTAGAGTTATGGGAGGAAGACAGGTATGTGAACCAAACAGACATCTGAAAGTGGCAGCCAGTTTTCCTTGTAAGTAGGTGACCTTGAACAGATGACACCTAAGAGTCAGTTTTCTCACATGTAAAGTGATGACAATATCGTCTCCGTTGGCAGGGTTCATTTGCGAGGTGATGTCTATGAAGTGCCTCGATTACTACCTGCCTGCGACACGTGGTGCGTGCTTAGTCATTGACTGTTGTCCAAATCCCGTCCTTGAGCTCATGGTCCACGTCCATTCACGATTGCATTCCCACTGTCTCAGAGAGTGCCCACGCGCATTGTCACTGCTCAGTGAGCTACTTGTTGAGTGAAACTGTCCTTACAGGCAGGA
Source organism: Sylvilagus floridanus (assembly GCA_949820135.1). Taxonomy (NCBI): domain Eukaryota; kingdom Metazoa; phylum Chordata; class Mammalia; order Lagomorpha; family Leporidae; genus Sylvilagus; species Sylvilagus floridanus. The sequence continues at coordinate 17,698,017 of OX463228.1, read as the reverse complement.
AAGGAACTCTTCATGTAGACAGAGCAGGGGTGATTCTGATGTGAGTCGTTCTGCTTCTTGGGCATTGCTTTTTACCTGTTTTGCATCTTAAATGGTCCAGAGAATTTTTTTTTTTTTAAACTGGACTGTTTTTGTGTAATGTAGCTGTGTAGCTTTAAGCCATAGCCTGCTTGGGTTGCTGTGGACAGAACACAGTCCCTGAAAGGCCCATCCCTCTCAGCAGTCTCCAGGCCTCGAAAGGCTCTGGTAGGCCGGCGCTGCAGCTCAATAGGCCAATCCTCCTCCTGCAGCGCCGGCACACCGGGTTCTAGTTCTGGTTGGGGCGCTGGATTCTGTCCCAGTTGCTCCTCTTTCAATCCAGCTCTCTGCTGTGGCCCGGGAGTGCAGTGGAAGATGGCCCAGGTGTTTGGGTCCTGCACCCCATGGGAGACCAGGAGAAGCACCTGGCTCCTGGCTTCACATCAGTGCAGTGCACCAGCTGTAGTGGCCGTTGAGGGTGAACCAATGGAAGGAAGACCTTTCTCTTTGTCTTTCTCTCTCCCTGTCCACTCTGCCTGTGAAGAAAAAGAGAGAAAGGCTCTGGGTGTCCGTTTTTTTCCTTTTTCTGTGCTCAGTGTCTTCAGCTGTGACTGAGAGCTGGCAGTGTGAGACAGTAGGAGTGGTTACTGAATGAGTGAATGCATGTGGTGATAGTTCAACTGTCAAGATTTAGAGGAGTCTTTATTGGTAGTATTTATGTCATCAGCTTGGAATAGCAGAAATAGTATGCAGGCAGTAAGTGAATTTTAGTGCAGTCTTGACAGTCAAAGCAACTTAGTTTCCTGTCTCTTCTCAGGCTTAGACAGGACAGAGACCTGCTGGTTCCCAAGAATTTCTGGCAGCACTAATCCGGCACTTTGTAGTTCTCCTTGATACGCTGTGGAAGAGTAGGCTGGAACCCGGAGCCTGAGCAGTTGGATGTTTGCACAGGAATATCCCGGGAGCTGCCGGTGGGGGACGTGGGAGTGGAGGAGCGAGAGGGGAGCGGGAGAGAGAGTGGTATTCCGATCCCTTCTCTCAGCCTGGCCCCTCTTGCCTTATAGGGATTTCTGTCAGTTCAGATACACCAGCTCTGGCTCATCATGATTAATGGGAGCTAAGTGCTGAGAAAGTTCCTCTCTCAGCTTCTGTGTGATCTCTTTCCTCTCAGATGGACACCCAGTCTGTTTTCAGTTTTGTTTGATGTATGTTCAGGAAATTGAAGAAAGCTTATATTAGTTCTAGGTTGGACTTAATTAAAGAGGCAGAGTTTCTGTTAGCTGTTGCAGGAAGTCCTCCTCCCTCCCACCCCTGGCCTCCAAACCCCCACAGTCATTAACATTTTTATTGAACAGTGATAACTGAGTTTTAGGGTGCCCAGGTTTCTATCCCTTCATTAGGATTTGTAATTAAGAATGGAAAGATTTGATGTGATTTTTCTAAATTTTTAAACAGCATGAAGCATAGTCTTTGATATTTTTCAAAGATTTGGGGAGATTTTATTTTTATTAGAAGCCTCATTATCTTGTCTTTTTGCTTGGTAAAGATTTATTTATTTGTTTGACAATTAGAATTATAGAGAGAAGGAGAGACAATCTTTTCATCTGTTGGTCCACACCCAGATGGCTACAGTGGCCACGGCTGGGTCAGGCCGAAGTCAGGAGCGGGGAGATACATCCGTGTCTCCCACATGGGTGGCTGGAGCTCGAACACTTGGGTCATCTGCTGCTGCTTTTCCTAGGCCATTAGTAGGGAACTGGATTGGAAGTGGAGCAGCCGGGACGTAAACTGGTGCCCTTATGGGATGCTGGCGTTGTAGGTGGTGGCTTTGCCTGCTATGCCACAGCACTGGCCCCAGAGGTCTCATTTTCTGAGCTCTTCATTTTCCTGTGTATAATTTGGTAAGACACAGTCTATCCTTGTTCTTTGTACGAGAAGGCAGTGCAGTGTGTATTCCCAGGGGACCGGTGCATGACCCTGAGAGGCCTCTCTTTGGTGTGTGTGTCTTCAGAAACAGGGGCAATCAAGACCTGTCTCCAGGAATTTTCTTTCTTCCTAAAGACTCATTTCCACATGTCAGGTATAAACTAGGCCCACAGACTCCGATGAGTACTTTTCATGTAGCCATCCAAACAGTTTCTGTTTTAGTTCCAAAAAAGGCAATTTTCTCCCTAGCTGTTAAACAGTCAGGTTCCCCCACCCCTCCCCATCTTTTGAGAGAGAATGGGGTCTTTCACTTCTTCTGAGTTCTGTTTGATGATAATGGATGAGCTGTTTAAGAAATCCAGCGTTATAATATCGGTTGTTTTAAACTCAACGTACAAGACTAATGTTAGATTTTTATAGAGTTTGGAAAGTTCTGACAGCAGAATACTTGCAGATAGGAGCGAGTTCTACTTGATTCATAGAGGTAGTGTGGAAGGATTACATATTTTACTTTTTAAAATTACAGCACCCAATAGTCAACTTTGAAAAGAATGGTCTAGAAGGAGATGTAAGGAAATTGTTAACAGTGGTCATCTTTGGGTAGTAGAATGGAAAGTTGTACTCTCTGTCCTGACATTACAACAGTTAATAAAAAAGCAGAAGGGTAGTTGTGTATTTTAGACGTGTCTACGTTCCTGCTAAGACAAAGTAAGCAAATTCCTGGCAGTAAAAATATTGTTTGTGAAGGTTGGTGATCATTAGATCAAGCCTTTGTGTAATTAGTTACAGTGTGATGGAATATCTATGCCAGTCTTTGAATACAGCATACTTTTTTATGAGACACATGTGTTTGTCCTGTTCTTCTGTCCCCTAGTCAGCCAACTACCCAGCTGTCTGTATCAGACACAGAAGTACAACCTGTAATCTCTTTAATATAATTGTTTTTTAAATAAAGAGCTTAATTGTTCATTTATCTAGATAACCTTGAAAAAACATTATATTTGATAGTCACCGGAAGGGTAAGGACTAGTAATTTTTGGAGATGGTGTATGGGACATTGATAAGATAAATTCTAGTGGTGTGAAGTCTTTTATTCTCGTTATTTTCTGAGATTCTTGTCTTGGCGGTTTTAGTACAGGGAGAGTTGTCACGGCATACTTTAATGAGTGACACAGTGATATGTGAGTTGTGCTCCTTCCTTTTCTGATCAACTCGTCTGACACCATACTCACTGTCAGTTTACTTTAGAACTGACATTTTTGTTTTTTGTGTGTTTGCCTTTAGAAAAAGCAAGAGTTTAATGGTTTGCATTCAGTTTGGGAGATAAGTAATACTGAATCAGCTTTTGCTGTTCAATAAACTACTCCAAAACTCGGCAGCATAAGACAGCAGCTGTTTATTTAGCTCACCATTCTGTGGTTTGGCACTGGGGCTGGGCTCAGCTGAGTGATGGTTCTTGTCTCCTCTGGAGTCACTCCTGCGCTTGCAGTCCGCTCACTGTCATTGGCTGGGTTACAGGGGTGCCTGGCTCCTCCCTGTAAGTCTCATCATCCAGCAGGTTAGCCCGGTCTTCTCCACGTGGTGGCTTGCTTAAGTTCTTTTCAAATTTCTGCCTGAACCATGTTTGCTTTTGTCCCATTGGCCAAAGCAAGTTGTAAAGTCATCTGAAATTCCAGTGGTGGAGAAAGACTCCGCCTCTTTGGAGAAGCTCTGAAATCTAGTGCAGTGGCATGAATACAGGAAGACAAAGAACTGTCACCGTTTTTGCACTCCACCGTGGATATTCCAGGGACTTTTTTGATCTTGGCTCAAGGGTATCGTCTCAGCTTTGACATGTCTCTAGAATCTGAGCATCTCGCACTTTCTCCAGTGTCTCCTCTGCTGCCCTCCAGTCCACATCACTGTCATCTTTGGCCGGCTTCCAGGGTCCCTGTTTTCACCTTTTCCCATCTGTTTCACAAAGCAGCCACAGCATACTTTTAAAAATAGAGGTCAGGGCTTGGTGTTTAGCCTGTGTCTTACATCAGAGTACCGGAGTCTGATTCCTGGCCTGGGCTCCTGACTGCCGTTTTCTGCTAATGCAGACCCTGAGAGGCGGCGGTGATGGTTCAGGTTGTTGAGTGCCACCCGTGTGGAGACCTGGACTGAGTCCCTGGCCTAGCTGTGGCTGATGGTGAGTGAACCAGCAAAGGGGAGCACATACTTTTTTTTTTTTTTTTTAAGATTTATTTATTTATTTGAAAAGCAGAGTTCATAGAGAGGTAGAAGGAGAGAGAGAGAGAGAGAGAGAGAGAGAGAGAGAGAGGTCTTTCATCCAATAGTTCACTCTCCAGATGGCTGCAGTGGTCAGAGCTGGGCTGATCGGAGGTCAGGAGCTAAGAGCTTCCTCTGGGTCTCCCACATGGGTGCAGGGGCCCAAGGACTTGGGCCATCTTCTGCTGCTTTCTCAGGCCATAGCAGAAGCTGGATCGGAAATGGAGCATCCAGGACTAGAACAGGCGCCCATATGGGATGCCCGCGCTGCAGGCGGCAGCTTTACCCGCTAGGCCACAGTGCCAGCCCCTAGCGTATGCTCTTTTTGTCTGTATCTCTGCTTCTAAAATTAAAAGGAAAAGAACAAAAAGTAGACTTCAGATGAATCATGTCACTCCTCTTTTCAGAACTTCCCTTGGGCTTTTATGCTCATTCAGACCACATTGGAAGTTCCTTTTTGAGGCTATCGGACTGTACTTGATGCAGCGCCCTTCTTGGAGCTCGTCTCACGTCACTGCTCAGTCTTCCTGCTGCAGCCACCCTTCCTCTGTGCGCTCAGGTGCTCCTGCCCTGGGGCTGTGCCCTGGCTGACCACCTTAACCATCCGCTCGCTGTGTTTCGGTTCGTAGTACCTAGCACCATCTGACGTTTGTGCTTTGCTCCTCCAGTTAGAATGCAAGCCCCGTGAGGGCGGTGCCTAGGAGCTCCCTGAGCCTCAGCGGACACGGTCATCTGACCCTGTGGCTCCTCCCCGGGGTTGAGGTGGATCCTGTGTCTTGTCAGTGCAGGGCTGGAGACAGCTGATGTCTTCTCCTCTACTCGACGCTCAGCTGGACTGTCCAAAAGATATTTAATGAAGGGTGCATCCTGTCTTCCATTAAAATTCTCAAGCAAAATTTTAACCTGATAACTTTTTAAAAATCATTTTTCTTTATAAATACCTGTTTTCATGGATTTAGGAATATAATCATTATATGCTTGAATGCATATGAGGGGGGTCTTCCAAAAGTTCATGAAAAACACATAGTATGAAAAAATTTCACAGATTAGTTTCTTTACCAAAATAAACTTCTAATTCTGTTTACTATGAACTTTTTGAAGTACCCTCCTAAACAAGTCTGTAATTTTGAAGAGGCTGGCATGCAGAACAAACCCTGTAAGGAAGACAGTAAGCATAGGGAAGCTGCCTTTCTCCCTTCTTTGTGTGCTCCGGAGCTTCCTGCCGGCTCCCAAGCCTGTTTTCACTCACACCCACGTCCTGAGCTGCTCAGGCTTCCTCTGAGGTTGAGCTAACGCAGGCAGGTGTGGAGCTGTTATCCTTGCAGTCTTTCAGATGACTTTCTGAAAGCTGAATTTGAGGCTTCGCATCTGAATTCTTGTAGATACGTATTTATAACATAAAGGCAGACCTCTCATTTGGAATAATTGGAGATGGGAATGAGTAGCAGGAAGGGCTTAGTGAAATGTCTGAATCACAGAATATTGGAAGATAACGGCAATTATATGATTTTATAATTACAGTGCATGTGACAGCTTAAGATATAGCTGGATTATAAGCAACGGTGATGTAAATATTTACAGTTAACCACAGCCCTGCAGAATAAGCTAAGGATTTTAAGCAGCAATATCTAGGAGTTATTTGGCTTAGAATTTGAAGGCTAATCCAAGGAACCTGAGAAATTCAATTTCTTGCAACATTTGATTTGAAAAAGTTACTGATTTTTATATGAAATTCTCACTTGTAAGGAGCTGAAAATGTGCAGGTGCAGATTAACTTGTACTCGATTACAGTGACTCAAGTCAAAAATGGAAATTTTGAAGAGGAATTACTGAGACTTGAAGCTTAACTGCCTGCCTGTCTGTCTTCTGGTCATTTAGGTAGCCCTGGCTGGAGAGGTTGCTCTTTTTGTGTTTTATTGCCCCAGAGCTGGTTGACTTAGAAAGCTGGGAAACAGGGCCTGGCACTGTGGCATGGTGGGTAAAGCCGCCGCCTGCAGTGCTGGTATCCCTTATGGGTGCCGGTTTGAGTCCCAGCTGCTCCTCTTCCGATCCAGCTCTCTGCTGTGGCCTGGGAAGGCAGTGGAGGATGGCCCAAGTCCTTGGGCCCCTGCACCTACTTGGGAGGGAGGCCTGCAGTAGCTCCTGGCTTGGAATTGGCCAGCTCCAAATGGGGAGCAAACCAGTGGATGGAAGACCTCTCTCTCTTTGCTTCTGCCTCTCTGTAACTCTTTTAAATAAATAAATAAATCTTTAGGAAAAAAAATAGAAGAGGGCTTTATTTATTAAAAAAAAAAAAAGGCTGGGAAGCAAAGCAAGAGAAGTCTTTAAATAATTTAGTGCAAAGAGGATGCTGAGAATGACAGCAGGAACTGTTAGACTGTTTTGGGCTCCGGCTTAAGACAGAAAGGGACAGGATTAAGAACTTGTGCTTTGGGGCCAGACAAGCTAGGATTTTAGTTTAGTTTAGCCATTTACTATTTGATTGATCACAGGTACCAGTTTCCTTGGTAAAAAAGGAGATGCTGAGAGGGCCTGTGTCTTAAGTTGTTGAAAGGATTAAATGAAGTGATTCGTATGGAAGGCTGCTTCTAAGAGTCTCAGAGTAGATGCTCAGGGAGTGTTAGCCACTGTGTAGAGAAGTGTGTTTTCTCATTCAGCAAGATGGCACCAGAGGCAGTGGGCACATTGGCACAGTCGTACGTGACATTTTGGTGTGCAGTTGGTTTGTGCGAGGGACAGGATGGAGGGTGCTGGGCAGAGGGAATGGGTTGCCCTAGTCTTCGCAAGGCCTCAGTTGGTGGAAGTGGCGAGTGGGGGTGGTCTGGAGAAGAATGGGCAGGGTGTTTCACATGTGCATGGTGGATCCATGGCAGGGTGTGAGGTGTGGAAGGTGGGAAAGTACACACCAACTGCTGGAGACTGAGGGGCCCAGGGACAGTAAGAAAGCACTGGTGCCTATAGGAGTACATGGGTGCGAGTTGGGGAAGGGGGAATGGGGCAGAAGGGTGAGAGTTTGGAGGTCTGGACTAGGCAGTTACACTCGATTCCCAAGGCAGTTGGCCGCTCAACTAGTTGTCTACCAGGGGAAGGAGACAAATGAAGGCTCTGGAAGGACCTCTGTAAGGTCCTCCTGCTGGTTTCTGAGAGGTCCCAAAGGTGCTGCTTCTCAAACTTACCCACTCAAGCGCCCTAGGAGTAAAAGAATTACCCTTGCTGCAGTGGTGTAGTTTGGAGTCTTGGTTTGTATTCTAGAAACCCACAGGCAGGCGTTTGGGCTAGCGTTTACACTGCCTGTTGGGTTGCCTGCTTCCCCATCAGAATGCCCGGGTTCCAGCCCTGCCGGTGGGCGCTCTGGGAGCAGCAGTGATGGTCAAGTGACTGAGTTCCTGCTGCCCACCTCAACTGAGAGACCTAGATTGCCTTCTCAATCCACTCCCAGTTTGGGCTTGGAGATGTTTGGGGAGTGAACCAGTGGGTGGGAACTCACTTTCTCCTCTTCTTTAAAAAAAAAAAAAAGACAAAACAGAGGCTTTCGTAGCAAGGAAAAAGTAGAAATGAATGTTGGGTTGGTGATTAAGACTGGGATAGTCTTTGGACTTAGAGAGAAGCGGTAGAAGAGCGAAATGATGAGATTCAGAAAGGATTTTGTTGGGTGGCTGTTTGGCCAAGTGGTTAAAACTGGCATGTTTCAGTGGAGAGCCTGGGTTCAAGTCCCAGCTCCACCCTGATTGTAGCTTTCTGTTAATGTGAGCCCTGGGAGGCAGCTGATGATGGCTCAAGTACTTGGGTCCTTGCCACCCACGTGGAAGACCCAGATTGAGTTCCAGGCTCTTGCTTTGGCCAGGCCTAACTTGGCTGTTGCAGGAATTTGGGAAGTGAATCACTAGATGGAAGACCTCTTTTACTGTCTCTGTTTCTCTTTCCCAAAAAAAACAAAAAAAGAAAAAAAGAAAAAACAATTGCCCCAGTGGGGGAAGTGCTGTGTGTATCCGATGGCTTCTGAAAGACACTCCCCTTATTCTCCTCAGATTAATCTGGAGCCAAGTAATGAGCAATCAGGGTAGTTGGAACCAGGAAAGAGGGGTCTTTTGAAGGGGCTTCCTGCGCCCAGCAGGCAAGCAGATGGTATCCCTCATTGCTTCTTCCAGCCCTCGTAGGGACCACATCCTCTATGCAAGACATCTTGGCTGTTTTTGACAGCTTCTAGGGCAGTCTCGTGGAGCTTACTGCTTGTTTAGCTGAGCTGCTAAGAGCTTTCCTCCCCAGCCAGGAGCCCCAGCAGCAGCAGCAGCAGCAGCAAGAGCCGCAAAGCATCCGGCCGGTGCAGCTGCATCTGCAGCACCGCAGAACAGGAAGCGACGGGACGGGCGTGCGCGGAGAATTCTCTTCTGCCGCAGGCAGTGTGTTGTTTCTGAGGACGCGCCCGCTCGGGCTCCCTCTGCTCCCTCTCCCCAATCCCACCTTTCCCTTCTTTCCCTTTCTCTTGGTCTAAAATACTCAACCTCCTTCTTACTGCTATTCTGTTTTAACATTTCTATTGCGATATAGTTCGCATACCATACAGTGCTCCCATTTGCATGATACATTCCAAGGTTTAGTATATTCACAGGTTGAACAGCCAGCACCGCTCCAGTTTTGAAAATTTTCTTCCCTTCTGAAAGGAACTAGCCATTGTTGCTCGCTCTTCTTTTCCCTGCCCCCATCTTGGCCACCTCCAGTCCTGGCCAACCGCTAATCTAGTTTTGCCAGTTCTGGATGTTGCATACAAGCAGAGTCATACACAGTGTTATTTAACTGTTACTGACTGCTTTCATGTCATATAATGTTTTCGAGTTTCCTCTATGTTGTAGCATATATTCCTGTAGTGCTTTATTCCTTTTAATGGTTGAGTAGTACTCCATGGCGCTGCGTTTTGTTTATCCATTTATCAGCTGATGAACGTCTGGGTTGTGTCTACTTTGGGCTGTTAATGCTGCTAACCAACACTTGTGCACGAGCTTCTGTGGATGCAGATGCAAACGTTGGGGCGTACCTAGTCGCAGGGTTGCTGAGGAACTGCCAAACTTTTCCGAAGTGCCTGTGTCATTTGCATTACTGTCAGTGATGTAGGAGAGATCCCACTTCCTCACCACCTCGACAGCATTTGCATTTCCCTGATGACTGAAGATGTTGACTCTCTTTTCATGTGCTTTTGCCCATATGTGTTTCCTTGGAGAAATGTCTGCTCAAATTCTTTGTCCACTTTTGGGTTTTCTTTTAATTACTAAGTTTTTTTTTAAAAGATTTATTTTTATTTATTTGTAAGAGTTACAGAGAGAGGGAGAGGGAGACAGAGAGAGAGAAAGAGATCGATCTTCCATCTGCTAGTTCACTCCCCAAATGGCCACAATGGCCAGGGCTGGGCCAGGTCGAAGCCAGGAGCCAGAACTTCTTCCTTGTCTCTCACGTGGGCGCAGGAGCTCATGTGCTCTGGCCGTCTTCTGCTGCTTTCCCAGGCTCATTAGCAGGGAACTGGATTGGAAGTGGAGTAGCTGGGACTTGAATCGACACCCATATGGGATCTGAGCGTCACAAGGGAGTGGCTTTACCTGCTGTACCACAACGTTGGCCCCAAGATTTCTTTTTAAAGATTTATTTATTTGTTTGAAAGTCAGAGTTACAGAGAGAAGGAGTGACACACACAGAGAGAGAGAGAGAGAGAGAGAGAGAGATCTTGCCTCTGGTGGCTCATTCCCCAGATGCCTGCAACAGCCAGGCCTGGAAGCCAGGAGGCCGGAGTGAGGCGCTTCTCAGGTTTTCCACATGGGTGCAGGGCCCAAGCACTTGGGCCATCTTCCATTGCTTTTTCCAGGGCATTAGCAGGGAGCTGGATTGGAAGTAGACGAACTGGCACCTACATGGGATGCTGGCATTGCAGGTGGCAACTTTACCCACTATGCCACAATGCTAGTCCCACAATTTTATATATATATATATATATGTATATATATATATGATTTATAAATATATATATATATGATTTATAAATATTTTCTCCTGTTCAGTGGATTGTCTGTTTTTTTTTTTATGTTCTTTGTGAACAACAGTTTTCTGATCATGATGAAGTCTCATTTATCATTTATGTTGTCTATTCCTTTCTTACCGCTTTTTATCCCTAGTTGTGCTGAAAAGCAGAACTCCTGGGTTTTAACCCATTTTGCCGTGTGCATACTGTTTGGCAGTGGACAGATCACTGTTTGCCCTCTCTGTCCTTCACAGAAGAAATCTTTTCCTACAAAACCAAGTCGATCCTGTCACTTTCCCTCTACACAAACATCCACCAGTTCCCTGCTGTCTATAAAGGGTAAAATCAAAACGCTTTTGTATGGCGTTTAGAACTGCACGGGATGGATATTGTGGCATCGCAGGTTAAGCCACCACGTGCGTTGCCAGTTTGAGTCCAGGCCTTCCAGACTTCTGACCCAGCTTCCTGTTAATGCATCCTCAGGTCAGTGGATGATGGCTTAAGTGCTTGGGCTCCTGCCACTCATATGGGAGAGGCTGATGGAGTTCTAGGCTCCTGGTTTCAGTTTGGCCCAGCTCTGGCTTTTGTGGGAGAAATAACCAGCAGGGAGAAGATCTAGAGAGATCTCTCTTTGTCATGCTGCCTTTCAAGTAGATGAAAACAAATAAAAAAAATACTGAACACTCTGCCCCAAGCTGGCCCACTGCGTATCGTTTCTGTCGTGTGTACCCGTGCACTCTAGCTCAGCTGTGCTGTCTCTCCTAACACTAAATCTGTCTGGCCCTCTTCCTGCCTCCCGACTCTGCCTTTTCTCTTCACAAGAATGCCCTCCCTGTCCTCTGCTGCTGTTTCTGTAGTGAACTTGCAGTTGAGTCTTCTAGGACCTACAGAGAATGTCCTTTGTGCCCATGCAGTGCCTGGAGCACAGCAGTACTCAGTAAATATTTGTTCAAGAAACAGTACCTCTTCCTGAAAGCCTTCCCCTGCCTTTTGTACAGTGTATTTCCTCTTTTGGACTCCGAGAGTATTTTTTCCTGTCTGTCTTAATCCCCTGCATGCTGTCGTATAATTCACTTGTAATATTTTCTCCCTCACCTAGTGACACCGTTGGGGGCCACGTGGCCTGTCCATCATTCTCTCAGTACATCTCGGGCGTGTGGGCTGGGATCTAGTGTGGGGTGGTCAGTAAATGCTGCCCGAGGGAAAGTGAGAATTTCTCTAGTGGGACTTCTGCCATTGGTGTAGCCTAGACGGTTTGTTCTCAATTTTCATGAACCCATAAGCTTGTAGAGTGTGTGCAGAGGGCTGTGAGGAGTTCAGTCCTCGGAAAAAAGATAATGGCCCATTTTAGTCCTGACTTTATCTGACCGTTGGAGATAAGCTGGCTCTACACACAGCCTTCTTGCCTGGTCTTTTGAGGGTGGGGAAGAGGTGGGGAGAGCGGAGTGAATGGCAAAGTGTTCAGTGGAGAGCAGGTGGGTGTTATCACATGTTAACTACCACTGTTTATATGGATTTCCTCAATTTTAATGTAGTCACTACCAAGTGTAATTGTCTTTTTAACCTCAGGCACATAAAACTGCTTTTGGGAGTTAGCGTGGAATGGTCTTTGTGGCGCTCAGATTTCTCTCTGCTCTGGGAGTTTTCCCAGTAAGATGTTCTGGATTACTTCGTCCTCCGTGACCCCAGCTTCTTAACCCGGGTCACACGAGATACATTTATGTGGACAAGCACAGTAGCATGCATTCATTTAGCAGATATTGCTGTGTGCTGGAGTGACAGTGATGACTAAAAAAATCATTTATTTAACTTTACTGAAGCCATATTTTATGCTACGACTTGGGGGTAAGGTGTGACTAAGATGGACAAAGTGCATGCATTCTATAGGTTGTCGCTCTTCATGAGGCTGGGCGTTATCTCTCAAGTTGGACTGCAAGCTGTGTAGTTTGTATTTCATTTCTCCCAAACATCATATTTTCAGGAGTAAATAGTTCTCAACAATGACTTAATTCACTTATGTTCTCTTTTTAAAAAAATCCTTTGAGAAAAAGACACACACACACACACACACACACACACACACACACACACACAGAGGTACATGCTCGCTGCCGCACCCCTGCCCTCCCCTCCCAATCTGCTGTCTCACTTCCCGGTTTCCCAGTTGCCTGCAGCTGTTTGGGCTAGGCTGAAGCAGGGAGTCAGGAACTCAGTGCAGATCTTCCACATGGGTGAGAAGAGCCCACAGCTGCTTCCCAGGCCCTACATTGGCAAGAACCCGAAATCAGAAGCCAGATATCAAATTCAGGCACTCCGATATGGAATGCTAGCATCTTAATCGGCACCTTAACCGTTAGGCCAGATGCTTGTACCTTGATTGACTTCTTGGATGAGGAATTTTTACTTGTCAAGAAAAAAAAACTGGTAAGAAAACTGAAACTTTGAAATTTATAACCTGCACAGTATGTACATATCTTAGAAGCAAGTAGCTACCCTGCATGGTAGGAATAATCTGTACTGTGCTGGGTTCTTCGTTTTTTTTTTTTTTTTTTTTAAGATTTTATTTATTTATTTGAAAGAGTTACACAGAGAGAGGAGAGGAGAGGCAGAGACAGAGAAGGAGAGAGAGAGAGAGAGGTCTTCCATGCACTGGTTCACTCCCCAATTGGCCGCAATGGTCGGAGCTGCGCCAGTCCGAAGCCAGGAGCCAGGATCTTCTTCCCCATCTCCCACGCGGGTGCAAGGGCCCAAGGATTTGGGCTGGTCTCACTGCTTTCCCAGGTCACAGCAGAGAGCTAGATTGGAAGTGGTGCAGCTGGGTTTTGAACTGCTGCCCATGTGGGCCAGGGCGTTAACCCACTGTGCCACAGCGCCAGCCTCTGGGTTCTTCATTTGGAACAAGCATTTGGAAGTAGCTTGGAGACTCACTCAGAAGTTGCCATACTACCTGGCTGTTTAAACAGATTTCATTTGGAAATAATGAACTTGGAAATTTAAATTTTGGGCTTATAGGAAACTGGCATGTGATTTTTTTTTTAAGGATCTATTTGTTTATTTGAAAGGCAAAGTTAGAGAAGGCGGGAAATTGAGAGAGACACACACAGAGAAATCTTCATTTTCTGGTTCACTCTCCACATGGCTACAAGGGCCAGAGTTAGGCCAGGCCAAAGTCAGGAGTGTCATCCTGGGCTCACACGTGGATGCAGGGGCCCAAGCACTTAGGCCACCTTCAGCTGCTTTCCCAGGCCGTTAGCAGGGAGCAGGATCAGAAGTGGAGCAGCTGGGATGCCAACTTGCTTCCATATGGGATACTGGTGTCATAGGCAGCGGCTTCACACAATGCTGGCCGCGTAGTTTGTGACTTTGGAGCTGCACAATTAATCAGTTTGTTTTACTTTTTAAAATTTTTTAAATTTATTTGACAGGTAGAGTTATAGACAGTGAGAGAGAGACAGAGAGAAAGGTCTTCCTTCCGTTGGTTCACTTCCCAAATGGCTGCTGTGCCGATCCGCATTCAGGAGCCCCAGGTGCTTCTTCCTGGTCTCATGCAGGTGCAGGGCCCAAGCACTTGGGGCATCCCCCACTGCCCTCCTGGGCCACAGCAGAGAGCTGGACTGGAAGAGCAACCAGGACTAGAACCCAGCGCCCATATGGGATGCCGGTGCCGCATACAGAGGATTAGCCAAGAGCCACGGCGCCGGCCCTTAAATAAGGGTTTTCAAGGCAATTCTCAGAGTTTCATTATTCCTAGCAGGAGTTAGATTATTTATCATTTTCAGATGTGAAACTCATTGAGCTGTGTAATACGTTAACATCCTTTTGGGGAAGGAAGGAAGGGTAATAGTGGAAAGTATTAAAGCAAACCAACTCTTTCCAGCTTCCTGCTAATGTGCACCCGAAAGGTAGCAGGTGATTGTCCACGTACCTGGGACTTGCCATATACATGGGACGCCTGGATTGAATTCCATGCTCCTGGCTTTGGCCTGGCTAAGTCCTTGCTGTTGCAGGCATTTGTGGGTGGAGCTAACCAGCGGATAGGAGATCTCTGTCTCTCTGCCTTTCAGATAAATTAAAAATAAAACAACATTTTTTAAGACAACTGTCTTCCTTGCAGCATTGACCTGTGAGTTAAATGTGTTGTTTTTTGCTCTTACTGCTTTCCTTTTGTTACCTCCCTGTTCTGTGTTCAAGCTTCCGTGTCCATAGGAATCGCCTGAGGCACTTGCTGAGTTGTTGGCCTCATCTGCCCTCCGCAGGGCCTCAGACCCTAGATCTCTGTTGGGGGTGTGTAGGGCAGCGGCTTCTGACACTGACTGGACACGCCCAGTGCCCTTGTCTAGGCTCTCCTCCAGCTGGCCGCCCTGATCCCAGTCTGCCGCCTCCCATCCGGTGTTCTTCAGTGGCCTTGGTGCCTTTGCTGTGTTCGTTTCCCCAGGGTAGAGGAAGCCGTCTTTTCCCTCTGGACTCAGTTCAGGAGGTAGGCTTCCTGAGGAGCTGTCTCTGTCTAGTCTTTTTTTTTTTTTTTATATATATATATTTTTATTTATTTATTTGACAGGTAGAGTTACAGACAGTGAGAGAGAGAGACAGAAAGAAAGGTCTTCCTTCCGTTGGTTCACTCCACAAATGGCTGCAACGGCCGGCGCTGGGCAGAGCTGAAGCCAGGAGCCAGGTGCTTCCTCCTGGTCTCCCAGGCAGGGCACAAGCACTTGGGCCATCCTCCATTGCACTCCCAGGCCACAGCAGAGAGCTGGACTGGAAGAGGAGCAACCAGGACTAGGACTGGCACCCATATGGGATACCGGCGCCGCAGGTGGAT
Source organism: Sylvilagus floridanus (assembly GCA_949820135.1). Taxonomy (NCBI): domain Eukaryota; kingdom Metazoa; phylum Chordata; class Mammalia; order Lagomorpha; family Leporidae; genus Sylvilagus; species Sylvilagus floridanus. Next base: position 17,682,997 of record OX463228.1, on the reverse strand, counting down.
AACCTACTGTGCCACGGCGCCAGCCCCTCTCTGTCTAGTCTTAAAGCTCCTTCCCCAGGGGTGGGAAACCTTTTTTCTGCCAGGGGCCATTTGGATATTTATAACATCATTCATAGGCCATACAAAATCACCAATCTGAGAATTAGGCTACCGCAGCTTTATTGAATTTTGACCATGTGATTTCGTGGAGGCCCACAGGCCAGACGTTCTTCAGCCCTGCAACCCTTCATTTTGTATGATAGTTTAAAAAAACCTTTCAGCTTCCCCTGTATGTAATGCTAGATTTATGGCCTGCTTTGTTCATTGTACCATGCCCATGCCCTAGCTTGCTGGCTATGTCTCAGGCTTCCCATGTGTAGCTTCATAGTACAGTACATCATGTTACATACTGGCCTTCTCTTTTACTGTAAAAGTAGTCCATTTCTCTTCTCCCAATATTTCAGGTCCTTTACAAGTAGGGATAATCTTAAGATTGTGATCTTCACAGCATCAAGTAACGATATGTAGCTTAGATAGCTTCTAATATTTTTATCAATTTCATAGTAGAAAAATGTGGTAGTATTTTGTCTTATTAAGAGTGGAACTACTAATAAATTATAAGATTGGCTACCAAGTCTTAAATTTGTTGGATACGCTTTTGTAATTTTTAGAGTTCTGTTTCTACCGTTGCTTCATTCACATGTGTTTTCATACGTTAAAAGTAGTATCTTAAGAAGTATTAAAATAAAGTACCATTGAATGAATACTTCTTAATGGACATGTGGTTGCTAAAGATTTGATGTAAAGGTTCCAGTTAGAAGCCCTGAACTAAGTTTTGCTGAATCTCCCCCCCGCCCAAGAGAACATAAAAGTATTCATTGTTAATATATGAATAGCTGAATGTGCATATTGGTCTTTTCCTTAAAACATAAAGAAACTTTTGCAAAGGTAGAAGAGTCATGCCTGTGCGATTGCAGAAGACACAGGTAGGGGCTGGCGCTGTGGTGCAGTGAGTAAGGCCACCTCCTACAGCGCCAGCCTCCAGCGTCCTGGCCACTCCACTTCCAATCCAGCTGTCTGCCGATGTGCCTGGGAAAGCAGTGGAGGAGGCCAAGTGCTTGGGCTCCTGTACCCACGTGGGAGACCCAGGAGAAGCTGCTGGCTGCTGGCTTTGGTCTTGCCCTGTGCTTGCCATTGTGGCCATTTGGGGAGTAAACCAGTAGCTGGAAAATTTCTCTCTCTCTCCCTCACCCTCTCTCCCGTTCTTCATCTGTGTTTGTAACTCTGTCATTCAAATAATGACAGTTTTTTATTTTATTATAATTTTTATTTTGTTTTGTTTTATTTTTATTTTATTTATTATCATTATTTTAAAGATTTATTTATTTATTTGAAAGGCACAGTTACAGAGAGGCAGAGGCAGAGAGAGAAAGAGAGGTCTTCCATTTGCTGGTTCACTCCCCAGGTGGCTGCAGTGGTGGGTGCTGCGCTGATCCAAAGCCAGGAACCAGGAGCTTCTCCCGGGTCTCCCACACGGGTGCAGGGGCCCAAGGACTTGGGCCATCTTCTGTTTGTTTTCCCAGGCCACAGCAGAGAGCTGGATCAGAAGTGGAGAAGCTGGATGTGAACTGGCGCCCATATGGGATGCCCGCACTGCAGGTGGTGGCTTTACCCACTGTGCCAGTGTCGGCCCCAATAAATCTTTTTTAAAAAAATACGAAGGTAAAAATTGTCCTTCCTCCTTGCTTCAGAAGTGACTACTACTTCAGGCAATTTGGGTGTTTTCCTTCAAGCTGTTTTTTGGGGGGAGGGGAGGTTGTGGTGGTGGTGTTTGGTAGTGAAGGCTGTAATGTTTACATGGTCTCATGATCCTGAAAATATTTTAAACTATATTTCTAAATAGACTAATAAAAGTTTTTTGAATGACTATCCTTGATCCCAATGTAGTGATCCATCTGGTAAATTTTTTTAAAATTAATTTTATTTATTTGAAAACTAGTTACAAGAGAGGGTAGAGACAGAGAGAGAGGTCTTCCATCTGCTGGTTCAGTCCCCAAATGGCCTCAACGACAGGAGCTCAGCCAATCTGAAGCCAGGAGCCAGGAGCTCCTTCTGCATCTCCCATGTGGCTGCAGGGCCCCAAGGACTTGGGCCAACCTCTGCTGTTTTCCCAGGTGCATTAACAGGGAGCTGGATAGGAAGTGGAGCAGTCGGGCCTGTACCCGGTGCCCAAATGGGATGGCGGTGCTGCAGGCTGGGGCTTTATCCCTCTGTTGCATAGCATCGGCCCCTCTGGTAAACATTTAACTCTGAGTAATTTATATTAGTGCTTTTTATTGAGTGGTTCACTTCTCTAGTTGGTAACACATCTGGTGGTCAGATCAGTGCGCTGTACACTAGACCGGGCCCTTTGGTAAAGGGCAGTGCGCCTGGACTATTTGGTAGGAGGTGTCTTGCATTTTGGGAACTGCTGAGGGGGCTTTGTTGTTCTTGTTGGTTTAAGTACTGCAGTTGGAGGAAGGAGAGTGTGCATGTTCAGCTTCTGTGTTTTGGAGAATAATGATTTTTGACATAATGTGTCCATTTCTCCATTGCCTGATGAGCCCTCTCATCTGTGCAGACAGGAAGCAACATCGTGTTGACGAGTGTCAGGACACAACTGACACCAGTCTATAGAAGGGTGCTATGGTACAGGAGAAGGCAGGTCTTGGGGATTTGCTGTTTTCTACGCATGTGTGATAGGTCGTTTAGAGTCACAGGTGGCTCAAATCAAATGGGGAATTTTTGTAACTTGGATATTTATAACCTCATTCGCTGGCCGTACAAAATTGGCAACTTAACAGTTAACCTGTTATAGATTTATTGGAGATTTCAGTCCCACCTGTGGTTGCTTTGGCAGGGCCAGACCAAATGCTTTTGCAGGCCTTACACAGCCCAAGGGCCTGATGTTCCCCACCCCTGGACAGGAGGGGAATAAACCCACTGCTTGATCAATTTGCAGGTGAAGTCTTCAGTGCCACCCCATTCCATTCCCCATCTCCTCGTACGCTGTCCGAATGCACCTGCTCTGTGATGGCCAGCAGCTGTGGACTGTTGCCTGGGACTGTATCTGCTCCCTTGTTGCAGTGTGGAAGGTGGTGTTGCTCTTTCTGTGTCCTGTGGTCTTCGCTCCCTTGGTCATCCTTTCTGCTATGCTGGCCCGAGCTTGCTCGCTCGTTCTCTCTTGGCAAACTTTTATGAACCTGACCAGATACAGCTCAAGATGTCAACTCGGAAACCCCCTGTGATTTGCCTGGGCTTAGGGAGGTGCTGCAACCTCTGTACCCTCATAGCGTCCCCAGCATTTTTGTAGCACTCTTTTTTTGTAGTGGCTTTTGGGATTTACTTGCCTGTTTCCCCAGCACAGGGTGACACTTAACCTTTCTAAAGATGGTGTATGATTATTTTGGAGGTGTTTTCATGGGTCCCTCAGGCCAGTGAGGGGTGAGCAGGATGAGGATTTATCCCCTCATTACACAGAAGTGACAAATGTTAGGAGACAGGGCACACCTCCTGCCTCTAAATGAGGTTTACATTGATGGATCCATTTCTCAGCTTTTTACTTATTTTTTTAGAAGATTTATTTATTTATTTGAAAGGCAGAGTTGGGCAGAGAGAGAAATCTTCCATCCACTGGTTTGCTCTACTGCTGTAACAGTCTGGGCTCGGCCAGGCTGAAGCTAGGAGCTTGGAAGTCCATCCGGGTCTCCCACGTGGGTGTCAGGGCCCGAGCACTTGGTCCGTCTTCCACTGCTTTACCACGCACAGTGGCAGGGAGCTGGATCCGACGTGGAGCAGCCGGGACTTGAACGGGAGCACATACAGGATGCTGGCATCATAGGCAGCAGCTTAGCCTGCTGCGCCACAGTGCTGATCCCTTAGATCTGTTTCTTTAAAAACCACGAGTTTCGTTTAAAAAACAGTTTTAGACTTAAAGGTGCAAAAATAGAGAATTCAAACTGCTTTTCCTAATACTAGCAACTTACATAACCATCTTTTCCTTTCCTCTCTGCATTATTCCATTTTGAATATCTCACCATAATTTTTTAATATTTATTTATTTGAAAGTCAGAGGTACACAAAGAGGAGAGGAGAGGGAGGGAAGAAGGGTGGGAGGGAGGAAGGGAGGGAGAGAGAGAGAGAGAAAGAGGGAGGGAGGGAGGGAGGGTGGGAGGGAGGGAGGTCCATCCAGAGCTGTGCACATCTGAAGCCAGGAGCCTGGAGCCCCCTCTGGGTCTTCCATGCGGGTGCAGGGGCCCAAGCACTTGGGCCATGTTCTACTGCTTTCCCAGGCCACAGCAGAGAGCTGCATCAGAAGTGGAGCAGCCGGGACTCGAATTGGCACTGATATGGAATGCTGGTATTGCAGGCGGCGGCTGCACCCACCACAGCACAGTGCAGGCCCCTCTCACCATCATTTTTAAACAGCCAGATCTATTCAGATACACTTTACATACCCTGCAGTTCATGCGTGCGAAGTATACTACAGTATTCTGCTTGTCTGCAGGGGATGTGCTGTGAGGTCCCTGGTGGATGCCTGCAACAGCTGATGTGTTCCTGTAAAAATGTACCTCTGATAAAGCTTACTTTGTAAATTAGACACAGTGAGAGGTTAACAACAAGAATTAATCAAATAGAACAGCTATAGCAATATGGTGTAATGAAACTGCCAGTGTCACTCTTCTTGTGTTTTGGGGTCATGGTTATTTTTTAAAGCTTTAATTTTTATTTATTTGAAAGGCAGAGTTAGGAGGAGAGAGGAGAGAGAGAGAGAGAGAGAGAGAGAGAACGTGTGTGAGTGCGGAACCCAAACACTTAGGCAGTCTTCTGCTGCTTTCCCAGGTGTGTTAGCAGGGAGCTGGAAATGGGGCTGCTGGATCTCACACTGGCACCCGTATGGGATGCTGGCATCATAGGCAGAGCTTGACCTGCTATGCACAACGCCGGCCCTGGGGGCATTAGTTAGTAAAATAGGGGTTCATTGAGCACAGACACTGTGATACTTTTATAGTTGACCTGAGATGCACATTGGCTGCTAAGTGACAAACGGATAAGTAACATATACAGTGTGGAGATGCTGGACCAAGGCTGGTTAAGGTCCTGGAGAGGGATGGAGCCGCATGGTGCAAGATTCCATCATGCTACTTGGGATGGTGCTCAATTTAAAACTCATGAATTGTTTATTTCTGGAATTTTTTCCATTGCATATTTTTAGATAGCAGATGACTGAAACTGCAGAAAGTGAAATTGTGGATGAGGGGAACTCCTGTCTTTTTTTTTTTTTTAACTTTTGTTTAATGAATATAAATTTCTGAAGTACAGCTTACTGATTACAATGACTCCCCCCCCCCCATAACTTCCCTCCCACTGGCGACCCTCCTCTCTCCCGCTCCCTCTCCCCTTCCATTCACATTAAGATTCATTTTCAATTATCTTTATATACAGAAGATCAATTTAGTATATATTAAGTAAAGATTTCATCAGTTTGCACCCACACAGAAACACAAAGTGTAAAGTACTGTTTGAGTACTAGTTATAAAATTAAATCACGATGTATAGCACATTTAGGACAGAGATCCTACATGGGGAGTAAGTGCACAGTGACTCCTGTTGTTGACTTACCAAATTGACACTCTTATTTATGGTGTCAGTAATCACCCTAGGCTCTTGTCATAAGTTGCCAAGGCTATGGAAGCCTGCTGAGTTCGCCGACTCTGATCATATTTGGACAAGGTCATAGTCAAAGTGGAAGTTCTCTCCTCCCTTCAGAGAAAGGCACCTCCTACCACCTTCTTTGATGACCTGTTCTTTCCACTGGGATCTTACTCACAGAGATCTTTCATATGGGTCCCCCCCCCCCCCCCCATGTCTTGGCTTTCCATGCCTAAAATACTCTCATTGGCTCTTCAGCCAGATCTGAATGCCTTAAGGGCTGATTCTGAGGCCAGAGAGCTGTTTAGGGTGTTTGCCATTCTATGAGTCTGCTGTGTATCCCGCTTCCCATATTGGATTGTTCTCCCCCCTTTTTTATTCTATCAGTTACTATTTGCAGACACTGGTCTTGTTTATGTGATCCCTTTGACTCTTAGACCTATCAGTGTGATCAATTGTGGACAGAAATTGATCACTTGGACCAGTGAGATGACATTAGTACATGCCACCTTGATGGGATTGTATTGGAATCCCCTGGCACGTTTCTATCTCTACCATTTGGGGCAAGTCCGATTGAGCATGTCCCAAATTGTGCATCTCCTCCCTCTCTTATTCCCACTCTTATATTTAACAGGGATCACTTTTCAGTTAAATTTCAACACTTAAGAATGATTATGTGTTAATTACAGAGTTCACCAATAGTAGAACAAAAATATACTAAAAGGGATAAAGTATTATGTTGTTCATCAACAATCAGGACAAGGGCTGATCAAGTCACTGTCTTAAGAGTTCTGTCACCCTCACTGCCACTTAATTGTCCAACAGTTTGATCACCTCAAAGCAAGCTGGTAATTGTTAGCATCCGCTCCTCATTTGTCTCTACTCCTCCCCATCCCCAGGCAAACACTGCTTTACTTGTTAAATCTTTAGGTTTACCTATTCTGGACATTTCATGTCAATTTTCCACTACCTTTAGTTACAGTGCCTGGGTTTAAATTTTAGCTTATCTCCTTACGAACATCTGACCAAGGGTTTGTCATTTAATCTGTCTCTGCTTTGGTTTCTTAATTTATAAAACAAGAGATAATAATAGTAGGAACATGCAGGGTTGTAAGAATCAGATCACTTGGGGTGCCACAATGGGTTAAGTCGCTACCTGCTGTGCTGGCATCCCATGGGCGGGGGCTCAAGTCCTGGGCTGTTAGACTTCTGGTCCAGCTCCCTGCTAATGGGTCTGGGAAAGCAGTGGAAGATGGCCCAAGTGCATGGGCCCCTGCCACCCACATGGGAGACCCAGAGGAAGCTCCTGGCTCCTGACTTTGGCCTGGCCCAGCCCTGGCTGTTATGGCTATTTGGGGAGTGAACCTGTGGATGGAAGATTTTTCTCTCTGTGTGTCTTTGCCTCTCCCTTTTGTTTATGTATCTGAGAGGCAGAGTTATAGACAGAGAGAGGTGCAGTGGACCCAAGCATTTGGGCCATCCTCTACTGCTTTCCCAGGCCATCAGCAGGGAGTTGGATCTGAAGTAAAGCAGCGAGGACTTGAATTGGTGGAGGCTTTACCTACTACCTCACAGTGCCAGCCCCAGTAAGTACATCTGAGTTGTTTGTGACTTGTGGAAAGCACTTCAGCTGTTCTTGCCCCCAGTAAATGCTCATAAGTTGTAGCTGTTGTTTTGCTGGGATTGATCATATTCCTGTTTGATTCCTTTTTTAGTTCCATATTGATATTTATTGTTTCTGTGTTGTTACCTGTTACCCTTACAAGGACGTACGGAGAAATGATTTAGATCAGCTTAGTATTCTGTCCTAAATCCTGAGTGGAGAATTGAGTCATTCTATGTAATCTGTGTCCTGTCACAAAGGCTTAGCTGGTGGGAAGACCGGCAGCATTTGGCAGTGTAATTATGCAGCCTTATTTGGCACCTTGCTGTGTGTATTTGAATGAGAGATGATGCACCCATCTGATCTGGTTGAAGTCAAGGAAATCTGGGGCATTCATGTTTTATTTTCATCAAAATGAATTTGTTTCCCAAAAAGTTGCTTTGGAGACCAATTTTTAAAAACACATTTATTTCGCATAGACTTCCAAGATCAAAGAGGAGATAGGTTCCTCTAAAAATAATTCACAGTGCCCAAGACACGCCCTCTCCCCCACCTCCAGACCTCAGTGATCTGAGGGATAAGTGAAGTTTGAGAGATTTGTTTACGATAGCTACTCATTGTTAACCTTTTAAATTTGAGGGACAGACTGCCATAGAGAGAGGGAGCTAGAGAAAACGTTTCCTCCTGCTGGGTCGCTCTGTAGTGCCCACAGTCTCCCCTTGCTGGGGATTCAGTGCAGGTGTTCCGTGTGGCTGGCAGGGGACTGCTTAGTGGAGCTATCACCGCTGCTTCCCGGGGTCTGCATTAGCCAGGACTTGAACCCAGGCACTCTGATGTGGGGTGAGGACTTCTTAACTGACACCTTAACTGCTAGGCCCAGTGCCTGCCCTGTCAGCATGATTTCCTAACAAAAATACAGATCAAACCCCGATTAGGACACAAGAGAACAGCTAGTGTTGTGGCTTAGTGAGTTAACCTGTTGCGTGTGTCGGACATGACCTTGGTACCTCATATGGGTATCAGTTCGTGTCTCAGCTGTTCCACTTCCTTTTTTTCTTAAACTTTTATTTAATAAATATAAATTTCCAAAGTACAGCTTTTGGATTACAGTGGTTCCCCCCCCCCCCCCATAACTTCCCTCCCACCCGCAACCCTCCCATCTCCTGATCCCTCTCCCATTCCATTCACATCAAGATTCATTTTCATTTATCTTTATATACAGAAGATCGATTTAGTATATATTAAGTAAAGATTTCAACAGTTTGCACCCACACAGAAACACAAAGTGTAAAGTACTGTTTGAGTACTAGTTATAGCATTAATTCACATTGTACAACACATTAAGGTCAGAGATCCTACATGGGGAGTAAGTGCACAGTGACTCCTGTTGTTGACTTACCAAATTGACACTCTTATTTATGGTGTCAGTAATCACCCTAGGTTCTTGTCATGAGTTGCCTTTTGAGTTCGCCAACTCTGATCATATTTGGACAAGGTCATAGTCAAAATGGAAGTTCTCTCCTCTCTTCAGAGAAAGGCACTTCCTTCTTTGATGACCTGTTCTTTCCACTGGGATCTCACTCACAGAGATCTTTCTTTCTTTTTTTTTTTTTTTTACTTTTTTTTTTTATTTTTTTTTATTTTTTGACAGGCAGAGTGGACAGTGAGAGACAGAGAGACAGAGAGAAAGGTCTTCCTTTGCCGTTGGTTCACCCTCCAATGGCTGCCGGGGATGGCGCGCTGCGGCCGGCGCACCGTGCTCATCCGATGGCAGGAGCCAGGAGCCAGGTGCTTTTCCTGGTCTCCCATGGGGTGCAGGGCCCAAGCACCTGGGCCATCCTCCACTGCACTCCTGGGCCACAGCAGAGGGCTGGCCTGGAAGAGGGGCAACCGGGACAGAATCCGGCGCCCCGACCGGGACTAGAACCCGGTGTGTCGGCGCCGCAAGGCGGAGGATTAGCCTGTTGAGCCACGGCGCCGGCCAGAGATCTTTCATTTAGGTTTTTTCCCCCCTAGCTGTTCCACTTCCAATCCAGCTCCCTGCTAATGTTGTAGGGAAAGCAGAGGAGAACGGCCCAAGTCCTTGAGCTCCTGCACCCATGCGGGAGACGTGGAAGAAGCTCTGGCTTAAGCCTGGCCCAGCCCTGGACATTTGGGGGGTGAACCAGCAGGTAGTAGATCTCTCTTTCTCTCTGTCCCTGAAACTCTGTGTTACAAATCTTTTTTTTTTTTTTTTTAAGATTTTTAAAATTTATTTGAAAGGCACAGTTACAGAGAGGCAGAGAGAGAGAGAGAGAGAGGTCTTTTATCTGCTGGTTCACTCCCTAAATGTCCACAATAGCTGAAACTGGGCCAATCTGAAGCCAGGAGCTTCTTCCAGGTCTTCAGCGTGAGTGGGCCATCTTCTACTGCTTTCCCAGGCCACAGCAGAGAGCTGGATCAGAAGTGGAACAGCCGGGACCAGAACAGGTGCCTACATGGGATGCAGCACTGCAGGCCAGGACTTTAACCCACTGCGCCACAGCACCGGCCCCTTTTCATTCTTTTAAAAAATATGTTTATTTATTTGAGAAGCAGAGAGCGAGAGCGAGAGAGAGAGAGAGAAAGAGAGAAGAGAGTGCTCCCATCTGCTGGTTTATTCTCCTGATGCTCAAACAGATGGGTGCCCCACTGGGGAGCTCAGTGTCCTCCCGTTTGGCTGGCAGGAACCCGGCTGCTTGAACCAGTGCTGCCTCCCGAGCATTTTCAGGGAGCTGGAGTTGGCGTACAGCTGGGACTTGGACTGAGCACTGCTGTGTGGGAGAGGGCCGTTCCAAGCAGCATCTTAGCTGCTGACCCGAACACCTGCCCTCTTTCCCTCATCTTGTCCTTACAGCGAGAGCCCTTCTAGTTTGGCAGTGTGGTGGTGGGTGTGGTGCGACTTGTGTTTTTACATTTCTGTCATTGTGTGTATTTGACTTTTTCGGGCAGTTGTGACCTGTGATACCTTCAAAATCTTATTAAGATTTTAGTTACAGATGCTCTGGTCTGGGCACTGGAGATCGGGATGACAATCCCCTTTTCTTTCCTTCTTGGTGGCATGTCTTCTGTTCAAGTTCCTGAGGACCTTTTCTTAATGTGTGGTTGCATTTCTGTAAAATTGCCTAGGAAGTAAGTGCTTGTATGCAAGTGATATTTGTGACAAATGTTGATTTAAAAAACTTGGAATTGTAGTTTTATGGAGAAAAACATTGGTACCTGACACAATATGTTTTTGTTTAAGATACCACATATTTATTTATTAAAGATTTTATTTATTTATTTATTTGACAGGTAGAGTTACAGACAGTGAGAGGGAGAGACAGAGAGAAATGTCTTCCTTCCCTTGGTTCACTCCCCAAATGGCTGCAACGTCTGGTGCTGTGCCGATCCGAAGCTAGGAGCCAGGAGCTTGTTCCTGGTCTCCCACATGGGCTGAGGGGCCCAAGCACTTGGGTCATCTTCCACTGCCTTCCCAGGCCATAGCAGAGAGCTGGATTGGAAGTGGAGCAGCAGGGACTCCAACCAGCGCCCATATGGGATGCGGGCTCCGCAGGCGGAGGATTAACCAAGTGAGCCATGGCACCGGCCCCAAGATACCAAATATTTAGTGAGCTATTCTGCTTGGAACTAGGCAGTTTTGTATTTCATGCTCCCTGTCAGTGGTTCTCAGCTGTGGCCATGAACGCTGAAGGAAGTATGTGAAGCTGTTCTGTGGGGTTCAGATGAACCCCTGGCTGCATACTACATAGATAGGAGGCCTTGGTCATATGTGTGCTATTGTTTTTCAGATATATGCATAGGATTAGTAGACATTTGTTTTAAAGCATTTGGCATTCATAAAAGTGATTTTTCATCATCTTTCCTCTGAAGATGTTAATGATGCAATTGTTGTTATGTAAAGATCCAGGAACACTTTACAACCTTCCTAAGGTCCATGCATGTGAAGCTTGGAGAACATTCTTCTCTAAAACCATGTCAACAGCGATAGGGTCAGGGGCCCACTCGATACATATTTTAGAGAATTTAAGCAACCTCTGCTTTATTGCTTGATAAAAACATTATTTGTCTCTTTAGTAGATTTAGCGCATCAGGTCCTAAGGTGAAAGCAACAATCAAAAAGCCCTCAAGGTTTGGCTGATTCTACCTAAGCAAGCTGTCAAAGTAGTCCTTTGTCTGAAGAGATGTTTTGTTCACTGAATTAGCATCATGCTCAAAATAAGACATCATCTATAGGAACCCAACTCAGTTACTAGGAAAAGTTCACCACCAATGCATTATCTTCTAAGTAAGAAAATGAGATTTGTTGATACTTGTGACAGAAGAAATATTGAAGCTGTACCAAGTGATCTGCTGACACTGGGGCGTTTCTTGCCATCAAACGAGGCTTTTCCTCAGCTGTTTGGGTTGATCATTGATTTGCCTTTCCAGTTTTGGGTAAACTTGGAGCAGGCTCGTGTGTTTATACCCCATGTCTTACCCTGGAGATGGAGGAGGTGTGATTAATCCCGAGATGGTATCCTGGGCAGGAAAGAGAACACTGTGGCCCTGTAATAGCTAAGCCAGCCTTGTGCGATCCCAGGGAGCCAGTCTTCGTATCCAGTGTCCTAATTGGTAAAGAACTTCAGAGTTCTTTTGCCATGTTGTTCTTGGAAAGCAAAGAAATTACTATTACAGCCATATTTATGCATCTGTATCTACAGTGTTTAGAAATGGTATCATATAGGTATTGAATGTTTGTGATGCTAACTGCCTGAGTAAAGGTTAAAATATCATGGAAAATCTAAGCAGAAGGGAATAGAGGTAGTTTATTTTTAATGACCGAGAATGTTCCTTTTAAAAGCAGTTAAACTGGCTAGAGCTGGGGGTGGGGTGAGGGTGCTGGGGTGGTTTCAAGGCCATGGCTATTATGGTGAGTGCTGACATTTTGTTCTGACGTGTGTCTGCCTGTGTATTTTAGAACCAGAGAAATTCCTTGGAAAACTGCCTTTTTTTGGGGGGGGGGTGTACCCAGATAAACTAGACAAATCTAGAATTGTGATTTTAACTTTTACTCTCAGGACTGTCAGTCTTTCTGACATTTTGTTTCTTTGTTTATTCGTTCAACATTTGAGTAGGAGGAGAGAAGCCACATCCGTAAGTTTTGATCATTTAGATTGATAAATTGAGAGGTTAGAATCCTTTAAATTTGACTATGAGTGATCAGATACTACTAAATTAAACTGCAAATCAACTAAATTAAATGAAGTAAGCATTCTACTGAATTAAACTCTCTTAGTTGTTGATTTGATACTGTGCAGGAGGACAGCTCGGGGGTGTTTCGACGCTTGGAGATTGCTTTAGCAGCTTTAGTGAGCTTTGAGTGGTCACTCTGGAGGGTTCGGCATTGTTAGCACAATGTGGTAGGAAGTTGGCGAGAACCACGCACCCCGTGTGTTATATGTGATAGCCCATAGTGCTTGGTTTGTAGAAGTGATGATATTCGCCACAGAAAGTCTTTGAAACTCACATTTGCAAAATCAAAATAGTCTAAGTCTCATTTTAAGTCTGGGTCTTGAAACTAGTATAAATGACTTAAACATCTGTTTGTTAGAACAGATAAATTAGTGTTTATTCATTTAGAGTTTTTATTTTTAGACATGCATGTATATACATGTTTCTTTTTGTGAAAATAAGACTGCACATCTCTCTCACTATCTATATCTATCTATACTTAAAGATTTATTTATTTGAAAGGGAGAGGTAGACTTGTTTCATCTGCTGGTTCACTCACAATGGCCAGGCTGAAGCCAGGAGCCAGGAGCTTCTTCCCCGTCTCCCACACAGATGCAGGGGCCCAAGGACTTGGGCCATCTTCTACTGCTTTCCCAGGCCATAGCAGAGAGCTGGATCAGAAGCAAAGCAGCCGGGACTTGAGCTAGTGCCCCATATGGGATACTGGCACTGCAAACGGTGGCTTAACCTACTGCACCATACTGGTGACCCCTCCCTATCTGTATTTCTATGAACATTATATTTCCTGTTTTAAAGATTTGCCATTTATCTTTTTTTTTTTTTTTTTTTTTTTGCCATAGCATCTTCAGTGCTTTGCTTTATACTAGTGGGATCACCTGGAAGTGGTTTTATGTCTCTCCTCCCCCTGTATGCCTGGATAAGTGGGAAGATGCTACTGGCATCTAGTGGTAGACAGGCCAAACATCCTGGATCCTGGATTTCATAGAACAGCTGCCCTCTAAAAAGATACGAACTTCCGGGTTTCAGAGGGAGGTTGCTGTGCTTGACCAACTTTCTGAGTCCTTTACCTAAACTGATTCTACCCTGTTTTTTATGGCTCCATGCCAGAATGACCTTTAGTATGTCAGCTACAGGCTGCACATGGGGACTTTGCTATTTCTAGCCTTCTTTATGTTTTGTTTAGAGGTATAGACTGGCAGGCAGAGCTGGATAGAACTTGGCAAGGAGGCCTGCACGGTGGCATAGTGGGCCAAGCCTTCACCTGTAGTGCTGGCATCCCGTATGGGTGCTAGTTTAAGTCCTGGCTGCTCCTCTTCTGATCCAGCTCTCTGCTATGGCCTGGGAAAGCAGTAGAAGATGGCCCGAGTCCTTGGGCCCCTGCACCTGTGTGGGAGACCTGGAAGAAGCTCCTGGCTCCAGATTGGCTCAGTTCCAGCTGTGATGGCTATTTGAGGAGTGAACTAGAGGATGGAAGACCTCTCTCTCTCTCTCTCCCTGTCTCTGTCTGTAACTCTACCACCCAAATAAATAAATGAATAAATAAAATCTTAAATTAATAAAGAACTTGACAAAGTGAAGACTACAAAAATTGTCCAAAGACTCAACTTCTGTGTTTTGTTCCTGGTAAATTTCTTTCCTGGAAGGATTGGCTGTTACTATTTTCTGGTAAATACCTTTCTACTGACACATTGAAGTAAAACAAACACTAATCCCCTCCCCTGCAAACAAACCCAACAAACAAAAACAAAACACGTGGTGATCAGAGCCAGCCTTCAATGACTGTTCTTATTCCACATTTCAAGTTCATGCTTGACCTTGTCTGGCGTAGGAGAAGCCTAACTGCCATGGCCGTCTTGAGTGCATTTCCAGTGGAGGGGTTGCTGGAGTCCAGAAGAATGGTTCAGTCTCCAGATCCTCTTACAACACTTCGTTCTTTCTGTGGGATTAATTGAAACCTGTATGGCCCTTTAAAAATCTTCACAGAGCCCTCAGAGCCATAGTAACGTCGGAATACTGCTTGTGTGGTGGAAGTCTTTCTAAAGGGCACCTTTGCATTGGGCCACATAGCTTCTTTTATCGACCATCATGGAAGAGAGGAACAGGAACTTCTGGATTCTTCCCTAGAGAGAACAGCTGCTCAGAGCTTAGAGTCTCATGAAGTAAGTTTCCCCCAGAATAAGCTGGAAGCTCTCTTGTTGGGAAAGAAGGCGTGGTAGCCTGTCCTCGTTGCTGTCTGGGGCAGGTTGGGCTTAGTCTAAGTTGGAAGTGTGTGTGAGGGTGCTCTTTCCCCTGTGAGGGTCCCTCAGGAAGTGCGCTGTAGGTCATCTGGTTGAGCACCAATGATGGGGTTTCTTGTGTGACCACAGAGCAGGAAGCTTCTGGGCTATTTTCCTGGATCCAAGGGAAGGAAAAATACCCTCACACACCTTTTTTTTTTTTAACCAGAAATACTTGTTTTTATTTATTTGAGAGGCAGAATTAGAGCGAGGAAGATGAGTGTTCCGTCTGCTGGTTCACTCCCATGGGGCTGTAGTGGCCAGGGCTGGCCCGGCGGAAGCCAGGGGCTGAGGGCGCATCTGGGTCTCAGCATGGGTGTGAGGGGCGTCTGCTGCTGCTTTCCCTGGCAGGGTCGTGGGTCTGAAGGCAGCAGCTGGCCCTGAAGCAGTTCAGGGTGGAATGTGGTGTTTCAGGTGGCAGCTTAACCTGCAGATCTGGACACCAGCCCCTTCCTTTGTGGTTTCCCCCCTCATTTTGCTTCTTTCATTGTCTTGGTTTAGTGCTCTTCAATAAAGAGGTGGTATTGGGGCTGGCGTTGTGTAGAGGGTAAAGCTGCCGCCTGCGGAGCCTGCTTCCCGTGTGGGTACTGATTCAGGTTCCGGCTGCTCCTCTTCCCATCCAGCTCACTGCTATGGCCTGGGAAAGCATCAGAAGATGGCCCAAGTGCCTGGCCCCTGCCACCCTTGTGTGAGACCCGGATGAAGTTCCTGGCTTCTGGCTTTGGCCTGGCCCAGCTGTGGCCATTGTGGCCATTTGGGGAGTGAACCAGTGAATGGAAGACTCTCTCTTTATCTACCTCTCTCTCTGTAACTCTAACTTTCAATAAATAAATCAATCTTAAAAGTTAAAATGTATAAAGCCCAATTTGGAGCTACATATATAATTTTAAACTGTAGTGGCTGTGTTAAGAGGAAAGGAGAGACACGGAACACTCGTTATGTCTTTAGAGTCATCCCTGGCGTTTTCAGGAGATCGATTCCAGAACCCCTGTGGATGCCAAAATGCACAGGTGCTCAGGGGTGTCTATCTATGAACACATATGTGGAGCCTAAGGAAAAATAGATCTTTGTAATTGATGAGCTCAACTGTTCTTAATGAAAATACTTATAACGTGTCAAATGGTATTATAGTTGATGACATAATTGGCCTGGACTTTATAGTGTTTGTACCTGTGTTTATGTCAATTTTCCAGGGACATGTATTCTTTTTTTTTTTTTTTTTTGACAGATAGAATTAGAAAGAGACAGAGAGAAAGGTCTTCCTTCCATTGGTTCACCCCCCAGATGGCCACTACGGCTGTTGCTGTGCCGATCTGAAGCTAGGAGCCAGGAGCTTCTTCCTGGTCTCCCACATGAGTGCAGGCGCCCAAGCGCTTGGACCATCCTCTACTGCCTTCCCGGGCCACAGCAGGGAGCTGGGCTGGAAGAGGAACAACCGGCACCCATATGGGATGCCGGTGCCACAGGCGAAGAATTAACCAAGTGAGCCATGGCGCCTGCCCTGGGACAGGTATTCTTTAAAAACAAATTATTCGGATCGGTGCAGTTCCAGCCAGTGTGGCCAATTGGGGAGTGAACCAGCGGACGAAAGATCTCTCTCTCTCTCTCTCTCTCTCTCTCTCTGTAACTCTTTCAAATAAATAAATAAATAAATCCTAAAAAAAAATAAATTAGGAGGTCCAGCGCTGTGCTGTAGTGGGTTAAGTTGCTGCCTTCAGCGTGGCCAGTTCAAGTCCTAGCTGCTATACTTCCGATCCAGCTCCTTGCTAATGCACCTGGGAAAGCAGCAGCAGATGGCCCCAATTCTTGTACACCTGCTGCTACCCAAGGAGGCCCACAAGAAGCTCCTGGCTTTGGACCAGCCCAACTCTGGCCATTGCGGCCATTTAGGGAGTGAACCAGCAGATGGAAGACTTCTCTCTTTCTGACTCTCCTTCTCTCTCTGTGTAACTCTGACTTTCAAATAAATAAATCTTTTCAAAAAATTATGAAGATTTATTTAATATTTGGAAGAGTTACAGGGAGGCAGAGGTAGAGAGAGCAGTCTTCCGCCTTCTGGTTCACTCCCCAAATGACTACAATGACTGGAGCTGGGCTGATCTGCCAGGAGCCAGGAACTTCTTCTGGGTCTCCCACGTGGGTGCAGGGGCCCAAGCATTTGGGCCATCTTCTACTGCTTTCCCAGACCATAGCAAAGAGCTAGATGGGAAGTAGACCAGGCACCCATATGGGATGCCAGCCCTTTAGGCATCAGCTTTACCCACTACGCCACAGTGCCAGCTCCTCCACTTTCATTCATGCCTTTTCAGATTGAAGATAGGACTGAGTTAGGTTTATACCTCAGCAAATAAAACTTTGTGTTTTGGGACAAATACAGTTGGGTTTAGTGAGAGTGAGGGTGGTGACACCTGAATAATGAATCAATACTTTTTTATGCTTGCTTTTTACCTTCTAAATGTGCAGCAAGCCTATATTATTTTATAATCAGACCCCCTCCCCAGTTAAAGCAAAAACTAAAGGAAAACACAAAACCAGAAAAACGCAAACTACCAATAGTGTACACAAAAGTGAAGAGGTTTGAAGACCTGGATTCTGATTCTGCTTCTGTCAATTCTGATTCTGCATCTGTGCAATTTTGGATAACTTGCCATCTGCAAAATCAGAAATTAACATTTTTAAGGTCTTTAAATCTTGGTCATAAACAGTGCAGTTTCATGGCAGTTGTCATTGAAAGCCTGTGGGGGAAGTTTTAGAAGGAACGAATAGAGTCCAGGAGCTTCTCCTGAAATCCTTCCCCGAGTGCCTGTTAGATGCCTGTTTTGTGGCAAGCAGTGCCCTTGAGCTCTCAAGAATGTGGGTAGTGTGGTGTGGCTCGTCCCGCTGCCACGCGGGTGTCCATGTTCCCTACCCAAGCGCCTGGTTCAAGGTGGGGCCGCTCTGCTTCTGATCTCGCTTCCTGATGTGTACTTAAGAACGTTCTCCTCTTTTCTCTTTCCCTCTGGCCTTTTCTCTCTCTCGCTCTGTCTTTCAAATAAATAAGTAAATCTTTTTTAAAAAATGAAAAAATTTAGAAGTATCCCAAGTAGGGGTGAGATGAGTGTGGGAAAAAGGAATGATGCAAAAAGATGACAATGACTGATAGAAATAAAATGAGGTTTTATGTTTTACTATATCATTTAGCAGGTGCTTCCCCGTATCATACCTCATTTAATGTTTCGGATACATGATGGAGAGAATATGAGGACGTTGGTGGGACCATGTACAAGACGAATCGAATTTGTTAACAAAACCTGAGACTTACTGTAATAAAGCAGTATTTGGATTAATCTGAGGAAAGAACGTTTGGATGGGCTCTGAGAGAATAATTAAGAAAAGATGCTTGTGTCCAGATGACCTGTGTGTGATTGGCATTCTGAGATCGTGTTGTTGAATTGTAGAATTACAGGCGGGATTCTTTGATAACAGTGAGTGTGTTACTGGGTTTCAGAAGCTCAGAGATCAATTTGTGAGGCAGAAAGAACTGTGGTTACAAGTTACTTAGGTCTGAAAGCAGAGGGGTAGCTGCGGTTCTATATGTAGTCTCTCAGGTGCTTTTCAGAAGCCTTGATTCCAGTCGGCCCTTGCGCCGGCACTGGCCTCTTTCGTGTGGCCACAGTCACCACTGTGCTTCCCTCCGCCTTCTCCCTTCCAGCTCCCTGTCTTGTCCAGGGGACTGCGCTGAGCAAGCAGACCGTCTGCTGGAATCACCCGCAGAACTCAGGAGCTCTAGAGAAAGACTGCAGGAATTTAAGAGTGGGGGTTGAGTGCTAATTGTTTTAATTCCAGGTCTGATTACCTAGCGGGACATGTCCTTTTTTACCTCTTGTTTTTAAGTGTCTTACCTACTTGAGCAAATGTTTATTTTCACTTTCAAGTAATCTGTTTAGTCAATGGCGTTCTAGAAACCCAGGCGAAATTTTAAAATACCAGGATACTGGGTTTGTGTTTCTTTTCTGGACGAGTTACTTCCTCTGAGTCTTCCCGAGGTGGAAGCACTGCTTGTTAACAGGCCCAGAGACAGATGTGCTCTGATGGGCAGCCATATTGAAAGTAACTGATTTGTTACAGAGCCAGCGAGCGCCTCTCCCTGTTCGGGGCTGGTCTCCTAGGGACTGCAGGGCTGCTGTTACTGCATGGTGCGGGCAAGAGCTGGAAGGGGAGCTGGTGACTGAGAGTGAGGGACCCTGCAGCTCCCAGGAAGGGAGGGGCCACACCAGGCTGAGGAAGCCAGCCAGGAAAGTCTGCTGAAAGTGACACTAGGGAGCTGCCAAGGATGGGTGGAGACAGGGGCTGCAGGTGGTTGAGGTGTCCAGACCAGGGGCTGAAGGCTGGTGTGGGGTCTCTAAGCTGAACTGCAGAGAGCAGCTTGGGCTTCGTGTCTTTGTGGGAAAGGAGGGGCAGGGCAGTTGGGATAGGAGAGTACATGGAAGGGGCGGGAAGCAGAGGCCTGCTGTGTGCCTTGTGTTTGCAGCCTTCTCTTCTGGTGCAACCTGCACCATGGTTTTGTCACATGATTTTTCATTGTGTGTGTGTGTGTGTATGAGAGAGAGAGAGATTTAGTGTACATCTCGGAGTAAGAGTGCTGGCTTGTGTGTGCACATAATAGGTATTTACGTGTGTAATTTATCCCAGGGAAGCATGTTTCTTTTGGGATTTGCTAGAAAAACTGTCATTTGTGCAAATGTTTCTACTCATGAGCACTGTGAAAAAACTTGTTTCCTGGTAGAAGTGGTGAAAGAACTGGTGTGTGGTGTGGGGGCAGAGAAGTCAGGGAGGGAGTGAATGGGTGGTAGGAAAAGATGTACAGAGAGGATTGGGGGGCGGATCTAGAATGAAATGTCATTAGTTAAGGGACTTTTTTTTGCAGGGGGGGAATGCCTTTAGAGGAGTTTCCCATAACAGATGTTTGTCAGCATATGTACAACCACACAGATAGTAAGAAATCAAACTTTATATATTACTAAAAATGCAGACCTCTGGAGATTTTTCTACCTGTGCGGTGGGGAGGAAAGTATACATTGTGTGCAAGAGGGCATCCACATTTCATAGTTCATCTTGCTGCCAGTTTGCTTTTGTCTGAATTGTATAGCAGTATCGCTCTTCTATGAATCAGAGATGTCAGGCTAGAATTGTGCAGGAGAAATTGTTGCTTCGTTTGGGTGGAAGATTAACTTTGGTAAAATCAAGGCCAGTGAAAAAACTGAAATGACTATTGAGTTTGGATATAATAATTGCTTCAGGGTTAACTTCTTTATTTATTATACTTAACGTGCTGCAGAGCTGTTTTTCAGTAAGAAGTGAGTTGGAGCAGACTTTGGTGCAGTGGTCAATATCTCTCTTGGGGCACCGACATTCCGTATCGGAGTGTCTGGGTTCTGATTCCACCTTGCTGGTAACAGCCACCCCAGGAGGCAGCCCAGGACGACTCCAGTACTTGGGTTCCTGCTCTGCTCATCCGGAGACCCAGAAGGAGTTTCCTGCCTGGCCCAAGCCTGGCTGGTGCAGGCATTTGGAGAATGAGCCAGTGGGTAGAAGATCTCTGCCTGCCTGCCTGCCTGTCTCTGTTTCTCTGCCTTCAAGTAAGATGAAAGTAAATGGAAGTTTTAAAAAACGTTGTTCCTCGGTGCTGTTGTCAAAATCATGGTCTCTGAGGACAGATGAGCAGATTTGCTGAGTTAGCCGTGGGCTGTTCCTCTTTGTTGTTTGGGATTCTTGTACATTTAAAAGAAATTACTGGCTTACGTGTTTTTGTTGTGGATTCTAGAAATATTAGGACCTAAAAATTGAACTTGGTGGTGCCCCGATAGCGTTCTCCAGTCTCATTACTGGCCCGAGGACCTTGGGAAGGCCTTTGAAAGCAGAGCTGGCCTCGTTTTGGAACTTGGGTCTGGCTCTCCTGGTCTTTGAATAGGCTCCGAGTGCTTTTCTTTGGTTTGAATTATAACATTGTTTCTTGTGGTTCCAAAAATGATCTGTAATAGCCTCATTTTTGTCACTGCCTCATTCTTCAGAAGTTGCTTTTTGCTTTTGGATATTTGTGGCTGATGGACTCAATGCATGCTTAAGACACATGACAAAAATTAATAATTTAATGTTAATGCAGGCAGATTTTTTTCTTCATACTTGTTGTGTGTTTTGTGTCTGTGACAGAGAGGGAGGGAGAGAGAGAGGGAAAGATCTTTTTCATTTTAGAATTTTGCCTTTAGCTTCCCCTCTTTTTTTTTTTCTTTTAAAGATTTATTTATTTATTTGAAAGTCAGAGTTATACACAAGAGAGAAGGAGAGGCAGAGAGAGAGAGAGAGAGAGAGAGAGAGAGAGAGAGGTCAGCCTTCCATCTGCTGGTCCACTCCCCAATTGGCTGCAATGGCTGGAGCTGTGCCGATTCGCAGCCAAGAGTCAGGAGCTTCTTCTGGGTGTCCCATGCGGGTGCAGGAGCCCAAGGATTTGGGCCATCTTCCACTGCTTTCCCAGGCCACAGCAGAGCTCTGGATTGGATGTGGAACAGCTGGGACTCGAACTGGTGCTCATATGGGATGCCGGCACTGCATGCGGCTGCTTTACCTGCTACACCAAAGCGCCGGCCCCTAACTTCCCCTTTTATACTCTTTCAGTCTGTACCTCCAGGTTAGAATTTTCTCTAATCCAGAGTTGAATTTCTAGCTACTGCTTGGGCCCTCTCACAGACACTCAAATTCGGTATGTCCTGGATTTTTCTAGAACTTCTTTTTGGTTTTCCGCCTCTAGGGAGAGGCATTGTCATCTCCTTTGTGGCCCAGGTGTCATCGGCTTGGGCCCTAACTCTGCTTCCAGCTGCTCAGTAGCCTTTGGACTCTCTCCTGCCCTGTCCCTCCTTCCCTCCATGTGTTCTCTTTCCTGCCCACTGAGGGAGACTCCTGGTAGGTCTGTCAGCCTACAGCCTGCTCTCTTGCAGACACACTTGTCAAAGTTGCCAACATAAGCTGGTAACAGACTGCCTTGACCTTCATATCGGAAAACAGCTGCCGTCTGACCCCTGCCTGCCTGCCTGTGTGCTGGCTCCCTCCTTCCTGTTCCGGGTTCCCCTGGCTGAGCTGGGAGGAGCTGCCTCCACTGACTCCCTGGGCGCTCTCCTCCGCCCTGCCAGGGTTGTTCTCTCTCCTGCCTGGGGAGCCCTGCTCCCTCCCGTGCTTCTGGCCGGCATCTTTTGTTCTCTCACCGACGTCTTAGATACCACCTCCTCTCTCCTCCTCCTCATTCCCACAGAGCCGTAATCTCTCCCTGTGCTTATCTTAATAAGGGGATCATAATCATATTAATCATCGTAAGGGAAATGTCTATCTTTTCCATGAGTCTGTGAGTCACTGTTTAAAGTTACACCCCATCCCCTCCCCATTTCTCGTTCCTTACTCTGCATTTTCTTTTTCTCTTGCACTTGCCCCCCCCCTTTTAAAAAAGATTTATTAATTTATTTATTTGAGAGATAGTTACAGAGAGAGGGAGAGACACACACAGAGAGAGAGAGAGAGAGAGAGATCTTGCACCTATTGGTTCACTCCCCAAAATAGCCACAGTTCTGGAGCTAGGCCAATCCGAATCCAGGAGCCAGGAGCTTCTTCCAGGTCTCCCACACAGGTACATGGGCCCAAGGACTTGGGCCATCTTCTGCTTTCCCAGGCCATAGCAGAGAGCTGGATCAGAAGAGGAGCAAACCAGCGTCCATATGCATCGCCGGTACTGCCTACGATGCCACAGTGCCGGCCCCACACCCATCCCTTTGCTACATATGTGTCATGTGTTAGATTCCTTATTTGAGCCCCAAGAGAACATAGACTCCACCGGTGCAGACATCTTCCTGTCTTTTGGGCACTGCAACAGTGTCTGTTACCGGGAAGGTGCTCAGCTGTCTGCAGAGGATCTGCATTCGTGCATCGGGCCTAGCCCACAGTAATTATTGAGCACGTTAAAGTGATGCTGAATAGTTCTGTTTCTTAAAATAATTTTTATTCGAACACTTTACTCTGTTGGACTTTGTAGAGGATGGCTGCCTCTTCCCTTGTCCGGTAAATATGATTAAAAACTTTTTAGAGTCTTCCTTCTGTGAGAGGCTGTTTTACTCTCTGCTGATGAGTTGGGATATCTCAGTCTGCCAGAAGTATTTCATACATTTCCCCCCTTTCTTGTATAGGCCCAAGCTCAACAACTAAGCCATCTCACCAAAGCGCATGCTTTCAGAGAACCATCTTTATAGAACGTAAACCTCCCATGTGCCCCTAGCAGGAGTTTTCAAACACGTTTGTGCAAATGAACTTGAAAGAATTTTGTAAAACAATGTTTTTTTATTGACTCAGGAAAGCTTTCCTTATGTGTTTAAGATAATCACACAGCATGTAATTTCTCAGCATTATACACATTGACATTTAAGGATTAAACTGCTTTATTATTCTTGTGTATGTATTTTGTATAAGTTAGAGAAAGTAGTTTGTTACCCTCCGTCACCTAAAATATTGAACAGGGACAGGAGTTGGGAGCAGTTAAGATGCCACTTGGCGACTACTGCATCCCATTTCAGCGTTGCTGGTTTGGTTCCTGGCTCCCCTTCTGATCCAGCTTCCTGCTGTTGCACACCTTTGAAGGTAGCAGGCAATGGCTCAAGTACTTGGTCCCTGCTACTTACATAGGCTATCCAGAATGAGCTCTGGGCTTCTGGCTTCAGCCTGGCCCAAAGCTATTATGGGCATTTGAGGAGTGAACCAGGAAATGGAAGATCTGTCTCTGTCTCTCTCTCTCTGTCTTTCAAATAAATAAATTAAAAACAGAGAACAACAGCAACAAAAAACCTCAAAACTAATTCTGCAACCTTTTTCTTATTGAAGTTTTATTTTCATTCTACTTACCTTGTGGATTTTTATCATAATAAAAATATCTTAAAACTTGGAAGTCTTAATGACTGTCTCATACTTAGGGGGACGCATGTGGCACAAAGGGTTAAGCTACCCCTTGGAATGCCCACATCCCATATTGGAGTGTCTGGTTTGAATCCCAGCTACTTTCCCTTCTAATCTAGCTTCTTGCTAATGCCCCTGGAAGGCAGCAGATGATGGCTCAAGTACTTGGGCCCCTGCCAACCATGAGAAAGGTCAGGATAGAGTTTCTGCCTCCTGGCTTTAGTATGGCCCAGCCCGACTGTTGCAGGCATATGGAGAATGAACCATCGTGTGGAAGATCTCTCCCTCCCTTGCCCCTCTCTGTTGCTCTGTCTTTTAGGTAGATGAAACTAATCCCATATGGGTGTGATTCCAGTCCCGACTGCCCCACTTTGGGCCCTGCACTGTGCTAATGTGCTAAGCAGTGGAGGGTGACCCAAGTGCTTATGCCCCTGCCATCCATGTGGGAGACCTGGATGAAGCTCCTGGCTCCTGGCTTTGCTTTGGCCCAACTCTGGCCATTGTCACCATTTGAGGAGTGAAACAATGGATAGAAGATCTCACTTTCTATGTCTCTGTGACTCTGCCTTTCAAATAAATAAATAAATTTTATTTAAAAAATGTCAATTTAAATAAAAAAATTAAAATGTCTGTTACCATAGGGTTCTAAGTGTTAATTCAATCTAGAAGTAAATAAGATTTATCATTATCATTATTACCACATAATTCAAACCAAAATAATAGATTCTTTTGGTAAATTATTAAAATAGAATAAATTATGAAAATGCATATTTTAACAAGTCGGTAAGAGTGTGATTTTATTCAATGAGTTCTCCATACATGAATGAATATTGATTGTCGGATTGAGGATCCAGTATTAATTCTACTCCATATTTTTTATTGCGAGAAAGCACTTAAAAATCCTGTTCTTTTAAATAGGAAACAGGAATGGCAGGCATTCTGTTATTGCATTGTCATTTAATCCTTTGAAATGTTTTTCCCAAAATTATTTTTAATGACAGCTGATTTGATCCTCTTATAATATTGTTGAAAGCAAAGAAAGTATTATATGTGCAAAAGAATTTGGTTTTTAGTTGTTGGCTATTCATTTTCTTTCGATTTTTTTTTTTTTTTACAAAATTTTTATTGATTTGAGAGGCAGCACTATGGGGGAGCAGTGGGGACTCACTGGTTCATTCCCCAAATGGCTGCAGTGGTTGGAGCTGGGCGGATCTAAAGCCAGGAGCCAGGAGCTTATTCCAGGTCTCCTACATAGGTGCAGAGGTCCAAGTACTTGGGCCATCTTCTGCTGCTTTCCCAGGCGCATTAGCAGGAAACTGGATCAGAAGTGGAGCAGCCGGGACAGCAGCAGTGGTGGCTCTACCCACTATGCCACAGATACCTGGTCTCAGTGCAGCCCTTTGATGAGAGGGTGGAGTGAGCGGGTGCAGGTATGGGGCTGGAGGATGGGTCTGCGCATCATTTGTCAAGTGGGAGGAGGCGGATTTGAAAAGGGAATGTACATCCCAGAAAGGATTTCAGGCAGATGGATTTTGGGAAGCAATGCCTAGAAAACTGTTGCTTTGGAAATGGATTTTTAAAAGATTATCTGGGTAGTAAAAGTGGTGTGAGGCTGACATTATTGAAGCTGCGTAGCAAGACTGGCAAAAGGTTGGTAATTGTTGAACAGTGGGTATGTGAAAGCTTTCACCATTTTTACATTTTTTGGAGAAGCGGAGAGACACACATGCACCACAGAGAGAGGCAGAGAGAGCGCACACTCTCATTTGCTGGGCCACTCCCCAAATGGCTGCAGCCGCCAGATCCCAGCACTTGGCGCCTCTCGCGTGCACAGCAGGAACTCCAGCGCTTGACCTTCAGCACTGCCGCTTCCCGGTAGCAGGAAGTTCGAGTCCCGAGCTGAGGCCGGCGCTCTGACAGAGGACGTGGCTCTCCTAGCCAGGGTCTTGACCACCTAGACTAGATTCCCACCCCGTCCCTTCTGCCTCAGTGTGTTTTAATATTCACATGATGAAAGTAAGACAAACAAGTCCTCTGTGGAAAGGGTTCCGTTTGTTTGCCTTCTGTTTGAGGTCTGGCGTCTTCTGGTGTGACACCGTTAGTCGTGGTGCCATTACAAGGTCAGACCTTTAGACTGAGCCAAATGAATTGTCACAAATTGTGTGTGTGTGTGTGTGCGCGCGCCTATGTGTGTGTTTAAAAAAAAATTTATTTACTTGAAAGGAGGAGTTAAAGAACAGGAGTGGGAGAGGGAGAGAGAGAAAGATCTTCCATCTGTTGATTCACTCCCCTAATTCCCAAATGGCTGGCTGCAGTGGCCTGGAGATGGGCCTGGCCGAAACGATTAGCCAGGCACTCCATCTGGGTCTCCACATGGGTAGTAGGACCACCTTCTACTGCTTTCCCAGGAGCATTAGCAGGGAGCTGGATCAGAGCAGAATAGCCAGGCCTTGAACTGGTGCTCATCTGGGACGTCTGCACTGCAAGTGGAGTCTTAACACTTCACCACAATGCCAATCTCCACTTTTTCTGACCTACACATTTTTTATTAAAGATTTATTTATTTATTTATTTGAAAGAATTACACAGAGAGAAAAGGAGAGGCAGAATTTATTTGAAAGTCAGAGTTATACACAGAGAGAAGGAGAGGCAGAGAGAGAGTGAGGTCTTCCATCTGTTGGATCACTCCCAGTTGTCTGCAATGGCCAGAGATGTGCTGATCTGAAGCCAGGAGCCAGGAGCCAGGAGCTTCTTC
This sequence comes from Sylvilagus floridanus, assembly GCA_949820135.1. NCBI lineage: Eukaryota > Metazoa > Chordata > Mammalia > Lagomorpha > Leporidae > Sylvilagus > Sylvilagus floridanus. Next base: position 17,656,476 of record OX463228.1, on the reverse strand, counting down.
TGGGTCTCCCACATGGGTGCAGGGGCCCAAGGACTTGGGCCATCTTCCACTGCTTTCCCAGGCCACAGCAGAGAGCTGGATCAGAAGTAGAGCAGCCAGGACTCGATCTGGTGCCCACATGGAATGCTGGCCCTGCAGGCAGTGGCTTTACCAGCTAAGTAAGACACAGCGTCAGCCCCAACCTACAAAATCGAGAGTTCATGGTTCCACCTAACAATCTTTGATTGTATGCATTTTTTCCCTAAACCTCCTTATCAGTTTCATTTCACTTGCAACACAGCTGGATGGCTCAGGAAGAGTGGTTTTCATGCTCTTTCATTCCTCAAAGACTGTCCTTCATAGTTAAGATTTGTCCAAAAGAAGTTTAACGTGCAGTCAGCACAGTGCTAGTTGCTGTATAGACCAAATTAACCAGGCAGCTGCTTCTTCCCCTTATTGTACCAAAGACTTAGGTTTTGCCAGTCTCTATTTTAAGTGGGGAAACAGATCAATTCATTTAGTGAGGTGCTGAGTGAACAGAAAGAAGTGTTCAGGAGTAGACAGGTGGAGCTGTCACCCGGATAATAGCTGAGAAGTTGACATTGCTGAGAAGTTAATCTTCAAAGAGCTCTGAGTGAGTCTCATGTTTTTATCTGTTTTATAAAGTCCTGAAATAACATGCCAGAGACAGATACTGTTGTTCCTGTTCTCTGCAGTGAGCCCGAGACTGGAATCTAGAGAAATGAAGTGATGTGATCTGCCGCTGTGGGCCAGAAGCAGAATCAGGTTCTTGTGGGTTCTCGCGTGCACTCCATCCCCTAGGCCAGTCATTCTTTTATTTCTTTTTTAAATATTTTTTTTTATTTATTTGAAAATCAGAGTTACACGCAGAGTGAAGGAGAGGCACAGAGAGAAAGAGAGGTCTTTTATCCGCTGGTTCACTTCTCCATTGGCTGCAGTGGCTGGATCTGCGCCGATCCGAAGCCAGGAACCAGGAGCATCCTCCAGGTCTTCCCACGTGGGTGCAGGGGCCCAAGGACTTGGGCCATCTTCTCCTGTTTTCCCAGGCCACAGCAGAGAGCTGGATTGGAATTGGAGCTGCTGGGACTTGAACTGGTGCCCATATGGGATGCTGGCACTGCAGGTGGTGCTTTACCCGCTAGGCCACAGTGTTGGTCCCAACCAATCATTCTTACAGGGTGTTTTGGGGGTCCCTGAAGGTCCTTGAGTCCTTCACAATGCCCTGTGAGGTGAAAACTCTTTTTGTAATAATACTAATGTGTTATATGCCTGCACTCTCCTCTCGTGAATGTACTGTGGAATTTGACAGAAGCTACACGATGAATCATATTACAAGAAATTAAGGCAAAAGTAGGTTGGGGAATCTAGTTACTTTATATCAAGTCAGACCATAAATAGATTTACAGTGATATAAAATGGTGGCACTCTTTTTTCACAGTTTTTTTTTTTTAAACGTTTAGTTATTTATTTTCATTTTAATTTAGAAGACAGAGAGACATAGGTCTTCCATTTGCTGGCTCACCCTACTCATGCCTGCAACAGCCAGGTCAAAGTCAGGTCAAATCCAGGAACCCAGAACTCCCTCTAGGTCTCTCTTGTGGGTGTTAGGGACCTACGTACCTTCTTCTTCATCTGCTGCCTCCGTGGCTGTGCATTTGTGGGGAACTAGAGCAGAGGCAGAGCAGCTGGGCTTGAACCAGACACCCCGACACTGAATGTCAGCGTCCGCCAGTGTCACATGGCTGCTGAGGAAATTCTGGTTTTATTAGGACAAGAAAATCTGGCATGGTGTAGAACTTTTAAGGCAAGTGATTGGCTTCCCCTGAGTTTTGTAGGAGGGGCTTCCTTAGTGCACAATATCTTCCTTCCCCTGGGTTACTCCTCAAATGCCCACAGCAGCTGGAACTGGGCGTAGGCTGAAGCCAGGAAACTCGGTCCAGGTCTCTCATGTGGTGGCATCATCCTGTTACTTGCACCATCCTCTGCTGTCTCCTAGGGTCTGCACTGGTAAGAAGCTGGACTTGGGAGGCAGAGCTGGGAATTAAACCCAGGCACTCTGATGGGACACAGGTGTCTTAACCACCATGGCAAACGCGTGCCCCTTTCCTTGTAATTTTTGATACATTTTGTGCATACAACCCAGATCACATTTAGTTAATAGACTTCATTTTACCTTTATGGGAAGATGCAGCATCACATAAAAGTAGAACTTTTCTGGAAAATCTAGGATGACATTTTTCAGATTTTTTGCTACCTGAGTAAAGAACTGATTTTACACCTTGAGCCTGTTACATCTATCTATACACATACTACTACATGTAACTAGTCTCAAGTTTAATGGAACAGAACTGACTCTTTTGGATAGGCTCATTTCTCTTCTGTTTTATACTACTCTCATGAAAAATATGGTGTTGCAACTCACCAAATTTAAAAACAATAAAGGGGCCACGTTGTGGTGTAGCAGGTAAAGCCACTGCCTGCAATGCCAGCATCCCATATGGGAACTGGTTGAAGTCCCAGCTGCTCCACTTCTAATCCAGTTCCCTGGTAATGACCTGGGAAAAGCAGCAGAAGATGGCCCAAGTGCTTGGGGCCCTGCAACCCAGGTGGGAGACCTGGAAGAAGCTCCTGGCTTTGGCCTGGCCCAGCCCTGTCCATTGTGGACACACTGGGCAGTGGGCCAGCGGATGGAAATCTCTCTCCCCGCCTCTCTGTTCCTCTCTCTCTGTAACTCTGACTTTTAAAAAAGAAACTAAAGACTATAAAGTAGGAAACATCTTACTGTACATAGGGCATAAGTGTCTTTTTTTTTTTTTTTTGTGGGGAGGGGGCTCTATCAGATGGACTAACCCTCAGGGGTGCTAGGGCATAAGTGCCTTTACAAGGAATTTAGGAGAACTGGGTTGAGTGTTGGTTCTCCCACTAATTACTTATGTGATCTCTCTTTATTCTCTGCCTCTGTTGTTTGAGGATTGCCCTGCCAGGCCTTACACTGACTGACAAGGTGCAGCTCCTACCTCTTCAAAGACGGTATTCATGATATTAACAGTGATAGCTGCCACCTACTGAGACACTTAAGAAGACGTTGTTTTAACGTAGTGCTGCCAGCTGCCATTCACTGATGGCCTCTTACTAGCTAAATGCCACACATGTTTTTATTTCTCATGGCAGCTTGCTTTGAAACTGGTGTGATTCTCCTTTTAGCATTTGTCAGTGAGGGAACCAGCATTCGACTGGGGGTGTGTCTGATCCAGGATGTGTTCCCTTTCTCCTGAACTGTTGGACCTCACGGGTTGGTTTCATCTTCCTTATTCTTTTTTGTTGTTGTTGATAGGTAGAGTTATAGACAGTGAGAGAGAGAGACAGAGAGAAAGGTCTTCCTTCCGTTGCTTCACTCCCCAAATGGCCGCTTCGGCCGGTGCTGCGCAGATCGGAAGCCAGGAGCCTGGTACTTCCTCCTGGTCTCCCATGCGGGTGCAGGGCCCAAGGATCTGGGCCATCCTCCACTGCACTCCCAGGCCACAGCAGAGAGCTGGATTGGAAGTGGAGCAGCTGGACTAGAACCGCTGCCCATATGGGATGCCGGCGCTGCAGGCAGAGGCTTAACCTTCTAGGCCACAGTGCCAGCCCCTTGTATGCTGTCTTTATGAAATGGGACAGATGCTTATACTTCATGGTTGTAGTCCAGATAGTTAGCAGATACTGTGGCCTTCGTGAAGGATATTCATGGGGACAACCCTTTAATTAAATGGGAAATGGAGAGATTTGGTCCTTGTATATATCCATTTTTAAATGGAAATGTGTTGTTGTGTGCATGTATATTAGTAGTAGTAGTAATAGCAGCAGCAAAGTCATAAACAGATTCTAATACTTTACAGCCTAAATAATGTACCCTATTCTTAATTTTCAGCTGCTAGTGGATACAGGTCAGGTGTAATAAAGTAGCTTTCTTGTTCAGCTAAGTTTTTTGTTACATAGATGATGTTATTGATGAATGTCATGAAGAAGTAAGTACAGATCACTTTATGGCTACTAATTGTTAATGGGTTTGAAAGCACATGAAATGCTCAGAATGGAGGCCTGGTGACCACCAGCATTCTTCTTACTTTTGTTCTTTTTAAGAGCAATACTCATGTCATGAACACCTTCTCAGAAGTGACTCTCTGATAATCCATCTGTATGGTTCGGCATCAGATACCTCAAAACTGATAGTCACCTAGTGGTTAATATAAATATAACTTAGGTTAAATAGTTGAATCTGGTTTAGGAGTCAGAATAGTATATGATATTTGAACCAATTCCAGTGGGGATTTGAAACCTCTTATTGAAGATTGTTTTAATATAAACTTTAGTGAAAGGAACAGTGATCTTGTAGCCTACAAGACATTGAATAGGGTCTCTTTCTTGCAAGTTGTATACTTTTGAGCAAATCCTGTGTCCTTGTTGCAAATCAAATTCCTCAACATAGTTAGCTTAACTAGGATCATTAAATGAAACAATGCATTTTCAGAGTTGTTGAAAACTTCTGGGTACCATGCAAATATAAAGCAACATCCAGTTAGTGTTTGTAGGGTATTTGTTTAGGTTCCTCAATGGCAAGTATAAGCTTAAGTCCCATGAAGAACGTGTCTTAAAAGTCTGAGTGCGTGTGAGCATCTGACAGCAGTGCCGCTCCGTTCTGTGTAGTGAAGTACTCGTCAGAGTTTCCACTGTAAACTCCCCTTAGCTTGGTTTTCCTGAGGGATAAAATTAGTCTGAATGTTTTTGGTTGGAAACTTTTTTCTTTTTAATAGAGAATGAATGCCTGCCCTGCTATTAAAAATGATCTTTTCTTAGATTTTATAGCAGTTTATCATAAATGTTTTAAAAACCACATATGTAGTTTCTCTTTCTTATATAATTAAATATAAGATACAAGAGCATTTTCCTTGGCTCTAGTAGATTTTCTTTTAAAACTGTAATAGTCTTCAATTTATTACCCAGGTTTAAATATTTTAAATGTATTTTATAAACTAATTGTAAGGTATAAAGAACTTAAATTTTTTTAAAGAAATTTATATTTTCTTTATTTACTTGAGAGTCAGAGTTAGAGAGGTAGAGACAGAGAGAGAGGTCTTCCATCTGCTGATTCACTCCCCAGATGACTGCAACAGCTGGAGCTGGGCTGATCCGAAGCCAGGAGCCAGGAGCCAGGAGCTTCTTCCTGTTCTCCTGTGCAGGTGCAGGGGCCCAAATACTTGGGCCTTCTTCCACTGCTTTCCCAGGCCACAGCAGAGAGCTGGATTGGAAGAGGAGCAGCCAGGATATGAATCAGCACCCATAAGAATTGCTGGTGCTGCAGGTAGAGGCTTAGCCCACTATGCCACAGCGCCGACCCCAGAACTTTTTTTTTTTACTATGTAAATATACTTCTGAATACCCATCCCAAGTTAAGAAAAAATAAACTGCTGTAATTTATAAGCCTCCTTAGATGTAGGTAAAAGTGTTCATTGGTCTTTGTTTTAAATATCAGGAATGTCTTAGAGACAGGCCATAGTCCCGCTTGTAACAGGTGTCATGTGTGCTGTAGTTCAGGTGACTGTTGGGACCCAAGGCCATCCAGTCTATAGGCAAGGCATTTTTATGGCCCTGTGGCTATACCCAGAAGAGATGACTGGTGTTCCAGTTAGAACCTTTGCCTAGGAAAGTTTGAATTTGACATAGGGCAGTTAAAGGCAGAAACAGAAGTGGAGAGACAACAAAGGGAAGAAGGTGTGAGTCATGTTGATTGGGAGTGGAGGGTGATCTGCCTTTATCACCTCTTCCCTGAAGTTGGTCTTGTCAGCGCGCCTCCTGGTGGACACACGTCTGTCAGCAGCATTTGACACTTGTCCATGTTTTCCTTGGGGTATTTATTCTTTTGCTTTAGGGATGCTACCCAGATTGTCTCCTTCCCTCTGGCTGTGTTTTTCTCGGGCTCTGTGCTGGCTCGTCCTCCGTACTCAGCTCGTGTTGGCTTTCTTTAGGGCTCCTTCTGCTTTACTTTTTGCGTATTGCTGTTGGTGATCACGTACATTCCCTTGGCTTTAATGCCATGTATATACTGCTTTCCCATTTTTTCTTTAAAAAAATTTTTTTTAGTTAGTTAGCAAGTGAGTGAGCTCTCCTATTCATTGGCTTACTCCCCAAATGTTTGTCGTGCTCCGGGTGGAAGCCAGGGTCCAGAAGTGCAGTGCAGGTCTCCCTCATGGGTGCAGGAATCCAGTTGCTTCAGCATTGATTCTGATTCCTCTCTATGTATTAGTGCAGGATGGAAAAACGGCAGTTCCCAGAATCCCTGGCTCCTGGGTTTCAGACACAGTGTATCTTTATATTCCATTTAAAAAAATCAATATAAAGAGAAGAGATTTAATGTAGCTCATAGATACAATTCTAAGAGTATAATGATATGTCCCTTCCTCCCTCTTCTCCCATCCTTTCTTAATTTTTATGATAACATATTTTTAATTTACTTTATAATCAGAGGCTTACTGCTCCACTAAATAGATTCAGCAAGTAACAAGCAGTGAGGCATCTGTTCAGCAGACACAGGCAGGATGATACGTGGTGATCAAATCTAAAGACGTCAGTTTTTTGCATATACATTAATATTTTTAGTGCTCTATATATTAACTACCAAAAATCACAGAAAACGTGCTATTTGTCTTTTTGGTTCTGGCTTATTTTACTGAGCATTCTAATCGCTAGGTTGCAACATTCAGTTGTAAAAGTCAGGATTCACTCTTTTTTATGGCTAAGTAGTATTCCATTGTGTCCGTGTATGTGTACCACAGTTGCTTTATGCAGTTATCAGCTGATGGACGTTCCAGGTTGCAGGATATGGACTTCTTCACCAGCTTTTGAATTGCTAGCCTAAATGCCCACCCCAGCTCTTGCATTTCTGTCTCCACTTCTGAGCCCTCCTCAGACATTGGTCATGTATATACAGTTGTGGACTGGACATCTCCATTTCTACTTCCGGAGCACCTCTAAATTAACACATTCTTGGTAAGGGACCTGATTTCCTCCAGCAAGCGATTTCTTTTATTTTTATTCTTTAAAGATTTATTTATTTACTTGAAAGACAGTTACACATAGAGAGAAGGAAAGGCAGAGAGAGAGAGAGAGAAGTCTTCCATCCACTGGTTCATTCCCCAGATGGCCACAATGGCCAGAGTTGCGCCGATCCGAAGCCAGGAGCCAGGAGCTTCTTCCGGGTCTCCCACGTGGGTGCAGGGGCCTAAGGACTTGGGCCATCTTCTACTGCTTCGCCAGGCCACAGCGCTGGCCCCTCTTTTTTATTTAATTACTTTATTTACTCAGTCGCTCAAACCAGCCGGTGATCCCTTGTTTCTCAGCCCCACTTCCCCCAGAAAAGCTTGTCTTTTTCTCTCTCCCCACCTCTCTCATTTTTCACTTTATTTGAAAGGCAGAGGGCTGAGGGGGTGGGGTGGGGACTTCCATTTATGGTGCAATCAGATGAACCACACATGCATTTGATTTTAATATTAAAACTCTGGAGTTTCTATAAATATGAATGGACTTTACTTCCAATCTTTTCTCACTTTCTTCTTCCTCCTCTTAATACAATCTGCAAGAAAATTAAAGACCCAGTCTCCTAGGTTTTTGATTTCATCCAGTGTTTCTCGGAGCTCTGAGAGCTGTTTGGTTTTTTCATTAGCAAGGTTATGGGAAGGGTTTTGCTCTCGCATGTCTGTCATACACACATTTAGTGTTGGGCATGGCGTGGAAGCTTTGTCTCCTGTTTGTGGTGTCGCTTCATCTCCTTGGTTCTCTGACTGTCCCACACTGAGCTCTCTGCTTCATTGTTGAGTTGCCTGTCTTGCTTCTAGCTGCCCTATGGTTCCATTTTTAAAAAAAGATTTACGGTTTGTTTGAAAGCAAGAGTGCGTGGGAGACCCGGAATAAGCTCCTGGCTCTTGGCTTCGGAGCGGCTCAGCTCTGGCCGTTGCAGCCATCTGGGGAGTGAACCAGTGGATGGAAGACCTCTCTCTCTCTCTGTCTCCACCTCTCTCTGTAACTCTGTCTTTCAAATAAATAAAATATATCTTTAAAAAAAAAAAAAGAAAAAGGAAGGAAGAGTGACAGAGAAGGGCGAGTGTGGAGGAGATATTTTCTGTCGGCTGGTTCACTCCACAAACACCTACAGGGGTGAGGTCTAGGCCAGGATGAAGCCATGAGCCAGTGACTCCATCCAGGTCTCCCATGTAGGCAGCAGGGACCCAAGTTCTTATGCCATTGTCCACAGCCTCCAGGATGCATGAGCAGGAAGCTGGATTGGAAGTGCGAAGTAGCCAGGGCTCGCTCAACTCAGGCTCTGACAAGATAGGCTGGTGTCCCAAGTGGCTGCTTACCTTGTGCCATGGCGCCCAACTCCTGAGGTTCCGTTTTTAACCTTTTGTTCTTAGTTTTCTATTTGCTCTGTCATTGAGCATGACTAGTCCTCTGATTTAAACTTTTACCATTTTTGAGAAACTCCAGAATCTCCATGCTCTAGTTTAGCCCCATGTTTTTGATTCTGTCTTCAATCTCCCCTTCCTTGGATGCACTGGAGGTCTCCCCTCCCCCTCCTCTCCCGTCTCCACTGTCCCCAGTACTATAGTATATGAACTTCTTTGATAAACTTCTTTTTTTAAAAAGATTTATTTATTTATCTGAAAGAGTTACACAGAGAGAGGAGAGGCAGAGAGAGAGAGAGAGAGAGAGATCCTTCATCTGCTGGTTCACTCCCCAGTTAGCCGCAACGGCAGGAGCTGCGCCGATCCGAAGCCATGAGCCAGGAGCGTCTTCCTGGTCTCCCTCGTGGGTGCAGAGGCCCAAGGACTTGGGCCATCTTCTACTGCTTTCCCAGAGAGCTAGAGAGAGAGCTAGATTGGAAGCAGAGAGCTAGATTGGAAGTGGAACAGCTGGGACTCGAACCGGTGCCCATATGGGATGCTGGCACCTCAGGCTGTGGCTTTGCTCACTAAGACACAGCACCAGCCTGGATAAATTAACTTCTTTGGTGATGCTATTTTTTAAGTTTTATTTATTTGTTTGAAAGGCAGAGTGACAGAGAGAGGGAGAGACACGTAGAGATCGTCCATCACCCTAAACCTGTGCGATAGCTGTGGTTGGGTCAGGCTGAAGCCAGGAGCTGAGAACTCCATCTGGAACTCTCCTGTGGGTGAGGGGGACCCAGATACTTGGGCTGTCCTTTGCTGCCTGCCAGGTGCATTAGGAGGAAGCCAGTTAGGACTGGATCCCATGCGTTCCAGTGCAGGGTGAAAGGTATCCTGGGCAGTGGCTTAGCTGGCCTACCCCGGGGATCTCCTTTGTACTGGTTGTCTCATCATTCCCCCAGCCTTTGTCTTCCATTTCTCTTCTGTCTAATGTGACAAAGAATCCTTTGTTTCCTCCTTCTAAATGTGCCTCAGACTGCTCCTTCTGTCCTTTCGCTGCCTGTGTCTTAGTGTAGGCCTTCCTAACTCTTCCTGCTTCATTTGGGTGGCAGCTTTTTGACTGACTTGGTTGCCTCCCTCCAGACCTCTCCCAAGTGCTTTTCGCTTCTGTTTGCTCTGTTGTCAGCCATGTGACTCCCAGCTCCCACTGTGTCTCCCAGCCTTTCATAGCAGGTGTGTTTCATTTCCCTAGTCTATTTCTCACTGTCTCCTCTGCCCTAGACACACACACCTTCTCCTGTCTCCCCTGCGGTGGGCCTCCTCACACCTCCTTGTTTCTCACTGACTCCTCTGCCCTAGACATACACACCTCCTATTTCCTCTGTGGTGGGCCTCCTCGCTCTTCTTGTTTCTCACTGTCTCCTCTGCCCTAGACACACACACCTTCTCCTGTCTCCCCTGCGGTGGGCCTCCTCGCACCTCCTTGCCCTCCTTGCCTAAAATGTCTCTTTCCTTGCCTTGGTTTATTCCGTGTTTTGTTTGGGCACCATCTGAGTGGAGCAGCTCAGCCCAGGGTTCCTATCTTTATGACCTGAGGCTGTGCTGCTTGATAACACAGGTTTGAACTCTCTTAGACTCATTTTATCAGAACTTAAGAGGAATCAACCAGAGCAAAATGAAGCCACTAACTCTTTGTCATTACATTTTTCTGCAAACTAAGTGAACTCCAAACCGAGAAAGCGGAAGTCTTTGAAGTCAGCCAGCTTCGATGCAAAGGAAATTATTGGAAGGTTTGGTAGCATCTTTTAAGAGTCTGTGGTCACCCGTGGGTGATTGCATTTTGCTTGTTACAGAGGACAGAGAGGAGATAAGTTGTTTGCTTCAGCCTGGATGAAGAGTCCCTTAGGAAGATTAACCCTCCTAGTGTATGTTGTAGGCATTCGATGGAAAACTTAGAATCGCTTAGTGATGACCAGCTCACATCACTGTGCTGCAGGGTGTGCAGGTTCCGGACTGCCTACCTCCAAAGATCTGCAGGGCCGCCTTTGCCGCTCTTTAGTGGGGCTGTTGGGGCCAGTGGGGAGGGTGAATGTCTCTGTGACTCAGTTTCCTGTATGTACAATAAGGGCAATGATACTGATCTCTGGCATTGTGAGGGTTCAAGGAGTTGATGCATGTACACGGCTTAGAACAGTTGCCTGCCACAGAGTAAGTGCTTACTAAGTTTTTGCTATTATTATATATGCTAGATACGACTTGGAAGGGATGACTCACTCAGGATTTTCAGAAGAACTATTTATTGTGAAACAGGAAATGGCTGTTCAGAGCGCAGAGCGTGTGTCTTTCTTCATACCTGGCCTGTCCTTGGGGACTGGTGTTTGTTTTGGCCTCTTCATGCTTTAACAGTATCTTGTGGCATTACTTGCAGGGGTGAAGATCCTGAAAGGGCAGTTGATCTGTAGGAGACGGGGATCTTTTCAGTAGAGGAAAATGCTCTAGTGAGGATTGTGTAAACTGAGCTGGTCTCCGCTCAGCTGGGTCTAGGAACACTCTATAGGTATAAAGTATTGGGTTTCATTAGAAGTTGAAACCTACACATATTTACTTGTGCTCTCGTTCCACAGAGAGTGAGGTGCATGTTTTCCCACATTTATGTAATACGGGAGTTTCTGGAATCTCGATGAATGTCATTCAGAAGGTCTCTTCTAGGCTTGCTGCACTGGGCCATTTTGAAAGAAAGGTTGTCCTCTGCCGGCGGTGTTCCGACTTCAGGGAGGGTAAGTAGGGCTCAGAAGCTCTGCTCGGTCAGCTTTGGGACAGCAGGTGCATCGATGGTGCAAATGAGCAGTGTTGTTCAGACTTTCAAATAAGGTATTTTCTCCCTTTTATCAAGGTGCTGTATTTATTTATTATTTTTTAAAGATCTGTTGATAAAGGCTTGCCATATGATCCTATAAAAGTGGAATAGATGTGACGGAATGGGCTCCAAATAATTTGTTCATTTCATCCCTGAAATTCCATTCTTAAAATCAGGCTATGGTGTGAGGCAGTTTTGTCATCATGAAGTTTTCACAGTAGTATAAATATGTTTCTTCTGGGCGTGAGGGACCATTTGCCACCACATTCTCAGAGGGCAAGGTCATGAGCACAGGATGTGATTGTGGTGAAAATGCTGTGTGCGTAGGGGTTGGAAGTGGGTTGTAACAGGGAGCTATAGAGGCTTATGAGGACAGAGTCATTGCTCTGCCATACACTCATGTATTATCTGTCCACATGTGAGGAAGGCTTCCATTTTGGTCTAAAATCACAATTTCTGGTTCTGGGTAATGAAGCTTTTTCTGTACATTAGCTGTTGACCTATAATAATATTATTTTGCAGCTTCAGTTTTGCAGCCACAGTTTTCTTGTATTTAAAATGAGAATATCAGTGCATGCCTGCAGGATTTTTGCCAGACTTCAGTGAGGGGACCCATGGAAAGACCTTAGTTGGATATTCCATGTCCTCTCCACATGCTCTTTTCTTTCCTGTCTCTCAATTTGGCCCATGAAATTTGGATTCTTTAATTGTATTTTTTCTCTTATTAGATTATCTTGCTGATCTTGCTTCCCTCTAAAATCGTTTTTGTAGGCAGTACTCTTTCTTTTTAATTTTCTACAGTATATGTTCTTATAATACCTTGTACCTTTTTATAGCACAGGTTGTTTTATATTTATTTATATGGTCATTTAATTAGATAAACTCCCCATTTTGGGCTGTGGTCTGCAAGGCTCATGAAACCTGGGATCGTGTTTGGTTTTGCTCAGTGATGCGTATTTAAGGCCTTGACTAGTGCCTGTCATGTAGAAGGTGTTTTATAAGTATCTGTGGCATGAATGAATGATTATTAAGTTAAACATGGTAAACAGGGGATGTGTCAATGAAAAAAAATGTTTACAAAAGACTTAGAATCTTTACAACTGATTCAAAATAAACATTGACCTCCCACTAAAATAGCATAAAATACTAAACCACTTCTAAATATAAGAGACTGTAGTGACCTTGGTTAGTATTTAGAGGTACCAGCGTCTGTGACTGTGATAATAATTTAAAATCCAGGCTGGAAGGACAGAGCTGCCCAGTGTTGCTTGCTTCTTGATCTGCTCTGCGGACTGTGCGCTCACCTGGTTGTGTGGGAAGGAAGCTCTGGGGATGTGTGAGAGCCGGGGCAGTGCTTGCTGACATTGTGGGACTCCTCCCGCATCTCTGTCACGAGTGCTCAGCCTGACTGCCACTCATTCATCCAAGTGCTGACTCTCTGCGCCCTCCAGGGTTGTAACACATTGCCTGCTGCGCTTCCTGACAGCCGACTTCCTTCACATCTTGAGTCAGCATCTCCGCTTGTCCTCTAATCAAATCATAACTTTATTTTGAGGTAATCTCCCTGGATTTTAGTAGGTCAAGCAGAATATTACTTTTCCTAACATGGCTTACACAACTGGACGTGCAAAGAAGGGAGGAGAAGCCCACGTGAGCCATTCAGTTTAGATCGTGAGCTCATGGTGGTGGTTGGGGAACGTTTTCCATATTCAAGGCATTGTGTCCCGCGGTTTCTGTATTATCTCATGAAAGCTCAGCTGTGATAGAGCTGCTCCCAGACCCGTCTGTGAGAGATGACTGCCCAGCCCCTGCAGTAATCAGCAGCTGAACACACCAGATGTGTTCCAGACGCTGCTCTGTGTTGGTGTTTTATTCACTCACTTAATTCTTAGGTTGGGTCTGTTATTATGTCCTCATTTACAGAGTAGGAAACCAAGGCACAGGGTATCACCTGAGGTCTCCCAACTAGGAAGTGGCTAAGCCAGCCTTGGAATCCAGGTTATTGAACTCTGTAGCCCATTGTCACCCTGTGTCATGCAAAATTGCCTCCTGGTGTTCCTGGTGAGAACCTGGGCCCCTGATTTCCAACCTCAGGCAGCTGGAGGAATGCAGAACGGGTTTATATTTTATTGCCCAGGTTCTAAGAAATCGAATTCATTTGACATCATAAATGTTTCTGTGACATTTTTCTAGAATTAAAACTGGCAGGCTGGTGCCGTGGCTCACTGGGCTAAACCTCCGCCTGCAGCGCTGGCACCTCGATGTTCTAGTCGTGGTCGGGGTGCTGGATTCTGTCCCGGTTGCTCCTCTTCCAGGCCAGCTCTCTGCTGTGGCCCGGGAAGGCAGTGGAGGATGGTCCAGGTGCTTGGGCCCTGCACCCACATTGGAGACCAGGAAAAAGCACCTGGCTCCTAGCTTCAGATTGGTGCAGCGCGCTGGGCCGTAGCAGCCATCTGGGGAAGACCTTTCTCTCTGTCTCTCTCTCTAACTCTGCCTGTCAAAAAAAGAGTTAAAACTGACAAACTTTTGAGATAGTGAACTTAGATGACCAGCTTAGTTTTAATTTTATTATACTTATTAAGGTCAATTATTATTTCCCGTATCTGGTCTGGTTTCTTACATGAAAGATGCAGTTATGCCCAGAATATGTTTTCTGAACGGGAAAAGTACCAGAAAGAGAACATGTACTGCTCAGTGTCAGGTTTAGCTAAGCTTTGGGGCACACCACGGGACATGGAAGGCTGCATTACATCAAGATTCGTAAAGAGTCTGTGCATCAGTGGTGTGCATGTCTTTAGGTTCAGTGCCTGCCTAGTTGAGAGACAGGTGTTTTGTGCACAGGAAATCAGCCACAGTGAAGAGACTGGAGTTGTGACTATCCTAGCTGAAGCCAGTATCAGATCTCAACTGCCGAGTGTTTTAAAGTGCTCTTCTTTGAAAGCTTTCCAGACACATTCTTTGCCCATTATGTTACTTATATTACCAGTCTCCAAGTTTTTATTTTTATATAGTTTTTTTTCTTTCTTTTTTTTTTTTTTTGACAGAAGAGTGGACAGTGTGAGAGAGAGATAAAGGTCTTCCTTTTGCCGTTGGTTCACCCTCCAATGGCCACTGCGGCCAGCACGCTGCAACCGGCGCACTGCGCTAATCCGAAGGCAGGAGCCAGGTGCTTCTCCTGGTCTCCCATGGGGTGCAGGGCCCAAGCACTTGGGCCATCCTCCACTGCATTCCCTGGCCACAGCAGAGAGCTGGCCTGGAAGAGGGGCAACTGGGACAGAATCCGGTGCCCCGACTGGGACTAGAACCCGGTGTGCCCGCGTTGGAAGGTGGAGGATTAGCCCATGTTTTGATTTTGTAGTCATTGTGTACATACCTATTTACACAGATGAGCATGGTTTTTTCTTTTAATGCTTGAACAATACTGTTTTTTTTTTTTTATTTTTTTTTTTTTGTGACAGGCAGAGTGGACAGTGAGAGAGAGAGACAGAGAGAAAGGTCTTCCTTTGCCGTTGGTTCACCCTCCAATGGCTGCCGCGGACAGCGCGTTGCGGCCGGCGCACCGCGCTCATCCGATGGCAGGAGCCAGGTGCTAGGTGCTTATCCTGGTCTCCCATGGGGTGCAGGGCCCAAGCACTTGGGCCATCCTCCACTGCACTCCTGGGCCACAGCAGAGGGCTGGCCTGGAAGAGGGGCAACCGGGACAGAATCCGGAGCCCCGACAGGGACTAGAACCCGGTGTGCCGGCGCCGCAAGGCGGAGGATTAGCCTGTTGAGCCACGGCGCCGGCCACAATACTGTTTTTATTAAGCCTAGGAAATAAGGCTTTAAAGTGGATTTTCGTTTTCTTAGTAAGGTTGATAAAATTTGTGGATTTTCTCAACTCTTACATGTGGGCTTACGTTTGTGTTTAATTTATTTTAATTGGTATTCTTTGTATGAAGCATGAAAGAGCTCCACAATTAGGGGGCTACATGCACTACATCTTGTCATTGGATTTTATTGCTCAGATTGTGACTGTAATTCTAAATGTCCACTCTTCATTACTCTCAGGGTCAGGGGCTCCTCCCCTGTACTGACCGGGTCCTGTGTCACAGGAGCTTAACACTCCCAGCTGAGATTCAGAAACGGCATCTCTGAGTTGGCATTTCAACATTGGATTGATTGTTCTTTTGTATAAAAATTTTTTTGTCATGAAAATAGATAACTGATATCACAAAGTGAGTGATTCGTGACATGCTCACAACTGGGGTAAACAACATAAGTATATACCAAATGATAGGACAGCCACATCATTTTTTTTTTTTTTTTTTTTTTTTGGACAGGCAGAGTGGACAGTGAGAGAGAGAGAGATAGGTCTTCCTCTCCCATTGGTTCACCCTCCAATGGCCACTGTGGGCGGGGTGCTGTGGCAGGTGCATCGTGCTGATCAGTGCCCAGGAGCCAGGTACTTCTCCTGGTCTCCCATGGGGTGCAGGGCCTAAGCACCTGGGCCATCCTCCACTGCACTCCCTGGCCACAGCAGAGAGCTGGCCTGGAAGAGGGGCAACCGGGACAGAATCCGGCGCCCCAACCGGGACTAGAACCTGGTGTGCTGGCGCCACAGTCGGAGGATTAGCCTTTTGTGCCACGGCGCTGACCCAGCCACATCATTTTTATACTCTGTACTGACATCCACAAATAAGAGAGAATGTGACGTTTGTCTTTCTGAGTATGGCTTATTTCATCTGGCATGATCATCTCCAGTTCCATCCATTTTGTTGCTAATGTCAGGATTAAGATTTGTTTTAGTTTAGTGATGTCTGTGAGTGCTATCAGCTATAAGTTGTGAATTAACAGTGGGCTGGCTTAATTGCTGTTAATATGATATCCACCTATCGCATTTGCTTTTAAACTTCAAATCATACAGTTAAAAAAGCTGCAGGTTTGTCTCATTCTGCCGCGATTCCTGTGGCTGTTAGTCCTAGAGAGCAAAAGGAAAGTAAGTAGATAGGCCGTTTTTATCCCTTGTGGATCTCTTGGGGAGGGCCCTCAGGAACGGAGATGCTTGAAGATAATGTGCTCTTTCATTGTCGTTTGTTTATGTGAGACCTGTCAGCTGGGTGTTAAGTGCTTGCTGAAATCATTTGTTTTATTAATTTACTTCTTCACCTGTCTTTTTGAAGACTTTTGTTGCTCCTGTTTCTGAAATGGGCCTGCAGTGATGCTGGCTCTCAGGCATACCTGGAGGTTGTTTTGTTAATTCTGTCTTTCTGATTAGGATTTTATGAGTTGTTCTTGTCTTGAAAGTCAAGTGCAGAAGACAAATTATGAGGGTTCTAAATAGATAGGCTTTGTCTAATTGATATTTGACATTACTAGAATACAATTTTTGCAGAAATTTAATGTTCCTAGAAATACTTCAGAGTTTAAATATATTTAAATATATTATTTAAAAATCATTTTGAAGGTATGCCAAAAACAGCAAAAAAAAAAAAGTGTTCCTAGACAGAAGGTAGTTTTTAAAAAATCTTGAAAATTTTCATTTTATTTGAAAGACAGAGCTCTTCCATTTGCTGGTTACGCCCTGAAATAAATGTCCCTAACAGCCTGGATTGTGTCAGGTTGCAGCCAGGAGCTAGGAACCCTATCCTGGTCTCCCATGTGGGTGGCAGGGACCCATGTACTTGAGCCATCATCCGCTGCCTACCGGGGTGGAGCTGGAAATAGAAATCGAAGCAGAAAGAGTACTCAAGCCAGGCACTTGTGTAGGGGATAGGAGTGTCCCAAGTAACATCTTACCTACTGCACCAAGCACCTGCACTCAGAAGGCAGTTTTAATAAGAGTTATAAAACAGGAAATTGATTCCATACAGTACGTTAGAGATACTGGATAAATGTTCTCAAATGAATAACTTTTTTTTTGAAAATAACTTTCCAGAGGCTGGTGCTCTGGCACGACAGGTTAAAGCCCTGGCCTGTAGCACCGGCATCCCATATAGATGCTGGTTTGAGTCCTGGTTGCTGCACTCTGATCCAGCTCTCTGCTGTTGTGCCTGGGAAGGCAGCAGCAGATGGCCCAAGTGCTTGGGCCAGCACAGCCACATAGGAGACCCAGAAGAAGCTCCTGGCTTCTGTCTTTGGTCTGGCCCAGACCCAGTCATTGTGGCCATTTGGATAGTGACACAGCAGGTGAAATACCTCTCTCTCTCTCTCTGTCTGTCTCTACCTATCCCTGTAACTCTACCTGCTTGAACCATCAGCTGCTGCCTCCCAGGGTGTGTATTGGAAGAACCTGGAATCAGAAGTGGAGCTGGGTCTTGAACTCAGACATTCTAGTACAGGATGTGGGCTCCCAAGGGGTGTCTTAACTGCTGTCCCTTTCGTTAGATTTTTTAAAGTTAAACATCCTTTCTTCTTTTTGTGTATATAAATGTATCATTAAAAACCATCCTACTTTTTTATCTGCATTTTATGACTTGGCATTTGCAATATACTAGGAAATATTTTATTTTATTAAATATGATAAGCTTTTCATCTATTCAGTATAATTTTATTTTAAGAGAGTTAAAGTTCTATTTTAAAATTGAAAACATGGGGAAATAAGTCCTATTAAATACATAGGACTTAAGTAACATATATTATATACTTACTGTATTCCAGAAACTCCTGCTAGGGACAGGGCTTTAAAAGAACACAGACAATACATGAGAGGCACTGACTCCCCCCACCGTGCCCACCCCAAAGAAACCTTCTATTTAAGGGATACAGACTTCATGCATTTCATAAGTACAACTTTAGGAACATAGTGATTCTTCCCATCTTACCCACACTCCCACCCCTCCCTTCCTCCCACTCCTACTCCCAGTCCCATTCTCTACTAAGATCCATTTTCAATTAACTTTATACACAGAAGACCAACTGTACTAAGTGAAGAGTTCAACAGTGTGCACGGAGAAGCAAACTGTTCCTCAGCAGTTGAGACAAGGGCTGTCTGTTCACAGTCATTGCAGCTCCAAGTTAATTTCAGAGTCATTGCATCTCAAAGATAATTTCACTTCTTCTTTCTATTTTTAAAAAACTTAATTAACTTTAAAGGAGCACCCAAGAATGACATCTTTTGCGAGCACTTAGACATAACTATAACTTATGAGACATATGAATATCTTCTACTTAATACATTAAAAAAAAGTAAGTCCTTGAGAATGAGTCTTATCACAATTAAGGAAGCACCTAAGAAAACAAGCAATGGAGTTGGACACTTAGGCATAACTAAAACTTACGAGACATAAGAATATCCTCCACTTTATACACTAAAACAAAATAAATCTTTGAGAACAAGTTTTACTGTTAACTCTCATAATCCAGGTCTTTAAGGACCGAGGCCCTGCATGGGAAGTTAGTGCACAGTGATTCCTGTTGTTGATTTAACAGTTGACACTCTTATTTATGATGTCAGTGATCGCCGAGGCTCTTGACATGAGCTGCCTAGGCTATGGATCATTTTGAATCCACAAACTCCGTCAGTATTTAGACAAGGCGGTAAGCAGAGTGAAAGTTCCCTCCTCCCTTCAGAGAAAAGGACCTGCTTCTTTAATGACCACTTCTTTCCACTGGGGTCTCACCCACAGAGATCCTTCATGTAGGACTTTTTTTTTTTTTTTTTTTTTTGCCTCAGTGTCTTGGCTTTCCATGCCTGAAATGCTCTCAAGGGCTTTTCAGCCAGGCCAGAATGCCTTCAGGGCTGAATCTGAAGTAAGAGGAGGCACTGATTTTTAAAGACAAAGTCTCAGTATAGTGTGGCAAGTGCTTGGGTAGAGGTGTGTGTAGGTGTCACAGGAATCTTGCTTTGAACAGTTTTCCCGGGACTCCATGGCTGCCCTCCCTCTCTGGCAGCAGAGCATGGGATTGTCTTCTCAGCTTGTATGTGATCTGAAGGCACCTAGAGTTAGTAGAAACATTGAAACAAAGAAATAATGTGGGGGCTGGTGCTGTGATTTAGCCGGAAAAGCCACTGCCTGCAGTGCCAGCATCCTATTTGGGTGCCAGTTCGAGTCCTGTTTGCTTCATTCCAATCCAGCTCTCTGTGTAACTCTGACTTGCAAATGAATAAATAAATGTTTTTTTTTTAAAAAAAAAAAGAAAGAATGTGGCTCAGGAATTCTGAAATCCAAGCCTGTGGAAAAGTTTGTTACTGGTTAGGCAAAGTGAAAAGAAAGAGACAAAAAGGAAAGGGTAGGGGAGATAACACCTTTGTGTGTGTTAACACCTTTGTGTGTGTGTGTGTGTGTTTGTGTGTGTGTGTGTGTGTGTGTGTGTGTAGGATTTCCAAATTCTCCTGCCCCCCCCCCCCCCCGATTTATTTATTTGAAAGGCAGAGTTAGAGAGAGAGAGAGAGTGAAGGAGAGAGAGAGAACTCTTCCAGCTGTTGGTTCACTTCCTGAATGGGTAAGATGGCTGGGGATGGGTTAGGCCAAAGCCAGGAGCCTGAAACTCCATCCAGGTCTCCCATGTGCGTGCATGGGCTCATGCACTTGAGCCATATTCCACTAGCTTCCCAGCTACATTAGCAGGGAGCTGGGTCAGAAACAGCAGCCTGGACTTGAACTGGTTGGTGCTCATGTGGGCTGCCAGCACCCAGGTGGCAGCTTACTCTCTCTATCACAACGCCGGCCCCACATTCTGCTTTTTAAAGAAAGATAGGTTATCTTTTATTGAGAGATTGTCCTTTCTATTAAAATGTTCTTTTCTGTTTATGAGATTACAGTCAAATTAAATGGTGGCTAGCTCTCAAAAACTGTCTTTTGATAATTTTTTTTAATTATTAGAGAGGTAGAAAGCGAGCGAGCTTCACAGATTCCTCCCACAGCAAGGGCTGTGCAGGGCCCCGCGCTGAGAGCAAGGGACACAGTGCAGGTCTCCTGTGGGTGGCGGGCCCCCAGCTCCTTGGGCAGCCAGCGCTGCCTCCAGGAACCTGCAATGGCGGAAGCTGGAGCCAGGAATCCCGAACGAAGCACTCTGAAGTGGGATGTGGTCTTCCCAACTGTCACCCTAAACCCTTGCTCCTGGGGCTTTTGTGTTGTTTCCTTTTGCTTCTGTTTTTAAAATGCCTTTACCTGGAAAAAGATCGCCTACCAGCTCTTTTTTGGGGGAGGGGGAGTAGGGGATATGGGTACATAAAATCATCGAAACAGGGACCCTGCAGCATGGATGCTGAGGAATGTGTCTGTTTCTTGCAGCCCTGTGTGTGGTATAGCCTAGCAAACTCTAGGAATTCCTTGTAGACATGAGGCCCTGTTCTCTTTGCTCCTGGGAATAAGCCCTTAGGAAATGAATTAATAATAGAGACATTGACAGTGCCAGTCAGAAAGGTTTTGGGAGCTTCTGTCCTGTGGCGA
Organism: Sylvilagus floridanus; assembly: GCA_949820135.1. Taxonomy (NCBI): domain Eukaryota; kingdom Metazoa; phylum Chordata; class Mammalia; order Lagomorpha; family Leporidae; genus Sylvilagus; species Sylvilagus floridanus. The sequence goes on along the minus strand of OX463228.1, from coordinate 17,635,825 downwards.
GCTTGGTCATTTACACCTATAATTAGGGGTGGATCAACTTTTAAATATTTCATTTCTTGTGCTGACACGTTGCAGTGTCTGTCTTGGCATTAGAAGATAGAGCATGCGAGATAGCTAATGAAGTGTTGGGAACAAATACTTGTCAGAAGAGTGTGTGTGTGTTGTGTGCGCATGCGTGTGTGTGTGTGTGCGTGCGTGTGTGTGTGCATGCGAGTGTGTGCATGCGAGTGTGTGTGTGCTTCCCCTCTGTTTATTCTGGTTGAACACAGGGTCAGAATAAGGGGAAAGCTCTGCTTCAGCGGGGCTGCCGAGGCTGCATTAGTGACCTGTGGGCTGTGCGGATGCGTCAGAGAGCACAGGTGTTAGCTGTTAGGACAGGGAGCCCGGTGAGCTGCATCAGCGTATATCAGTAAGTCCATGGTGACTGTCTAAGCCGAGAAGATAATTAAATGTTATTACTTAAAGCTTTATCATTATGCTGCCGAAGAATTTTTTTTAAAGTGGGTTTTGATCTGTTTAACAAAAATTAATTTATTTGAGAGAGAAAAGAGCTTCTGTCAGATAGCTCACTCCCTAAATGCCCACAATGGCTGAGGTTGTGCCGCAGCCAGGGGCTGGCAAAGAGTTCAGTTCAGGGCTCCCACGTGGGTGGCAGGAAGCTGACCACCGGGACTGTCACGGCTGCCTCCCATGGTCGGGTTTAGCAGGAAGCTGGGGTCAGGAGCCAGATCTGGGAATTGGACCCAGGGATCCCTTAACTGTTAGGTAAAACGCTAGCTCCCCTTCTAGCTGTGCACAAACAAAATACCTCAGTTCATTACTGTTGCTTGAGTTACGCTGCGGTGCGAAAGAACACCAAAACTTGCTCCTGTGTAACAGTAACTTAGCGCCTGTTAGTCAGCTGTCCTACGTCCCTCCCTCGCTGCTTCCCTTCCTCTGTCCCGGCCTCTGATATCTACCCTTCGACTCTCACCTTCTGTGAGACCAACTTAAAAATGTATTAATTGCCGGCGCCGTGGCTCAACAGGCTAATCCTCCGCCTTGCAGCGCCGGCACACCGGGTTCTAGTCCCGGTCGGGGCGCCGGATTCTGTCCCGGTTGCCCCTCTTCCAGGCCAGCCCTCTGCTGTGGCCCGGGAGTGCAGTGGAGGATGGCCCAAGTGCTTGGGCCCTGCACCCCATGGGAGACCAGGATAAAGCACCTGGCTCCTGCCATCGGATGAGCGCAGTGTGCTGGCCGCAGCGCGCCATCCGCGGCAGCCATTGGAGGGTGAACCAACGGCAAAAGGAAGACCTTTCTCTCTGTCTCTCTCTCTCACTGTCCACTCTGCCTGTCACCAAAAAAAAAAAAAAAAAAAATTTATTTTCATTTTATTGAAGAGAGAGAAAAACAAAGAATCACACGCGCGCAGTCTTCCATGTACTGGTTTACTCCTCACATGCCCGCGATAGTCGAGGCTGGACTGGACCAAAGCCAGCACCCAGAACTCAGTCTTGGTCTCCCTTGTTGGCGGCAGAGACCTGGGTATTTGTGCCGTCATTGCTGCCTCCTAGGCTGTGCATTGGCAGGAAGCTGGATTGGAAGTGGAGTAGCTGGGACTCGAACCAGGTACTCTATTATGGGATGCAGGTGTTTATCTGGCGTCTTAACCTCTGGGCCAAATGCCTGCTCTGACATCAACTTGTTTTTTAAAAAGTATTTATTTATATGAAAAGCAGAGGGATAGAGAGAGGGAGAGAAATCTTCCATCTGCTGGTTCACTGCTGAAATGGCTGGTGCTCCTCTTTGCTGCTTCCTGAGACAGCTTTGCAGGGATCTGGATTGGAAGTGGTGTAGATGGGACTGGACTGGCACTCTGATACGGATGCCAGAATTGTAAGTGGGCAGCTTAACCCTTGGTACCATAGTGTGGGCCCCGATGTTTTCAGATTCCACATATGGATGAGGTCGTGCTGTACTTGTGTTTCTGTGCCTGGGGCTTGTGTTGCTCAACATAGTGATTCCACTTCCATCCGTGTCGTAGCAGTTTGATGGGATGTCATCTTTCTACGGCTGAATGGTATTCCACTGTGTATTTCTCCGTGTAGCACGCTGGACCTCCGAGTAAGTTACGTTCTCACCTACAATGTGCCGAGGGTTCTCTTTTCTCCATATCTTTGTATCAGCACATGTTTTCCTTTGCCTTTGATAACAGGCATTTTAAGAGCTGCGAGGTAACAGGTGTTCTCTCTCTGTGTTTTTAATGTGTGCTTCCCTGATGCTTAGTGATGCTTATAGCCATTAGCTGGATTGTTCACTTTTTTTGTCTGTTTAGTTGGACTTCCGGAAGTGTCCTGGTTAGTAACCACTTGTCACGTGCGCGGCATTTGCAGATGTCTCTCCCACTCTGCAGACTGTCTCGGCGCTCTGTTGCTCGTTTCCTTTGCTGTGCAGCTTTTCAGTTTGGTGAAATCCCATTTGTCGAGTTTTGCCTTAACTTCCTGTGCCTCCAGTCCCTGGAAACTCTGGAATGTGAGTAGTGACCACTCTGAGGAGTTCTGAGGGTCAGCAGGTATAATGTGTGTCAGGGGCTTAGCACAGTGCTCTCCAGTAGTAATGTTCGTTATCGCCCACGTTCTTTTTACCTAGCGTTCAGTGCTGTTGGCTTTTCTGCATTTCAGTTGTTTGCTGTTTGATTAATACCCACACCTTGGTCTCATCCTCTTGATACCATTGTAGGTTTGCTAGCCATTCTGTGAAGCATGTTTTGAATCCATCCTGTCCAGCTCTCTGCTGTGGCCCGGGAGGGCAGTGGAGGATGGCCCAGGTGCTTGGGCCCTGCACCCACATGGCAGACCAGGGGAAGCACCTGGCTCCTGGCTTCGGATCAGTGCGGTGCACTGGCTGCAGCAGCCATTGGGGGATGAACCAACGGCAAAGGAAGACCTTTCTCTCTGTCTCTCTTTCACACTGTCCACTCTGCCTGTCCAAAAAAAAGAAAAAAGAAAATGTGTGCTAATCATAAGCAAAGTGTCTTTCAGGCCTCCTGATAGATTGGAAAGAGCCCTGAAAGCAGCAAATATGCTTTGACTTATTTATACCCAAGGCCAAGAAACACTTTCACTGTTGTAGATGTTTCTAGGGTCCTTCCCCCGCTTGGAACCTGAAAGTTCTCACTGCTAGCTTTAAGTAAACTGAGAGAGGAGGAGGAATTTCAAAGGTTGAAGGGGATGAAAGAAGGGTTTTCAAGTTCTTCCTTTAAAAACTGTGGTTTTTCAACCCTCCCCACGCACTGGAATCACCTGAGGCACTTTCATAAACTACAAACACCCGGGCATGGAAGCCCCACAGCACAGCATGGCTGCCACTGCCACCGCCACCGCCACCGCCTCTGCCACCGCCAGTTTTAAATCCACCGCTTTGAGCACAGCAATAAAGTCTTTGGCATGGTCAGTGCTTCGTACATATTTTAGCTAATGGGTTGGTTTTGGGTTAGTTTATTATTTGCTTATGCACTTCAAAGTGTCTTCTATAATCACTGAACTGTGCTCAGCTGTTTCATAGGACATAAAATCTAATTTTTATAATTTGATTTCATCATAAAGGTTTATAGTTATCTCCTTGTTTTGATAAAATGTTGGTTACATCTCTGATTTATTGGGTGTTAAAAGCAATTCCTAATGGAAAGATAGTTCCACTAATAAAATGGGATTTCTTTTTTGGTTTCCAGAAATATATATGCTATAAAAAGGGAATGCTGCCCCTATTTGTATTCTCAAGTAAAATTAGTAGAAAAGATTTGAATGGACCATGTGGTGGGCAATTAGGCAGTTCACCACATGTGCGAGTGCAGCTTCCTTTAGTCTTTGAAGACTGGATTTACCTCCTATTTTAATGTTTTTCTTAGTTTTCTGTAGGCTGACTCATACCTCGTGGCAGTTAGCTTCTCGTGGATTTAGTTGATGTTTCTGGAGGGTTGCCCTTGAGGGATGTTCGCATAGGTGGTGGGGGTGGCACAGTCAGGAAGGTTCTCAGGGACCAGGAGGTCACTGTGCTCCTTTGCGGCCTCCTCGCTGTCCTTGTGAGAGCCGGAGAAGTGGATGTAGAGCTGAGTGAAAACTAGTTCATTTGGAAGGATTTTATCTCAGATCTTTTGTATAGGAATATAAGTATAATTTATAAACATCCACTGAATAATAGTATAAATGTTATATAATTCATAACACTATAAATATACAATGTTAAATATTAAGTGATCATATATAATATAAATGTTATTCAGTAGATGTTCAAGTAATGTCATAGCTTAGTTTCCAATGCAAACATAAATATTGTATAAAATATTTATTCACTGTATTTGTCTACCCAGGTGTATTTTTTTAAAGGTTTTATTTATTTGTTTATTTGAGAGTAGAGTTACAGACAGTGAGAGGGAGAGACAGAGAGAAAGGTCTTCCAATCTGCTGGTTCGCTCCCCAGATGGCCACAATGGCCAGCGCCGGGCAGCTCTGAAGCTGGGAGCCAGGAGCTCGTGCCTAGCTGTGGGGTGGAATCAGGCGTTCCCTCCGTGGGGCACACTAACACCAGATGCCCGAGTCGCGCTAACGACCTTCACAGCACTACAGAAGCACGCATCGATTCCTCGTTACTTCCGGTTATGGCTCCGTGAGGCCCCTCTCCCTGGGGCAGGGCTGGTGCGGGCTGCAGGTTTCCATCGGAACATCCAGGACAGCATCACCCGCTGCCTGCTGTGCTTTGGGATTTGAAGATAGCTGGTACTGTCTTTCCTGCTCTACATGTGTTTCAAGTGTTTATAGTTTTTCTTCCACTGCAAGTTTTGCTTCAGATGTGTTCAGATTTTCAGCTATCTGAATTAGGAGGCGAGTGACTGAGTTGTTTAGTGTTACTGCTTTGTGGTCCACATGTACTCACTGTATGGTCTTTGTTTTGTCATTTATGGGCTTTTCTTTGTAGCCTAGTTCCCGATCCTTTTATAAATGTTTCTTTAAAGAGAATTTTTGGATCTGCTTCTGGGACTGGTTCCATAGACACTGAACCTCTCTTAACGTCGTTGAAAGTTTCTGCTCAGTGTGTCTTCACTGATCCCTGGGTGATCCTACCTTCTCACTCCACATCCTACTGGGACAGGGCACACAGCCAAGGGGCTTGGCAGTGTGGGGCAGTCGAGGGCTAGCCATCAGAAGGGCCCCTTACCTGCAGAGTTGGTGCTTAGGTCCTCCTTGAGTGTGAACGGGCTTTTTTTTAAAAAAAAAATATTTTCGGTAAAGGAATGGCCTATTTAAGGGAATGCGGTCCCTTCTTTTTATGTCGGTTTTGACTGCTTTTCTCAGCTTAATGGAGGGAAGTCATTTTAGAAGAATGTAGTCTGTAAGAAGGGGACTGTCTGTGAATCTTTGGGCATGGATTAGAGGCGAGGTAGGGAAGGGGTTCTGCATGTCGCGTTAGGAAAGGGCACACCAGGGCTGGAGGGGCTCATTTCTCTCTGCTTTCCCTCCTCTGCTGTCTTTGCACACACCCTGATTTCTGGAGTGCAGTGTTACTCTGGCCTTCACTGTTTGAATGGTGGTGAAGAATCCGGGCTGGGGAGCCAGCCTGCTTGGGTTTGAGTCCTGTCTCCCTGCTTATAGCTTTGTGACTTGGGCAAGTCACTGAACCACTCTCACTATTGAAATGGAGGTAGCACCTACTACATGAGGGTTTTTGTAGGGATTAAATGGATATGATCATTACACATGCTTAGAATAGTTCCTAAGAAGTGTACCCAGTATGGTCAGTAAATAGAAACACTTACCGTCACTCCCTCAGCTGCTGGATGGCTTGCTTCACATTTGTCTCTGACATCTATTTGCATAAATTAGGAGTGAATTTCAAGTGCAGAACATTAAAATAATGGTCTAAATGGGTCTTTTTATTTGACAAATATATGAATCTCTTCAGTGTTATTGTGGTGACCACGCATGCTGTTTTCAGAGAAAAGGCTATCATTTTATAGATGTTTTCATAATTTATGTATGCTGAGTTAAGGAGTTCTTCATGTAAGATGGTCTGGCTTTTTGGCTTTAACTTACTGTATCAAAAATTTGATAATTAAAATTTCCCTTGAAGCTTTTAACCTTGAACTAATAATACTTTAATATGATTTTTCTTGTTCTTTTGCAGCATCACAAGTCTGGTTCAGCTTTTGGGGTATGGGGTCTGATTCAGAACTCAGAAGATCTCACTGATTCCCCGCAATGGTCCTGTGCATGCATTAGACATGGTTAAAGATACACTGTCATGTTCACAAGCTTGGTTTTGTTCATTGTTTCAAATACTAAAGCAAGTAGAGTCCCAAGAGAAAGCTTGGTCTAATTCAGTTTAGTCCTTATAGTCTAAGGCTACATGCCTTAAAGTGGATTAAATCGAGGAATATAGGATAAGATAGATATCACACTGAAAACTAAATTCTGAACTATTTGACAATGAGACACTTCAGACTGCTTAATAATTTCTAAGTTTACGACTTGTTTTTGCCGAGAGTAGCAAAATTGCTGTCAGTGCCTTCAAAAATGTTGACTATTTTTTGTCCCCTAATATCTGGTAGAGAAATTCTGTCCTCTCCCATCCAGGCTCACCTTGTCAGTACTTGTGAGGATTACTTGTTACCCCGTGGATCATGTGTGTAAGGAGGGGCGGGGGAGTGTGGAGCGGGGATGCTGTGAATGCACGGCTGGCCCTCACACTCCTCTGCTGTGGCCGCTGGTGGGTGCTGTGTGGTGTTCCGGTGCCCGCCACGCAGCAGGTGGCTGGTGCTGGGAGGGGGCTTCTAGTGAAGCACTTACTGGAAGGCTGGGAACTGACGGGCCAATTGCTGTTCAAGTCCTTCTGGGGTAGTACCCGGGAACGTGGGAGTGCGGTTAGAGACCCGGGCGCCGTGCCATAACTCTTTCATTGTGGGCCCTCAATTATTGTCTCTCTCTCTCTCTCTCTCTCTCTCTCTCTCTTTTTTTTTTTTGAAAACCAGGAGAATAATAATGCCACCTGCCTGCTTTGGAAGGGTGTTCTGAGGATTAATGAGTTAATCACCTTAGATGAAGGCAGAGCCTACTGTGGTCATAATTCCATTGTCTCTCCAGGAAAGCTCCAGTTTGGGGAATAAAGTGGTGGGAAGAAGGGATGAAGAGAGTGGGCTGCGAGCAGCTTAATCTGTGTATTTCAGGTCCAACTGTAGACTGCATTCCTTTCCAGCAGGAGAATTTTAACTAACCTAAAGTTTCTGTGTATTCTTTTAGAAATTACTCCAAGCCACGTGTCTGACCTGCTGTTTGTGGGCAGAAGAACAGATGTTTATCCTGAGAGCATATTAATAAAGATGTTTGTGGTTTTCTTCCACCGTAAAGGAAGCAAATAGGTCTACAGACAGCACAGACTTAAAGGGAGCTTGCTCTCCTCCCACCACTGATAATGCTCTTTTGGAGAGAGTTGGTATTGTTTTACTTTGTTGATTTTTCAAGTTTGATAAAGGAACTTCTTAGAGATCAAACCAAACCAAACAAAAATATCAACATACAGCAATTGCTTCAAATACCAAACATGTCAGCATGAAATTAAAATGAATCAACTGACATTTCTGCTTTGAAATATTTTAGTAAAACTAATTTAAACCAGCCGTGAAAGCTTCTGGCTTCACCTTATAAGGGGAAGTTTGACCTTTTTCAGTGTTTTGGATTTCAAGGTATTGACATTGGGTTGTTTTTGGTTAAAATTTGCTTCTACCTTCTAAGGGCTGTTGGGATTTGGGGAATCTAGGATAGAAGCATTGCCAGCGCAGGCTGTGGTGTTGGTACAACGTAGCTATCAAAGACAAGGTCTCTACAGTCATGGCTATGGTATCCCTCCCACCCATGTGTAACTGTTAACAAGAACGCTGTTGTCATGTGAATTCTTATTTTTTTTGAGCTTGCTTTTGAAATAACTTTCACAGAGAATTCCTGTTACCGAGAAATTGATGACAGACTTACACCATTTCCTTTTTTTTTCTTAGACGTTCCATCCTCAGAGCAGCCTGAACTGTTCCTAAAGAAACTTCAGCAGTGCTGTGTCATTTTTGACTTCATGGACACGCTATCTGATCTTAAAATGAAAGAATACAAGCGCTCCACTCTTAATGAACTGGTGGACTACATTACAATAAGCAGAGGCTGTTTGACAGAGCAGACTTACCCTGAAGTAGTTAGAATGGTGAGTTTCTTTTTTTCGCCGCGGACACCCTTAAGCTACCTCCATAGCGACTCACAGGTGTATTTATTGCAGAGTGAGGTCACCTCCACAAATGGGAGCCAACCTTCTGAGAGCTAAGCCAAAGTAGTCGGCACAGTGCTAGAATTGGAAGAGCATGGTCTCATGAGAATGAAATCCAGAACTTTCCCACTACCACAGTATCGAAGGAATCAATGACTTCAAGGAATGAAGCCAAGATTGCCAGAGTTGGGATTTCTGGCTTTGGAGAAGGAAAAGACGCAGGAGAATCACCAGGAATTTTAGATGTGTGTGTGAAAAATGTTCAAGCCTATTGGATGTCTTGATTTTTTCCCCTCCCTATTCATTTTGGTATTAGAAATGGCTTTACGCTTAATAAAACTGTGACTTGCTGATTCTAGTTAGGACCTCTCTTGGCTCTACAGCTAATCCGTCTCTTTATAATCTCCTGGAAATCATGGGTGATGCCTTTTATGATTTCGGAACAGCGGCTTACACTTTGTGTGGTCATTAGGAATTATGAGAAGAAACATAATTAGCATAATATGAGGAATTATGTTCTTATGTGTCAACAGATTATATTGGTTTTTCAAAAGCGGAGCCAAAATGTGATTTCTGTTGATGTTTGAGGGAGGGTTGCCTTCCTTGGCACCCTAGAAGATCTTGGGGGTAGAGTGCATGCCGTTGGTGGGAGGGCTAGAGTGGGAGGAGCTGGTTGTTGGATTGATGGATTAAGCTGCAGCGAACCCAAGGGGTCACTGCCTCATTGGCAGCCCACTGGGAGCACTGGCACACTCGAGGCTGAGCATCTATGTAGCTTTTCTATTTTGTTCTTACCATTCATATTCAGCAAACGCAGAGAAGACACATTTGTGATGGAGTGTGTGTGGTGCACATGTGGGAAGGGGCTGCATCATCTCAGCTTGAGAAACTGGCTGTTGTGTGAAGGTCCAGTGTGTGCCTCAGTTCCATGCTGGGCTGCACATTGGATTTGTTGTGGATCTACCGGAAACTGCTGCTAGAATGCTTTGTGTTTCAACCATGACCATTGTGGCTCCAAGCAGTGCTCGTTTTCCTTACTGGACATTGGGCAGTGTCTCGTGACGTTGCTGGTCATCATAACCAGGTGTGGAAGGAGGGTGCCCCACCATCTTGTGGGTGGAGTCCAGGTGTGCTGCTGAATGTCTTAGAAGGCACAGGACGGCTGCCACAACAAAGAATTTCTGGCCTCAAATGTCACTAGTGCTGCTGTTGAGAAACACCTGGCTCTTGAGTTTGCACAGTGTCTAAAATTCTGGACCTGTTATTGCGAGGGTTTGCTTTTGTCCCCCTGCCTTCTGTAGAGTACAGTCCCTTGGTTTTAGCTTACCTGTGTCCCCACCCAACAGATGTACCTTCTCCTTATAACTTTATATATATATATATATATATATATATATATATGGATTACTTATTTATCTATTTTGAAAGGCAGAGCCACAGAGAGACAGGGAGAGACAAAGAAAGATCTCTAAATGACTGTCACAGCCAGGGCTGACCAAGGTGAAGCCAGGAGTCAGGAACTCCAGCCCGGTCTCCCACATGGGTGGCAGAGGCCCAAGTGTTCAGGCCATCTTCTGCCACCTTCACCAGGTACATTAGGTGGAAGCTGGACAGGAAGTAGAGCAGCTGGGATTTGAACCAGCGCTCTCATATGGGATACTGGCATCCTAAGCAGTGGCTTAACCTGCTGCACAGAAGTGCTTATTCTGCTTTCCTGTATCTTCTCATGGACGGTTTATGACTATATGAGCATCTTTAGGCATATAGGTATATTTTTTTTGTAAACACACAAATGGTGGCATGCTATAAACATTTTCTGTGCCTTACATTTTTCATTTAACAATATGTATGTTAGTATCTATAAAGCTGTCTCATTCCTTTTTTTACAGCTATGTAATGTTTCATTATATGAATGTTGAATATCTTTGTATATTTATTAGTTTGCTCTGTATGAGGGCATCTGTAGATGGTTTGTTTATTTTTAAATACTTTATTTCTCAGTTTCAGGGTCATGAGGAAACTGAGAGGAAGACCGTAGATTTCTCTGTCTTCCTGTCCCCACACATGCACGGCCCTGATTATTAGTACCCCTCACCAGAGTGGTTCCTTTGTCATGGTCCATGAGTCTACCCGGACACACCGCTCTGCCAAAATCCGTGGTTTACATTAGGGTTCATGCTCGGTGTTGTACATTCTGTAGTTCTGGACAAATGTACAATGACAGGTATCCAGCAGTATCTCACAGAGTATTGTCACTAGAAGTTCTTTGTACTATTCCACGTCTTCATTGCCCTGGACCCCACCCCCAGCCTCCTGATGACCACTGATCTTTGTGCTGTCTACAAAGTTTTGCTATTTCTAGAATGTCATACAGTTGGAGTTATGTGGTCCGCACTCTTTGCAGGCTGGCAAAGGGTATGTTACTTAATAACATACATTGGAGACTCCTCCACATCTTTTCCCAGCTTGAGAGCCCGCCTGCTTTTAGTGTGTTGAATAGTATTCCATCGTCGGGGTGGACCAGTGTATCTGTTTACCTGCTGACAGCCATCTTGTTTGCTTCCAAGTTTGGGCAGTCAGTACAGCTGCCTAAACATCCCTGTGCAGGCGTTTGTGGACACAAGTTTCCATCTGGTGTGGTAACAACTCCCAGACTGTCCTCCAACACGGCCCTGCGTTTGCTTTCCCACCACAGTGAATGAGAGCTTTTGGAGCTGGTTTGTTCTGTGATGGCCCTTTTACCTGTGTCTCTGACCTCCATGGACCCCCTGCCACATTCTGATCTCATTTTCCCTCCAAGGAAGGGCTGGCTTAAAGTGCTGCTCTACTTCATGGAGAAGGGGACAGCGGGGGTGGGGTGGTGCTTGGTGGAGGGGAGGCCCGCGCTCTCTCCTGTGTTCAGTTCCTCTGCTTCTTGAGGACCACCCTTCTGGGGGTTTGTTTCCTGCTTTTTATCCGTTCGCACATCTGTCTGATTATACCTCTCATGGGGGAACTGGGGCCGGCACATCTGTCTTGGCTCTGTAAATGTCTCCTGGCACGTACATGCTTGAGGCTTGTTGAGTAAGTGCATGGATTCTCTTGTTTTATTTATTTGAAAGGCTGAGTTAGAGGTAGGGACACACACACACACACAGAAATTAATTCCCTCTTAAAATGTATACATTTCAGGGCCTGCGCCGTGGCTCAATAGGCTAATCCTCCGCCTTGTGGCACCGAGACCCCGGATTCTAGTCCCGGTCGGGACGCCAGATTCTGTCCCGGTTGCCCCTCTTCCAGTCCAGCTCTCTGCTGTGGCCCGGGAGTGCAGTGGAGGATGGCCCAAGTGCTTGGGCCCTGCACCCCATGGGAGACCAGGAGAAGCACCTGGCTCCTGCCTTCAGATCAGCGCAATGCACCGGCCGTGGTGGCCATTGGAGGGTGAACCAATGGCAAAGGAAGACCTTTCTCTCTGCCTCTCTCTCTGAGTGTCCACTCTGCTTGTCAAAAAAAAAAAAAATGTATATATTTCAAGTTTTCAAATTGGGACTAGGAGATTGGATTAGGTTCTAGTTTTAATCCTAGCATTTAGCCAAATCCAGAAATTCTTTCTTTATTTTAAAAAACAGATTTATTTATTATTTGAAAGAGTTAGAGAGAGAGAGGGAGAGGCAGAGTGAGAGAGGGGAGAAGATATTCTGTCATTTTTTTTCTTCGTGTGTGTAGAAGCACTTTAATATATATTTGAAAGTTTTGTGTCTTCTTACTGAATTATTATTGTTAAATGTCCTTTATTGCTAATAATACTCCTTGTCTTGAAGCCTACTTTATTTTATGTTACCTTGTGCACATTTATCTTCTTTTTTGAAAAAAGATTTATTTGAAAGTCAGAGTTGAAGAGAGAGAGTCATCTTCCATCTGCTGGTCTACTCTCAAAGTGGCTACAGTGGTCAGGGCTGAACCAGGCTAAAGCCAGGAGTTTTATCTGGGTCTCCCATGGGATTGGCAGGGATCCAAGTACCTGGACCATCTTCCGCTGCTTTTTCCAGGTCAATGGCAGAGAGTTGGATTGGAAGTGGAGCAGCTGGAATTCACCCGTATCTGAATTGCCAAAGGGGGCTTTCTAAAAAGGCCTTTTGGGGGCTTTCTAAAGGTTAGGGATATGTATAAAGCTCTTAGAATGGTCCCCAACACATGGTAAATCTTCAAATATTGTATTTTGATGATTTTGTTATTAGATGCTTGATTTTCCTACAGCTCCTGTCTATGGACTTGATATGCTCTATCAGCTAGATGTGTTGTGATTCTAAATTCTTTTTTTTTTTTTAAAGATTTATTTTATTTATTTGAAAGACAGGGTTACAGAGAGAGAGGTCTTCCATCTGCTGGTTCACTCCCCAGATGGCCGCAACAGCCGGAGCTGCGCTGATCTGAAGCCAGGACCTTCTTCCAGGTCTCCCACGTGGGTGCAGGCCATAGCAGACAGCTGGATTGGAAGTGGAGCAGCCGGGTCTTGAAGTGGCACCCATATGGGATGCTGATGCTTCAGACCAGGGCTGATTCTAAATTCTTTAAGTCCAGTAAACAAACAAACAAACAAACAAGCAAATAAAATCAACTCACTATCCCTGGGGTTGGTGGTATGGCCTAGTGGGTAAAGCTGCCGCCTACAACACCAGCATCCCGTATGGGTGCTTGTTTGTGTCCAGGCTGCTCTACTTCCAATCTAGGCCCCTGCTTATAGCCCGGGAAAAGCAGCAGAGGATGGCCCAAATGTTTGGGCCCCTGCTGCCTACATGGAGACCCAGATGTAGCTCCTGCGTCCTGGCTTTGGCCTGGCCCTCACTGGCCATTGTAGCTATCTAGAGAGTAGACCAGTGGATGGAAGATCTCTCTCTCTCTCTCTCTCTCTCTCTCTCACTTTCTATCTCTCCCTCTCTATAACTCTGACTTTCAAATACATAAAGGAATGTTAAAAAAAAAAAGTCACTACCCCACCTACTACTCTTACTCTTGTTACTATACAACAGCAGCACTAGGAGTTATTGAGGAAATGGTAATACTTTTGAAGAAATATCAATGAAGTAATAGCTGGATTTACAAGTCAGAATGAGTAATGGCTTGGGGTATGCTGTCAGCATTAGTACCCAGAGTCCTTGATCCACACTGATGTGTTTTGAGAGTTGTTTTTGTGTTTTGATCCACCTTGTGCTTTGAGAGTTGGTGGGGGAAGAAAAAGAGAAGAGAGGAAAGTGATCTACATGTTGTGGAAACTGTTATGTGTGTGTATGTGTGTTTTAATCTATTTGAAAGAGTTACAGAGAGAGGTAGAGCCCCAAATGACCGCAACAGCCAGAACTGAACTGATGTGAAGCCAGGAGACAGCAGCTTCTTCCAGGTCTTCTGTGTGGGTGCAGAGGCCCAGGGAGTTGGGCCATCCTCCACTACCTTCTCAGGCCATAGCAGAGAGCTGGATCAGAAATGGAAGAGCCGGGACTAGAACTGGTGCCCACGTGGGATGCCGGCACTGCAGGCCAGGGCTTTAACCCAACTGTGCCACAGCACCTGCCCCAGAAACCATTTTTAACATTTAAGTGAAGTCTGAGTGCCACTGCAGAGTGGTAGAATTAATAAAGAAAGCTGTTACATGTAAACGAAATAGCATGTAACAAAGTTTAGAGGAGTAGTGTGGGACAGCAGAAAGAGCCCCAGAGAGAATATGGAAGCCACTGTTCTCGTTTCTCTTCCACCTAACTAGTGGTGAGATCTTAGCTACGTAATTCCTTCTCTAAGCCTCAATTTCTACATTCACAAATGGAGGGAGTTGTTGATGCTGTCTCACATCCTTCTGTCTTTGAAAACTAACCACTCTTTGATCATCAAAGTGTAAGAAAAGTGTAGAAATTTAGGATGGGTTCCGCCTTTCTTAAAATTGAAGGCATTGTCCAAAGTGGTTTCTTAGATAAGTGGATCTAGTGGGAAGATGAGAAGCAGGACTCGTTCCTTTCCTTGCATCATCACAATTGGCAGGCAGGCTCTGTCCCTGCAGCTCATTTTTCCCACATTGTGCTAGTGTCTTTTTGGGTTTGTTGCCATGTATCCACTTGAAGGATTGCTTAGAATTTATGCCTCTCCCAGTAATGCTGTGTAAATTTTTGTTGACCTGAGCTCCAACTCTATATTTTATATTCTTTATATTTACACATCTTCATTTGTCTCCTTTTTTTTAAAAAAAAAAAAAGATTTATTTATGTATTTGAAAGGGAGAATTAGAGGGAGTGAGGGGGAGAGAGAGAGAGAGAATGCGAATATCTTCTATTGGCTGGTTCATTCCCCAGATGGCTGCAACAACCAGGGCTGGGCCAGGTAGAAGCCAGGAGCTTCTTTCAGTCTCCCATAAGGGTACTTGTGCCATCTTCCAGTGCTTTCCCAGGCCAACAGCAGGGAATTGGATCGGAAGTGGAGCAGCCGGGACTTACACTGGCGCCCGTATGGGATGCTTGCATCGCAGGTGGCGGCTTTACCCGCTGTGCCACAAATCCAACTCTGTACTTCCTCATTTTTTTAAAAGATTTATTTATTTATTTGAAAGCCAGAGTTACACACACACACACACACACACAGAGAGAGAGAGAGAGAGAGAGAGAGGGAGAGGATCTGAAGCCAGGAGCCTTGGAGCTTCCTCCAGGTCACCCACGTGGGTGCAGGGGCCCAAGGACTTGAGTCATCTTCCACTGCTTTTCCAGGCCACAACAGAGAGCTGGATCGGAAGTGGAACAGCTGGGTCTCAAACTGGTACCCGTATGGGATGCCGGGCTTCAGGCCAGGGTGTTAACCTGCTGCACCACAGTGCTGGCTCCTATATCTTCATTTTAAAAAATGTTTCTTCCGGGGATACTCTAAGTGTGACATGAAATATTTTTGAAGGCGTTGTAGTTAACTCTGGATAATATTTTATTAAGTGTCTTAGTTTCATACATGTACAGTTTTGTAGGGGATGGGTTTCTTTATGTACTTATTTGAAAGGCAGAACTCCAGAGAGGAAAAAGGAGTAGGGGCAGAGAGAGAGAGGAGAGAGAGGGGAGAGAAAGAGGAGAGAGAGAGGAGAGAGAGAGGGGAGAGAGGGGAGAGAAAGAGGAGAGAGCGCATCTTCCATGCTGGTTCCCTCCCGATGGTCACAGTGGGTTGTGAAGCAAGGCCTGACTGAGTGAGTGAAGCCTCCTTTGGGTGAGCCTGTGTTTCCAGGTGGCTGAACAAGTGCTGACAAGCGAAAGAGAATCACACAGCACAGAGGAATTCCCCCAGTGCATGGCATACACCTGGAGACACGGGTGGTGCTCTTCCCAGTGTGTAAGGGGTGTGTGTTGGAGTGGGTCCAGGTTTGTGTGTGGCAGCTGAAGATGGTGACGAGGGCTAGACGCTGAGCAGGCCTCACAGGCAACGGAGAACCTGGAAAGGCGTTGAAGCCAGGGAAGTGACAGCTCACGTTTGTGTGTGTGTGCGTTCTAATTTGAGAGTCAGGGAGACAGAGCGAGTGAGCGAGCTCCTGTCGGCTTATTCTCCAAAGGCCCACAGTGGCGGCGCCTGAGCTGGGGTCAGAGCCAGGATCTTGGAACTCAGTCCAGATCTGCCGCGTGGTTGGCAGAGACCCAGGTACCTGGTGCTTCCCTGAGAAGCTGGATCAGGAGCCAGAGCCAGAAATTGAACCTGAGGGTTCTGATGGGAGGCGGTGGGTGGGTGGAGCGTCTTACTTCCAGATTGGAGTTACAATGGCAGTGTGGACATAGCTTGGAAGGGGCTGCAATTCAAGGCAGAGAGGAATCAGCTAGGGGATTGCTGTATCATAGGTAATATCGAGGACAAAACCAAGTGCAGGTGAGAAAAAAGGGTGACTTTTTAAAATTGATCTTTTTTTTTTTTTTTTGACAGGCAGAGTGGACAGTGAGAGAGAGAGACAGAGAGAAAGGTCTTCCTTTGCCGTTGGTTCACCCTCCAATGGCCGCCGCGGTCGGCGCGCTGCGGCCGGCGCACCGCGCTCATCCGATGGCAGGAGCCAGGAGCCAGGTGCTTTTCCTGGTCTCCCCATGGGGTGCAGGGCCCAAGCACCTGGGCCATCCTCCACTGCACTCCTGGGCCACAGCAGAGGGCTGGCCTGGAAGAGGGGCAACCGGGACAGAATCCGGTGCCCCGACCGGGACTAGAACCCGGTGTGCCGGCGCCGCAAGGCGGAGGATTAGCCTGTTGAGCCACGGCGCCGGCCGATCTATTTATATTTGAAAGAGTTACAGAGCGGGGGAGAGACCGACCGACAGACAGACACACACACAGACACAGAATCTTCTATCTGCTGGTTTACTTCCCAAATGCTGCAGTGGCCAGTGCTAGGCTGGGCCGAAGCCAGGAGCCAGGAACTTCTTCCAGGTCTCCCACATGGGAGCAGAGGCCAAAGCACTTGGGCCGTCTTCCTCTACTATTCCCAGGCCATTAGAAGGTAGCTGGATTGGAAGTGGAGCAGCTGGGACACTAGCAGCCATGCGGGATGCTGGTATTGCAGACACTGGCCCTACCAGCTGTGCCACAATGCTGGCCCCCAAATGGTGACATTTGAAATTCTCCAAGGAGGTGAAATTGAAGCCATTTAACATTTGTGGCTGTTTGAAGTGAGAGAGGAGGAGCACGGGCTAGCTCTGCCATTTAGGTAGTTCATGAAGCCTCCCTGAGGAGTGTTTTGATGTTAACCTTGAGCTTCCTACAGGAGAGCTGAAGATGAGGACTGGTAATTGGCAGCCTGGAGATAGAACAATGGTGAAACTCCGGGTGATGGCCAAGTATCCCTGGGCTTTAGTGCAGTGGTGCAGAGGGGAGCTAGGAGGTTGAGGAATGGTGAAATGAGAGGAAGTTGGGATGATGACTGGAGCTAATGACTGCACACAGCCCTGGGTCCCTGGGTCCCTGGGAGCACTGTCTTCATTAGACCTCATCACACAGGTCATTTGTGTTACTCTTTTCATACTTTGTCTTTATAACTTGGCTTTTCTGGGCTTCAAAGCCTGCTCCATTCCCAGCCTGTGGTTAAATCTCTATATACTGCAAATGGTAGAGTATGTGATTTTTCCAAGATTAAAGTAGTGTTCGGAGGAAGAACATTGAAGAGTTTTTTTAAAATTTTTTTTCTTTTCTATCGAGATCTTTCCTTGAATCCTTTCTACGGTTTCTTGGCCACCATTAGCTTTGTTTTTTTCCACTCTCAAATTATATCCTGTCACTTGGTTATCTGAGTGCTTTATCTTTTGTACACTCTTTGCTTTCACTGGAATTCATAGCTCTGGTTAGCCTCTTAATGGAATAATATGGTTTTGTGGAAAATTATGAAGCAGCAATTATAGGTCTCAGAGTCTGCCTACGTGTATTCTTCGTGCTCTGTTAACTTCACTCCCTGCACTTTTGGTTCAAGGACAGAGGGCTTCTTTTCATAAAGGAGCAGAAATCTAGAAGTAGAGGCAGGCGTTCAACTCAGCAGTTAAGACACCATCTATGGTGCTTGTGTCCCGCATCAGAGCACAGCTCCCATCTTCTGTCCCCAGCTTCCTGCTAATGCAGAGCCTGGGAGGCAGTGGTGACGGCTTAAGTGATTTCCCCACCATTCATGGGGATGAGCTGGATTGAGTTCCTAGCCTGGCCTTGCGGGAGTTTACCTGGTACTGGGAGTGCTCTCTTTCTGTCTCCCTGTCTCTCTGCTTCTCAAAGAAAGAAAGAAAACAAAATAGCTACCAGAGGAGAATATGAAATTTTCATTTTTCTCATTCCTGCATCTGATAAGGAATCCATCTGTACCTGGTGGCCGGCATTGGCCTTGGAGGGAGCTTTTTAGATCCAAAGGAGGTAGGACTGTAGGTGAGCGTTAGTAGCAAAGGAGCTATGGAGGTGGATGGGGTGGCCTGCTTACAAGATTGGAGGATCTGAGAAGGGCATTTACAAACTGATTATTGGGGGAATTTTGAGGATTTGTCTAAGAGAAGGACCTGAGAATTAGTTTAGAAATTAAAGAACGTCTTGGTGTATAGGGGAAGATGGAAGGTTGTGATAATGAAGGTTGAACTGAGGAAGAATTGCTTCTCGGGGTTTGGAGTGGTTAGTACGTGTGCTTGTCAGAGGGTGGAGCAACTGCCTGGCACTTGTCCTTCTCTGCGTGGCCGTCTTACCCTGCGCCCCTCGGCGAGGGCAGGGGGTGTTGCAGCACAGCAAGTTTCATTTTGCCTGGGACTCCCCACATCTCATACTGTGCCCGTGCGGAAGACCCGCATGGAGTTCCTGGCTCTTGGCTTTTCTGGCCCAGCTCTAGCTCTTGAGGACATTTGACGACTGAATCAGAGGATGGAAGATATCCCCCCACAAATAAATTAAATCTAAAAAATCCCCCAAAACCCTAATATTCCATGCTACTTCAGTTTATGCATATTTAACAGTGCGTACTTAGCATCTTAGGATGTCCATAATCGGTTTTATAGGGTCACTGAACCCTCTGATGTTAACTACAAAATTTTGTGTTCTGTGTATTTTTTGTGGGAGGAAAAAAAAATCATTTGTGTTTGATTAAATTTTCAAAGATATAGCCGGCTCCAAAATGGATCAGGCTTGATTTTCCCCTGTGAGCAATAAACATCTATGCTGGATGCTGCCCAGCTGGACAATGGGACAGGAGCAGAGTTCTTCCTTTCATGTCGGGACTGTGAAAAAATGAAGTTGCTAGAATGGTTTCAACTGCAGGCCTGAGGTGGTCTTTGTGGGAAGGCTTTTGGTAGCGAGCGGATGCAGTTTCTAAAATGGCTATCGGTTCAGATTTTCTGTTTTACCTTGTGTTCATTTTTCTATGTTGTTACAGTAGTTTCACAGTTTATAATTGTGGTCATAGTCATTGCAAAGTTTTATTTACTGAATTTACTTGAAAGCGAGAGAATGGGGAGGGAGAGACAGAGGATCTTTCCCATCTGGATGTCAGGAATGCAGTCACAGGCCGCAACACTGCTCCCTCCCTCCCAGGGTCTGCCGGAGCAGCAGGCTGGAGCTCCATTGCCGCCTAGGCACTGATGTGGGACTCGGGCTACACTACACACTTGCCTCTCTGAACTTGCTCAAGACCCCTTGCAGTGAGCTGTGGGATTAAACATTCATTTTTCCTTAAAAAGTAGTTTCCCTTCCCCTCGCCCAAGTAATAACTTGACATTGGCTTTTTGTTGTTCTTGAATGGGTAATGCTGCCTCTAAACCTCTCCCCTGCCGCTCTCTCAGTGTATGGTGTGTGGTGATTGGGGCTGGTGTATAGTTTAGACTCTGTCTTCCAGCCACACTACAGATCCACACGTGATGCTGCCCCTACGTTCATGTGCTCGTCCATGCCACGTTTCTCCCTGTGACCCTCCATTAAGTTTTCCTCTGTCCAGATGCCCTCCTCATGGAATGATGTCATCTCTGTGGTACCTCCCCCTCGGATCTTAGACGTGCCCCACCTTTGTGCCCTTGGTTATGGTCCCCTTGATTATACTCGCAGAAGACACCTGGACATTCCAAGGGCCAGGGTATGAATTCAAAATGAGAAGAGCATTGCTCAGTAGATAGCTGTTTGCACGTATAGGCTCAGCATCCCGAAGCTGAAAACTGAAAATCCTAAATGTGACCCTTTTGATTGCTGACATGGTGCCTTAAGTGGAACATGTCACAGCCAGCCTGATCATGTCATGGGTCACTGTCAAAATGCAGACACGTTAGAAATAGTGTATACGTTATCTAGGCTGTGTTTGTAAAGGTATGTGAAACATAAAGGCATTTCATGTTTATCCTTGGGTCCCATTCCCAAGACATGCAAGCATTTCGAAATCTGAAAAGAATCCCAAGCATTTTGGATAGGAGACACTCAGCCTACACTGGGACAGAGCCCTCTTTCCCTGCAGGTGAGCCGATTGGGCAGCCTGGCTTCGGAGAAAAGGGAGTTCAGTGCTTTTCACGTTTGCCACCTCCAGGGTGGACCCTGTCATCCTTGGAAGCACTTGTGTGTGTGCAGCCTGGGCCTCTTGTTGGGGTGCCTGGGTTCGTGGTATCGGTAGACAGACCTGAACCCAGTGCCAGCGCTGACTTAGCTGTGTGATCTCGGGGGTGTCTCCAGCTTTCAAAGGTTGTTGGGAAAATTTAATTACAAGAAAATGCCTATCGCAGTATAACTTGTAAAATAGCCATCGTTACTGTCGTTGTCCATAGTACTACCTCTGATACCACTGCTCAATTTAGGGGGATTCTTTGGATGAATTAATACATTTTGCTGGTTAAAATGAAGTGAATTGCTATCCTGAATACTTTTTTTGTTTCTTTAAGAGACTTAATCTTTTCTCTGTTGATTTTATTTTACTTTTTAAGATTATTTACTTATTTATTTGAAAGGCAGAGTTACAGGGGTAGGGGGAGATATCTTCCATCCATTGGTTCACTGCCCAAGTAGTCACAAAGAGCCAGGTGCTTCATCCGGGTCTCCCACATGGGTGCGGGGGTGCAAGGACTTGGGCCAGCCTCCGCTGCCCAGATGCATTAGCCGTTGGGACTCAAACAGGCGTCCATGTGGGATGCTGGCGTTGCAGGCAGCAGCTTAACTCGCCACGCCACAGTGCTGGTCTCTGACTGCTGATTTTAAACTTGCTCTCTGGAAAATTTTATTTTCAAGTCTTACTTGAGAAGACTCCCTGTAAGTCAGTATCTGCGTGTATATGTATGCATGTGTTGTGTACATGTACCCTCTTTGTATGTACATATGTGCACATGTCTATGTATGTACTTCTTTACTGCACCTGAAGGAAAGCTTTCCTATTCTTGTCCCTTCTACATTAATAATTTGCCGTTTCTGTCCTCTAAGAATTCTCTTTTGAGGGCAGGCATTGTGCCATACTGATCCCATAGTGGAGTGCCAGTTCCAGTCCTGGCTGCTTCTCTTCTGGCCCAGCTCCCTGCTCATGGGTCCTGGGAAGCAGCAGCCCAGATACATGAGTGCCTGCCACCCAAGTTTGGCCTGGCCCAGCCCTGGCTGTTGCAGGCATTTGAATAATATAACAGCAGATGCGTGATCTTTAGTTCTATCTTCCCACCCCCCTCCCTCTCTGTCACACTGCCCTTATATATATCAAAAAGGGATTTATGTCTTAAGGAATCTGACAGGAGTTTTAAGGTGCTTGTTTTGATTTAACTGTGCTAACAAGTGGATTTTTTACTCAGGAAGCTACTGAGCTCCACTTACAAGCTGTGGGTCTTCCGCCTGAACTGCTTTGAAGGTTGCTCCGAGTTTTCTAGATACTTAAAGTTGTTTGACAGCTGTGGCTTGTCTAGCGCTGATGCATCCAATAATATCATCTCGCTGTAAGGAGAATCCTCCCGCTCTGCCTCCAGCCCGCCACCTCTGCTACCCACCCCCACGCTGGCAGCAGAGTTTTGCAGGATAAGTTACAGTACTGTATTCAAGTTTTGGTTTCTCCTTTCTCCCACTTTTTAATTTAAACTTCACAGTGAAAAATGTGGTTTAGAAGGATAGGCAGTGCTCTGGACAAGTCTCCCAAGGAAATTGGTGAGAACGTGGTTGGGCCTTATTGCCTGTGGTCTGCACACTAGGGCCTTGGATCCCTCCAAGGTTTCATGGTGGGCTGTTTCCCTGCTGAGCAGAGGAGGATTTATTGGTTGGTTCTTTAAGGAGAAAGCTGGTTCTCCCACAGTGGAGCATTAGCAGGAGAACGTGGAGGACACGAGTGTCCTCAGTGTGGAATTCTCAGAGACAGCAAGATAGCAAGGAGCAGGTCATTGCCAGGAGGTAGCTGGCGCTGACCGATACTTAAAGCCAAACTTGATCCGTAGATGAAAATAAGAACCGTGCTATCCAGTGGCTTGTGAAGAGGAAGTTGTTTCTGGACAGAGGGGAGAAGATAAGGGCCTGTGAGGGTAAAAATGCAGTGACACTGCTGAATAGAGGGAGGCAGGGTTGGCGGAGCCATGGAGAAGGGACTGCGGACGGATCCAGGCAAGGAGCGTTGCTAGGGAGGATGTGTCGGTGCAAAGAAGACTGGCTGCAGTGGTTTGGGAAGTTGGAGAGCAAGTGTATTTTTAATAACACGGATAAGGGAGCTGCACTGGAGAAGGTGATGTTTCAGAACCTGTCAGAACTGCAGGTATGAACTAGGGAGTGGGGCTGAGCCGCCATCCTGTTAGGTACCTGAGTGGCTGCTTTGAAATACTGTGGAATTAGAAGTTAAGGCTCGTGTGAAAACACGATAGAACCCTCTGCAGTAGTAAAAGCTGCTTCCTTTTGAGAAAGTGTTGATTTTTTCATAGGAAATTTAGAAGAGAGAAAGTTCCGGAAGCTTGCATTTTATGTTTGTGCCGGCTGCCCTTACTCCACCTGAGCAATCTGTGTATCCTGTTCTGGAAGTGAGATACCTGTTGAGGGATTAGATGAGCAGAGGGCAGTGCTAATTACATGCGTATTCTAAATGTAGGCTACTTCCCCGTCTTGGGAGCCCTTTCTTGGTTTTCTTTAAAAGAACTTAGGCCCAGTCCCCTGCTTCCCCGCCAAGAAGCACAGGCCTCAGTTGGGGAGGGGGCTGTCCCTCCACGACTGCAGTGGCATCTCTCAGGTTGCCGCGAAGCGGTCAGCGGTCGTACTGGGTAGGGAGCGGTCGTACTGGGTAGGGAGCGGTCGTACTGGGTAGGGAGCGGTCGTACTGGGTAGGGAGCGGCAGTCTGTGGACAGGTGTGCTTTAACTACTCACCTGCTGGCTCAGGGCTCTGATGAGTGAAAGGTCACAGAGAGAAACAGAGCGAGAGACAGTGGCAGCTTGGACAGTATCTGCTGTTTATTTTTAGTGATTTCAAATAAGGACGTATCACCAGTAGCCGGATTTTCAAGAGCGTTAATTTGTCTTGTAGCTTTAGCTTGTTTGAACCACTACGTGTGTTCAAAGCGGATGTTCGGAATTGCTTATTCCAAAAAATGTCTGATACTGATATAATCTTATCAGCCTGGCACACTTCGGCTCTTCGAGAGGTCACTGAATTCCCCAGGTTTAGTAGCGTTGGGGGATTGAGGACCCACAGTGCTCAGGCAGTGAAACGCAGCGAAGCCCTGGCAGCAGGAGGCCAGCCTGTGTGTGGGATGGCAGTGCCTGCCGGCAGACACGAGGGCCTGCGCTGTATTTGTACACAGTAAGCACTATGACTATGGCAGTGTTTACACCTCTATTTTTGGACTCTAAGATTTAATATCAACAATCTTCGCTTTTGGATTCACGGCCACATTTCCAATTTTGGAGAGAGTGCGATACAGTTGTCTCTGATTTCCCAGGGATGTGCTGTGTGGAGGTAACAGACTCTAGAGGTAATTAAATTATCATGTCACCATTTCCGCAGGTAAAGAGAAGCATCTCATTTCGAGCAAAGTTTAGTCCTTGAAATAGCTGTCTGCTGGGACTAGAGGGCCAGGGTCAGACGTCGTGAGACAAGGTGGAGAGGCAGGGATCGGGGAATGGCAGGCTGAATCTTGGAGACAGGAGGCAGGAAGTAGTAGGGATTTTTGAACAGGAGGTGGAATGTAGATGACAGTCTTTGTTTTGTGTCTCCAGCCTCTGCAAACAAAGTGTCTGCTCCTTTAAGGAGGGTTAGACTGGCCGGCTTGACCTAGGATGGGAGATGGCTGAGTCAGGCTGTGATCCTCATTGTGTCCCACAGAGGCCAAGGAAGAGGAAATAGAGAAGCATATGTAAAGGAGTTCTGTACCATTCCCCATTCTCAAGGGAGAGGAGAGTGGGTTTGGCCTAGTGACCAAAATGCTAGGTAGAGACCCCTGCGTCCCGGATTGCAGTGCCTGGGCTTGGTTCTTGGCTCCAGCTCCTGATACCAGCTTCCTGCCAGTGTGGAGATAGCTCATGTGGGAGACCGGAGTTGAGTACCCAGCTCCCGGCTCCCGGCTCCTGGCCTAGCCCCAGCCTTTGCAAGCATCTGGGGAGTTACCTAGCAGATGGGAGCTCTGTCTGTCTCTACCTTTTTAATTAAATAAAGTTTTTGGAAAAGAAAAGTATCACCCATGGTGTCGTTTCAGTTTAGCCGTTGTTCACATTTGTCAGTTCCCTCCCAGTCTCTTTTTAATGAGTTTTCCCCTTAATTCTTTTTGTTTTTCATTTAAAGATACTTAATATGCAATAAAATTCAAGGACAGGTCTTAGCAAGTGCTTTAATGAATTTGACAGTTGTCTACACTCAGAATGATCACCTCAGAGGTCTAGAACATTACCCTGACCCTAGAAAATTTCCTTATACTCCTTTTTTGTTTTCCTTTGTTGAGCATTTTGTCCTTAATCTTCCTAGAAATGTAATTTGGATTCGGTTTACTTATTTCTTTAGCTTTATGACTTAAGCAGGTTTTCATGTAATTATATGTCTTTAAAAAATGTCATTCTAATGGTCCATAGTTGGGATGTATGATTGCTTGCTTATTTTCCCATTTTGGGGACTTTTTTTTAAAAAAGATTTATTTTATTTGCTTGAAAGGCAGCATTACAGAGAGGGAGACAGACACAGCCACACACATTCACAGAGAGATGGAGAGGGAGAGAGAGAGAAAGAAAATGCTTCCATTCACTGGTTCACTCTCCAGATGTTTGCAAGGGCCTGGATTGGGCCTACCCATAGCGAGGAAGTTGGAACATCATCCTTGTCTGCATGTGGGTGTCAGGACCCAAGCACTTGGGCCACGTTCCACCGCTGACCCAGGCACGTTGGCAGGGAGCTGGACTGGAAACACAGCAGCCGGGACTTGAACCAGCACTCCGATACGGGATGCTGGCATCGCAGGCAGCAGTTTAAACCACTCTGGCACAATGCTGGCCCCCAATTATGGGCTATTTAGATAGTTTATAAATGTTTACTATTGAAGGTGGGAGCATGTCAAACAACAGAGGCATTTTGAAGTAATATTAAAATGACTTCTTGACAGGTTAATTTGTAGCAGATAAAGGAGAGAATTAAACTCCAGAGGATTAGAAGAATATTGAATCCATTGAGAAAGGAGAAATATGGGAGGAGAATTCTCTTTGAGGGATAAATGGAGGCTAGTGAAGATGTTGGTGAGTTTAGGATGGTAGTGGGGTGGCAGAGCAACTGTGAGTGTAACTGGACATAAATGGTTTAAGGGTGCTCATGCACCCTGGGAAGAGAGAGTGTGGTGCAAATCCTAACTGCTGCATACTGTGGGAAGAGCACCATGCTCCGGGGTGAGCCTGGCTCTGCCTACAGTTTTACTCCTGGTTTTCTGTGTGCATTTGGAGATTTGCGTCTCATTCATTGGATGAAATGTTGACTTTGAGGCATTCATTTCTACTCAGTATCTCCAGATCCTGAGTGCACATTGAAAAATTTTGTGTTATACTGAGACCTACAACTAGCAAGAAAGGTATTAATTCAGAGAAGGACGATCTCTTACTTTGCCTTGACTAGGATTAGAGCAGCTGCCATTTGGTTTTTCTTGCAGAGAGAAAAGGAGAGACAGAGACAGAGAGAGAGAGAGAGATCTTCATCCGCTGGTTCACCCCCCAAATGGCTGCAATGGCCAGGGCTGTGCCAGGCCAATGCCAGGGAACAGGAGCTTCTTCCAGGTCTCCCATGTGGGTGCAGGGCCCCAGGGACTTGGGTTGTCTTCTACTGCTTTCTCAGGTGTATTAGCAGGAGACTGGATTGGAAGTGGAGCAGCTAGAACTTGAACTGGTGCCCATATTGGGATGCCAGCACTGCAGGCCATGGCCTAACCTGCTCTGTGGCTGTTCCAGCCCCTTTTCTTGTTGTTCTGCTGGACTCTTTCCCACTAAAAAGAGACTGACATATCTGTATAAGAAAATTAAATTACTTGCATTAGCAGAAGCTAATGGAGAATGGAAGAAATAATTTAATAAGAAATAATGTAACTTGGGTAAATAAGGTAGATCAAACACATACATATGGTTACTTCCTTTAAAAAAATTTTTTTTTGTTTGAAAGGCAGAAAAATAGGGAGAGACAAAGAAGGAGAGAGAGAGAGGGCTGCCTTCGATCTGCTAGTCCTCTCCCCAAATGGCTGCAGCAACCAGGGCTGTGCCGGGCCAAAGCCAGGAGCCTGGAGCTCCATTTGAGTCATGTAGATGGCAGGAGCCCAAGCACTTGGGCCATCTTCCTCTGCTTTCCCAGGCACCTTAGCAGGGACCTGAATCAGAAGCTGAGCAGCTGGGCCTGGAACCAGCATTTATATGGGATGCGGACATTGACGGGGGTGTGGTGGGACGTGGGGGCTTAACCCACTGAGCCACAATGTCTGCCTCCTAATTACTTCTTTTACCCCCTGGAATCTCATTGAAGTTACTGAAAAATAAGTAAAATCCACAAGAACAAGGCGCAGTGGAGAGGAGAGCTTGAAAGCCAATGAACTGTGGTCAGAGCTGAGCCCAGGTTAGCAGCGGTGGAAGTCTGGAGACACCCAGGTTACACCCCAGGTGCACTAGACAGGGAGAGGCCAGGAGCTGTGGAAGGAAGTCTGCATAGGAAGTCGCTGGAATTCCAGACAGCCCGCTCTCCCGAAACTGGGCACCCCAGTGACTGCAGGACACTGGAGGCTTCCTCTTGGGGGAGGCTACACCGGAGAGAATCTGGATTTGGGGACAGTGGGTACAGTGAGAGCAGCGGGACCCTTGTGAAAGTAGGGAACTGTTGGGTGGGAAGATCCTCACTTGAGCCTCAGATAGCGAAGACCCCCAATCAAGACGTGGACGATTCTTCTCTGGACAATCAGAGGAGTCTGACAGATGTGGGTTAAAGGGGCATCCTTGGGGGAAGGAGGTGATGAGGAGGTAGCCTGGCCAGTCTGCTGCAGGCAGGCCCAGAGCCGTAGTACCGCCTTCTGCAGAGCCCCGTATTAGAAAGGACTGTACGTGGCACTTTGGTTAAGGACAGACTTTCCAGGTTCAAGCTGGCACTGCCCTGCCATCGACAGCGTTCATTACTTTGGCCCGATTTTGGATTTTCCATAAGTTGAATCAAACAGCCTATATATTTCAGGGAGGTCTGATTTCTTTCACATGTGAGATGTGTCCAGCTTGTGATGCATAACACATAATTTATTTTTGTGGCTGTTTAATATTCGGTTTAATATTCAGTTGCGTATGTGTACTGTGGTTTCTCTCTCTCACTGTTGCATGTAGGCAGTTTTCAGTTTGAGGCTATTCTGCATCCTGCTTCTGTGAACATTGTTGTACTAGGTGGCATCCGTGATTGCTGTACATAGAGTGAGGCCAGCTCTTTCCCCTGGATTGCCCAGTGTCTTCTCTGTTCCTGTCTTTGGGACATCTCTGTCATCTGGTTAGCATATGTTACAGGTCTAGGAGAGTGGGACAGAAGACAAAGTCCTCTCCCTCACTGTTGTCCCTTTATAATGAAATGTTGGCACAGTCCTCAAAGCCATACTTCGTGTTTGCATTTGACTAGATTTCAAAGTCGATGGATTTTGTTGTTCTTGACTGCTTGTGGACTGATTCCTTCCCTATAGTTGGCAACACTGTGATCCCTTTAGAAAATCAATATCTACTAAATCTAGTCATACCAATGCATGATAATATTATCAATGAAATACTCCTGCTGCCAACAGTAGGAGCAGCAGTAACAATAAAACAGGTTTTTTCAGCTTCTTTTCTGTTCCTCCCATTCTCCAATGGTCTGTTAATTATTTATCATTTTAAGATATTTTTGGTCTCATTGTAGAAATCCGGTTTAATAGAATAGTAGCTGTGCCCTCGAAGCCCCACTAATCCAGATTTAAAGTGTGATGGTGAATGTTTCACAATAATAAGGTGGTAGTCACTCACTTTAGAAATACCCTTTTAAGTCCCCGTCGAGATTTCTGGATGCTATAAAATGAACCTCAGAGCTGTCACAAAGTGCAGGCTTCTTAGTCACCCGTTTTGAGGGTTCAGTAAGTGTTTTCTCAAAGGTGTGGAGTTTTGTCTCTGTGTGTGTGTGTTGAGATTTATTTATTTAAAAGGGAGTTAGAGAAGGAAAGAGACAGAGGGAGACTCTCTCTCTCTCTCTCTCTCTCTCTCTCTCTCTCTCTCTCTCTCTCTCACACACACACACACACACACACCTGCCAGACTGAAGCCAGGAGCTTGGAGCTTCATCTGGGTGTCCCATGTCTGTGGCAGGGCCCAGGCACTTGGGCCATCTTCTGCTGCCCTCCCAGGCACATCAGCAGGGAGCTGGATCCGAAGAGGAGCTGCCGGAACACTGGCATTGCAAGCTGCGGCTTCACTTGCTGCGCTAGAACCACCTCCTGCCTGTGTAGTTTTAAGGTGATGATGTAGACGGCCTTGTGGGTGGCTTGACCCTAACTGTGGATCACAGTATTCCATTGGTTCTCATTGTGCTGCTGAGACCTGCACTTTGTGATAAATAAGGGTGTTGTGGCAGTTGTTTTGGCTCAAAGAATCAAGTTTCACTCCATTGAATATATTTGGAACAATAGCTTCTGGAAATTCTTGTCTGAAAATTGTAATTGTATTGGTAATATTACATAACAATGACAGTTATGTATTTAATATGTTATGGAATAAAAGTTAGACCCGCAATGAATGGCTCATGATCTAAGGAATTGCGAAACATATTCAATTAAATTGTTTCTGCGTCTTAGAATAGCTGTGATCACTCACATAGAGGGGGAAAGTTGAAGGGACTTTGTACCTAGTTTGAACTGGCAGCTGCAATACATTTGTTGTAATTAAAAGACAGGGTTTAGCTTTAAAAAAACAAATGATTGATTGAACAAATTGGCAGTGAATTAAATTAAGTGCTAATTTGAAAGCTTTAAAATTTTGCCATTTGTTTCCTAATCAAAGCATCAGCTTAAAGGATAATTACCTGTTTTGATGCTAAGTCCTTTGAGTATAATTATAGATGTTTTGGAATTTTTATTTACCAGTAGTTGTTTATCTGTAGTTAATTTAGAGTCAGATTTGAAAGGTTCTTTGTCGCTGGGACCATTAACAGCTCTTAAATTTGGTGTTAACAGAAGTAAGTTGACTTGTATGTATATTGCTTATTATTTTCACACTGGCAAATTTTGTTAGAATTTTAGTTCTTATTCTTGGAGTTGCATATTTAATACACATTCTAGCATGTTGGGAAATAGTCTTAATTTGTTCCAAGAGCTTTAGAGCTCTTGCTTATGTTCTTTTTGGTTTGTTTGTTTGGGATGCAGTGATTTATTAGAATGGCATCCATGGTGAATGTTGTTGAATTACTATGAGTTTTGTCTGTTTTCTTTCAAGATCTCATTTTACCACGTCTACCTAGAGTCATTGTTTGTGAGGATAATGTGTGATGACTTCGCTTCAGCATTGCATTTGTTAGGCCCTCCCTCTGTCCTGAATGATTGATAAGGTCATTTTGGTTTATTTTCAATATATGATGAAAGAATGAATGAAGAGTATGAAAAGAGATATTGTTAACATTTTTACTTGGATGAGATTTTTAAAAATATTTTTATTTATTTGAAAAGCAGGGTGATGGAGGCAGGGGGAGAGAGGGAGGGAGAGAGAGAGAAAGAAAGATATCTTCCATCTGTTGATTCACTTCCCAAATTTCTGCCACTGTTTGGGCTGGGCCTGGCTGAAGCCAGGAGACCTGGGCCCAATTTAGGTCTTCCACATGGGTGGCAGTGACTCAGATACTTGAGCCATGACCTGCTGTCTTCCAGCATATGAATTAGCAAGGAGTTGGAGCAGAGGCAGAGCTGGGACTTGAACCCAGGCCCCAGCACTGGATATGGGGTGTCCCAAGCAGCAGCTTAGCCTGCTGCTCTGCAACACCTGTCCCGAGAGGAGTGCTCAGTGTGACTAGTGCTGGAGAGATGAGGGCACTTCTTAGTTTGCCAGAAAGTTCTCTACCATTATTCATGCAGTTCTCTTTCTTCAGTGTGAAAAATTGCTTTTTAGATGAAATCTCAGGAGAATTCATTAATCTGCCTTTGATGCCATTATTTTTGTTACTATAGATGACGTGCTTGCATTATTGCATGATTGTTTGAAATTAGAGCTTCACAGGTGAAGAGGGAGACAATATCCTAGAGGGAGTTAGTTCGTCTGCTTAGTGGTTAAAATACAGCTTAGGGTACCTGGGTTCCAGTCCTGGCTTTGCTTCCAATTCCAGTCTCCTGCTTATGTGTACCCTGGGAGGCAGCAGGTGATGGCTCAAGTAATTAGGCCCCTGTCAGTCACGTGGGAGAGCTGGATTAAGATCTGGTCTCCTGGCTTTAGCCTGGTCCAGCCCTGGCCGTTGTGGGTACTTGGGGAGTGAGCCAGTAGGTGGAAGATCTCTTTGTTTCTGTCTCTCTCTCTCAAACACACACACACACACACACACACACACACACACACATATGCATCATTTGCTGGTCATTTTCTTTAAACAACACCATTTCAACCAAAATCATGGTGTCAAATGAGTAGTTCTGTGGAGACAAAGGAGTTGGGCACAGTGAATTATTTTTTTTTCTGCAGTAATTTCAGTAACTATTTGAAAATATTAGCAGTTGGGTTTTGTTGTGGCAATAACTTGTTTAATCAAAAACTGATAAAAGTATACCTAAAAGCTTCTTCCTGTTTTTCTTATCAAGTCATAAACTTGAAAACTTTGGAATCTCCTTTATCACATTTGGCCAGAACTTTGAACTTTATATTTTTGCACTGTAGTCAACAGCAGTGAGCAGTAAGTAATACAGCACTGAAAAATAAGAGTGGGCAGTCTACCTAACCAAGCAGTCGTTAGTTCTGAGGCCTTGCCTACGGAGATTCTGTCCCTTTGTAATGGTTCTTAATTAATATTGATGTTACTTTAGGATTGTCAGATTTAGCAAGTAAAAATAAATTTGAATTTTAGGGGCTGGCGTTTTGCATAGTGAATTAAGTCACATCCTGCAATGCTGGCCTCGCATATGGGTACCAGTTCAAGTCCCAGCTGCTCCACTTCTGACCCAGCTCCCTGCTAGTGCACCTGGGGAAGCAGTGGAAGATGACCCAAGTGTTTGGACCCCTGCCTCCATGTAGGAGCCTGGGATGAAGCTCCTGGCTTCAGCCTGGCAGAGCCCTGGCCGTGGAGGCCATTTGAGGAGTGAATCAGAGGATGGAAGATCCCTCTCTCTCTGTAACTCAGCCTTGTACATAAAAAGTAAATCTTTAAGAAAAAAATTTGGGCTGGCGCCGTGGCTCAATAGGCTAATCCTCTGCCTGCGGCGCCGGCACACCAGGTTCTAGTCTCGGTCGGGGCGCCGGATTCTGTCCCAGTTGCCCCTCTTCCAGGCCGGCTCTCTGCTGTGGCCCGGGAGTGCAGTGGAGGATGGCCCAAGTGCTTGGGCCCTGCACCTGCATGGGAGACCAGGAGAAGCACCTGGCTCCTTGGCTTCGGATGAGCGCGGTGCGCCAGCTGTAGCGCGCCGGCCTCACCGGCCATTGTGGGGTGAACCAACGGCAAAGGAAGACCTTTCTCTCTGTCTCTCTCTCTCACTGTCCACTCTGCCTGTCAAAAAAAAAAAAAAAAAACTAAATTTCAGATGAACAGGGAACTCTATTTTTTATTTTAGTATAAGACTGTCCCAAATATTGTATGAGATATATTTATACCAAGAAATTACTTCTAATTTATCTGGAATTCAGCTGTAACTGATGTCCTGCATTTTTTTTTTTTTTGGCAACCCTAATTATTTGCACTTATTGAATAGTGTAGGGGTCAGGCCTTCAGAGACTACAGAGTGCTGGAGGGGCTCCACATGTAACCAGGAAGTCACTCAAGGATGTGACAGGAGCAGCAGAAAGGGGACACTGCAGTAATCACCCTGGGTGGTGCTGGAGGTCCGGACCAGCAGTCGGGGACACAGACCCCTAACAGTTCCTTGTTGCTGCTGAGCCAGGTCATCAGCTTGTTCACAACCCAGTGCTGGTGGGAGGATGACACTGGAGCCCAGAGTCCGATGGCAAAATACATGAGAAATGAGACCGGAATAAAAATGACAAGAAATTAGGGTGGGGAGATCAGAGGTGAAAGAGAGGGATACAGAAGTAAGTGGGCCTATCCATGGACCCCAGGTGGGGCTGGAGTGGTGATGGTCCATCAGAGCAGGAGCCCTGGGGGCTCCAAACCCTTTGCCATCTTGAAAACCTCATAAGCTCTGCATTCTCCTGCCCCTCTGTTTGTAAGATGAGAGGGCTGAATGTGATACTCTGTGTCAGGATGTGATTCAAAAGCTACCCAGTGAGTCCCTCACCCTTGGAAGAGGAGGTATCCAGCTTCCCACACGGGTTCCTCTTGTCCCTGCAGCCTTATTCCCTCTCCCCAAAATCACCTCTGGGGGTCGGGCCAGTGTCTGCAAGAACATGCAATTTACACCCTAACGTTCAGTGTTTCTTGTAACCTGGTTTCTGGAAGGGGAAGGAAGTAGACTACTGCAAAGACTTCTATTTTTAAAATTTGTTTTCTTTGCACCGATTGTTGTGTAGATGAAAATAGTTGAGAAACCCTTCCAATATACTCTAAAAATGTCTTTTGTTCATTCTGATAATCTGAATGAATAAACTAGCACAGTTAGGGCCAGAGCTTCAGCTGCTGGGTATATCAGAGGCAGTTTGAACTTTGGAAGCATCTGGACACATTTTTTGTAGCCACATGGGCCTTCTAGGAAACTGCCATGTGGTGGGGAGTGATGCTGGTGGACCTGTGGTCATGACACGTGAGCATAAGTGTGCAGCTGCCATTATGTTTAATAATCCACTTAATAATCTTATTCTGTAAACTGCCAGTGATAAAAGAAGACACAATGGAAGCAAATTTACTATGTAGAACAGTGGTTGTGAAGCCTTTTGAAAATCTGATGAAGGGAACTCGCCCTCTTCCCAAATTGGAACCATACACAAACTTTCAGGCATAAAACAGCAGCTACCTTAGCTTATCCATATTTATCTCGCTTTTATACAGCTTTTAATTTTTCTTGTCCACTTACATTCTTACAAAACATGTATTTATTTGAGAGGAGTGGAGAGAGGGAACTCCTTTTTGGCTGACTCGATTCCAAATGCCTGCAACAGCCAGGGTTGAGCCAAGCTGAAGCCAGGAGCTGGGAAATTAATCTGAGTCTCCCACGTGAGTGGCATGGGCCCAGTTGCTGGAGTCGTTATTGCTTCCTTCTAGGGTGTGTATTCATGCAGGAAGCCGCAACTGGGAGCAGAGCCAGGACTCCAGCTCAGGCCGTCCGCTGTAGCCAAACACCCACTTGATATTTACATGCTTTATAAGTATTGGCGTGAACTTTTCAGTTCCTTTCTGCTTAAATTCTTATTCCATCCTCTTGATGACTGCTGCACAGTATTCCACCGAGTTAATGTACCTCTCTGATGCTAGATGGACCGGTTATTTTCAGCTCTGCACTTTACAGAGAATGCTGTAAATGACAGCTTTAAGTAGCTTTTCAGTCTTGGATTACTTGCCAAGGGTAGGTTCTCAGGGATGAGGGTAAGCACTCATTCTTTCATGACCCCATTAAGCACCTACTATATGCAAGGCTGGACCAGAAGCTTGGCCATTTCCATGACACTTGATATGCTTTGCCATTCTTTCCCAGTGTGCTAGAGGAACTACTTAACCATCAGTCAGCTCTGAATTGTCCAGCCCAACAGACCTGGTTACTCATCTGGGAATGGTTAGAAATAAACTAAAAGCAGAACAACAAAGGTAAATCTGAAGAAATGGTGACATATGGTTTATTGAGGTGCACGTGACTTTAGAACTCCTGGCCGATGCCGCAGCTCAATAGGCTAATCCTCCGCCTTGTGGCGCCAGCACACCGGGTTCTAGTCCCGGTCGGGGCGCCAGATTCTGTCCCAGTTGCCCCTCTTCCAGGCCAGCTCTCTGCTGTGGCCCGGGAGTGCAGTGGAGGATGGCCCAAGTGCTTGGGCCCTGCACTCCATGGGAGACCAGGAGAAGCACCTGGCTCCTGCCATCAGATCAGCGCGATGCGCCGGCCACAGTGGCCAATGTGGGGTGAACCAACGGCAAAGGAAGACCTTTCCCTCTGTCTCTCTCTCTCTCACTGTCCACTCTGCCTGTAAAAACAAAACAAAACAAAACAAAAAAAACTCCTGCTGTTGTAATTGTTGACAACATTCAGCCTTCTTTTGATGTGATAACGGAGAGGTGGCATTTTGACCAAACCAGAGGATTAGAGCACTGTATATGTTAAGCATCCTTGTAAATGACCAGAATATATTTAAAGCATCTAGAAAAAAATGGTTAAAGCAGAACTCCAGTACAGAGCCTTTAAAAAATTACTTGTTTATTTGAAAGGCAGAGTTACAGAGAGGAAGCGACAGAGAGAGGAGGGAGGTGTGGGTCTTCTATCTGCTGGATCACTCTCTGAGTGGCCACAACAGTCATATCTGGACCAGCTGGAAGCCGGGAGCCTGGAACTCCATCTGGGTCTCCCACATGGGTGGCTGGGTCCCAAACACTTGAGCTATCTAACACTGCTTTCCCAGGAGCATTAGTAGGAAGCTGGCTCAGAAGTGGAGCAACCGGGACTTGAACCTGTGCCTGTATGGATGCTGACGTTGCAGGCGGCAGCTTAACTCACTATGCCACAGAGCTGTCCCCAAGTACACAGCCTTATGAATGCTTCCAAAGTTATGTTTTGTGAATATTTATTAAATGCCTCGAATGTGTTAGGAAGACACATGTATTGCATATCCTCAGTTACTCTGTTAGTGGGTCGTGACAAGTGTCCACAAATCATTGCTGCAGCAGTCGTGGGTGCTGTGTGGTACATAGGAGCATCAGTATATGCATCTCCTCACCAGGGGTTTTATTATAGAGAAGCCCCTTTCATATCTTAAGAGAGGGAAACAGCAACTTACAGACTAGTTGAGACGAAACCTTAAATAACTTTAATGTGCGTTCAAATTGAATGATCGAAGGAAGTTTGCCCATGTGAATATGATATGGCTGGCTGGTTGGAGGGAAGTGGCAGGCTGATGGTTATTGAAAAGTCACTAGTTTCTTTGTCAACGTAGTTTTCATCATTGAAGGGGTAAAAATAAAACAGTAGAACTATGTATGCCGTCATTAGCACTAGCAGAAGCATGGTGTTGTAATAGGATCATCTGTCGCCTCAGCTAAGAGCAGAAGTGGTGGTCTGCTACTGTTGTTCACATCAGTGCACTCCCTGAGCCTAACTGCCCAGGTGCACTTGTCACACTGCTGGTTACTAACTGTATTGTGGAGCTTTAACCGCACTTGTACTTCTGTTCCTCAGGGAAATGTTGGGGAGATAATGACGCATAATTCATCGGGCCGCCAGACCCAGAAGGTGCTGCGCTATGTCCTCTTACCTTCTAGATAGCACTTGCTGCTGTCGTCTTCCTTCTTAAAACACTCTTTTCTGTCCTGAAACCCCCAGAATCCAGTCTTGCGTGTTGTATCTCCTGCTGCTGTTCATTGGTTCTTCTTGGCTCTTCTACCCAATTTCTAAATATTTGTTCTGGGGCCAGCGTTGTGGTGTAGTTGGTTAATCTGTCCTCTGCAGCGCTGGGTATATCATATGGGTGCCAGTTCATGTCCCAGCTGCTCCACTTCTGATCCAGCTCCCTGCTAATGCACCTAGGAAAGCTACAGAGGATGGCCCAAATACTTGGGTCCCTGCATCCATGTGGGAGACTCGGATGAAGTTCCTGGCTCCTGGCTTTGGCCTGACCCAGCCTTGGATGTTGTGGCCATCTAGGGAGTGAACCAGGAGATGGACAATCTCTGTTTCTGTGTCTCTCCCTCTCCTCCCCCTCAACTCTACCTTTCAAATAAATAAAATTAATCTTAAAAAGTTTGTCCTTTCTTTCTGTTTATCTGTTTCCATGAGGATCCATTAGTCTCATGATTTTAAATATTTATATGTCGACGAGTCCTTATGTGTCTTTAGCCCTGACCTATCCGGCTCAGAAGTCCCAGTTCATATGTCTAATTGCCTCCCAGGTATTAATCCTGGAATACGTCTTCAGCTGGATCGCTGTGGCTCCCCACTGAAGCACACAAGCAGATAAGGAAACTTTTTCTTTTCCCAGTCATCTCCATCTTGGATAAATGACCTGATTGACTAATCCTTGATTTTTTTCTCTTTGTCCCAAACATTCAAGCTAGCAGCAAGTACCACCTCGAGACTGTATTTTGAATCAGTCTTCTTCTGTCTGCTTTACTACCACTCTGGGCCCAGCTAACCTTGCCATACTTACAGCCATCTATCGTGTCCTTTCCTGTCTGTCCTATGATTAGCTCCTGGAGCAATTTCTTCTAAAAGCAGAAATCTCAGAGTGTCAATTCCTTGTTAAGATCCACTAGTGACTTTGCATTGCATGTAAGATAAAACCTAATTTCCTTCCAGTGCTTACACCTCTGGGATCTGTTTCCATCACTAGGAATATGGGTAATTGTGACTTTAGATTATAAGCTCTGTGAGGGGACAGATTTTTATCTGCTTTGATCTATGCCGGTTTCCCACTGCCTAGAACATTGTTTGCACACAATGGGCCACTCATTAATATTTGTTGAAAGAATGAGCATCTTTGGGCTATATGGGCTCCTAAGCATTTCTTCTTTCCTTTTCCCTTAAATAGAAAATCCAGCAGTAGGTTCTGAGGCAGTGTCTCCCTTTTTTCCCTTTCCACCTTCTATGCTTGGTCCACTCCCCCCTCTCCCCTTTCAGTCTTTCAGATCAGGGTATGTTTGACTCCTTAGGAGAAGATAGGTATGTAAGTACAGCAACGGAATGAAATTGGAGCCCTGAAAATAGCACCAACAGCATTTCAGAAATAAACATTTAGTGTAGAAATCTTGTAATACATACAGAAATTGTAGTAGAATCGTGGATCCTCAGCCCTCCATCATTCATCATCAGCTGTTACCAACTTATGACCATTCGTTGAGCAACCAGCATTTAACTTGAGTATTATTTGTGGTGAGGGAATGTCTAGTTTACAGAGGTATATGCCATGGATACTTTAAAAAATTTGTGGAAATGTGGAATTGGAAGATACTTATTTGGTTGCAGATGTTCTTTTTAAATTAATGCATAGTGTTTTGATAATTCGTATTTTCCATTAACTTTTTCAAGACCTCCTTGCATGCATGGATTTCAAATAATTCTTTTTACTCCTATGAACTTATTTTTTAAATACTGGCTTCTGGGGCTAGTGTTGTGGTATAGCAGGTTAAGCTGCCCCCTGTGACACCAGCACCCATATGGGCAGCAGTTCAAGACTCGATTGGTCCATTTCCAATCCAGCTCCCTGCTAGTTGAGCTCCTGCACCAACGTGGGAGACCTGGAAGAAGCTCCTGGATTCCGCCCGGCCCAGCCCCAGCAGCTTTGACCATTTGGGGATTGAAACAGTGGATTGAAGATCTGTCTGTCTGTCTGTCTGTCTCTCTCTCTCTCTCTCTCTCTGTAACTCTGTCTTTCAAATAAATAAAAAAAAGTGTGTTTAAAAAAATACCATCTTCCATGCGTTTTTTGAGTCCCCT
This sequence comes from Sylvilagus floridanus, assembly GCA_949820135.1. NCBI lineage: Eukaryota > Metazoa > Chordata > Mammalia > Lagomorpha > Leporidae > Sylvilagus > Sylvilagus floridanus. The sequence goes on along the minus strand of OX463228.1, from coordinate 17,597,926 downwards.
GATATCTTAACCTGATCATTATTACTGTTCTGTAAATGAGCTGAGGACAGATTAGGCTTGATTTGAAGGATGTTAGGAATATTCTAGAGTATCTTTTCCAGTTCATTTTTTTTTCCTGTGAGCATCTGGGGTCTCACCATTGGTTCAATCATCAGGTTGCAAAATGCAAGTGAGCCTGAGAAGGCACGTATGGGAAGCTCACCTGCAGTCGCTTGTATCGTAATGTAAATTGGTAATTAGAAGCATGCTTCACTGGTACATAAGCAAGAACAGGCTCTGATGGAAGGTATCAAGACAACGGGGCCCAGGGTGAGGGTGGCCAAGTAAGGGCAGGGAGCCCTGTCCAGGAGCCTGGGAAGGAGCTGCTGTCCTCCTCTCCGGCTTTGCCTGGCGGCCTGGCTCAGTCTGTCCCAAGAGGGTCTTGCTGCAGTTTGGGGATGCTCCCTAGCTGGCCACGAGGGCCCTGGAAGGCAGTCCAGAAGGGGCTTCCAGTTAACTCTGCTGCTTGTTTATTTTTAGGTATCTTGCAATATATTCAGAACTCTCCCTCCTAGTGACAGCAACGAGTTTGATCCAGAAGAAGATGAACCTACCCTTGAGGCATCCTGGCCACACTTACAGGTACATTGAACTACCTTTGTTGTAAAAGAAATAGCCATTAGCCCATTAGCTGATGAGCATGGGAGTTCCTGGAAGGCCTTTATTCACCCAGGAGTCAGCTTGGTCGACATGAGTAGAACGCTGGAGCATGCTTTTTATGTTTCTTTCTCTTCGTAATGGGAACGGCAGAGGTTAAAGAGCACGTTTCAATGGGATGCCTTGGTGTGGGCCCTTCCCCGTGGTGCGGGCCCAGCCTGCAGCTCCTGCCTTTGTGCGAGCCTGTCGGTGATCCCGCCCGCTGGAGCCTCAGACAAGGACAGAACCATTTCACATTAATATTAGCTGGATGTGATTAGGTCACAGAGTACATATCTCATTTTTAGCAGTAGCTCACCCTGGGGACGTTGTGTGCCTGTCCTTATGATAATCATAACTGTGTCTCTTTAGAACAGTCTAGCAGGGCGGCACTGGACCGCAGCAGCTGTTTCTTTTGCAGCGTTGTAAGGAAGAGCAGCAGCTGGAGAAAGCTTGGGGGCAGGCCAGTTCTGTTCTCTCGCACCGCGAAGGCTGTGTTTTCCAGCCCCGCTCAGGTGCAGGGATAGGTCGGGGCCTCGTACGTCTCTGTTTCCAGCACTAGACCCATCTGTATGGTATTGACCTTTACATCCTGGCCATTTTACAGCTCCTCCCCTCCTGGCTGCCTTCCCTTGTGACCAGCATTTCTCAGAATGTTAGCAGAGATGGTGGAAGAGGTTCTTCGTGCAAGGAAGAACTCAGACGTGAGACAGGAGTGGGAGACAAGGCAGCAGGGTTGAATGGGGTGGGGCATCCATCCTCTCTGGATAGCAGTCTGAGAGCGCTCAGCCATCCGGGCTGGGGTTAGCACAGTTACGTGGCTTCATGGAGAGGGTACGTGCCAGCCAGGAGAGCATCTCAGGAGAGAGCTGAGTGCCGAGTGGAGAAAAGTACTCCTGCTAGACTGAGAAACGTCTCAGGAGGGACTGCGCATGCAGTCTGTATGCAGATGGGGCCTTATAAGGGAATGGGGTCCAGCTCCTCCCATTTTTCTTTTCCCCCACTCTCTTCTCCTGGGCAGGGCATTTGCTGGATGGGAAATAGGTAAAATCCCTCCCAAGGTTTTCTTGCGGGTGTCAGTGGACTGGGGAGCCCACTTAGCACTGGGCGGGGAGGGGTCTCCTGGGGTTTATGCCTCGGGGCTAAGGCTGGAAACACCGGTAAAGCTACCAGGGTATGGGCAAGATTTTTTGTTTTTTAAGATTTATTGATTTATTTTGAGAGAGTTGGAGGGAGAGAATGAATCTTCTATCCACTTTTTTACTCCCCAGCATCACTGGATCAGGCCAAAGCTGGGAGCCAGCGTCTTTATCCAGGTCTCATGTGAATAGCATGGGCTCAAACACTTGGACCATCTCCCCCTGCTCTTCCCAGGCACTAGCAGGGAGCTGGATTAGAAGTGGAACAGCTGGGACATGAACCAGCACCCATATGGGATGCTGGCCACAGGCTGCGATGTTTAGCCACCAAGTCCCAGCTCGGCCCTGTGCAGTATGGTGAGCCATACTAGACTGCTGCGTCCCTTTGCACAAGGGCTTTTTTTCCCAAAGGCCCCTCATGCACACACAGGCTCATGTCTCAGCTTCCTACCTGGCAGAAGAGCCGAACAAGGAGACTGGGATAGATTGAACCCCAGAGCCATCTTTCCATGAGTCATCATCCTCAGAGTGGAGGTGACCAATACCAAGGAGGGAAGGGTGGAGGGTAGCAGTGTAACCCTGTGCGTTCTCACCCCCAGGCAGAAGCGGCTGTCTTTGTAGAAGTGTCCTCAGGGTTCCTAAATGACCTTTGGAAGATTAAAAAAAAAATCCAGCCAGCAGGGAGATAAGACCTGAAGATACTCTGCTTACTTTTCCCCTCATAAATTTTTGACAAACATTTGCATGTTTGCCTGTTGTGCTTTGGCAATTCAGGGTTGCTACAGATACCCATGTATATGTCGTATGAGAGCTTTGGGGGGCTCTCTTTTATCAGTTCCAACATAGGCATTTCATGCATATGTATTCATGCTCTCAGAGTGGGTAAATTAGTTGACATTATAATTGATTTACTCTCTTAGTTTTTTTTTTTTTTCCTAAGTTGCCAGACATGCTGTCTGCAACCTAAAAATCTGTAAAACTATTTGTGCTTTGGGCCGGCACCGTGGCTCAACAGGCTAATCCTCCGCCTTGAGGAGCCGGCACTCCAGGTTCTAGTCCTGGTCGGGGCGCCAGATTCTGTCCCGGTTGCCCCTCTTCCAGGCCAGCTCTCTGCTGTGGCCCAGGAGTGCAGTGGAGGATGGCCCAGGTGCTTGGGCCCTGCACCCCATGGGAGACCAGGAGAAGCACCTGGCTCCTGCCATCGGATCAGCGCGGTGCGCCGGCCACAGCGGCCATTGGAGGGTGAACCAACGGCAAAGGAAGACCTTTCTCTCTGTCTCTCTCTCTGTCCACTCTGCCTGTCAAAAAAAAATAAATAAATAAAAAAATAAAAAAAAAACTATTTGTGCTTTTCATAGGCACCTCTCAGGCTGTGATGCAATGCAAAACAAGAATTGTTCTTCTGAATGGTGGACTTCTTGTCAGGTCTCAGCTGTGATGTGTGGCACCAGCTCTTGGGATTGCAGTTTAGAGTGAAAGAAGAGACTTTGGTTTCTTCCTTTGTTGTCTTCTTTCTTTAAATCTCCCTGGGAAAGTCCCATGCCTGATGATGGAAAAGCCAGGAAGAGAAATGTCTTCCTAGCTTCAGCTTCTTGTGTCTTCTCTGTGTCCCAAAGAAGAGAGAACAGAGCACTCCCCACACTGGGAAGAGCTTTTAGCATGCTCTAAAATCACACTACCATAGGTACCGATTTCCTGTACAGTTCAGTGAAGTTTAACTCAGTACTTAACAACTCTAGAAGACATAGGGCCAAATTAATTCCTGAAGCTATTAGATTGAATTCTGGCACGAAAAAAGCTCTAGCTTACGCTGTCATTCCAGCAGGAATAGTATGAATCATTGGTTCATCCGAAACCCTAAAGTCAAGGCAGCCTTGAAGAGTGGTGATGAGGCCTGGCGCCCTTTGGGATATGAAGTCGTAAACCGTGTTACAGAACAGGCTGGGTTCATCTGTATTGACGTCCTGTTCGAGCCTGTAATCCTCACCCCTTCTTCTTTAGCTCAGGGGGAGGAAGTGACCCACTAAGTCTTGGTAGGTGTAGGCCTTTTACTCTTAACTGCACAGGTCAGGCGTCCTTGGTAGGAAAGTCAGCCGGTGGGAGCAGGTGCATCTGTTGCACTGTGGGTGTCTCTGGGCAGCTTCCTGGCTGGTTTTGTGAGTCCTGTGTTTTCCCTTGTGGGTGTTAGTCACAAGATGGGTCACCTTTCTGTTTTCACTGATAGCTGGGTCAGTACTGACAGAGCCCTCGCTGTTCACGATAGGTCATCCCCGTGATGATCCCTCGTCACTGAATTCAGCATTTTACTTTTTAATTGAGCTAACGGTCTCTTTTCCGACTGAAACACGTGTGGTCTTAGACCTTTTCACTTTGTAAAAACTCCGTGAGTAGCAGTGTGTTTCCTTTTCTGGATGACATTTTACAAGAAAGTGGAGTGTACAGGGGGACTTTAAAAAGCTTGTGGGAACTGGAATAAAAAGATAAGTTCATTATGCTGCAGAAAATGTTGGAATTGTATATAGTGGTTGGTCTCCAAAATGTTTTTAGAGAATGTGTATTATGAGAAACTGCATGGACTGAAACTTTTTTTTTTCTTTTGCATAAAATGAATATCTTAATTCCATTTCCCATGGGCTTTCTGAGTATAGTGAACAACAACACAGCATTGGGATGCAGTTCTTGGGTTGTTAGTGCCATTGCCTCGTTAGCTTATCAATCTTGTTTCAGGTTCTCTGATCTTGAAAAAAATGGCAATTTGTTGAGTTTTGTGTAGTGTCAAAGAAGAATATCTACAATAGACTATTAAAATACTCTGTTTTTCCAGCTACTAGATCTGTGTGACTTGAGTTTCTTTATATGCTTTGATCAAAGCAGTATGTCACAACAGATTTAATATATAGATATTAATCTATCTTTTATTAAGCCAGCTATTAAAGTGGTTACAAAAATATAAAACAGTGCCCCTCTTCTCATTGTTTTGGAAAATAAAGTTATTTTTCACAAAAAATTATTTTAACAACTAAAGCATTTTAAATTTTCTGTTTTTATTTCTAACTTGAGACATTTTATATATACATATATATATATATCTTACATATATCTCATATAGACAAAAAAGTGTTTTGGGATCCTGATTAAATTATAAATATAAGGGATCAAGGCCAAAAAGTTTGCAAATGGTGTTGAGAGCGGTAGTGATGAGGATACATTTCAGTCACTGCGCAGAAGGTTTGGTATTTATCACTGCATTTATAGGGTTTATCCTCCCCTTTATGAAGTTGTAGAAACAGTGTCAGAGCTGGACTTGCAATGTAGCATCTGTCTCTTAACCTATTTAAGTGTTGGGTTCACATACTGTAATGTACTACGGGAGGACCTAATACAGATGTGTTATACAGAGAGGACTCATAGTGCGCCCTTGGCGTGTTCTCGGGACACTCTTGGGAGTGACTGTTTGCAGCTGACAGTATTGTGCCACTCTACTGTGCATTGCTTGGAGCAGTATCAGCTGCTGTAAACTTTCTGGAAATAACTTTGTTAATGAATATCTAAAGCCTTGAGTGTTTTGATATCTTTTTTTCCTAGAAATTCCACTTAGAAGTATTTATTCATGAAAGAATTGAACAAATGTATACTAATGTACCTTGTATAATGCACATTATGCCATAAGTTGGTAGAGAAATAATTCAGAAACTACTTAAATGTTTAAGCATAGGAGATTCGCTAGATTAGTTATGAATAATGGAAATCATTATACATTATGTATGATGCACTGTAGCTACTAGGAATGATGGTTCAGGTAATTGTTGACATAAAGTGTTTACAATGTATTGTTTAAGTGGAAAAATAATTTAAAGAACTATATAGGAATGCATTATAGTAAATTATATATAGAATATACAACATACATTAAATATACATACTATACATATATCAAAGATACATGCATTAAAGTGGTAACAGTAGTAGTCTCTGAACGGTAAGATTATAGGGAAATTTCTGTACTTTTTATGGCTGTATTTCTGATTTTTAATTACTTTTAGAGATTTATTTAGTTATTACAAAGGAAGAGGGAGAGACAAGGAAGGAGGGTGAGAGACAGAGATCTTCCCATCTACTGGTTCACTTCCCCAAATGGCTGCAATGGCCAGAGCTGGGCCAGGCCTAAGCCAGGAGTTTCTGGGTCTCCCATATGGGTGCAGGGGCCCACGCACTTGGACTCTCTTCCTCTGCTTTCCCAGGTGCATTACCAGGGAGTTGGATTGGAAGTGGAACAGCTGGACCTTGAACCAGCGCCCACATAGGGTGCTGGCGCTGTAGACGGCAGCCTAGCCTGCTGCACCATGGCACCGCCCCTGATTTTTAATTTTAATAGTTAAAAAAACATAGCAACTGTTAGCCACAGGAAAGGCTGGGATGACTTGTTGATTGATACTGAAGCCCAGCTTTCTAAATCCTGTCAGTTGTAGTCTTACAGGCTTTCATGGTTTTAGTCCTTATCTTAGTGAATCATAATTTTAGATGAACTGTTTTCTGTTTCTTACAGCTTGTATATGAATTTTTCATACGATTTTTGGAAAGCCAAGAATTCCAACCCAGCATTGCCAAAAAATATATAGATCAGAAATTTGTATTACAGGTAAGCAAATTCTTGTGGTTGTGTTCTTTAACTTTGTATAGTTCACCAGATTTTCTCTTGCAATGACAGTTATAGCACCATATAAGTATATGTATGTATGTATGTATATATGTTAGTTTCCTTTAAGAATAACAGGTGCCTTTTTAATTTCTTTGTGGTGGGAATTAATTGCATTTTGCACAGCCATGAATGCTAATGCTTAAATCTTTGTGGTTTTCTTTCTTGAAGTTTAATTATAAAGGAATTTCATTTATATAACCCTGGTTTGTGTGAATATTTATACAGCTTAAAAATTTGTATTTGCATAAGGATTCCTAAAGAACTGGTAGTACATCTGTTAAAGCTGAGTAGGCAGGTTCATGCTGTGGTGTGTAAGTAACCTGTAGTAACCAGAGGCTGGGTATCAGTGAGCTTTTACCACCAGGAAACAGCAGTCCCACACTCGGGGATTCACTCTGACCTGTCCGTTTGGAGCCTCTCAGGGAATCTACCTTTGCTGTCTTCTCGTCTTACCGTTTATAACCATTGGCCATCCCTTCCCTTTTATTCGAGATGGTTTTCTCATGGCCCTGAATTTTGAGGCAGTAAGCCCTTCCACTTGTTTATCTGTACAGACAGGTACTTGACCACCGTGGTGTATAGGCTGTTGTAGTTGCTTTCTGAGTGACACAGGAGGCACATTGTTAGGAAAAAAGTAAATGTCTGTATCCTCGTGGGCAACAAGTAGAATTTCAGCTTTTGAGTGTGTGACCCATGACAGATTCCTAGGGTTCAGTTCAACAGAATACCAGAGGCAGGCCAGCTTCAGACTTCGGAAGGCCACGCAGGCACCTCTGCACCCTGGGTAATGTGGCTGAGTGGGCGGGAGCTTTGGTGTGTGAGCTCATCAGCTCCCGCATGCCGACAGTCCACATTCCCTGAGGTCACAGGGCAGATCACTGAACCCTTCTGCACATTCAGGGTGCTTTGGTGCCCCACTGGCTAATTGTGGCTCACACCTTGACATCAGAGGCTTTAGGGGAAGGAGGATGGAGCTGACGTACAGAGATATGCAGATAGCGCACCAGCATCCCTGGATTGCGGGTTTAATTGGTAGATCAATACAGATCTTTTGACCAAGGAAGCAGACATCATTTCAGAAAACCTAAACTAGAAGTAATAGATCTGTGCTTTGTGTTGTAAAACCCTTGCATGTGTGTGGTGCTGTATAGTTGTCAGAGCTCCTGTTACATGTATTATTTGATTTGTACAACAGTCTTCTAGAATAAAATTGGCTAAGTTTTTAAGGCACATTTTCTAGGTGAATAAACTGAGGTCTCAAAAGATGATCAAGTGTGCCCAAGCACATTTCCTATTTTGGTTTTCTGTCCATGATGCCCCAGTGCTGCTTGTGAGTCCCTTCACTTTGGCCTGGAGTGACAAGAGAGGAGGAGCCTCTTTTTATTAAAGATTTATTTGTTTTTAATTTTTAATTAGTGTTTAACAGATTCTGTGTGCTTTGTAGATAGAATTCTAAGAACATCATGCTATTCCCTCTCTCTCCCATCCCTCCCTCTCTACCCCCCCTTTTACCTTTCTTCCTTCTTCCCTTTATTTTTTAAAATTTTTGAGATAACTTATTTTAAATTCGCATTATAGTAAAAAGGCTTAATACTTTGCAAATTAAGAAGTTTAACAAGTAAAAAGCAAAAAACCCATAGTTTAGAGGAAATATAGACAAAGGTTGTAAATAGTAATTGAATGGAAAATGACCATTTCACCCATATACAGTAAATTTTAAAGTAATCCCAGATCATTAAAACTATAGTAGTGTAACAGTCTTTCTTTCTTTTTTATTTTTTGACAGGCAGAGTTAGACAGTGAGAGAGAGAGACAGAGAAAGGTCTTCCTTTTCCGTTGGTTCACCCCCCAAATGGCTGCTACGGCTGGCGTACTCCGCCAATCCGAAGCCAGGAGCCCGGTGCTTCCTCCTGGTCTCCCATGCGGGTGCAGGGCCCAAGCACCTGGGCCATCCTCCACTGCCTTCTCGGGCTACAGCAGAGAACTGGCCTGGAATAGGAGCAACCGGGACAGAATGCAGCACCCCAACTGGGACTAGAACCTGGGGTGCCGGCGCTGCAGGTGGAGGATTAGCCAAGGGAGCCGTGGCGCCGGCCGAGTAGTGTAACATTCTTAACCATTGATTTGACAAAGGTATAAAACAAAGTTTTACAAAACTGTGCTTATGGGGCTGGCACTGTGGCAGGTAAAGCTGCCGCCTGCAGTGCCGGCATCCCATGTGGACATTGGTTTGAGTCCTGGCTCCTCCACTTCCAATCTAGCTCTCTGCTTTGGCCTGGGAAAGCAGTGAAAGATGGCCCAAGTCCTTGGGCCCCTGCACCCATGTGGGAGACCTGGAAGAGGCTCCTGGCTTCAGATCAGCTCAGCTCAGGCTGTTGTGGCCATCTGGGTTGTGAACCAGTGGATGTAAGACTCCTCCCCTCTCTGCCTCTCTGTAACTCTGCCTTTCAAATAAATCTTTAAATTAAAAAAAACTATATTTGCAGCAACTGATACACACAAACTTTCTTCTTCTTCTTTTTTTTTGTTGTTGTTGTTGATTTTTGAGTTTTAGCTCCCACATATAAGGGAGAAGATGCAGTATCTGTCTTTCTTGGTCTGTCTTATTTCACTCAGCAAGATGTCCTCCAGTTGTGTGCATTTGCTGCAAATGGTGGAATTTCATTCTTTTTTTTATAACTGAATAATATTCCATTGTGCATCAATGCCACATTTTGCTATCCATTCATCTGATGGTAGACACCTTGGTTGAATCCAAATTTTGGCTATTGTGAACAGAGCCGCTATAAACATGGTGGTGCAGGTGTCTCTTGGACACACTGTGTTCAAGTCTTTTGGGTAAATACCCTGCAGTGGGATTGTGGGATCATGCGGCAAGTCTGGTTCTAATTTTTAAAGAAATCTCCACACTGCTTTCCACAGTGGCTGCACTAACTCACGTTCCCACCAGCAGTGTGGACGTGCTCCTCTTTGTCCACATCCTCGCCAGCATTTGCTGCTCTGTGTCTTGGATTTTAGCCAGTGACGGGGTGAGGTGATGCCTGATGTGGTCCTGGTTTGCGTGTCCCTGGTGCCTTGTGATGCTGAGCACTTTTCCATGTATCTGTTGGCCATTTGTGTCTCTTCTTGGAGAGCTGTTTTTGCGGTCCTTCTCCGTTTCCCAGCTGGATTGGTGGTTTTGTTGTTGAGCCTTTGGAGTAGCTGATTTATTCAGGATACTGATCCTTTGTCAGAATGGTGGTTGGCAAGTATTTTTTCCCGTTCTGTCGGATGTCTCCTCACCCTGTCGTTTCCCTTGCTGTGCAAAAGCTTCTGCGTTTGATACAGTCGCGTTGGTTTAGTTTGGCTTTTGTGTAGCCCTTGTGTTGAAACGCTGATGAAGAGGCAGGGTTCTTATGTGTTTGGCAAATGGATGTGCCTGCGGGAATGACCTAGTGATGCCACAGAAGAGCCTGTGTTCAGCTGACGTGGAAACACGTGTGAAGCCAGTGCTTACACAGAGTCTACAGGGCCAGTCCTGCATGCTCTTCCTGGCTGACAGATAGATCCTGAAGACGGGAAAGCCCGCCACAGGCGCACAGGCACATCCATGCTGGGAAAGGACTTGTGGGCTGCACGTTCTGGTTCTTTCCCCCGTGGTCCAGTCTCCTCTGAGCACTTTTCAGTGAAGGAAAGCTGTGCACTTAGGCAGGCTCTTCCGCTTTTGTTAGAATGTTCTTTTTATGTCTAGCCTCCTTATATGGAGGCCTGATTTTCCCAGAGTGGTCTCAGTATACTGCTAGCCCAGAAATAACCTTTCAGGTGTTGGAAAACTGGTTCTGTGTTCACATGTTGTTCTCTAGGTCAGTGGTGAGTCTGGTGTCCAGGTGTCCACAGATGAGGTAGACTGGGGCCTATTAAAGGTGGCCTTGGCTCCCCCTTATTTGGTTATTACCAGTCTCTTATCCCCCTCCTCTTTGGGAAACAGAAATCTAGATTTTTATGTCACATTTTCTGATGCTGATAAATTCTCTTTAGGATGAGCTCCGCCCGTTTGCTTTCTGGGTCAAGCCCAACAGCTGTTGAGTATCAGTTCTCTGCTCTAGACTGAGTGTGGAGTCGGCCTTTCTGCATTTGTCACTTCTTGAGGCCTCCAGCATCTTCTGGATGTGTCCATGTGTCTTCGTGTAGAACACGTAGATCAGAGTGAGCGCTCTGAGCCTGCTCAGTCCAGCACGTCCTGGAGTTGGGTTTTCCATTCCCTTGTCTGGATGTCTCAAAGGTTTCTTAAAGGGAACGTCTCATTAGCATTTCTTGCTGTTGTATGATGTTGACAACCGATGTCAAACTTGGGTTCTTGTGTCCAGTGTGATGGCCCAGAGGGTTAAGAACTTGCCAGGTGCTGGCAGCCTGTATGATTGAGTCCCAGCTGCTCCACTTCCTGCTAGTGCATTTGGGAGAGCAGCAGCAGATGGCCCAAGTGCTTAGGGCCCTGCACTCACATAAGCGACCTGCTTGGAACTCCAGTCTCCTGGCTTTGGCCTGGCCCTGCCCTGGCTACTCAGCCATTCGAAGAGTGAACCACTGACAAGATGTCTATCTATCTCTCTTTCTCTCTCTCTCCCTCCCTCCCTCCCTCTCCCACTCTTTCCCTTTCTCCCTCTGCCTCTGTAATTGTGCCTTTCAAATAGATAAATAAATTTTTTAAAAAGCCAAAAAAACCCTTGATTGACTTGATTGACTTGATTGAACTTTATGCATGTTGCTGTTAGGGCATGTTCCTCCTCCCCCCCCCCCCCTTTAAAGATTTATTTATTTGAGAGGCAGAGTTACAGATGGAGAGAGGAAGAGACAGAGAGAGAGGTCTTACATCCACCGGGTCACTCTCCAAGTGGCTGCAATGGCAGGAGCTGATTCGATTTGAATCCAGGAACCAAGAGTTTCCTCTGGGTCTCCCACATGGGTACAGGGGCCTAAGCATTTGGGCCGTCTTCCACTGCTTTCAGAGGCATGTTAGCAGGGAACTGGAATGAAAGTGGAGCAGCCAGGACTCAAACCAGCACCCATATGCCAGGGCTGTAGGCGGAGACTTAACTCACTATGCCACATCACCGTGCCCCCCTTATTGTTTGTTTTTGTAGTTTGTTCTTTCATCTAAGTGAGGGCTTGACAAATATTCCTGTGTATATTAATCCTTTTTCTGTTGCTAATATAATTCTAGAGACTGGATAAATTGTGGAGAAAAGTGGTTTGTGTTGGCTCATGGTACTGGTACAAGGTTGGGGGACTGTGGGGCTGTGTGTCGTAACTGCTGTTTTGCTGACAGAGTACAGTGATGGTACAGGGCACCACGTGCTGACACAGATGGTGAGTTTGTATATATCCTCTGGCCTCTCCCTCTTTCTCATTTAAAAAGGCCACCAGTGTTTAGTCATGGGGCCTCCGTCCTGATCACTGGTCAGAGGCCTCATCTTTAAAGTTACCCTGAGTTTCCACTGTGTTAATACCTCACAATGGGAATAAACTCCAGCATGGGTTTCAGAGGGGGCAAACCATATTGAAACCATTGCACTATGTGTTACGATTTCATCTTTAGAGGTCTTTTTAGATCTTTACATTGTCATCCATCCACTTTATTCACTGTGTCTTCCATCTTTCTGATATCTGACTTTTTTTTTTTCCTTTTAATGTGCAAGGCAGTGAGGAAGAGACAGAGAGGTTGCTCCTCCATTCCCTGGTTCACTCTCCAGGTGGCTATAACAGCCAGCTTTGGGCCAATATGAAGCCAGAAGTCAGGACCTCCATCCTGACCTTCCACCTGGTGGCACTACCTAAGTACTAGGCTCATTAGCAGGTAGCTGGATTGGTAGTGGAGTAGCCAGGACTTGAACTGGTGCTGAGATGGAATGCTGGTGTCACATGGCGGTGGCTTAACCCACTGTACCACGACTCCAGCCTGACACCTGTCATCTTTTTACATTTGCTAACTGTTGGCATCATCTAAGTCATTTATCACAATCATTGACTTAGCCAGGACTGAGAGTAGAGGACTGGGACATGCCTTTAAATACTTCTTACTTCAACACAAATTCATTCATCAGTAATCTTTGAATTCTGTCATTGAACCAGTTAGAAATGTTGTCATCCTTTGCATTTCTTGACTTTGTTGCATTTTTTTAGGAGAGCATAGAGACTTGATTAAATGCTATGTTTACAGCATTCTCTTCCTATCTGGGCCTTATAACTTTTTTTCTTTTTAAAGGTTTATTTGAAAGGCAGAATTATGGGGAGAGGGAGAGAGAAAGAGATCTTCCATCTGCTGGTTCACTCCCCAAATAGTTGCAATGGCCAGAGCTGGGCTGATCCAAAGCAAGGAGTCAGGAGCTTCTTTCAGGTCTCCCACGTGGGTGCAGGGGCTCAAGGACTGGGATCACCTCCCACAGGGAGCTGGATGGGAAGTGGAGCAGCTGGGACTCGAATCAGTGCGCAAGTGGGATGCTGGCGTTGTGGACGGTGGCCTGACCCACTGTGCCACAGTGCCAGCTCCAGGACTGGTAAAGGTGTTCTGAAAAGGAATGCTGCTCATCTTCGTGTGAATTGGTGATCCTGATGAGCTGCTTCCTCTAAATGCTTATAAACCAGGGAGTTTTTCTTCTGTGCTAGGGTTTTGTCAGAGACCAGAAGCGGAGCATACTTAGTGAAGGCCATCTGAGAACTTTACATCTTTAGCCACTTCCTTGTTTTCCCACCTTTGCCTTCAATACCTTCCTCTGCTGGATCTGTGGATGAACTCGACCTGTGGACCAGGGCTCTCTCCAGACGCTAAAGAAGAGCACAGTGTGCTATGAGTAGCCTCAGCAGCGTCCCTTGAGTGGTACTTGAATGAGTCCTGACCAACCAATACATTTGACTGCCTTGTTGGGACAAACCCTGGGTGCCTGGTAGCTCCCATTTTCCAGAACAGCCAATTCCTTCTCGTTGCAGTCAGCAAATTGTCTTCCTGCCCCTCTTCTTACCGACTTCCCTGGGATCCCGAAACCTTCTGAGAGTGGTGGGCCCTCCGTCCCCTCCCTCAGTTCTCCTGAGCTCCGTTCCTGTGTGGTTTGGCCCTCGTTGGTCCTGCTGGGGAGGAGTGGGCCTCTGGAGTTGGAGGACTTGTGAGCCTCTGTCCCCAGGCCTCCCCTGCCCTTCGGCTGGCAGGTCCTGCCCGCTTCTGTATTCTGTGGTCGGGTCTTGTTCACATCCTCGCCTTTTCCTGTTTGCCCACCTGCAGACACCCTTCGTGCCCCCAGATCCTATCTGTGTTTTGTACCCAAGCTCGGATCTCTTACTGGCCGTAAGCCTTTATCCTTGTCCTTTGGTTAAGCAGGTTGGCATGTATTTTGTTTCTTTTCTTTGGATAAACTTTCTATTTTCTATAGATATTTAATGATCTCAGAGTTGTAGTTGTCTCAAGTTAAAACACCCTCATTCAGGTAGATGTAATTTACTGTAGCCATGAGATGTAAGTGTATTTTCTGTAGCAGCTAAGTGTATTTTTTACAGTCTTTTCTGATTTTCATTCCTCTGTCAGTGAACACAAAAGCAGAATCAGAATCGAGCCATTTCCAAGCCATGATGTAGTGGAAAGTTAGGAAGCCCTGGGACTGCACGACTCCCCTGTGTGCTGTAAGTGTATTTTAGGAGCTGAGAATGTGAGCTGTGGGGTCAGATGAAACTGCATTCAAACCCTGGCTTTTCTTGACTTTTAGTGAGTCTGTGCACTTCCTGCTCAGGCCTGGAGTTTTTCCGTTGCTGACATGAGGCATAAGTGAAATACTGTTAAGTAAACTAGGAGGCTCCCTAAAATGGACAGCTCCGTTACAAAGGCAGGATCCCTACCGCAGTCTGAGGCAGGTATGGAGCTCCCTGGGTGGTTACTAACCACTCTGAGCCTCGTTTCTGTGCAGTGGTGATGAGACTCACCTCTTCTGCAGGGAGTCACAGCAAGTAGGCTTCTTTGGAGGTCACATGAGATGATTTGAAAAGTGTCTGCTGGCGTAAGAGTGGCTCATTAAGTATTATTTTTTTCACGTCTTAAAATTATCTGCCCACATTGGTAGGATATCTTATTTTCTTGATTCCAGTGTTAATTTTAAAATTTCTAACGTGAAACAAAATTTAAGAATTCCTGTAAAATTTACACTAAGCAGCCAGCGCCATGGCTCACTTGGTTAATCCCCGCCTGTGGCGCCAGCATCCCACATGGGCGCCGGGTACTAGTCCCGGTTGCTCCTCTTCCAGTCCAGCTCTCTGCTGTGGCCCAGGAAGGCAGTGGAGGATGGCCCACGTGCTTGGGCCCCTGCACCCACATGGGAGACCAGGAAGAAGCATCTGGCTCCTGGCTTCGGATTGGCACCGTAGCGGCCATTTGGGGGGTAAACCAATGGAAGGAAGACCTTTCTCTCTGTTTCTCTCTCTCTCTCTCACTAACTCTGTCAAATAAATAAATAAATAAATAAGTTACAGTAAAGCTTTGCAAAGCAGGCTTGACTAAATGCAAGAATGTGACATGATCTAGATGGGAAGACTTGTCAGCGCAAGGACGAGGACAGTCGTGCCACCCCCCCAAGTAATTTATCCATGTAGTGTGCTGCTAACGAAAATTCTAGTCTTTGTAAAAAATTTCCTGGAAACAAATTTTTGAAAAAGTTGATTAATGATGTGGTATTTTACATAGTAGATAATAAGACATTCTATAAAGATATAGTAATTAAAACAGATATGGTATTGGAACAGGAGAATGGAAAAGACCCTTCCAAATTTGCTGTAAAACCCCATAAGAAGATGTGCTAATAGATAAATCATAGGTAAATCCATTCACTCATTCATACATATGTGTGCTAAATTGATTTAACTTTTCTGAAAAGGAAATGTAATAGTATTGTCAACTTAAATTTTTGACTCAGAAATTCCTTGAAGAAATAATCAGATAGATATGTACACACAAAGTTATATGTATATATGTAATATATATGCACATACATAATACAAAGATATTGAATACATCATTGTTAATAATTATTAGAGAATTGGAAACAGCTTAAAAGTCTCTCAGTAGGAGTTGATTGAATAAACTGGCCATTGACAGTCCATATTATAATTGATCATCATCAGTTAGTAAAGAGAAAGTGAGAGAGCTACATATGATCTGTTTTTAAGTGAAATATGCATGTTACAGAACAGTGATTTTTGAGCCTGGGTGTGATGTTTCTAGGGAAAAGTAATGTTTGTTGTTTGTCACAGTCCATCTGGACTGCTGTAGCAGAGTGTCTGGGACTGGGTAGTGGGTTAGGACAGGACCCTATTTCTGATAGCTCTGAAGGCTGGGATGTCCCGGACCAGGGGATAGTACTGAGTGAGGGCCGCTGACCACGGTCTCGTGTGGTGGGCAGTGAAGGGCAAGAGAGGCTGAGCCCACTCCTTTTACTCTTCTTGATCCGCTGTCTTCGCTTCTTCAGATCGTGGTGTTGCGGGTAGACTTTACTACACATGAATTCTGGGGGACACGCTCAGACCATAGAAATATGCACTGATAATTTTGCAAGGAGAAACAGACATTGTTTTCATTGTCTAGAAGCGTGTGATTATTTGTGGTCCTCACTTTCTGATTTGTATGTCTATTTTTTGCATTTGAAAACCTAATGAGCATATATGTTATGAATAGTAAACAGTTCAGTTGCAAGTACGTTCTCCTTTTATTGCCTTGCATTTTTCATAAACGCCAGCCGACTTGATGCATTAGCCTTCCCAGGGCGTAGCCAGTAGCAAAAAGCTGAAATGAGCAGCAGGGCCAGGACGTGAACCCAGGCACTGTGATTGGGATGCTGGCATGCCAGGTAGCATCTTCACCCCTGCACCACTCATCCCTCAGGGTGTCATTTACGTCCATTTTTCCCATGGACTTTTTGGAGGGTCCCCACTCATGTACCTGTAATTCTGTGTCTGAGTTTCAAAATATGCAAAATATCCATAATGTGAGTGATTACATCCTGTGGTTGTTGTTGAGATTGGATAAATGAATATTGTACGAGGGGTCTTTTTTTTTTATTTTTCATTTTTATTTTTTTTTGACAGGCAGAGTGGACAGTGAGAGAGAGAGACAGAGAGAAAGGTCTTCCTTTTTGCCGTTGGTTCACCCCACAATGGCTGCTGTAGCCGGTGCACCGCGCTGATCAGAAGCCAGGAGCTGGGTGTTTCCTCCTGGTCTCCTATATGGGTGCAGGGCCCAAGGACCTGGGCCATCCTCCACTGCACTCCCAGGCCACAGCAGAGAGCTGGCCTGGAAGAGGGGCAACGGGGACTAGAACCCGGTGTGCCGGTGCCGCAGGTGGAGGATTAGCCTAGTGAGCCACGGCGCCGGCCATATGAGGGGTCTTGAGGAAGTTCCTAGGAAACGCAATTATAAGATCAGTTTATTTTTGGTGCAGAAAGATTTTTAAATCCATTCACAGTTTTTTCATGATAATCATTTTCCTTTTAACTTTTTGAAGCCCCTTGTATAGGCATTTAGAAAATTCTTGACACATGCTAAGTGGTTATTTGTCACACTGGTGTGCCCCTAATACTCATATTAGGTGCAGTTCTTATTTTGATACCTTCTTAAGGTGTTTTTTTCTTTAATAACTTCAGTCTGTGAAGTCTGTCCTATCTTTCCTGGCATGTTATGGATGAAAAGCAGATTGTTATTCTAAAAATCATTGGTATCCTTTGGACTCTGTGTGTGTGGTTTGAGGTCTTCCGTGTGGTCTCCAGTGTTCTTGGATTCTTATCAGTTCAACATTGTCAGCTGATTCTTCCCATCAGTGTTGAAAGTAAATGCTTATTGGTTTGAGGAACATAGAACTTAATGGTATGTGGAAACCAGGGCTAGCTCATTCAGATCTTCACAGGACACAGATAAGGGATGCCTGGGTGTGACCAAAGGGAGTGATGGGACCTGGTAACTGACATTGGGCTCTGCGGCTGATGCACTCCTGTTAACTCTTGTTTCCAGGTAAGTGAGCCAAGTGTTGCTAAATCATCTGGTTTTTCAAGAGAAGCTAGAAATCCGAATTATGCATGCGTCAGACGAAACAGGCTGTGGTTTTTTTGTTAAGGGGCTTTGAATGTTTTTTATAAGAAAGGTTTTGTTGTTTTTTACAATTTAACTAGTTAATTAATTGTTGAGGGTTGAGAGAGAGACAGAGGGAGTGCCCATGTGCTGGTTCACTCCCCTAATGGTCATGGTGTCTAGGACTGGGCTAGGCCTGAAGCTGGGAGCAGGAGTTTAATCCAGAACTCCCAAGTGGGTGCTAGGAGCCCAGTTAACTGCTAGTGTAGACCTGCCTCCCCGGGTATACACTGGCAGGAACCTGGAGTCAGGAGCTGGAGCTGAGAAGGGAGCCCAGGCACTCTGCTAGGGGGTGCTAAGCCAAACGCTGACATCTCAGCTGCGAGGCTAAACACCAGCCCCAGGTTTTGTAGTTTTTATTCGAGAATGCTCAAACTGGCTTCCTGAATTTCAGTATAATTTGTATTAAATCTAGATGTACATAACCTTTAGCTAAGTCTTTACATTAGGAAGCTGCCAGAAATTTATCAGAGAGCACACTGCTAGTGTGTGTGTGGTAATGTCTGTCTTTCACATAGGGAACTCGGTAAGCTGCCTTCTGTGCCTGTAAATGTGTAGATTTTCCCAGGTTTGTGGGATGATTTTTTTTTTAAGATCTGTTTATTTCTTTGAAAGGCAGAGTTACGGATAGAGAAAGATCTTTCATCCACTGGTTCATCCCCCAGCTGGCCGCAACGGCCAGAGCTGTGCTGATCAGGAACCAGGAGCATGGAGCTTCTTCCGGGTCTCCCACGTGCGTGCAGAGGCCCAAGTGCTTGGATCATCTTCTACTGCTTTCCCAGGAAATAGTAGAGAGCAGAGAATAGGTAGAATGCTGCTTCTGGATCAGAAGAGCAGCCAGGACTTGAACCGTGCCCGGATAGGATGCAGCACCTCAGGTGGCAGCTTCACCCACCATGCCGCAGCCCAGCCCCTGTGGAATGATTTTGACTCTTGTCAGAAAACATGATTTTCACCTGTCCTGACTGGGAAAGCCATTTCTTTAGAGGCACCCCTCCCCTTTGCTTAGATCCGAACGAATCATCAGACCCTGAATCATTTCATTGGGTGGATTATTGTGGCAAGAATTTAGCAGGATATTTCTGAAGCTTGCTTTCAACCATTCCGCAAATCTGAAAACAGTCAGTGGTTGCTAAGAGACATACTATTCAAGTATCCCCATAAACATATGTACTGCTGGAGACTGCTGTTTAGTAATTTGTACTTCTCATTTGCAGTTATATTTAGCTGAAAGGTGCTGTAATTATCATGCAAATTATGCAAATCTTCCAGGCTGTCCTTACCAGTGACCTTTTGTTATTGTGTTTTTAAAAACTCAAGACACATTGAATGTGACATAATCCAACCTGTTAAAGATTTTTAAGTTTTAAACTGAAATAAATTCTATGAGGCCTTGAATCTCAGCTTAAATACAAAGAACTATTTTCTAAACAAGTTTGTCGAATATGCCAAACTGTATTTCTTTCTCAGACTCTATAGCAAATGAAACTGGAGACTTTATTTCCACCTGGAATTTGATGAGATAGCTCTTGACAGTCTATCAGGCCGCTCTTACCAACATAATACTCAGAAATCCTAACAAAAAGGCTTTACTGCTGTGACGCCTGCATCCAGAGGCAGCTTGCTGGTGCAGCTGGTACAGTTGTGCTCACGAGGCCCTGAGCTTGGGTTAATATCCTGCCCTTGCTGTCTTGAAATTCTTAATACTTCTGGAACAAGGCACAGTGCATGTTCATTTTGCTGCACGGATTAGGTACATACTCCCTGCCTGCATCCCACTAAAGCATCATTATTTAGCACAACTCTGTTGAAATGCAGACCAAGTTGAATGCTTTAAAAGTTTAAATTGCAGGATTGTTGGCAGATAAAGCCGTCACCACATTTGCGGCATAGCAGGTAAAGCAGTGCCGGCAGCACCAGCATCCCATATGGGCGCCGGTTCAAGTCCCGGCTGCTCCACTTCCAATCCAGCTCTCTGCTGTGGCCTGGGAAAGCAGAAGATGGCCCAAGTCCTTGGGCCCCTGCACCCATGTGGGAGACCCGAAAGAAGTTCCTGGCTCCTGGCTTCGGTGCGTCTCTGGTGTTACTGTCATCTAGGGAGTGAACCAGTGGATAGAAGGACCCCCACCCCCACCCCATGCACGCCCCGCCTCTGCCTCTGTAACTCTGCTTTTCAAATAAATAAATCTTAAAAAAAAAAAAAATCCACCACATAGGATTATTCTTTCTTTAATGAAAGTTTAAATTCCAAGGTTTCCTTTAAATCAGGTAGAATGCTAAGGACTTCTCGATAGTTTGTAAAAAGAATGCCTAGAATTAGGAAAAGCAGAGCCTGTGACTTGGTAGACATATTTTTACTTATATTCTTACTTATATGACTTAAACTTTGAAATTTTCATGTTGACTTTCCGCAGGGATCTTCAAGTCAGAGTTGCTAGAGGCTTAAGGTTGTGACCTTTGGATCCATGTGCTTTATCACTGGTGATGCACAGGTCGCCCCATTTCCCAGGGGAGTCCCCTGGGTCATTGCACTTTGTTGGAGTCCTGTTGCCACAGGCTCTGATTTCTTGATTCTGCACCTTGTTCTCTGTGCGCATTGTGTGGTCAGGTGGAAGATACTCAGTTTTCGGGCTAAAGGTGCGAACAAAGCCAGAAATCTGGAATTCTGTTTTGGTGTCCATTGACAATTTAGAGTACTAATTTCATTGATTACCTACTTCAGAATTTCTGATGTTCTCTAAAGTCTTATAGTACATGAGTAGAGCAGGTGAGTTACTTTGTTTTTTTTTTTTAAGATTTATGTGTTTATTTGAGAGGTAGAGTTACAGACAGTGAGAGGGAAAGATGGAGAAAAAGGTCTTCCATCTGCTGATTCACTTCCCCAAATGGCCGACAATGATCTGAGCTGATCTGATCCGAAGCCAGGAGCCAGGAGCTTCCTCTGGGTCTCCCACGTGGATGCAGGGGCCCAAGGACCTGGGCCATCTTCCACTGCTTTCCCAGACAATAACAGAGAGCTGGATTGGAAGAGAGCAGCTGGGACTGGTACTGGTGCCCATATGGGATGCCAGTGCTGCAGGTGGAGATTTAGCCCACTATGCCACAGCCCCAGCCCCAGTGATATCTATTTTAAGTGTACAAATAGATTTATATGGTTTATAATGAAACATTGCAATGCGTTCTATCACTCTTCCCTAACCCAGAGTCCCACTTCCTAGGGGTAACCACATTCTGTTCTGGTTGTTTCTTTCATTTATCTCCATGTTTCTCAATAGCATGCTTTTACTGCTGTTTCTGGATTTTTAAATTCTAAGTGTCCGCTATCTCCTGATTTCCATATATAAGCCATTATATGTCTCCCTTTAGATCTCCATCCTCCATGTTCAGTCCATCATATTATAAAATTCTATTAAATCAAAATCAGAGTGCTTACATTAGTGTGACTATACATATTGCTCATATCTGAATCACTAATTGTATTTCTTTTCTTACAGAGCCTTGTTTTTAAGCCCTGGAATTAGTAGTAACCTTATTATTTTCTTTCTTTTTTCTTTTTTCTTTTTTTTTTTTAAATTTATTTGACAGGTAGAGTTATAGACAGTGAGAGAGACAGAGAGAAAGGTCTTCCTTCCGTTGGTTCACCCCTCAAATGGCCGCTATGGCCGGCGCACCGCGCTGATCCGAAGCCAGGAGCCAGGTGTTTCCGCCTGGTCTTCCATGCGGGTGCAGGGCCCAAGCACCTGGGCCATCTTCCACTGCACTCCCAGGCCACAGCAGAGAGCTGGACTGGAAGAGGAGCAGCCGGGACTAGAACCTGACTCCCACATGGGATGCCGGAGCTGCAGGCAGAGGATTAACCAAGTGAACTATGGCACAGGCCCCCAACCCTATTATTTTCTTGCTTGCTTTCTAATGTATCAATCACTAGTTCATCCCTTAATCATCTGAGAGCACCACATGGCTCTTCTCAGTGTGACCCACATTTTTCTTGAAGGTTTGTTTATTTTACTTAAAAGGCAGAGTTAGAAGGCGAGACAGTGACAGAGAACTTCCGACTGCTGGTTCACTCCCCAGATGGATGCAACAGGCAGGCTGAAACGAGGAGCTGGGAGCCTTGTCTGTGTCTCTCGTGGGTGCAGGGGCCCAAGCGTGGGGCTTGAACTGGCACCTCTGTGGGATGCCACTATCGCAGGCGGTGCTTCACCTGCTACCCTACAACATCAACCCTAATGTTTTCCCCCTTGGAGGCCTCCTTCCTGGACCTTTGATCATCCTGCTGTAACCAGCTTCCCTGAGGGGGTGTCCTCAGTGGGTGTCCTAGGGACTTCCTTTGCTCTCTTCTGGGCCTTGCCTCTGCTTACTTAACTTCCTTTGTTCATTGTGGTGGAATATATCCTCTACTGGCTTCCCAAAAAAGCATAGATGTGGGGCCAGCGCTGTGGCATAGCGGGTAAAGGCACTGCTTGCAGTGCCGGCTTCCCATATGGGCACCGAGTGCCCAGCACTCGAGTCCCAGCTCCACTTCCGATCCAGCTCTCTGCTGTGGCCTGGGAAAGCAGTGGAAGATGGCCCAGGTCCTTGGGCCCCTGCACCCATGTGGGAGACCCGGAAGAAGCTCCTGGCTCTTTGCTTCGGATCGGCGCAGCTCCGGCCATTGCAGCCATTTGGGGGGTGAACCAGCAGATGGAAGACCTCCCTCCCTCCCTCTCCCTCTCTCTCTCTTTCTCTCTCTCTGCCTCTGCCTCTCTGTAACTTTGGTTTTCAAATAAATAAATAAACCTTTTGAAAAAAAAAATCATACACGTATGAACATTTTCTGAGATCACTTGTCTAAAGATGCCTTTATTCTACCCACATACTTTTAAAAATTTATTTATTGGCCGGCGCCGTGGCTCAACAGGCTAATCCTCCGCCTTGCGGTGCCAGCACACCGGGTTCTAGTCCCGGTTGGGGCGCCGGATTCTGTCCCGGTTGCCCCTCTTCCAGGCCAGCCCTCTGCTGTGGCCCAGGAGTGCAGTGGAGGATGGCCCAGGTGCTTGGGCCCTGCACCCCATGGGGAGACCAGGAAAAGCACCTGGCTCCTGGCTCCTGCCATCGGACGAGCGCGGTGCGCCGGCCGCAGCGCGCCGACTGCGGCGGCCATTGGAGGGTGAACCAACGGCAAAGGAAGACCTTTCTCTCTGTCTCTCTCTCTCACTGTCCACTCTGCCTGTAAAAAAAAAAAAAAAAAAAAAAAAAAAAAAAAAAAAATTTATTTATTTTCATTTTATTTGCAAGACAGAGGGGGAAATAGAGACAGACTGAGAGGCAGATCTTCCATTGCTGGTTCACTCCCCGAATACCTGCTGCAGCCAGACTTGGGCCAGGCTGAAGTCAGTAGCTTAGAGTTCAGTCTGGGCCTCCCATGTGGGTAGCAGGGACCCGGGTACTCGACCATCAGCTGATTCTCTTGCATTAATAAAGAAGCTGGATCAGAGCCGAGCCTCAAGTCAGACGCGCTGATGCGGGTGTGGATGTCCCAAGTGGTGTTTTTACTGCTGTGACAAATGCCTGCCCCCGGTGCACGTATTTGACATTTTGTCTAGCTACTCACTTATAGGTTGGAAGCCATAATCTATTAGGTGTCCTAAGGAAGTGCTCCGTGACTGGTAGCTCCCAGTGTTGGCACTGAGAAGGCTGTGTCAGCTGAATACCTTATACCTTCTAGTGACCTACTTTTTCTGTAAGCTTTTGAGATCTACTCCTTGCCCCTGTGTCCAGAGACTTCAGACTGAAACGCTTTGGAGTGGATTTTTGTTCATTATGTTGTACAAAGTTCCTAATGGGCCATATCTATATTGCAAATGCATCCTTTTTTCCCCCATGGAAAATTGCACTGAGTTCTTCCTGGGACAGTTCCCTGTCTTCACTTTGTATTTTTCTTGATCTGCCTCTCTGAGTTGTTTACTATTTGTGTATTGGACCTTCTGGATCAGCTCTCTAGTCTCCTTCTACACAAGGACACTTCAAACTTGGGACAATGAAATTAAAGAACATTCATTTTGGTATAAAATTTTTTAAAATTTATACATCAGCGATCTTCAAGAAGTTCAACGAGGCACAGCAGTTTGGTGCGCTGGTTAAGACCAGGACACTTGCGCCACATGTTGGAGCGCGTGGTTAGAGCTTCAGTTCCTCTGGGTCCGTTTCCTACTTACACACACCTGGACAGCAGCAGGCGATGGCTCAAGCACTTCTGCCACCCACACGGGCGACCGCAACAGAGTCCCGGGTTCCTGGCTTCATCCTGGCCCAACCCTGGCTATTGTGAGGATTTGAGGCGTGGATCAGTGGATGGAAGATGTCTCCACATCTCTGTGTGTCTCTGTCTCTCTGTTGCTGTGCCTTTCAGATAAATAATAAAGAAAAGTTCATAGAAAACAGGCATTGTGAAAAGCATGGATTCCAAAATTTTTTGTAGCAAAATAAACTTTTAGTTTCATTTTTTCATGAGTTCTTTAAAATTCTCTGTCTTTTTAGTAATACTTTCAGCATTGGATTTGTTCATTTTACTGTGCTAGTCTTTCTGTTGAAATTTTGGTTTCTGCTATATCTTGAATTTCCAAAAACTTTTATCTTCTGAATATTCATATGTAACAGCATTCTGTTTTTGTCTCAGGAATCCAATATATTTATCTCTGATGGTGTTAAAGATTCCTTTTTGCAGTTTTGTTTTACTCCTTATATTGTACCTATTTCCTTTGTATTCCTTGTAATTGTTTTGTTCTCTTTTTTAGATTAGATTGTCTGGTGGTCCCCTGCTTCGTAGTCATATGAGTTAGTCTACCCAAGAGCCACTTAGAGCCTGTGGGCGTACATGTGCGTGCCATATATTTGCAAGGGTATCACTTGACAGCTGGTGTTTTTCAGTGGGACAGTTGGACAGAGACTTGCCTTTTCATTTGGAAACCAACGGATACTATTACACCCATAGACCTGTCCACTTGAGACCGTGAGTTTCCCCAGAAAGAGAACTTCTGCTCTCTAGCTTGGGAACTGAGCCTTGGAAGGAGGGGCTGACAAAGCCCTTACTTGAGGATACAGTGTTTTATTCAATCCCATCATGTCGAGTAAGTCAATCACTTAACTGTGTATGTATGGTGTCTCCAAGGCCAGACTTAGGTTGGACCTCTGAAGGGCACTGCAGGGGACAGGGATCTGGGGGCTTGGTACGCTGTCCTATAGACTTCAGCCAGCACTCCAGTGTTCAGCCCCTCCCACTAAGCCTTCGAGGATTCTCTGGTAGGAATTGCCACGCTTCTTGTCAGCTTCCCTCCCTGCTGTCAGAATGGAAAAGCACTTAGCAGAGTGGAGCAGGAGGCAACCTAAGGCAGTCAGTCGCCTCTTGTCACCCACTTTGAGTCGCTGAAAAGCCTGCAGACAGGTGTCGCCCGCAGTCTCCTCTGCCCTGTGGGTTCCTCGCTGTCTTCCCCGACTGCGCTTTCAGAGGGGAGGGAGGTTCAAGGTGCAGCCCGACGCCCCTGAGTGTCCTTTGCGCTTGCCCTTCTCCGCGTGGGTTTACTGTGAGGTGCAGAGGGAGGGTCCCCGAGCACAGCAGCGTGCACCTCATCCCTGCTGCCGGCTCGGAACGGCGGTTTCGTGAGCTCAGAGCCCGTGTGTCTAGAGGTCCGTCTGTGCTCTGTGATCACCTTGGGGACTCTCCAGCTTTTCTTCCACAACGACTCTGTCTCACGTTGTGGCTGGCGCAGTTCACCTCCGCGTTTACAGATGCCGGATTGTATTTCTCTTGGCTTTTTTGTGGGAAGTGCTGGGGAGTGTACTTCTGACTGAGCGCGCTGTTCTGCTTGGAAACCAGAACTCCTCCCACTCCCCCTTCTCTGGCCTCGGCAGTATCTGTTGTTTCGCTCTCAGAATCATCAAAAGGATGTTCTATAGAGCCGCAGACAAAATCGTCCAGTAATGCAACTTGTCTTTCTCATAAGCGTAATGCATTTCATGCTTGTGGCTTTGTAAGTGACCCGAGTTCTGTGCCTGGTAATGCATTTCCTTTGAGGGCCTAATGGGAACTTTGTTAAATTTTATTTAATTATTATGTTTCGTTAAATTCTTAAGATTACCAATGCATAAGCCTGGTTGTTTCAAGTTTTACTAATATTATACCCCCTCAGAGTTTCTTTTATGTTGCTTCCAAATTACTCATTCAACCATTTTGCAATTCTTAAAAATAGAAGCCAGATTACAAAGTAGAACCCAGAAGGTTAAATTTTTTTCCACCAACGAGGAATGGGATGGGGGGATTATATATCATTGTGAGCATGGTAGACAGGGATTGTGTCCATGGGGACACTTGTCTTGCTTTCCTAGATGGAATATTCTCCTGGTATTGTGAAATTGTGTGCTGCCTCCTCTAGTGAGCTCCGACTATGTCCAGCGTTGTGTGTGGCCAGCAGTGAGGACGATCGGTGGCGCAGGGATGTGTACCTCAGGGCCTATCTATTTCCTTTATTGCTGAATGGGCAGAGAGGTGACAGCTTTTGTTAATGGTATCTTTCTCCATTTGATAGGCTTCTCCTAAGGGCATGTGCTAGTGAATGTGTCCCACTTTGGCCCCACTATTTTTTTTTTTTTTTTAAGATTTATTTTATTTGAAAGTGCTGGCAAGGACATGGCGAAATTGAAACTCTCAAATATTTGTGGCAAGAGTGTAAATGGGGGACCAGCAATGTGGCATGGCAGCTTAAGCCATGAGAGACCTTCCATCCACTGGTTCACTCCCCAGATGGCCACAATGGCCAGAGCTGTGCTGATCCCAAGCCAGGAGCCAGGAGCTTCTTCCGAGTCTCCCACGTGGGTGCAGGGGCCCAAGGACTTGGGCCATCTTCCACTGCTTTCCCAGGCCACAGCAGAGAGCTGGATTGGAAGTGGAGCAGCTGGGACTCAACTGGTGCCCTTATGGGACGCCAGCACTGCAGGTGGCGGCTTTACCCGCTATGACACAGCGCCGGCTCCTGGCTCCACTCTTGAGTTCTGATTTCCTCGTGGGTCAGCGTGGCTGCCCTGCCCTCCAGGAGCCTTTGCTCACTCCACGTAGAGCAGCTGTGTCTCCTGCGCATGCACACAACCTCCGAGCCACGGACCGTGCCGACTCCTCCCCGCATCCTCCATCAGAAGTGAAAGCAGAGGTGCTGTGAGCTGTCATTCCCTCTGTCGCTGCCGCCTGTGTGCCCACTCGCTGTGAGTAGACCACAGCAAGGACTTACGTGAGTGGGTGGATGACAGGCAGGCATTGTAGAGCCAAAATCCAGGTCCTGTCTCACCGCCCACTCTCCAGGACTCGCCAGCTCAAGCTTCCTGCCAGTTTGGAAGGCTGCTCTCGTCCGTAACTGATCTTTCACTCCAAGAGAAGCAGCAAGCAGAAGCTCACTGTTTGCCGATCGCCTACTGAATCCCACTCCGTCGGCCTGAAGTTCCACGTGCGGATGCCTTGATCGTGTTTTTCACGGCGATGTGTCCCGTCTACGCTCTGGACAGCTTCCTCTGGACTGTCTGTACCTGCTCTTGAAATGTTTTCTTTGCTTTATTGCAGTGATGATCACATTCAAAAAGCAGAATAGAATTCAAACTGATCTCCAGTGTGCTCTGGATGAGGAGCGTGCAGGTGTTTTTTTTAAAAGAGTAGCAAGTGCATAGGGTTATAATTCATATACCATAAAATGGACCCTTTTCAAGAAAGTCCATGCTTTAAAGAGTTGTGCCACTATCACCACAATAATTTATTTGAAAGGCTGGAAGAGAGAGAAAGAGAGAGAGAGAGATATCTTTCATCTGGTTCATTCCCCAAATGACTGCAGCAGCTGACTGAGGTTGGCCCATGCTAAAGCCAGTAGCCAAGAACTCCATCTGGGTCTCTGATATGAGTGCCAGGAACTCAAGTACTTGTGCCATCTGTCACTGCTTCCTGGGTGCATTAGCAGGGAGCTGGATTGGAAGCAGAGTAGCCAAGACTCAAGCCAGCACTCCTGCATGGGGTGCAGGAGTCCCTAGCAGCGGCTTAACCTGTTGAGCCAAAGTGCCCACCCCAGTACCCACAGTATTATTGCAAAACATTTTTATCATCTCCCAAGGAAACCCATACCCATTAGTGGTGGCTCCCCATTATACTTTGTGTCTGTTTTTTATATTTCAGGTAAATGGAGTCATACATTATGTAGCCCTTTCATGTCTTAACTTGGCGAGATGTTTGAAAATGGTTCATCCATGTTAAAACATGTATCAGTACTTCATTTCTTATTCATGACTGAATAATATTCCATTGTATCTCATTTTGCTTACACATTCATTAGCTAATGAACTTTTGGGGTGGTTTCATTTTTTTACTATTGTGAATATTTCTGCTATGAACATTTGTGTACAAGATTTTGGGTGGAGGCCGGCACTATGGTGTAGTGGATAAAGCCGCTGCCTGCAGTGCCAGCATCCCATGTGGGCACCTGTTCTAGTCCCAGCTGCTCCACTTCCAATCCAGCTCTCTGCTATGGCCCGGGGAAAGCAGTGGATAATGGCCCAAGCTTGGGCCCCTACACCCACATGGGAGATCCGGAAGAAGTTTCTCACTCCTGGCTTTGGATTGGCGCAGCCCCAGCTTTTGAGGCCATTTGGGGAGTGAACCATCAGATGGAAGACTCTGACTCTGTCTCTCTCTCTCTCTCTGTCTCTCTCTCTCTCTCTAACTCTGCTTTTCAAATAAATAAATTAAATAGATCTTTTAAAAAAATAGAAGATTTTGGGTGGACATGTGCGTTGAGTTCTATCG
Organism: Sylvilagus floridanus; assembly: GCA_949820135.1. Classification (NCBI taxonomy): domain Eukaryota; kingdom Metazoa; phylum Chordata; class Mammalia; order Lagomorpha; family Leporidae; genus Sylvilagus; species Sylvilagus floridanus. Next base: position 17,569,469 of record OX463228.1, on the reverse strand, counting down.
GGTATATACCTGGGAATGGTAATTTTGTAGAAGTTTCTTTTCCTATCCAGCTACTCTGCTATGGCCTGGGAAAGCAGTGGAAGATGGCCTCCTCTAGAGGGGTAGAAAATTTTCTACCTGGCTCCTGGCTTCAGATCAGTGCAGCACGTCAGCCGTAGCGGCCATTTGGGGGTGAACCAACAGAAGGAAGACCTTTCTCTGTCTTTCTCTCTCTCACTGTCTGACTCTGCATGTCAAATTAAAAACAAAAACAAAAACATTTATTTGTTGGGGCTGGCACTGTGGTGTGGTAGGCTAAGCTTCCACCTGTGATGCCAACATTCCATATGGATGCAGGTTCAAGTCCCGGCTGCTCCATTTCTGATCCAGCTTCCTACTAATGGCCTAGGAAAGCAGCGGAAAATGGTCCAAACACTTGGGTCCCTGCACTGGCGTGGGAGACCTGGAAGAAGCTCCTGGATCCTGGCTTCGGATCTGCTCAGCTCCAGCCATTGCAGCTGTTTAGGGAGTGAACCAGTAAATGGAAGACCTCTCTCTCTCTCTGTCTCTCCCTCTCTCTGTAACTCTGCCTTTCAAACAAATCTTTTTTAAAAAAGTATTTATTTATTTGAAAGGCAGAGTTTTACAGAGAGAAGGAGAGACATCTTCCATCTGCTGGTTCATACCCCAAATGGTTGCAAAGGCTGGGGCTGGGCCAGGCTGAAGCCAGGAGCTTCTTCTGGGTCTCCTACGTGGGTGCAGGGACCCAAGCATGAGGGTCATCTTAGGCTGCTTTCCCAGGTGCATGAGCAGGGAGCTGGATTGGAAGTGGAACAGCCAGGACTTGAGTCTTGCCCATGTAGGGTGCTGGCTCAGCAGATAGAGGCTTAAGCTGCCATGCCACATTGCTGGTCCCCCATTTACACTCTTGCCACAAATATTTGAGAGTTTCAATTTCGCCATGTCCTTGCCAGCACTTCTCATTATCTTTTTGATTATAGGTATTCAGTGCATGGCAGCCCATTGTTTGGACATGCATATCTGTAATGATTTACAAAATGGAATACCTTTTCCTGTGTTTATTGGATTTTTATACCTTCTTTGGGATGTGTCTACTTTAAAAATCCTTTGTTCATTTTAATATTGGGGATTTTTTGTCGTTGAACTTAAAGAGTTGTTTCTTTTTTTAATGGATGTTGGATTCTAGTCTCTCAGCAGATAAGTGGTTTGCAAACCCTTTCTCCTGTTGTGTGGATTGTCTTACCGGTTTCTTGATGGTGTTTGAAGCATCATGTTTTAGTTTTGATGAAGTCTGTTTTTCTGTGTGTTACTTATGCTGTTGGTGCATGTCTAAGAAACCATCGTCTAATCTAGGATTATGAAGGTTTATTCTTAAGTTTTTTCCTAATGGTTCTGTTACAATGTAGCTCTTAACCTTTAGGGTGGTTATCCATTTTGAGTGCGTGTGAGTGTGGGGTGCGGTGAGGGCTCAGGTCCCAGTTTTTGCATGTGGCCATCCAGTTGTCTCAGCAGCGTTGTAGTAGGACTGTTCTCACTGAGAGTGGCTGGGCGTCGGCACTGAAAATCAATCGACCACAAATGTGCGAACTTATTTTTAGATTCTCAGTTCTGATGTATTGATCTGTATGTATGTATGAACTCATGCCAGTATCACACTGTCCTAATTAGTGTAGCTTTGTACTAAATTTCGAATTTGAAAGCCTGAGTCCTCCAAGTTCATCCCCTGCCCTGAGATTATTTTGGCTCTTTGGGTCCTTGGCGTTTGCATAGAGATTTTAGTAACAGTTTGTTAATTTCTGCAAAATCAAAGCTGGAAATTGGGGTGGGGACTCGGCTACCTCTGTAATACTCGCTGTCATTTGACCTGCGGTTGTAGCGTGGGTCTCATTTTGAGTGCATACGTGGGCTGTTATCTTGACTCTGTTGACAGTAGATTACACATGGTAGAGGACTTAAACAATGTTACTCGTGTATAGTATGCGTGGAAGTACTAAGTGTCCTGCAGTGAATAGTTAGGAAGTGAGCACAGGTGGATAAAGAGAAAGGGAACATGGCTGGGTATCGGTGGGGAGTTTTAGGGACTTTTTTGGTTTGTTTTGTTTGTAAGTACTTGATTTGGTGTACATTGTTTCTCAGGAGGCGGCATACTGCCCTGGTTGATGGCATGGACTTTGACCTTTACTGCTTGGGTTCAAATCCCAGCCCTGCCATATACTCACTGTGACACCACGCTCAAGTGGCTTAACCCTTCTGTGTCCTCATTTCCTCGTCTGGGAATTGGGAGTGAAACTGCCTCCCGGGGAGGATTAGCGTGTGTGGACTGCTTGGGGAATGGACGATCACAGTAAATGCCGTGTCTGTGCTTTTTGCTGGATTGTCACCATTGTTCTTCCTGTCATTGTTGCGCGTCTCTTCACTGGAGCTTGTGCCCTTATCTGATTCGGTTAGCAGCAGATTCCCAAAGACCAGCGAAGGGGTTAGGCGTAGTGAGCGCAGGGACTCTCGCTCCTTAGCAGCGCTGCCTCTGACAGCCGTGCCGCCTCTCTCTCACCACAGCTTCTGGAGCTCTTTGACAGTGAAGACCCTCGGGAGCGGGACTACTTAAAAACAGTCTTACACAGAATCTACGGCAAGTTTCTTGGTCTTAGAGCATTTATCCGAAAACAGATTAACAATATTTTTCTAAGGTAAGTGCAGGGCGGGAGGGGAAAAGGGTAAGCCGGGCTGATGTCTTCATAGAAGTGTTCAGTAACCCTCCGGCTCGGGGGCGTACTGTACTGACGTTGTTCTCCCATCTCTACCCTCCTCTCCCTCCCTCCTGTCCTCCTCTTCCTACCTTCTCTTCCCTTTTAAGGTTTGTTTATGAAACAGAACACTTCAATGGTGTAGCTGAACTGCTGGAAATATTAGGAAGGTAAGCGCTTTTCGGCTGCTTGCTCATCTCAGGTGTTTGTCATTCTGTATTTGCGGTGCAGGTGGCGCTGGGAAATGCTGACTTGGGTCTCTTGCTGACTGTCGGGTGGGTCTCTGGCATTTGTGCCTAGCGTGCCTCCCAACCAGACACGATTTCCTGTTCCCCAAGTTCCCCACGAGGCGTTGCTAATGAGCATAATTCCGCTGGGATGGCTGAAGGCGCTAACAGCTCATTCGTTACTGTAGGGAAAATACAAGTATGTCTAATTGCATCTGAATGCCATAAGCCTAGTTCCAGGCTCCTGACCTGTGGCATAGCTGCGGAGAGCAAGTTTCTAATCAGTAGGAGAGTTGCCATCTTCTTAGGGACCGTGTTTCTGCTGCAGTTCTTGGACGGCTGCCCCCTGGAGGGAGTAGGGGAGTGAACTAGAGAAAGCTGGCTGTTGCCTAGGTTCCTACACGCGAGGGGACAGCTGGGCAGCGTGAGCCCAGCGCGGGAGTCGCCCGGTTTTCTGTTAGTGACCTCCCTTTGGTGGGCAGAGATTTCAGGCATGGGGAAGAGTGATACTGTCTGGAAATGGGAACTGTCGCATTTAAAGAGGAGGAGGAAAAGCAGGCAAGAAAAAAACAAAAGAGTTTTGATGAAAAGCTTTTAGGAGCCATCTGACTAGGTTTAATGGTGGGGCGGGCGTGAGCAAATTCATTTCTCCTTTTAAATTTCCTTTCTACTTAAATGCACTCTTTGAAGTAGCTGAGAAATCTTGACTGCAGCTGGGGCAGGTTTGGGATTGTTCTGGACAAACATAAACTGTTCAGGGTTTGCGCAGCTTCACAGGGCAGCTGTGTGTGAGTTTAGCTGTGTCAACATCGCTAATTCGCGTCTCCTCTTTCTCCTAGTATTATCAATGGCTTTGCTTTACCTCTGAAGGCCGAGCACAAACAGTTTCTGGTGAAAGTGTTGATCCCTTTGCACACTGTCAGGAGCTTATCGCTCTTCCACGCGCAGGTAGGACGTGCCACAGCTGCCTCTGGAAGCGTGTCGAAACGTTGGAAAACTCAGTTTCTTTCGCTGTTGCGGTTTCCTTATTTTTAAAAAAGGACTTACTCAAGTTGAAAATACTCCCCGAGGGAGATCAAGATGTGTGTCATTTTCCCCATGCCCAGGAAAGTCCTGGGGACATTTTTAAGGAGGGCGGGGCCTCTGTGCAGAAGCTGAATCTACAGCAGAATGGAGGTGACTGTCCTGGTTCACACAACTGCGTATGAACATACGTAGTACATGAAGAAACTGTGTGTGGGCTTCCAGGTTTGCATCTTTGGACATGTGCAGTCATTTTTTTAGTGTTCTTCAATATTGTGTTCCATCCTTAGCCTCACTTAAAATTACCCTTTCCGCTGCCTTTTTGCCCCCTTTTTTGAGTTAGTTTCCATTTAGTTCTCACTTTCTACCCAGAAATAAACACAAGAAGTCTACTAAGTTCTGTGTTTGGAAGAATGACTTCCTCCTTTTCTGTTTTGGAACAGCATCAACATGCTGATGTTTATGAGGGTGGATCTCCTAGAGTCTTCCCCTGTCCCACCCCCCTTTGAAGATTATTTATTTCAAGGTCAGAGTTAGAGAGAGAGAGAGATCTGTCATCTGCTGGTTCACTCCCTAACTGGGTACAACAGCTAGGGCTGGGCCAGGAGCTTCTCCTAGGTCTCCCACGTGGGTGCAGGGGCCTGAGCCATCTTCCGCTGCTGTCCCGGGCACATTAGCAGGGAGCTGGATCAGAAACGGAGCAGCTGGGACTCGAACAGCGCCTGTGTAGGATGCTGGTGCTGCAGTCAGCAGGTTAACCCACTGCACCATGGCACTGGCCCCTTGGCCAAGAATCTTTACAAACCTTTCCTACGTCTTGCCTTTCATTTTAGAAATGGGATGTTCCATTTCATGCCCATATAAGAATTCCTGCCGAGATGTGCTGGCATGGGACAGAGAGCTCCAGGTTCTCACTGTGACGGACAGCCTTTCGTCTGTTCAGGAGCCTGCGTCGTTTGTGCCACTTCAGGCAGCCAGCGACGTTCCTGGAGTAGCCTGCTCCCCTGCAGGACCCTTAGAACCACAGTAAACCCAGTCCTGCTGCTAGTAGAGAGGCGGCGCCTGAGATGCCGCTGACGCTGCATAGGACGAGACTCCGAATCTGCTGTCGTTCGCTGCGGGTTTCTGGCCTCCATACTCTTCCCCCTCACCTCCCAGTAGATTCCCCTGGAGCCTTGTTAGTGTCCGACTTTGGCTTGAAAACGTAGCTTTTTATTTTGCTTTACATGCATTTTATTTGTATCATAGTTAAAATGAATTGAACATGAAGTTATTAAGACTGAGTCTGGGATCCTTTTTGGAAGTTTTAATACTGCGTTTTTTGAGCCCTTAGTACGTCGAATGTGAAACTTTGTCTTGTCTTTTTGTCTCCTCAGTTGGCCTATTGTATAGTACAGTTTCTGGAAAAAGACCCTTCACTCACAGAACCAGTAAGGATTTTTTCCATAATTAAAAAAAAAAAACTTCAGAAAAACTACTTGTCTTGGAAGTGTATGTGAACAATCATTCTCTTTCTCCTTTTCCTTTTAGGTTATTAGAGGATTAATGAAATTTTGGCCTAAAACATGTAGTCAAAAAGAGGTGAGTGCTTCGTGTCCCACGCGGTGAGCAGCTTGCCAAGTGCCGTGCTGAGTGCCAGGGGCGGGGCCTGCCTGTGTGACAGCCCTCTGACGTGTGCCATATTGGAGTTAGCCAGGGCCCGGCTCTGCGGAGGGTGCAGGTGAATGGGCCAGAGCCAGTGCCCGTGACTTCTGAACCCGGGGCCTTTAGGCCCCAGGCGTGTGTCCCATTGTACATTTCTGTGGAGGTAACTAGGTAGGATCATAAAATACAGGGACGTGCTAAAAAGTTCCCGGAATGGTCCATTTGTGTTTTCTGGACTTTGTTCTCTTAGCGGTTGTTTTAGAGGAGCACCCAGCACATGGCGGGGGCTGTACCTGCTTGGCCAGTGGCAGCGTGTGCTGCTGTGGGCGGGGGGGGGGGGGTGGGGGTGGGACACACCCTCCCCATGGAGAGGTAGCTGGGTCTTGCCAGTAGGGAAGTGAGTCCCCTCCAGGGAAAGTCCTGTTTCCCAGGGGCCCTGATGCAGTGTGTTCCTGTAGCATGCACAGCCAACTTATTTTTTCAAAGTAGCTAGAGTGATATTTTCAGTGCCATGGTGACTTGCTTTTAAGAAGTCCCCGATCATGAGTTCATTGTGAAAAGAACATCTAACGTGGGATAATGCCCAGTTTATCTATGTTTGGCTTGATGTATACATTTCTCTTCAGTCAGTACAGACTCCCCTTCGTCCTCACCGTCCGTGAGGATGTTTAATGAGGTCCGTCACGTTCTGTGTTTTGCTTTTACTTCCAGGTCATGTTCCTTGGGGAGCTGGAAGAAATATTGGATGTGATTGAACCTTCACAATTTGTAAAAATCCAAGAACCTTTGTTTAAACAGATTGCCAAGTGTGTGTCCAGCCCCCACTTTCAGGTTAGTGGTGAAGAGAACATGAGCCGGAGTGGCCGTGGCCGGTACAGTTATTCTGGGTAACTTTTACTTGTGTTGAAAGAGATAAAATGGACACTAGCAGCTTCCTGGGTTTTATTTGCATTTTTCCCTCATGATAATTTTAACAATAGGCGCCTTATCTCGGTGCCTGCCTTGCAGCGGCCACTGTGGTGTGCATTCTGTGCTGTAGCTTTCCCATAATACCCTGCAAGGAGGGTTTTATGTTTTTATGGTTTTGAAGATGTGAGCACTGAAGCTCCAGTGGTAAAATCACTTTCCTCGGGCACATTGCTGACTTAAGAAATGAGCTGCTAGGTTTCCTATTGTGTGTAAGAGAGAAGACCACATGATGCTTAGGGAGAAGCGAGAACCCCAGCAGTCTCTAGTGTCAGCTACATTACCTACATTCCTGAAAAACCTCAGAGTGTTCTGGGAAGCCTTTTTGCATTTTATAAGTGAGGCTCAGAGGTGCGGAGCCCATTTTTGGTCTTAGGCGTAGCTTCTAGGGAAAGCCCATAACCTTCCGGTGGCACCACACTGCCTCCTTGTGGCCACTCGGGGGGAACACAGGGAGGGTAAACTCGGGCGGCTGTTTGTGGAGCCGTTGCTGTCGTGTCAGGGTTGAGCTCCGTGGGGTTTTCTCCTGCAGCTGTGTCACCAGAGGTGCCTCTGACAGAGGTGGAGAGCAGCCACTCTCCATGCTGCCCGCCGGGGCCACGGGGCTGTCCCGAGTGTGGTTTGCAGCACAAAGCCACGCCTGTTGTGGCGGGCTCATTTGAGGATGCACCTTTGCCGACGCTGTGGGATCCCCCACAGGTGTAGAAACACTGGCTGCTGCTGAGCTGAGACATGTTAGCATGTCCGTGCCCTGATCTTAGGACGTCCTAGCAGCTGTGCCATGCAGCACATAGGAAAGGCAGAAATCGTTAGATGAATTGTCCAGACGATGAAGCACCTGTCTGAGTAACAACAGGAGAATGTGCAGAACCGCGTCTACAGGCGCTTTACGTCTACACAGGGCCTGTGCTGCTCGCACATCCGATCTGCTCGTCGTGGTCTTCTAGAATGGAGGCCCAGTGCAGGAATCTCTTAGAGTGAGCCTTGCCAGGGAGTCTTCAGTGTTTCTCAGGAGCTTAGGAAGGAAAGACAGGGCCTTCGTCGCCCTGGCTGCTGTAGCAAACGTGGCTGGTTTCTCCCAGTTCCAGAGGCTCGAAGGCCACGGTGCCAGCCGGCTTGGTTTCTGGCGAGGTCCTGTTCTCTGTCACGTCTGCCTCACGGTGTCCCCTCTTCTCTGTGTGCACGCGCAGTGAGAGAGGCAAAGGTCCTGTCTGATTAGGATCTCACCCTTATGACCCCCGTTGACCTTGGTGACTTCCTAAAAGTCCGCTGTCCAAGTACAGTCACATTGGAGAGCAGACGTCAGCGTATGCGGGAGCTTCAACGAAGTCGTGGGAGATGTGTGTTATGAAAGACCTGTGCATGGGTTTCAGAACCTGCCGCACCAGAATCAGTTCTTTTTTGAAGTTGTCTTAATTTGAAAGGCAGAGAAACAGAGGGACGGACAGAGAAAGATCTCTGTCCACTGATTTACTCCCCAGATGCCCCCAGCAGCCAGAGGTGGGCCGGGCCGAAGCCAGGAGCCAGAAACTCCATGTGGTTCTCGCGCTCGGGTGACAGAATCCCAGGCGCTTGAGCCCTCGTCTGCTGCCTCCCAGGCTTGTTCGCGGGCGGCCGGCTCGGAAGCTGAAGTGGGACTCAAATCGCAGGCACTCTGCCAGGGGATGTGGGGTTCTGAGTGGCGGCTTACCTTGCCGGGCCACAACACCTGCCCTCCCCCCCCAAATAATCTTTTTAAAAAAATGTTTGTTCATCTAAAAACACATTTATTATTTATTTGAAAGACAGAGTGACAGAGATCGATCGATCATTTGATCTCCGACCCACTGTGTCATTCCCCAGACGGCTACAACAGCCAGGGCTGACCGGGCGATAACCAAGAGCTGTGAGCTCCGTCCTGGGCTCCCACCTGGGTGGCAGCAGCGCAGACACTGGAGCCGTTCTCTGCTGCCTTCCCGGGTTCGTTGGCAAGGAGCTGGGTTGGCAGCCGAGCAGCCAGGGCCTGAACCAGCGCTCTGATACAGGATGCTGGCTTGGAAGGCCGTGGCTTACCCTGTTACAGCACAGCACACCCCGCGTTGACTTTAACTTCCCTCCGTCTCTGCTGGCATAGTCCTTCTGTCCCTTCTGACCCCCCTTTTCCTTGGCTCCTGTTCTGGCCGCGTCGGCCACGCCGCTAGCTCAGGTGGTTTCCAGACGCACTGCTGATGGGGGTGCCTCTGCCCCGCCGTCCTCTGCTGGGGACGCCCTCCCTTCATGCTCCACAGCACAGTCGGTGCCGCCTGCCCGGGCACGTGCCTGCCTCCTCATGGCTCCCCAGGGCAGCTGGGTCATTCAGCCAGACCGTTATGTGTCATATGCCTCTGTCTGATGCAGCGTCTGTCACCACTCGGGATGGCATGGGCTTGGCCCTGCCTCCTTTCCCTGCTAGTTTATCAGCTCAGGGGGAGGCTAAAGAGCAGAGACGTGGGAGCGTGCCCCCCACTAGCCGTGTGGCCTTGAGCCCGCACCTTACGTTCTCTAAGCTTCTGGTTCTTCCTCTGCAAGCTGGGGGTGGTGGTAGCAGCTCTTTGCTGGTTGTGAGAATTAAATGAGATGCTGTGTATGTGGACCACTTAGCCAGGCAGGCGTGCCATCAACCTTCAGAAGTGATTTTTCCTTTGTATTCTCAGGGTCTAATGCTGAGCAGGTTCCAGGATTTTTTTTTTAACCAAACTGAGTGATGTGAATGGAGCAGTGCTCACTTCCCGGTGGTGCGTCCCGGACTGTTTGTGCTCTTCTGACACGCAGTCTCCTATCTGTGCTTTCCTTTCCCGCAGGGGACCTCTCCTTGTAGAGCTTGTAGGTTTTGTTTTTGAGATGTTCCTTGGAATCAGTAAAATCCACGATGGGCCCCACACGCATGCAGCAGGTGCAGTTCGAGTCTGTGGTGGGCGAGGGAAGGGCTCTGAGAGGGCAAGCAGGGGGGATGCAGCCCGTGTCCCTGCATGTCCCGAAACTGAGCAGCCACCTCCTGGCTTGCCCCGTTTAAAGGAAGGGACTTGGGTCCCTACCCAAGACACTTGGGTCCCTAGCCTTTGCTAGTGCTGTGACCCTAGGCTGGGTTTCCCAGCGCCTCTGAGCCGCTGTGTACCCGTCAGAGATGCCTCCGTGGTGGCTGGTGCTGCGCTGGTGCAGTCCACTGTGGTGCACGCTCGGGGCCGTGTCTATGGCTGGCCTGGGGGTGCAGGCCGAGCCAGGTGAGCCAGGAGGGGAGCCATGTGGGGGTGCAGGTCGGCTGGAGATGCTCGCAGCTTGGGGGCTGTGCAGGCAAAACTCTGCAGTGCAAGGAGATGGGAAGACAGAGGAGACTGTAGAATGGCAGGTGGGAAAACTGCCTTTTCCTTCTCCACGCTGATGTTGATGAAGCGCTTTGGAACTTTCTGAGAGATTTTTAATAAATATAAAATGCGATTAGTCTTAAATCTGATTTTTTTTTAAACGTTGAAAAGTAGTCTTTTAAACTACTTTGTTTGGAGAGATGACAGTTCTGGTGTATCTTTGTCTTTTTCTCTCGCCTAACATCTTGTTGTTCCTTTCCCGCAGGTGGCAGAAAGAGCCCTGTATTATTGGAATAACGAGTACATCATGAGCTTGATAGAAGAGAACTCGAACGTCATCCTGCCCATCATGTTCTCCAGTCTTTACAGGATTTCAAAAGAACACTGGAATCCGTAGGTTTTCAGTTTTTAACAGTTGTTTGTTTATGTTCATTACTTGCAAGGCAGAGTAACAGAGAGAGACAGACAGAGACAGAGGTCTGCCATCCACTGGTTCACTCCCCAGATGCCCATAACACTCAGGGCTGGGTCAAGTCAAAGCCTGGAGCCAGGAGCCAGAAATTCCATCTGGGTCTTCCATGTGGCCTCTGCACTTGAGCTGCCTCCTGGGATGTCTTACCTGGGTCTGGAGCCAGACAGTGCTGCGGGGTGTGGTGCCCCAAGTGGCAGCCTAGCCGGCTGCACCGCGACACGGCCGTGGGCTTGAGTCTCGTCACTTCCTCCGTCCCTCCGTCTCTCTCTCTCTCTCTCTCTGGCCTTTCCTGTCATCTTCCTTCCTGTTGTGCCTGTCAAAATGTCTCGAATGCTCATGGGCCAAATGCTCTGCAGACAGGCACAAAGAGGAAGTCCCTACCTTCTAGGGATTTACTGAGTAGCGGGGAGGCCCACGGATGAACAGGAGCTGTTGACTTGAGAGGCTCTGCCCTGTCAAGGGAGCGCTCTGGAGCCGAGGGGGAGGTTGGTGGATATTGATGAGGGGCTGAGACTTGGCAGATCCGTCCATCACACAGAGAGGCACGGTGACGTAGAAAACACGTGTTAGGCTGTTAGAACTCTGAGGCTGGGGGCTGAGCACCAGGCTTTTGGGCAGGCTGCTGGAAGCAGGAACGGGGCCCACGTGAGGTCTCAGCACGGCGGTGATGAGGAAACACTGAAGGGTTGTGCAGAGGGAAGTGGTCTGAATGTGCTTGTGTTTTCCCGACATCCACCTCTTGGCATCCAAGTTAGTTGTGATGTATATTCTCTAGGAAAAAAAGTTGAAAATCTTCAAGAAATTCAGTGTCTAGCCCCCATCTTCACTCCCCTCCCCTCCCCTGCCCTTCCCTCCCCCTCCTGTTTCCCTCCCTCCCTGATTGATTCATTTGAAAGAGTTGGAGAGAGAGATCTTCTGTCTGCTGGTTCACCGCAGATGGCTGTGACCAGGAGCTTCCTCCGGGTCTCCCACATGGATGCAGGGCCCCGGCCACTCGGGCCGTCTTCTGCTGCTTTCCCAGGCCATGAGCAGGGAGCTCGATTGGAAGTAGAGCAGCTGGGATTTGAACTGGCACCCATATAGGTGGCAGCTGCATGCGCTATGCCACAGCTCCAGCCCCCCAAATGTACTTCTTATACATATTTTGGGAAAAGTCAGACTTGTGATTTATTTAATGCAAAGCTTAATTTTTAGGACTTCCTTTTCCAATGGTATTGGGAACACATTTGTTGAAAATGGAAGCAGGCTGGCACTGCAGCTCAACAGGCTAATCCTCTGCCTGCGGCACCGGCACACCAGGTTCTAGTCCCGGTCTGGGCACCAGATTCTGTCCCGGTTGCCCCTCTTCCAGGCCAGCCCTCTGCTGTGGCCCGGGAGTGCAGTGGAGGATGGCCCAAGTGCTTGGGCCCTGCACCCCATGGGAGATCAGGAGAAGCACCTGGCTCCTGCCATCGGATGAGCGCGGTGCGCCGGCCGCAGCACGCCGTCCGTGGCAGCCATTGGAGGGTGAACCAACGGCAAAGGAAGACCTTTCTCTCTGTCTCTCTCTCACTGTCCACTCTGCCTGTCAAAAAAAAAAGAAAAGAAAAGAAAAGAAAGTGGAAACAAACTTGTGTATTTTGGCCAAAGGCACTGCTACTGAGTGCAGCCGGAAGCCCCGAGCCCCTCACGGTGCACCCTCGTGCTGCCAGGGACCTGTCCTTTCAGCTGAGAAGGCCGGGCTGCCACCCTCGCCTGTGCCCTGGCTTGGGTGTCACAGCTTATTTTTTTTAAAGATAACTTATTTATTTATTTATTTGAAAGTCAGAGTTACACAGAGAGAAAAAGAGGTCTTCCATCATTTGCTGGTCCACTCCGCAATTGACCGCAATGGTTGGCACTGTGCCTATCTGAAGCCAGGAACCAGGAGCTTCTTCCGGGTCTCACATGCGGGTGCAGGGCCCCAGTGACTATAGGCCATCTTCCACTGCCATCCCAGGCCATAGCAGAGAGCTGGGTTGGAGGTGGAGCAGCTGGGACTCAAACCGGCACCCTTATGGGATGCTGGCATTGCAGGTGGCGACTCCACCCGCTACTCCACAGTGCTGGCCCTTCCAATTATCTTATCAGCATCTATATATAGTGTCAGCAGAGTGGATGGACTAATAGAAATCACAAGTAATAGAGAACTCCTATTAAACCGCTCAGTTTGCAGGGGGCTTGCTATCATACCTTTGAATATGAATTCTGTGTGTAAACATGCTTGGTTCCATGGGGACAGCTTCTGATTTTGATGGATTATGTGTGATATTTGACAAGTAAAATTCTATGCACTTGCAGGTCTTGAGGGCCAGTGTGGCCATGGATAAACTTATTTTAGGGTAAAGTTGCTTTATTTTTATAAAAGTGGGAGCATCCCAAATCTAAAATTACAAAAATACTCCAAAACGTGGAACTTGCTGATTTCCACCTTGACGCTCAGCCAGTTTTAGAGTTTGGATTTCCAGAGTTGGGGTGCTCAGCTGGTAAAAAGTCTGTGCAAATAGTTCTCAGTCCTGGAGCTCTGAAAAAATCAGCATTTGTGGTCCCAGGCATCTCAGATGGAGACACTCAAGTTGTTCTTGCCTTTTTATTAAGAGTTATCAAGAGGCTGTGAGTAAGCGTATTTCTAGAAGGGTACATTTAAGGGTTTTTTTTTTCTTTTTCCCTAAGTCTGCTACCACTAGGAAAGATGTTTTGCCTTGAACAGTAAAGAGTAGAAGCCTCTTGAACTGAAAGTGGACTGTGAGTCATTCCCAGTGGCTCCAGCCGGGGGTCGGGGTGAGCTCTGTGCACGAAGGAGCTCCTCCTGGGCGCCTGCGGCAGGTGGCTGACCAGACGCTCCTTCCTCTCTGCTTACAGGGCTATCGTGGCACTGGTGTACAACGTGTTGAAGGCGTTTATGGAGATGAACAGCACCATGTTTGATGAGCTGACAGCCACATACAAGTCAGATCGTCAGCGGTAACTTTTTAAAGCTTTTTTGTCAGACGTGCATACAACTACTGAGTTCTTTCCTTGCCCTTTGCCGATATTGCCCGGTGGCTCCCCACATCATAAGCACAGTGCAGTTTTACCTACGTATGTCTTCACTCTTGCATGCTCATCAGCTGTGTGTCTGCTGGTGCCCACCGGTAACGAAGCTGTGTGACAATGTCATGTTGCTGGAGCCTGCTCTCCTCCCTTCCTTCCAGAAATATCCCAGTTATGCCTCAGGGTTGAGAGTCTGGCACAGAACTCCTGTGGAAAACCATCAGCACGTGGCTCGCCAGCCGGGTCACTCTCATCCGGAACTTGCTCGACCTAGGCCACCCCCAGGAGGGATGCGGCGCCATCTGTCCAGCACTTTGGCTCCAGACTTACGGGAACTCAGCTCTAGAACTCAACAGACTCATTGCAGTGTTCTTATTATTTTAAAAAAATGTTTTATTTATTTAAAAAGCAAAGAGGGAGACAAAAACAAGGTTATTCCTCCCATCCTCTGGTTCACCCCCCATGTGCCTGCAACAGCTAGACTGAGCCAGGCCAAAGCCAGGAGCCCCGAAGTTGGTCTGGGTCTTCTACATGGGTGTCAGGGCCTCGAGTTGTTGAGCCATCACCTGCTGCCTCCTAGGGTGCACGTTAGTAGGAAGCTGGAGTTGGCAGCAGAGCTGGGACTTGGGCACTCGCATACGGCATGTGGGCGTCCCAGTGGTGTCTTAACCGCTACACCAAATACTCACCCCTCATTGCAGTTTAAAAGACAGCACAGAGAACATGGAGCCTCGCAGTCTGCCGTTCCAGTATTTAAGGCCATAAGGAAGCAAACACCACGGGAGCTTCCTACAGTAAGGCTCTGGCATCGTGGGCCTCCTTAGTGCCATTTATATTATTCAGTTTGGTTATTTGGTACTTCAAAAAGTTCATGGCAGATGGAATTAAAAGTTAACTTTTTTTGGTGCAAAGAGTTTGAAGTCCTTGCATAGATGTTTCACAGTACGTGTTTTGAAGACCTCTTGTGTGTCCAACTTGGGTTGCCTTCCAAAAGATGTGGAGAGAACACGGAAAGTCTTGAGAGCTCTTCTTCCTGCCGGGCCTGTGACTGGCCTCTGGTCGCCCAGGAGCTAGTGTCAGTTTTGGATCTCCCAAGGCCATGGTCCTTAGAGGGTCCCGGAGGGTGTGCAAGGGCTCAGACCCCCAGGCCCTTGCTCACCTTTCTGGAAAAAGCTGTTTCTGATCCCTTGCTTTGCTGATTTTGAGTTTGTTACTTCTCTTTTACTGAATAGAAGAGCAATGAGGAGAAAGGTTTGGTGGCAGAGGGTAAAGTATTAGTGCAGTAACTTTTTTCAGTCACCATGGACATTTGTGAAATGCAGCCTGTTATGGACTATGGCAGATATTTAGCTGCATACAGAAGAAGCTGAGATTTCTTAGCGCAGTTTTGGAATAAATGTCAATTATGGGATGTCATGCCATACTTGCAACTTAAATGACTTTTTTTTTTTTAAGATTTATTTATTTATTTGAAAGGCAGAGTTACAGAGAGGAAGAGAGAGAGAGAGAGAGAGAGAGAAGTCCTGTTTGCTGGCCTTCTCCCCAGACAGCCGTGATGGCCTGAGCTAAGCCGATCTGAAGCCAGGAGCGAGGAGCTTCCTCCAGATCTCCCACGTGGGTGCAGGGGCTCAAGGATTTGGGCCATCTTCTGCTGCTTTCCCAGGCCATAGCAGAGAGCTGGATCGGAGGTGGACCCGAACTGGCACTCGAGCTGGGACTCGAACCGGCACCCATGTGGGATGCCAGCGCTGCAGGTGGTGCTTTATCTGCTACGCCACAGCACAGGCCCAAAAACAACTCTTAATTCACCATATTAGCAGTTGTTATCAATCATTAAATTTGTAACAGCCTTCCTGCCCCAAACTTAAATCTTTTTTTTTTTTTAAGTTACTTAAGTAGGGGCCAAGAGCACATTTGATTACTGTGATATTCCACTAAAGAGTGCATTGCCCAGAACATCCTGTTTTGGAGCCACCTAAAAGCTTATTATTTTGTTTAAAATATTTTGGTTTACTAGATGCACACAGAGACAGAGAGAAGGTCCCCATCCATGGTTCACTCCGCAGGGGCCCACAATGGCTGGAACTGGGTTGGACCAAACCAGGAGCTCAGTCCAGGTCTCCTGTGTGGGTGTCGGGGACTCGGGCGGAGGACCATCACTGCTGCCTGGCAGCGGAGTCGGGAGACGAGCTGGTGTCTAACCCACGTGTTCCAAAGTGGACACAAGCGCCTCCAGTCAGCGTCTGAAACAGTGGGCCGAAGGGCCACTCTGGAAGCTCATTATGATTATTCAATTAATCTTTCATATTTAGTAAATTTCAGTAATAAAGCTGCTGCCTGATCTTTTGTCATCTGACCTAAGTCCAAACCCTTGTTAAAAAAAAAAATGAACCAGGAGGACTAGGAATAGACAGAACTGGCATATGAAAGTGAGTTATTGCGAGTAGACTTTCTTCATAGAAGAGAACGATTTTTTTTTAAGCCAGGGCAATACTTTGCTGTATGAGCAATAGAAGATTCTACGGAGCAGATGGAACCACTTGTCTCTCTGCAGATTTGGTACTGGGATCAGAGAATTGGGAGATACATTTGATATTATCAGAGAAGAAGTGGATGGAAGATTTCACTTCCAGGTGTCAAGAAATTAATGGTTTCTGTTCAGATCTAATTTTGAAGTATTACGAATCTGAAAATGGTGGGTGGAAGAAGTATTTAACTTTCTTAGCTACATACATCAGTGCCTTGTAAAATTGAAATTGGAAGCAAATTTGACAATATCCCCAGCATGACATTGTGGCTAGGTTTTGAAATTTCCACCTACAGGGAGAAAGGAAGGTGGGAAAGAGTGGAATGATAGTTAACTATGTCAGAAATGTTTAGAATTTTTCAAGATAACATTGTCAGCGGCATGAAGCCCTAGAGGACAGCTTGTATTGATGGCCATTCCACTGTGGGTCAAGAACACGAGTGAAACACTTCAGCAAGAAGATGAGGAGTGCTTGCAAAAAATAGTGACTTGCTGGGCTCCCCTTTTGTTTTTCATTTTTGAGGAGTATTCTTCTGTTGGGCATGTGCGCTGCTGAGATCTGGCCTGTGACTCGCCTTTTCACGCTGCTCTGTGGCCTTTGAGAAGCAGAAGTCCTCAACCTCAGTGGCCAGACTGGTTTGAGGATCATCTGGTCTCGCCCCTGCCGTGCTAATGCCATTTCTCATGGCCAGAATTGCCAGATAGGTAACTCTGTTAGGCCCAGCAAGAGTTAGGTTCTGCAGAAATCTAATTATAGCTATCAAGGCCTAGGTTATCAAAATATTGGTTATGAAATGGTGCTACTTGTTACACAGCCTAGCATTCCCTCATGACTCTAGAGGAATGAGGATAGCAAACTACTTTGATTTTTCTGGAGGTTTTTTTTTTTTTTTTTAAGATTTATTTATTTGAAAGGCAGAGTTACAGAGAGAGGTCTTTGATCTGCTGGTTCACTCCCCAAATGGCCTCAGCTGCCACAGCTGAGCTAATCCAGAGCCAGAAGCTTCTTCCAGGTCTCCCACACAGGTGCAGGGGCCCAAGGACCTGGGTCATCTTCTACTGCTTTCCCGGCCACAGCAGAGAGCTAAATCAGAAGTGGAGCAGCCAGGACTGGAACCAGTGCCCATATGGGATGCTGGTGCTGCTGGCTGGGGCTTTAACCCACTGGGCTGGCCCTGAGCGATTTATTTCTTTATAAGGCAGAGAGAGCGAGCAGGCACTTTCCCTAGTAGTAAAACTTGCACTGTGGCCCAAGTTAAATCCTTGCTGACAAAGCGCAGGGACCCCGTTGCTGTGCCTGAATTGGCAGGGCCCCTGTTTTCCCGCATCATCAGAGTTTGTGGACTCAGAGGTGTGACTGCGTCTGCCTTCACTGTTTTGTTGCAAGATGAGGAGAACTAGGCACAGTACAGTGAATGATGGTGAATACACGAACTTCATTCAGTTTACAGTATGGCTGTGTATTCCTGCTTGGTTGATGTGAACACTTGCTGTCTTCGGTTAAAATCTGCTAATTCCTAAATGTCCTTGGCAAAATACAATTTGTTGACTGTATGTTGGAATCCAGTTTTATAGTAAATTTTGTCAGTGAAATCTGAAGGCCTGGGAATCACCAGTAAAACTGACACTGAAGCAAAGTTGAAGTCTTGGTACATTAGAGAGTGAACAGATAATGATATCAACCAGAGTCGGCCCAGTCGTTAATTAAACTGAAATTGTGAGGTTTTAGTTTCTCCCAAGCTGCTAAGGAGTTGGCATATTCCTGGTGTAGGAAAAGCAGATAGAAACAGAGGGGAAGGTGGTGTTCCTGATTCCAGTATTTTCTCTGTGTCAGTGTCATGTCCACCGTCCTTTCTGAGAAGCCATTTTGGAGACATCCAAAACACTAGAGTCCCTCGAGGCCCCAGAACAAGCTGACAGGCCATGGTTCTGGGACAGCTGATCGTGGAAATCTACCCCCATTGGTTGTTCAGTGATTGTGAAGCTGATTTTCCCCATTAAGCTAAGTATACAGGGATATTAATATGGCATCTTAAAATACCCTTGTCATCTGCTCTGTGGAGTAATGCTACTTTTGTGCCTATGAAGGTAGCAAAAAAAAAAAAAAAATTTCACAAAATGCAAGCACAGGAGAGGAAAACCCGAAATGAGGACCACGCCCCAGCTTCCTATGAGCCTTTGGAGGCTTTTCAAACATTGACAGGAAAAATGTGTTACAGGGCAGCTGTTGGTGGAGAATCTCCCCCGCTTCTCAGTTGTTTATGTTGTGTTTTTCTCTTCCCCAGTGAGAAAAAGAAGGAAAAGGAGCGTGAAGAGTTATGGAAGAAGTTGGAGGACCTGGAGTTAAAGAGAGGCCTTAGACGTGACGGGATAATTCCAACCTAACAGAGACAACGCCAGCAACCTAACTAACCTGTGGAGCCACACATTTATGTAGTAGAAGATGGAGCAACAGTTTTCTGTATTGTGCAACTTTACAGTAGATTTCACATTTGTTTCATTGTTACAACAGCACTGTATATACCTGTCTCTAAGTAAAGGAAAAAAAATAAGGACTTCAAATCCAAAGTTTGGACAGTAGATGGACTTCTCAGAACTTTGCAAACGTAATCATTGTTCTAACCCTCTTTAAAACACGAAACAGCAGTCTTCAGAGATCTGTTGATGAAATTGCTATGTTAAAATTCCATTATCAGGAGTTCCTTATTTATCACTAGCAGAGAGTATGATAAAATTTTCAAATGTGAACAATCTTAAATTTAGCTTGTCTTTCTGCTAAGCTGTTAAATGTATTTATAGTAAAGAAAGAAAAAAAAAAAGACTGTCATTTCCTTTTAAGTTTGTATGCCATCCTCCTCTGGATAACTTGACTGTAATTGGACATCTTTTCCTTTGCACATCTTCATGAGTTGAATGTCCACGTGGAAGGGGGCCATGAATTACTAAGGCCCCTGATAAAGAAAGTTTTGTTTACTGGGGTGAACATCTTTCCAGTCGCCAGGTAGCCCCGGTGCTCCTTTCGTTTGAAAATTAGGAGTCAGAAGAGAAGAGGTGATAAACATAGTAGGGAGGGGAGTTTTGGATTCATGCGTGAGTCGACGGTGGATCCAAATCAGTGTCTTGAATCCTTTGAAAACAGGCAGTGGGGCTGCAAAATCGTCAGCCCCTGGCCAGTATTAGTTGCATACATCACTGAACACACACAGACCAGAGATGTCTTAGAAATGTCAGGAAAACATCCTTTTGGACCATATGAAATGAGAAAGACAAACACTAAAGTCTAACCATGAAATTGATCGCCAGGATTGTGAATCCAATTGGGAACAGAGTTGAGCAAACAGCTTGGACTGTTTGGAGTCGTTGCCTTACTTTTTAATATGTATTTATAAAGTATTCCAGCAAAAGAGGACGTAGCCTCTGGGGAAAAAACAAACAAACATGCTAACAGTGTTTTTTGTAGATTTCTCGTTCTATATCTCATCACAGTGCCCACCCTGTTTTTAGCCGGAAAGGATTCAGGATAAACAGTAAGCATTCTGAACTGGATGCGTGTTCCTAACTACTGTATTTGTTACCAAAAGTGGTCTACAAATGCTACTGAAAATTTGGAAATTCCTAATGTCCTGAGTATTAATAATAAAGTTTAAAAATGCTTTTATATCAAAGGTGCATCGTGACCAAATTGTTTAAGAAAACAAAAACAAGAACAAAAAACAAAATCTAGGGCTGTATTATAGATGTATCTCATTGGCTCTCTGCTTTGTACTTAAAAGAGGAATTTTATACCGGGGGGTAGGAAAGTCCCTGGTACAACCTGTGTACAGTGCGTACAAACTTCATATGGCTGCATTGTGATGTACTGCGAGGCGTGTGTCCTGGGTTGACGTCCAGGATGCGTTTGCTCGTCGTAGATGGGCAGCAGGGAGCTGATAATCCTCAGCCGTCCCCCTCCGCAGTATATATCCAAGGTATAGGGCTGAGTCTCTGTTCATGTGTTGAATTGTGATAGCAAACATGAGCATATGAACTGCTGTTGCTCTTACTAGAAATATAATATAAATATGGACCTGTCTATCTTCTTTCTTCCATTGAAATATAAAGCAGACTATACAGTGTCATTGTGTCCAAGAGAAAGGAAAAAGAAGTTGCCACTGAGCTTCTTCCCTAGGAAGTGCTCTAGGGCCGTGAGGTCCAGTGTGTCCTTAGAGTCAGCTGGTCACGGAGGTTGTCTCCTAGGTAACTTTGTAACCAGCACTTGACATTGTTCATTCCTAAAAAGAAATAGCGTTAAAAACATCACGCACAACACCAGACACACCGTGGGTTGATGGAATTCCTAGATTTACAACAAAAGAAGTTCACGGGGCTTCAACGTAAAGGTGGCAGAGGCTGCCAGGGAGGAGGCAACGTCCTTCCAAGGTGCAGGAGCCGAGGCGCCAGCTGAGTTACTGATGCTGGAGGATCGTGTGTGACCTTTCTTCTCCGCCCTTTTGGTTTTAGCCCTTTCCTGTGACTCTGCATCACGTTGATTTTTGGTAGTAAAAACTTTTTTTGCCCAGAATTCATCTTTTTAGGTAGGAGATGTGAAAATCCCAGGTTTATCAAGAACCTCTGCCCATCAGAATGCAATGCAGTCATTGGAGACGAGAGAGGCCAGGATCTCTTTTTTTCTTTTTGTTGCACCTTACACTGTCCTCAGAGTGAAGGTGGAAATGACACGAGTGATCCTGGATGTCAGTTTTGTGTGTTGATCATTCCAAGCTGAGAAGACTAAAGCCAAATTTTGGTGTATTTAAGGAAGCCGCGATATAGCTATATGTCTACAATCCACAGGGCAACTTCTGAGAAGAAAACGCTGTCTTTTTCTTTCCTAACTGAGAGTGACAATGTGACATTTGTCACGTTGTGTGCAGTGACGCAGAGTAACTGAGGTAAGCCGACTGTTGCACTATGTGACGTTTTTAAGGACGCATTTGCTGCATTGGCAGCCGCCCTCTCTGTCCTTTCCCACAATTCTGCTGTTGCTGCAACTCGAGTTAATTGTGACAAATGCATCTTGGTGTTCTATTTTGTTTGCGTCATGATTTCCAGAACTATATATAAATATATTTTTTAAATAGCAAATATTGTAGTTAGTGAGGATCACTCCAACCTATTCCCTACCATATTGGTTTCAGGGATAGGATTACGAGTGTCTTTGGAAGAAAACAATACACAGCCCTGTGGTTTAGAACGAGACTGAGGCCTTGGGCTGTGGGCCTAGACAACTGTGTGAGTGAAAATCAACCCATGTCATACTCTGAATCAAAGCATGCATTCCTTTTTCTCATCATGCGAATGTCCTAGTTGTTTTCCTCCAATGTTAGGTTTTGTCCTTTTAAGTTTTAGTATATTTTGCTCTCCCTAACATTTGCCTTTAGAAAAAAAAAAAAAAAAGAATACCCTCAATGCCGCTGGATACTCACAAGCAGGGTTATGCTCCTTCCTCTTGGGCTTGTTTGCCTAAATAGAAGGATTTAATTTATTCTGTACCTCCTCCTAGGCATGGGGCAGTCCAGGGTGCACAGCCAGGAATTGCTAGTAATTGCACCTGCTATACTTATAAACACATAGCCATAGGCGCAATCACACTATGGAAAGGAAGAAAAAAAGTATATTTAGAGCTTTAAAAGCCTTTTTATTTTTTTGTGGGGGTGGTGGGGGGTGGGAACGGGATATATGGAAGTTACTGGCATTTTTAAGTGTTCAGATTCTGGCCCTCCCCCGCCCCGTTTTTTTCCCCCCCTTTTAATTGGATGCACTGGTCTGGCCCAGGAAATGAAGAGATCCTTTTGAGGTTTTAACCAATGTTATCACCAAGTGACAGTCACCTGTGGCTACCAGGTGGCACCAGATGTGATCAGTAAAGTTGTATTTGCACATCGATATTTTTTGTGTGTGTCTGGCTCAGCTGCTTCTCTGAGTGGAGGGATGAGCCACAGGGATTTTTGTAGCAGGTCTATGGACAGTGCATCTTAGATTCCTCTGCATTTCATTTTGAAAAGCTAAAAGGAGGATTGTGCATCTGGAGAGAAAGTTGAGCAAAATCTGATCTAGCGGAATGTTCGTTTGTGCTGCTTCTCGTGTACGACAGCAGCAGAGGTCTCTCTCTTGGAAATACACGTCCCGTATTACGATGTCTATGAACATAGGTTTCCTTTGCTTCCTCCCGCCTCTCCTGTCCTCCTCGGAGCTTTACCCCCGGCCCAATCTCTTCTCTTCCTCCTTTCTCCCCCTCTTCTGTTAGCCTGTCTTCCTCCCTTCCTTCCTACCCCCTTTCCTCTTTCTTTACTTTTTTTTTTGGGGGGGGGGGATCACTTATTGTAAATAAGTTGTAATCCACACCTCATGTATCAAATGGGGAACTTTCAAAAATATAAATATTACCAATACATTTTCTGGTTGTTGTCTGATTTTTGATTGAAGCATAATGAAAATGACATGTCCATTGCTTTTGGTTTGAGGATTTTGCTGTAGCTTTATACATCTGGTATTTTAGTATTTCATTGTCTTAGCAGGAGAGGGCAGCAGAAGTTCATTTTCCCTGTTAGTAATGCTGTGATTCATGGTTGGATTTGAATTTAGCTGTGCGTGTGTGTGTGTGTGTGTGTGTGTGTGTGTGTGTAACAGCATTTGTGTGTGGGTAGAGGTGAAAGTGAAGCATTTTTGATACGAAAAGTTGCATATGAAAAGTACAGACTGGTTCAACCAGACGGTGAAGACTTCTGATCCACAACGTTAAAACACCAAATCTTCCAGCTCCTTCCTTCTCAGACAACAAGATGCAAGCTGGGTCTTGAAACACTTGGAACTTAAAATGTTTTTTCTTTGGAAATGATTTAACTTTCTTCAAAGTGGTTGACAGAAACAAAAATGAAGGTGCTCCCCCAACGCAATGTAACCCCTGTTCACAGCTGTGTGAAAGGTTCTGTACTGTGGGTGCATCAGAATAAAGCAGTGGAGCGTTCTGGGGCGCCTGGCTCTTTTGTTTGTCTCTCACCTCCGTGGCCTTTTTCAAACCATACAGGTGATAGAGTTGATCCATTCAGCCTTGAGGGCAAGTGAGGTTGGCGTGCTGGGGCTTCCAATTTGGGGAGAATTCGTCTATGATAAGGGGTGTATAATACCGGGCAGTGGTCCAGGGGCTGTATTGTATAACCAGCCTCTCCCCATACTAGCGGCTCCGCACAGCAATGCTTAAGTGTTCACTCTGGGTTTTATGGTTTGGGAAGGACTTGGCAAGAGCTTCTGGTCTCTGAGCCTCATATCAGCATCTCAGGCTGGGCAGGAGGGTTCACTCCCAACACGGTTCCCTCAACATGGCCATCAAGTTCGTGCGGGCTCTTGCCTTGTGGGCCTCCTCTCTTATGTGTGGCCACTGGGTTCTGAGAGACAGGACATGAGACTGCCAGTGTGCTGCATCCTGCAGTCTGGGCCGACTGTCTTGGCATCACTTCTGTCCTGTTCTTTTGGCTAAAGTCACAGAGCCTGCTCAGCTTCAGGTGAGGGTGGGGGACACAACCCTCAATGTCTCAGCTAATTTGCAGAGGAATGGCTTCTCTGTAAAGCATTTGATTTGGGTGTGGTCTACTGTTAGCCAATTAAATTGTATAAAACCGAGAAACATGGAGGTAACCAGTTGATGTTTGCTATTCAGGGAATCTGGGGTGGGAGGAAAAAGTCCTTGTAAACTCGGGCATTTTGTATTTTGTAGCATATGAAGATCAACCTCTTGGCAGGTTATGGGGATAAGAAACTTGTCACAAAATATTTAGGGTTCAGAGATTTAAGAGATGATTCCAATTTCAGTGAAATCGGCAGTCCTTGGCAGGAGGCTGCCACCCCCTGTAAATAAGTATTTACAAAAATGGAGGCATAGTGCATGAAAGTGCAATTCGTGTTTCCCGGATTTTATGCAAGTAGTGTGTCCTATGGTGGCTGTTTGGCCTGGAGTGTCCCACACTGGTTGCAATGCTCTCTCTCTCTGAGTCTGAATGTCTTGGATTGGTCCT
The DNA here is from genome assembly GCA_949820135.1 of Sylvilagus floridanus. Taxonomy (NCBI): domain Eukaryota; kingdom Metazoa; phylum Chordata; class Mammalia; order Lagomorpha; family Leporidae; genus Sylvilagus; species Sylvilagus floridanus. The sequence continues at coordinate 17,545,444 of OX463228.1, read as the reverse complement.
GAGCTCCAGCTCTGAGCTAGCTTCAGCCCTTGCCCATCCCTACCCATTGTGGGTGTTTGAGCACTGAACCAGTAGGTGGGAGTTCTATCTGTATCTCACCGACTCTTTGCCTCCCAAATGTATTAAAAAACAAAATTAGTGGCCGGCGCCGTGGCACCATAGGCTAATCCTCTGCCTTCGGCGCCGGCACACTGGGTTCTAGTCCCGGTCGGGGCGCAGGATTCTGTCCCGGTTGCCCCTCTTCCAGGCCAGCTCTCTGCTGTGGCCCGGGAGTGCAGTGGAGGATGGCCCAAGTGCTTGGGCCCTGCACCTGCATGGGAGACCAGGATAAGCACCTGGCTCCTGGCTTCAGATCAGCGCGATGCGCCGGCCGCAGCGCAGCAGCCAATGGTTCCCCTTGGATTCTCTTTTGGGTAGATTATAAACTAGAAACCTAGATCCATTTTCTTCATATGAATATCCAGTTACCATGGACCACTTGCTGAAACGTCTCCCTGAAGAGTTGGTTTGGTCCCTTTGTCAACAAGCTACCCTGAAAGTTTGCATCTGCATCGGGGTTTCCTGTTCTACTCCAGTCGTAGTAGAGGTCCTTGGGCCAGAACCATGGTGTCATGATTACTGTAGCTTTAAGACGGCCTGGGAACAAGTTGTACTCTTTCTTTTTCAAGGTTGCTGTCCATATGCCAGCCAGATCCTTTGATCTCTACATAAAACTCAGAAGCAACCCATCTATTTCTACAGAAGAAAATAAACTGGTGGTGTTGTGATTGGGATTACATGGAACCTGTGATTCTGGGAAGGACTGACACAAACACTGAATTATAATCTATAGTTGGAATGTGTTCCCCTTAAAGCATATACTAGAAACTTAGTCCCCAGTGCAACAGTTTTGGGAGGCAAGGACTAATAAGATGTGGTTAGGCTGTGAGAGCTCTGCTCACAGGAATGGATCAATGCTGTTTTTCTGGGACTGGATTAGTTACAAAAGGATGAGTTCAATCTCTAGCTATCTGTCTCTCTCTCTCTCACTCCTGCTCCACATCCCTCCTTCCTTCCCTCCCTTTCCCACCCTCCTGTGTTCTGCCATGGGATGATATAACAAGGCTACCTCCAGATGCTGGCACCTGGACCCCCCAGCATCCAGCACCATGAGAAACAAGCTTGTTCTCTTTAAACATCACCCAGTGTCTGTGTGACATTCTATTACAGCCCCATGAGGTGGACTGACATCCATGAACATGGTATAACTTCATTCATTTTGTCTTTAATTTCCCCCAGCAATATCTGGTAATTTTTCAGTCTGGAAGTCTCCTGCATCATTTGTTAAATGTATTGGTAAATATTTTTATGTTTTGGGAAGGCATTAGAAATGGAATTGTTTTTTCATTTTTGTTTGATATTAAAATTGATTTTGTGTGTTAACTGACATCTTTACATTTTGCTAAATTTACCTATTTAATTAGTTTTATAGACTCCGTAGGTTTTTGTGTAAATAACCCTTTTATCTGCAGATAGAAAGTTTTATTTCTCTGGTTTTGATCTCCAAATTTCTATGATAGTTCTTTATCCTTATTGTGAAGATTAAGACTGGAGCATAATGTTGAATAGAAGTGGCACAAGTGCCATTCTTACCTTATCCCTAATCTTAGAGAGAAAGTGATATTTCTCCATCAACTATGTTAATTGTAGGTTTTTTTAAAGTTGATGCCCTTTATGAAATTGAGGAAGTTTCCTTCTATTTTTAGTTTTCTGAGTTTTTTTTTTTTTTTTTTTTTGGTCATGAATAAGTATTGACACTTGTCCGTTGCCTATTCTGGATATATTGAAATGATGCTACAGGTTTTCTACTTTTATTTCATTGAATTTCTTGGATCAACACTATGTATATTGTAAGGAAGGATTCTCAACCAGTGTCTTTGTGTGTCAGCAGTTTGTATCTCTAAGTTCATACCTTTAACCAGGTTTGGTAAACTTCTCCATTCTTTGTATTCCCTGTTTCTGTTATGCTAGTTATGTGTGTTAACCCTTTTGGTATTGTACCAAAGGTCCCTGAGATTGCTCATATTTTTAATTTTTGTTGTATGGAGATAAAACACAGTTAACAAAAGTGACCACTATAAACCCTGCAGGAAGTTAGAACTTTCACAGTAGTATGTAGCCATCGTTCTGTGCACTTCCAAAGTACTAGTAAGCACTCTCCATTCCTTCCTCAGCCCCTGCAACTACTAATCTGCTTTCTTCCTTTATGTATTCTGTATGTTTCATATAAATGGAATCATATGATCTGTGGCCTTTTGTGTCTGGTTTCTTTGATTTAGCATAATGCTTTTTGAAGTTCACTTATGTGGTAGCATTACTTTTCATGACTAAATAATATTCCATGGTATGTATATTCCATGTTTGTATTGTTTTTACCTAGAAACCTTAAAGGTGTACAAACTTCATGCATTTCATATATAAAAATTTAGGAAAACAGTGATTCTTCCCTTCCTACCCTCCCTCCCACACTTCTTCCTCTTCCTTCTCCTAGTCCCATTCTTATTTCTTACTAAGAGCCATTTTCAATTAACTTTATACATATCAGATTAACCCTACATTAAATAAAGAGTTCAACAACTAGTATGGGGGTAAAAACTGTCCCTCAACAGTTGAGACAAAAAGGCATCTCAAAGTGTCAATTTCACTTCTATAGATTACCTTTTTTTTTTTTTTTTTTTGACAGGCAGAGTTAGATAGTGAGAGAGAGAGACAGAGAGAAAGGTCTTCCTTTTTCTGTTGGTTCACCCCCCAAATGGCCACTATGGCCAACGCACTGCGCCGATCCGAAGCCAGAAGCCAGGTGCTTCCTCCTGGTCTCCCATGCAGGTGCAGGGGCCCAAACACTTGGGCCATCTTCCACTGTCTTCCTGGGCCACAGCAGAGAGCTGGACTGGAATAGAAGCAACCAGGACAGAATCTGGTGCCCTGACGTTTTAGGTACTGTATTAGTTACCACACATCAGGGAGAACATATGGTATTTGTCTTTTGGGGACTGGCTTATTTCACTTAGTATAATCTTTTCCAGTTGCATTTACTATATTGCAAATGACAGGATTTAATTTTCTTTACCACTGTGTAGTATTCCATGATGTACCTCTTCCATAATTTTTTATCCAGTCTCCAGTTGATGGACATCTGGGTTGATTCCATATCTTAGCTATTGTGAATTGAGCTGCAGTAAACATAGGGGTACAGATAACTCTTTCATATGTTGATTTCTTTCCATTTGGGCAAATTCCCAGAAGTAGGATGGCTGGGCCATGTGGTAGGTCTATATTCAGATTTCTAAGGTATCCTCATATTGTTTTCCACAGTGACTGCACTAGTTTACATTTCTAACAGTGGTTAGGGTACCTTTTGACCTATATTCTCACCAGCGTCTGCTGATTTTTGATTTCTGTATGAAAGCCATTTTAACTAGGGTGAGGTGAAACCTCATTGTGGTTTTAATTCGCACTTCCGTAATTGCTAATGATCCTGAACATTTCTTCATGTGTCTGTTGGTCATTTGGCTTTCTTCTTTTGAAAAATGCCTGTTCAAGTCCTTTGTCCATTTCTTAGCTGAATTGTTTTGTTGTTGTTGAGTTTCTTGAGCTCATTATAGATTCTGGATATTTATGCTTTATCAGCTGCATAATTTGCAAATGATTTCTTCCATTCTGTCAGTTGCCTCTTCAATTTACTGATCGTTTCTTGTGCAAGTACAGAAGCTTCTCAATTTGATGGAATCCCATTTGTCAATTTTAGCTTGGACTGCCTGAGCCTCTGGAGTCTTTTCCAAGAAGTCTTTGCCGATGCCAATGTCTTACAGGAGTTCCCTAATGTTCTTTAATAATTTGATGGTATTGAATCATAAATTTGGGTCTTTGAGTCATTTCCAGTGGATTTTTGTATAAGGTGTAAACTAGGGGCCTTGCTTCATACCTCTGCACGTGGAGATCCAGTTTTCCCAGCACCATTTGTCAAAGAGATTGTCCTTGCTCCTGGGATTGATTTTAGCTCCCCTGTCAAAGATAAATTGGTTGTAGGATGTGTGAGTTGATTTCTGGAGTTTCTATTCTGTTCCATTGGTCTGCTCATCTGTTTCTGTGCCAGTACCAGGCTGTTTTGATTATAACTGCCTTGTGGTATATCTTGAAATTTGGTATTGTGATGCCTCTGACTTTGTTTTTGTTGTATAAGATTGCTTTAGCTATTTGGGGTATCCTGTGTTTCCATATGAATTTCAGCATCATTTTATCTATATCTAAGAAGAATATCCTTGGTATTTTGATTGGGATTGCATTAAATCTGTAAATTGCTTTCAGTAGTATGGACATTTTGATGATATTGATTCTTCCAATCCATGAACATGGAAGATTGTTCTTTTGTGTGTGTCCTCTTCTATTTCCTTCTTTAATGTTTTATAATTTTTTTGACAGGCAGAGTGGACAGTGAGAGAGACAGAGAGAAAGGTCTTCCTTTGCCGTTGGTTCACCCTCCAATGGCCGCCATGGCCGGCGCGTTGCGGCCAGCGCACTGTGCTGATCCAAAGGCAGGAGCCAGGTGCATCTCCTGGTCTCCCATGGGGTGCAGGGCCCAAGCACTTGGGCCATCCTCCACTGCACTCCCGGGCCACAGCAGAGAGCTGGCCTGGAAGAGGGGCAACTGGGACAGAATCCGGAGCCCCGACTGGGACTAGAACCTGGGGTGCTGGCGCCGCAAGGTGGAGGATTAGCCTATTGAGCCACGGCCTGGCCAATAATTTTCATCGTAGAGATCTTTGATATCCTTGGTTAAATTTACTCCTAGGTATTTAATTTTTTGTATCGGCATTGTGAATGGAATTGCTCTTAGAAGTTTGTTCATTCATCAAGGATGGACATTCATATAATTTCCACCTTATAACTACTGTGAGTGGTGCTGTTAGCAAGCTTCATTAAACCTTTTTGTATGATACTTGTTTTTAATTCTTTTTGTTCTTGGTAGGAGTGAAAGGAAGAAAGAGACAAGAAAACAAAGAGAGAGGGAGAATGAGAGAACTATTTCCTTCCATGCACTGGTGATTCCCCAAATGAAGCCAGGGACTAGGAACTCAATCTAGGTCTCCCATGTAGTGTCAGGGACCCACCTGCTGAACCATCTTAGGGTTCGCATCAGCAGGAGGCTGCAATTTGAAGAGGAGCCGGGACTGAAGCCCACGCGTTCTGATGTGAGATGTGTGTCCCAAGTGGTGTCTTGGCTGCTGCGCCATATGCCCAACCTAGAATTGCCATTTAATTTGTTGAGGGACTGTCGGGCTGGCTTCCACAACAGCTTCACTGTTTGATTCCTGCTCACAGTGTATGAAGGTTCTAGTTGATCCATATTCATGCTAACATTTGTTATTTCTATTGCCATCTAGGGAGTGTGCTGTTCACCTTTAAGAAAGTATCTTTTGGCCGGCACCATGGCTCAACAGGCTAATCCTCCGCCTTGCGGCGCCGGCACACCGGGTTCTAGTCCCGGTCGGGGCGCCGGATTCTGTCCCGGTTGCCCCTCTTCCAGGCCAGCCCTCTGCTGTGGCCTGGGAGTGCAGTGGAGGATGGCCCAAGTGCTTGGGCCCTGCACCCCATGGGAGACCAGGAAAAAGCACCTAGCACCTGGCTCCTGCCATCGGATGAGCACGGTGCGCCGGCCGCAGCGCGCCGCCCGCGGCAGCCATTGGAGGGTGAACCAACAGCAAAGGAAGACCTTTCTCTCTGTCTCTCTCACTGTCCACTCTGCCTGTCAAAAAAAAAAAAAAAGTATCTTTTTTTTTTTTCAAGTGTTTTTCAAATCAGGTGACTTTTGTTGATCTATCTGTATTTAAGTTCACTGGCTCTTTCCTCTATCACTGATAAGCCCATGCAGTCATTTTTTCTTTTTAGATACTGTATTTTTTTTTATCTCATGAGGTTTGCATCATTAATTTTTTAGCTTTTCTTTCTCTGAGATTGCCGGTTTTCATTCATTGAATCTACATATCACAGAAGGTACACGTCATAAAATTCTTGGCAAATTCCAACATCTGGGTCACATCAGGATCTGATTTATTTGTCTTTTTCTTGGGCATCTGTCACCTTTCCCTGGTTCTTTGTAAGTAATTTTGGTTATTTTGAATAGCATGGAAACTCTGAATCCTGTGTATTCCTCTGAGAGTCCATTGATTGTTTTTGTTTGACAGGCAGAGTTAGGCAGTGAGCGAGAGACAGAGAGAGACAGAGAGAAAGGTCTTCCTTCCATTGGTTCACCCCCCAAATGGCTGCTAGGGCCTGTGTGCTGCGCCGATCTGAAGTCAGGAGCCAGATGCTTCTCCTGGTCTCCCATGCAGGTGCAGGGCCCAAGCACTTGGGCCATCCTCCACTGCACTTCCAGGGCTGGACTGGAAGAGGGGCAACTGGGACAGAATCTGGCGCCCTGACAAGGACTAGAACCCGGTGTGCCAGCGCTGCAGGCAGAGGATTACCCTAGTGAGCTGTGGCGCTGGCCAACCATTTTGTTTTGACAAGCAGTTGACTTGGAAGGGACCCAAAGTGCAGACCCCTCTAGGGCAGCGGCTCCATGGCGGTTCTGTTCTGTTACCCTTCCCAGGAGGTCATTCCATGTGTGCAAGGCTTGGACAGAGATTTGGACTGAACGATGTACAAGGTTTGGGTTTTTTCCTTCTGCTTCTCTTCATCCTCACTTCCCACTGGTGTGATCGTCCTGCGCTCTGCCCTCTGCTTTGTTGCTGTTGTTTGGTTTTCTTATGTGAAATTTATTGTCCTAATAATTTTTTAAGTGTGCAGCTCGGTGATATTAAGTACATTCATATAATGTGGCCGTCACCACCATCCATCTCTCTCTCTCTCTTCATCTTGCAGAACCAAAACTCAACCCATTAAACAATAAAACTCCATTTCTCCTGCCCTCAGTTCTTGGCAGCCACAATGCTGCTTTAGAATGCCCTCTGGGTGTCCAGGCCAGAAAGATAGCTTCTGAATTACATTCTGCTTCGTGTGACGTTGACCCTATAAAGACGGCAAACTCACTGCGGGGCATCTTTTCTTCCAAAAGCTGTTCCCCTTTCAGAACACGCCTGTCCGTGCCTCCCCGTGTCCCACCACTCACTCCCAACTGCCCATTGGGTTTTGGCTGGATTTTTACCATGTGTATCTGCAAGGCAAGGTTTGGTAGGGCTTTAATCAAATGCTCTGAAAACAGGTCTTCCAGCAAGGGGTATGTTGTGAGGACCCATGATGCGCCCGGCCACATACACTCACTGTATGTTATCCATCAGGCATTGTTCTCATTCGACATTATTGGTTCTCACACATCAGCCATTCACATATGTGAGTTTTGCCATATAGCACGGCTGTGTTACACTTGTTCTTTAGCATTTTTGCTGACTCATTTTTCCTCCACTTATTTTTTAAAGCCTTCTTTTGAGATCATTTTAGACTTACAGAAGTGTTGAAAAATAGTACCAGGAATTCCCGTGTGCCCTTCACCCAGCTCCCCCTAGTGGTCACATGTTCTGTACCCACAGGAAAACTCATCTTGGATCTGTTGAGCTATTAAGCAAGACTTTGAACCGAATCAGATTTCATCACTGTTTCCATTAATGTTCCTTTTCTGTTTCCAAGACCCAATCCAGACTTCACATTTAGTTTCTAGGTCGCTTTAGTCTCTCCCGGTGTTTGACAGTTTCTGCATCTTCCCTTATAAGGAATGACTGAGACTTCTGCCCTTTTCCAGTCAGGTGTTTTTTCGAAAGTCTGGTGGGTTTGTGTGAAGCTCGCCCGCTGTTAGATTGAAAGCATGTGTTACTTGGAGGCACATTCCAGAGATGACTAGTCGGTCTCAGTGCATGATACCAGGGGGTACCAGACATCACTGTGCACTCCCAGCTCACCCGACTCAGGTTCTGACCACAAAGGTTTTCTGCTGCACAATTATTCCCCCTTTTATAATCACTATGCAAATACGAGGGGTCTACAAAATGTTCGTAGAAAATGCATGTTATTATTGGCCGGCACCGCGGCTCACTAGGCTAATCCTCCCCCTGCGGCGCCAGCACCCTGGGTTCTAGTCCCAGTCGAGGCACCGAATTCTGTTCCGGTTGCTCCTCTTCCAGGCCAGCCCTCTGCTGTGGCCCAGGAGTGCAGTGGAGGATGGCCCAAGTGCTTGGGCCCTGCACTTGCATGGGAGACCAGGAGAAGCACCTGGCTCCTGGCTTCGGATCAGCACGGTGCACCGGCCGCATCGGCCATTGAGGGGGTGAACCAACGGAAAAGGAAGACCTTTCTCTCTCTCTCTCTCTCTCTTTTTCTCACTGTCCACTCTGCCTGTAAAAAAAAAAAGAGAAAGAAAATGCATGTTATGAAAAAGCAATGCATGGATTTCAAATTTATTTTGCATCAAAATGAACATTTTAATGTCATTTTCCACAAACTTTTTTTTTTAAAGATTTATTTATTTATTTGAGAGGCAGAATTACAGAGATGCAGAGAGAGAGAGGCAGAGAGAAAGGGAAAGAGAGAGAGGTCTTCTATCTGCTGGTTCACTCCTCAATTGGCTGCAATGGCTGGAGCTGGGCCGATCCAAAGCCAGGAGCCAGGAGCTTCCTCTAGGTCTCCCACATGGGTATAGGGACCCAAGGACCTGAGCCATCTTCCACTGTTTTCCCAGGCCACATCACAGAGCTGCATCAGCAGTGTAGCAGCCAGGACTAGAACCAGTGTCCATATGGGGTGGCGGCACCGCAGATGGAGGATTAACCTACAGCACCGCAGTGCCAGCCCCCTGGCTTCTTTAGTTAGAGAATGATATTGTAGAAACTAAGACTGGATAGTAGATGTGTTCATTGCCACTGCTTATACTCTGTCCTGGGAGATACTTCTAGGCATCCTGAGGGTACTTCAAAAGGTTTGTGAAAAATGAATTTCAAAGGTAAGTTTATTTTGGGGGTAAAATTTTTTGAAATCTTCAAAAAATTCAGAGAAAATGTATATTACTAAAAATCTATGTGTAGATTTCAAACAAATTTATTTTATTTTCCACCAAAATAAACTTATCTTCTGCTGTGAGCCTTTGGCCCAACAGTTAACTGTCTGGAATGCCCACATCTTGGATCTAGGGTGCCTGGGTTCAAGTCCCAACTCTGCTCCTTGCTCCAGCTTCCTGCTAATGTGCACCCTGGGAGGCAGCAGTGATGGCTCAGATGGTTGGGTCCCTGCCACCCACGTGAGAGATGCAGATTGAATTCCCTGCTCCTGGCTTTGGCGAGGCCCAGCCTGACTGCTGTGGGCATTTGGGGAGTAAATCTATCAAATAAAAAGCAACAAAGATGTGGAGGGGAAGACAGAATGGAAACTACAACAAATAACTATGTTACAAATGAATCCCAGCCAGTACTGTGGCATTATAGGTTAACCCTTTGCCTATGGTGCTGGCATGCCATATAAGTGCTGGTTTGAGTCCCGGCTACTCATCCCTGTCAGCTCTCTGCTATGGTCTGGGAAAGCAGTAGAAGATGGCCCAAGTGCCTGGGCCCCTGCACCCACGTGGGAGACCTGGAAGAAGCTCCTCACTCCTGGCTTCGGATCGGCCCAGCCCTGGATGTTGTGGCCATTTGGGGAGTGAACCAGCAGATAGAAGCCCCTAGCTCTTGGCTATGGATCGGCCCAGCTACAGCCATTGCAGCCAACTGGGGAGTGAACCAGCAGATGGAAGATCTCTCTCTCTCTCTCTCTCTCTCTCTCTCTGCCTCTGCCTCTCTCTCTCTGCATCTCTGTAATTCTGCCTCTCAAAGAGGAAGACCTCCTTCTCCAACTCTCTCTCTCTCTGTAACTTTGCCTCTCAAATAAATAAATAAATCTTAAAAAAAAAAAGAATCATAATCATACCGACTAGGATAGGGAAGAAAAGAGTTAATCTAAATTGCTAAGGAAAATAGTACTTAAATATTAATTAGTACTAAATAGTGTTTGGTATTAAATAGTACTTTAAATATTGTGAAGCTCAAAACAAAAAGAAGTATTCAAAAATGATGTAATATAGTTTGTAAATTTCTTTTATAGGTATTGGTTAAGAACTCTGAAACTATTTTACCTTTATAATAAAGTTAAACAAATAAGTAAATCTGTCAGGAATATTGCTAGGTTTTTCATGGTTGGAGAAAGGAGGTTAGGCTGAATTATCTGGTGCTAGAAGTATCAATATGTATTTATATTTTAAACACATAAGTGCAGCTATAGCAATTGAAATGTGTGTATATGTGCATTAATATACAAAAACAAGGGGACTTCAAAAAGTTCATGGAAAATGGAATTTGAATATATATATGTATATTTTTAATTTTGAAAGGCAGAGAGAGACAGATAAGAATGATCTCCCATCCACTAGTTTATTCCCCAAATGTCTACAGCTGTCAGGCTGGGCCAGGCTGAAGCCAGGAGCCTGGAACTAAATCTGATTCTCCCATGTGGGTGGCAGAGACCCACGTACCTGAGCCATTAGCCGTTGTCTCCCAGGGTGCACATTAGCAGAAGCTGGATTGGAACCAGAGGAGCCAGGACTCAGACAAGGCACTCTGAAGTGGAACATGGGTGTCTCACATGGTGACCTATCTGCCGTGCCCAATGCCTACTCTTTGGTTGATTTTTGCAGTTCGTTTTTGTTGTGCCATCCCGCGGTTCTGACAGATGCTTAGAATCTGGTATCTCACCACAATTCCATGTAGAAAATTTCATTGCGCTCAAAACTTCCTCATGTTCCCCCTTTACAGTTGGACAGTGCCTTTAAAATGGACGGAAAAGGGATTCTCCACCTAGCATCCCATATGCAGTCAGGCGCTCTGTTGTGAGGTGGAGTTTTTAGACAAACCAGTATTTAGAAAATTCACTTCTCGTTAAGTTTTACTTAAGTTCGAAACTGCTTCAGGATATGCTTCAGCAAGGCAACAACAACAACACAAAGTAAAATAAGAAAGCAGAAGACACAGGGTGCAGGGAACAGTGGATCTCTGCCTAGGAAGAAATTTAGTATGTGAATAGCAGGTCTGTAAAATCAACAGTGAAGATGACATTAAAACACCCTGGAAGCAAGAAAAAAAAGAGAGGACTTGGTAAAGAAGTTGATATAATGTTTGAAAATTATTAGCGAAATCTAGATGACAGGGGAAGAGAAAAATACAGGCAGTTTTTTATATGTCTTATTTTATTTACATCATAAAATAATTATCAAGCACGAATATAGTATATCAGAATATTATTATAAAAAATTACAGCTAAGACCTTGGTAGCTTGTAATAGAAATGATAGTCTAACTGTATCTTTTTAAATTAAATGTCTGTTTATGTTCCCAAAATAGGTCTAGAATGTAAAATCATATTAGTAGAAAAATCAGATTTTTTGGTATGGTAGCGATTGCAATCATGGTCTCCAATCACATTCTTTAGAAAATTTGTCTGAATTTCTATTATTTCTTGTTCCTATTTAGCCTCCTAATTTCTACCTTGAATGCAAAATCCCCATAATCAAATTCTCACTCACTGTTTTGCCTGATTTAAAAGTTCTACGTAAATGAGTTAAATATTAACATCCAATACAGAAAAGTTATCTCACAGTATGTGTTTAAATGAGCCCGCACAGAAATGATTAATGAATTGAAAATAATGTTACACATCGTGTTTCAGCTGTAGAGGAAGATGACTGTATGTCGTCTGTGAAGACTCCTTCAAGAAGAGGGTTACGTTACTTTGCTGCACCTAGAAGTAATTTGGGATCCAAACAGTGGATGATTTACCTTGAGATGTCATTACACAGAAAATGCACAGCTCATCTGCACCCACATGATTTCATTGGGTGACTGTATTATCATTGTTCTTTCTGAGCCACTTCTACTTCACAAGGCAGAGCCATACAGTAAGTGTTGAAGTCCAAGCCCTGTCTCAATTTTTTGTCAGTTTCTACCTAAATTTCAAATCCATACCAACTGGAATTTAAAGATTTTTTTTCCTCTGGTCACTGAAAATATTTACACAATTCATCTATCTATGAGATGTTTTTAAATGACATAAACATATATATATTTATGGAGTACTGTATGATTTTTCAAATATGCATACATTTTGTACCATTCAAACCAGCGTAAACATATTTCAACTAAAAATTTATCATGTATTTATGGTGAAAATATCCAAAATCCTTTCTTCTTTTTTCTTTTTCTTTTTTTCTTTTTATTATTTAATAAATGTGAATTTGCAAAGTGCAACTTTTGTATTGTTGTGGCCCCCCCCAACCTCCCTCCCTCCCGTGGCCCTCCCCTCTCCCACTCCCTCTCCCATCCCGCCCTTCATCGAGTTTCATTTTCAATTACCTTCATATACAGAAGATCAACTTAGTATATACTAAGCAAGGATTTCAACAGGCTGCCCTCACACAATCGCACAAGGTATAGGGTATTGTTCGACTAGTAGTGTTGTCTTTAAGTTTCATAGTAAAACACATTAAGGCCAGAGATCCTACGTGGGGAGCATGTATCCAGTGACTCCTGTTGTAGATTTAACAATTGGCACTCTTATTTATGACGTCAGCAATCACCCGAGGCTCTTGCCATGAGCTGTCTAGGCTATGGAAGCCCCTTGAGTTCACCAACTCTGAACTTGTTTAGTCAAGGCCGTATCACAGTGGAGGTTCTTTCCTCCCTTCGGAGAAAGGTGCCTCCCTCCTTGATGGCCTGTTCCTTCTGCTGGGGTCTTGTTCACCAGGATCTTACATTTAGATCGTTGGCAATTAATTCTAAGATCTAGGAAACAGAGAATCTTTGTAAGAGCTTTGTAATCATTGTATATTACTGCACCTGCAGAGAATATTATCATAGACATGAACACAAACTCTGATTATTGATTTAATTCAGGTGGTGGAATATTAGGAATATGGGTGAGGGGAGGTATCAGTGGTGCAGGGGAGCTAAATCCTTAACAGAAATCAAGAAATAGCAGCCTAAGCAAATTGGAAATGGAGTAATTACTGGTAGCTTAAGTGATGAAGTAATTAATAAGAGGGAGTTGAGAGTGATCATGCCAATAAGGAATAGTAAAACACATTTTGAGGGCCAGCTCTGTGGCATAGTGGGTAAAGCAGTGCCGGCATCCCATGTGGGCTCCAGTTTGAGTCCTGGCTGCTTCACTTCCCATCCGGCTCTCTGCTATGGCCTGAGAAAGTAGTAGAAGATGCCCAAGTCCCTGGGTCCCTGCACCTGCATGTCAGACCCAGAAGAAGCTCCTGGCTCCTGGCTTCAGGTCAGTGCAGCTCCAGCTGTTGTGGCCATCTGGGGAGTGAACCAACAGATGGAAGACTTCTCTCTCTGCCTCTCCTTCTCTCTCTGTATAACTCTCACGTTCAAATAAATCTTTTAAAAAATACATTTTACTGAAGATTCAATGCATGAAAAACAGGTCAAAAATATTATGCATTCTGTTTTCAAAAGCTCAGTGTTACAGATCTGAGCCAACGTCAGCAGCAGATTAAGACATGTCTGTTGGTATAAAAAGGGCTTTCTTTGAAGCCAGAGCAATTTTTATAAAGATAAAGATGCAGCTCAAGCCTTAGGAAGTAGCAAGTCAGGATGATATCCTGCCAAATCCGTCAAAGAGGTTGAACTTCTGAGAATGCAAGGATGATCTGTTTATTATCTTCCAGATTAGAAAGAAACCTGGCACACGTACTTGTGACCTCCTTGTTGGCTTGAATGAGAAAATGTGACTAGGAGACTGTTAATGAGGTAGTTGTTTACAGGCTGTTTCCTGGACACAAAACGGGTCTTATCTGGGATGCCCGTTGCACGTCTGCACCTGGGGCACCTCAGACAATGGTGAGTTCACAGACTGAGCAATTGGAGCTCATGGAATTGCAGAGGAATTCTTCTTCATTGTGAGGGGGTGCAGCAGGACTGACACTTCAGAAAGCTCCGTGCTGGCTGCAGAGGGTGTGGGCTGGGAAGGGACCTTGTGCAGGGGCGTGAGAGGCAGGTCAAGTGCATTGCTTCTGCAGACTGTACACCTGAGGGTCACATCCCTCCAGGCCTCCCTGTGGGAGCTGCAGCCGCGTAGTCTTCTGATTGGCTATTGGATGAGGAATAGTCACAGAAACCTTGGCAGATCTGTGAACAATTCAGCTACGTTCCAGCCGGCGAGAGGAGAGGAGGGCCATCTGGGGAGGACCACTTGGGAGAAAGCGCGTCCACGTGGGAGGTGTTACTCGCACTGTGAGATTGCCTGGGCTTTCATTTTGTCATACCTTGGTGGGAAAGTGCACCTGTTACTGTGCTGGATTGTCCCTGATTTCTTTTTTAAAGATAAAAGCCAAAAAATCAAACGAGACGTAGTGAACAGCTTGGGAGAGACCGTATTCTCTGTCACCGGCTAGTGAGGGAAGGATGTGATGGCCAGATGTGATGGCCAGATGTGCCCGTGGCTCTGGGGACTTCCTCCTAGAATTGTCTCCACTCTGGGAAGGAGCCGTCAGGGCTTCCCCAGGCACGCCCTCCTGCCAGATGCCCATGGGAATGGCCGTGCTGGACAAATGTGACACCCGGGAAGGCAGTGGAAGTCTTCAGGTCCAGGTTCTGAAAGAAATAGGACTGTGAGAGAGGGAATAAAACACCAAGAAGTTGCTGTGGATTTTCTATGAGACTCAAGGATTGTTGCTATCCCATGATTAATCCCGTGACTCAGATAAGTGCGAGACAGCTGCTCACGACCCTTCCTGAAGCCATTCCGTGACTATCTGGTACACAGAGAATAAAACCTGGTCACCCAACCACGGTCTTCAGCGTCAGGTTTTCTCCCCTTTGCTGCAGCTTCTCCCCTCTCTTACTTCTCTATGTCAATCCCCCGGCTGCCATGCTGCTCCTCGGCTGTGCCTCAGGGCCTTTGCACCTGCTGTTTCCCCTGCCTGAGGCTCTCTGTAGGATCAGCTGTTTCGATTCTTTGCTTACATGTCATCTGTTCAGTGGATCCTCTGTCTACACAACACAGAGTCCCTTCTCCCAAATGACCCCTGTCTCATTGTCCTATTTTTGCTGAATAACTCAAAACTTGCACACTTTTGTGTTGACTTCCTAATGTGCTCACTTGCCTCTTGACTGTCTCTCCTTTCTAGAATCTCAAGTCTGTAGTGGCAAAGACCTCATCGTCCTCACTCACGGCTGCAACCCAGTCCCTATGACTTGTACATAACTGGTGCTTAGTAAGCAAATGTTAAGTGAATGAATGAATCATTTGCATATATGCATATCCATTCGACTAAGGTGTTTGTAGAGTGAGCCCCTGTCTTTCTCCTCTGCAAGAGATCTCAGTGCTGTGCTCCGTGTATAAATCCCCGGACAGCCCTAGCAAGGTTACCAGAATCTGTATTAGTTTTCTATTGCTGCGAAACAATTTGCTACAAATTTGGCAACTTAAAACGATACACATTTATTCTCTCACAGTTCGCGTGGGTTAGGCTTAGCTCCGAACTCTGCTCTGGGGATTCTCAAGAGGCTGCCATCAAGAGGGAGGTTGGGGTTGTGGTCTACAAGGACTGGCCGGGAAAGGATCTGCTTCCAAGCCCACACGGGAGTTGGCAGAATTCAGTTTCTTGCAATTTTAAGAATGAGGTTTCTGCTTGGTTATTCACTGAGTGCTACCTCTGGTTTCTGGCTTATTGCTGGCTACAGACCATTCCCAATTCCCTAGCATGGAGGCCCTCCCACATGGCTGCCTGCTGGCCCAGGCATGGTGGATATAGGATCTTAAGTAACAGTCATGGAAGTGAGGGATCATCAAGTTTGCCATATTCTATTGGGTTAAAGCAAGTCATTGGTCTGGACCACACTCAGGGGAGGGGCTAGAGGAGAGTGGGCTCACCAAGAAGTAGGCATCACCATGGGCCGTCTTGGAAGCTGTTCACCACCGTTGGCCTTCTGACTTCCAAGGGAGGACCCTCCGCTAAGCCCCTCCTAAAATTCATTTGCTGCCTCCCAAGGGACCAAGAGTCTCATCCCATCTCAGCAGCTGTCCAAAATCTGGACTCTTACCATCTAAATCAGGAACTTCACCTACTATTTAAAAAAACTAGGGTGATGGGACTGGCATGTGACATAGTGGGTAAAGGTACCACCTGAGACACCAGCATTCCATATGGGCACTGATTCGAGACCGGGCTGCTCCACTTCCAGACCAGCTCCCTGTTGATGCACCTGAGAAAGCAGCAGAGGAAAGCCCAGGTGCTTGGGCCCCTGCCACCCACATGGAGACCCTGATGAGGCTCCTGGCTCCTGGCTTCAGGCTGGCCCAGCCCTGGCTGTTGCAGCCATTTGGGGGGCAGTGAACCAGCAGGTGGAAGATCTGTCTCTCTTTCTCTTGGTAACTCTTGGTAACTCCGAGAGAGAGAGAGAGAGAGAGAGAGAGAGAGAGAGAGAGAGAGAGAGAGAGATTCTATTCTCTGGTTCACTCCCTAGATGGTTCTAGCAGCTGGGTGGCTGAGCCAGGCCAAAGCCAGGAGCCAGGAGCTTCTCGCAGGTCTCCGATGTGGGTTGCAGCCCGAACACTTGGGCCATCTTCCACTGCTTTTCCCAGGCCATTAGCATTAACTTATTTAAATTGCACACTCACCATGATTTGGGTACTATATTTTTAAGCTTTATATGTATTTATTAAAAACAAATAATAGAGAGCATGCATTTACAGCTTAGTAGCTTTATCAGCTTGCTTCCTGCTCGTAGGGTCTGGGGAGTCCAAATAATTCACTCTGTACTTTCTCTTATTATTTCTCAAATAATTCACTCTGTACTTTCTCTGTACTTTTCTTGATGGTCTTTTTGCCAAAATCATTTTCTCGAAACTTTGTAGGTCTCCCATGGGTCTCATTCACTGAAAGCCGCTCCTACTGATATTTTAAAGGTAAGCCCTTCTCTCCTTAGCATCTTGCTGAGCTGCCTGGGGAGCCAGGATCCCAGGCTGCCCACTGTCTCTCTAGCACCTGCTTAACAGGATCTGTGGGCCACGAGCTTACTGTCCTTACTGTGACTGGAAATTACTCTGGTCTGTCGCATCAAACCCTGGGCTTCTTCTCCATGCTTCATTTTCCTGAAGTACTAAGAAGCCATTTTTAATTTTAGCATTTTTCCCACCTGGAGAGTTGAATAATTTTCAAAATAATTAACCTTTATGTTTACTGTTTAATAATTTTCCCTTGATTTACCCATTCCCCTGGGTAATTTACTATAAGCAGTGAGGAGAAACCAAGTGGTGCCTTCTTCGTTTTGCTTGGAAACCTCTTTAGCTAAATGGCCAAGGTCATTCCTTAATGTTTTGCTCTCTGCGGAACCACAGGAGACAACTCTGCTAAGCTCTCTACTACACACCGCGAATATTTTGTTTCCTCTGGTTTTCAGTAGTGCCCTCACTTCCTTCTGAGCCTTCATGGGCATGTCCTCAAAATCCTTTGTACTAACGCTCTCTTTGAACCCATTTTGATTTTTTTTTTTTCAACCCTACTCCTAAAAATTCTTCCGGCCTCATCCCGGAAAAGCAGAAGTTACTCTCACAGTTTTAGGTATTTGTTACAGCAGCACCTCGCCTCCACATACCAAAATCTCTAATGCTAGATTTTGTATCAGCCCATTACCTGAGGAAGTGGACAGCTGACCGATCATGAATCCAGGAGTGTTGAGGGAAAGCTTACTTTTTTTTTTTTTTTGACAGGCAGAGTTAGACAGTGAGAGAGAGAGAGACAGAGAGAAAGGTCTTCCTTCTGTTGGTTCACCCCCCAAATGGCTGCTAGGGCCTGTGTGCTGCGCCGATCTGAAGCCAGGAGCCAGGTGCTTCTCCTGGTCTCCCATGGGGTGCAGGGCCCAAGCACTTGGGCCATCCTCCACTGCACTCCCGGGCCACAGCAGAGATCTGGCCTGGAAGAGGGGCAACCAGGACAGAATCCGGTGCCCTGACCGGGACTAGAACCCGGTGTGCCTGTGTCGCAGGCAGAGGATTAGCCAAGTGAGCCACGGTGCAGGCCTTTTTTTTTTTTTTTTTTAAATAGGTTGTTAGGTGCAAGAAAAGCCACAGGATGATGGTTATCTTTTTGGGTAGATACTGTTGTCCTAACCCTGTTATTCAATCATCCTTAGTTAGATTCATTTTCTTTGCATATTCATTTGCCTTTTGGGGTTTCATATCTTTTGGCTGAGTGAACGGGACACATTTCCTGGACCGCAAGCCACTGGCTGTGGATTCTGGGGTTCCTGAGAAACACCGGCTCAGAGAAGACATAATGGATGAGGCTGGTTTGGGGTGGGGTGGGGGCTGGGGGGTCGGACATTTGCAGATTTGTAACTCATCTGTGAACATGAGGACGGCCCGGGGTGGGGGCCTTCGGGCCCCTGCCTACACGTCTCCTCCAGTGACATTTAAACAGGATGAGCAGTTTCTGTGACGACTGTCCCCTGCAGTGGCAGCCCGGGCACCCAGGCATCCCGACAATGACAGGCTACAGGCTGGATAGCCCTCCTGGTATTCCTGTTTTCTTGGTGCCAAACCAAATTGTCAGTGGATGCCCTGGCCCATGTCCACTCCTGGGGGTACATTCTGATGGTGTGCTGCGGGGTCCCAGCTGGGGGCCTGACCCCAGCTCCGGAGTGTTGCTTGGCATTCATGCGTGGTCTCATCTGATCTGGAATGTTTCTCCAGAGCAGATACAAAAATGACAACTCTTTGGGACGTGCGAATGCCCTGAGGACCAGCCTGTGTCACTTGGTCTGTATCTTGCAAGCGCGATATGGCGTGATGTCGTGAGTACCACAGGCGTTTCCCTCACATCCATCTCAGCTGAGTGGGCTGTGGTCTTTTCCGCATTGGCCACTGTGACTGCAGGAGACACCAATAACTCTGATGGATGTTTCTTGTTCGTCCAGGCCAGAGTATTCTTCAGTTCTAGCCAGGAGCCTGGTCTCACTGTTTTTTTTTTGTGTTTTTTTTTTTTTGTTTTTTTAAGATTTATTTATTTATTTGAAAGTCAGAGTTACACAAAGAGAGGAGAAGTAGAGAGGGAGAGAGAGGTCTTCCATCTGCTGGTTCATTCCCTAATTGTCCACAATGGCCAGAGCTTTGCGGATCCGAAGCCAGGAGCCAGGAGCTAGGGACTTCTTCCGGGTCTCCCACGTGGGTGTAGGGGCCCAAAGACTTGGACCATCTTTTACTGCTTTCTCAGACCATAGCAGAGAGCTGGATTGAAAGAGGAGCAGCTGGTCTCAAAGTGGCGCCCATGTGGAAGGCCGGTGCTTCAGGCCAGGGTGTTAACCTGTTATGCCACAGCGCCGGCCACTGGTCTCCACTGTTAACGTGATTATATTCTCTTTCTCTTTTAAAGGATTCGGTTTTTTTTTCCTTCTTCCCTCAGAGGAAAGCTCCTTCGATCATGGGTGGCCTGGCCTTGTATTTACGCCTGAGAGCCTTTGTCCAACTTTCTAATCAACTTTAATTAAAACTCATTATCTGTTTTCCTTTTGTAAAAAATGTGGACAAGAGACAGAGCTTCCAGGGACAGCATCATATGGGTAGCAATAATTTTAGTTGATGTGAGAGACAGGCAGTCTTGGAATCTCTTGCTAAGTAGAACACGCCAATTCTATGTGTTTTTTTTTTTTTTTAAAGACTGAGAAAGACAATTCTTATTAACTCTGTAAGAGCGGGTTCCTATTCAATCCAAGTTGTTTCACGTTATCTCTGATCATCAAGACTGATGTGTAGCTTGTCCAGAGACAAAGAATCGGCTGGGTTTGCAAAGACAAAGTGTGTCTTCATCCCTGCCTGTCTCCTCTTAAGGGCAGTTGAACTCTGCTCTGTCCTCTTCTCCTATTGAGTGTACTGACTTGAACAGAGCTCTGCCCAGGAATGTCCGCCAAGACCTGAGAATGTGACTTTATTTGAAAAGAGTCTTTGCAGATGTAATGAAGATATGACCTTGAGATGAAAGCTTAGATTTAGCCTGGACCTTTAATTCAATGACAGGAGCCCTTGTAAGAGAAAGAGAGGGCGACAGACACACAGACGTGATGGGAAGACAGAACAGACTTATGTAGCCCCAGGCTAACGAATGTCAAGGGTTGCCAGGGGCCTTCGGAAACCAGGAGACAGACAGGGAACCGATTCTGTTCAGAGGTACCAGCAAGAACTAACCCTTCCATCACCTTGAGTCTGGATTTCAGAACTGTGAAAGGATTAATGATGGTCCATGATGCATTATGCCAGCAGAGATGTGAGACTTTGCAGTATCATTTGGTATGAGGGGATGATCTGTCTTTCCTTTAAGAGTAAGATTTGGGTGCTGGCTCTGTGGCATAGTGGGTAAAGCCACCGCCTGCAGTGCCAGCATCCCATAAGGACTCTGGTTCAAGTCTTGGCTGCTCCACTTCTGATCCAGCTCTCTGCTGTGGCCTGGGAAAGCAGTAGAAGATGGCCTAAGACCTTGGGCCCCTGCACCCGTGTGGGAGACCTGGAGGAAACTCCTGGCTCCTGCCTTCAGATCAGCACAGCTCCAGCTGTTGTGGCCAATTGGGGAGTGAGTTAGTGGATGGAAGAACTCTCTCTCATTCTCTCTCTCTGCCTCTCCTTCTCTCTCTGTGTAACTCTATCAAACAAATAAATAAATCCTTAAAAAAAGAGAGAGAAAGATTTGCGGATCACAGAAAGTTATGTGGGGCCGTGATGTCATCAGTCTAGAATGGCTCTTGCAAGGTCTTTGAAACCACACAGTGGGAGGCTGCATTGGTCCCATAACACCAGGCATTTTGTTGAGAGAGCATCATGGGAGTGTACGTCTTAGGAGAGATGACTCCATGCTGGCTGGCTGGCTGGGAGACCAGCTCCTGCTGAGACAAGATTTGATTGCACCTGCATAGTTGCTGAGGAACATGGCAACAACCTTGGCCAGTGGCGAGACTGAAATGGAACGGAAAACTGTCGGAGGGTTGGACTGCACCCTTCCCCCTGTGGAACCATCAAAGATCCGTGCACAGGAACGTGTTCGTTATTAGCCGACCAATGCAGAGGCTACGCCTTGCCAGCTTACAAGTAAAGGCAGGAGATTGAAGCTCATTGTCCGTGTGCTGAGGTGGGGAGTCCTGGAGGGTGAGGGCCAGTTGGGCAAGAGAGGGGCTCGTGTGTACACATGAGACGAGGAGGGGACGTCACCACTTCCTCCTCAACAACTTGCCCTTTTGTGGTTTGCAGCATGGAGATGGTTGCAGTGCAGCCTGGGACTCCCAAGCATAAAGAAATTCCTACAGATTCAAAAAAAAATTTTGCAGCAAAATAAGCTTGTATTTTAATTATATTTTTCATGAATTTTTTTGACATAGCTTTGCCTTTATTTTTTCAACTGCTCAGCACCTGAACCCCTGTCTGAGCCTTGGGAGAATGCATGGGGCTCATGTCCCGCCCCTTTCCTGGGCTGTAGAGCCCAGAGTGATTCCTGCAGAGCAGGAATTCATTTATTCAACTATTCATGCAGTGATGGGGTTCCATTGGGACCATCTGAGGTCCAGTGAGGGGAGACAAGCAGAGCGTTTCAGTGTCAGAGGGTGGAGGTGACAGAATTTTCCAGGGCTGTCTCGTGTCACCCTGACTGGCTCAGTCCTGAGCTGTAAGGTCTGAGCCCAATCTCCAATTTTCCCCTCCATGTTCTTGAATCTCCCAGAGTTGGCTTCTTTTGTTTGTACAACTGTGTAATTTTGTGTAAATTAAACTTTCTGGAATTCAGTTTAAAATTAAGCTTTTTGGAGTTCTGGGATGACAGATCGGAAGCTGGAGGGATCAAGGCTGTGGGGTCAGACAACATGCACGCTTATGTGTTACTGGAAGACTAGACTTAAAAAGTAGTCACTGGGGCCGGCACTGTGGCGTAGTGAGTAAAGCTGCCACCTGTAACACCGGCATCCCACATGAGCACTCTCGGCTGCTCCACTTCTGATCCAGCTCTCTGCTATGGCCTGGGAAAGCAGTAGAAGATGGCCCAAGTCCTTGGGCCCCTGCACTCACATGGG
Source organism: Sylvilagus floridanus (assembly GCA_949820135.1). Taxonomy (NCBI): domain Eukaryota; kingdom Metazoa; phylum Chordata; class Mammalia; order Lagomorpha; family Leporidae; genus Sylvilagus; species Sylvilagus floridanus. Next base: position 17,523,339 of record OX463228.1, on the reverse strand, counting down.
AGACCTGGAAGAAGCTCCTGGCTCTTGGCTTCAGATCAGCGCAGCTCTGGAAGTTGCGGCCAATTGGGGAGTGAACCAGCAGATGGAAGATCTCTCTCTCTCTCTGCCTCTCTGCCTTTCAAATAAATAAATAAATATTTTTAAAAAAGCAGTCACTGGGCAGTGTTTAGCCCAGCAGGTAGAGGGTCTGTATCCTATACCGGAGCACCTGATTGTGATACCAACTTCTCCTGACTCCAGCTTCCTGCTAATACAGTCCCTTGAGGGAAGCAAGCCAAGGTTGAGATAGTTGGGTTCCTCTGCTACTTGTATAGGAGACCTGGATTGAGTTCTCAGCTCCTGGCCAAACATCCTCACCCCTGCACCAGCAGGATAAATGCACACAGATTGGAAGCAAGACTTTTTTAAAAAAAGATTTTATTTATTTATTTGAAAGAGTTACACACAGAGAGAAGGAGAGGCAGAGAGAGAGAAAAAAGAGAGAGGTCTTCCATCCACTGGTTCACTCCCCAGTTGGCCGCAATGTCTGGAGATGGGCCAATCCAGAGCCAGGAGCTTCTTCTGGGTCTCCCATGTGGGTGCAGGGGCCCAAGGACTTGGGCCATCTTTTACTGCTTTCCCAGGCCATAGCAGAGAGCTGGATCAGAAGTGGAGCAGCTGAGACTAGAACCAGTGCCCTTATGAGATGCTGGCACTAAAAGGTGGTGGCTTTACCCGCTATACCACAGTGCCGGCCACGGGAGCAAGACTTTTATTGACTGTAATAAGATTTTTAATTTGTACTTTTAACATAGTGTAAATGCATTACTTTGCCAGAAAAGAGGATTCATAAGATTTGGGTTCTGTTTATCCAATAAAATATGATATGTAATACATAAATATGCAAAACCTCTTCCTCTCCAATCATTTCTCTAACTAGAATTTTAAGAACTCAGCCTTAGAATGTAATGTTTTTTAGCTTAAAGGCCCTGAGAAGGTGAGATGTGCAGAGTGGGGAGACAGCTGAGAACCGTAGGATCACTCACTCACACTGCTTGTCAGGCCCATTTGTAGTGTTCGGATTTTATCCCAAGAGCAATGCAGTTACCAAGGGCTTTAGAAGGGGGAGGACCAAGTCCAATTCCTGTTTTTGACTTTGCTGCTTTGGTCACTTCTTTTGTAGAGAAAGCAAGTTATTTGGCCCTCCTAAGACCGAATCACAAATGATAATAAATTGACCACATTGCAGTGCAAATCCCTCCTTGCAACTTAAATAAGGGGGCCTGTGCTATGGTGTAGAAGGTTAAGCATTTGCTGCGACCCCAGCATCCCATATGGGCACTGTTTTGAGTCCCGGCTGCTCCACTTCTGATCCAGCTCTCTGCTGTGGCCTGGGAAAGCAGTAGAAGGTGGCCCAAGAACTTGGGCCCCTGCACCCGTGTGAAAGACCCAAAAGAAGCTCCTGGCTCCTGGTTTGGGATAAGCTCAGCTCTGGCCATTATGACTATATGGGGAGTGAACCAGTGGATGGAACATCTCTCTCTGTCTCTCAAATAAATTAGCAAATATTTTTAAAAAAGAAACTGAAATAAAATTTATCTTTTCAAAAACCGATTACTAGGGCCAACACTGTAGGGCACTGGGTTAATGCCCTGCCCTGCAGCACCAGTATCCCATATGGGCAACAGGTTGAGTCCCAGCTGTTCCACTTCCCATCCAGCTCTCTGCTATGGCCTGGAATAGCAGTAGAAGATGGCCCACATCCTTGGGCCCCTGCACCGTGTGGGAGACCTGGAAGAAGCTCCTGGCTCCTGGCTTTGGATCAGTGCAACTCTGGCCATTGCAGCCATCTGGGGAGTGAACCAGTGGATGGAAGATCTCTCTCTCTCTCTCTGCCTCTCCTCTCTCTGTGTAACTCTGACTTTCAAATAAATAAATAAATGTTTAAAAAAAGCAAAAGCAAATTACCCATGTAATATAAAGGCCATCCTTTCAATTAAAATCGATTTTCTTAAAAACTATGTAGAGATTTGATTTTGAATATTTGATAATCAGTGTCAGCTAGTGGGTTACTAACCTCCTGGTTATTAAGAGAAGCCATGATCACCTTACTGGAAATGTATTACTATTTTAGCTGTTTTAGTTCTGCCACTAATAAAGTTATGTTAAAGCAAACAGTTAACTGCATCAAATTGTTCTTGCTTTTTCTCTCCCTTTCCTTTCCCTCTCTTTCCCCTCCCCTATTCTAGTTCAGGTTAGTCTATCTTTTCATAGGACAGTGGTTCTTTAGGAGGCTTGCAAAGTAAAAACTTCTCGCAGTGACAGTGAGATGTCATTCACTCTTTATTTTTTTCAAGATTTATTTGTTTATTTGACAGTCAGAGTTACAGAGAGGCAGAGGCAGAGAGAGGTCTTCCATCCGCTGGTTCATGCCCCAGTTGGCTGCAATGGCCAGAGCTGTACCAATCTGAAGCCAGGAACCAGGAGCTTCTTCTGGGTCTCCCATGCAGGTGCAGGGGCCCAAGGACTTGGGCCATCTTTTACTGCTTTCCCCAGGCCACAACAGAGAGCTGGATTGGAAGTGGAGCAGCTGGGACTTGAACCAGGCACCCATATGGGATGCAGGCACTGCAGATGTTGGCTTTACCTGCTGTGCCATGGCACTGGCCCCTGTTTACTCTTACGATGTATTGACATTTGCACTAATAGTATAAAAACCATGAAGGATGAGCATGCTGCTGCTTCGGCATGAATTAGAGCAGTGCCACCCAGAGCTAATGGCAGCCACTGACATTTTCACCATCGCACACTCTCAGAAATAAAAAAATAAAATAAAAAATAGGGGCAGGTGGTGTTGCACAGTGGGTTAAGCTGCTGCCTGTGATGTTGGCTTCCCATGTGAGCACCTGTTCGAGTCCCGGCTGCTCCACTTTCAATCCAGCTCCCTGCTAATGTGCCTGAGAAAGCAGCAGAAGATGGCTCAAGTCCTTGGGCCTCTGCTACCCACATGTGAGACCTAAATGGAGTTCCAGGCTCCTGGCTGTTGGGGCCATTTGAGGGAGTGAACCCGTAGGTGGAAGATTTCTGTATTCATCTTCTCACTTTGTCACTCTACTGTTTGAATAAATAAATAAACCTTAAGATAAAAGTAGGGGCAGGTGTTTGGCGAGATAGCAAAACCCCACTTGGGACACCTGCAGGGCATGCTGAAGTCCCAGCTCTGCTTTAGAGTCTAGATTCCCAGGAACTCACAGCCTGACAGGCAGCAGCAGGTGGCCGCTCAAGTACTGGGTAACGGCCACCCACAGGAGAGAGCTGGATCGAGCTGCTAGCTCCTTGCTTCAGCCTGACCTGGCTCTGGCTACTGCAAGCGTTTAGGGAGTGAATCCGTAAAATGAAGATCTCTGTCTTTCAAATAAAAAAAAATTAATTAATAATACTTATTTCACTTAAGAATGCCTTTGAAAAAAGACAACAGTAAAAATCATTCCTTTTGCTAAATTCCAGTGCTTGAATCCATTTCCATGCTGTTTATGATGATCTGTGAAGTTTGCATAAAGTGCTTTTGCTTCTTGTTGAAATATGCTGGTTGGGGGCCAGCGTTGTAGCATAGCAGGTAAAGCTGCTGCCTGCAGTGCCGGCATCCCATATCGGCACCTGTTTGAGTCCTGGCTGCTCCACTTCTGGTCCAGATCTCTGCTATGGCCTGGGAAAGCAGTGGGAAATGGCCCAGGTTCTTGAGCGTCTGCACCCATGTGGGAGACCTGGAAGAAGCTCCTGGCTCCTGGCTTTGGATTGGCTCAGTCCTGGCCACTGAGGCTGATTAGGGAGTGAATCATTGGATGGAAGACTCTCTCTCTCTCTCTCTCTCTCTCTCTCTCTCTCTCTCTGCCTCTCTGTAATTCTGCCTTTCAAATAAATAAATACATCTTAAAAAAAAAAAAAAAGAAATGTGCTGGTTGTCCTGAGGAAAAACATTTGTGTGATTGAGTTGAGCTCACTCGGCTTGGCTGTTATTCACCCCAGCTGAATTAGCTGTCTTGTTTTCATGGTGCACCATTTTTACTCGCAAGAAGGACAGATAAACTGTGATTATTTGGAACTGGATACTTGGCAGACATTTGCTAGAAAATGAACCAAGTAACTCATCCCTTCAAGGAAAGTAACTGACAGTATCTGTTGTTTATAATAAAATTCTCAAGGGAGACCTAGGGTTTTGAAAAACTTCTTTCTACTGCTGTGAGCTTGACAGCTTCCAAACACTCAAAGACTTTTCTAGTGAGAGTACTGGTAATATTAATGAATGGAATGTTCTTGACATTGTATGGCAAAATATGTGAACACTTGAGTGATTTACACAATCCAGTGAACTAGGTTTTCTAAACGGTAGACGCAAGATGTGAAAAACTATGCACCTGTTAATTAAAAATGAATCGTAATGAAGAGTGGGATGGGATAGGGAGTAGGAGATGGGATGGTTTGCAGATGGGTGGGTGGTTATGGGGGAAAACCACTATAATCCAAAAGTTGTACTTGTAAAATTTATATTTATTAAATAAAAGTTTTCTATTAAAAAAAGAAAAACTATGCATTCTTTCACAGTGCAAGGCAGACCAATGGGTCTAATTCGGGTCCCACCTTACCATCAGCCTTTATGAAACTACCATTCGTTGAGTTATGACTTAGGCACGAGAAATATCCACAAAATTCCTGGAAAGGGTATTAAAGCTATTCCTCTCATTTCTGACTATGTGTCATTGGAAGCCTGGATTTTCTTCATATTCATCAGCTAAAACAATACCCCACGGTGATTTGAACTTAAAAATACCTATACCTACAGGAGCAGGTGTAAGTATTTGTTGATGAATGAAACAGAGCAGTTTTCCTTACTATTTTGTTCGGGAATATGGTAATTTTTCGCAAAAAGTATGTTAATATGTAATGAGTTTATTACTGTTAATTCAAAATTAGTTAATAGTTGGACATTTAATTTTTTTCTTTTTTTCTTTTTTAAAAGATTTTATTTATTTATTTGAAAGGCAGAGTTACAGACAGTGAGAGGGAGAGAGGGAGAGAAGGAGAGAGAGAGAGAGAGAGAGAGAGAGAGAGAGAGAGAGAGAGAGAGAAAGAGGTCTTCCATCTGCTGGTTCACTCCCCAGATGGCCACAACGGCCAGAGCTGTGCCGATCCAAAGACAGGAGCCAGGTGCTTCTTCCGGGTCTCCCACTTGGGTGCAGGGGCCCAAGGACTTGGGCCATCTTCCACTGCTTTCCCAGGCCACAGCAGAGAGCTGGATCAGATGTGGAGCAGCCGGGACTAGAACCGGTGCCCATTTGGGATGCCAGAGCCACAGGCGGAGGATTAACCTACTGCACCACAGCGCCGGCCCCTAAATACCTAAGTTTTAAGTTCTACAATAGTAAATATTGACAGGTAGAATCCATATAAACGAAAGCTCTTGGTGGCCCTCAGTGGTTGCTTAGGTAAAGGGATCCTGAGCACACAGAGCGTGGGAAGCAGTGAGCTGTACGGAGCTCCCAGACATTCACAGGCCGGGGTTGGTCTCGTGCTCCGTGATTTCATGCGATCAAGTCTTTCACCTCCAAACTGTTGGTTGAAGTGAAACGCAGACTAAAATGTACATAGATAGAGAGTGATTGAGGCATCACCCTTTTTATGGGACATGTCTAAGAGTTTACTGTTCTTTGTTTTTCCTGGGAAGTGGGATTAATATCAGCAGATTCACGGGGGTGGTGACGAGGCTAGATAATGACATGACAGGTGAAATGCTCACCATGACTCCATTGTTCTCTCAAGGGGTTCATTATTCCTCAAGTGGACTCATCCATGTGCTCATGGATTCACAGGCAGGGCTTCTCTGGGCGCTGTCTTGCCTTCTGGTGGCGTTGCTAACACATTCTGGTGTGGTGTGGGCATTCCTTAGAGACCCCCATCATCATCAGAAGAAAGATTCAGGGACCGGCACTGTGGTGTAGCAGGTAAAGCTGCTGCCCACAGTGCCAGCATCCCATATGGGCACCGGTTCAAGTCCCGGCTGCTCCACTTCCAATCCAGCTCTCTGCTGTGGCCTGGGAAAGCAGTAGAAGATGGCCCAAGTGCTTGGGCCCTTGCACCCATGTGGGAGACTGGGAAGAAGCTCCTGGCTCCTGGCTTTGCATCAGCTTAGCTCTGGCCATCCTGGCAATTTAGGGAGTGAACCAGCAGATGGAAGACTTTTCTCTCTCTCTCTCTGTACCTCTCTCTGTAACTCTGCCTTTCAAATAAATAAAAATAAATCTTATAAAAAATGAAAGTTTCATCTATGGAGTATTTTAGATATTTTCCTTTCTTCCCCTTGGGGAGACTAAGTCCCAATGGTAAACCGCCCCCCTCCAGTAACAAAAAGAAAAAATGGTGACACCTGCTATAGAAGATACTGGAAAGCTGGAGAGCCCACTGTGACACATAATCCTCAGTGAGCTTGAATGACAAGTCCCTAAGAGGAGAGATTACAGAATTCTTTCACTACATCGGAAAACACTTGCTGTTTCTTTATTCTTTCACCTGACAAACTACTCCTACGAACATGGCCATTGCCACCATCATCTGTTGGTTTTATTTTTTTTTTTCAACCTTATCCATAACCTCTCTCCAGTATTCTTTGTCTGAGATTTGGGAACAGTCTGTGGCTCACTATGAGATCATGAAATTTATGTTTGGCTTATCTACCAGGGAAACCAGCCTAGAGAAATAAGCCTCGTGGATTCTCCTTCCATTGAATGTCAAGGTTCTGAATATGAGGAGCCCTGGTCTGGGTGGAGAGTTGACCAAACAGCACAGTTCCTACGCTACTTTAATGTAAACAGACACAGCTTGGTCTTTGTAGTTTCTTTGTACAGGTGTCCTCTTCAGAGTGGCTAATCCTCCGCCTGCGGCGCCGGCATCCCATGTGGGCACCGGGTTCTAGTCCCAGTTGCTCCTCTTTGCTGTGGCCCGGGAGGGCAGTGGAGGATGGCCCGGGTGCTTGGGCCCCTGCACCCACATGGGAGAACGAGGTGGGGGGGCACCTGGCTCCTGGCTTCGGACTGGCGTGGTGCACCGGCCGTGGCAGCCATTTGGGGGTGAACCAATGGAAGGGGGATCTTTCTCTCTGTCTCTCTCACTGTCTGATTCTGCCTGTCAAATGAAAAAAAAAAAAAAAACAAAGTTTTGTACTTTAGAGACTGGGGTTGCAAGAAGATTCATTCTTTAGGAGAGACTTTGGAAATGGCTGGACATGTTTCATTGACACGAAGCTTTCCTTAAGGAGACGTCCCTGGAGTGAAGTCATGGAAGAAGTGAGACAGAAACCCACTTTGAGGGTGCTGAGAAGGACCAGCACCTTAGGTAAAAGCTAATTTTTCTACATTATCTTATCCTAAGCTACTTACACAATTTATAACTAACTTATAATTAGGGATGTGATTATAATAATGACTAGGTTTCTTGTGACACTGGACTAACTGGCTCTCTTGCTTCTCTGTCTTCCTTTGCTTTCTGATATTTGCGTATTTCCTTGTCGTTAGCATCTACGCCGAAGGGGGGGGATGTTAGCAGGGAGGAGGCTCATAGCGAGGTGGGATCCTGAGGGTTGTTCTCAGCCTGGCTTCTCTCCTGTGTAAATGGGAATGAGAAAGCCTCCTGCTTCACAGGCTGGTTCTGAGGATGAGATGGCTAGTGTGTGCAGCGTGAGCAGCGTGGGGTCTGATATGCAACAGGACCAACAAATGTGGGTTGCAAGTCACTTCCAGTGAATCCGTTTTGGCGGGTGCGGGGAAGAGTGGATGGAATTATGAGAGGAAGACAGCCCTAGGTTTTCGTTACCTTTCTGATGAGCCTGCCTTGCATTTGGAAGGTTATGAATAGCACAGTTTTAGTGAGTGCGATGCTAATTTCCCCTCACGACAGCCTTGTGTGATGAAAGCCTGCAGGTGAGGGGGTCCACTCTGTCGGCCTTGTTGTCTCAGATGGGATGGGGCTGCAACCATAGAAAATTGCACCAGTGGTAGTTTCCATAAAGAAACATTTATAAACCTCCTCAGCTGAAGAGTGGCTCATTCGGTGGAACAATGGGGACGAGGGACTTTTTTTTTTTAACTACCTGTTGACTCTGATTCACAGGCTTGCCTCCTCCTGGATGCAAAATGGCTGCTACTGTTCCAGACATCACACCCTGACATGACTGTATGGAGAAAGAAGAGCATCTTCATCTGGGACCCTTTCATCCAAAAGGAAATAATTTCCTGGAAGCCTCCCAGGAGGTGTCCTTCATTTTGAGTCTCCCATAATGCAGAGGGAAGCAGTGAGGGGCCCAGATACACAAGAAGGATTAACAACAACTGAAAAAATGGTAATTTGTGGGACTGGTGCTGTGGTGTAGTGGGCTAAGCCTCAGCCTGCTGCACTGCCCATCCTATATGGGCACCAGTTCAAGTCCTGGCTGCTCTTCTTCCAATACAGCTCTCTGCTATGGCCTGGGACAGCAGTAGAAGATGGCCCAAGTGCTTGGGCCCCTGCACCCACGTGGGAGACCCGGAAGAAGCTCCTGGCTTCAGATTAGCTCAGCTCCTGCCGTTGAGGCCATTTTGGGAGTGAATCTGTCTCCCCCTCCCTCCCTCCCTCTCTCTCTCTGTAACTTTGTCTCTCAAATAAATCAATAAATCTTTTTAAAAAATGGTAATTTGTGCCTGATGGTGATTCTGGTTCTAGTGTGTTCCATGAGGCTTTTGTGTGTGTGTGTGTGTGTGTGTGTGTATGTGCACTCCTGGTTGTGTGTGAGTTCTTTCATTCATGCACACAAAGCCACCATGCACGGAGCAGATGCTCCACTGGATGCTAAGGACCTGTCTCGTCCCTTGTCCCACCCTCTCAGGTTCCGCCCCCTGCTTCCCTCCCCGCAGGGTTCTCAGGCTCCGTGCCTCTCAGCTGGCCTGGAGGCCGCCATTCCCAACCTCTCAGCCCTCTGGCGGCCCCAGGCTGCTGAGCAGAACCCTGCAGACAGGGAGCCAGCATCTCTGGGCAAGCGCAGCCCAGCCTTGTCCCAGCGCTGGGTGCCGTCTGTAGCTTAGCCTGCTCCGCGCCCTCTCAAACCCTAGCTCCTCAGCCATAGATCCCCGCTCTGCTTCCTTCCTTCCTGGGCTCACTTTCCACTTCAGGGGGAAAACATAAACCAACCGCGCGATGCCAACTTGCTATGAAGGACCCTTACGAGGAGAGGCACCGGGCCCTGCGACAGCCCTGGGCCCCACGCCCTCTCGTCCGGCGGCCCGCGGGCAGCGTCACCCCAGCCCACACTGACCCCGTGTGTAGCGGGGCCGCTCTGCAGTGGTGGGGCCGCCTCACCCCCAGGTCCTCGTCGCGGCTCCGAGGCCGCAGGTTGCCGCGGCAACGCTCCAGCTCCGCATGATCGTGGAGTCTGCGCGGGCCCAGCAGCCCCCAGACCAGACTCCTCGCCCTCGGCCGGCGGCCGAGGGGTCTCCCCGCCACCGAGTCGTCCTCAGGATGCCCCGGCCGCGGGTGATCGTTGGGTCTCCTCAGGGCGCCCAACAAGGCCACAGGCGCTGGTGCAAAGGGACCGCGCCCGGAGCGGAGCCGCCCCGCCCCTTCGGGAAGCCTCTGAGCATGCTCAGAGGGGAGCCGCCCCGCCCCTTCGGGAAGCCTCTGAGCATGCCCAGAGGGGAGCTGCCCCTCCCTTCTCTGGATGAACTCTAGGTGAACCCGGAGCAGAACTGCCCCTCCCTTCAGAGAGTTTCTGGGCGCGCTCTTATGACGTCACTGCGACCGGCCAATCCTGTGCCACCTCGGCACTCTCCCTCAGCACTCTCCCTCAGCATTCTCCGTCAGCACCCCCCCACATGCTAATGGACCCTCTGAGCTGACCAATCCTGTAACACCACAGCATTCCCCGCCTAAGAATATGCTAATCTGTTGCCTATATAAGCTGTGTGAAACTGCTGCTCAGGGCTCTTCACCGCCTGAGGTGGAGGCCCGTTTGCGCAAACGTTCAATAAATACCTCGTGTTTTTTGCATCAACTCGTCTGGAGTCTGGATCTTTGGGCGTCCTCCCGGGCAAGTGGACATCTCTGTAGCTGAGAGGTCCAACAGCTACACGTCTCCTTGCTCCTGCATGTACTTTCTTGGCATCTTCAAATCTCTTGTCGTTCCCTCTCATTCCCGGCAGAATCAGTGGACGTTTTTTCATTGATGTTCTCATTAACGCTGGGGCTCATGTAACAGTAGGGCCAGTGGCACACTGAGGACAGTGCAAAGACAGCTTTGCGGGGCAGTTAGAAAGCAAGCAAAGCTTTGTCCTTTCTGTGTTAGAAACCAAAGGCTCGACTTTGCCTTGTGTGCAGGCTCTTGCTGGGGCCCCGGGGGAAGGCGGTCAGCATACATCAGTGTTGGTGCGTCTAACGCTGAGAAAAGCAGCCTTTTCCACGTGTGGGAACCACCTGCTGCTGAATATCTCGGTGTGGTTGACCATCCTGCAACTGCTCGTTAGAAACCTATACATCCTGTGAGATTGAAAGTCTCAGGGAAGGAGGTACAATGTAACGGACTGAGGAATCTCTCCCAGGGAGGATACATTGCAAACCCATTTCTGTTTCTGCAGGAAGTGGAGGAAGATGTCCTCACTCTATTCAGAGTGTAGACGCTCTCCCATGTCCGCCTCTGGCTCTGTCTCCCAGCAGATCATTCTTGTCATATGTTGCACCCCTAAACAACTCTCTAGTCAAACTGTTTGTTGAACGGATGAGGGTAGCAATTAAGGCACCCGCATCCCGGGACTGGGGGTGTGGCGCTGGTATCCCATAGCAGAGTGCTGTTCGGAGTCCCGGCTGCTCTGCAGCAGTTCCAGCTCCCTGCTAATCTGCTGGGAAAGCAGAAGATGGCCCAAGTGCTTGAGCTCCTGATGCCCACATGGGAGACACCAGGGTGGAGTTCCAGGCTCCTGGCTTTAGCCTGGCTATCGCCACCATTGTTGGAGTAAACCAGGGGCTGGAACATCTCTCTCTCTCTCTCTCTCTCTCTCTCTCTCTCTCTCTCTTTTGCTCCCCCTTTTAAACAAACCAATACATCTTAAAAAAAAAAAAAAGATGCCTGAATCCCATATCAGAGTCCTGGCTCCGGCTCCCGAGTCCAGCTTACTGCTAACGTAGCCCCTGGAGGCAGCAGGTGATGGCTCAAGTAACTGGGTCCCTGCCCCCCATGTGGGAAATCTAGATTGTGTCCTTGGGTCCTACCTTCGGCCCTGGCCCAGCTGCATTGGGTGGTAGTTCTCTTAAATACATACATAAATAACAAAACCATTTAGGATGGTTGGCAGGTGATTTGTTTTCATTAATGTATGGCCATTTTGCTGACAAAATATTTTTCTCCCGTGGCTGAATGCCTTTAGCTGTGTTAACTGAACACGAATACCTTTAGATTCCTTGTAGGAACTCTTTACTTGGAAGAAGCCTTGTGTTTTGATGCTAATTCGCAAACACTGTTCTGTGTAAGATGTGCTTTCAACAGCTGTTCCCATCTCCTGCTCCCTCCCAAGAAAAGGAGTGCTCAGCTCCCCGATCTAAGGGGAGTGTTCAACCCAAGGAAATGGGTGTAGCCCAAGGAAATGGCCGTGTGTCAAGATTCCAAGAGGCAGTTCTGCCAGAAAGTTTCCTGGGTTTGAGACATTCCTTTGGAATCCTTGGTTTTCCAGGATCCATTTCCTCTACCTATTGCTTCCACACATGATCCAGGTTTTGTTCAAGCACCCTCCCACCTTCCCTGTGCACCCCAGTGGAGGCCAACCCCATCCTTCTCTGGGGGTGGGGCCTGAGTCATGTGAGCCAATCACAGAGCTCCCCAGTTTGTTGGTGCCTGGGGCAGGGTGGACACATGAACTGACCGGGCTCAAGCAGATTTTCTTCCACACTGAGGGGAGAGTCCTGCTTGCTTCTAGTGGTCATGAAAGAGAAAGTATGTCGTTCCAGTTGCTGCTGCAGCTGTCTTGGGACCATGAGGACAACCTCAGTTTGAGGACAGAGCTGCCATGCTGGAACGTGAAGGACAGAGAAAATCTCTGCAGAAAAGGGACGAAGCCCTGCCTGTCCATGGAACTTGTTCAACATCTGGGACTTAGCTCTGTGTCTAATGGTTGCAACCTGGATGAGTCAGGCTCCCTGTGGCTTCAACAATGTGTTCTGCACAGGTCTGCGGTCTACCAGGTGCTGTCCTAGGTACTGAATACGGAGCCGTGAACAACAGAATGGTCAGTGTTTACCCTCATGGACCTACACAATAAATGATAAATACCTACCACAGTGGCAAGTGAGAACGCAGACTCAGCAGCTTGAGAGGGGAGAGAGTCACAGTTGTGAGAGGCGTGTCGTCCCGGAGGTGAACAAAGCGAGAGAGTGTCCTCCTGAAGGACCCTTACGAGGAGAGGCACCGGGCCCTGTGACAGCCCTGGGCCCCACGCCCTCTCGTCCGGCGGCCCGCGGGCAGTGGCAGCGTCGTCCCAGCCCACACTGACCCCGTGTGTAGCGGGGCCACTCTGCAGTGGTGGGGCCGCCTCACCCCCAGGTCGTCGTCGGGGCTCCGTAGCCCCGGGTTGCCGCGGCAACGCTCGGCTCCGCATGATCGTGGAGTCTGTGCGGGCCCAGCAGCCCCCAGACCAGACTCCTCGCCCTCAGCCGGCGGCCGAGGGATCTCCCCGCCCCCAAGTCGTCCTCAGGACGCCCCGGCCGCGGGTGATCGTTGGGTCTCCTCAGGGCGCCCCGCAAGGCCACAGGCGCTGGTGCAAAGGGACCGCGCCGGAGCGGAGCCGCCCCGGCCCTTCGGGAAGCCTCTGAGCATGCTCAGAGGGGAGCCGCCCCGCCCCTTCGGGAAGCCTCTGAGCATGCCCAGAGCGGAGCTGCCCCTCCCTTCTCTGGATGAACTCTAGGTGAACCCAGAGCCGGAGCGGAGATGCCCCTCCCTTCTCTTTTTGAACTCTAGGTGAACCCGGAGCAGAACTGCCCCTCCCTTCAGAGAGTTTCTGGGCGCGCTCTTATGATGTCACTGCGACCGGCCAATCCTGTGCCACCTCAGCACTCTCCCTCAGCACTCTCCCTCAGCATTCTCCGTCAGCACCCCCCCACATGCTAATGGACCCTCTGAGCTGACCAATCCTGTAACACCACAGCATTCCCCGCCTAAGAATATGCTAATCTGTTGCCTATATAAGCTGTGTGAAACTACTGCTCAGGGCTCTTCACCGCCTGAGGTGGAGGCCCGTTTGCGCAAACGTTCAATAAATACCTCGTGTTTTTTGCATCAACTCGTCTGGAGTCTGGATCTTTGGGCGTCCTCCCGAGCAAGTGGACATCTCTGTAGCTGAGAGGTCCAACACTCCCACGTGGGTGGCAGGTACCCAATGACTTGAGCATCCTGTGGCATGGGCATTAGCAGAAAGCTAGAATCAGGAATACAGCGACTATCAGCTGGACTCAGGTACATCCATATGGGTTGCAAGCATCCTGACCTGGCTTTTAAAAATAGAAAGCTTTTAATAAATATAAATTTTGTAAGTACAACTTTTGGATTATAGAGGTTCTCCCCCTATACCCACTCTCCCACCCCCAGACCATCCCACCTCCTACTCCCTCTCCCATCCCATTCTTCATTAAGATTCATTTTTAATTATCTTTATATACAGAAGATCAACTCTATACTGAGTAAAGATTTCAACAGTTTGCACCCACACAGACACACAAAGTATAAAGTACTGTTTGAAGATTAGTTTTACCATTAATTCTCATAGTACAACACATTAAGGACAGAGGTTCTAAATGGGGAGCAAGTGTGCAGTGACTCCTGTTGTTGATTTAACAATTGGCACTCTTTTATTTATGGCGTTAGTAATCACCCTAGGCTCTTGTAATGAGCTGCCAAGGCTCTGGAAACCTCTTGAGTTTGCCAACTCCGATCTTATTTAGACAAGGCCTAGTCAAAGTGGAGGTTCTCTTCTCCCTTCAGAGAAAGGTACCTCCTTCCTTGATGGCCCCGTTCTTTCCACTGGGATCTCACTCACAGAGATCTTTCATACAGGCAATTTTCTTCCACAGTCTGACCTGTCTTTTAACTGCCACATGTCCACCCTTGCTTTGAGCTTTTCAATGGTCAATTTAGTCTCCAAGGATCTCACTGGGCGAAGGAACAGTTGCTAAGCTTTTACAGTTTGAACAATCAAAGTTCAGTGTAGCTACCATGCATGCAAACACAGAGAGATACACAATACCCGGAACACTGAGAAAGTAGCTATTCTTACTATTTTACTAAAAACTCAGTATTACTTTAAACCAAGGAATAACTGTTGTGTTTATTTTATCACATGCTTTTGCAACCTCTCTTGAGATGACATCATGTGTTTTTCTTCTTTGATCTATTATGCGGAGAAACATAATAGATTCCCTGTTACTGCGTCATTGTTGCGTTTCTGGAATAAAGCCAAGTTGGCCATGGTATATTGTTTGTTTAACATATTGCTGAATTTGATTTGCTAATATTTCATTTAGAATTTCGACATCAGTATTCATAAAGGAAATAAGTGTAGGGCCTTCCTTTCTGGTGTTTTCTCATTCAAGTTTTCAGTATTAGTGTCTGTGAAAACAACCGGGATGCATCCTCTCTGGGATTGTTTAAATAGTGTCAGGACTTTTTTCCTCGGAGGCTTGAAATAATTCAGTCTTCGTGGTTGACACAGTCCACTCACCTTATGAACTCTACTGTTGGGGCCAGCGCTGTGGTATAGTAAACTGAGCTGTTGGCATCTCGTATGGGCGCTGGTTCGAGTCCAGGCTGCTCCACTTCCAATCCAGCTCTCTGCTATGGCCTGGGAAAGCAGTAGAAGATGGCCCAAGTCCTTGGGCCCCTGCACCTGCATGGGAGACCTGGAAGAAGCTCCTGGCTCCTGGCTTTGAATCAGCCCAGCTCCGGCCATTGCAGTTATTTGGGGAGTGAACCAGAAGCTGGAAGACCTCTCTCTCTGTCTCTACATCTCTCTGTCTATAACTCTACATCTCAGATACAGAAATAAAATCTTTAAAAAACACCCTCAATTGTCATTTTTCATATGACCTTCCAGGTTTTGGCCACTGACTTGCATAACTGTGAAACAGATATAGCCATGTCACTTACGTATAATCTTGCATTCTGATTTCCCCCCGGAACCTTATGTCATATGATATATTTTATATGTTACCGTCTTTATAACTGTTATTGATGTATGTTAGTCTATCATTTGGATGGGCTATAATTTAATAATTTTCTACTTGGGGCTGGCTGTGGCGCAGCTGGGTAACGCCCTGGCTTGAAGTGCCGGCATCCCATATGGGCACCGGTTCGAGACCTGGCTGCTCAGCTTCCTGTCCAGCTCTCTGCTGTGGCCTGGGAAAGCAGTAGTACATGGCCCAAGATCTTGGGCCTCTGCACCCATGCAGGAGATCTGGAAGGAAGCTCCTGGCTCCTGGCTTCAGATCGGCGCAGCTGCAACCATTTCGGCCAATTGAGGAGTGAACCTGCAGATGGAAGACCTCTCTCTGTCTCTGCCTCTCCTCTCTCTGTGTAACTGACTTTATTTGTTTATTTATTTTTTGACAGGCATAGTTAGACAGTGAGAGAGAGAGAGAGACAGAGAGAAAGGTCCTCCTTTTTCCGTTGGTTCACCTCCCAAGTGGCAGCTATGGCTGGTGTGTTGCGGCCAGCACGCTGCGCTGATCCGAAGCCAGGAGCCAGGTGCTTCTCCTGGTTTCCCATGTGGGTGCAGGGCCCAAGCACTTGGGCAATCCTCCACTGCACTCCCGGGCCACAGCAGAGAGCTGGACTAGAAGAGGAGCAACCAGGACAGAACTGGCGTCCCAACCGGGACTGGAACCCAGGGTGCCAGCACTGCAGGTGGAGGATTAGCCTAGCGAGCCGTGGCGCCGGCCAACTTTCAAGTAAAATAAATAAATCTTTAAAAAAAATTTCCTACTAATGATTAGGGTGCTTCCTCTTGATTTTTTTTTTTTTACCAGTGTACTGCCATAAATGTGTCTTGTCTATGTTGCAGTCTCATTTTAGATTGTTTTCCTTCAGGGTCTGGTGCTAGGACTGGGAGAGTAGAAAACTCTCTGTGACTTTGGAGATGTAGGAGCAAATGATTTTCTAAACGATTTGTGCCAACTGACAAGACCTCTGGAATGTCGGTGTAGTGTTCGCACTTGTCCGTACTACTTCTTTTTTATTTTTTTCTGTTATTAAGTCTCAGGTTTAGGTCAGAGTCAGTCCTGAGCTGAATTGTGTGAGCCACCAGGTGCGTCCGAGTGCTGGAACTCCGACTTTGCAACCATTTGGCTTGTTTTCAGTTGCTGTTGGCTGAGCTCTTAGAACAGGCTAAACGTAAAGCTCCGATTGCCTTTACTTAGAGTTCATTGCTAATAAGCAGGACCCAACGGCCAGGGGACGTGAGATTGTACAGGCAGACGGAGCAATTGCCTGCCCTGGCAGCCTCACGGCAAAGACAAAGACAAAACACTTTCCCTCTGCACTTCCTCTCTGACTCTAATTTCGTGACTGGATTCACGGAGCACTGGCTTCCGAGCAGGTTGGTAGCTGGCTGGGAAGGAGAGGAGAAGAGTCTTTGCCTAGTTACTCTGTGTAATAAAGCAAAACACTACCCTCTTATTTTTGTGAAATCAAAGCGCTTTGTAACCATGACGAATTCCCAGTACCAGTAAACTGTGCCCGGGGAGAGGTTCCAATCACAGAGGCCTCACGTAGAGTGAGCACGCTCCTCTGCTCCAGCTGGGACTGTCACACAGCGGGGACAGGCTGATCTGCTCTCCTCTCCCTCGCCAGGGACTCAAAGGAGGATTAAGTGGAGAACAGAAACCAGTTACAAGACTATGCACCTGGTTTTCGTTTATATGTGTTAAATTTCATTTTATATGAAAGGCATAGAAACACAGAAGGAGAGAGAGAGAGAGAGAGAGAGAGAGAGAGAGAGAGAAGAGAGAGAGGTCATGTATCTACTGGTTTACTCCCCAAATGCCTGCAACAGCTGGGGCTTGGCAAGGCTGAAGACAGGAGCTAGCAGCTTAACCCAGATGTCCCATGTGGGACCCAAGTCCTGAAGTCATCGTCTACTGCCTCCCAGAGTGTGCACAAGCAGGAAGCTGGATTCAGAAAGCAGAACTAGAACTTGAACCCGGGCACTCCGCTGTGGCATGTGGGTCCCAAGATGCTAACAGCTATGCCAAATCCCTGGCTGTATTTCTCTGGTTTTGAAATTTACATTTAAAAGTGATCCACAGAAATACAGGAAAATCAAACACTCCTGTTTTCATAGTGAGGTATGGAAACAAATGGTAAAGTCCTTTTTTAAAAATATTTATTTATTTATTTATTTGAAAGTCAGAGTTACACAAAGAGAGGAGAGGCAGAGAGAGAGAGAGAGAGAGAGAGAGAGAGAGAGAGAGATGTTTTCCATTCTCTGGTTCACTCCCCAGTTGGCTGTAATGGCCGGAGCTGCGCCAATCCAAACTCAGGAGCCAGGAGCCAGGAGCTTCTTCTGGGTCTCCCATGCAGGTGCAGGGCCCCAGGGGTCTGGGCCATCTTCTACTACATTCCCAGGCCATAGCAGAGAGCTGGATGGGACATGGAGCAGCTGGGACTCAAACCAGCATCCATATGGGATGCCAGTGCTACAGGCAGTGGCTTTACTTGCTATGACATGGCACCAGCCCCAGTGGTCAAGTCTTGAGACCAGATTTCTGCTCTGAAGGGAGGAAAGACAGAGGGGACAGACATAAATTGTTCTTAGAAATAGAAAGTATTCTTAGAGTAGAAAGACTGTATCTCCCACCCAGGTGCAGGGGCCCAAGGACTTGGGCCATCTTCCACTGATTTCCCAGGCCATAGCAGAGAGCTGGATTGGAAGTGGAGCAGCCGGGACTCGAACTGGCGGCCATATGGGATGCTGGCATTGCTACATCATAATGCCAGCCCCCCCTCCCCCCACATAGGCTTTCTATCATGGAGAAGAGGGAGCAGCATAAGTTAGCACCTGGTAGAATAATAGATCCCCTGTCCATTTCCCCTTTCACACTGTTGAAAGGCAGTGGTCCTCCGGGTGCAGCTGAGAACAGTCACTCTCCAGACAGAGCCCAGCTCTCATCTACGAGCTTGCCTTCTGCTCTCCCCTGCATCAGCTCCCTGGTGTCGAGGTGAGATGCTCCAACTTTAGTGACTTTCTTGTTTACATGGTTTGAGCTTCCTGAGAAAGAGAGCAGAGTATAAAGTTCTTGAAATTTTGCGTGTCTGTTTCTTTAGTTGATTCTCATCCTTGAAGGCATTCTGGCTGGATATGGAATTCTACGTTGCAAGTCATTTTCATTAGGATTTGATGATGATGCTCCATACCGAGCTATGGAAGGAACGGTGGGAACCATGTTCTCTGCTCATCACAGCTATTTTGTCTTTTTCTTGTGTGCACAGGCAAACTTGGTCCTCAGCCTTGTTTGCAGTGAGATTAGGGCTGTAAGACTGAAGCTGTGGCCAATGCAAGTGGTGTGCCCAGTTCAGTGCTCACACCGTTCCCCATGAGCGCTCTTGCCCTCCCACGGCAGCCTTATAGGCCAAGTTTTGAAGATGGTGGTGCCGATAGGTGTGTCCTCTGTCAATCAGTGCTTGCAGAATTCTGCCTGCTGCTTCTGCTGAGTGATTTTGGTTGAGCTAAACTCATTGAGATTTAGGAGCTGCTGCTAGCGGATCCTGATTGATTAGCTAATCACTGCTGCTAGTGCATCCTGATTAGTTAATGACCCCAGCGCCATTCTGCTTCTTGGTCCTTTGCCTGTGACTTTTCTTCCATGTGAAGAATACAGCATACACAGGACATGTGAGCACATTCCTGAATGAGGAAGAGATTCCTCTGGGTAGAGGAAGTGGCGGAAGTCAGGGCACGGGGGTGCGATGAAGCACAATGTGTTTGAAGAAAAGTGAGGTCTGTATGAAATGTCATTCATTTGCCCTTGAAGTATTTAGTGTCTG
The DNA here is from genome assembly GCA_949820135.1 of Sylvilagus floridanus. Classification (NCBI taxonomy): domain Eukaryota; kingdom Metazoa; phylum Chordata; class Mammalia; order Lagomorpha; family Leporidae; genus Sylvilagus; species Sylvilagus floridanus. Next base: position 17,504,264 of record OX463228.1, on the reverse strand, counting down.
TTAGCTGCCAGATATGCTGCTAGGGAATGAAGAGACAATGGCCCAATCTGTGAGAGTGGTAGAAATAGAAAGGCAAGAGACATTTTAAAAACATTTAAATGCTGTCAGAGCAATATGAGGTAATGGCCAAGGGCCTGGGTTGTAGGCACAGATGGCTGAAGTTCAGATTCTGGTCCCAAGTCTGTGTAAGTTTTGGTCCTCCCATTTTCTACTAGCTGACCTTGGGCAAATTAACTAACTTCATTTTCTTCATTTGGAGAATGTAGTTATAGCAATACTACTATTGTGAGGATGGAAAGAGACCATGCCACAGAAAGGACTTCGTATGTGTTGAGCACAGGGTAAGACTTTTAAAATGTTAGCTGTGGGGGCCAGTGCTGTAGTGTGGTGGGTTAAGCTGCTGCCTGCAGTGCCAGCATCCCATATGGGTGCCGGTTTGAGTCCCACCTGCTCCACTTCTGATCCAGTTCCCTGCTAATGCACCTGGGAAAGCAGCAGAAGATAGCAAGTCCTTGGGCTCCTGCAGCCACACGGGAGACCTGGATGAAGCTCCTGGCTTTGGACTGGCCCTGCTCTGGCCGTTGTGGCCATTTGTGGAGCAAGCCAGCAGATAAGATCTGTCTCCCTTCCTGCCTCCCACCATCTCTCCCTCTCTCTTTGTAACTGCCTTTTAAGTTAAATTTTTTTTTAAAAATTTTAGCTGTTATTGTTACTAAGTATGAATAGATATAGACCCATGCTTTGTTGGACAGGATTTTTTTTAAGGATTTATTTATTTATTCGAAAGGCAGAGTTATGGAGAGTCAGAGAGAGAGAGAGAGAGAGAGAGAGAGAGAGAGAGAGATCTTCCATCAGCTGGTTCACTCCCCAGTGGTTGCAACATCCAGAGCTGTGCCGATCCAAAGCCAGGAGCCAGGAGCTTCTTCCGGGTCTCCCATGTTCACGCAGGGGCCCAAGGACTCAGGCCATCTTCCACTGCTTTCCCAGGCCATAGTAGAGAGCTGGATCACAAATGGAGCAGCCGGGTCTTGATCCGGTGCCCATATGGGATGCCGGTGCCCATATGGGATGCCGGCACTGAAGGTGGCAGCTTTAACCAGCCACGCCACAGCGCTGGCCCCAGGACAGGATTTTTTATAAGCTGTGTCGAGGTGTTTGGGATGCAATTTGTAGGCGTTTGTGATTATTTCAAGGCGCAGCCAAAGGAGAGAGTTGTTTCAACGCCTGCCATTCTGCTTGCCTTACAAAACTCATTTTTCAAGGGAGCAGCAATTGTCCTAAACTCCTGTAAGCCCATTGCATGGTTACCCTCAGTAACAGGCCTGGAGCGCAGTCAGAAGTTCTAATTTTATTGAACTGACACTGGCTTCAAACATCATTGTAGTTGACTATTTTTGATGCCCCAAAGGCCACCGTGAGTTAATGTGACTTGAATTTCTTCCTCTTGTAACATTCGTTAGGCTCCTTGTGATTTGATTCTCTGCTTGGAGCCATTGGAACACACGGTCGTGGGACCACAGACTGTTGGGGGCACGTCGGGTGGAGGGAGGTGCTCTCCTTCAGCTCCTTTGCTTTCAGATAAAGGAACTGGGGTCCAAGAGCAAGTGGTGGTTGATTTTCCTGTAGTCGGCAATGCTCCTGCTGGTGATTGCTAAGTGTTTGAGATGAGGAATAATCGTGTCCCTTCCTTTGCTCTGAGCTTGGAATGAGCAAATAAGCCCCAAGAATCTCACAGGAAGAGATAAAAATACTGAGTTTCTTTTTTTTTTTGGACAGGCAGAGTGGACAGTGAGAGAGAGAGAGAGACAAGTCTTCCTTTGCCGTTGGTTCACAGCAGAGGGCTGGCCTGGAAGAGGGGCAACCGGGACAGAATCCGGTGCCCCGACCGGGACTAGAACCCGGTGTGCTGGTGCCGCAAGGCAGAGGATTAGCCTGTTGAGCCACGGTGCTGGCTGAAAATACTGAGTTTCTTACTGGATGAAGCCAAATAGCAAAGTCCAGCTTGATAGGAAGTCTAATGGCTTCTGTCCTGAGCAGCACCTGCACGCTGGATGGACGCCGGTGGTTGTTTTACCTTTTGCCCTGTAGCTGTCCCCTGCCATCCTTCCTTGGTGGCGAGCGGGTCTCCAGCATGCCTTGTGCCTTCGTTCTCAGACTTCTTACAGCCGATGGGACCAGCTGACGTGATTCTGGCCAATGTGATCACAGAGGAAATCAGCAGGAAATTTCCGTAAGATATTCTTCCTCTTAAACGAAAAATGCTTGTGACTCCGTATCTCCCTCTCTTGTCTCTTTCTTCCATGTTGTCCAGGCTGTTGCTTGAGGGTGCTGAGTTTGGAGCTTGGGAGGCACATCAGCCTGCTGGCCTCACCCACTACGCCACTGTGATGTTATGAAAGTCAGAGTTACACACATACACACACACACAGAGAGAGAGAGAGAAAGAGAGAGAAAGTCTTCCATCTGCTGGTTCACCCCCCAGTTGGCCATAATGGCTGGAGCTGCGCTGATCCGAAGCCAGGAGCCAGGAGCTTCTTTTGGGTCTCCCATGTGGGTGCAGGGGCCCAAGGACTTGGGCCATCTTCTACTGCTATCCCAGGCCATAGCAGAGAGCTGGATGGGACGTGGAGCAGCTGGATCTTGGACCAATGCCCATATAGGATGCCGGCACAGCATGAAGTGGCTTTACCTGCTATGCCACAGCGCCGGTCCCCTTGGTTCTGTTTTTATGTCACTACTGTGCTGTTTTGGTTACCATAGCTTTGTATTATAATTTTAAGCCAGGTAGTGTGATGCCTCCAGCTTTGTCCTTTTTGCTCAAGGTTTTTGAGCAAAAACCTTGGCTATTCAAGGTCTTTTCTGGTTCCCAATGAGTTTTGGATTTTTTAAAACCAATTTCAGTGAAATATGAAAATGACATTTGATAGGTCTTTAAATTTTTTTAAAGATTTATTTTATTTATTTTGAAAGGCAGATTTACAGAGAGGCAGAGGTAGAGAGAAAGAGAGGTCTTCCATCTGCTGGTTCACTCCCCAGATGGCCGAAATGGCCAGAGCTGCACCGATCTGAAGCCAAGAGCCAGGATCTTCTTCTGGGTCTCTCATATGGGTGCAGGGGCCCAAGGACTTGGGCCATCTTCTGCTGCTTTCCCAGGCCACAACAGAGAGCTGGATCAGAAGTGGAGCAGCCGGGACTCGAACTAGCACCCATATAAGATGCTGGCACTGCAGGTGGTGACTTTACCCGCTACACGGCAGTACCAGCCCCAAGGTCTTACAACTTTTTAAACTGTGCGATTAGATCCATAATTTCACATGATAAATAGAGCTGAGCCAAGTCTGTGTATTTCAATCATATTTCTAAAACTTCACACTCTTTCAGGCCTCTCTGATCTTCAGGGCAGTTAAGAAAATAGAGCATGGACAGCAACGCCAGGCGTGCCTGAGACAGGCGTCTCGTTTCCAGAGTCCTGGACGCGGACAATGCAAACAGCACGGATCCAGTGACTCTAGCTCTGAGGCCCAAGTCATTTCATTATGAGGTTTCCATCTCTCCCTCTGCCCCTGGCGGGAGAGGATTATTAAAATTACATCGTTGCTCATCAGACTGTCAGAAGTGTTTGAACTCTTCTTTTCCAAACGCAGCTACAGAACAACATACGTGATTGAAGCAAACAGCCTTCCACCTTTCTTTGATGAGCTCTTTCCCCTTCCCCACAAAAGTGAAACTGGTCACCAAACCCCAGCAAACGGAGCGAGGTGCCAAAGAGGACCAAGAGGCCGGTACGGGCACCTGACCATCGGGCAGAGGAATCTTCAGACTCGGGGGAGGTGGAAGCTACCAGGTTTAATGTTCTGGGGTGGGGAAGAAGACGGCGGCGATGTGGGTGCTGACCCTACAGCCTAGGCCCAATACTTCCAGGAAGTTTATTGACTGGGCTGGTCCACATCCCCACATGTGGGCTCCACACCGTATCGACTCAAAGTCCTTGGCATTTTGTGAGGACGCTGGTGCTGGTCCATTGAATTCTCACTTAAAAATTTTTTTTTAAAGATTTTATTGATTTATTTGACAGAGTTACAGACAGAGAGAAGGAGAGACAGAGAGAAATGTCTTCCATCCTCTGGTTCACTCCCCAAATGGCCACAATGGCTGGAGCTGGGCAGATCCAAAGCCAGGAGCTTCTTCCAAGTCTCCCACATGGGTGCAGGGGCCCAAGGACTTGGGCCACCTTCCACTGCTTTTCCAGGCCACAGCAGAGAGCTGGATTGGAAATGGAGCAGCCTGGACTCGAACCAGCCCATATGGGATACCGGCACTGCAGGCGGCAGCTTTACCCACTACACCACAGCGCCAGCCACGTGAAGACTCCCTCATGTGTGCAGGCATTGAAGGATGTAAGGGCAGACAGGGTAGCTGCTTGACACTACAGCCCTGTGAAAGGGGCTGTGATGGGGAGGGGCTTGGCATGGTGGGAACGCACTTCACCCTGGGAGGATGAAGGAGGGCTTCCTGAAGGAAGCGGCAGCTAAGCCAAGTCCTGGAGGATGAGCGTGAGGTGAGGCAGAGGAAGAGCTGGGGAGAAGAAAGGGCCAAGGACCTAGGACCCTCACTACAGGCGGAAATGCGTCCTAGCTGCGTCTGCTGCTCTGCAGTACGCGCGCTGCTGTGCTTCGAGTTCTTTTATTGTATTTTCCTTCTGCTTAGGCTTTGCCTGTCCAGCCTGGGTCATTTTTTTCAATTCCATTCTTTATGATAAAATCCCTCCGCTTTTGATTACATTAGTTTCCCTTGCTCTGGACTTGCTTCCGATTCCGGCTTCATTGCTCGCTAAATGTCAGCGCTGTCTCTACTTGGGAGAAATGTTCTCTGCGATTCCTTTTCCTGCAGCCTCTTCAATGATGGTAAGAAGCCGCGATTCAGTCCAGCACACAGGCGCATTTCCTGAGAGGCAATCTCTCAGATCAAGTACGTAGGCTCAGTGGATCAGAAATCATGGTTCTGCATATATAAGCATTTTTGATTAAGTTCTGGAAAAAAAATCTCTTCTAGTGACTTCCTCCTGCTTCACACTTTGAAATTCCACCTGCAGGGTCTCAGCTGGTAAGGGCTCAGCTATTTCTTTTTTTTTATTTTTTTATTTTTATTTTTTTATTTTTGACAGGCAGAGTGGACAGTGAGAGAGAGAGAGACAGACAGAAAGGTCTTCCTTTTGCCGTTGGTTCACCCTCCAATGGCCGCCGCGGACGGCGCGCTGCGGCCGGCGCACCGCGCTCGTCCGATGGCAGGAACCAGGAGCCGGGTGCTTTTCCTGGTCTCCCCATGGGGTGCAGGGCCCAAGCACCTGGGCCATCCTCCACTGCACTCCCGGGCCACAGCAGAGGGCTGGCCTGGAAGAGGGGCAACCGGGACAGAATCCGGCGCCCTGACCGGGACTAGAACCCGGTGTGCCGGCGCCGCAAGGCGGAGGATTAGCCTGTTGAGCCACGGCGCCGGCAGGGCTCAGCTATTTCTATGAGATTGATCCAGAGGCTTCTTACTGCAACAGTGAAACTGTTTCACTGGAAAAATTTCTTACTGGAACCAAAGCAGCCGGATACAGTACAAGCACAATCGGTCAGACCTAATTTTGAATCCCAGCTTCATCACTGATTAGCTGGAAGGTTCTATTTTTTTTTTTTAAAGATTTTTTATTTATTTATTTGAGAGGTAGAGTTACAGAGAGTGAGAGGGAGAGACAGAGAGAGAGATCTTCCATCTGCTGGTTTACTCCCCAGATGTCTGCAACGGCTGAAGCTGCACCGATCTGAAGCCAGGAGCCAGGAGCTTCTTCTGGGTCTCTCATATGGATGCAGGGACCCAAGGACTTGGGCCATCTTCTACTGCTTTCCCAGGCCACAGCAGAGAGCTGGATTAGAAGAGGAATAGCCGGGACTCGAACTGGTGCCCCTATGGGATGCCGGTGCTGCAGGCGGAGGATTAACCTACTGCACCATGGAACCTGGCCCTGGAAGGCTCTTTCTAATTACTTTGATTTCTCTGGTATCTGGTCTCAGTTTTCTCATCAGAGAGGATAGAAAATAATCTTTTGTAGGATGATTGTTGTTGCTGTAAGAATGAATAACTACACCGCGTGGAAAGAGTCCACACAGAGTTCACGTCATTATTCTTTGGCACTGCTGAGTGCCAGCCTGGTGCAGCAGGGTCGCCGTAGCCACCATGGTGGTTCCTAGGGCATTGCGGATGTGGGTGGTTGGAATGAGATGTGCTGTCAGTGCTGTCCAGACTCCAAAGACTTAGCATCAGAAAGACATCAAGAGTGCAAAATATTTCATACGTAACTTTATGTTGATTACATGTTGGAATGGTGATATTTTGGATAATGTGGAGTTGAATAAAGTCTGTTTTATTTCTAGCACTTACTAAAATCAATCTCACATGTTTATTTATTTAGTTTATTTAAGATTTATTTACTTATTTGAAAGGCAGAGAGAGGGAAAGAGAGAGAGACAGAGACAGAGAGATATTTTTCATTTGCTTTCACTCCCCAAATGGCTGCAATGGCTGGGGCTGGGCCAGGATACTCTGATACCGGATGTGGGCATCTGAACTGCTGTGCTAACCACTAAGCTAAACACCTGCCCCTCTTGTTACCTTTTTCTATGTGGCTGCTAAGAAACTCGACATTGAATTTGTGGCTTGAGCTTTGTCTCTATCGGACACCCCTGCCTTAGACCTAGGTTTACCCTGGGAGGCTGTTCAGGGGCGCCCTCACCTGGGTGGCCTCAGCAGTTGCCCCAGCTGCTCCAGTGTCTCTTCTGTATGCCTGCAGGGTCTGCCAGAGAACCCGACCCACACCTGTTCCTTCCATCCTCCTCCCTGGCTGACCTCATGAGGACATGCTAGGCTCAACCACGATGAGCTTAAAACCACACTCTCTCTGCCAAGTCTTGAGCTATTCGTTCAACAAAGTTTTTGATAATTAACTTTTATTCAGGCAGTTTTCCAGTCATTAGGAAAATAGAGGTGAACAGATAGACTTCTCTGTATGTATGGTTTTCTCTGCCTGGAAAGATTCTCTCTCTCTCTCTCTCTCTCTCTCTCCCCCCCTTACTCCCCGGAGTCATCTTTCTGGAAAGTCTCTCCAGACAACACCCCTTCGCATCCCATCGGCTCAGCTCTCATAGTGTCGTATTTTTATTTTTATCATGGCATTAATCACAATTAATATGGTAGCAATGAAAAAATAAAATCTTTTAATTTGAGACAATTGTGGATTCTATACGTACTTATAAAAATGCAGAGAGGGCTGGCGCTGTGGCATAGTGAGTAAGGCCGCCGCCTGCAGTGCTGGCATCCCATATGGGTGCCGGCTTCAGACCGGCTGCTCCACTTCCTATCCAACTCTCTGCTATGGCCTAGGAAAGCAGTAGAAGATGGCCCAAGTCCTTGGGCTCTTGCACCCACGTGGGAGACCTAGAAGAAGCTCCTGGCTCCTGGCTTTGGATTGATGTAGTTCCTCCAGTTGTGGCCATCTGGGGAGTGAACCAGCAGATGGAAGACCTCTCTTTGTCTCTCTTTCTTTCCTCTGCCTCTCTGTAAGTCTGCCTTTCAAATAAATAAATAAATAATTAATTAATTAAAAAGAAATGCAGACAGATCCTAGGTGCCTTCTACCCAGTTTCTCTCAATGATAACACCTTACAAAGCTATTGTACAATATCGTCACCAGGGTGTTGGCATGGATACAATCACCAATCTCATCCAGATTTCCCACTGACTTGTATTCCTGTGTGTGTGTGTGTGTGTGTGTGCACCTATTGAATTCAATGCAGTTTTATTGCATGGTTCCTTTTGCTCCCCCAACAGCACGGTCAAGGGGACATTGCACTCACTGAGAAAATCCTGTATGTTACCCTTTCATAACCACAGTCCTCAGCCTCTGGTCTGTAGCCGTTTCTCCAACTGTCACTTCAACAAGGTTATCTGACAGCCATCACAGAGCGTGTCACCTTCCAGCGCTGGCTTTTTAACTTCAGCAGGGCTCACTGAACGTTGCTGGGGGATCACCCTTTTCCCTGGTGAGTAATGTTCCACATTATATACCCCAGCTTGTTTAACCATTCACCAGTCGAAGGGCACCCACGTTGTTTGAAGTTTGGGGCACTTATGAGTAGATGTGTTTTCAGCAGTTTATGGAGGGGAGGGCGAGGTGGTGCAGCCAGTTAAGCTGCCCACATCCTGTATCTGGGTGCCTGGCACTGAGTCCCTCCTCCACTTCCCATCCAGCTTCCTGCTAATTGCACTCCGGGAGGCAGCAGATGATGGCTCAAGTACTTGGTACCCTGCCACCCACATAAGAGACCTGGATAGAGTTCCTGGCTGTAGCCCAGCCCAGCCCTGGCCATTGTGGGTATTTGGGGTGTGGACCAACAGACGACAATCTCTTTCTTTATCTGTTGCCTTGCCTTGTGAATAAATTTTAAAAATATAAATAAGTATTCCAAAAACAGTTCATGGAAAAATTTAATTTAAAACTGTCTATTTTGGTGCAGAGAATTAAAAGCCCTGTATATTTTTTTCATAATAATACACTTCCATGAACTCGTGTTAGATGCATTTCCACTTCCTCGTGTTAGATGACCAAGAAGGCGATTTCCAACCCACGAATCTGTTGGCTTCCTTGTTGGCTGTGAGGTCAACTCCTCAGTTCTGTTCATTTGTACATCACATGTGCATGGTGATACTCTGTGAAACTCAGTAACATACTTAAGGACAGGGAAGAAGGGAGGAGGGAGCGAGAGAAGGAAAGAAATCCATCAACCAGGCGTGTGCTTAGCTGTTGTCATCCGCACGCCTCCCAACATCACCATCTTTGAATTTTCTAGAGGAACTTGGTGACCCCAGTGTGACACAGTGCCTGCCTGGCACCCAGTCATGGCATCATGGCTGTCTGTTATCTGGTGTTATGGATACTGGAGAGCAGAGCAGTTCTCTGCCGCTCCTTCTCCACCCTTCCATCACTTGCGCGGTTGTCATCCAACACAGGTGTCCATTGTCTGGGGGGCTTTTTTGGAAAGACGTCAGTAGGTAAGGAAAGAGCAGCTGCGGCTTCTCTGCTTCGCCCTCAGCCCTCCTGGCCCTGGGGAATAACAAATGAAGGGTTTGGGGGAGCCAGCGGATTTGTGGACTCGGTCCAAGGAGGCTACAGGATGCACTTGACACAAAGAATCCTTCTTTGCGACTCATTAAACTCTGCTCTGTTGCTCTCTGCTGGGCATGTGTCTGCCTTGCTCTGCACAGCTCTGGGTTCTGCGCAGCTATGACATTCCAAAGTGCAAGAGCCAGGCGGAAATAAAAACATTTCACTTCAGCGCCTAAACCATGTGCCCCTTAATTCGAAATAAATCTGTGACAACTGACAGACACGGCTTTCAGACAGTGGTGGGGGAAAGCTTGACTTGTCCTGGCAAATCCCACACAGGCTTCATTATTTTTAGTCTAGTTAAAAAAAATGTTACCATAGCAACGGCACCATATTCCAGGGCAAATGTTATCTCTTTAAGTCAATAACACAAGGAGCTGTCCCGCGAATACCCAGTGCTGGGAGAGGAAGAAATGGCTTTTCAATAAAATCCATTTCTTCTGTCCTCACCATTTGTCTTCATCCACAAGCCCAGTGTTTTTTCTCCCTGTAAATGAGAGAGATTAAGAGCAGCATGCAACTTCGTTAAGACCCCAAAGAGGACCATGCTTGTACCTGTTTGCAGAAATTCTCTAACTCTGTTAGTTCCAGGGCTGTGGTGTAACGGGTTGAGCTGCTGTTTGCGATGCTGGCATTCCATATGGGCACCAGTTCGAGTCCTGGCTGCTCTATTTCTGATCCAGCTCTCTGCTAATGTGCCTGGGAGAACAACATAAGATGGTCCTAGTCCCTGGGCCCCTGCACCCACGTGGGAGATCTGGAAAAAGCTCCTGGCTCTTGGCTTCGGCTTGGCCCAGCCCTGGCCATTGCTGCCATTTGGGGAGTGAGCTACTGGATGGAAAACTCTCTCTCTCTCTCTCTCTCTCTCTCTCTCTCTATATATATATATATATATATATATATCTGCCTATCAAATAGAGAGAGTCCTAAAATAAGAAAAAAAGAAAAAGTAAAAAAGTAAAAAATAATTCTATTGGTTCCTTGGAACAGGTGGCTATTTTTGCATCTTTTTAATTCATCCATAGGAGGCACAATGGTGAAGGAGTTGATCCCTGCATATTTTTAAAAAAATATTATTTTAAAATTTATTTAAAATTTCAAATCAATTGAAATGGTTGTAATGGCTGGGGGTGGGCCAGGTAGAAGCCGTGATCCAGGAGCTTCCGGGTTTCCCACATGGGTGCAGGGGCCCAAGTACTTGGGCCATCTTCTACTGCTTCTCCAAGAGCATTAGCAGGGAGCTGGATTAGAAGTGGAGCAGCCGGGACTAGACCTGGAGCTCATATAAGGTGCTGGCATCTTATCGCAGGCAGTGGTTTAACCTGCTGCACCACAACGCTGGCCCCAGCCTGTGTGTTTTGAGAGGACCATGGAGAAATACACGTTGGAGCAGGCACATTTTTTATTGACGCATGGAAGATCAATTTTAAGGATGCAGCAAATTGAGCTGTCACCTGCTACCTCCCCGGGTGTACAATAGCAGGAAGCTAGAATGAGGAGCAGAGCTGGGACTTGAACCCACACAGTCCAACATGGGGTGTGGGCACCTCAAATGCTGTCTTAAACACAACCCCAAATGCCTGCCCCAGCATTTTCAGTTTTGTGAGAACTTGAGACACATGGGTGTTACAAGACTTTCCCAGGTCCACAGGTTAGTAAGTGTCAGAGTCAGGATTTGAACACAAATCAGCATGACTGTTTATTTATTTATTTTTTATAGCCCATGGATTCTCCACCTGACTTGCTTTGTTCTGTTATATAATCATTTGAAAATTCTCAAATCCCAGAGCCGGGAAGGAGCTAATGAGTTATGGGGTCCAACCCTATAAGTTACTGAGGAACACACTGAACTCAGAGAAGTGACTTGGCCAAGGTAATACCAAAGAAACTCACGCGTGGCTGAGCGACAGAGAGGGCTTCCGGTCTCTCAGCATCTCCGTCTCTGCACTCCTGCACACTGCAGGTCCTCCCCACCTGGAGGCGCTCTCCCTGCTCCAAGGCTCAGGTCAGCCACACCTTTGAGGTGCTGATGCTTGGTCCACTCCTCCCCTGCTATCATGGTTCCCCCAGACCTCAGAAGGATCGCTTTGTACATTCCTTCTCCTCTCTTCTTACCTCTGGTAGATCTGTATCTCGTCACTCATCCTCCAAGACTTCAAGGAATTCATGTGATGATGGCAATGGGACAAAGTGAAAGATTTTCCCAGCTAGTGACAGAGCCTACGTCTTTGTAACCTCAAGGTGGTGGCTTCAGTGGTGGGAATTTCACAGTAGGTGGCAGGGAACGTGGCAGGTGCATAGACTATGGTGCAGAGATTTTCTGTAAGTTCCAGGTTCCTGAGTAACCTTTGAAATTGCATGATAACCTCTCAGTGCGCCTACTGAGAGACAAGTGGTGTGGCACATTGGAGGGACTGCAGACAAATGGCATCCATACACCACCCCCCACTTTCTACAACCATAATAAAGCAACAGACCCTTTCTGTCTGCACTTGGAATGGTTCCAGTCACCTTCTTGCTGTGGTGGCTTCCAGGCAGCCACTTCCAACAGACAGAGAGGAACAAGCTCACTTGCTATTCCCAGGGAAGCTGAAGGTTTTGGAAGTAGGAGGTTATAGAATGATTGAGCTTCCTGTTCTACCTATGTAAAATGGAGAAAGCAACAATTCATTTACAGAACTGTAAGGTTTAGAGATAAAATATGTGGACACCTAGGAGATTCCACATGTGTGGAGACTGTAAATCGTCATCATTACAAGGTTACTCCCCAGTTGGCTGCAGTGGCCGAAACTGCCAATCTGAAGCCAGGAGCCAGGAACTTCTTCGTGTCTCCCACGTGGGTGCAGGGGCCCAAGCACTGGGTCATCCTCTATTGCTTTCCCAGGCCACAACAGAGAGCCGGATCAGAAGTGGAGCAGCTGGGACTCGAACCGGTGCCCATACAGGGTGCCAGCACTGCAGGAGGCAGCTTTACCCTCCATGCCACAGTGCCGACCTCATGTGTTTCAATTCTAAAGGCCTGAGCAGCCACCTTATGAAGCACAGGCTGACAGCCCAGGACGATGGCACCTGGTGAGGAGTCTGTCCCCACAGTACCCAGTTCTGGTTATGCTACTTGCAGGCTGAACAGTAAAGAAAGTCCTTTAATCGAGCCTAATTTAATTTTTTAAAGAATGATTTATTATCATCCTTTTATTTGGAAGGCAGAGAGACAGAGAGATAGATGGGAGAGAACTTTATCCTCTGGTTCACATCTCAGATGCCTGCAATAGCCAGAGCTGGGCTACACTGAAGCCAGGAGCTGAGATTCCAATCTGGGTCTCCCACATGGGTGGCAAGGACCCCAAGTACTTGAGCTGCTGTCGTTGCTTCCCAAGGTGTGCGTTAGCAAGAAGTTGGATCCTAAGCAGGGTAGCTGGGACTGGAAACAAGCACTCCAATATACGGTACATGCCTTCCTGCAGTGACTTCAATTGCTATACCAAATGCCTGCTCTTTAATTTCACCTTCTAGGAAACACCTAATGGTGATCTGGCTTTAGACATGCAAGAGTGTATTGATGGGCTCACTGAGTGTCATTATGGGTTTGAAAAACCAAACCTTTGATGAATTGTCTGTTTGCTTCAAGAACACCTTTCTTCGTAGAAAATGGGAAGGCTTTGCCTTCTTCCTTTGGTTTCATCATTTATTTAATATGCGTCCTAACTGTCTCTGGCTAGGTCATTATTTGCTATGATATGTAAGCTCCCAAGGGCAAAGATGATATCTGCTTCATTTGCTTTCCAGAGCGCTCAGAAAAATGTCATAAACAAGCAGGTTTTTAATCCATTTGTATGTGGTTATTGAAAGCTAGAATGTAAACTATGTCCCACAGTCACAAGCAAATGCCAGTTTGTTGCTACTTTAACCTTTGAAGACCAGAAATAAATGAAGCCTCTTCGTTAGAGGAGTGTCGGATGACCTTACACACAGTATAAATGTGTAGCTTTGGGGTATTTTAATTTAAAAGTTTGATAGTAATGGACTTCCTATTATAAAAGTCTGTCTGATGCAGAAAAAGCGAAAAAATGCTCAGAGCCATATAGAAGAAATGATTCATTTCTATCATTCCCATGCTGGAAAAAGTCACTTTGATCATCTTGCTACTTTCTCCTGTGTGATTCACTTTAAGCCTATAATCTAACCCCAAGCTAATTTGAACACTTCCAGAAAGTTTCCTCTCCATATGATTCCCATCCTTTCAGTTAGTTAGTAATCCTGTGCCTTTTCCAGTGATTGTTTTTGTTATTTTCAATGTATGGAAACATGTTACGGGGCACAGAAAGAGTCAGCTGCTAGCTGCCCCCTTCTCAAAGGAAACTTGTGGTTCCCATGAATGAAAACTTAATCTTGCCCCAGTGCCTCTTGTTCTGCCCAGAGCCAGGTGAACCACTTCTATTTCCCCAAGATTATGTCACCCATCAAGGCAACTTTCTGTTGCAGTAGGTGATGTGAGGAAACAAAGCAACACCCTTTGCGTTAATCAGTTTTGGAAAATAGAGACTGGCTTTATATTCCTCAGCTTTGATGTGTTTAGCAGTTCCTGTAAGGATCTGCCTCTCTTCTGTTTTGATTGACAAGAACTTTCCTATATATTTGAGCAACCGAGCAGCTCCCTCACAGAGGGGAGAGACATTTACCCACAGCACACCTCTCGCTGTCATTGTGACTTTCTGAAGCTGTGGGTTCAAGGCTCAGCTCTTCAGGGAGAGTTGACTCCAGCAAGATCAGGTAAGTGCTGTTCTGTCTTTAGAACTTCATTTCTCCTCTGGAAAGGGGAAGCCCAATGAGCCCACTATGGTGAGAGGTCAGAAGGGGAATTGTGACATTGGGTTTGGAAATGGATAACTTTGCAGCCCATTTCAAGGGATGCTCAATTTCAACACATGTAATATCCACCTTTGCTTCCACATCCAGGTGTGCTGTATCTAGTGGGACAAGTGTGATTCTGGCCCCTAGAACACAATCAATGGCCATGACCCAGAGGGGTGACAGTTGGAATTTGAATCATAATGAGACATTATTACAGTGGCAATTTGTAGTGAATTGGATACATTTTCAGGAATGGCCTTCACATCAGGTGCCAAGTTCATGGTATCTTCTGCTTTCCATGTTTTGGGTTAGGAGCAACACATATAGGACCTATCATTATTATTATGTTTTTAGATATTTATTTATTGATTTGAAAGGCAGAGCCAGAGAGGCAGAAAGAGAGGGGAGAGAGAGAGAGAGAAAGAGAGAATCTTCCATCCCCTGGTTCACTCCCCAAATGGTCACAATGGCCGGAGCTGAGCTGAACTGAAGCCAGGAGCCAGGAGCTTCTTCCAGGTCTCCCACACGGGTGCAAGGGTCCAAGGACTTTCCCAGGCCACACCAGAGAGCTGGATCGGAAGTGGAGCAGCCGGGACTTGAACTGGCGCCCATATAGGATGCTGGCACTGCAGGCTGTGGCTTTATCCACTGTACCACAGTGCTGGTTCCAGACCTATCATCATTAAGATTCATCTACCCTCCTCCCTTCATTACTTCCCTATCCATTATATTGAAAATAAGACTTCAAGGGGCCAGTGCTATGGCAAAGTGAGTAAAGCTGCTGCCTGCAGTGCCAGCATCCCATATGGGTGCTGGTTTAAGTCTTGGCTGCTCCACTTCTGATCCAGCTCTCTGCTATGGCCTGGGAGAGCAGTAGAAGATAGCCCAAGACCTTGGGCCCCTGCACCCACGTGGGAGACCCGGAAGAAGCTCCTGGCTCCTGGCTTCGGATCGGCGCAGCTCTAGCCATTTTGTCCAACTGGGGAGTGAACCAACAGATGGAAGACCTCTCTCTGTCTCTCTCTCTCTCTCTCTCTCTCTGCCTCTCCTCTCCTCTCTCTGTGTAGCTCTTTCAAATAAATAATAAAATAATTTAAAAAGAGAAAATAAGACTTTGAACAAAGCATGTAGCACATCATTGAAATGCCCTGGACTTGAATGAAAAATAATCAAGGTGTATTTATGTGTTAAATTACTTTCGCTGTTCCCTCTATCTTATATTCTCCTGGAAGAGATCATTGGAACAAATTTCAACTCCAGAAGTTGGGTCTCAATGTGGGAATGCACTGGGAGGGTTCTGTCACCAGCGTGGCTCCTGGGGTCCACCCTGGAGCAGTGACAGGAAACTGGCCATCTGTGTTGGAGTTGTTGGCATTGACAATCTTTTGGCTCTCTGTCCTGGAATGAGAAGAGCAGGGTCACTTTGATAGCAACCAATACACTGTTGGCTACCCTGGATTCACCAGACTCTGCTTCCTTCCCCGCTGGTGGAATAGCATGAAGCTGGCATTCCTCTTCCTTGGCCCCATGGTCCTCCTCCTCCTGGCTGGCTGTGGCTGCATCCTCAGCTCATCCAGCAGCAACCTGCGCACCTTTGTGGGCTGTGCCGTGAGGGAGTTCACCTTCCTGGCCAAGAAGCCGGGCTGCAGGGGCCTTCGGATCACCACGGATGCCTGCTGGGGCCGCTGTGAGACCTGGGAGGTGAGTTGCTAAGCCTGGGGCAGATGTCAGTGCTGGGGCCTGATTCTCACATGTTGACTTTTTTAGGGACATCATGAAGTTGAGCTGGGACATCTACCCTTTCCTGTGGGTTACAAACAAAACAAAACACGATGCTATGGCACCTTCCAGATGTGGTCGGAAAGATGCGATGTGACCCCTCTAACCAAGCTTTGTTGAGACTTTAATGCTTTGATTTACATGGTGCTTGCGAATCTCACTCTGCTTCTACTGCACCTGTTTAACCCCACATGGAGGGATCCAAGTCACCTGGAGAGTCAGTGCGAGGTTGGCAGTGAATTCTTGACTTAAGCCTGGCACCGGAAATCCTCTCGGTATTCCCTCATCTGTCCTAAGGTCAGCCAGCAGGGATGTCCTGCATGGCGCTTGGTTGAGTCACGGTAGGTCCCAGGCCATTCCTCAGTGCCTCCCTACTGTCCTGTCCCCCTCGGTTCCCTGGAGCCCTGAAGGATTATCCCTAACAGAGCAATAAAAGCTCCTGAATGTTCCATTTGACCTGGCTCCTTTAGAGGCATTTTGTTTTTAAATAGAGATAAAAATCTCAAACAACGTTAGACACCCACTGGGAGACGAGGGGTGGGAGGGGTGAAGGAGGAGGAGGGACACGCAGCCGCTGGCTCTTCTCACCGAGGCCCATGTTCGTGCCTGATGAAGTGCTGAAAGCTTGCATCACTATGCCTGTGATGAGTTAAGGACCGACTTTCAGGAACTTCTGCAATATGGCGGCCACAGGAGATGCATGTTCTTAGCTCCCGCCTCGGCACACTGACTTTTATAGGTTTTATTAGTCATCCTCCCGAGACCTGCTTTGATTCTTTTCTCCTGTCCCTTCTCATTTCCATCTGTCGTTATCGTGTTTATTCCTTGACACCTGTCTCCAGGGCCACCTCCTTCTGCAAACCCTCTTCTGGCTCTCAGGTAAGACACTGACTGTGTTCTACCTTTTGTTCTACTGCCTCTCCCACCACTCACATGCTGTTTGTTTGTTCATTTATTTGAAACACAGAGTTACAGAGGCAGGAGGGGGGGAGAGAGAGAGAGAGAGAGAGAGAGAGAGAATCCGGCACCCCAACTGGGACTAGAACCTGGTGTGCCGGCGCCACAAGGCGGAGGATTAGCCTGTTGGGCCACGGCGCCGGCCCCAAATTAGCTTTTACTGTTGTTGTTTGATGTCCGGGTCTTGAGCCCCAATAGCCATATGAACACTCAGCTGTCTGTCAGTCGACAGCAGATGTACTCCGGAATATTCACAGCCTCCTTGTACCCAGGGCCTGGCCTGGCAGTGCCTCCTACTGCTGCCGTCTCGTCCTGGGGGCTTCTGAGAGCTCTTTCTGGCCACATCCTCAAATCCTGTTTCCTCTGAGCTCAGCCCATTTCTGTTCTTTTTATCAACCAATCGGTGCCTTTGGTGGGACCGCATTTACCCATGGCCCAGTGGGGGCTGTGCTCTTAGGGGAGAAATGGAAGCACGAAGATTATGAAAAAACAAGATCTCTCCAGTTCTAGGCAGCTTCTCTTTCTGCATTTCCGGGGTTATGAGCAGGGAGGTCACTGTGGACAATAAGTACAGGAATGAGGTCATTTTCCCAGCCACCTGAAAACCGCTGTGATAAGAAGCACCTTTTTTTGGGTAATGGGATAGGGGAGTATATCTGGAAATGATGTTCCTGAGAGACAAGGGTCTGGATTTGCTCGAGACAGGGGAATTATCTCTGAAAACAGCTCTTTCTCATGATGTGGGTTTAGAGTGGTCACATTTAGCAAGACAAACAAATGGGAAACAACCCAATTCTCCCTGCTCCACAAAAAATTTCCTAGATTGAAACAAGACAAAATAAAAAAAATCAAGAAGCTCGGATAAATGAAAATTTCAGATAAACAACAAATAATTTTTTTAGGATGAGTCTGTCCCAAATAGGAGGACTCTTCATAAAGTTCATTGAATATGTGTATTATGAAAAAAATTAATGCATGAAATTTTGTTTTCTGTATGCAAATCAATTTATCTTTTACTTTAGTTATCCTTGAAATTTCCAAAGTCTCCTTGTATTTCATGGGACAGATTTACACTAAAATACCATTTATGTGAAATTTACATTTAATGGGGTCTCTGATCTGCCTGATTTTCCAGGGTACTGAGGGTAAGCAGAAGGTAGGGGAGAAAGAGTGATGACAATTTTTTCTGATAATTCCTTGTCAAATGTAAGAACTTCATCAGTTGACATCAAATGTTATCTTTCTCTTTTCTCTTCCTTTCTCTTCTTCCTCTCTCTTCCCAGAACAAGTGAAGGCACTGTTGAAAGATTCTTCTTCCTCTTAGGTTTTTTTTTAGAGATACTTTTTTTATAAGATTTATTTATTTATTTGAGAGTCAGAGTTACAGACAGAGAGAGGGAGAGACACACACACAGAGAGAGAGAGAGAGAGAGAGAGAGAGAGAGAGAGAGAGATCTTCTATCTGCTGGTTCACTCCCCAGAAGGCCACAACAGCCGGAACTGGGTCAATCCAGAGTCAGGATCCAGGAGCTTCTTCCGGGTCTCCCATGCGGGTGCAGGGGCCCATGCACTTGGGCCATCATCTACTGCTTTCCCAGGCGATAGCAGAGAGCTGCATTGGAAGTGGAGCAGCTGGGACTCGAACCGGCGCCCATATGGGATGCCAGCACTGCAGGTAGAGGCTTAGCCTATTATGCCACAGCGCCAGCCCTGTGATTCTTCTTCTTGATTGCTTCCTTATGGTCATTTCCCCAGCAAGAACAACAGACTGCACTCATTGAACACTTACATTTTACTGGGCATTATACATTGCATATATGTCATATGCTATATACGCTACGAGGTAGATGTCTTATTTTACAGATGAGAAAATTGAGGCGCCAAAAAAGTTCGGTGGATTTTTCGAAGGGCTCCAGCAAGCAGTAGAATAGGGACTCATGTTTGCATAGTTTTGACCTCAGGGTTTGAGAGTTTTAACTATGACATATGACTATGTCTTTTTCTGAACTATATGCTTTATCACAATTACCTTGGAATTTAAGATTTATAAAAGGTCAAAGAGGAAGTGAATCCTTCAATGCTCAGACCAGCACTCAGAGCATCTGGGAACTTATTCTCTCATTGATTCAATGGCAGACATGGGGGTACTTCACAAGTTCACGGAAAATGGAATTAAAAGATAACTTTATTATGGTGCAAAAATTTACCAAATCCATGCATACGGGGGGGGGGGGTCTTCCAAAGTCTCATGAAAATGCATATTACGAAAAAACTGTGCATGGATTTTAAAATCTTTTTGGACCAAAATAAATTTATCTTTCCATCCCATCCGTCCACAAAATTTCTTAAGTATCCTTGCAGTTAACTGAGACCCTCCTGGCTGCCCTTCCATGTCCTGGAGGTGCCGCTGTGAGCAGAGAGGTGCAGGTTCCGGGCCCGACAGAGCTTCCTCACTGGAGTGGGTGAGGGAAGTCTGGACGATGTCATGGGGCACTGGCAAGTGCCATGGAGCAGCACAGAGCAGGAAGGGACGTTCTAGGGCGTGGAGGGAAGAGGTCCCAGTTCTAAACAGGACGGTCAGGAAGGGTTTCCCTGCGAGGGGGACATTTGAACAAAAAGCCCGAGACTGGGGAAGGAGTGAATCATGGGAGAAGAATGCTCAGGCAGAGGCAGCAGCAGGTGCACAGTCCCTCCAGTGGGACTGTTCCTGGTGAGTGTGAGGACCAGTGAAGAGAACACCGCGGCTGCAAGTCTGCAGGACAGGAATCACTCAATCACCACAGGTCTTCCAGCAGGTGCAGGCAAGATGACGCAGGCCTTGGAAGGTGATCACGCTCTTTTTTTAAAATTTTATTTATTGATTTATTTTTTATTTTTTTGCTTTTTGTTTTTTGACAGGCAGAGTTGACAGTGAGAGAGAGAGAGAGACAGAGAGAAAGGTCTTCCTTTTGCCGTTGGTTCACCCTCCAATGGCCGCTGTGCTGGCGTGCTGCGGCCGGCGCACCTTGCTGATCCGAAAGCAGGAGCCAGGTGCTTCTCCTGGTCTCCCATGCGGGTGCAGGACCCAAGCACTTGGGCCATCCTCCACTGCATTCCCGGGCCACAGCAGAGAGCTGGCCTGGAAGAGGGGCAACCGGGACAGAATCCGGCGCCCCGACCGGGACTAGAACCCGGGGTGCTGGCGCCGCAAGGTGGAGGATTAGCTTAGTGAACTGTGGCGCCGGCCCATGCTTTTTTTTTAAATTAATTTATTTATTTGAAAGGTAGAGAGAGAGAAAGAAAGAGAGTGAGATAGAGAGAAAAACGTCTTTCATCTGCTGGTTTACTCCCCAAATGGCCGCAATGGCCAAAGCTGAGCTGATCTGCAGCCAGGTCCCAGGAGCGTCTTCTGAGTTTCCTACAAGGGTACAGGGGCCCAAGGACTTGGGTTATCTTCCACTGCTTTCCCAAGCGCATTAGCGGGGAGCTGGATGGGAGGTGGAGCAGCTGGGACTCGAACTCACGGCCATATGGGATGCTGGCGCTGCAGGCTGTGGCTTTTACCCACTATGCCACAGTGCCGGCCCCAATGGCAGTCTTTGACTTTTATGCTAAATCACAGTGCTTAGCGCTCTCTCATGCTCTGGTTCTCTTACCAAGTACTTGCAGTAGCCAGTACTGGGCTAGCGTGGAGCCAGAGCTGGGAACTCAGTCCAGATCTTCCATGTGCATGGACAGGAACCTGACTACTTGAGCCATCACTGCTGCCTCCCACGGTATACATTACCAGGAAGCTGGAGTCAGGAACCAGAGCTGGGGATTGAACCCAGACACTTGGATGTGAGACGTGGGCATCTTAGCCACTAGGCCAAATGTCCACTCTTTGACTTGTGATTTAAAAGAATTACTTGGGTCCATTGTGTTTGTCGTGTCTTCAAAAAGTTCATAGAAAGATGCATATTGTGAAAACACTCTGCATGCATTTCAAAATAGTTTTTTTTTTTTTGCATGAAAACCAAACCAAACCTATCATTTAATTCAAAATTCCATGAACTTCTTGAAGTACCTTGTAGACTGTAGGGTAATGGTGGAAGAGGGGTGGCTGGTTAGAGGGAATTTGCAGTGATTGAGGTTTTTCATTTGCTAAATATTTATTGTGCACTTCCCATGTGTCCTGGGCCCTTCTGGGAGCTCACGAACAAAATCCGACTCCGCTTTCAGTGGTCTGGGAGGAGGCAACCACACAGGAACCAATGAGAAGCAAGTTAATTTCTGATACTGGCAAATGGTACCCAGGGCATGAGGCAGGACAGCATATTCTAATGGGTGCCTTGTTTTCTACCTGCGGGGGACAGAAACCCATTCTGGAACCCCCGTACATCGAAGCCCATCACCGAGTGTGCACCTACAACGAGACCAGACAGGTGACTGTCAAGCTGCCCGGCTGCGCCCCTGGAATCGACCCGTTCTACACCTACCCCGTGGCTGTTCGCTGTGACTGCGGAGCCTGCTCCACTGCCACCACGGAGTGCGAGACCATGTGAAGCTTGCGTGGGCGGTAGAACACGGCCGGTGGTCTTGAGCGTCTAGACCCTCGTACACAAGCAGTACAACCCCCGCCCCCACCCCTGATTGATCCAAGGACTGTTCACTTCTGACCATTCCTGTGGAGGTTACCTGTCTCCCTGAGGCCAAATCAGGCACAAGGCCTAGTCTGCATTCTTATACTGAAAATGCGAAACAATATTTGTGCCTTAACCAAACTAAATTCTCAGATTCGTGCACCTGCAAATTGATTTGTCTTTGCCTTGAGCCTTGGAACATGATTTGTGTATCTCAATACTTCCCCAATTTGGATTTATTTCACTGGGTGTGAATGGGAAACAGGGCTAGAGAGTCTTTAAATTCGCATATTCTGTTCAGCCACTGATTTCCATCTGGATTTGTGATTCAAGAGCTAGAAATGAACAAAACGCATGCATAGGAAATCCAAGTTTCCTAGAGAAAATGGTCTCTTCTCCTTTTAACGGAGCAATTATCTTCACAAGAAATAGAGATTGCTCAGGTTGGTAGACAACAACTCAGAGTTAAAGCTGTTTGGATTTATGTAATTCTTTTCCCAAGCAAAGTTCCCTAAGTTCCCTTAAGATACTTAAGAAACATTCTTCTTTATAAGAAAACAAAGAAAAAATGCTTTCCTGAAAGTTATCAATTAAAACTAAAATCATGTTTTTTTTTTAAGAGTGTGATATTTTCCCAAAGCTATGGCAAAGAGTAAATTACAAGTATTCTTTCCCATGGAGCATATTTTAAATTGAAATTGTAACTTATTAAACTCAAAAACATCCCATGTTTGTAGGGGTAAACCTGCACTGCCAACTCAGAGAGAAAAAAATCTACGATTGTCTGGCTCTTGTCCTCTCTAAAATCGTACAGCAGCTGACTCTGTGATTTTTTTCCTAAAAACTCTAATGTTAACAAATGTCTTTAATTCTGGCCTTTTAGGGGTTGTTTTGTCTTGTTCATTTTTCATATTATGCCAAGAAAATCTGCACTGATGCCAATAAAGCATGTTCTCTGTCTTTTGAATTCATGAGAGCTTTCAAAAAGTATGTTTGGTCTCTAATACACTTGTTACAACAGCAAGAAAACACAAGAAGGTTATTTTTACTTAAGCCTTAGTTTGGGATGTCCCACAGGTGGTGCAATCTGGGAGACAGGAGCCCTCCTTGAATGAGGACTGAACAAGCCCCAAGAAAAGCAACAAACCATGCTGGGACTGGTGGTTAAGCACTGGGATGCTGAGGTGAGCATTTGGGAACAGAGGGCAAGAGTGGAATCTATGACAACCCTTAGCAGCTCTGCGTAAAATAGGAATTGAGTGCCCAGGGTTCTCTCCCGATCAGTGTGGGTGGTGATTAGGAAGGAGGGCACTTGTCCTGCCTCTAAGACTTTTCCTCGGGACTCTCTGAGGCCACAAGGGCTTGCAAGAACTACAGAAAAGATGACTGGAGAGTCAGGAAGAGTCTCGACAGGAAGTGAATGGTGCACCATGGTGAGGTGCTGCCGAGAGTTTAACGAAAATGAAGAGGCTGGTAATCCAAGTGTGGGTGGAGTTAAGGAAATAACAAAGTGGAGCTGAAACACTTCTTGTTCCAAAGCAGTGGGCGATTTTAGGCTGAGGGAATGAGAAAGGGGAAGGATTATAAGATACCAAAAGGAATGGTAGGAGAGAGATGCCCAACAAGAGAGGCACCCCTTACCAGGAGCAAGTCATCTTGACAAAATGAAGACGGGCAGTGAGGGAAGTGGGGGAGCAGGTACCTCCACTTCCTTCTCTGTCCATCCTTTAGTCCTTTGTTGAATCAAATAGGAAGCAAACGGGAGGCGGAGAGCAAGAGAACCCATAGATTCAGGTGGTGAATGCTTGCTTGGGTAGCATGTTGAAAGGCAGAGAGCGAGTCTAAGGAGGCAAATGGATAAACTCCAGGGTGGTTCTCTTTAGGGAAGCTCAGCTAAAATGCACTGTGCAGTAATGTTGGCTGGGAGAGCAATCAGACGTGCTGTAGCAACCGTATTACTAGGATCCCACTAGGGCAGTATGGAATGAACTTGGGATGTCTCCCAGGACAATGGTCATGACAGTGAGTATGAGATTACTTGGTTGTTAAGTGCAGTCGAGGCCCTCAGGGTCTGCTCTTTGAGCTGCATTTGAAGCTACTCTCTTCCAACGTGCTGAAAACCAGACCGAAGATCTAACTGAAGAGCAGCTGAATTATTAAAAAGACGAAATCTATCACTATGATGAGTATGTATCTCCCACACGGACTCTAGGTCCTAATTCATTGGGGAACACAGAGACCTGGGCTGGGGACCATCAGGCGGCTACACTGGAGGTTACCTTGAAGAAGCTCCACTCCTGACAGTGTGCACTGGGAGGACTGGTAGAATGGACGGACCTGCAATGGATCTTGAGAGTGTCAGACTGGGCCACTGAGAGGTGGAGGATGTCAGAATATAAGATTGGACAAGAAGAGTTTATCCAGAGGGGAGCAGTCTCCCATTACTCAGGATTTAACATCATCGTAAAGGCACCTGTTGGGATGGCTTTTTCAGGCATGGAGACAATGACGGCTTGTATTGCTAGAGAGAAGATGCCAGAACTGTTCTGGCAGAAGACTGATGAGCAAAAGTCTCAGAGAAGTGGACGTGCTGGAACAGTCTTGTTACAAAGACCTGAGAACCCCCTACCTGGCTGGATTCACCTGGCCCGTTCAACACACACTTCCTTCTCTAAAGCAACAGCAGACTCCCTGTGGGGACACCTGCAACACGGAAGCTTGATGATGGCTGTGCTTGTAGGCTGAGGGTGGCGACAGGGAACTGGGCTTCCTGCGTCAGCAGATCTGACGGGGTTCTGAGAGAGCAGAGACCAGGTGGGGGCACGGAGCTGTAAGAGACAGGATATACATTATTGCTATAATAGGCAGCAAATCCATAGTGGCAACCTGAGGGCTCTGATGGACAGGGCTTGCAGTGCTGACTAATTGTTCATGCATTCAATTCAATAGTCAAAACATTTCTACAACAAATATATATATATATATATATATATAATAATTAGAAAGCTAATAACGAAAAAAGGAATTTATACAGGATTTATACAAGTGATAAACTTGAATCTTTCAGTTTTCCTTCTTTCTCCCGTCCACACTATATAAACAGTATGTATAAACTAATTTTGTGCAAAGCACTATGTTTGGGAAATAGAGACAAATACTTTTTGTGTTTACCGTGCTATGAAGCACAGTCATTGCCATTTTACCATTACCGTTTTATGGATGATGAAATTGATAGTCTGAGAGATCAGGGAACTTGCCCAAACTCACACAGCTAGTGAGCAGTATGCAGCCAGGTTTCTGTGACCCAGAACCAGACATTTTGCACAAGAGCATGTTGTCTTTTTGAAGGCTTCTTCCAGGTCATTCTCACTCTTGATACAGGCAAGGCAGTGGCTAGCAAGGATTTGCTGAGGTCACCAACCTCTCTTTAAGACCCCACCTACTTGACTTAAACCCTGCTTTTCTTTCACCAAAAATAACCAACCTGGTTGCTGACTGCATCCTTGCCATGACTAGAAGCTAATTGTAACATCATCATAATAAAATTACCATTGTTGACATTCCTACTCCCATCATGCACTGACACCACAACCATTCCAAAACTTAGAAAACAGGGTGGTATGCAAACCTGCCCCCTATATTCAACTAAACTCCACCCCAAACACCACCCTATATGTCTCCAGATCATATAAAAGGAAGACTCTAAACCTCTCTGGGTGCAGCTCACTGTCATGTGTGCCCACACTCCATCTAGTTATTTTCACTTTGCATGCAAATAAATTGTATTTTTCTGCTAACCTTTGCTTATATCTCATCCTTGAATTCTTCCCTGCATCAGAATTGAGAACGTGCACTCAGCCATCACAAAACACAACATCACACAACCCAACCGTTACACAATACTTGGAGAAATCTTTGAATTTCTTGATGTCAGACAATCTCTCAACACTGATCTGTAGTTTTGCAGTCTTGCCTGGAGATGGCTCAATGCAAGGTTTGGTTGATATATGGACACTGGAATTTTCCTCTGGTTCCTTGTATAGCCTTTAGGAAGATAACAGTTTTCTGAGGTTCACCTCAAAGCTCACAACACCAGAGACGAAGGAGAAAAGAAGCAGAGCCTCAAAGGAAGATTCAAGGGGATGGCTATGCTGATGAGGGTGTGCCCTGAACTTGTTTCCTAGTTGGTGTGAAAACTGGAAGCGAGATATGCCACACTGACTTTCAGGGCAGGATCAAGAGGCTCCCCCAAAACTCCTTCCTCTTAGAAATATTTTATTTTGGCCGGCGCCATGGCTCAACAGGCTAATCCTCCGCCTTGCGGCGCCGGCACACCGGGTTCTAGTCCCGGTCGGGGCACCGATTCTGTCCCGGTTGCCCCTCTTCCAGGCCAGCCCTCTGCTGTGGCCCAGGAGTGCAGTGGAGGATGGCCCAGGTGCTTGGGCCCTGCACCCCATGGGGAGACCAGGAAAAGCACCTGGCTCCTGGCTCCTGCCATCGGACGAGCGCGGTGCGCCGGCCGCAGCGCGCCGGCCGCGGCGGTCATTGGAGGGTGAACCAACGGCAAAAGGAAGACCTTTCTCTCTGTCTCTCTCTCTCACTCACTGTCCACTCTGCCTGTAAAAAAAAAAATAAATAAATAAATAAATAAAAAAAAATAAAAAGAAATATTTTATTTTGTAGTTAATGATAGGTATGGAGAAGGGGAATTTCCTGGATTTTTGTTGTTGTTGTTGTTAATTCTGTGTTTGAAGGAAGATCATCAGTTGTCAGAACTCATAACACTTCTGGCTTTATTTGATTCATTAATTGGATCTTCCACTGGATAGGAATTAATGAGCTACTCCAAAAACACCAAATTCTTCTTTAGTGCCCAATGAATTCTCCATATTAATTATATTTTAAGTAATAAAATCATATCAGAGGGGCTGGTGCTGTAATGCAGTAGGTTAATTCTCTGCCTGTGGTGCTGGCATCCCATATGGGCACTGGTTTGAGTCCTGGCTGCTCCTCTTCTGATCCGGCTTTCTGTTATTGCCTGGGAAAGCAGTAGAAGATTGCCCAAGTGCTTGGGCCCCTAACTCATGTAGCAGACCCAGAAGAAGCTCCTGGCTCCTGGCTTCGGATTGGCCCAGTTCCAAACGTGCTCATTTGAGAAGTGAACCTGCAGATGGAAGACGTTTCTGTCTCTGTCTCTGTAACTCTATCTTTCAAATAAATAAATAAAATCTTTTAAAAAAATCATACCATTTGGCCAGCGCTGCAGCTTACTTGGCTAATCCTCCACCTGTGGCGCCAGCACACTGAGTTCCAGTCCTGGTTGGGGCGCTGGATTCTGTCCCGGTTGCCCCTCTTCCAGTCCAGCTCTCTGCTGTGGCCCGGGAGGGAAGTGGAGGATGGCCCAGGTGCTTGGGCCCCCGCACCCGCATGGGAGACCAGGAGGAAGCACCTGGCTCCTGGCTTCGGATTGGTGCAGCACGCCGGCCGTAGTGGCCATTGGCGGGGTGAAGATATGAGTGTATGGAATGAGTCTGGTGCACTCAGTCCTCCTGCTAATGGGAGCACTAGGTCCTAAGCACTGAAGATGCAAGCTTCGTTGGAAGTTTTAGGCTTTGAAATTTTAAAAAAAGATTTATTTATTAGTTTGAAATTCAGAGTTACATAGAGAGAGAAGGAGTGTTAGAGAGAGAGGTCATCCATCTGCTGGTTCACTCCCCAGTTGGCTGCAAAGGCTGGAGCTGCCCCAATCCAAAGCCAGGAGCCAGGAGCTTCCTCTGGGTCTCCCATGTGGGTGCAGGGGCCCAAGGACTTGGCCATCTTCCACTGCTTTCCCAGGCCACAGCAGAGAGCCGGGTTGGAAGTGCAGCAGCCAGGACTCGAACCAGTGTCCATGTGGGATGCTGGCACTGCAGGAGGCAGCTTTACCTGCTTTACAGTGCCTGCCCCGTGCTTCGGGAATTTATTTTCATTTTACAAACCCATAGCTTTGTGTGATATGAATCTTTCTTATTTCACAAGGAAGCAATCTGGAGAAACACCAGGAAGACTTCCAAAGCAGAGATACTTTAGACTTAAAACTTCCAGACTGGATGCAGCTCTTCTGCTTTTGATTGCAAAACATGCAGTTTTCTCCACTGAGGCTGGGTAGCACATGTAAGGGGGAAAAAAAGAAAAAAGAAGGAAGAAAGGGTCCTATTCTACTCCGTCAGGAAGTGAGGGGACACGAATGTTAGCCCACGGGTGGCATCCGAGGGACAGGTGCCATCTGATGGTTTTTCATCAGGCAACCGGATGGCGATCCTTCAAAAAGTACGTGGAAAATAGAATGAAAAAGTCGGCCGGCGCCGTGGCTCAACAGGCTAATCCTGCGCCTTGCTGTGCCGGCACACCGGGTTCTAGTCCCGGTCGGGGCGCCGGATTCTGTCCCGGTTGCCCCTCTTCCAGGCCAGCCCTCTGCTGTGGCCTGGGAGTGCAGTGGAGGATGGCCCAAGTGCTTGGGCCCTGCACCCCATGGGAGACCAGGAAAAAGCATCTAGCACCTGGCTCCTGCCATCGGATGAGCGCGGTGCGCCGGCCGCAGTGCGCCGGCCGCGGCAGCCATTGGAGGGTGAACCAACGGCAACGGAAGACCTTTCTCTCTGTCTCTCTCTCTCACTGTCCACTCTGCCTGTCAAAAAAAAAAAAGTCAGTTATTTTGATGCAAAACATCTTTGGAAGTCCACGCATACAAGGTATATTCAAAAAGTTGATGAAAAATGCATATTGGGAAAAATTTGTGCATGGATAATCGACTTTTTTGCATTAAAATAAACTCATATTTCAAAAAATAATTAACTAATTGGAGAAAGAGAGAGAGAGAGATAGAGAGAGAGAGAGAGTTTTCCCATCTTTGGTTCACCCCCCAAAGGCCCTGGATGTCTGGGGCTGGGCTGGAGCTCAGTGAAGAGCTGGAATGCAATCCAGGTCTCCCACATGGGAGGTGGGAATCCAATTCCTTGACTTCATTGCTTGCTCCCCATGAGCAGAAAGCTGGCATTGGGAATGGACCCCGGGATTGAACTTGAACATGCCAATGTCCTAATTGGTACACTAACTGCTAGGCCAAATGTCTGCCCCAATAATGCTGATTTTTCCATGAACTCTTTGCAGTATCCCTGTATGTTCAGATATAAAGTCTATGGTGAATTTTGTTATCTCTTACATCAGTTTTTGCCCAAATTTAACATCACTTGGGGGTCTTGTTAAAATGCAGATTCTGGGGGCCGGCGCTATGGCACAGTGGGTTAACGCTCTGGCCTGAAGTGCCAGCATCCCATAGCAGGTAAAGCCGCTGCCTGCAGTGCCGGCACCCCATATGGGCACTGGTTCAAGTCCTGACTGCTCCACTTCTGATCCAGCTCTCTGCTATGGCCTGGGAAAACAGTAGAAGATGGCCCAAGTCCTTGGGCCCCTGCATCCACGTGGGAGACCCGGAAGAAGCTCCTGGCTTCTGGCTTTAGATCGGCACAGTTCCGGCGGTTGCGGCCAACTGGGGAGTTAACCATTGGATGGAAGACCTCTCTCTCTCTCTCACTGCCTCTCCTCTCTCTGTGTAACTCTGACTTTCACATAAATAAATAAATCTTTAAAAATTCAGATTCTGATTAGTTAGTTATGTGCAGGTTCGGTCATAATGGGAGCTGTCTCTGCTGGGATACAATTCTGCTGAGTGTGCTCTGCTGGTGATTACTGTTTACTCAGAGTGAAGACACAACTGAAGGCAGGTGAGGAGTGAAGATTAATTAACTTTCCTGCTTGTGGTTCTTCTAGGAGAAAACTCTCTGATTGCTTAAAAACTGGTTTAAAAAATTGTGTGCATTGTGGCTCAGTAGGTTAAGCCACCACGTGTTAAGCCGCTGGCATCCCCAGTCACAGCAATGATTTTGCATCACAGCTGCTCTGCTTCAGATCTAGTTCCCTGCTAATGCACCTGGGAAAGCAGCAGAGGATGGTCCAAGTGCTTGGGCCCCTACCAGCCATGTGGGAGACCCACACGGAATTCCAGATTCCTGGCTTCAACCTGGGACTAGTCCCAGCCATTGTGGCCTTTTGTGGAGTGAATTGGCAGATGAAAGATCTCTCTCTCTCTCTCTCTCTCTCTCCCTTCTCTGTCATTCTACCTTTCAAATAAACATCTATAAAAAATTGTAGGATGGGCGGGCACCGTGGCTCACTAGGCTAATCCTCCACCTGCGGCGCCGGCACACTGGGTTCTAGTCCTGGTTGGGGTGCTGGATTCTGTCCTGGTTGCCTCTCTTCCTGTCCTGCTCTCTGCTGTGGCCTGGGAGTGCAGTGGAGGATGGCCCAAGTGCTTGGGCCCTGCACCCCATGGGAGACCAGGAGAAGCACCTGGCTCCTGCCTTCAGATCAGCGCAGTGTGCCAGCCGCAGCAGCCATTGGAGGGTGAACCAACGGCAAAGGAAGACCTTTCTCTCTGTCTCTCTGTCTCTCTCTCTCTCTTACTGTCCACTCTGCCTGTCAAAAAAAGAAAAAAAAATTGTAGGATGAGGCCGGTGCCACGGCTCACTAGGCTAATCCTCCGCCTGCAGCGCCGGCACCCCAGGTTCTAGTCCCAGTTGGGGTGCTGGATTCTGTCCTGGTTGCTCCTCTTCCAGTCCAGCTCTCTGTGTGGCCCAGGAAGGCAGTGGAGGATGGACCAGGTGTTTGGGCCCTGCACCCGCATGGGAGACCAGGAGGAATCACCTGGTTCCTGGCTTCAGTTTGGCGCAGTGTGCTGGCTGTAGTGGCCATGGGGGGGAGGGGTGAACCAATGGAAAGGAAGACCTTTCTCTGTCTCTTACTGTCTAACTCTGCCTGTTAAAAAAATTGTATGATGAGACTGTTTGACACATTGATTAGCAACTGGTTGGGATGCCTGCATCCCACTTCAGAGCGCCTGGGTCCAAATCCCAGCTCCATTCCTGATGCAGCTTCCTGCTAATGCAGACCTGGGAGGCAGCGTGTGCAGCCACTGGGAGGCTAAGGGTGCCAAGGTTGCTTCAGGCTGAGACTCAGGTTTGGGCCCTGGAGCCCTCTCTACAGAGCACTCCAGACATCACATCCCTATAACATCAATCAGATCCTGTTCAGCCTCCTGTGAAGGTGGGCTTGGAGCACCTGCCAAAAAAATACAACAAAATTCCTCCATCTTTATGAGAGTACAGCAGAGATTCATCATGGAAAAAAAAAACAGGATTAGGAGCTGAGTTTATTTTGGTGCAAAAAAGTTGTGGAAATCCAAACATAGTTTTTTTTTTCCCACAATATACATTTTCCATGAAATTATTGCTGATCTTGCATAGTAATCAGGAAACTTGTGAGCCATGGGAGAACTCACAGACCAGGGTGAAAACCAACTGGGTAGAGCTTGTATGAAACACACACACGCACCACCAAAGCAACACTTGCATCGGCATAAGATCCCCGAAAAAGAAACCAAATAGGCTGTGACCAAGGCTCCGAATTCCTGCAGTGGAATTTCAAAGCCAAGGACTGCTGTGGCTGTTTTGTTATTGTGGTTGTGCTTTTAAAATGTTATTCATGTTATTTAGAAATTTCCCACTGAAGATGAAGAAATATCATTCATATAAGTTAATAGCTGGGGCCAGCGCTGTGGCATAGTGGATAAAGCTGCCGACTCAGTGCTGGCATCCCATATGGGCGCTGGTTCAAGTCCCGGCTGCTCCACTTCTGATCCAGCTTTCTGCTATGGCCTGAGAAAGCAGTAGAAGATGGCCTAAGTGCTTGGACCCCTGCACCTGTGTGGGAGACCTGGAGGAAGCTCCTGGCTCCTGGCTTCAGATAGGTGCAGCTCCAGCTGTTGTTGGCCATCTAGGGAATGAACCAATGGATGGAAGACCTTTCTCTCTGTCTCTCCTTCTCATCGTCTGTAACTCTACTTCTCAAATAAATAAATGAAAATCTTAAAAAAAAAGAAAACACTATGCATGGATTTCAAGATTTTTTTTTCTGTGCCAAAATAAATTTATTTTTTAATTCCATTTCCCATGAACTTTTACAAATACCCTCCCAAAGGCAGAGAAAGTCAGAGAGGTAGGCCCCTCACTGCCATTAAGGATCCAAAAAGCATTGAGCGGAGCTCCACTCATTTGTAGGGGATCCAGGGGTGGCTTTATCACGACCCTGGTCCTGTTGACCCTGGAGCACTCTATACAAAACCATCCTTTCCCCCCAAAGCCGCTGGGGGCCAGGCAGGAGTTAGCAACTCTCTGGGAGTGGTTCTCTTTCTGGCTTCTGGCAGCGAAACACAGGGCTGGATTTAAAAACCCACAATAACTGGCTAGATCCTACTCTCCAGCACCGTGTCGGACCTTCTTCTAAAGCAGAGCTTCAAGTTCTAGGCTTTCATCACTTTGGTTTTGCTTTGATCAACGTAATACAGCACCTTGAGGGTCTTATCTCAAGTCAAATATTTCTTCCTGAAGACGCTCTACCTTTCGGGGTTGCTGCGCCTACACGCTTACACCCTAAATAACGACATGTTTGTTGCCTTCCAATTCTAGATTTAGCTTCTTTGATTTTCTCCTAAAACTAGGAATGCAATTGCGACTGCTCTCCGACTTCCATTTTAACACTATTTCCTTACGGGTATTTTTGTGAAAATTGCATCTGGTTATAAGCACATCATTTGTTACTTTTCTTATGAACCAGACACCCTCCAGATGGTTCTTTGCATATCATGATTGGATGTATTGTCATTGAAGGCTTAGGACCAAGCTCTTCTTCCTCTCATTTGCGTGTGACTTCTCAACTTAGCCCTTCCTGGTTTAGGATCGCTGGAGATTTTGACTTCCACATTTGTGCTTTGAATGTAATTTTTTTTGGTGGAAATCAGGCCCATTTTCTTACTATGGATATGGCATTGACTTGGGGCTTAGTCCTTTTGTGTTCCCAACATCTGTTAATTCTACAAACAGTGGAGTGAAAATATCTCTTTCAAGGTAGCCATTTGAACAAGCCATTAGGTTGGGATGTCATTGCTGTATTCTAGCCATATTAGCCCATAGATAAAATTCTTGTCTCTAGCTCACTCGTAGTTTGATGGATTACCTTGTTTATAGTGGTCTAACTGTATAAAGTTTTGTGTCTGAAATATAGCTGGAATCTATTATCTATTGAATAAGCACATGCAATTCCTATGGTATGTCTATGAAAACTCCAACTTAATATGTGTGGTAATGATAACTGGCTGTATTGAGTTGACAGGCATTGGATGGGAAGCAGAAAGCCAAGATACATCTTACTCTTGCACAACACATCTCTCCAGACCTGAGTCTCTCCTCTGTACACGGAGAAATTGGATTGTCATTTCTGAGGCCTCTTTTTTTTTTTTTAAACTCTGTAAAGTCAAGACTGTTTTCTCAAACAGAGATAGCTGCCACTTGTTGACTTTGGAAAATGATGTGGACCTTCTTCAGATTTCTGGGTCTCTTCCTGTATCTTTGGTTTCAGACATAGCTTTAGCTTTATTCACTCTTAGGGTAGAAAGCACTTTTTAGTGAACTGAGCTAGGCATTGCCATGAAGCAGGGACTATATGATGAATTTGGTGGAATGACATTAAGTCACGTAGTGCTTTGTTGTACACGGTTTTACTGGGTAATCTACTCATAAGAACTCTTGGAGCCTGTGTTCTCCCCAGACACTGAAAATCTCCAGCCACATTCTGCTTCTAGTTGAGGGAGTGATCGCCCCACTGTGAACAAGTTAATCCCCATGGCCCATTAGGGAGGAGATGACCTGCGGAGCTATTTGCCTGTGAAGTGCACACATCTGGAAAATTCTCCTTGGCAGAACAAACATGCTGCTCTCAATTTTTCATCCGAGTCAGTGAGAAGTGAGGAGCGGCCCCTTAGCAAGTAACTATGCAATAATGTAACAAAATTGGCTGACACACTTCCTTTATTACAGGGCTAAATGCTCATTATTGTTTGTAAAAGATGAAATCATAACCTTTGCAGAGCTATAGTTCATACACAGTTGATTCCCATTTACTAAGGCAGAAGGTCCTTGTTTTCTCTAAATGTCAAGCTTTGGCTTACAAAACTCCCGTTTGCTTTAGGGATGTGTGTGTGTGTGTGTGTGTGTGTGTGTGTGTGTGCACGTTAGCAATTAGATGAGATGGGAACTAGCACTTGAAATGTGAAAAAAGGGAAAACACATTTTAGAAATTCTAAGCAAACACACAAACAAACCCCCTAAAACTGACAGAGTGTTCTGGAAGGTCTTAATGGAAAAGACCCCCCACACCATACAATTCCTTTCTATGTGCTTCTTCTAGGAGCAGAAGGAAGAGGAGTTTTGTGCCCCCTCCCCTCCAACAGAGGGAGCTTGAATCCAGAAAGTTTTCGACTAGGATTGGTGTAATTTTACACTGTAAAGATCCACTCTGCTTATACAATTAAAATAATGATTAAGTATATAACCAGGTGATAAGCAAATATGAATGATTATGGCTTCTAATATAAGAGTAGGAAGTAACTCACTTATGAAACAAGAATTCCTGGGTGTTTGGAGTTGTCACATGGAAAGGGCTCATGACTCCTTACTGGGAGCACTGACCTTCTCAAGGTCAAAGTTCTTGCTTTTCGTGGCAGATTATTCTGGAAACGGATCCAGAGCTTGGCACTCACAAATCTAGTCCCTAACCAGACATTTGGGAGGATGAATAAGGAAAGATGGGGGGTAATAATCGTACAATTTTCTGATTGTAACTGGAAAATGCCATTTGGTGGAATGGGAACTACACAGGGCAAGTTGAAAGTGGGCAGGGAAGCTGAGGCACTTTGCTTGAGCTTTGGGTTTTTTTTAACTCCTGATTTTTTCATGCCAATGGCCAGTTTGGTTTATGACTGGGAATAATGAAGGGTGGGGTAGGCATGGAAGAATAACATCATGGGAGGAACAGGGCTACAATAGGGAGGATAGGGAGCAGAAATGTCTACTTTACTGAACAAAGAGTATTTTAAATGATGAGTCCTGCCATATTCTTCCAATTTTGATGAAATGCAGGAATACTACTTTCTTAAGCACAATTCATATTTTTTTGTTTGCCATGGCAATAGTAGATGAAAAAGCTCAGACTACCTACCAACTTAAGCACTTGTACGGTGAATCACTGGCAAGAATGTGTGTGGGCCTGCCAACAACTCAGCTGGTGTTTTTTTTCAACCAGATTCAGAGATCACAGCTCTGTAAGTTTGCAAAATTTCAACATTTTCTCATGTCTTGTACACAGCCATTCCGAGGTACATGCTGGTTGTAACAGCTTTGGTAGCAACACCGTGAAACTGTACGTGAATATAAAATGCTGTATCTTTAGGCTACT
The DNA here is from genome assembly GCA_949820135.1 of Sylvilagus floridanus. NCBI lineage: Eukaryota > Metazoa > Chordata > Mammalia > Lagomorpha > Leporidae > Sylvilagus > Sylvilagus floridanus. The sequence continues at coordinate 17,469,485 of OX463228.1, read as the reverse complement.
TTGGTATGGATTTGTAAGGCCTGAGTCAACTGGAATTTAGAATATTTCTGGGATAATATAAACGAATATAAGACACGTGAGTAGAACAGCAGATTTAGAAAAAAGAGGTTAGTACGTATCGTATTCCCATGTTTTGTCAAAGGCATCAACTAAAGGCCACCGAATGGAGGAACGCAGTTTTGGTTTTCCTGTGATAATCTCCTTCCGGCCGGCCTCATGCTCATGGGAGGAACTTCCGGCTGGCCCCAGGCTCATGGGAGGAACTTCCTGCTGGCCTCAGGCTCATGGGAAGGACTTCCTGCTGGCCGCAGGCTCGTGGGAGGAACTTCCGGCTGGCCTCAGGCTTACGGGAAGGACTTCTTGCTGGCCCCAGGCTCATAGGAGGAACTCCCAGCTGGTCTCCTGCTCATGGGAGGAACTTCCGGCTGGCCCCAGGCTCATGGGAGGAACTTCCTGCTGGCCTCAGGCTCATGGGAAGGACTTCCTGCTGGCCTCCTGCTCAGGGGAGGAACTTCCTGCTGGCCTCCTGCTCAGGGGAGGAACTTCCGGTAGGCCTCATGCTCATGGGAAGGACTTCCGGCTGGCCCCAGGCTCATGGGAGGAACTTCCGGCTGGCTTCATGCTCTTGGGAGGAAGAGACGTGAAATGCAAGGTGGCCTCCCACTTTGTTGCCAGCATGTTCAGGGGGTGCGCGGTCAGAAGCCGGCTCCGCATTCTCATCGAGTGTGCAGTGGAGGCCGCGGGCTGCAGAGCGGACGTGGCGGTGGGCAGGACACTGTGCCTGGCGGGCTCTCGGGGTGGGGGCATGGGGTTCCTTTCTGGTCGCGCAGCCCTGTTCGGCGGGACCGGGGTCCCAGGGACTGGCTGCCTTTCTCACCCTTCGTTGGGTCCTCCGCCTCCTCAGACAATGGAGCAGCAGCCGTGGCACTCCGAGCAGCGTTTCTTCTTTTTCTTGGGGTGGAAAATGGTGAGGATCGCTTCGTCGAAAACGGCTTTGAGACCCTTCTGCGTCAGGGCGGAGCACTCCAAGTAGCACTGTGCTCCGATCTGGAATGCAACAGAGAGACGACTGAGAGAGAGAGAGAGAGGGGGAGAGGGGCAGGCAGACAGCCCTCTGCCTACTCATCCTCTCTTCTCTCTGTCCTGCACACAGCCTAGGGACCAGTTTGAACTATGGTTCCTCTTTTGCATCTCCATTTGTGTCTGCCAACCTCACTTTTGAGTAATTTTTAATTTTTTTTTTTACATTTTGATCTTAGAAATTAATAGTTGTGGATCACTTTGGGTAGGTGGTACCTTCTGAAAATGAGCTACAAACATTTATACTTAATGTAAGACTGTAAAAACCACACAAATACAGAGCATCAGGAGAGTCTGCAACATCAGTGATCTGGATGAAACGCATTTTCTAAGCAGTGGAGCCGCCTAAAGCTGTTTATAGTATCCTCTCGTTTGCATGCAGAGTGGGAAAGTCAGTGCAACTGGGTGCGTGTCCTGTGTGCCCAGGGTGTCCTAGGCTGGCCAAGCCTACAGAGGGCGGTGGTGTGGTCTTAGAGGTCATTCTTGTAAAAGGTGCCTCTTACAAGATCCTTAATCGGTGCTATTATTCAGCGTTTCCATACTGTAAAAGGAAAAGAAATTAAAAAAAAAGACAAAAACTCTGAACTTGTAAAAATAAAAATTACACTATACCTTCAGTGACAGAGAAATCCTCCTTAGTGTACAGTCTATGTATTTAAGTGACACAATATTTTATGCTTTTATTTCAAAGCTTTTGATGATGGTCTACTGTGTATTTGATAGTCACATCTCTGTGAAAAACACAGAAATTCAGGCCAGCCCTGTAGATCCTCATTTAAAAAAAATAATCTCAGGCTATGTAGACTTGTCACTTACTGTGAAAGAGACCACAGGTTTTAATAGCTCACTAGCTCAGTACGATTCAACAATAGGATATGGGCCGCCTTTTCAAAATAAAAGCATCTGGAGCCATATTTGTCCTTTTATCTCATGTTCTAAGAAGGACTTTGAGAAATTAAAGCCGATTCGGGAGAGGTTGGCTGGGTGGGAGAGCTTCTGGAGATAGCTTTTAATGTCTGAAAATAGGACAGGAAAATCGTCCACCTATCATGGCCAGTAGCTTATGCAAATGAGGCGGCAGGTTAGTGTGAGACAGTAGGGCGGGGAGACTGTAGGAGAATGCCCCCTCCAGAATCAGCCGTCTTACTCAGCTTCCTTGTGGGAATGGTGATTCACTGTTGTCCATATCAAGAGGAATAGGAAATTTGGATTCTTATTGAATATTTTCTAATATTTAAGACATCCTTTTTGGGCTGGGGCTGTGACACAGTGAGTTAACACCCTGGCCTGCAGTACCGGCATCTCATAATGGGTGCTGGTTCTAGTCCCGGCTATTCCACTTCTGATTCAGCTCTCTGCTGTGGCCTGAGAAAGCAGTAGAAGATGGTCCAATTCCTTGGGCTCCTGCACCCATGTGGGAGACCCGGAAGAAGCTCCTGGCTTTAGATTGGTGCAGCTCTGGCAGTTGTGGCCAACTGGTGAGTGAACCAGCAGATGGAAGACCTCTCTCTCTCTACCTCTCTTCTCTTTGTGTAACTCTGACTTTCAAATAAATAAATCTTAAAAAAAAAATACATCCAGTCAAGCAAGACACCTGAGGGAATATGTGACTGCAGCCAGCCAGCCCATTTACAATGTGTGCAGTAAAGCAGGTTGCATTTCAGCTTAGAATCAAGTGGGAGTGGCCTGTGGAAGGTCAAATTAATCGTAGAGAGGCAGGACCTAGCCAGGGGAAGACGTAGCCCCGGAGCCTGGGTCTCCTGGTGCGTGTTCTTTTTCCTGTGCTCCTGATCTCAGCTCTGCACGAAGCTGGTCAGGTGGACAGGGAAATGAGGCTGTCCACTTGTGTGAAAGGCCACGGACACGAAAACCGAGCATGACATAAAGCTGGGGCCCGAAACGACTTCTTAACTTCTCCAACAGACATGATCCCCCCCCCCCCCACTCCCTTTGTTTTAAGCTTTTGTTTTACCTACTGCATGAACCATAGGCAAATCTACGGGCCTGGGTGAGAACCATCAGTGGATGCAGCAAACCTGTGGTGCGGCTTTCATTTTGACCATTGTTTGGCCTTTAGATTAGGAAATAACCTTAAAAAGTTAAAAGCAGATATGGTGGAGGAGTACTGTTGCTAATAATGTCACGAAGTGTTGTCTGTTGCCTTCTGGGCTTGTGCCCCATGCCCGATACGAACATATCTGGGAAGCAGACGCGTCCAGGGTGGGCATTTGGCCTAGCACCTTGGATGCTGCCTGGACATCCATGTCTGACATTGGAATATTTGTGTTGGAGTCCCACGTTTGCTCTGGATTCTAGCTTCCTACTAATGCAGACCCTGGGAAGCAATGGTGATGGCTCAAGTAGTTGCGTCCCTGCCACCCTGCACCCCCACCCAAGGAGACCTGGTTTGAGTTCCTGGCTCCCGGCTTCGACCTGGCCCAGCCCTGACTATTGTGGGTATTTGCGGGAGTGATCTAGTGAATGGGAGCCCCTTACCTCTGTCTCTTTGCCTCTCCAATAAATACACATAAAAATAAACACACTAACCTAGAGAATGTGCCAGGTGAATGGCTACTTGTCATTCTAGAAACATCTAGAAAATGCGGTGGGGCTGTTCTGTCTAGAATACCTCCCCAAAACCACCGTCAGCCTCGGGGTCAGTCTAGAAATCCCTGGAGTGCTTGGCTGAGCTGCAAACTGGCTGGGACACCCCCCTCCCATACCTTCCTGCCCTCAGCAAGTCAGAATTCACCTTTTGACGGTGCGGGAGGAGCCCGAACTTGTCTCTCCCATTCCCAGCAGTTTTGAAGAGAATGCAATAGCAGATAAAGGCATGAACGTGTAACTGGGTTAACGTAACCTCACGTTGTAGAGAGAGTTCCAGAAAACGTGGCCAGCAGATTTTGGGTGTGATTTGGGAAACAGGTGCGAGAAACAGCGCTCCATTATGCGGTGAGTCTGATGACCAGACCTGGAGTGCTCTGTGCCTCAGAGTGAAAAATCCGTCCTGGTTTGGGGAAAAGGCGCAGCCACGTTCGCTGGAGAGATTGCTAGAAGCCATCACATGGACCCTGAGAGATGTGCAGTGGAGAACTGTCTTCCTTCTCTTACACACGTGACTTCTGCTTTTTGCAGCAAGAGAACATGCAGAATGTGTAGAACGCATGATTAGGAGCTCAGGACTAGGGCTCCCTGCAGCCCCCGTCCCTAATGACTGATTTTCAAGAAGAAAGCAGAGACTGAGGTTGTCCCCAGAGAGAGCACTTTTCTGATTGCAAAAAGGTATTGGCTCAAAACATGGGGAATTTCTCAGAGATCTACAGAGAACACAAGTTTGACAAGAGGAAATTAACCAACCAACCAACCAACCAACCCACAGTAACTAACCAAGTGGAAGAAAACCTTGCACTTCTTCTGGGTTGTCTTAGAGTTAGACACACAGCAGCAGAAGGAAAGGCAGGGGAGCCCCTGGCTGTCCCCAGGCATCAGCGGGCTCGTGCGTGGAGCAGCATTGCTCATTCGCTAGACTGTACCTCGTGCTGCAGGATCTCATGTCATCATCTCAGGACTTCACAAAGGTGGGGCTGGTGGTGTGGCACAGGGTGTTAAGCCTAAGCTTGCAACACCAGCATCCCAGGTGGGCGCCAGTTTGAGTCCCAGCTGCTGCTCAGTCTGTGATGCAGCTCCCTGCCAATGCGCCTGGGAAGGCAGCAGAAGATGGTCCAAGTGCTTGGGCCCCTGCACCCATGAGGGAGACCCGGATGGAGTTTCAGGCTCCTGGCTTTGGGATGGCCCAGCCCTGGTTGTTGTGGTAATTTGGGGAACAAACTGACAGATGCAAGATCTCTTTCTTTCTCTCTGTTGCTCTGCCTCTCAAAAAAAAAAAAAATACCCAAAACTTACTGAGTTGAGCCTGTCACCATCCTCAGGGAAACTACTGCGCAGAGAGGTTTAGTAACCTTGCTGCAGCCACACAGCTAAGAGAATGACAGAGCTGAGGCTCTGTGTCCTGAGCTGGAGTTGTAAGCACTCTCTTGAGACCCAAGCACTTGGGCCATCATTTACTGCCTCCTAGCAGGTAGCTGGGACCAGGGGCTCCAAGGATTTAAGTTTTGGGAAGACTATGCGGGTACTTCAAGAAGTTTATGAGAAAAGGAATTCAAAGATAATTTTTTGGGGTGCTTGGACTTCAGAATAATATTTGCACTCGAATAAACTTATCTTTTCATTCCATTTCCCACAAACTTTTTGCAGCCTCCTGGTATGTGCTTTATAGTACAGGTAGTTAGTATGGAACAGAGACGCCCAAGCTGAAGCGGGGTCTTTGCGGATTATAGGAGGGAGGCAGAGGAGCATGGCGGGGGTGGGCGGGGAAGCACAGTTTCCGGGCACTTCCTACCTGTGTGGCTGTGATGTTGCTCTAGGAAAGGGGAGCTGATGACACACACACACACACACACCCCTCCAGGGCTGCTGGGAGATGAAGAAAGACAGCAAAGCAGAGTGCCTGGCGCCCAGCCCAGTGCATCGTGAACACCCCCTAAATGCTCTTATTGTGAACCACTCCTCGGCAGAAGGGCCCAAGAGAGACCCTGGCAGCATCCCTGTCATTACACGGGTGGTGACGAAGCAAGCGAACAACTTGGGCGGCTTTCTTCTAAATTGGATTCTGTAAGCTAAACATTCTCTCCGCATCCAAGGACAGTTGCTAGGAGAAACAGGCAAGAAGCGGGAAAGTGGTGAACTCAGCCACTGTTGCTTGGGATAAGCCTGCAGTGAGATGGGAGGCTTTGCAATGACTTCTTTCCAGAGGGGGCAAATAAATAAACAAACAAACACACGTTCCTAACAGAAGTGAGGCTAGGAAGCAGAAAGGATAGAGGGGGAGACAGGTGAGCAGCAAGGGCCGCAGAAACCAGGCTCCTGCGAACAGCAGGGCTCAGCCAGTGCGGACCTCCTGGCTGTGGAAAATGGCACGGCTGTGAATTGCATGTGGTTGTTTCTGGACCATGTGCACATGCACTACATGAGAGCCAAACGGTTTTCATTTACTTATGTATTGTTTTTAAAATGCATTTGAAAAACAGAAAGAGGGGAGAGAGAGAGAGATGGGTTATACCTATTGATTCACATCCCAAGTGCCCACAACAACTGGATCTGGGCCAGGCTGAAGTCAGCGGCTATCAACTGAGTCTGGGTCACCTGTGTGGGTGGCTGGGACTCCAGGACTTGATCCTTCATCTGCTGCTTCCTAGGGGTATGAGTTAGCAGGAAACTGGCACAGGGAGCCGAGCCTGGTCTCGAACCCAGATGCTCCAATGTGGGATGCGGGTGTCCCAATCAGTTTTTTTTCCTATTTATTTATTTTAAAGATTTATTTACTTACTTGAGTTATAGAGACAGGGAGACAGGGAGGGAGGGAGGGAAGGAGGGAAGGAGGGAAAGGGAGAGACAGAGGAAGACAGAGAAAGAGAGAGAGAGAGAGAGAGAGAGAGAGAGAGAGAGAGAGAGAGAGAAATATCTTCCATCTGCTAGTTCACTTCCCAATTGGCTGCAATGACTAGGGCTGAGCCAGGACAAAGCCAGGAGCCAGCAGCTTTCTCTGAGTCTCTTACGTGCGTGCAGGGGCCCAAGGACCTGGGCCGTCTTCTGCTGCTTTCCCAGGCGCATTAGCAGGTCGCTGGATCGGAAGTGGAGCAGCAAGGACTCCAACCAGCGCCCATATGAGATACCAGAGTCACAGGTGGTGGCGTAACTAAGCCACAGTGCTGACTCTATAATCTTCTTCAGCTCATTTCTAGTTAAGTGTATCATACGTGAGTACTTAAAGAAGTTCATGGGAATGGAATAAAAAGCTTTATTTGAGTGTGACACACACACACACACACACAGAGAGAGAGAGAGAGAGAGAGAGAGAGAGAGGAAGAGAGAGAGAGAGCGCGCCAGCACAGTGCCATCTGAAAACTCACATGACAACTGCCCACAACAGCCCAGTGCTGGGAGCTGGGAAGTCAATCAAAGCCTCCCATGTGGGCCAATTACTTGAGTCATAAACAGCTGCCCCCAGGGTCAGCATTAGCAGGAAGCTGGTGTCAGGATCTGAACTCCAGGACTTTTGATGTAGGATGTGGCCGTCTTAACTAACAGGATAAATGCCTTCCTCTGTATGTGGGGGTGGGTGGGGTGGGGGAGAAGTCCTGGCATAGTTCTTTCACAACATATATTTTCCACGATCTTTTTGAAGATCCCTCGTACTTAGCTTTGGAGCTGATAAACAAGTTGTAACAAAAAGAAGTGCTTATGTTTTTGTTTGGAAAGAATTTGTAGTTCATTTAACAAAAGGCCAGGGCTGGTATTACGGAATGGTGGATTAGACTGCATGCTGGGATGCTGGTTCTCCCCCCAAATGGCCACAAAGGCAGGATCTCTGAAGCCAGGAGCTTCCTCTGGGTCTCCCACGTGGGTGTAGGGACCAAGGACTTGGGCCATCTTCACTGCTTTCCTAGGCAGATTAGCAGGGAGCTGGATTAGAAGTGGAGCAGCCAGGACTCGAACCTGTGCGTCTTTATGGGATGCTGGTGCTGCAGGCAGAGACTTAGCCTGCTACGCCACAGCTTCAGCCCCAGGAGGGTGGCTTCTAACTCCTGCAGCGGGCATGCATTTTACAGGGTTAGTTGCTAAGAAAGAGAAAACACGAAGCCTGTGCCGGGGCTGGTGGATTTGTGACCGCATCGGCCAGGTTATGGAACTGTGCGGCGCTCGCCTCCTGCGCAGTCAAAGCATCTCAATGCACCTGCCTTCCCTTCCGGTAGGAGTGGGCGAGGCAACGATTTGGTGAAAAGCAGCCCTGATGTGAAGTGGGCAGGGGCGCGCGATGCGGAGGGTTCCAGCTCGCACCGCTAGCGAATTCCCGGCCAGTGCTGCTGTTCCAGGTGCCGCCTGTGCCACAGTGCAGTCTCTCCCAGCGGCTGTTCATCACGTGGGAAGAGACAGCGGGCTGAGTCTCCCCAGGACACCCACGAAGTGCCCCGAGTGTCCCCGGAGAGACTGGGCCCGCGTGCAGTGACTCGCTCAGAGCCCCACTCACTGCACGTGGCAGGTGGACGCGCCGCAGGCGGCCCGGGCTGTGTGCGTGCACCGCGTCTTCCTCCGAATGAAAACCCGGCTAACTAAGCGCATCCCACTTTGCTGCAGAAGCCCGGCGCCGTCCACGGCTGGGGATGCAGCCGCCACCCAGGACCCACGCTCGCGTGCACTGCGGAGTCCAGGCCGACCGCACCCTACCGCACCCTACCGCACCCTACCGCACCCTACCGCTTTGGCTAGCTTCACGCCGTGCTCGTAGGTGAGCGGTTTCTCCTTCATGTACAGCAAACGCGCCAAGGTTTTGGGGTCATCGCGGAGATCAATCTGGAAAAAAAAAGGCACGCAGGTGATGCGCTCAGCTTGCCAGCTTCTCCAGACACTGGGAACTGTGACTCCATTAGAGGTCCCCCCTCCCATGCTGTGTCTGAAAAATAAGGCGATTTCTTAGGTCCTGGATCTGATCTGAGCACTTTTTTTTTTTTTTTTTTTTTACTTTTCCAAATTAAATCTCCACCTTCAATGGGACAAAGGGTTATCTGTTATATCTGCCTAAACTTTTTTAACTTTTTTTTTTTTTCAGGTGTGGAAGACCACGGGGTTTCCAGGGAAAAGAGAACAAGAGAATTTCTCTCTTCCTCCTGCAGAAGCGTCGTTAAGGAGCTGTTCTAACAGCCCGATCTGATGGCTGGAGTCATCTTGACACTCATGCCTATCTTGTGATTCTAAAGCACCCAAGCACTTCAGACATCAGATAATAAAATGTTACATAATATGTGCAATCGTTATACTCTGATTCAAGGCTGCAGAGAGGCGTTTATTTATTTTTTAAATTTTTTTTGGAAAAAAACCGGAGAGATTAATTTTTAAAGGTCATACCCAGTTTCCCTCCTCCTGTTAAAGGGCTCTACCACCTTTTCACCTATGAGCTAAACAGTCGTGCACACGTTGAGAGCTTCCGCCCATGGCGTTGCTGTCTGGGACCCTGCATAGCGTGGAGGTGTGGGTGCAGGAGACCCGCCCCCGCCCCCGCCGCCCGCCGCCACCGTCCACATCGCAACCTGGGTCCCTATGAGGACGTAAGGCACGTGGGGCATGCAGCCCTTCAGCTCCGGCACCCACTCCTCCTGGACGTTCTGGTACGAGGCGGGGTTTACGACCGAGAAGCAGATCAGAAACACGTCTGTGTTGGGGTAGGACAGCGGCCTCAGCTGGTTGTAGTCCTCCTGCGGGGAGAGCAGACGACAGGCAGTGCACTGGGGGAAGGCGGCCCGCGGGTTCCAGACGGGACGGTAAGACCCCGCTCCCGTGCCCTGGGATCCCACGCGACGACGAGTTAGCACACTACCTGCTTTGTTGGGTCTGGAGATTACTCATGGCCCCTCTTAAAAATGAACTTAAAAAACATTTGACTGCGGTGACATAGCAGGTTAATCCTCTGCCTGCAGTGCTGGCATCCCGTAGAGGCATCAGTTCGAGTCCTGGGGCAACTTTATGCCGCAGACAACTTCCCCCATTTTCCGACTGTCTCCTCCACACCCCTGGTAACAAGTGTAGATTCGAAAATGCACCCAAGCAGAGTGCGTATTTCACGCCTGGCGTTGAGCACAGTGGGTTAAGCAGCAGCTTGAGATGTCGGTTCAAGTCCTGACTGCTCCACTTCCGATCCAGCTTCCTACAAATGCGCCTGGGAAAGCGGCAGAAACAGCCCAAGTGCTTGGGCCTCTGCCACCCACGCAAGAAAGGGATGGAGTTCCTGGCTCTTGGCTTCTGTCTGGCTGTTGTGGCCATTTGGGGAGTGAACCGGTGGGTGCTTGGGAGATCTCCTTATCTCTCTCTCCTCCTCGCCCTCCCCCTGCCCCCCATAAATAAATAAATAAATAAATAAACAGATCTTTACAAAAATAGAGTCTATGATTCAGTAATGATGATTGCAATTCTGCTAACACTAGAAATGTTGAATATTGGATTTAAATTACTAGGCCATTTACCAAGGCACAGAATTCCTTTACACAATTAAAGAAGTTGTTTGCTAATTTAATTTAGACACACTGAAATGCTAAACAAACCTTTGTTGGCAAACTGGACACGTTGGAGAAGTCTGTGGGGCGAGGGCTTACAGTTCTGAATTCGGGGCTTGTTTAAAACTTGGCCCACAGGCCATGGTTTGTGCACAGAGAAAGGCGCATGGAGGATTTTCTTCCCGATGACTTTCAGATCAGAACATGCACTGCTTGAAGGCTTGTTGGTTCCATAAAGTACTTATGTGTCATCTCAACTTTGGAGAAATGTCAGAGTCCTTTTGATTGTATGTAAAATGTTTTAGGAAGTTCCCAGGTAGAATCTGAGACTTCAGTGGACAGTCTTATATATTTTCATAGAATTCGGTAACACCTTTGTGTGTAACATAGCACATGCAGCAATGAGACATATGAATCCACACATATGTCACGTTCATAGCTGTGTTATATACCTGTGTGTATTCTATGTAAACATGCGTGTATTCTATTCTATATCTTCACACTTAGCACGTACATTGTGTTCATAGAGCTGGGAAACACATTAAACCATTTAATTTCAGAGAATTGTAAAATGCGTATGTGCTTATTGCAACCATTACAGAAGGATTTACAGTAGGCATGGAAGTTTTTTTCATCATCAATGTGATTCTTGATCGTCTTTCTTCTCTCTTTAGAGGAAGCCACTGCCCAACAGTATCGTCCCAAACATTTCATGGTTATTGACATATACAGTAAACACAAGCTTAGCTTAAACGCTTAAATTTATGGGGCTGGTGCTGTGGCTTAGCAGGAAAAGCTGCAGCCTGCAGTGCTGGCATCCCATGTGGGTGCTGGCTCAAGTCCTGGCTGCTCTACTTCTGATCCAGCTCTCTGCTGTGGCCTGGGAAAGCAGTAGAAGATGGCCCAAGTCCTTGGGACCCTGCACCTGTGTGGGGGACCTGGAAGAAGCTCCTGGCTTCAGATCGGTGCAGCTTTGGCCATTGTACCCAATTGGGAGTGAACCAGTGGATGAAAGACCTCTCTCTCTCTCTGCCTCTCCTCTCTCTGTGTAACCTTGACTTTCAAATAAATAAATCTTTTTTTAAAAAAAGCCTAAATTTATTATTTGAGTGGCCTTCATTTTGTGACACTTGGATTTTTTCCACTTTAGTATGTCATGGATGGATGTTTAATATCAACCTTGATCCCTTTCTACTTATTTATCAAATGCTACGTGAACCGGGAGAGCGCACATGTACACACAGGCACGTACGCGTGTGACTGGAAGGAACTTGGAGTGTGATGTGCGGTCATCTCTGGCTGCTGGCCATGCACTGATCTGTCATTTAGCTCCTTCAGCACCCAGAAGCCAGGGCTTAGCCTGCACAGCTGCTGTCATCATTGCCACCACTATTGAAGTGGGAGCCACGGCTTTGAGTGCCTAAGCAAGATGCAGTGCAAGATGGCAAGGATGCCAGAGAGTAGAGTCCAAAAAAAAAAAAAAAAAGATTAAAATTCTGAAAAACATCCCCTGTTATTATGGCTCATTTACCTAAGTTTCAAAATAACCTCAGTATTGGAGTGTGGGTGCATTGCTGAATCGACATTGGCCAGAACGGGGGAGTTGGGGCCAGGCCAAGGCATGCCCGAGACTGTGTGTGTGTGTGTGTGTGTAGGGGGTGGAGGAGCCGGTGGGGAAGGGGTCAGCCTGCTTCTTTGCAATGCCCTCTCCTCGACACACTGGCCCTGAAGACAAAACCTGCTCCTCCTGGTCTCTCTGCCTCCCTCCTTCCCTGCCCCCCTTCCCCTGGGGTGCTCCCCGCTCCCCGCTGCCACGTCACCTCCCATCGGGGTCGTCACTCATGGAGCAGGGGCCACCTTAATGTTTTCCTCACCCTCTCTGTACTTCATCCACAGCAAATGCTCTGTGGATGCTCCAGGTGGATTGGAAGTGTGGGGTCGACACTGACCTCCAAATGAACACAGGCTTTTCTGCACGCATGCCCCTTTCTGCAGTGGCGTTTTTTTTTCTTCCTTCCTTCCTTCCTTCCTTCCTTCCTTTTTTTTTTTTGACAGGCAGAGTGGACAGTGAGAGAGAGAGAGACAGAGAGACAGGTCTTCCTTCCTTTGGTTCACCCCCCAAATGGCCGCAACAGCCGAAGCTGCGCTGATCCGAAGCCAGGAGCCAGGTGCTTCTCCTGGTCTCCCATGGGGTGCAGGGCCCAAGCACTCGGGCCATCCTCCACTGTACTCCCGGGCCACAGCAGAGAGCTGGCCTGGAAGAGGGGCAACCGGGACAGAATCCAGCGCCCCGACCGGGACTAGAACCCAGGGTGCTGGCGCTGCAGGCGGAGGATTAGCCTAGTGAGCCACAGCACCGGCCTGCAGTGGTGTTTTTACAATCACCTGGGGATCCTTTCAGACCTCATGCCCTGATACTGTTCAGGGTCCTCCATCCTCTGGGATCCATTGAATGAGATCTCTGGGTGAGCACCCCTGCGAATCTGGGAATCCTGGTTTGATTGATCTGGGGTGGACCTGGAGTTATGAGCAACAGATTTACTTCACCAACAGTGTCACCATCAGCTGGGGATGTGTGGAGGGCTTATTGCCAGAGCCAGGCATTGTTTCCAGCACCCGTGTGCATTATTTCATGGGGTCCTCATAATGGTACTGGAAAAATGGTACCCCCAATATCCACATTTCATACAAGAGGAAATTAAGGTTTAAAAAAGTCCCATAATAGATTGATCAAATACCAGGATGGGGATATTTAGCCCATTTCTGACGCTAGCTCTTAGTTTTTGACAGCACTATTTGCCACAACTCAGAATTTTAAGTGACAGATGGAGCATTTTCTAGAAACTCAGTTATCATTCGGGTATCCAGGGCTATAATAAAGATTAAGGGTTACCCAGCCACTTACAAACACCAGCCTACGAGCTGTACTATTTGATGCTGGCAACTCCCAGAGATGACCACCAGATGGCAGCAGACACTGTCTATTTAAACTCCAAAGGCTCCAGTGAGGGAAATACCAACACCATCTAAGGTGGCAAATAGCTGGTAGTCTGAAAAGAATCAGGAGTATTTGATTCAAGCAGCTAGCAAAGGAATGCTTTTTCCCTCAGGGGAAAGCTAGGAAGACCATGGGCGGCCAGTGGGCTGCAGGTGGCCACGTGAGAGCAGTTTCCGATCATTTATTGTCCTGGCAGGGCAGGTAGGGCCGCCTGCTGAGTGATTTCGGATGGCGTCAGTCGCTGGCTTCGGCACGCTCTGCGGTGTTGAGCCCCCTTCCTTAGTCCTGGCTGTGTCATGCCACCTGAGAGATTCATTGCCTACTGCGGGTAGCATGGTGCAGGGTGCTGGAGGAACGAGGTAAGTTGAGTAAGACGGGCACAGAGAACGCAAACACACGAAACCGTTCCACTGCTGTGGGAGTGAGGCGGTCAGGTTTCTCTTGCTCTTGGTTTGCTGATCTGACGATGGAGTAATGCAGAATGGGTATCTCAAGCCTGGAAGAAGCTTCACAGGTCAGTTATGTTGTGGTTCCCAAAGTGTGGGTTTAGGCTGGAGGGGGCTCGCCATTGGCTGTAGCTGTGAAATGAGGCGGGGCTTCAGGATGAATGACACAGTGAAGAGTTAATGTTTCAATCTAGGAGGGCAACTTGATTGGGGCTTTGGAGGGCTAAGGTGGGCTTGTGGGTGTTTTCTGCTCATCCTCAACCAAGTGGCAAGAGAGTGTTTGGTTTGGGGCCAGCGCCATGGTGCAGCAGGTAAAGCCGCCACCTGCAATGCTGGCATCCCATATCAGAGGGCCAGTTCGAGTCCTGGATGTTCCAATTGCAATTCAGCTTCCTGCTCAGGCACTTGGGAAAGCAACAGGTGATGGCCTGTGTTCCTGGGCTCCTGACACTCATGTGGGAGACCAGGATGTCATTCCTGGCCAGCTCTGAGGGTCCATTTGGGGAGTAAACCAGTGGATGGAAGAACTCTCTCTCTCTCTCTCTCTCTCTCTGTGTCACTCTGCCTTTCAAATGAATAAAATAAATCTTAAAAATAATTGCATTAAGATGCAAGTGAGCAAGAAAGTTTGGGTTTCTTATTGAGGGAAATATTTGTTCTGAGATTTCCAGAGGGGATTGATGCCAGATGGCTCTGGTGGGTCAGCCAACAGCAATGGGAAGGCTTGAGTCCTTCCAAGAGGACGTTGCGTTGTTGTCAAGGAACCCCAGCAGCCCTTCCCTCCCTGCCTGGTGGCTGGCTTCTTCAGTTCTTGGGGAGGCAGAGACTTTAGAAACCGGAGCCCAGGGAAGACGTGTAGCAGCTGCCTTGGTGAACGAGGGGCTTGGAGGAGCCACGCCCCCTTCCACACTCCCATGGGCATGGTGGCAGCTGAGCTTCGTGGCTTCTTGGTAACAGACACTATTCTGTGGCTGCCCACAGGCAGACACCCCAGCTCCTGTGGGACTCAGCGTGCAGGACACTCGAGGGATTAGCCTGCAGGGAAACCAGGCACCTGGCCATGCTGACCATCAGGCTGCACCTGGCTCCTGCTACCAGGAATCCCAGCCCATTCTTCCTGGGCAGTGCTGCCGGCAAACACTTTCACCAAGACTGCCTTGGTGATATGGGGGAGTGGGCTTCAAAACGTTCGTGCCACATGAAATTTAAAGAGCAGTTAATTTCGCTGCAAAAAATTTTCAAAATCCATGCATACGTGGAGTCTTCAAAAAGTTCATGGAAAATGCATGCTATGAAAATACACTGCATAGATTTCTAGATATTTTGCACCAAAATTATTAGCTTTTTTTCAAAAAATTCCCTTTATTTCTTTATTTCTTTCAGAGAGAGCAAGAGAGAGAAAGAGAAAGAGAGAGAGAACATTTGTCTACTGGTTCTCACCTCAAATGCTGGCAATAGCTGGTGTCCGATCAAGACAAAGCCAGGAACCCAGAACTCGACCTGGGTCTCTCACATGGGTGCTGCCTCCCAGGGTGTGCAGCAGCAGGAAGGGGGGTTCAGAAGGGGAGCTGGGACTTGAACCCAGGAACTCTGAAATGGGAGGCAGGCATCCTGAGTGGTGTCTTAGCCACACACCGAATGCCGATTCCATTTTTCGGCACAAACTTGCTGAAGTGTCCTCCTATGTCCACTCTGGAGTTTGGTCTCAGAGGCCATGATCTGAGCGGGGCTTTTCCCAACATCACTCGTGTAGGCAAGGGCCAGTGTAGAGAAGGGGGAGTGACATCTTAGTACTATGGCTGGTTCCACTCCAGGTGGCTGGCAGTGGGGTGGGGAGGCCCCTGGCTGGGAGCCAGCATCCGGGAACGACTTCACTCCCAGTCCTGCACTTCTCTGCTGGGAAAGGCTGGGGTTGGCTGAGCATCTCCATCCCAGCGTCCTGCCCTGCTCTTGGTCCCTTGGGATGCAGTGTGTCGTGGAAAAGTCAACTCTGACACTTTGTGGAGCTGAGCCAAAGCCCTGTGCTCTGGAAGTTCCTCTCAGCGAGTGTTCAGAGATGAGCTACTTGGGGCATGGGCCACCCCAGAAAGAGCTGGTAGTCTAAATCGATTGGTCTACAGTCCGGGCCATATTGCTCCCCAGTGTGAGTTAAGGGTAATGTGTGTTCAGCCTAAGACAGGCTCTTCACTTCATTGCCTAACCTCATGTGTGGAATTCCGTGTAACAGGTAAACCAGAGGTCTGAAGACTGTGTCTTTGAAGATACTCTAAGTCCAAATGTTGGCTTGTTTAGGGGTGTGGGGAAGGAGCTGATGTTTGCTAGCAGCCAACAGCATGGGCATGAGATTTCCTTATCAACTGTCTTTAGCAAATCGTTGGTGATTCGTGAAGGCGCTATAGCCAAGGCCGAGGTAGACAAGGCACCTCAGTGGAGCGAGGAACCTCATCACGCGGGTTTGCCCAGGACTGACTTACAGAGTAGAGCTGATGAGTTTCTGTCTCTTTTCCTTGCAGAATACGTCTGCTTCTTGAGGTAGTTTTGATTAGCTCTGACCCACAGCTAGTCCATGACAAAGAGGAGGGTTACTGTTCCTTGGTTTACTCATGTAAGAAAACCCACTTATTCAAGCGAGGTGGGTGCTAGAGCTGGCTTCTGAGACTCCTTGTCTTTCTTTTTGTGGCTCAGGGATGGATCAGTTGGTTTTGAGATCATCTCTTCCTTATTACTAAAACTGGCCAAATGAGTATTTTTGAATGTTACAGATGATCTTGAGCTATTGTGGCTTCAGCATCCTTTACTAGAAAAAATATAACCAAAGATGGGTGGATGCTCCTAGCTACGAAAGGGAATGCAATTTTTGAGACAATGCTTCCAAGTCTGTTGCAAGGCCTTTTTTGGCTTTGTCATGGAACCATGGGCGTCCACTGGGGAAATGCACGTTTTTCCATTGCAGTGCTTCGGCCGTCAGAGACATCCAGAATTAAACGTCTCAAGATTTAGTGTGCATCCAGATAACCTGGGCATCTTCTGAACGGGAATTTTCAAGTCGGTAGGCGGCAGCTGGGCTCTGAGATTCTGCTCTGAGCTGCTCCCTGGCCGTGCTGATGTTATGGTGCTGCTGCTGAGTGGACCAGCTTTGCAAGGGAAGGTGCTGGAATGATGGTTCTCAGAGCGTGGACCAGGAGCAGTAGCACGGGGAAATCTGTTAGAAATGCAAGTTCATGCCCTCCCCCCTTCCCCAACTGGAAGAATCAGCAATTCTGGCCTGGAGTGGGGTCCAGGGGCTGTATTTATTTATTTATTTTTTGAAAAGATGTTTATTTATTTGCTTGAAAGACAGAGTTGCAGAGAAGGGGTGGAGAGACAGACACAGGGGGCGGGGGTGGGGGAGACATCGAGAAAGAGAGAGAGAGAGAGAGAGAGATCCTCTATTTAGTTCATCCCAAAATGGCTACAATGGCTGAGGCTTGGCCAGGCCAGCTCCCACATGGGTAGCAGGAACCCAAGCATCTGTTGCTTTCCCAGATGTATTAGCAGGGAGCTGGTTCAGAAATGGAGCAGCTGGGATTCAAACCCGTGTTTATATGAGATGCCAGCACTGCAGGCAGGTGGCAGCATTGACCTGCTGCCCCAGAGCACTGGGCCAAGGGCTGGGTTTAAATAAACTCTGCAGGGGAGTTGGAGAATCACTATTCTAGAAAAGGACGTGGTGGCTGTCCCGTGTGATTCGTTCCTGGATTTAACAATCTTTTCCTGCGACAGGGCTCCCTTGCGTCCAGCCTCAAATCCTTTTCCTCAATTACTCCAGTTCCTTTAGGTCTTTTATTTTTTATTTTTGACAGGCAGAGTGGACAGTGTGAGAGAGAGATAGAGAGAAAGGTCTTCCTTTTGCCGTTGGTTCACCCTCCAAAGGCCGCTGCGGCAGGTGCACTGCGCTGATCCGATGGCAGGAGCCAGTGCTTCTCCTGGTCTCCCATGGGGTGCAGGGCCATCCTCCACTGCATTCCCGGGCCACAGCAGAGGGCTGGACTGGAAGAGGGGCAACCGGGACAGAATCCGGCGCACCGACCAGGACTAGAACCCCGTGTGCGGGCACCGCAAGGAGGAGGATTAGCCTGTTGAGCCATGGTGCCGGCCTCCTTTAGGTCTTTGAAAAGCTCTCATCATACAGGTCCTGATCATAGGACTGTGGACTTGGTCCATGAGTTTTCCGAGCACCTCATGGAAGCATGAAAGTGCAGTTTAAGCTGAAGAAACATCGAACCCACTTGTTCTCTATTTTATCAGCGTTCATTACCTCTCATCGGAGGTTTGAGCTAGCTTCGATGTGGAGTGTATAAGTGCTTTTACAATGCCTTATAACTACAACTCCCATACTGGCATTGTGAATTTTTTTTTAAAGGGCAGAGTGGTGGGAAAGAATAATTAAGCTCTCCAAGAGTTTTTGAACAGTTTGATTGGGTTTGAAATTCAGTAGAGGCCCTGGGGAGGTTGTTCTTGGGTCGATGAATGCACAGGAGCTAACACGTGTCGGTGTTTTGCTACAAGAGTGGCTCGGTGAGCTGATGGGCAAGAGAAACAGGGACATTTCCAAGTGGTAAAACAAGCTTTGCTGTGGCTGCAACAGCCAGGGCTGAGCCAGACTGAAGCCGGTAGCTGGGAACTCCATCTGGATCTCCTGCATGGGTAACAGGCACCCAGGCACTTGGGCCATCTTCAGCTGTTCACCCAGGTGCACTAGCAGGGGGCTGGATCAGAAGTGGAGCAGCTGGGAATTGAACTAGTGTCCATATGGGACACTAGTGTGGCAGGTGGAGGGTAAATCCACTGTGCCACAAATGCCAGCCTTGCCCCATGTATGATAACCTAGAGCAGGAACCAAATTGATTTTCCCATTTGGGCACCTGGGAGACATCATTTCCTAGACAAACGTCCTGCACGGAGGTGAGTGATCCCCTCCACCCTCCAGTGGCCACTTGCCTGCTAAAATAGTTATGCTCTTTACAGCCTTGAGTGTGGTGCCAGATTTTCCAGGCTCCCCATGCTGGCCTGACCAATGCCAACCCTTGTTGGGCCACATACATGTCTACAGAGATTCTTGCAAGTACCAGTTCATTTGCAAATTCCCCGTGGAGAATTCCCTTTATTTATTTTCTAGTAAAGAGCTTTCAATTTGAGCAAAATGATGTATCTCCAGATAATGCTGAAAAAAGGGCTAGACAAATGCTTAGCTACAAATAGCAATTACCAGGGAACTCACAGTGGGAAGTAGGTCACATATTCACTCCAAAGGACTTAAGATGCATGGATTTGGACAGACTGAGCAACCCACTGATTTTGACCGCAATAAATGACCCAAGGCATATGAGGTAATAAAAGCTCTATCCAAGATACTGGGCCATAGCCATCGATCACTTAACCACGTCCCCTCTTCCGACCCGAGAACAGGTAGCAGTGGAGATTTGTCATAACCAGACCATGTGGGGTGCCAGGAAAGGCAGATAAAGTGATGTTTCCTCTGAAGTAGAGCTTGTGCCAACTGATTAAGGGTTCTGGTCCATTGCCTTTCTTTACGGGTTGGCCAGGTCCCCCAACTTGAAGTGCTCCTGCTTCAGTCATGTCCGCCAGCGTGAACGTATCTCAAGATTCCTAGAGAACTTAGAGCCAACCCCCAGTTATTCAGGGGAAGACCCGCCCTTGCGGAAAACGTCAAGACTCCTGGCTTTTCTTCCTTTCAACACTGAATCCATTTTCCCTCTACCTCCCTTCCCCATCAATCTCTTTTGTAACTTTTCATAGCTCATTAGGCAAGTCAAATAGAGGTTAAGCGAAAAAATCACATGAAAGAAAACAGGCGATTTGGAAGTTTACGAAATGACCATTAATTCTGGATCTGGGATAGGTTCGGGTAGGAGGAAATTGAAACTCTTGGTTGAATGTTATTTTAGTTGTTGCCGGTTATCAGTCAATGAATGAATCATTACTTCACCATCAGTGCCTCTAATGACGTAATGATTTAATTTTTCACACTTGAAAATATTAAAAAAAAAAAACTAAGAATGCACTTGTGGCTAATTTTTGGATAGATGTCCCAAAATGATCAGGTTGGAAATGTCAGTGATTGGACTCCCCATCAACATGGCCAAATGGTTCATTCCCCTCCCCACCCCCACCCCCATGCCCTCCACCCAACCTTAGTGATCAAGAGAATAAAAATGTACCTGTCCCGCGGTGTCATAGAGTCCCAGCAAATGCTGCTTGCCTCCCACTGTCACAGTAACTACGGGAGAAGAGAAGAAGAGTAAATAAAAACACACCGGAGTTCCCAGCTTTCCCGTTTCTCCATGCCAGCATCTCCCTGGGCGGCCAGGATAAGCATATGCCTTCCCCATGTAGATTCTAACCCAAGCTGACAGCATGACTTCCAAATGAGAGGCAACCTTGGGCTGCGGTGACAGCAGACGGTTGAGCCAAGTCCAGATTTCTCAATGGAGAGGAATATTATGGTGCCACAAGGGCACTCTGTGGGTTGCTCATTGATTCTTGTCTGTCTCTAGAATCCCAAGTTCATGAAGGAAAAGGAAGCTGGATGCCTTTGGGGTTAAGTTATTGTCCTCGGTCTCTTTGGTTTGGGGCACGTTGTGGCATTTAGAATTGTGTTAGCAGCGTCTCTGTTAGAACCTCTTTGCTTTTATTTGCCTATGAAATGTTAATAAAATCCCAAGAACAAATGCTATCAGCCCACCTCTGTTTTACAGTCTGTAAAGAGAGCAAAGCAAATAATTCAATGAGAAGGGCTTGCCGTTTGTTTAAGGAAGCTTGCTAATTAAATATAATCAACTCGATTAAAATAGAATATTCCTGTGCTTTTCGCTCTGCTATTTGGTTCATTGCTGCCTTGGACCTTAGTGGCCACAGAAGATGTTGTGTGGGTTCAGTTTCACATGCCTAAAGGGCGAATAGGAGTGAAGAGGAGTGAGTTTGATTTACTCAGCAGGCTTCCGGGCTTGCCAAGCAATTGTGTCCAAAAGTGAGAGGTAATACAGGGATACCAACCACTCGGTACATGTCTGGAAATGAAATAAAGTCTCAACTGGAAACTAAACTGAGATTGGACAGATTCGATGCTAGAGTAACACAATATCCTTGGAGAATGAAAAGGGCAAGTTGAAATTTTCAAAAAATAATTGGAAATAGGAAATAAAGTATGAAGGAAAGTGTGGGATATTTTTTCTAGTTGATTTTAAAAAGTGCAAATGCAGTGTTTGGATGATGTTTGGTTCCTCTTATCATTAGCTGTGCACGAACTGAAAGGTAAGGGGCTGGTGCTGTGGTGTAGTGCCTGCGATGCTGTGTTCTGTACGGGCACTGGTTCGAGTCCTGGCTGTTCCACTTCCCATTCAGCTCTCTACTATGGCCTGGGAAAGCAGCAGAAGATGGTCCAACTCCATGGGCTTCTGTTCCCACGCTCGGAAGAAGCTCCTGGCTCCTGGCTTTGGTCTGGCTCAGCACTGGCTATTGTAACCATTTGGGGAGTGAAGCAGCAGATGGATGACCTCTCTGTCTCTGTGTCTTTCCCTCTAGCTCTCTCTGTAACCCTGACTTTCAAATAAATAAAATAAATCTTAGAAAAAAAAGAAAAGAGATCATTTAAAAAAAAAAGAAATGAAAGGTAAACTCTGAATAGTAACCTCTTATAATCTTATCTCTGACATGTGCCAGTTGAATTCTCCATCCTGCTGATCTGATATTGATCTTTTTAAACTGTTTATTTGAAAGGCATAGAAGGCAGGAGACACCGAGAAAGAGATCTTTGATCTGATAGTTTACTCCCCACCTGGCTGTCTCAACTGGGGCTGGGCCAGGTTGAAGCCAAGAGCCTGGAATTCCATCTGGATCTCCTATATGAGTGGCAGGGGTCCAAATACATGGGCCATCTTCTCTTTCTTTTCCAGGCACCTTGGATCAGAAGTGGAGCAGCTGGGACTTGAACCAGTGCTCCGATAAGAGATGCCATTGTCATAGGTGGTGTCTTAACCTGCTGCGCCACAATGCCAGGACCCCTGGGATTGATTTTTTACCATTATTTGTTTTCAGGTTCATGGGCTCCCTGTATGCTAAGCATTTCTTAGTGGCTCATTCTTTGTAAAGCACTTGTCTAAAAGCATTGCTTCCTAAGACACTGGGAACTATTTTCCTAATGTACTCAGATCTATATGTGTTCAGTTTGGTAACATGGCTACAGCCACTCAAATGAACTTTCAAAAGATAATTTGAGTGGCTGTAGCCATGTTACCAAACTGAACACATATAGATGTGTATATACATACATACATATATTTATTTATTTGAGAGGCAGAGTTAGAGACAGAGAGAAAGCAATAGAGAGAGAGAACTTCCATCCGCTGGTTCACATGACTGCAATGGCCGGAGCTGAACTGATCCAAAGCCTGGAGCCAGGAGCTTCTTCCAGGTCTCCCATGTGGGTGCAGGGATCCAAGCATTTGGGCCATCTTCTACTGCTTTCCCAATCCATAGCAGAGAGCTGGATTGGAAGAGGAACAGCCGGGACACGAACTAGCATCCATATGGAGGCAGCGGCTTAGCCTACTACACTACAGTGCCGGCCCCTCAAATGTAGATTTCTAAATTCTGAGCCGGGCACCATCAAACCCTGTTACAGTGCAGATGGGAGAAGGACATTAAATGTTTTTACTTCCTTTTGTCAGTCAGGCTAGCAATGGAAATGAAGATGAAGGTGTGGGACCCAGGGTGGTTGTCCTGTTTTATTTTCCTTTTTGTGCACACTAGTGGAAGGAGAGGCCAGTGAGATGTTCCTGAAACCTGCCCAAGTGGTTTATGCACTGACCAATTTGCTATCTAGTCATAGGTCAGGAATGAAGGCGAGAAATCCAGAAATTTACTGCACATAACAAGCCCAGTATGTGGAAGTCAAGGCCAGCCATGCCTAAGACCCCCCAAGACATTCCCATGGCATCCAGGCCCATATGTGGAATGAGCGATAGTGGCTAAGTCATCCCATGGTTCTCCTGCGAGTGGCAGGTGCTCCCAGGTGGTGGCTCTGAGCCTTGTCACCAGGAGCCTGAAGCACCTGCTTGGTTGCCCCTGTTTTCTCAGAGAGCACTCATTCCCTGCAGCCTGCTTTCCCTGCCACCATTCTTTCCTTGGGCAGTTTTGATTCCAGGGAATTCCATCAGTGCTAGGGCAAGTGGGAACCCAGGGAGGTCAGTGGTGGGCTGTCTGGGTGCAGCTTTCTCTTCTCTCGACGCTTCCCTTCTTCAAGGATCTACTGCACTCAATGTTGGCGATACAAGTACCAAACATAGTTCTTCCATCATGGTGCGTGGAGACAAGTGGTTTATGGGCCACACATGGGCACAGTGCAAAGGTGATGCAGGGTGAGAGTAACATACGCCAAGCCAGGAGCCGTGTGGAGGAGCTTGGGAGCATGTAGCAGGGGTACCACTCTGCATATGTGTGTCTGCACACATGCGCTGCAGGAACTTGGTCAGAAGACTTTCTGAAGGGGAGCTGTCTGAGCAGAGTGTTGAAAGATGGCTAAGGGTTATCCAGAATGCACTGGGGGAGGGACAGATGTGGTTCACAAGCTACCCAGGGTGCACTGGGGAGGAACAGATTCATTTCATGAACTACCCAGGGTGCACCAGGGGAGGAAGAGATGTGGTTCACGAGCTACCCAGGGTGCACTGGGGAGGAACAGATGCAGTCCATTAGCTACCCAGAATGCATCAGGGGAGGAGTAGTTGTGGTCAAGGAGCTACCTGGGATGCACAGGGGAAGATGGCCCTGAGGAGGTAGGCGTATAAGGTCCAGCTGCCCCACTCACTGTTAGGCTTTATTCTCAAAGTTTTATTAAGCTATAAAAGATCAGACCTCTTTTTTCTCTCCAAAATACTAAAGAGAAGGAATTGAAATAATTTAGTTAAGACAAATGGTGGAGGAAGGCAGGATGGCATTTTTGGGTGGAAGCCATGTTGGACTTCCAGCTTTGTTGTGCGGTGGCTGAATCGCTGTGTGGGGCCAGCTCTTCTGGAAGAATCTTAAATGAGGCCAGAAGAGCTTGTGCCCCTTTCCCTGGAAGTCATGGTAATGCCTCTTCTCTGCCCCTTTCTTTTCCTGTTCAGTCAGAAGGAAGGCAAGGGGATCACAGTTTATGCCAGAGGACATCAAGAGACAGCCAGCGCCAGAGGCAAGCGCAGTCACACACGGTGGACTGCACAAGCCATGGCTTCGTGAGTCCTTATCTTGGACTAGCTGTGGTGCCTCTTGCTCGCCAACTTGTGTCCTCCGAGGCCTCTGTCTGGAAAGGACTCAGTCACAGCTGCACGGAAGGAAGGCATTGCCATCAAACGCTGGTGGCAGGTGCAGTGCCATGAAAAAGCAGACAAGTCAGACAGTTCAGCGTTTGAACCCCATCTGTGCTGTTCACCTTTTAAGTGACCTTGGAGAAGTCACCTTGTATCTTTGAGCCTCTCTTCCCTTATCTATAAAAATGGAAGACTATCATCTATCAGGGCTAGTACCTTGGAAGGCGGACATTCAATGAGAAAAATGCTCGACCTCCAGTCTGGCGTATTGGAGGTGTGGAACAACTGTTATTCTCCCTCTTCCAACAAATGCTTGCTGACTGGAGGCAAGGGCCAGTCTATCTTATGTGGTGTACATTAGCTGGCACATAGTGGGGCCCTAGTGTTTGTGAAGTACTATTCTGTCATTCACCCCACTGGACAGATCCTTGAGGACAGAACCTGCACACCCAGTATGCCTGCAGCCTGTGGCACACACAGTAGCTGGTGAACACAGAGTGTAGAGATGGAGCACCAGGGCCAACTGAGACAGCAGAAAGTCCTTCCAATTACACCGAGCAGCAGCCTGAGGCTTGCTGGCAGCACACTCACTGCTGGCAACTGCCTGCACCCAGCAGATCTGTCTGGCGGGCAGGGGTCAGGCTAACATCCCAGGGCACCTGCTATTTTTGGAGCTATTCGAGTTGTTTTCTGAGCTTAGAGAGGTTTTAAAGCAAATGAGTCAGATGACCTGCTAATGGCTCAGGTGGTTCTCTGAGAAAGGTGTCAGGGACCTGTTAAGCATGTACAACCGAGGCCTCCTCTCCCAAATTCATTAAACTGTTTGCTTCTTTATGTGTCTTCTTCATTTGGAGAATTGGAGTCCTATGAGGTGCTAAGGAAATCAGTTAATTTCACCCAGAGACAAAGGACCACTTTCCCCTAGTTTTCAGTCATTTCACAACATTGTTTACACCTGGGTGAGAAAGTAGGTACTGGCCATGCCCTGGCAGCCAGCTCAGGCCATCAGTTCAGCTCAGCGCCTGGCTCAGAGCCCCTTCCTAACTGGATGGTGGGCTGGCCGTTTCCACTGCCAAGAGCAGGTTTTGAAGTCAATAGGATGAAAATATGAATCCCAAGAGAACTCCAACGGTGGAAATGCCAGGTCAGTGGAGGGGAAGGCCTCCAAGGATGAGGGGCCTGCGCTGTGGCACAGTAGGCTAAGCTTCTGCCTGCAGCACCAGAATCCCATATGGGTGCTGGTTCGTGTCCTGGCTGGTCTTCTTCTGATCCAGCTCTCTGCTATGGATTGGGAAAGCAGTAGAAGATGGCCCAAGTGCTTGGGCCCCTGCACCTGTGTGGGAAAACCTGGAGAAGCTCCTGTCTCCTACCTTAGGATCAGCTTAGCTCCTGTTGTTGTGGCCATTTGGGGAGTGAACCAGCAGATGGAAGACCTTTCTGTCTCTCTCTCTCTCTCTCTAACTCTACCTCCCAAATAAATAGATAAATAAAATCTTAAAAAAATTTATGGAAAAATAGAATTGAATAGTAGATTATAGATATGGCAAAAACAGTTTACTTTGGTGCAAAATATTTGAATTCCACAAATAGCTTTTCATAGTACATGTTTTCTACGAACTTTTGAAGACCCATCACATGCATGGATTTCAAAATAAAATTATCTTCTAATTCTATTTCCCCCCCCACAAATGTTTTGAATACCCTCATGCCCTTCAGTTCCAAACACGTAGGCAACTCTGTGCATCATTCAGGTCTAGTGCCCTCTAGTGGCCAGCAGAGACAGACACATCTGACTAAGTGATATATGTATCACCATGATGGCATGATATTGGAGGAAGAAACACTAGGTGATGAATATAGCAAGAAATAGAATTTTCCAAAAGTTAGAGACATCCTCTCATGCAAATATAGAATAAGCATATGTCAAAGGTTTAGCAGCTCATTAGTGGATAAACTAGTAAAATGGTAATTCTCTTCAAAGAGCATTTTGAGAAATATGTCTTTTTGGGCACTCGAAAAGCAATGTTGGTATAAGACAGATGGGTTCAGTAGAAAACTGGTTATCCTAGACAGGAATTATTTGCATCTCAGTCCAACAAGGTGTACAAGTTAACATGTAACTTTACAGGATCTAAGCTTTTAGTTGATAGGGGCTGTGGCGCATGGTCCAGCGTGCTTTTGTTAGGACAAACTGCCCACTCTTGGCCTGATAGGCAAGTTTCACATCCATTTTCTTCATGTCGGAATTCAAGTGTGAGCTTTGCTGCTCCTTTAATGAGATGTTGGACAAAGTATCCCTGGGTCTCTGGCACACTTGGAAAATGAACAAATGGTGTTTACCCTAAAGGGGCGTCCAAGTTGTTCAAAAATGAGAGGAAATCATCACTAAATGTTCCCCTAGTGCAGGGAGCTACAAAAACAAAAAAAGGGAGTTTAATGAGAGCTCCCAGTTCTGACCTCCTGGTGTGGGTGGGGCGTCTTTGGCAGCAGCTCCACCCCTTTCCCATCTCAACTCCTGTCCCCCCCCCCCCCCCCCCGTGTTCTGGAGGAGTCTTGTCTAGAACTGTGACTCATCTGGCTCTGGTGCCTTCAGCAGGCTGCGGGTGTGTGCGTTTGCCACCCATTGTAAGCCTTGCAAACATACGTGCGCATTTCATAAGGGACAAACTCAGAAACACAGGGATGAAACTCCTCCCCAGTCCAAATACATCAGCAAGAGTTAGTGTGAAACAGGCGTGGTGTTTTCACAAGTGTGAGTGGGGTGAATTGCTTCCTGGTGGGGTGGTGTCCTTTCAGGTGGTGTCCTGCCTGGAACCTTTCTTTCCCATCCGAGTCACCTTGCCTCCGTGTCTCAGCGCCTACGCTTTCGGTGCAGAGGGGGCCCCTTGTCACAGTCTCATTGGATGTGCTGGCACTAGGTGTGGTGACTGTAAGGCAAAGACTGGGAAAGAAACCAAGTGGGCTTTCTGGGGAACCACTAGGATTTGGAGTCGAGGGCTTTCTTTCTACAGGTCTGTACATTTGTTCCACCATAAAGACAGTTCCATCTCACAGAGACAGGTACTCAAAGAGTTCATGGAAAATGGAATTACAAGATCAATTGGGGCAGGTATTTGGTTTAGTGGTTAAGATGCCAGTTAAGACATTTGCACTGGGGCCCATGTTGGCCAGCATGTTAAGCCATTGACTTGTGAGGCTGACATCCCGTAACTCTCCTTCTGATCCAGCTTCCTGCTAATGCACCTGGGAAGGCAGAAGAAGATGGTCCAAGTACTTGAGCCCAGTACTTGGCAAATCACCATGGAGTTCCTGGCTCCTGGCTTTGGCCTGGCCCAGATCTGGCTGTTGTCACCAACTGGGGAATGAACCAGTAGATGGCAGGTCTCTCTCTCTCTCTCTCTCTCTCTCTCTCTCTCTCTCTCTCTCCTTCCCTCCCTCCCTCCCTCTCTCTGTTTCTCTCCCCCTCTTTGTCACTCTGCCTTTCAAATAAATAATTCTTTCATTTTTCCTTTGAAAAAAGAAGATATTTGCCTCCATACCAAGTGCCTGGGTTCAATACCAGAGGTACTCCTGACTCAGATTCTTGCTAATGTGGATCCTTGGTAGCAGCAGCGATGGCTCAAGTAACTGGGGTCCTGTCACCCATATGCGAGACCAGGATTGAGTTCCCAGCTCCAGGCTTGGGACTGGCAAACCCTGGCTGTTGTGGGCATTTGGAGAATGAACTAGTAGATGAGAGCCCTTGCTCTTAGCCTCTCAAATAATTTAAAAATATTAAAGTATATTTTGGTGCAAAAATCCATGTATTTTTTCCCTCCATAAGATGCATTCTCCATGAACTATTTTTGGGATCCCTTGAAGGCATGGATTTCAAAATGTTTTGCACTAAAATAAAATTTTAATTTCGTTTTCTCATAAACTTTTTGAAATGTCCTCATATAACTGGATGAATCCTCCAACCCTGATCATGTTTCCTTTCTCTTTCCGGTGTGCCTGTAGTGACCTATGGTTTGCAATGGCACCAATTTACATGTTACCTGGATTAAAAACTATATGTAGTGGGGGGGGGGAGAGGGGACTCCTACCCGCTGGTCCACTCCCCAAATGCCCATAATGGTCAGGGCTGGACCAGATGAATGCCAGGAGCCAGCGACTGAATCAAGACTACTGTGTGGGTGATGGGACCCAACCATGTGAGCCATTGCTGCTGCTCCTTGGGAATGCATTAGCAGGAAGTTGGAGTCAGGGGCCAGAGCTGGGACTTGAACCCAGGCACTCAACAAGAATCCTACTCAGTATTTTAACTAGAAATCCAAACACCTGGCCCCTACCTGGATTTTTTTAAAGCAGAAGAAACTGATTGGAGCCTTTGGACTCACTGTGAACAAACTCTGGGACCTTGAACAAGCCACAGTTTCCCTAATCCTCAATTTTTTTAATAGGCGATTGCTTCTCGGTTTTTTGGCTAAGATCAAGTGCAATTTTCTTGTAGGCAAAGTGACATTTGTTTGAGCAAAGGAGATCCCAAGCGTGAGAACTGTGTGCACCAAAGCGTATCCAAATGCAAGATGGTGTCCCTGAGTGCACGGCTCCTTGATTAACGAGACTTCTGGGGACAGAACTTCCTGGAATGACGCTGTCCTGCTTCTGGGGGGAGGGGACGGGTGGTCAGGAAAGCCCCGCCTTCTGTCCATGCTTGTGTGATGATGGAGGTGAAGTGGGTGTGGAGGAGGAGGAAGAACAGCAGAAATCCGCTCAGCTCCGAGTATCAGAAGGGACTGGAGATGAGGCCAAACCAAAAAAAGAGCCCCAGCCTCCTAGACGTCCACACCCTGGAATCTCTGAGCTTTCCTGAGCCTCGCCCTGTCTTCTTCAACATTTGGTTTGGTCTCCATGTCCGGCCGGTTCTACCTGCTGTGTACCTCCCAGCCATCTAAAGACGACGCTCAAATACCTTCCAAGAGCGTCTTTGCAATCTGGCCCCTGGTTAACCCTCCTGCGAAGGAAACTCCTTGCACTTTATTATACTCCCAGAACCTTCCGGAAGTTATTCCCTCTGGAATTCTGGAAGAGAAAGTCTGGAATATTAGCCCCACACCTGTCAGCCTGGGAGCCTCACTGCCGCCCTTGATGGCTTCTGAGAAACTTAGCCTTCCCTCGCCGATTGGGTCAGAAGAACCCGTGGATATTGATTCTTGTGTTTCGGAGCTCGGCACAGGCTGAGCACGCAGCCTTATGAATGGTGCTTGAGTGCCTGAGAAGTCCATCAAACTCCCACCAGAGCTAAGGAGCCCCCTGAGCTGTCCCGTTGCAGGTTTATGCATTTCCCAAAGGGCCACCTTGAGCTCTCTTGGATGCCGAATGGCAGGATGAGGTCACGGGCAGTGATGTTCCACCTGACAGGTGGCCCACCTACTGAGAGGGTATGCAGGGGTTGGGTGAGGGGGTTGGGGGTGGGAACGTGGCTTCCCCGGGTGGAGTCTGGGCTCCTGGAACTCTTCCACGCTTCCTGCCAACTTCCACCAGTGGTGAGGCTGCCTGACGCTGGGGCTTCGGGACAGGGCCACTCTCATGCTGTCCCTAAGTTCCTGTAAGTAGCCAGGACAGCCTGGCATTCGCCACAGGTGGCAAGGTAATGGTTTGCTGAGGGAGACTTTGGGAAAGGGTGGAGCCTGTGGCCTGTAAGCAGCATATGCTTTATGTAAAGTCCTCTGTTTATAAGAGAGAAATTAAAAATATACACTAGCTCTCTTAGCCATAGTCCCATGCTGCTGGAAACTCAGGATAATTAAGCTGTCATCAAGGGACAGGTTGAGCATCCCTAATGTGAAAAGTCTAAAATCTCAAAGACTCCGAAATCTGAAGACACCACGAGTGGAAAATAGCACACCTCATGGGACAGGTTACAGGCAAAAAACACAGGGACACTAAAAAATATTGTATAAAATTACCTTCAGGCTGTGTGCCTGAAGAAACATGAATTTTTGTGTTTAAACCCAAGATATCTCATTATGTGTATGAAAATATCTCAAAATTAAAAAAATTCCAAAATGTGAAACACTTCTGGTCCAAAGCATTTCTAATCGGGGATGCTCAGCCTGTACCTGATTTAGGGACAGAAACTTGGCATTTTAGTCCTTACTTTGATGCTGTGTGCTGCATGTTTCATAGCGGCCACCAGGGGGCGCTTCCAGTCGCTAAGATTCTGAAGAAGCCTTTCTGGGTGGGGCCCAAAGTTTGCATTTTTTTTTTTTAATCAAGTTCTCCAAGCCAAGAAGTCAGACCTGAATCTTGGTTCTCCCATCCTTAAGATGAACAAATAATGACTGCTACTCTGGACAATCCTGTCTGCTTAAAATGCATTAAGCGCTACATGGGCATTCATTCTTTTGATCATGCCGGATGCACACTCAGGATCAAGGCTGCTTGTGTGGAATATGGACTCTCCCCGCTTGTCTAGAAATGGTCAGTAAGGAAATCCAACTGCTGAGGTGATGATAGAGGTGGAACAGTGCATGCCTGTTGAGAGTTTTCAAAGAATCACTGGTGTTTCTCATAAAAATCCTATCAGGTACCAACTGTGGCTGGTTAGAACGTGTGATGGAAAATATCCTTTTCACAGTAACGGCAGAAACTATAAAGTGGCCTGGAGTGTGCAAGACTTTTACAGAAACAAAGCACAACATTTTGCTGAGCCCAGTAAAAGAAAAATGGAGAAAGAACTCCTGTTCTTGGGTGGGAAGCGCCAGGCTGTGAAAGTGTCAGACTTCCTTAAGAAGCTTAAAGTCAAGCCAATAGGATTTGTGTGTGTGTGTGTGTGTGTGTGTGTGTGTGTGTGTTTGTTTGGGACATAATCAAGTGAGTATAGTAGCTACATGAAGAACTCAGTTGATGGCAACAGTTGATGATGAAAAATGCCATAGCATCACTTATACACGTGTCAGTACAAAGGCACCTGAAAACATTCATGGAGGATACACATTAAGAAAAATTATGTGGATGTCAACAATTTTTGTACCTCAACAAACTTATCATTTAATTCCACTTTCCACCAACTTTTTGAAGCACCCATATATACGATGGATTGTTACGAACCAAAGCAGAATATCCCAGAAGGAAGCTCTATGGCCCCAGCAGGAATCTAGCATGCCTAGCCTACATATGTAAATGTACAACAGTACCTTATCAGTGGCATTTCAGATCAGCTGGAGAAGGCGAGGTATTCTCTGTGTTATGTTCAGACAATTGATTACTATTGGTAAGCAAAAAAGGACTTCAAAATATGATCGCAAAGATAAGAAAAGCCAATAAAGAAAAGGAGAGATAGATTTGACTTTTTAAAAAAGAAAGAAAGTTAGGGGTATTGGGAAAAAGTAGAAACACTCTTTGGGGATCAGAGAACATTATTATTGGGGCTGACATTGTGGTATAGCAGGTAAAACTGCCGCCTGTCATGCTGGCATCTCATTTGGGCACCGGTTTGAGTCCCGGCTGCTCCACTTCTCTGGTCCAGCTCCCAGCTAATGGCCTGGGAAAAGCAGTGGAGGATGGCCCTAGTGCCTGGGCCCCTGCCACCCATCTGGGAGACCCAGAAGAAGCTCCTGGTTCCTGGCCTCAGCCTGGCCCAGCTTTGGCTGTTGCAGCCATGTGGAGAGTGAATGAGTGGGGGGAAGATCTCTCTCAATCCCTCTCTCTTTCTCTCTGTAGCTCTGACTTTTAAATAAAAATAAATAAATCTTTTTGAAAAAGGGCATCATTATCTTCGATACATAAGTGTGCTTTCCAATCAATAGTGATTAATCTAGAAGCAAATACAGGAAGGGCAGGCACTTACTGCAAAGGTTAAGACAGCCTGAGTCCTGGCTCTGGCTCCTGACCCAGTTCACGCAGACCCTGGGAGGTGGCAGTGATGGCACCAGTCACTGGGTTCCATGTGCAAGACCTGAACCGAGTTCCTGGTTCCCAGCTTCAGCCCTGCCCAAGCTGGGCTTTATAGGCACGTGGGGAGTGAACCAGTGAATGGAAGTGCATCCTCTCTGCCTTATCAAAAAATTTTTTTAAGGAGAAAAATATAGACAATTTACAAGAAAAAATGTAAAAGGTCAGCAAGCATTGGCTAGTGAAGATACAGTCTTCGGTCGATTATCTTGGCAGGGGTGAAGGAAATGGTGACCAAAGCTGATGGCTCATGAAGATGGGGCGTTCACACACCGCCTAAGGAAATGCATAGTGGCTGGAGATTTCTGGAAAGCCACTTGGCAATTGCATCCAAAGCTCAAAGGTGAATTACTTTTCGTCTCCGACACAGCAATCCTATTTCTGTAATGCCTACCAAGGAATAATCAGTCAAGTGTATAAGAGCATCTGCATAGAGGAATGTTTGTCACCTAAGGATTTAGAGTCGCTAGCATTGGAAACAATCTTGGGGCTCAGCAACCGGGGATTGGTTTGCACCAGTTACACAGCACTGTTACAGTGGGACCGTTTAGAGAATAATGAGGGGCGGATGTTTACCCTGGCGGTCAAGGTGCCCCTGTCCTGTCAGAGGCCCTGGGTTTGGTGCTTAGCTCTGGTTCCTGACTGCAGCTTCCCACCAGTGCAGCTCTGGAAGGCAGCAGTGATGGCTCAAGTAATTGGGTTTGTGCCACCCACACGATAGGCCAGGAACGAGTTCCCGGCTCTTGATTTCCGCCTGTCCCAAAGCCAGCCATCGTGGGCACTGGAAAGTGAACCAGAAAATGGGATATGTCTGTCCGTCTGTCTCTCTCAAAACAAATAAATAAATAAAAATTTGAAATGACGAACATGATAAAGCATTGAAGACATATCTAAGCAGATGATGAAATTCTAAGTTTTGGCCGGCGCCGTGGCTCAACAGGCTAATCCTCCGCCTTGCGGCGCCGGCACACCAGGTTCTAGTCCCGGTCGGGGCGCCAGATTCTGTCCCGGTTGCCCCTCTTCCAGGCCAGCCCTCTGCTGTGGCCCGGGAGTGCAGTGGAGGATGGCCCAAGTGCTTGGGCCCTGCACCCCATGGGAGATCAGGATAAGCACCTAGCACCTGGCTCCTGCCATCGGATGAGCGAGGTGCGCCGGCCGCAGCGCGCTGTCCGCGGCAGCCATTGGAGGGTGAACCAACGGCAAAGGAAGACCTTTCTCTCTGTCTCTCTCTCTCACTGTCCACTCTGCCTGTAAAAAAAAAATAATAATTCTAAGTTTTGCACAAAAAATTTGCATTAAACATTTTATTTTTTCTACACTTGGCCACCATACACACTTAAAGAATCAGAAAAAAATTAACATTTGGTGTTTAGCATGGTGGCTGTTGTGCTGTCTTCATGGCCATTATGGACAGAATGGGTTAAATGTCACCTATGTTACCTCTCGGGACTCAAAATTCACTGTTTCTCCAGGTCCACCCCTGGAGCTTTTGTCTTTGGCTTATCCAGATTTATTTTAGGCTGTAGGACCAGGCTTATATTTTTACGAGTGGCTGTGTGATGAATAGGTCTGCTTCGGTGGAGGTTTATAAACTGTACATTGCAGAGAAACCCATCTTTTTCAGAGAATTATGATGGACCACTAATGCTCTCGCTATCCTTCTTTTGCAAAGGTACCGAGAGACTATTTGTGTGTTTGAGATTGCTGGCTCTGCCAAAGCATATTAGTGGTAAACCAAAAGAAGTATATGATCTGTAAGGACAGCAGTAGTAAATTGATTCTAAATATAGCCCTTTGTTGACAAAGTCTAGGCATAGTGAGATAAACTAGCCAAGTGAATATTTAGAGTGTGGGTTTCTGCTCTCAGTAATAACTCCTTTTCCAAAGTATTACAAGATAATTTGCAGAACATTAAGTGATGTTTCTCTGTTTCCTACCTTTGTGTGTGGTTGCTGTCTTGAGATTATACTTACTCATCTCTCTTTTTGTAATTCAGAGTCCTAAAATTTCTTCCTCATTTTAGATACACAATCAGAACAGGAGTTCTTTTTTAGGTTAACAAAAATGAGTTCTTTTCAGGTAAAAAGAAGATAAACCTTATTTTTTACTTAATATACCCAGAAATTATATTATTTGGTGGTTACTTATGATCATCCAAGGAGGTTATACATATGGCAATCAGAGATAAAACAAATCTTGGGCTCTTTCTACATTAAACAGGCCAGCTTTCCCTTGTAATTTTGATACTAAGAATTTTCTCAGTATGTATAAAGCAGCCTCTACCACATAAAGTGCACGGTAGCCAGTCCTACTAAGGAGAGCTTCAAAGCCAACAAGGAGTGCCTGAGCATGTCCTGCCCTCAGCGCCTATGGCGTGCATTGCTCCTCGAAGCCAGAAAGATGCCCGTGCAGTGTTCAGCACCCGGGGTCAACCGGGTTGCAGGATGAACAATCCGAGCCTTTATCTGGCTGTTCTTGGTTTCGCTGATGGTGTTCTGCAAGGTTTTGGCCAGTTAACCTCATAGAGCTCCTGTGCACTTCAGGGGCTAAGTCAGAAAACCAGGTGGTACAGCTACAAGGTAGTTTCACAGTCAAGGAAACACAGCAACAATCGGCAAAAGAACTTAGAAACCGTTCTCATCTTTCTCCAAAGATAAAGACGCTGGGGTGGGGGGCTACAAATCATAAACCATAGGACTGCCCTGCGTTCCTCCTTGGTGTTTTTCACAGCTTGGGAGCATTGCCTCCACTCTCTGTTTTTCACCAGCCCTCTCTCTCTCTCTCGCTTGCTCGCTCTCACTCTCTCTCCCTTTCAAATAAAACGAAATAAATAAACTTTAAAACATTAAAGGAAGGGCACAAGCCTTGCCCCAGTAGCAAGGGCACCACCTCAGGCTTAGTAGAAATGCAGATTCCCAGGCCCCACTGAAATCAACAGAAACCGATGATGCACTTTTTTAGAATGGTTACAGCCACCCTCCTTGTCCTGAGCATCCTCCAAGTGCCTGCCTCTCTTTGTCCTTTGGCACGAGATTTATCTGCTTGTTCACTCTCCAAATGGCCACAACAGCCAGGGCTGGGCCAAGCTGAAGCCAGGATTCAGCCTATCTGAATCTCTCACGTGGGCATCCAAATACTTGGGCTATTCCCTGCTGCCTCCCTAAGTGTGCATTATCAGAAAGTTGGATTGGAAGCAGAGTGGGGCTTGATCCCAGGCACTCTGATATGGGATGTGAGCATCCCAGGTGGTGGCTTACCCTGTGTCCCCACAATACCCACGCCAAATGTGGTTTCTTTGGGCCCTCAGGTGGTGCACACATACCTATCATAGTATGCTCCACACCAGACACACAGAACAGAATTGGGCTGGGCAGACACCCTCCCTGGTCTTTGGAAACGAGGGAGCTGGGAACCTCAGCCCAGTCTGGGTCCTGCAAAGCTGCACAGTGTGCTGTGGAAGAAGCCTCCAGACTGGGCTGTTGTTCCGCAGTGGGGATTTGAGTCACAAAAGGGATGGTGGCCAGGAAGAGCCGAAAGTGTTGAAATGATAAAAAGAAAGCTTGGCTTGGCAAATTTAGCCTCCTTCCCTTGGGTCATCACTGCAGAGACACAGACCTCAAAGTCTGAGAGCAATAGCACGGTTGGTTTTGATGCGGACTCTGGATACCATCGGGTCCTGGTCTCCTGCTGTCTGCACCTGCTTTCCATAGCCGATGCTTCTTTGAAACTGAACCTCTTACTCTAAACTCACTAAATTGAGGGAGTGGAGCAGCTAATCCTCCAGGGGTCCTGATCACAAGACTCAGGAGACCATTTCTTTGCCCTATAGATAACACCTTGACTTGGGCGTTGTCTTGAGGGTTTTTTCCAGGAACCCAAGGTCCCAAGAAAAAAGCCGATACCACCTGCATGTAGCCCTGAGACTGACTGAGGCCCACTTTGCCACCATCAAAATTCCCTAAAGGACTTGAACCTGATACCACTGAGTCCTCCAAGGAAGGCCAAGGGCCCTGCAGACCAGCAGAGACCTGTGCATGGGCAGAACAATCTGTAAGAACCCTGAACCCCCAGCACTTTGGGGAGCCTGGGAATCAAGCCATGGCAACCTGACTGCTTGCTCTGTGCCCACTTTCTTCCATGATCCCCATGTGCATGATGATGGGCTTGCTGGAAGTTGGATGAGTGGACCCAGATTTGGGGGTCTTAGAACACAGAGAGGCAAGCGGTGTGGGCAAGTCTTCAGTAGATCATATTCTGTGGCTTGGACCACCATAAAAGCCCAATATGGGGATTTCTGAGTGCCCATATGAAGTTCTATGACCTAACTTTAAAAATGTGCTTTTGGACCTGCAGAAGTAGCTACACTTGCTGTCCACCCATCTGTCCACTGCGATACTCACATTAGGAGCAGCCCAAGTTGGACAAACTTATCTCCTCTGTGTGAGCTCCCCTTGCCCTGTGTTCCCCTCTTTGGCTTTGGTTGTTAGTATCCTGCTTTCTTCTTCCCCCTTATAAAAATCTGTCCTGTCCCTTCCTCCCTCCTCACTCACTGAAGTACTACAGAGGGCTGATAACCGGACTGTGAGCACCTTACAGGCAAAGACAAACTGGAGGCCCACCGTACTCAATCAATCAACGGGTCTTGGCTGGATGCATGGAGAGCTGACGTGAGCACATTCCCCTTCCTGGCCTCCAGGAGGGTAAGCATTTCAAAGGCGACCACAGCAGGTTGCGAAGCCTCCAGCAGTAGCATCTGGGAGGCGAGAGGGAGAGAGTGGGCTCTTACAGCTCTCCCAGCACTCAGAAGTCACAGCAGAAGGTCCTGGTGATACTTTCTGGTGTGGATGCCAGGAGACACAGTTGTTGAATCGAAACCAATCAATTCTAGAAAACAAGGAAGGCTATTGAGCCCATGGCTTGGGCACGCTCCAAGGTAGACAGTGATGGAGTGTTTGGTTTCTTTCCAGACGAAGCAGCTCTGAGCCGGTCTGGGGTGATGTAAAGCAACCATTGGAGTGATCAGTTTCAGGGCTAGGAGGAAGCAGCCCAAGCCCTTAACCCCAACCTCTTCCCGGGACTGGCTCCACCATCATTCTAGCTACCACCATGTGGGGCACTGCAGCCACTGTGCTTCCAAACTGACTTCCCTGCCAACAAGCAGAGAGAAAAACAGCACAACACATCTGCTCACTTCATTCTAGACCTACAGAAAGAACTATTGAGGGTAAATGAACACCAATGGCGCCTCCTGAGACAAATCCAGACGTTAAAAAAACAACTCTTGGGTTGTTTGACCCTTCCGTGCATGGCAAAAGTTTCATTTTTTTTTAGACTGTGTCTTAAAAGGATCAAGTCTCCCAGCCCTTCGCAAGGTGTGTTTTTCGTAAGGTTTTCAGTCCTATGATCTCAGAAGGAGTTATAATCCTACATGTCGGAAAGTGGCTCCCCATCTCAAAGTGGAAATTCTGGAGGGTGGTAGAGACAGTCGAGAAGGACATGTGGCCTAAAGGAAGAAAAGAAAGTACTAAAAAAATGACTTCAGTATTATCTAAGCCCTACGGCATTCAAGGTTCTCAGGGAAGTGTGCTTTGCCAGATGGGGCTATGGGTGGAACATGCTGGCCGATGACAGCCTGGGGCTTACATTTAATAGTAAATATGTAGCTACTGAGTGACCTTTTGTGGTACAGGACCCTGGACTCTGAAGGGCATTCACCTTGAGAGTGATAGAGACCGTGACCTTTCAGAGTTTATAAGAAAAGCAAGGAGGGTTATGGTGACCTGCAGTTATGCTTCTGAGCTGTGGAACGCCAGACCTGTGCCTCCTCTCCAGCTGTGTTTTGGTGCCTGTTAGCCAACCTCCTGCTGGCCCTTTCTAGCCTCCAGTAATCACTATTCTACTCTTCAAGATCAACTGGTTCTGGTTTTCTTTTCTTTCTTTTTTTTTTTTAAAGACTTTAATACACCACTTTTAATACACCACTTTTTAAAACATTTTTTGACAGGTAGAGTTATAGACAGTGAGAGAGAGAGAGAGAGACAGACAGAGAGAGAGAGAGACAGAGAGAAAGGTCTTCCTTCCGTTGGTTCATCCCCAAATGGTCACTACTGCTGGAACTGTGCCAATCTGAAGCCAGGAGCCAGGTGCTTCCTCCTGGTCTCCCATGCGGAGAGGTGGACCAGAAGTGAAGCAACCGGGACTCCAACCGGCGCCCACACGAGATGCCAGAATTGCAGGTGGCAGATCTACCCGCTATGCCAATGTGCTGGCCTCTGGTTATCCTGATTTGATAATTATGCATTGTATACATGTACTGAATTATCACACTCTGTACCCCATAAACATGTAATAACTTTGTGTCAATTGAAAAATAGATAAAATATCAAAGCAAAAGAAAAAAAATCACAAACCTAAAAAAACCAGTAATGAAAGCAGAAGAACAATTAGTTAGTATATTAAAAATTTTGAGAGCTAGTAGGAGAGTCAGAAAAATTTTCCCAAAATCCCTTCCCAAATAGCTGTTGACAGGAGGCAGTGAGGTTTCCCTGAGGGTGTCAATCAGCTTTTGAAACTATAGCTCAGCTCTTTTCCCGGGGTGAAAAATGTTATATGTCACGACCTTGGGCTCAGCTGTTTGAGTTCATGACATAGTTTGGGTGGTACTCCTTCACTGTGAAGAGTTCTTTGATATGATTTTAATCAAATCCCAAATTCATACCTTGACATAGCCACAGACTTCTGATTAATAACTTGATAATTATTTACCTAATTATTAGCTAGGATAATGGTCCCCTAAAGGTGTCCCCCTCCCAATTCCTGGAAGTGGTCTATATGTTACCTTATATGGCTAAAGGGGCTTAATCGTAAGGGGCAGCTGAG
The DNA here is from genome assembly GCA_949820135.1 of Sylvilagus floridanus. Classification (NCBI taxonomy): domain Eukaryota; kingdom Metazoa; phylum Chordata; class Mammalia; order Lagomorpha; family Leporidae; genus Sylvilagus; species Sylvilagus floridanus. Next base: position 17,430,691 of record OX463228.1, on the reverse strand, counting down.
TTAAGGATTTGGGGTTTGGGAGAAAATCCTGGATTACCCGGTGAGCTTAATGGAATCCCAGGGGCACCCCTAAGAGAATGAGGGAGGCGGGAGACTCAGAGAAGACGAGATCAGAATAGAAACAGAGATGGGAGTGATGTAGAGAGGAACATGGGCAGCAGAAACTGGCGAAGCCTGGCATGGGCCTTCTCTCACCCTGCAGGAATGCAGATCTGCTGGCCCCTGCATCTTGGCCTAGCGCAGGAGACATCTTTGTACTTCTGGCTTCCAGAACTGCAAGATTGTACGTTTGTGGTAATTTGTTTCAGCAGCAACAAGGAGCTAATACGGTGGTATAAAATACTTGCTTAGGAGCTCAAATAAACCTGACGATGCAGCAATATTTAGAGGGAGAGGCCATCCTTTGCCATGATTTAATGCTTCCTTGTGAAGGGCATCACTTAGGGAGGGCTAACCCTCTTTCGTTCCTGGGGGGAGCAGAAGAAATGATCTGATGGGTAAATGTGGGGGCAGTAAAAGGGGGCCCACACAGCTCAAACTTTAATCTTTGGCTTCTGTATGCAGAAAGATCGCAGCATCTTAGAGGCAGACAATCTGCACTCCCACTCCCGAAGGCCTTTGCATTTGGGTGTTTTTGTCATGAGTTTGGAAGCCAGTGTTGTCCTTGTGCCCCAGCCCTTTCTACTCTTTGCTCACATATATGTATGTTCATATGTTTGCTCATATATATATTTGTTCATATACTAAAATTGAAGGGCGGAGGGAAAATGAGGCCTGCATTGGTGAGATGGAGCTGGAGTGGTGTTGACTCACGAAGGGTCTTTTCTGGTCAGGCCAGTGACTGGGGTTGATTAGAGCCATGGACTTGACTGTGAGCTTTTTAATCAATCAGAACAAAGAGGGAGGCCTACTTGGTTAATGATTTATAGAATCACAGGACCAAGCATCTAGTGATTTATGGCATACAGTGGCAAAATACCAACTAGTACTCAAGAAAAACGTAAATACTCCTAGAATTGAGACTGTGGGAAAAACTCTGTGAATTTATGATGAGAACATGTATATAACGCAGAGAACAGGGTTCTAACTTCATCCTAGGTAGATGACTCTATGCTTTGGGAGCTATTTCTAGGGTGTTCCTCAGTGTACGTAAGTGGTCCAGCAGAACACAATCCTTTCATTTACACTGAGTTAGTATTGAACACGGACTACGGGACAGATGTAAGCTGGGTGCTAGGGTACACATGAATGAGCAAAACAGAATTGTTCTTGCCTTCAGGAAGCGGATAGTTAGAAAGGGGAGCCAGATATTGTACCAACAACTCCTCTCTAGTGTGTCTGGTACAGCAGTTAAGATGCCGCTTGCCTGCAGCTCATGTCAGAGTGCCTAGGTTTGAGTCTCAGCTCTGTTTCTGGTTCTAGCTTCCTGCTAAGGTGCATGCTGGGAAATAGCAGGTTCAAGTGCTTGGGTTCTGGGCTCCTGGCTTCCACCTGGCCCACTCCAGCTGTTGTGAGCGTTTGGGGAATGAGCCAGTGGATGAAAGACCTCTCGTTTTCTTCCCTCTCCTTCTTTCCCTCTTCTCTCTTTCTCTCTCTCTCTCTCTCTCTCATTTTCAAATAAAATAAAAATTAAAAAAAGGCATGCAAGAGAGTATAAAACAGGAGGCTCTGTTTAGATTATGGGTCAGGGAGAAACTCTGAGAAAGTGACGTGTAAACTAAGCCCAGACCAACGCGAAGAGTGAGGAAGGCAGAGTGTTTGTGTGTGCAGTGGGAAGAGGCCATGTGTTAGAACATTTAGGCAGAGAGAGCAACACGGCTAGAAGTCCTGAGTCAGAAAAGAAAGGTCAGAATGGTTGCAGCGTGGTGAAGGTGAGTGGACAGGCAGCAGTCTGGAGAGCTCCAGTCTGGAGAGCTTGGAAGCCCAGGGAAGAGGTGAATTCGACCAGGTGATGGCAGCAGAGACGTGGGAGATGTGTACGAGGTGGGGGCAAAAGCGCGCACAGTAGGCAGCTGGCTGTTGATGTGGAGAACTTTCCTTCTTATTTCTGAATTTGATTTGATCCTGAAGTGACCTTAGTTGTTTCTGAACCGATCAGGCTGCAGAATTTAACTGAGTTGTGTTGTGTGCACAAGTTGGATGCATTTCCTAGGAGATACATCTTCATCTCTCCTAAGGTTCTACTTAAGCACAGATTCTTACCCTTCGCTGCACCCTGGTCCCATGACAACAGCACCTGTGGAGACCCAGGCATTGCTGTTTCCCAACACCACCTGTGGTTCCATTGCCCAGCCTAGGTTGAGAGCACTAACTCAGACCATTAGATGGATGATGAGGGATTACATGTGAAGTTAGAACCAAACCCTGTGCACTCAAAGTGGAAAGCAAGGTGAAGAGGGAATATTTCTGCTAAGATGAGGCTTGAACAGAGTCTCCAATTTTCAGTTTTTTCTAGCCAGCTCTACGTGGGGAAAATTATATTGTGATTAATCAAGGACATGAACATCCTTGCAAACATTGTAAGTTTCAGCAGCTCTTGTCAAGTTTATCGAAAATCCTGAACTTTGTAAATCCAGACGAATTCTCAGGCATGGCATGAATCAAAGTGGAAGCTAATTGGACACAAAAGGTTTCACCTCTAAATCATTGCCAGAGGCCGGCGGTTTGGAGCATATGGTGGCTGCTCAGTGGTGGTTTCCAACAGAACGCTCAGCTTGCATCCTGTTGCTATGGGAAGATTCCCAGGGTTACACACTTGTTAGCCTCATCTCTCAAAAATGATTCATGTGTGTGTGGAGTGCCATTATCCTGCCAGCTCTTCAGAGACTACCGCTCTGCAAGGACAGGGATTTGAGTAGATGTATCTCATTCCTTACAGCATCCGTTCTATGCAACAGCCTCTGACCGGTTGTAAGAAGGAGCTCTGGTTGGTTTAAACACACCACATGTCTTATGTCTCTGGATCACGGGTTAGGAGTTGGCCCATGACCTGTCAGACCAACTGGGATCAAGAGAGCTCAGTTCCAGGTCCCATATTGGAGTTATGGGGGAATGAATGGTTCCAGTGTCTACCTGGACGTGAATTCAAGCAAGAAGTTTGTTCCAGGAGTTGCTGGCAAAGGTACTGCAACTGTGAAAACAAATCCATTTGAGAACGTACCCTCCTCTAGAAAGGCAGAGCTAAAGGATGTCGCATAAGAATCTGAATCTAGGACCAACCCTGTAGCTTACAATGAAACAAGGACTGTTTTGGTCTTGTTCACTCTGTGATTCCTGCTAATCAATGTTTGTCCAATGGGTGAACAGTGAACAGGGAGAAAGAGCAATTTCAGGAAGTAGAAGTTAGTATTGAGTTTATGTAATTCCAGAAAAGACCATTATATTAAAGGCCAAAATGCCATCATTTTTTTGACTTTGAAATCTACTCAAAATAGCAAAATATGGAATTCCCTTATGACTACCTTCGCATGACAAAGGGAGCTAAAAATGGAAAGAAGTAGTAATAAATAACAAATCTGGCCCTGGGATGGATAGGAGGGAGGAAATTCTTCCTCCCTAACGCTAGCATCAAGGGAAGTCTGACTCAGATTTCAGGCATGGGAGCCAATGAGTTCCCACATGCAAGTGTTTTCTTATTTCCTTGGTTCCACAAAGGTTCCATTTAGTTTAGTCACATTTACCTGGACAGAAGCTGTCCAAATTTTGTCCATACTTTGTCCATAGACTCACTGGGTCCTAAAGAGTTTGCAACACACTATTCCAGACTAACATATCTCGTCAACAATCTATGTCGTAATCTACTAACATAGGCTTTATTGAAGGCTATTTGAGGAATCTTAGTTCACATTTAAGAACTAAGTGAGAAGAAGGCAGAATAATAAACATCCCAATCAAGTCTCTTTCATAATTTTATCCAAGGACATTTCTAGTGTGAAAAGAGAGAATTTGTTTTTACAAGTAGAAATAAGGATAGTCTTCATTTGTTCTAGAAGCTCCTTAGTCTCTCATCAGATAATTTACATTAGAAAGTTCATCGTTTCTTCCCTTAAGACTAAAGTTCCTGAGTTTGCTTTCTCTATTCAGTGACTCTCTAGAGCATAGTAGATCCTAGGGCTACAGGAAAGAGAGAAGGAGAAAGAGAAGAATGATGAGAGGAGAGTCCGCAAAGAGGGAAAGGTCTTAATGTCAATGCTCACGCTTGGAAAGCTGAGACACACTGGGTGATGTTATTCGAGACCCTTGGGGATGCTGCTCTAGACTTGCACCCGTAAGAGACTCGCTGAGGGTCTTAGGCACTTCTATAATCCTAAATGTCTATACTGAAGAGACCTGTGAATTATTCCAACACAAAACCACTAACTATTGCTACTCCATTCTTCACTTTGCCCAAGATAAATGCCAAGATGCACCTGTCTTCTGGAAACCTCCCTTGCTTAGCTCCAGAACTTTCTGATCCCAGAAGCTTTGCATCTTCTTCCAAATCTGTGTCAAAACCTAGAAAAACGATCTGGATAGGAACACACAGCAGAGTTAAAATGAATTACCTAGTCTATTTCCACCAAGGGCTGTCTCTAAAGCCTTCTCTCTGTCAAGCTGAATTTGGAATCTGGGGCGTATTTAACTGCTCCTCCTCAATGTTTAGGTTCTAGGCTAGCCCAGAGTAGTGAATAATAAAACCGACTTCAGAAGATTTTCTTACTTCACATGCTGTTACAGAAAAAAGAAATAGTTAAAAATGTATCTTGAATCCTATTGGTCCAAGCAAAGTTCAAGAAAGAATAATAATAGTATGAATAATAGTATGAATAATAGAGTGCATTCACTTACTGTACAAGCATTATGCTAAGTCATTTATGTGAATCATTTCCTTGAGTTTCTCATTTTAACAGTAAAGGCAAAAGGAGTCTCACCAAGAGTCCATGGCTAGTGAGAGTCACAGTTGGGACTAAAACCCAGTTTGCCTGGTTTCAAAGCTCAGGCTGTGCCTACGGTGTGGTTTTCTTGTGGATTCTGCGGAAAACTTCTGCAAACCTAAGGGCTCTTGATGTCACTGGCTTGTTCTTCAGCCCCATCTCCCCAAATGCCCAAGGCTTCAGTTTTTAGGTTTTTTTTTTTTTTTTCTGTGTCAGGTTGTGCTCTTCACCTGTGCATCAGCTGGGAGAGGAAAGTAATTGTCTGAACAGAATCAAAAATGTGTCTCAAACCAAGGAGAAAGGTAGGGGCTTGGAGATGCCTGGTGAGTAGAAATAACAGGAGGCGAGCAGGGAGGCGAGGGTGAGTACTTGAAAAGGTGATGGGAAACAGACACGGGGTTGTGCCCTTCCCTGGAGCCTGGCCCAGTTCCCTTGGTTACTGCCAGGAGAGAGCTAGGGTGGGGGAGGGGCAACATAGGCCACTCTTAGGCTGAGTCTTAGCAACGCTGAGAGTCTGCATCTAATAACAGTTACCCAGATAACTGGTGACAGATTCCCTTCCTTTGGATGTCTCTGATAGTCTGAGCTACGTGACTGTGGACATCCCTGAGGTCGTTCGCATGGGTGGTTATGATTTTAGAAATGTCCCAGATCCTTCTATTTGTAAGCCTTTACTCATGAAGAGATCATATTGCTATTATATACATGGTCTATACTTAGGTCAGATTTTTTATTTTAAAAAGATTTATTTATTTATTTGAAAGGCAGAGTTAGAGCAAGTGAGAGAGAGCAAGCTTCCACTTAGGTGGTTCACACGCCAATGTGAACCAATCCACAATGGTCTAGGCTGGGTTGGCTGAAGTCTGAAGCCAGGGACTCAGCCCGTGTCTCCCATGTGATGGTAGGAACTCAATTACTAGAGCCTCAAAGGCTCTGCATTAGCAGGAACCTGGTGTCTGGAGCTGGCTATTGAACTTAGGTATTCAGATGTGGGATGTATATGCTTTAAATTGCCCCTCAACTGTTAGGCTAAATGCCCACTGACATTCACTTTTAATGAAACAAGCCCATTTTGAACATTTCTCCATTATTTGTATTAAACTGAGTCAAAGGTAAGGCAAAGCAATGCTCAGAAACAATTGCACTGAAATGGCTTAAGTTGCTTCAGTATCTTGATGCAATCGAATTCTTTCGATAGAAATAGAAAGACTTGGGGTTTAGTTATCCAGTGACTTTTATAATTAAGGACTGTGATATGCAGAGAGGTCACATATCTGGTAAACCCTGAACTCTGTGTTCACATGTTTGGCATGTAATTTTATGCTGGACTGCTTTGGGAGTGTGTGAATTCACAGATGCCCATGTGTGAGCAAACAAAGAACTAAATGTAATGACATAAAAGCTAAACCTTCACCTATCGGAGAAATCACTGAATATTTAAAAATTAATTTTAAAGTGGGCCTATGACCTTGGACAAATTATTTAGTGTGCTTGGATATTAGAGTCCTTATTTTCAAACATTGAAATGTTTTTAGTTAAATAATTTTGTTTTCATTTTATTTGAAAGGCAAAAGAACGACAGAGAGACTCATGCAGAGAGATCTTGCATCTTCTGGTTCACTCTCCAAACACCCACAATGGATGAGGCCGGGCCAGGTGGAAGCCAGGAGCTAGGAACTCAGTCTGGGTCTCCTAAGTGGGTGCCAGGGCCCTGTGTGCTTCAGCCATCACCTGCTGTCTCCCAGGTTGCATCTCTGCAGGAAACTGGATTGCAAGTGGAGGAGCCAGGACTCGAACCAGATACTCCACTATGAAATGCAGACATCCCAAGCAGTGATTTAATTGCTGTGTAGCATCTACTCCAAAATTGCAATCTTAATACCTCTGATTATTGTTGTAAGGATTAGAGATAACATGCATTTAAATGTCCCTATCGTAATACTTGCAATTTGATAAGTGATCAGAATGGTTGCCATTATTAATCTCCAAAGCTAATTATCTTCAAACAAGTTTTACCTCAATATGATTACCTCCCTAGTGGTTTCAGAAATAACAATAGGAGCTAAAATTTAGTGTCTTCTTGCCTTATGCCAAGGAGTTTTTCAGCCGATGTCATTTCTCATATTCTTCCCAGGAAACAGGTGAGGTCAGAAGCTCTATCACTCTCATGTTAGAGACTGAGGGGGAGAAGTTAATAGAATCATCTGTTTCAGAAATGAATGTTGTACATGGCCTGAATGGGAATGGGAACACGAATCAACCGACATTAGCCTGCTATAGAAATTCATCTATCACATATGGAGGTCTTCAAACAGTTCATGAAAAATGTATACTATGGAAAAACTATACAGGCTTCAAAAGTTTTGGCGTGAAAATAACTCCTCTTCTAATTCCATTGTCCAAGAATGTTTTGAGGTATCACTGGCGTGTTTCTCACGAAATTTCCCCTTTGGCAGCACATCAGAGAAGGTGCACAGCTGTGTAAATGGCTACTGCTTGCCTTGGCAAGAATTTACAGGCTCTCAAAGCCTAATTCAGAGGAAGATCACCAGGCCAAAGCAGTTTCTCTTGCCGGTGTGTTTCCTGCATCATAGAGAAAGGAGTCAGGAGTTCAGCCTTCCTCATGTTCTGTGGAGCTATCCCACAGCAATCATGTTGATGGTCTCCTTGCCTTTAGGCAAAGGATGATGGGAACCATTCAAGTTTTACACCACTGAGTCATTCCAAAGAACAGGACAGACAGAGTGAGTGCTGGTACTCATGGATCCGTCACTCCAGTTGAGAGACCAGTTAACAATGATGACAGGGGCTGGTGCTGTGGCATAGCAGATAAAGCTGCCACCTGTAGTGCCAGCATCTCATATGGGGTGCCAGTTCGAGTCCCGGCTGCTCCACTTCTGATTCAGCTCTCTGCTATGGCCTGGGAAAGCAGTAGAAGATGGCCCAAGTCCTTGGGCCCCCGCGTCTGCCTGGGAGACCCAGAAGAACGACCTGGCTCTTGGCTTCGGATCGGCACTGCTCCAGCTCTTGTGGCCATTTGGGGAGTGAACCAGCGGATGGAAGACCTCTCTCTCTCTCTCTCTCTCTCTCTCTCTCTCTCTCTCCCCTCTCTGTCTCTCTTCCCTCTCCCCCTCCCTCTCTCTCTGTAACTCTGACTTTCAAATAAATAAATAAGGGCTTGTTGACTGGGGATGGGAAGAGCTTCAAGTTCTATTATATTATTTTTTCCTTGGGAATTTCTCTTCAATTTTTAATTTCAATTAAAAAAACTAAGAGAAGATGCAAGTACTACAGTTCTTCATTTGGCCAGCTTCTCATTTTGAATATTTCTAGGAATGCGTGGGCTCCCTGTATTTGGTGATGTGGATGACACAACAAATTGATCTGAACTGTAAAATTCAACAGAAAAATGCAAGCTTGATTTTTGAAATATGTCAGCTTTTTTAATTTGTGTAAAAATACCGCATGTAGCAAAAAAAAATGTGACTACTTTATTTTGTATGTTTGAGTTACCACTATTAACCTAACTGCTTGTATAGGTCTGTTGACAGTGGTACTGGATTTGAAGAAGAGTGTATGGGGTTTTGGTCATGAAATGGGAATGTGGAATGGCTTATTTGAATAGAACCCTGAGAAAGAAATGTGTGGTGATGGCTAAGGTGTGCCTTCCCGTCAGACCCAGGCTTCTCAAACCGGGCTCGAGCAGTGAAGGCACGAGAATGGATGTTTCTTCCTGCAACATTTGCTCCCAACAAGACTACCGAATAATAGCACTTTGTGCTCATGTTAAAACAAAGGAGGGTGTATTATGGGATAGAATGCCAAATCCACCAGGATACTAAAGGTAACACATGGAACTTCAAAGGACTTCTGTTCTTGTCACTACTGGGTACTCTTCCTCTGCTCCATTTCCAAGCCCCTCACCCAGACTCAAGGATTCAGTTCGTAGCCATTTTCACTGGAAGACTTTATTTGGTAAAAAATTTGTAGAGACTTTGGCGATTTTACCCATGATCCTGTAAGTCACTTGAAGGTAATGTGGTCTTTAAAAATAGCACCCTTGGGGCTGGGAAAAATCACCTCCTGTGACACTGGCATCCTGTATGGGTGCCGGTTTGCACGCCAGATGCTCCATTCCAATCCAGCTCCCTGCTGACGGCCTAGAGAAACAGTGGATGATGGCCAAAATGTCTGGGTCCCTGCCACCCATGTGGGAGACTTGGGTGAAGCGCCTGGCTCCTGGCTTCGACTCGGCCAGTCCAGGCCATTGTGGCCATCTGGGGAGTGAACCAGCAGATGGATGAGTTCTCTTTCTCCTGTTTTCTGTAACTCTGACTTTCAAATACATAAATCTTATTAAAAATTTAGTAAACTGGGATGAGTGCTTGATGCAGTGGTTAAGTCATGCTGGGGCCACTTCTATCCCATGTCAGAGTACCTGGTTTGAGTCCGGTTCTTCTGCTTCTACCCAACACCTTACTAGTGCACTCCCTGGGCGGCAGCAGATCATGACTCAAGTACTTGGATCCTTGCTCCTATGAGTTCTCCAGACTGAAGATAATCTCTGTCTGTTTCTTTCCCTCTATCTGCATTTTAGATAGTGGAAATAAAAAAAATAAATTGACGGGCCGACGGCGTGGCTCACTTGGTTAATCCTCCGCCTGTGGTGCCGGCATCCCATGTGGGCGCTGGATTCTAGTCCCAGTTGCTCCTCTTCCAGGCCAGCTCTCTGCTGTGGCCCAGGAGGGCAGTGGAGGATGGCCCAAGTGCTTGGGCCCTGCACCTGCATGGGAGACCAGGAAGAAGCACCTGGCTCCTGGCTTCGGATCAGCGCAGCACGCCGGCCGTATTGGCCATTTGTGGGGTGAACCAACAGAAGGAAGACCCTTCTCTCTGTCTCTCTCTCACTGTCTATAACTCTGTCAAATAAATTAAAAAAATTTGATGTCCTTATATCCTTATATAATTAATCTGTTTTATAGAATCCCCTGGCCCAAATATAGATTAGTTTTACATTTAGCTACTGGATTGCAAGGGTTTTGCTCCCTGCAGGCCTCAGACTGACTTCTTGGTTGTTCTGGGAGCCAGCCTGTACTTTCCCCCCGAACCTCTTAACAATGCAGCTAACTGCTGTGCAGTGTGAACAGGATATTGATGTCCCTGTCACCTGCAAAGCTGCAGAGAGCACACAAAGGTGGTTAATAGGAGTGTCTTCTGCTTGTACTCGCTTTCCTTGATGTCAATAAATCCCGCTCTGTCCCTCGAAGCCACCAACACCTATCGGGAACTCATTCTTCTGAATCCGTGCCCAGAGATGGGGGAACAAGTATTTGTTTTAAATATAAAAATAAAACTGGTAGAATCAGAGAGCTCTTCTTTGCCTGTCTTGGTGCCTCTGGGGTGTTTACACTTGTATCAGAGATTTGGGAGGAGGGCAAGTAATTTTTGGTCCTGACTTTCTCAGAAAGCTTGGGGATGTCAGTTCCATCAGGGTGGTTTTGCATTTTTGACCTACTGCTTAAAATCCACATTAAAAAATCATGTAGACTTCCAGTGACCATGGGATGAGTGCACTCGTGGTGTAGCCTTGCACGGGCTTTCCCCTGAGTAGCATTGTGTGAGCCACTCTAGGACTGATAATGACCTCAAAAGAACTTTCTTGGGCAATGTCTTCATTATCTGGCATTATAGTACATTAATCAGTGCTTCTCATGAGCGCTCTGGGAAGAAAGCAGGTGTCACACTGGGAGAACACTTGTAATAGCAGGCTTTGCATACTCACTCCATTGCCAAACACTTCTTAATGACTTATAATGGACATTTCTTGAAACCATTATCAAAAACGGCAAAACAAATACAGTGGAACCAGTTTATAAATGTCTTAGTGCTTACATTAAGTGAGTTGAATTATTTTCCTTGAAATACATAATTTCACGGAGCAAAATTCTGACATAACTTAATTTCATTACTTTTTTTACTTGAAGTATCCACTGTGTGACTTAATAAGATTATAAAATAAATGATCCTATAGTCTGGGGGCTTGTTTTCAAAATATTTTTTTGATGGCTGCCGCTAAGTATTAATCATCGCTCCAGCCTTCACTGCCTCTACCGAGTATTCAATGCAAATATTCTAGTATCTCCCTATTAGTCACCATTTTTCTTTTGCTGCCTGGAGCCACATCTTCAGCTATCGCTTTTATTTCCCTTCTCTGAGATCAATCAACCAGCAAGTATTTGTTATATTGTGCTGTAGCAGGCTTTGCAGGAATTAGGCTGTAATTCCTTAAGGAATGGGAAGGATTTCAGTCCAAATTGCTTTGCATAGCAACTAATATAGATGTGTCTCATGCCAAAAAGCACTTAATGGTTTTGATGACAATAATAAATATATACCTTAGAAGAGGAGGGGATCTTTGCATTCTTTCTTTTAAACACAGCTGCACAGAAAGAAATTATGAACATACTTTTACTATTAAAATTTGTATTTTTTTTACAAAATAATTTATTTTCATTTCGTTTGAAGGGCAGCCACACACACACACACATAAAGATTTCCCATGTACTGGGTCACTTCCCTAGTTACCCACTACAGTTAGGGCTGAGCCAGGCTGCAGCCAAGAGCCCAGGACCTCTTCTGGGTCTCTCACGTGGGTGGCAGGTGCCTAAGTATGTGAGCCATTGTCTGCTACCTTCCAGGGTGTGTAGTGGCAGGAAGCTGGATCAGAAGCAGAGGGGCCAAGGCTCAAACTGCGCACTGTATTAGGGGATGCAGATGTCCCAAGCGGCCTCCGAGGTGCTGTGCCAAACACCTGTCCCAGTTTTTTGTTTCACCATGAGTCATTTCCCAGCGTTTGCTTCTTTCCATGAACCAAACCCAATTCCCTTAAGGTATTCTCAAGGCCTTATTTTCAAGGTTACAAATCACTCACTTTCATCATTGTATCATATTGATGGAGTACTTACCATATGGAATAAAATATAGAATTCTGTGACGGATACTTTGTAACAGAAATGATATTCTGGGCCATTGCTTGTGAGGATTGAAAATAGTAAGATTCATACAAGGGGACTTCATCTTCGCACAGTTTGTGGATAAATGGAATCAAAAGATGAGTTTATTTTGGGGTGAACAATTTTTAGAAATCCATGCATTGCTTTTTTCCACAATACACATTTCCATGAACTTTCTGAAGACTTCTTGTGCATCCCCGAAGGTTTCTGTTTCGGCTCCCTGTAGTTTCATCCTCTGTTTTTCAGCACAAGCTTGACTTACTTCAGGATCTCCCCTTTCCTCCACCCTTAATTCCAGAAAATATCCCACGTAGACTGGGGAAGAACCATCTCCGTCCCCTCCGTCATCCTGCAAGAAGTCCTGCTGTCCTGCGTCTCTGTCCTGTATGTGTACACCAGTGGCCATCACTAAGATACCAGCCAGGGCCACCTGATTTTTCCTTACCCTGAAATAAAGAAGCCGCCTTGGACAGTAAGGATCTAACAACTGAGTTAGTGGTTCTAGTTAAAGCAGCTTCTAGAAACAATTTGAATGCATTTTGGTATTCCAAAGGAGTCAATAAAAATATCTGGACTCCTGACTAATGTTCTTAGAATGAAGTTGGATGGTGAGGGGTGAACAGCATTGTGGTGTGGCAGATTAAGCCATCTTCAACATCAGCACCACATATGAGCGCTGGTTCAAGTCCTGGCTGCTCCACTTTAGATCCAGCTCCTTGCTAATGCACCTGGGAAGCTACTGGAAGATGACCTGGGCTCCTGCCACCCTTGTGGGAGATCCAGATAGGGTTCTTGGCTCCTGGCTTTGGCCTGGCCCAGTCTTGGCCATTGGCATTTGGGAAGAGAATTAGAGGATGGAAGAGCTCTCTCTTTCCCTGTTACTCTGCCTTTCAGATAAATAAATTCTTTTTAAAAATGAGAGGGGAACCACAGAAATTTTGTGAGGTTCCCAAAAGTGTCTCTGATGACATGGGTCTAATCTGTTGCATGAACAAATGCTTTGCTATTTATTGGAATAAGTTATGCTCAGCAGTGTAGAATAACCTAGAAGGACCATGGGCTGAATTTGGGCTCTCATTCCTCCAAGCCCCAGCCTAGGGTGTGATGCAGCAATGTGCACGGATGGTCACGAGTATGGGACAGGATTCCAGCTCCACAGCTTATGTGTGCCGGATGTGACCCGAGCATATTTCTAGCTGTACTGTGTCGTCTCCATTTCCCACACTTACCTCACAGTGCCCCAGGACTAGTCCTGTTGTAGATGAGGGTACTTCACAAAGTTTGTGGATACATGGAATTCAGCAGTTCAGTTTAGGAGTGGGCATTTGGCATAGCCATGAAGATACTTCCTGTTATACCTGCATCCCACACCAGGGGGCTTAGATTTGAGTCCCTGCTTTGCTTCTGGTTCCAGGTTCCTGCTAATGCACCTGCTGGGATGTAGCAGTTGATGATTCAAGTGCCTGTGTCCCTGATACCCTCATAGCAGACCTGGATTGAGTTCTTGGCTCCTGGCTTTAGCCTGACCCTACCCAAAGTACGGTAGGCATTTGGGGAAGTGAATCAGTAGATAGGAAATTTCTCTATTTCTCTCTCAAATAAATAACCAAGCAAATTCAAAATTCTAAACCTTTAAAAACAGAGATAAGTTAATTTTGGTGCAAAAAATTAAAATGTATACATAGTTTTTTCCCCCCATAATATACATTCTTCATGAATGTTTTGAAGACCCCCTTCTTGTATGCAAAAATTTTAAAAACCCAAATAAAACCCAAATAAATTTTTAAAACCCAAATAAAATCATCATTGAATTCCATTTTCCATGAGCCCTTTGAAGTCCTCTTGTATATGTGAAAACCCTGTTCACAGTCCTAAAGCTTGAGCAGTACTCCATCAACTCCACACTGACTGTATCATCATCTTGTGTACCTAATGAAAGTACACGGCCTAGAACTATCTCCTAGCGCTGATTTTCACAAAGCTAGCTTTATTCCATGGTGAGGTTGACATCACTTCAACAATCTACCCAGCTTCCTAAAAGTAGCCTGGTCTGAATTTTGTTTTTCTCCTATGCTGGAGTTAACCAAGCAAGAAAACTGTAGAAGTTACCATTCATAGTACTTCTAAAAGGAATTTGACTTCAGATTTCTAAATATCCAGATTTCTCAAGATATCTGAACTCTATGATTTCTTTCTAATGATTCACTATAAGTTATCAAGAACATTTTTTGCCCCTAGGTGAAAGATTTGTCATGTTAAGTCATGATCTACAGCAAGTGGAAGCCAAGGCCAAGAGGTGAGCTCATAGAGTTACTCTGTCATGGGGTGGAGATGGGCTGAAGCTTGCCAATGCTTGGCAGGGTGGGAGAAAAGCCAGGCTCAAGTGGCAAGAAAAATTTCTTTCACACCTAACTTGGACTTGCTAAAGAATGAGAAGCGTGTGAAGAATTCCTTTATCTCACTGTGCTGTGATAACAAGACCAGGTGTGATGGAGATGTTCCAATGGCACACACCACTTAATTCAGTCTAGCCTCAAATACAGTAGAAATTTGTAATCGAAATAAAACTTTTAAAATGTGCAACTGAATTTTTTTATCAGGGTTTCTCAGTTCCATCTCTTGCTTGGAAAACCTGAAATGTGCCTTTTGGACCTGAAATTTTAAGTTAAATGGGATTTTGAGGAGTGTGTAATTGGAGCTTTGACAAATGGCTAACAACACGCATGTCACATACCTCCTGTCTATCCTATTTTGGGTCTTAGCAAGAAAACAAGAAAACTGAAGAAATGATGATGATCCTTAAGAGAAGATACTTCGTAATGTTTAAATTCTAAAATTTTCCACGGACTGCAATTAATCTGACATAGACACTGTTTCAAGTGTTTTGTAGAGTACTCAGGAAACTAAAGAAAATTATTCTTTGGAAGTTTTATTTTTCTTGTGAGATACACAGGGCTGGTTAACATTTTGTCATGATTTCTAGGTCATGTCATCTTGTTATCCACTATGGCCAAGCTCTTCCTTAAAACATGAGGAAACTATGATTTTTTTCCCCTCTTGCTTGTAGTTCTCTTATTTTGATAGGCAAGCTAGATCCCAGGAGGCAATCTCTTTAGTCTATGCAAGGTTCTTTTGAAACAAAGTTCCCCATAATGTATGTGGGTATGCACGTATGGTGTGTGTTTCAAACTGCCTCCCACGTAGAAAGAATTCTGGACTCTTCCTTGCTTTTTTGGCCACTGGAAAACATTCCGTGCCCCAGGCAGACTTTGCATAGAATATTCCAGAAGAAATTCCATTGGGCCACACTGAACTTGCTAGCCACATAAGAAAACTGCAAGATCAGGGTAAGAAGAAGGGACGGGGAGGAGATCTGATGTGTGTGACAAAGCCCCAGACAACTGAAACTCTTTGTGATGGCAATGTTTACCTCTGAGACTGTCAAAATAATGGAGAAATGTATTTACAGAGGAGCGTTTCTTCTGTGCGTTTTAGGATGCACTTTTATTTTTTTCTGCTGGAGAATACTTGTTTAAGAAAAAAATATTTCTTAAAGGAAATTGCATTTTGATGTTTGCTCTCTAGGAGAACATAATTATCATCTCAGAAAAACTGAAAGATAGGAACACTCTAAATCCCCTCACCTCAATTCAATATTGTTGGCATTTGCCACAAGTACTTCACCTATCTCTTTATATATGCACACGTCCTGCCTTGCCCACCCTGAAACCATTTGAAAGTAGGAGGTGGCTCTGTGGCATAGTGGGTAAAGCCACCACCTGCAGTGCTGGCATCCGATAGTGTTGCTGGTTCGAGTCCTGGCTGCTCCACTTCCAAACCAGTTCTTTGTTATGGCCTGGGAAAGCAGTAGAGGATGACCCAAGTCCTTGGGCTCCTGCACCCTCGTGGGAGACCCAGAAGAAGCTCCTGGCTCCTGGCTTCGGATCGGCCCGACTTTGGATGTTGTGGCCATTTGGGGAGTGAGCCAGTGGATGAAAGGTCTCTCTCTCTCTCTCTGCTTTTCAGATAAATAAATAAATCTTTTTCTTTTTTAAAGAAAGAAAGCAAACTGTAGACATGGTGACATATTACCAATAAATATTTTCACAGCATCTCCTAAGAATAAGGGCATTATTTTATACAACCACAGAGATGTTATAGTCAAGAAAAGTAACATTTATTTCCTAATTTTTTTTTTTATTTTTTGACAGGCAGAGTGGACAGTGAGAGAGAGAGACAGAGAGAAAGGTCTTCCTTTGCCGTTGGTTCACCCTCCAATGGCTGCCGCGGTCAGCGCGCTGCGACCGGCGCACCTCACTCATCCGATGGCAGGAGCCAGGTGCTAGGTGCTTTTTCCTGGTCTCCCATGGGGTGCAGGGCCCAAGCACTTGGGCCATCCTCCACTGCCCTCCTGGGCCACACAGCAGAGGGCTGGCCTGGAAGAGGGGCAACCGGGACAGAATCCAGCGCCCCGACCGGGACTAGAACCCGGTGTGCCAGCGCCGCAAGGCGGAGGATTAGCCTGTTAAGCCACGGCGCCGGCCTATTTCCTAATATCTTATGAACTATCTCATATTAAAATGTCCTCAATTTCCTGCAAAGTATCTTTAATAGCTTCTTGATTTTTTCATTTATTTTGAGAAATCTGGATCTAATGAGGTTGAAACACAACATTTAGTATAAAGCGGTCTTTTAGACATTTTTCTTTCTTTTTGAAAAGGTTACTTGAGAGGCAGAGAGAGAAAGTGAGAAATATCTGATCGGTTGGTTCACTCCTCAAATGCCTACAGTGGTTGGGGGTTGATTAGGACCAAACTGGGAGCCAGGATTCAGAGACTCCATCCAGGTCTCCCACGTAGGTGGCAAGGACCCCATTATTTGAGCCATCACCTCTGGCTCCCAGGCTCTGCATTGGCAGGAAGCTAAAGGCAGGAGCTGGAGGCTGGTATCATACACAGGCACCCTGACGTGAGACATGGGTGTCTTGCTCATCAGGCTAACTGCCCCCTCTTCTCATCACCTTTCTTTCTCTCCTCTTTATCTTGAGTTCAGGCAAGTTTTCTTGGAGAACGTATCGTGTGCTGGAGCCAGTGGTGATTCTTTGGATAATGGAGAGTTAAAAAAAAAAACTCTAAGAAGTTGATTTGGTAAATTAGTCAAGAGATGGTGATCAAAGTGAGGTCAGATGAACATAGAAACCCTAGGAGATTCAGATTAGACAGGAGGAATTTGGCAGAAAATGTACAATATTTTGGGATCATAATGTTGCCAAGTTTACTGGTTTCTAAATATTCTAAAATTTTTAAAAAGGGAACTAATTTCTTTAACAGGTCATCATTCCTCAGTGGCTATGTTTAGCAAATGATTGGGAATGTCGGTTTAGGGCTTGGAAGGGAGATCACTGTTAAAAGAAATACAATTATCTGCCAGATAGTGTGGATGGGAGTTTGTGGGTACAAAGAACTTGACCTTTTTGAAATATATGTATAAATTCACATGGCTTTTTTTGGAAAAAATATACATAAGAAGTCAAAAGTGAGAAAAATTGTCATCTTGTGATAATGGTTTATTTTATTGTGCTTGAAACTCACTCCTGTTCAAACCTGAAACTTTATATGATTACATGTGTGTGAATATGAGCACATGTGCGTGAGTGTGCATTATATACACAACAACTTTATATCTGAACAACCACAACATTGTTGTTATAATTACCAATAATCTCTCTCTTTTATATCAGGTGTTTTATGTTGAAGGGAAGGGCTGGAGGGTTTGTAGATGATGTTGACAATATTCAAATAATCCCTTTATTTTCCTTTTTTCACTTATCCAGGGAATTAAGCACCTACAGTGTGTGAAGTGATCCACTAGGGGCATGTCTGTGCCCTAACCACTCAGATACATTCAGTGTTCTCTTCTTTGCAACTTAAAAATGTATTTATTTATTTATTTGAAAGACAGAGAGACACTCAGAAAGAAAGCTCCCCTGTGTTGCTTCACTCCCCAAACATCTACAGCAACCCCAGAGTACAGCTAAAGCTAGGAGCCAGTAACTCAGTCCAGGCCTCCATGTGGATAGCAATAATCCACTGCTGCTGCCTCCCTGGGTGGCATATTAGCAGGAAGCTGAAGTCGGAGCAGAGCCATGTGCTAAACCCAGGCCCTCCTGTAGGGGGTGTAGGTATCTTAACCAGTGTCTTAATCACTAGATCACTGCCTGCCCATGCACTACCCAATTGCTGTGTCTCATGAACCAGATCAACTAACATCAACCAGTCTGGTCTCATCTCGAGGCATTTTGTACTAGTTATTTTTTCCTGGGTGTAGGAAGTTGACCATAGCCAGAGAAAATGCACTCACGGAGATGGGATGTAACAGAAAGAAAAAAAAGAATGTGCATCAGGCATCTCTCCCACATGAGTAGAAGCAACGTTAGCAAAAGTCACTGACGCATATACCGGTGCACTGGCTCACTTAATCCTCACAGATGCAATAGTTTTGTTATTATTCTCACTTTACAAGTGCAGCTGTAGTTTAGAAGGTCTGAGTGACTTTCCTAAGATCAAACCACCATTGGGTTACAAAGCTGAATGTCTAATTTGGGTTTATTTACTTCCAAAGCACATCATCTTGACTGTTCTACATGTATGTATCCAGTCCTTACGTGATTCTGCAACATATTTATAAGATGAAATCTTGCCAAAGTACAACTAGTTCCTTGCCCACAAAACCAGGAAAAAAAATAATGGTTCAAGCACAGTATATCATAAGGAAAGTAGTTTTAATTTAGTTGAATAGCTGTTAATGTCACCCAGCATCTTAGCTGGGTTCACTAGTGAATTAAGGAACTGGTAAATTTGTCTATGCTGCAGGGGGCTCCAATTGAGAAAAGGAAACAAAGTTGCTAAGCCTTCGCTCTACAAGGCCGCTAAGCCTTTGCTGGAGTTTGCCGCACTTCCGTATCCCAGTGACTCAGCGTTTCCAACAATCCAAGATGGCCCCCGGGGGAGGTACCTAGCCTGACAGGAGACCTCCGTACTGGTGAACAGTATGTGTCCTCGGCTGTGATTGGCTCTTGAGGGCATGCCCGCCCTGGACAGCCCCCTTTCTGTGTCTATAAAAGCTCTTCCCCTCCCAATAAAGAACCCAGCTGTGCTCTGGGCATTGACTGTTCTCCTGGCTTTGGTGTGGTTCCTTTGCCGCCAACCTCCCCAGGCTGGCCCTGAGGAGCTCTATCGGACGTGCTGCCCCTGCAGCACTAGGCTTATTCCTAAACATGGTCTAATATCTACCCTAAAGGACCCATAAAACCAGAGGGAAAAGGTAGGGGAAGATACAAATAATTGTTGGACTAAAGAGAGAGTCAAAAAATAAAAATAGCTAGACAGTAAAAGCATTGTGCTCTTGTAAACTTTCATTAATTTATTGAAAATATATTTATTGAGTGCCAGATATTTTTCAAAATGCTGGTCATATGGCCTCTTGTCTTAATAGACAATGATACAGCAATGTGTGTATGCATGTGTATGTGTATGTATGCCTCTGTGTGTGCAATGTATCAGTGAGAAATTCTGCAAAAAAATTAAGCAGGGTAAGTGGAGAGCAATTCCTTTTATATAACATGGTTAGGGAAGAACTTGTGGCTAACACGATGCTTGAACAGTACCATGGGTGTTGTGGGGGAGGTATACATGCTAGGAAGTGGCAACAGCAGGATCAAAATCACTAAAGGGGAAATTTTCTTTCAAGGAATGGCACAGACCAAAATGGGTAGAAGAGAGATAGTAGTTAAAGTGCATGTTAGAGGATTTGAGTTACCAGTACATTAACTGTTAGATCACTGTACACTGTATAGACAATGTGAGTTGTTAGGAAATAATTACAGAACTGTAATCTGAATTTTTAGGTGGGGAGAATAAGTATAATTTTATTTAATAATTTTACAAAATAAGATATTTTTTATTTACTATATTTAAAATTCAAAAGCAATGGCAAGAAACAACTAATTGAGAACAAGGGAAAGGTCTTGATTTGGTGCAGGAAAAAAAAAATTTGAAAGACAAACAAATGTCCCAGAAATATTTTGGAGGGGGTGTGGGGCAATGCCATTTTCACTACTGACGTTGATGAGACTGTTCCACAGAAGAACAATATTAAATCAAAGGGAAATAGAGAATATCTGTAGACATGCAAAAATAATTCCAGATAATATAAAAAAGGAATAATTTAAAAATAGTATGGGGGGGGAAACTGGAAATTGCAGAAGTCAGATGCACTGCTGACAATCTCAAAGGCTTTAAATGAGTGACTGGCTTTCTGCTTTCAGGCAGGATTCTGTGTGGATCATGAGAATTTTCCTCTTTATCTCGGTCAGTCTTGGATGCCTGTGTGAATTACAGCTGATAGTAAAAAAAATTTATTTGTGGTTCACTTTCCTGTGACTACTTGTAGATGTCCCTGCAAAAATATCCCCACCACTGGCCTGTCCCCTCCCCAACACTGTTTTTCTGGAAGAGTGAAGGAAACAATCCTTAGAAACACCGACTAATGTTCCCCAGGAATTGAAAGGAGAGGGAAAGGTGGAGAAGGAAGACAATTTTTGTTGTACAGATTATATCTGTGCAACCATCCCCTGGGGATGGCCAGGTTAAGAGTCAGCTTGGTGAAGCAGAAAGAATTCTGGGACAGTCGCCACGATCTCAGTGCGACTCCCATGACTATTGTTGTCGGCAAAGGAGATTTTTGCAGATGATTAATTAAGGTTATTCATCAGGTGTCCTTAAGACAGAGAGATCATCTGGGGTAACCGAGCTTCATCAGAGTCCACGTGATAGGCAGAATTTTCTCCAGTTGGTGGGAGAGGAGGAATCAGAGATTTGATGATGATAGGAACTTGATGGGAAGGGAGTTCTCCATGCTGGATTTTGAAGAAGGAAGGGACCACGTGTTAAGGACTGGCAGTGGTCTCTGGAAGCCAGGGATGATCTTTGGCTGCCAGCCGGAAAGGACAGTACTGTGTTTGTCAGCACTACAACCATAAGGAACCGATGACCCCAAAATGAAGAAAAAGTATTTGAAAGTGTAACTAGTTTTTTTTTTTTTTTGACAGGCAGAGTGGACAGTGAAAGAGAGAGACAGAGAGAAAGGTCTTCCTTTTACAGTTGGTTCACCCTCCAATGGCCGCTGTGGCCAGCGTACCATGCTGATCCGAAGCCAGGAGCCAGGTGCTTCCTGCTGGTCTCCCATGCAGGTGCAGGGCCCAAACACTTGGGCCATCCTCCTCTGCACTCTTGGGCCACAGCAGAGAGCTGGACTGGAAGAGGGGCAACTGGGACAGAATCTGGTGCCCCAACCGGGACTAGAACCCGGGGTGCTGGCATCACAGGCAGAGAATTAGTCTCTTGAGCCGTGATGCCGGCTGAAAGTGTAACTAGTTTTTAGAACAGTAATAGAAAACTAATAGACATTTGCAATTATCTTTATATAAAGAAGATCGATTCAATATATACTATGTAAAGATTTCACCAGTTTGCACCCACTCAGATAATTGCAAATGATTAAAAAATCTTGGTGTTAAACTGGAAATTGCATAGACAATTAATTTTTTTTTAAAAAAAATCATGTAGGATCTCTGTCCTTAATGTGCTGTACATTGTGAATTAATACTATAACTAGTACTCCAACAGTATTATCATTTTGTGTCTCTATGCGAGGGCAAACCGTTGAAATCTTTACGTAATATGTACTAAATTGATCTTCTGTGTATAAAGAGAATTGAAAATGAATCTTGATGTGGGCGGAGGGGGGGAGGGAGCGGGAGAGGGGAGGGTAGGGGGAGGGAGGGAGGTTGTGTGTGGGGGAGCCATTGTGATCCATAAGCTGTTCTTTGGAAATTTATATTCTTTAAATAAAAGCTTTATATATATATAAAAAAAGAAAACTAATAGACAATACTAAAACAAGTTAAACTGTCATTCATTTCACCCTCTCTTTTATTTTCTTGCTTAGAATAGTTATCGTTGAGCATTTTAGTTCTAAATGGAAACAACTAATTTCTTCTTGTTATAATCATTTTAAGACACAGAGCTCCTGGTTCAGTACAGGTGGCACCTCAGTCCATAGGCTATTATGATACAGTGTGGGTAGGTGCTGAGACAGGGAAGAAAGAGCTATGGAACATGTAGACAGAGTCAATATGAAATCATATATTTATATAGAATTAGAAATAAAATCACAACATCAAATCCTGTATCCCAGTCACAATTTATACTTCTAGTGCCAAGGGTGCAGACAACCCAGATTCAAGGACTGGGGAATAAACTCCATCTGTTGATGGCTGAGTGATGTGTGTATCAGGGAGGGAGGGAATTGATGATGGTTGTCTTTGGAGTTTATCCTACTACCATTTCTCTGTTGTTGTTGCTGTTGTTGCAACCAAATTTTGATGAGTTATTATAATGATTTTAATGTCCACACAGATGATATTTTTTTTCAAATCCATTCTGCATTGTATTGAATCTGGAACAGCAGTTAAAACACTGATGCCTACATCTCACATCAAAGTGCCTGGGTTTGAGTCCTTCCTACGCTCTGATCTGGATTCCTGCTGAGAGGTGTTAGTAATGGCTCAAGTACTTGGGTTCCCACTCCCACATGAGGGACTTGGGTTGAGTTGCTGCTTCCAGCTTTGACTTGGCTCAGGCTCTTGTAGACATTTGGGGAGGGAACCAGCAGATGGAAGATTCTCTCTCTTTTTCTCTCTGTATCTCTCTTTCAAATAAAATGAAAGTAAATAACAAAAATTTAAAAATAGGTCTTGTAAAACTAAAGGACATGGAATGAATCTTTCTTGTATGTTAGTTGCTGAATTCTGTTTGCTAAGGCTTTATGTAAGACTTTCACATTTGTGTCTCAAAAATGAGATTTTCCCATAGATTTTCTTTCAATACACTTCTGTTAGGCTTTTGTGTTAGTGTTATACTTATTTCATGAAAGTATTTGTGACTTTTACTTTTTTTATGATGCTTTGGGGCAGTTCAGATATAATGGGATTGATGTGGTAGGATTTTCCTCCAAAGTTATTTGGGTCTGGATCTTTCATTTGTAGGATTTCCCCACAAAACCCTCTGTGCCTGAGACTTTGTTTTATTTTTTGACAGTTAAATTTTTTGCTATGAGATATTTATTTTATCCTAGTTTCTACTTGTCAGTCCTGGAAGGCAATTTTTTAATTTTAATTTTAACCCGATATATACAATTAAATATATTTATGGGGTCTGATGTGAAGTTTTGAAATATGTATACATTGTATAATGTTCACTCAGGGTAAACACATCTATCATTTCTATATGGTTCAAGGTTTTGAAATGCTTTCTTCTAGTTTTTAAGCCAATATGTAATGCATTAACATTACGTGTATCACCAGCACTGCTTTCTCTCACCTGCCTATAACTTAGGGCCTCTTAAGTGGCCTGGTACTCCTCCTCCCTCTGGTATCACTCTGCTATTCTCAACTTCTATGAGGGTTACTCCTTAACAACTTCTCGTGTTTCTTCCCTAGAAATCTTTCTGCTTGAATTTTTAAATCTCCCTCCACTTGATCTACTTCAGAGTGAGAAAAGCGAACTAAAATTTCCTTTTACCAATGCATTCCTGTCTATCTTTTATATTCTCTGGGTTTGCTTTCTTTTTGGAAGGCATAGAGAGAGAGAGGGAGACACCTGTATTACTACATTTGTTAGTCTTTTGACTTGCAGTTTTCATGGAGAAGGCAATTAGTGTATATATTCTTTTTTTTGAAAAGATTTATTTATTTGAGTTAGAGTTACATATGTACATATACATATATATATATATATATATATATATATATATATATATATGGAGAGAGAGAGAGAGAGAGAGAGGTCTTCCATTCCATTGGTTCACTCCCCAGATGGCTGCAACTGCTGGAGCTGGGCTGAACTAAAGCCAGGAGCCAGGAGCTTCTTCTGGGTCTCCCATGTGGGTGCAGGGGCTCAAGCACCTGGGCCATCTTCCACTGCTTTCCCAGGCCATTAGTAGGGATCTGGATCAGAAGTGGAGCAGCCGGGACTTGAATCAGAGCCCATATGGGATGCTGGCATCACAGGCAGTGGCGTTACCCACTATGCCACAATACCGGCCCTGTGTCTTTCACTTTCACAAAAGTCTTTTTTCGTGGGAAGTTTCTGAGACCTGTAACCATTGGGCTCCATCTCCTTAGCTTCTTTCTGTTTTTTTTTTTTTTCTGTTGTCACTTCTGTGAATTCTGTTTCTGACATCATTTTATAAATACCTTAGCGTTGATTCTGGTTTTACAAAAAAACAGTTTGTGGTTTTGTTTCATATTTATTTTTTTCATCTGGAAGGTTTTCCAGAAGAGAAAAGGAGATAATTAGATTTACACAATCCTGGCCATACCAGAAGTCCCATGAGATGTTATTATTTTTTTCAGAAGAAAATAGGAAAATATGAAGTTGAGCTTCACAAAATGAGATTACTTGCAAGCGTTTTTCTCTTGATTTTTTGGTAGCGAATCTAGCCCTCATCTGTGAATCTAGCTGCAATTTCTATTGCTCCCTAGGAAAGAAATTCATCTTCTTCTACTTGAAGTTTGAAAATGTTATAATGAGAGTTTTATAAGTGACAAGGATTGTTTAAGAAATAGTAGGATGTAATGGGGAAAATATCTTTCCTTAAAGATTGACTTCAATTGGTTTCAATATTGTCACGGGATCAAGGGGCTCAGGAATATGGCTCCGGGTTGGTGAGAGATTCTCAGCATTGAATATGGGATAACAGTGAACATTACCTTTAGAAACCAGAAAATGTGGGGCTGGTGCTGTGGCATATAAGATTAAAGCACTGGCCTGCAGTGCCAGCATCCCACATGGGTGCCGGTTCTAGTTCTGGCTGCTCCAGTTTTGATCCAGCTCTCTGCTATAGTCTGGGAAAGCAGTAGAAGATGGCTGAAGTCCTTGGGCCCCTACACCCACATGGGAGACCTGGAGGACGCTCCCAACTCTGGCTTTGGATTGACCTAGCTCCAGCCATTGTGGCCATTTGGGGAGTGAATCAATGGATGGAAGATCTCTTCCTCTCTTTGAAACTCTTTCAAATAAATACAACAAATCTTAAAGAAAAAAAAAAAAAACAACCAGAGAATGGGAGGAAAATCAGGAACAAAACAAACAAAATCTTCCGAACAGCCAGGTCTGGCCCCATGCAATAGCAGACACTCATTGCAGTAATTCTGTAGTTTCTCTTGTTGAAGTGTCAGCTATCTATGGTCAACCACAGACCAAATACAGTACATGGAAAACTCATATGTTTTAGATTACACGGGAGGCATGGGAGGCATGATGAAATCATTGGCCATCCTGCTCTATCCAGTCTGGGTTGGAATCATCCCTTTGTCTAGTGTATCCACATCATATATGCTACCTGCCCCTTAGTAGCCCTTTTGGTTATCTGATATCTGATTGCATGTCACAGTGTTGCATGGCTAGGGCTGTGTCACAGTATCTGTGTCTCACTATCACAGGAAAAAGAAAGGTGTGTGGGACAATAAGGTATGGTGTGTGTGTGTGTGAGAGAGAGAGAGAGAGAGAGAGAGAGAGAGAGAGGAGAGAGAGAGAGACTCCTTCACTAATACATTACAGTATTTTGTTACTGTTATTCTATTTTATCACTAATTGTCAACAGTCTCTTTCTGTGCCTAGTTTGTCAATTGAACGTCATCATAGATATGCATAACAGGAAAAAGTGTCATATTATAGGATTTGGCGTTTTGCATTGTCTCAAGTATCCACAGCGGGTCTTGGGACATATCCCCTATGGATAAGGGATCAGCATCTATGCTATTCACCACTCTGTGAATTGGGTACACAGTAGGCCTGGAGTTTTTCATTAGGCAGTGAATTAATTGAGGTATAGTATCAACAGTAAACTGCCCTGTCATACTTGGCTTTAATTGTTTGTTAAACGAATGGATAGGAATTATATACTACTACACTTTTTAATGATTTTGTGACTATTTTAAAATATATATGAGTGAAATTAACATCTTTTCATTTGATTATTCATTACAGCCAATTTCCCCTTGGACTGTTTTTTTTTTTCCTTCTTATTTGTTGAACTCTTTATTTACCAGAGCCATCATACCTTTGTCTATAATGTCTATGAAAGATATATTATCTGAAAAAATATTAAGTTAAATAATGAAAAATATAAAAGTAAGTAAACATAGTACCTAAGACACCATGGAAAACTCCGGAAAAAAGTTAATTTTTGGAGGGAAATACCAAAAGCAGTGCAGGATCATCTTTTAATGAAAGAATTCTTATTGAATACTTCATTTTCTAAAAAAGTTTGCTTTCTAGGCTCCAGTGCTGTGGCGCAGTACGTTAATCCTCTGCCTGCGGCACCAGCATCCCACATGGGTGCCGGTTCTAGTCCCGGCTGTCCCTCTTCCAGTCCAGCTCTCTGCTATGGCCTGGGAAAGCAGTATAAGATGGCCCCAGGCCTTGGGCCTCTGCATCCACATGGGAGACAGGGAAGAAGCACCTGGCTCCTGGCTTTGGGTTGGTGCAGCTCCGGCCTGTGCGGCCATTTGGGGAGTGAACCAATGGAAGGAAGACCTTTCTCTCTGTCTTTCCCTCTCACTGTCTGTAACTTTAACTCTCAAATAAAATAAATAAAATCTTGGGAAAAAAAGTTTGTTTCCTAGAAAGTAGGTTCAATACAAAATTACATCTAAGAGAGCAGCAATAAATTTGTTTGACAAACTATTTGTTAGAGGCTGTTAGGGCTGAATGGAGTTGAACTGTGAATTAAGGCTATAAAAACTTTTTAAGAGGGGCTGGTGCTGTGGCATAGCAGGTAAAGCTGCCACCTGCAGTGCCGGCATCCCACATGGGTGCCAGTTTGAGTCCTGGCTGCTCCACTTCTGATTCTGCTTTCTGCTATGACTTGGGAAAGCAGTGGAAGATGGCCCAACTGCTTGGGCCCCTGCACCCACGTGGGAGATCTGGAACAAGCTCCTGGCTCCTGGCTCTGGATGGGTGCAGCTCAGACCATTGCGGCCATCTGGGAAGTGAACCAGTAGATGGAAGACCTATCTCTCTCTCTCCGTCTCTCTATAACTCTATCAAGTAAATAAATAAAATCTTAAAAAAAACTTTTTAAGGGTTTTCATGGGTAATATGTTTATCTTAAGAAAAAAATTAAAGTGTATTGAAGTTAAATTTGAGGACAAGTTTGAATCTGGAAAAACAGTACTATGTGATGGCACTGGTGGTTAAAACCAGGATTTTTAAAAATATATTTCTGTCCTGTCCTATCAGAGTTGAAGTCTCTCTCTCTCTCCTTCTCTTACACACACACACAAGAATGAAGTGTTGAGTTGTGCTTATTTCAGTCTTTTGGAAGTTTTCATGAAATTCCAAGTTGGAATATTCATACTGAAAGCTGATGTGCCTCTATAAACATTTCACAAGTGTCCTGGAATACTCCACAGCTGGTACCCTCTCTGTAAGAGGAAACTCCTACATGAGGGGTGATAGCATGGGGATTGGGGCAGCAGTCAACTCAATGAATGTGTGCCCCTCTTCTATGCACCTTATGCATCACCAGGGATGGTGATGAAGAAGGGTGATTGCTGGCCGTGCCTTGCCTAAGTGTGAACTGTGGATGGAGATGAAGGAAAGGCATTCTGGAACAACGAGGAAGAGCTGCCTGTTAGTTGCGGGGGGTTTAGCACAGAGAAGATGGGTGGGGCCTGAGAGTCGGGGGTAGTAGGACCTCTTTGCTCAACCAACAGGTCCTCCCAGAAGTAATAATCCATGTTGCTGGCCGTCATTTCCTGTTTGTGAATCATACCGGACAGACAGGATAAAACTTAGAAGAACTGCCTCCACTTCTGAATTCTGTGAGAAACAAAGCCACGAGCCCCACCCCTGCTCTGAGTCATTCCTGTCACTTGCCATTGAACAATGACAGAGGA
Organism: Sylvilagus floridanus; assembly: GCA_949820135.1. NCBI lineage: Eukaryota > Metazoa > Chordata > Mammalia > Lagomorpha > Leporidae > Sylvilagus > Sylvilagus floridanus. Next base: position 17,402,741 of record OX463228.1, on the reverse strand, counting down.
GCTGGGAACAGGAGGAGCTATTCTCTGTCCATTCTGCCCTCTATGTACCCAGAGTTGGGGAACACAAGAAAGCTCTTTTTGAGAAAGCTGCCTTCTTCCGACTTTGCTTTCTTGGCACTGAGACCCAACAGCAACCTGCTCCCTTTCGGAAGCCAATCAACTTGTGCCAATATTGTCGCAGGCTCTCAGAGGGGAAGATGAGGCAACTGCTTTGGAAAGTGCTCCGCAGAGCCATATGCGAGCCTGTCTAGTCTAAAACCTCACTCTGGTTGAAGATGATCTCCTTGGTTGTCTTTGGGAGATGAGTAACACAGTTCTCATCACTGGGGCATCTATATTGCTCCTGACAGTGGAAACAGTGCCATGTCCTTTATCACCATTCTTTGATAGGGCACTTCAAACAGTCTATGGAAAAATGGAGTTATAATTAAGTGTTTTCAGCATACTCAAAGAATGGCAAATGCCCTAAACAGCACTCTGGCCTCAGAATCAGCCCTTAAGGCATTTGGATCTGGCTAAAAAGCCCATGAAAGTTTCCCAGGCATGGAAAGCAAAGACACAGTGGTAAAAAATGACCTAAATGAAAGATCTCTGTGAGTGAGATCCCAGTGGACAAAACAGGTCATCAAAGAAGGAGGTACCTTTCTCTGAAGGGAGGAGAGAATTTCCACTTTGACTATGGCCTTGTCTAAATAAGATTGGAGTCTGTGAGCTCAAGAGGCTTCCATAGCCTTGGCAGCTCATGACAGGAGCCTCGGGTGATCACTGACTTCATAAATAAGAGTGTCAATTGTTAAATCAACAGCAGGAGTCACTGTGCACCTGCTCCCATGTAGAACCTCTGCCCTTATTGTGTTGTACTATGAGAATTAACGGTAAAACCAGTATTCAAACAGTACTTTATACTTTGTGTGTCTGTGTGAGTGCAATCTGTTGAAATCTTTACTTAGTATATACTAAGTTGATCTTCTGTATATAAAGATAATTGAAAATGAATCTGGGGCTGGTGACTTGGTTCACTTGGTTAATCCTCTGCCTGTGGCGCTGGCATCCCATATGGCTGCTGGGTTCTAGTCCTGGTTGCTCCTCTTCCAGTCCAGCTCTCTGCTGTGGCCTGGGAGGGCAGTGGAGGATGGCCGAAGTGCTTGGGCCCCTGCGCCCACATGGGAGACCAGGAAGAAGCACCTGGGTCCTGGCTTTGGATTGGCACAGCACGCTGGCTGTAGCAGCCATTTGGGGGGTGAACCAACGGAAGGAATAACTTTCCCTCTGTCTCTCTCTCTCACTGTCTATAACTCTACCTGTCAAATAAACAAAAAAAATGCTGAGATGTCAGTTTCATTTAAAAAAAATAAAAAAGGAAAATGAATCTTAATGAAGAATAGGATGGGATAGGGAGTAGGAGATGGGTTGGTTTGTGGGTGAGAGGGTGGTTATGGGGGGAAAACTGCTATAATCCAAAAGTTGTACTTTCAAAATTTATATTTATTAAATAAAAGTTTTCTAAAAAACTTGTGTTTTTGGTGTAAAAATCTTTGAAATCTTTGCACAGCTTTTTTCTGAAAATGCATTTTCCACAAATGTTTTGAAGACCCCTGGTATACACTCAGTATTTATTTCTGAGTGTATACTATAACCCAGCATGTGATGAGGGGAAGAGACTTGACTCATTAGGAGGAACAGCCTGGTAGAAGGTATAAAGCAGCTATTTGAAGGGAGGGGTGGTTTTTACATGCAGCTGAGAGGGAGCAGGAGGAGTAGAAAACCTTGGGAATGAGTGTGTGCTTTGATCAGTGGTCAGGATGCTGGTTGAGACGACTGCATCTCACCTTGGAGTGTCTAAATTATTTTATTTTATTTTATTTTTTTTGACAGGCAGAGTGGACAGTGAGAGAGACAAAGAGAGAGAGAGAGAGAGAGAGAGAGAGAGAGAGAGAGAGAGAGAAAGGTCTTCCTTTTGCCGTTGGTTCACCCTCCAATGGCCACCACGGCCGGTGCGCTGAGGCCGGCGCACTGCGCTGATCCGATGGCAGGAGCCAGGTGCTTCTCCTGGTCTCCCATGGGTTGCAGGGCCCAAGCACTTGGGCCATCCTCCACTGCACTCCCGGGCCACAGCAGAGAGCTGGCCTGGAAGAGGAGCAACCGGGACAAGCAACCGGGACAAAATCTGGTGCCCCGACCGGGACTCGAACCTGGTGTACCGGCACTGCAAGGCGGAGGATTAGCCTATTGAGCTGTGGCACCGGCAGAGTGTCTAAATTTGATGCCTGGCCACACTACTGTTCCAGCTTCCTGCTAAAGCACACGTGGGATGCAGAAGTAAGTGGCTCAACTAATTGGACTCTGCCACCCATAAGGGAAACCTGGATTGAGTTCCTGGCCCCTGGCTTTGTTGTGTGCATTGGGGGAGTGAACCAGCATATGGGAGCTCTCTGTCCATCTCTGAGATAAAAAGAAAAAGAAGCGCTTAGAGATTCTCATTGCCTCAAGACACCAGACACAACCACATGGATATTTAGGCATACAGCAGTGTGCTAAATTCTTTCATCAAACATTCCAATTTTGCTCTATAAATTTTTGCATTGTTAGCCATAAAACGTTAGTGTGTAAGAAGGCAAGATGTGTTTGGAAAGTCAAGTTAAGACTGCAGTCTTTCATGGCCCAGGAACGTTTTGCAATATACCTCTCCAGAACACCGAGCTGGAGTAGCCCAGCCAAGGATGGGGGTGCTGGGTGATCCCTGAGCTTACCTTCTTCCCTAGAGTGCACAGAATCTTCTTGTTTCTGAGACTTGGTGTTAAAAAGAGAAAAGAACAGTTTAAGGAGTAATAGAAGAGGATCACTTTCTTCACCACAGAAACGATCCCAAGGAACCCTCGTGGGAAAAACTATACCAGCTGGGGCTACAAGAACGTTGTGCTCAAGAATCGCGGAGAAAATTTTCTTAGGTTTCTCTTTCCATTGGTTTGACATACACTGCTCAGGGAGATCCTTGTACAATTTCTCCTGAGTCATGGATTAATTCACCAAAGAAGAAATCGGCCATCGTTCCTTATTTCTCCAGTGTCACAGGGTAGGCCACAAAAGTGAATTCCTATGATTCTCACCTTTGCCATTAAAACATTTCTTGAGGGGCCAGTGCAGCAGGTTAATGCCCTGGCCTGAAGTGCCAGCATCCCATATGGGCACCAGTTCTAGTCCCTGCTGCTGCACTTCTGATCCAGCTCTCTGCTATGGTCAGGGAAACAGTAGAAGATGGCCCAGGTCCTTGGACCCCTGCACCTGCGTGAGAGACCCGGAAGAAGCTCCTGGCTCCTGGCTTTGCATCAGCGCATCTCCAGCCATTGCGACCAACTGGGGAGTGAACCATCGGATGGAAGACCTCTCTCTCTCTCTCTCTCTCTCTCTTTCTCTGCCTCTCCTCTCTGTGTAATTCTGACTTTCAAATCAATAAATAAATCTTTAAAAAAAAGAATATAAAGCATTTCTTGCATTTTTCTTCTTTAATGAAAGAAAATCTCAATGGCATTTTCAGGAACAATACGTCAAGTTAACATGACGGTACTTCATAATATTTGGGGAAAATGGGACGAAATGATACATTTATTTTGGTGCCCAGGATTTTGAAATCCATATGTAGTTTTTTCATAGTACACATTTTCCATGAACTTTTTGGAGACCCTTCCTCTATTAGCATTGCCTTTTTCTTAGAAGAGATGTGTTCCCTGGGTGTAGAGTCCACCGGATGAAGGCATTCATGGGGTAAGGAAAACTCTTAATGCACCAACCAAAGACAGTTTGGGGACTTTATAAACAAGACGTAAGAGAACACAAAAGACCAACAAACACAGTTGTACTTGATTAGCAGATTACTGATTTTTTTTAAGAACTATGCAAAGAAAAAGAAGTGCTCTGTAAATCCTCTGACCTCACCATTATCAGATACTTTGTTTAAAGGTTGTGGGTATCCCTTTGCAAAGAAAGAGAAAAATGCTTAGCATCTTTTAATAGACAAGCAGATCATCCTGTGGCTTGATCCTCCTCATCCTCCAAACAATTTCTTATGTGTTCTGCTTCCCTGGACTCTGAGTTAGCTGCAGAGTTTATGGGAGTAACTAGAAGTTGGCTGTCCATATGGACCTAAGCATTTTTTGTTTGTTTGTTTCAGAGGAAGAAGGCTGCTAACTTGCTCACTAGATGGGGAAAGATAGAAAAACTGAAGTATAATGTCATATAGATGCTTCCGAGAGGGTAAACACTTGAACGTGAGTTGAAGTTGGGAAATCACCTAAGGACCCACACATAGAAATAGACACAATTTGAAGCTGTTTCCTCTACTGCGTAGGTTACTACTCTAAAGGTTAGTCAATGAGGTGGTAGGTACCACAATAACTCAAAATAACTCTTGTAGGTGCCACCGGGCTTGTTGATGGCTTGGAACCTAAGATTGCTTTCTGTTTTCAGAAGAATCCGGTGACTTCTAGATCACCCTGTTACAGGATGTCTTTTGTGAACTTGAAATTCAATCTGTAGTAATAGGTGAGAGGGGATGTTTGGGTGCTGTGTAGTCCCCTTAAGATGTTTTAAATGTTTCACCTGCTGGGAAGTAAATGACCACATAAGATAACTCAGGATGGTTTGTCACTTATTGCTTATGAGAGCTCTAAAGTTTGTGTAAAAATGGGAATTAAAAATAAGTTTATTTTGGTACAGAACAACAGTTTTGCATTGTTTGTGCACATTTTGAATTGACTTTTTGAAGTCTCCTCATATGAACTCCAGGTAAGACTAGGATATTTATTAAAATAAAAGTGTAAAGGCTGGTGCTGTGGCATAGAGGGTAAAGCCGCTGTCTGCAGTGCTGGCATCCCATATGGGTGCAGGTTTGAGTCCCAGCTGCTCCACTTCTGATCCAGCTCTCTGCTACGGCCTGGGAAAGCAGTGGAAGATGGCCCAGGTCCTTGGGTCCTTGTACCTATGTGGGAGACCTGGAAGAAGCTTCTGGCTTCTGGCTCTGGACCAGCTCAGCTCCTACTATTGTGGCCAACTGGGGAATGAACCAGCAAATGGAAGACCTCTCTCTCGCCTCTCCTTCTCTCTCTGTATAATTCTAAGTTTCAAATAAATAAATAAATCTTTAACAATAAAATAAAATAAAAGGGCTAGTGCCGTGGCTCACTCGGTTAATCCTCTGCCTGTGGCGCCGGCATCCCATATGGCCACTGGGTTCTAGTCCTGGTTGCTCCTCTTCCAGTCCAGCTATTTGCTGTGGCCTGGGAGTGCAGTGGAGGATGGCCCAAGTGCTTGGGCCCTGCACCCCATGGGAGACCAGAAAGAAGTGCCTGGCTCCTGGCTTCGGATTGGCGAGGCACTGGCTGTAGCGGCCATTTGGGGAGTGAACCAACGGAAGGAAGGAAGACCTTTCTCTCTCTCTCTCTCTCTCTCTCTCTTTCTCTCTCTCTTACTGTCTATAACTCTACCTGTCAAATAATTAAAAAAAAGAAGCACAATAAAATAAAATAAAAATGTTTTAGTACTATGAAACATAGTGATCTATGGTAACCACAGTAACCAAAATATCTCTTATAATACCAAAAAATGTGTCCACTTAAGGAACCAAGATTGAGAGTGCTTTTCAACAAGACATACATGACCTCTTGAACTTATATGAAGATCTCATAATTATATGAATCCTGGGATCCAAAGAAATGCTGTCTTTTGAAAGTGTTAGCATGATATATTATTATAATGCAGATAAACTTGGGGATGATTTAATGGAGATTTATTAAAATTCTGGAAGAGAAATATAATTCTCTATCGGAGGTTTCAACTGTCTAATACAATTAGATTGACCTAAATTGAATTTGAACAGCAAGAGAGAAGAAACAAAAGATCTAAAAGGATGGAGAGGAGCTAAAAGAAAGTTCAGTCTAGGCTTCTACAGCCTGTTAGACTGCACCTGAACCTACTGACAAGATTCCTGCTCCCAAAGCACGCTACCATTTACTGTCTAGAGATGGAAAATGCAAATTGTCTGTGATTGACTTGAAGTGATGTACGAGAAGTTGCCCATTAAAAAAGGGAAAATAACAGGTCGTACAGCTGTGAAGTGAGCTGGGAGGCTGTGGGTGCATTGTCTGAGGACGAGAAGGGTAAAAATTTCCTTAGTCTTCCAAATATACTAAGAGCCACTATTCTGAGGATGGTAATGAGGTTTTCTTCGCCTTTGTGGAGCTCCACGGGGAGGACATGGCTCTGATCTGCAGTCTGATAGAGATTTTGTTTATCTAAAAGAAAGAACTTGGCCTAGAGAGTTATCAAGAGAATACACGCACTCCATGAATACAGCACAACTTTATAGCAAAGCTTACACCTAACACCCACACTTATTTGTTTACCTGTTCTGTTTCTTTTGAAAACTTTGTTGAAAAACACAGTTACTGTTGAAAATTCTTAAGATTTTTATTTACCAGCATGGATTATTGCCAGTGTCATGTGAAATATGTTCCAGTGAGGAAAGATGCATCTGGGGCTCATGGTGCAAGCTGATCCAAAAGGAGCAGAAGGAGAGTCTTGAGGCAAGAGAGCCTTGGCTCCTGATTAGTGTGGTGGACGTAGTTCTTGTCCCTCTTGTGAGTGTATCACCTGAAACCTGGCACACTTTCTAGAAACAAATAGTTGCACTTTCCAAGCATTCATAACTCTTAGTGGACTCGCCCCGGGGCATATTAAGTAGATGATTGCTTATTATTTTTTCTCTTAAATCATTATTTGAAAAAAAAGTCATACAGTATGTGCCTTATGAAATTAAGGTTTTCTTTTTGCCTGCAGCATATAGCGTCAGAAAAATAGAGATAAGACAGAAATGCTCAGTATAATTAAGAAAACAATTTTTTGCCTTGTTAAACCACTCAGAACTCACAAGTTTGACATTTGACTGGAAGCAAAACCTTTTGGGAAATTTTTCTCTAGAAAATGAACATGTTTTTCTGAAGTCTTACGGACAAGACCCAGATGCATTTTTTTGAATACATTTTCATGATACGTAGGATATGTTCTTTTGGGATATGGGAAGATAAAATGATTTCAACGTAGGAAGTTATCCTGCTTCCTCACACACACTTTAGTATAGTGCAGCGGGTAAGACTCTTGGATATCATTCATTCACTCCATTATCACACAAGCATTTCTGGGTCGGTATTGTTGTAGGCCCAGTGGGAGGGTTTGAGGACATAAAAGCAAATGAGACAGAGAACCCTGTCTTCAGAAGTGTAATTTCTTGGAGACATGGCTGATTCCCAAAACTGTTTGCAACAAGTGTAGTTTCTAGGAGTGGACAAACAGTGGACAATTAAATAAGATAGCAATTAAAGGGGAAATAGGGCTTGAAAGGGAACCCAGTCTAATCAGGGTGGCCTGATCGAGGAGCTGATAGGTTTGAATTCCAATTCTGCCACTTCTTAGCCTCCACCTTTTGACATTCGTGAATGATGCTGTTGTGAACATTGGTGTAAGAAGCGTGCTTCTGTGTATTGATCAGGGAGGTCAAGACGTCATAGGGGCCAGAATGTGATAGTGGACAACTTGTATCTATGAACTCTGATCCACTCTGTGAAGTGGGGACAGCTCCTACCTAGAACTCACATGAGGCTCCAGCAAAGGGAACACAAGGCTGTCCCCATCCTAAGTAGTCGGCTACTTATTAATCACAGTCTTATCAGTAAAATATATTAGTGCAAAAAGATCAGGAAGGAAGTTTGTGCATTGTGGTACATCCCGCTTAGGCCACACGGAGCACTGTTTCTTTCTCATTAGCAACTGGGGTCGTGTTCTGAGGCCCAATCCACCCACATGTATTAATTCCAAAGGAAGACTTGGTCCCCACCAGCAAGGGTGCTGTCAGCGCCTAGTCCAGGAAAGGGCAGCTGAGTTCCAGTTACAAAATTTCTGCCTCTCCCAGAATTTACATGGTCTCTCAGGAACCAGATTTTCAGTTCACATCGAAGCATTTTTGGACCCAGGAGGTTTTTCCTTTCTGTTTTTTCCTCCTTTCCCTCCAATGTTAGGTCAAAGCATGAAGAGGAACAGAAGGATTTGCAGAGGGGAAACAGATGTTTGCTGCTCATTTCACAATCACAGGGCTGGGGAACAATAATAGTTTCCAAGACAGAACTGCACCAAAACCACCCCCCAAATCCCAGGCTCTTTCCTATTTTGAAGGCTCCTTTGCTTCTTCCCAGAGGGTAGGTGTTCTATAGTTCCCCTCTGGGACCCCTCCGCGGGTCTTAGAGTCAGTCTTGTCTATTTTGTAGGCTGGAGGCTCAGCGAGCAATGATTCACGCTTGTACAGCTTGGTGGATCATGCCCAAGCTCAAGGCTTTGCTCCAGCAGCTAGCATTTGGCACGTCCGAGTCTTGCCTGGCGAGTTTCTTTACTGCTGTGCTTTACAAGTCCCACTTGCCTTCAGCCTGGGTTTCGGAGGCTTCCCTGCCTCCTCTGCAACAGGCCTCTTGCTATACCAGGGACAGCACAAAGTTCCTGGAGAAGCACAGTGGGGTGACTGTGGTTCGCAGACTACACTGCAAGCTGTATGAAGTGCTGGCAGGCTGCCCACATCAAGAAAGGACATGGAAATGCAAAGGCTACTTGTCTGATTTGACCAGTGTGCATCGTATACATGTGTCGGGAGAGCACCCTGTACTCCATAAAAATGTACACATATTACATGTTAATAAAAACATTTAAAAACGAGAGGCATAGGCAATTAACCTACAGAGTAAAAAAATGATTATATCTGGGTCCCACAAGCAGAAGCTCCCCTTGGATTTCCATAAGGGTTCTATTATTGCTGTGTGTCTCCCATTCTTCCTTTTCTGTAGGGGTGTTTGGGCAGCTCGGTCATCCTCTGCCTCATCTCTTATTGCATAAGAGATGATTAGTTTCGTGGGACAGATGTTTTGTTTTTCATTGGACCACAAAGAGCCATATCTAGATCACACTGCAGATGCTTCTCTTTGACCCTGGGACAGTGAGGGACAGAATGGGACTTTGGGTGGTATTAGACGTGAGAAAAAGTATGCAAGGATACTTCGTGGCCATTCATGGCTGGTTTCCATCAAAATGCCATTTTCCAGCCATTGAGCATGTTGGTAGACTTTCCCCCCCACTGCTTCCCATGGAATAAGGTGTGGTCTGTGACTAAATTTCTTCAGTGGAATGTGTCCAGAAATGGTGCTTCTCACTTCCGGGACTGGCCCCTAAAACTTTCCATTAGAGTTTCCCCATGTTCTCTCTCATAAGGCTGGTTGGTTGCAGACAAGTGTGAGACTACAGGGAACGAACGATTACAGGTGGAAGGAGACTGGGTCTATGTGTTGTCACAGTTCAGGATACCCTAACAGCAGCTTTTTGATTTATATTATTCACTATAAACCTACTTATATTGCTTACCATTTCATGGCCTCCACTTTCTCCAGTATAGGATGTTTAACTTTGAGAAAACACCTTTGTTGCTTGGTTTTCTCATCAGTAAAATTTAGACAAGAGACACATCTCATAGGATCAGTCCAAGGATGTATGAAAATCCACCGAGTATGCCTGAACCATGCAAGAACTATAGGAGTACTTGTCTATTGTTGCTGTGGTTGACAAACATGGTGGTGGCATCTGCACTGTATAGTTAATACCACCATACTGCTTGCAGAGTCTCACATGGCCAAAAGTAGGTTTACTCTGAGATTGGAGATAAAGAACACAGAGGATAAAACTGATCAAACCATCAGCTCTCTCTCTCTCTCTCTCTCTCTCAGTATTTTTATCTTCATTTCTGTCTCTTTGCCTCTCAAATAAAGAAATAAAAAGTGGTGTGAATATTGTGAACCTTGACAAATGATAACTGAATACACACAGAGTCCTTTTGTTTTGTGAAAACTGGCCACATGCAAAAAGCTGGAGTTCAGAGTGTTCAGGATCAATGCCAGGCTCCTCCGGGACTCAGAGTTGGCCCCTACTGATTTCGTGATGGGATTTCTCCTGACTGCATTATCCCTGGAAAATTAACTGTTTGGATTCTGCCAAGTAACCCAAGAGATGTCATGGGATTTTGCTGGTGGGAAAGTGCATTTCAGCCAGATTAGAAGACTTAGGGTAGGAGCTTTGTCAGTCTGTGTGGATCTTGTGCTCAGAGGCATGAGAATTGTTGAATTGTCTTATGGGCCCTACCCTGAGAAGCCCTGTGTTGCGTGGCCACCTTTGTAGAACATGGCACCCATATACCCAAACAGAGGCAGCTAATGTCCTGAGCCGTCTACGAGACAGAGTTGCCTCGCGTCCCCAAAGAAGAGGGCAAGATGGAAGATTCTGAAAATGCTAACCCTAGAGTCATTTATCTCGAACCCAACTGCAACCAATACTTAGATAGTAATATTTATGAAGCTTTCGTAACCTGGACAGTGAAGGGAGCTGGGCTGTGTGACACTAGAAGCCTTCTTGGTCACAGGAAAACTTGTCCACTGAGACCTGACTTCGTTGCAGTCCTTGGCTTGTTGCCACCTGGAGCTGCAAGGCAGGAGGGTCACAGATGGCACATGTGGTTTCCACCCCTGCAACTTGGCTTTATTCTTTCTTTTTTTTTTGCTGCTTGGTCTAGATACTTACTTTTTGCAACCCCCATCCCCACCCGCTGGCTCCTAGTAGTCCTTCTTCCTTACCCCTAAGGGAAGAGGCTCAGAACTTAGCATCTCTGAAGCATGCTCTGGTTTTCTGAGTGCCATTTCCACCCCTGAAGCCTTGGTGGGAGCTTGTTGTTATGGGTATCACAGTGTCCATGGTGGGAGGAGCAGTCTCTATGATTGCTATGATTGTATGAAGCCACGTCAAAAAGTTCATGGAGAATGGAGTTTAAAGGGAAGAGTATTTTGGTGCAAAACTCTTTGAAATCCATGCTTATGAATTGTCTTCAAAAAGTTCAGATTGAATTTCAGGTTCCTGGCTTTGGCCTGGCCCAGCTCTGGCTATTGCAGATAAGTAAGAGTGAACCAGCAGATGGAAGATCTCTGTCTATCTCTCTGCCTTTCAAATATAAATAAACAAACAAACCAACAAACAAATCTCATGGCTAATGCAGTTTCAAAAATATGTGCATGGGAATTCAAATTTGTTTTGCACCAAACTAAACCCATCTTTTAATCCCTCTTTTCCAAGCTCCTTTGAGGTACACTTATATCATTAGCACAGCCAGTGTAAGCCCAGAAATACTGTCAAATGCACATCACAGTGCCCACAAAGATATTGGGCCATTGGATGCTTATAAGACATTTTAAAAATGTTATTTTATTTATTTGAGAAGTGGAAATATAGATAAATGATAGATAGATAGATGTAACATCTTCTGGTTTACTCCCTAAATGTCCACCACAGCTGGGGTTGGGCCAGGCTGAAGTCAGGAGCTGGGAATTCAATGCAAATCTCCCATATGGGAGGCAGGGATTCAACTACGTGAGCCATTATCACCTACTGCCTTCCAGGGTGCAGGTTAGCAGGAAGTTGAAAATGGGAGAGGCGCTAGGAGTTAAACCCATGCCAATCCCGGAAATGGGTGTCTCGAGCGGCATCTTAACCGTTGTGCCAAATTCCCTCCCTGAGACTTCGGATTTCTGAGTGAGTGAGTGCTCAAGCCTGCCCAGTCTCATTTCTTCTTTCATAAAATTCTGTTACGCTTTATTTAAGGTTAAGAACCTAGTAACTCTTTCATAGTCTCACAAGAATTTCTTTAGGTTTTCCAGTGGCTTACAAAAAGTGGATCTGATCAGAGACTCTCAATTGGTTTCAGAAAGAGCCAAAGAGAAACACCTGAGTAAATGTCCCCAGGCGGGCAGACTGTGTCAGAACCCTTCATAGGCCTAGAACTCTGTTTTGATTCACTCTGTATTATTTTTGTGTTAACACCCCCTCCCCCGACACACACACACACACACACACACACAGTCCCTGCTCTGGCCATTAAGGTTCTGACTGAATCTACCTCTGACCAGTTGCCATTCAATTTGGTGGAAAAGTTAGAACAGCTCTCTGTGAAAACAACTTCCTTCCTTTTACATCTCATGCAGCTGATAGAGTAACTAGATTTTCCCCCTTTCCATGAATTGTGTTAATTTCCTGCATGGGCAGCCTGAGTTGACAACTAGTGGCTTAAAGCTGATTTCCTACTATGATGTGTTTGACTGAGAAGCCCTAGGAGGGATGGGTGATGGAAGAAACATAGTCAATTTTAAAAGAGAGGAGAATGGAAATGATGAATCAGGCACATCGTAAACAGATTCCAGGTGGAACTGGCTTATTTTATACACCCACACACCCAAACCTACAAAGCCAGCACACAGCCTAATGTGACATGCAATCTCACTAAATTCAGAATGGAAATCTAATCCATCTGTAGTATGATAAGGGAAGCCTTGGTTGATGAGAATAGTTTGCCAGCAAGGCTACAAAACTCACAGCTAAAGATAGGATGAAGACAGAATGGGAGAACAAATGTGATTGTTCCATGGTAAGCTGCGAAGGTTCTAAATGTTGTTAGGACATCTTGAGTCACCCCTGGAAGAGAGGATTAAGTAGATCCCAGAAAAGTTTCTTGGCTATGGTTCTAACAAACATGAATGACCTCTTCTACTTTCTTTTTTTTTTTTTTTTGTAAAAGATTTATCTATTTGAAAGTCAGAGTTATTAAATTACAGAGAAGGTGAGACAGAGGGGGGGAGAGAGAGAGAGAGAAAGTCTTCAGTCTGCTGGTTCACTTCCTAAATGGCCTCAATGGCCAAGGACTTGGGCCCTCTTCTGCTGCTTTCCTAGGAGCACTAGCAGGGAGCTGGATCAGAAGTGGAGCAGCCAGGACTTGAACCCATATGTTTGCTGGTGCTGCAGGTGGTGGCTTTACCCACTACATCACAGCGCTGACCCCAACCTCTTCTACTTTCACCCCAGTGCCCCTATTTTTTAGTCATAGTCCTCGGTCCAACTTGGGATTGCTCTACAGTGTGTACTGTATCTAAGAATTACAGGTATTTGAGTGGACCACCCTAAATTTAGGTCAGCTTTGTAATGCAAATGAAGGAATGCCAAGTGAATTTACATATTTTACACATTGTATAGTTACACTATTCAATATGTGACACTGTACTCTTAGGTTATGAAAATTCAATACTGTATTAGAATCATACTAGAGATAAAAAGATTATTTAAAATGTGAACAAAATAGTTAAAAATGTAACAAATTTAATAAATATCTTTATATGTCAATTTCTAACAAGAGCCATTGGAACTGCAGTTTGTTTATTTATCAAACAATTTTTTATCAAGATTTATTTATTTATTTGAAAGTCGAGTTGCAGAGAGGCAGGGAAAGACAAGGAGAGATCTTCCATCTACTGGTTCACTTCCCAAGTGGCTTTAATGGCCTGAGCTGAGCCAGGAGACAAGAGTTTAATTCAGGTTTCCCTGGATGTGGGTGGCAGGGGCCCAAACACTTGGGCAGTCTTCTACCTTTCCTAGGCCATCAGCTGGGAGCTAGAATAGAAGTGGAACAGCCAGGACACAAATGGTACCCATAAGCGATGTTGGTGTCACAGGTGGCAGCTGTACCTGCTATGCCATGATGCCAGCCCTTCATCAGAGTTCGAAAAAAAATTAAAAAAAATTTTTACAGGCTGAGAGGCAGCTAGAGTGAAACACACATGTGCACACAGACACAGACACACACAGAGAAGAAATAGATATCTCCCATGTACTGATTCAGTCTTCAAGTGCATTCAGTGGTGGGAACCAGGGCCAGAATCAGGAGTTAGAAACTCAGTCCAGGTTTCCCACATGAGGTAAGGAACCCAAGTACTTGAGCCATCACTGCCATCTCCCAGGGGCTGCATTAGCAGGAAGCTGAAGCCAGGAGCTGGAGCTGGGAATTGAGCCCATGTTGGGTTCAGTGTGGAATGCAGGTATCTTAGCTGCTACAGTAAGCTCCTGCTGCTATTCATCATAAATATTAAAAGGCCAAGGGACTTAGATGATTAAGACAAACTAATTCAATTGTTCAATGACTTTGGAGTCTATCAAATGTTGGACTCTATTTTTAAAAGCTGGAGGTAGGAAATATATCTGCAATGTCAGGTCGTGTTAAATATTATGAAGAAATACGTAGCAAGAGAAGAGGTTAAAGAATGAACCAGTCTCTCTCTGTCTGTGTCTCTCTCTGTCTCACTGTATGGAGAATTAACTATTGGGGGAAAGACTGAAAGTAGGATATTGGAAAGTGATTGTGGTAGTTTGGATGGGAGATGGAGGTGACTTGAGCAAGAGTGAAGGTGATGGTGGAGACAAATGACCAGGTTAGGGATGTACTAGATTCTCAATGTTGAGTTGGTTGGTAGGAGGAAGGGATAATAATTAATGGTTTGATTGATGAGGAAGAGGGTATTATCAAAGGAAGAAAGGAACCAAGCAGAATACCAAAGCTTTTGTTCCCAGAAACTGGGTGTCAGACAGTGGTCATGTACTTATTTGGGGGACAGTAGATTAGAAAACAAAACAATTAGAGAATGTGGAGCAAAGACAGCCTTTATACAGTTGGTAGGTATGAGAATTGAAACTACCATTATAGAGAACACTATGGAGGTTCATCTCAAAACTTAAAGTAGAACTACCAAATGACCCAGCTATCTCATTTCCAGGTATAGATCCAAAGGTTATGAAATTAGCATACTAAATAAGTAGCTGCACTCCCATGTTTACCACTACACAATTCTCAATAGTCAAGATACTGTATCAACTTATATGACCATCAGTGGATGAATGGGTGGAGAAAGTGTGATATATATATATATATATATATATATCTCACATATATCACATACATATATATATACACACACAGACATACATAATGGACCATTTATTCAGCCATAAAATACTGAAGTCTTGATATTTGCATAAAATGGGTGGACCATTTTCTTTCTTTTTTTTAAAAGATTTATTTATTTATTTGAAAGTCGGAGTTACACAGAGAAAGGAGAGGCAGAGAGAGAGAGAGGTCTTCCATCTGCTGGTTTACTCCCCAGATGGCTGTAACAGCTAGAGCTGTGCCGATCCAAAGCCAAGAGCCAGGAGCCTCTTCTGGGTCTCCCACGCGGGCACAGGGGCCCAAGGACCTGGGGCATCTTCCACTGCTTTCTCAGGCCATAGCAGAGAGCTGGATTGGAAGTGAAGCGGCCGGGTCTCCAACGGGTGCTCATATGGGATGCTGGCACCTCAGGCCAGGGTGTTAACCCACTGCGCTACAGCGCCAGCCCCATGGGTAGACCATTTTCAAGTGAAATAAACCAGATACAGAAAGACAAATTCCAGATGTTCCCTCTTACGTATATGGAAGTTAAAAAAATAGTTGATCTGAACTTAGAATATTGATTACTAGAGGATAGAAAGTGTCAGGGAGGGCATAAAGGGAGGTTGTAGAATGGATCTCAAAACACACTCAGAGGGAGGTAATAGGTTTTAGTGCTTCACAGTGCAGTGTGGTGATTATAGCCACCGTGATGTATTATCCTCTAGGAAGACATTGGAGAAAGCTGCTGGTATGCTCCAAACATAGTGAAAAGATAAGGAAATAGAAAATGTAATTGTCTGAACTGATCAAATATTGCTGTATACAACTGTGGAAATATATTGAACCCCATCGAATGTACAATATTGCATGTAAATAAAATTTTTAAATAGTAAGATAATTTTAAAAATTTAGGGGGCCAGCACTGTGGCGCAGCAGATTAAAGTCACTGCCTACAATGCCAGCATCCCATATGGGTGCTGGTTCGTGTCCCAGCTGTTCCACTTCTGATCCAGCTCTCTGCTGTGGCCTGGGAAAGTACTGGAAGATAGCCCAAGTGCTTGGGTCCCTGCCCCTGGCAGAAGCTCCTGGCTCCTGGCTTTGGACCAGATCAGCTCTGGCTGTTGCAGCCATTTGGGGAGTGAACCAGAGGATGGAACACCTCTCTCTGTAACTCTGTCTTTCAAATAAATAAAATAAACTTAAAAAAATTGGTTCAGTTTGAGATGTCGATTATTCTACTGTCCAAGTGGGATTTACCCCAATGTTACACGGATGATTCAACCTACTCAAATCGATAAACATGATACATCACATCAAAAAAGAAGGATAAAAACTATATGACTATCTTAATGGATGCAGAGAAAGCACTTGATAAAATACCACATCGTTTCATGATGAAAACCTTAAAAAGCTGGACTTGGAAGGAACATACCTCAGCACAATAAAGGAACTATACAAGCCCACAGCCAACATCTTACTGAATGGGAAAAAGCTGCAAGAAGTTCCATTAAGATCTGGAAACAGTTGAGGATGCCCACTGTCACCACTATTATTCATTGTAGTTCTGGAATTTTTAGCCAGAGCCAACAGGCAAGGAAAAGAAATCAAGGGGATATAAGCTGGAAAGGAGGAAGTCAAATTACTCCTGTTTGCAGATGATATGATTCTTTATGTAGGAGCACTAAAAAGATTCCACGAAGAGACTATTATAACTTGTTGCAGAATACAAAATCAACACTCAAAAAAATCAACAGCTTTCTTCTATACCAATAATGATCTGGGTGAGAAAGAACTTATAGGAACCATTTCATTCACAATAGCTACAAAAATCTAAATACCTTGGGAAAAATTTAATAGAAGATGTGAAAGATCTCTACAATGAAAAATAGAAAACATTAGTGAGAGAAATAGAAGACACACACACAAATGGAAAAATCTTCCATGTTCATGAATTGTAAGGATTAATATGATCAAAATATCTATACTACCCAGAGTAATTTATGATTAAATGCAATCCCATCAAAATTCCAAGGACACTCTTCACAGAACTAGAAAAGACAGTCCTAAAATTCATATGGAAACATAAAAGACCTCACATAGGCAAAACAATCTTAATAAAGACAAAGCAAGAGACATCACAATACCAGATTTAAAAACATAACACGGGGCTATTATGATCAAAATAGCACACTACTGACATAAAAATAGACATGTAGACTAATGGAACAGAATAGAAACCCCAGAAATAAATCCACACATCTACAGTCAACTTGTCTTTGACAAACATGCTAAAAACATTGCCTGGAGAAAGGACAGTGTCCTTAACAAATGGTTATGCAAGTTGTATTTCCAACTAAAGTAGAACCCTACTTTATAACCTGTACAAAAATAAACTCAAAATGTATCAAGGATCTTAACATAAGACCTGAAACTACCAAAATTCTAGAGGAAAACATAGGGGAAACACTGCAAGACACTGACCTACATGAAGACTTTTTGAGTAAGATCCCCAAAATATAGACAATAAAAGCAAAAATAGACAAATGGGATTGTATCAAGTGAAGAGGATTCTGTACAGCAAAGTAAGCAACAAAGTGAAGAGATGATTGACAGAATAGGAGAAAAGATTTGTACACTGTGCATCTGATACAGGATTAATATCCTGAGTATGTAAGGAGTTAAGAAACTCAACAACAACAAAACAAACAAACCAGTACAGAAATGGTTAAAGGAAATATGCAGACATTTTTCAAAGTTGGAAATACAAATGGCCAACAGACACAAGAAAAAACACTCAGGCTCACCTGCCAACGGGGACATGCATATAAAAACCATGATGAGGTATCATCTCACTCTAGTTAGAGTGGCTACTATCCAAAAATAAAAAATATAACAAATTTCTGCAAGATTATGGAAAAAAAAGGATGCCTCCATACACTGTTGGTGGGAATGCAAATTAGCACAACTGTTATGGAAAACAGCATGGAGCTTCCTAAAAAAACTAAAAGTGGACCTGCCATATGACCCAGCTATCCCACTTCTGGGTGTAAACCCAGAGGAAGCGAAGTCAGCGTATGAATGAGGTGCCTGCACGGCTATGTTTAATACAGCCTCATTCACAATAGCAAAGATGTGGAATCAACCTAGATGTCTACCGACTGCATAAAGAGAATATGGTATGTATACAGATAGAATATTACTCAGCCACAAAAAAGAATGAAATCCCGACTTTTCCAACTAAATGGGTGGAAGTGGAAATTATTACTGCTAAGTGAGACAAGGCAGGTCCAGAAAGACAAATATCACATGTTTTCCCTTACTTGTGGAAGTTGAGAAAGATAGAATCTGAAAATTGTGTGCATGTCATAAACTTGGCATATAATTAAAAATATTACCTTCCTTAATTATACCATGTACATGGGAATATGCCCTTCTAGCCCTTCTATCCCCACCTTATTGTCATGAATTCCTCATTTTGTGATTTTGATAGGCTTGTTTCCAAAAAATAGTATTTATGTATATGATATCTACATAAAAGTAAAAATGGCAAAATGTTAAAGATGGTTGAATCTTAAAATTAAAAATTAAAAAAGAGATGCTTATTAGATATCCAAATGAGCAGCTGCTTGTTCATACATCCATATCTCTGGGTCTCAGGGATGGATGGTGGTGGAGATACAAAGCTGAGAGTCATCAGGTTATAAATGATATTGACAGCCTGGCCAACAGATACAGTCAAGTAGGGCACGAGCAATGAGCATAAAAAGAGAAGAGGACCAAGGCGATGGATGCTGACCTACGCCAACATTTATTGGTTGGGGAGACATGGAGGGGATGGCAGGGAACATGGAGAGACTTGCTGGCGACTGGAATGAAAATCGAGAATGCGGAAGCCCAGAAACCAAGCAAAGGAAGTGTTTTATAGAGAGGAACAAACCACTAAAAAAAGGGTCCTCGGAGGTCAGGATGAAGACTGAACAGTGACCTCTGGGATTGGCAAGGTTGACCTTTTCTCTCGGGAGCTCACAGCACAGCAAGGGGGGAAAACGAGGAGGCAGGTGCGTTGTTGTCCAGTGGTGGAAGACGTATCCTAGGGAAGTGAAAGACTTCCTGAAGACAGATGGAAGAAGGAGCAGGGACCTCCCCCTGGGGCGTCTCGGAAAGCTGTGTGGTGGACATGTGTTTTTGGATTCTGGTAGGTAGGTGGAGGGAATAAAACCAGGGTGCATAAAACATTTTTTTCTAGTTGGTTGATGAATTTTCTGCATCCACTCATGCAAAACGAATATTTCCCCTCCCAGGCTAACATCCCACTGGTAGTACTCCATGAAGATACACTAGTATTTGCCAGTTATTAACACTCCTGCTATCTATTTTATAAGGAAAAAAATATATAAGCTGATTCTTCGGGAGGAAACTCTCAGAATCTATTTTTCCTTGTTGTAGTCTTGATCTTTTAATTGCATTTGAATGCCTTCCCTTAGCTTATGCAATATAGAGATCTTATTCCTCATACTAATAGCCACCATGTACCCAACACTCATCACATGTGAAGCACTGTTCCTTTTGTTCTCACAAACAATTCTGATACCCTCATCGGCCCTGTTTTTCCTTTGCGATAACCAAGACAGAGAGAGATTAAGTGACTTGCTCATGGTGGCAAAGTGAATGGCAGAGGGGGTGTTAGAACTGTGCCCTTTGGCTCAGAGCTGACCTTCTTCATAGGACTGTTATACTTCCATCCTTACTACTCCATCTCTGTTTTCCCAGGATGGGAAGTTATTAGTGAAAAAAATCCTAGTGCTCTTGAAATTCCAACTTTTCTAAAGACTCAATAACTCAATTGCAGGTTGTCATTGTTGAGTGGGTCAGTAGGGTAGAAGAAGCCATTTGGTTCTGTTATAGTTGATTGTAATTCTCACATGACTGTCTAAGGATCGAGTTCCACTGGATCATGTATGAGGGTGGTGGGGAAAATGAGCTGGAGGCTTTGCTGGTGGAAGTGACCTCCCCATTACAACCCTAGAGGTATGTGTATTTGCTTCCCTTTAGAAGAATTTTGAAAAGTTATTTTTTTTTTTGACAGGTAGAGAGGACAGTGAAAGAGAGAGAGACAGAAAGGTCTTCCTTTGCCGTTTGCTCACCCCCCAGTGGCTGCTGCAGCCGGCGCACTGCGGCCGGTGCACCATGCTGATCCAAAGCCAGGAGCCAGGTGCCTCTCCTGGTCTTCCATGCGGGTGCAGGGCCCAAGGACTTGGGTCGTCCTCCATTGCACTCCCGGGCCACAGCAGAGAGCTGGACTGGAGGGGGAGCAACTGGGACAGAATCTGGCGTCCCGACCAGGACTAGAACCCAGTGTGCGGGCGCCGCAGGTGGAGGATTAGCCTATTGAGCCACAGCACTGGCCGAAAAGTTATTTTTAAAAACGTATTCGATCTGAGGGAGAGAGAGAGAGAGAATCTTCTATCCACTGTTTCACTTCCCAAGTGGTTGTAACAGCCGGGCCTGGGCCAGGCCAAAGCCAGGCGTCAGGAACTTCTTCCTGGTCTCCCATGTGGATGCAGGGGCCCAAGCACTTGGGCCATCTTCCACTCTTCTCCCAGGCGCATTAGCAGAGAGTGGGATTGGAAGTGGGGCAGCCAGGACTCGAACTGGCACCCGTATAGAATGCCAGTGCAGCAGATAGTGGCTTAACCAGCTGTAGCACAGCACCAGCACCATGATAATGCACTTACAGAGGAATAAAGTGTAAATCAAAGCAACCGTGTTTAAGAATGCCTACTACATGCTAAGTGTTACTCTGGATAGGTGGGGAGCTAAAACAATACAGTAAAGGTGAGTGTGCTGCTTAGTGCTGCCAGTGTCCCACTGGCTGGGACAACTTGGGTGTGAGCCCTGACTCTCACTGCTGATGACAGTATCCTGCTGGGCTCCTGCCACCCACATGGGAGACCTGAACTGACTTCCCAGCTCCCAGCTCCAGCCCAAGCACAGCCCTCTCTGACCGCCTGTCTTAAATAAATATAATAAATAAAAAATAATAAGTATACTAATATGTGGCCAACACCTTCAAGGGTCCCTGATGCTCCAACCATAGCTAGTATGTGCCTAACTGAAATATTAACTTGATTGTAGTGGAATCTCGCTGCGGCTCAGCCTTTGTATGGTCCCTAATGTGTGCTTTGTACAGGCTGATTCTATCTCTAAAGATTTTTTTTCTTTTTCTTTCTGATAGCATGCTGTGATTGCTTCACTCGATAGATGAAGAGATCTATACGTGATTTTCATAAGCCTCCGAAGCCTCCCCTCTTAGCAGATTTTGGGTTCTACCTTTGATCTAGAAGTTTTTGAAGTGAGATACTAGCCAGCTCTCTTTTGCTTGCACAAAGAAGGGGTGGAATGATAACTTTCGCTAAGATGTTAGCACGGATCCACAGATTTTATAATTAGTTTTTTTCCCAAGATGAAAGTGTACACGCGCGCTCTCTCTCTCTCTTCTGCTCTCATTAAAATGTTCTTTTCTGGGCATAGTCATATTTTCAGAAAAGCCTAAGGGGGCCAGCATTGACATTGACTCTCAATGTCTACAAAGAGAGAGAAACCCTCTGCGAGGTGGATACTCCACATCCTCTGTCGCTTTGTCTGTCACAAGTCACACACAAGCAGGAGGAAGGGGACTTGGAAAATGTCCAGTTCCAGAGAGGAAGCTACTTCCTATGGTAGGATGACTTCAAATGGCCACGGAGCAAAGACGCGACGCACGTCGCCTTCCCATGGATCATTTCTCTGTAGCTGATCCTGACCCAAAACCAAATTGAAATAAGAGGAATTTTTCCTTACAAACTCTCAAACCTCTGATAAGTCACGGTACCAATCGCCATGTCCCGACAAACAGTTATAAAATGAGTTACTGCAAACTTCAAGACTTTCATGAATTTGCATATGAGAAACTTACTAAGATTTGTTTTTCAAATTAAGAGAAAAAGCAAGAGTCAAAATGGGAAATTTTAGATAATGCTATCTCCAGACAAGTACACCTACAAACTTGAGAACACTCAAAAAAGAAAAAAATCCGCTGGCAGAATAGTGACTACAGGGTTGTCACTCTCATGCTTTAAAACATTTCATGCTCAATTTTGTCCTTTGGGTACAGGTTTTAAAGTAATTCAGGCTTCATTTGCATTTGTACTTTAAGAAATATGAATTAAAAATTTTTTAATCCAAGCTATACATCACTTAATAGTTATTTACAAGCTTTTAACACGCCCTCCCTTCCCTGCCCTGGTCTTCGTCCCCAGGAAGATGAAAGTATAGTCTTGGGGCACCAAGTATTTTAGGAGAAATGAGGGTTTTATTTATTAGTCTTTGCATTTCCAGTCCTGAGATGAGAACTGGCAGGAACCTTGCTTTGACCAGTTGTGTGTGAGTGGTGATTTTTTTTTTTTCCATGGAAAAGAATCGTGAATACAATCACGCCACATTTGAGAAAGTTGACAGGAGGCAGTGACTCTCCAAGCAGATGCTGAATAAAACGCCCAATCCAGGGGGCAGTTTGGGTATGTCCCAGTGTCACCCATCTGCTCCACGAGTGGAGAAGGTGTTCAGATACAGCGCCACAGGCAAACTGGTCTCCCAACGGTCCTGCAGAGGCTTTATTCGAATGAGGCTACTTCAAAATGTTCATGAGACATAGAAGATAACGTTTATTTCGGTGCAAAAGTTTTTGAAATCCGAGCGTAGCTTTTCCATAACATGCCTTTCCCGCAAACTTTGCGCACCGCACCTACGCCTGGGTTTCCAACATTTTGCACCGCCATAAAAGTATCTTTCCATGCCCCTTCCCAACTCCTCCGGGAAGCCTCCTCGCACGTTGTGCGTGAGGCTCAGCCACCTGATGACGCGCAGGCCCGCACCCCGCGCTGCGGGTCCTTGCGCGCCTGGGGTCTCCGCTCCCCTCCGCGCCCGCGGCCCACCCCGGCTCTCCTTACCTGCATAGTGGTCGAACACGGTGGGCACGTATTCCTCGGGGAAGGCGTCGTTGGCGTAGCTCATGAGCAAGCAGGTCTTCCCCACCGCGCCGTCGCCGACCACCACGCACTTGAGCATCTTCTTCTCCGCGTGGTCCGCACAGCCGCAGCTGCTGTCAGTCCCCTCCGTGCAGTTCATGCTCGCGGCCCGGGCGGCTGGGACTCCCGCTGGCTGCTGCTCCCGCCGCTTCTCCCACAGAGCCGGTGCCAGGCTGGATGGAGCTCACTCTGCCTCGCTTGGGGTCCCTTGGAGCATCCGGACACGTCGGAGGCTGGCGTGCGCCCCGTCGCTCGCCATCGCGGTCCGGAACAGCGACAGGCACTCGCAGCGGGGTGGGGTGTGGAAGGGAGGAGGATTGTGAGAAGGGTCCGATCCTTTCCCTTCTCCGTTTAAGCAGTCCTCATCTCCAGAGTCCTGGAGGCTTCGCTGGCAGTCTAGAAATTTCAGCAGCTTGCGGGTTCCCGCTCTGCTCTGCCCGTCTGCAGCCCGGCTGGGATTCAGCTAAATCGTCCCCATTTTTTCCCCCCACTTCACAGCTAACATGGAGGAAAGCTGGGCTTTTTAATGGAGTTTTTCCACCCCCCTCCCTTGCTTCCTCCAGCTTGCCGAAGCTCAGGAAATCATGGGTTTCCTGCTGCATTCCATATTAGGATCAGTGGGCTGGGAAGGCTGCAACAATGGGAGCTCTGTGTGTGTGTGTTTGTACTTGTGGGGAACGATGCCAGGACACGGAGTGGGAAAGCACTAGGGGTCCCGCTGCCGGCGCAGGCTCTCAGACTTCCTGTTGCATCGCTGCTAGGCAGCCTGCTTGCTCCTGGCTGGCTGGGAAAGGCTGGGGGCCGGCGAGTCCCGGCTGCCCCAGGAGCAAGAGGGAATGGCTGGAGCCAGCGCGCAGAACCGCACCAGCAGTTGTAGCATAACATATGACATCATCCCTCCCTGAGTCACCGGTGGAGAGCTCTGAGCATTAAACACGGCCGTCTCTTGGCTGGCTTAAGTGAGCACCCTCGCCACGCTTCGCTGCGATAAAGAAGCAATCCTTCCAAGGTGACTGTTTTTTGGTAGGTGGCAGGTGTAACGCCAGAGTGCTTCAACAAGTTCGTGGAATGCGGACTCGAAAGACAAGTTTATTTTGCTGCAAAACCTTTTGAAATCCGTACACACGAGGGCTCTTTACAAAGTTGCTAGAAAAATGTACACTGTGCGAAAATTTAAGTGTGGATTGCTACGTTTTCTGTGCCTAAATTAAACATCTCTTTGGATTCCGTTTTCCATGAACATTTCAAGGTACGTGTGTGTGTGTGTGTGTGTGTGTGTGTGTGTGTGTGTGTGTGAAAGAGAGAGAAAGAGAGAGAGAGAGAGAGAGAGAGAGAGAGAGAGAGAGAGAGAGAGAGAGAGAGATCAGGCTTACACACTGCTCTATTTGAGTATAACACCCAGATATGTATTCCAGACACAAACATTTCTTACGGCTGTAGCACATAAATCAGACGTGGGAAGTTTGCATTTTCTTTTGAGGAAATAAACACACGTGTGTTTGGCTTCTGCATAACACCCTCGGACAGGAGAGAGTGAAGACATGTTTTTGCTTCGTCTAGGGTTCCCCAGGCTGATACTGCCTAGACATTTCCCTTTTGGATTTAGTCCTGTCCCCGTGGGCCAGCCTGGCCCTCTTGTATTACAAGGAGCCCTTGGAAGTGAATTTATTTGTTGGTCACTCTAAATGAAGCCCCTTTGAAGCTCCGTGTTTGATGAATGCATTTGGTCTTGGAAAAGAAGTAGAACTCTGCAAATCATTTTGACAAATGAGCCAAAACGGCGGAACTCTTTCTTTGAGACTTTTGAACACTGATGTTGTAGGATTCAAAAATTACCCAATCATTTTTGAGTTTTTTTTTTTTTTTGATTGGGGAGCTGGGAGAGAAATCTTTTATTTGGTAGCTATCAATAATGTAAGGGAGGGCGCAATAGGTAAAGCCCTTGCTTAGGACACAAGGACACACGCATCTCAGCCCCTTCTGTTCTGTTTCTGAGCTACTTCCTGCTAATGCATCCTGGGAGTGCCTAAGCCCCTGAACCCACATTGGAGTCTCAGATGGAGTTCTTAGCTCCTGGCTTTGGCTATTGCAGCCAATTGGGGGAGTAAAATAGTGGATAGAAGCTCTCTCCAAGTATATGAAAATAAATAAACATTAAAAAAAGGAGGGGCCAGCACTGTGGCATAGCTGGTGGGTAAAGCCATGGCCTACAGTGCTGGCATCCCATATGGGCGCCAGTTTGAGTCCTGGCTGCTCCACTTCTGATCCAGCTTTCTGCTATGGCCTGGGAAATTAGTAGAAGACGGCCCAAGTACTTTGGCTCCTGTACCCATGTGGGAGACCTGAAGAAGCTCCTGGCTCCTGGCTTTGGCCTGGCCCAGTTGCAGCCATTGTGCCCATTTGGGTAGTGAACCAGTGGATGGAAGATTTCTCTCACTCTCTCTCTGTAACTTTGCCTTCCAAATAAAATAAATATTTTTTAAAAAAGAAAAGAAAACAATATTTTAGATAAAGTCTCCATGCCAGTTCTAATTGTATCCCTTTAAATCTTTGGAACTAAAATATATTCTGACCATTCACACGGGCAAGCAATCACAAAGCTATTGCCGTACAGCCCTAAGAAAAAACACTGAATTGTCTTGTTTTTTTATTTTTTTAAATTTTTTTAAGATTCTGTTATTCAGGTAAAGGTCAGTTTTTTTTTGGTTTGTTTTTTTCTTTGGACAGGCAGAGTTAGACAGTGAGAGAGAGAGAGACAGAGAGAAAGGTCTTCCTTTTGCAATTGGTTCACCCCCCAAGTGACCTCTACAGCCGGTGCTGCACTGATCTGAAGCCAGGAGCCAGCTGCTTTCTCCTGGTCTCCCATGGGGTGCAGGGTCCAAGGACCTGGGCCACCCTCCACTGCACTCCCGGGCCACAGCAGAGAGCTGGCCTGGAAGAGGAGCAACTGGGACAGAATCCGGCACCCCGACTGGGACTAGAACCTGGTGTGCCGGCACTGCAGGCGGAGGATTAGCCTAGTGAGCCTTGGCGCCGGCCCAAGGTCAGGTTTTCAACAGTGAAAATGATTTATTCAGGACAGGTGTTTGTGGTTAAGACACTGCCTGGGGGCCAGTGCCATGGCTCACTTAGTTAATCCTCCGCCTGCAGTGCCAGCATCCCATGTGGCCACTGGGTTCTAGTTCCGGTTGTTCCTCTTCCAGTCCAGCTCTCTGCTGTGGAGTGCAGTGGAGGATGGCCCAAGTGCTTGCACCCCCGCACCCACATGGGAGACCAGGAGGAAGCACCTGGCTCCTGGCTTCGAATCAGCACAGCATGCTGGCCGTAGTGGCCATTTTGGGGGTGAATCAACAGAAGGAAGACCTTTCTGTCTGTCTCTCACTGTCTATAACTCTACCTGTCAAATAAATAAAAAATAAATAAATAAAAAGACAATGTCTGGGATGCCAGCATTTTATATCGGAGTGCCTGGGTTCCAATCTCAATTCCACTTCCAATCCAACTTCCTTCTATTGCCCACCCTGGGAAGCAGCAGGTAATGGCTCAGATAGTTTACATTCCATAAGGTGCATCCAGGTACATTAGCTGAAAGCTGGATTGGAAGTGGAGCAGCTGGGACTTGAACTGGTGCTCTTGTGGGCTGCCGGCATCGCAGGTAGCAGCTGCGCCGCTGTGCTGGCCCCTAAGACATTCTTTACCAGATGCTCGTACTTTTGGCTTTCAATCCGTGTGAGCGATTGAGTGGTGGTTACACAGCCATTAATTATTTGGTTTACCTCAAGCTTCAAGTTTACACAAACTTACCAGCATTTGGTGAAGTCCTCTTGGGTGGCATTTTCTGCTTTTTCCAAGAGGCCTTAACTTCCTGGTGTCTTTTCCTCTGAGCTTTGACTTCACGTGAATTTCCCCACGGGTCAGTAGGGCTTTTTTGGAATGGAATTCTGACTGATTATTTTCAATTTTACAGTGCCTTGAGCCCAGGCTTCTCTCCCGTCTTTCATTTTTTTTTTTTTTTCGTTTTGTGTCTAAAACTAGTGGCTGTAAGTGGAAGTAACGCAGTTGTATCAGGTTTCTGGTTCTGGATGGCCCCCTACATCCGACTCCAGATGAACTCCTTCTCTATGTTTCGACTCCAGTCTTAGGAATGTGGGCTGTGTTTCCAACGGTTCCGCCCAGCCTAGTCATGAGTCACCTCCATTCCAGAGAGAGCTGTCTGTGCTAACGGGAAGTCGGGTGGTGAGCAGGGTTTAAGTTGGGGGGGAGGTGGATGTAGGTCTAGGGATTCTGACCCAAATCTCCTATTGAGCCAAAACCTCGAGATCAGTTGGGACACTGGTAAAACCGAGCAGGCTGTGCAAGGACCGGCCTGGACTGGCCCCTCTCAGGAGGGGTGAGTCATTGCCTTGGGGATGCTCACCCATCTATGTTTTCCATCTGACAGGCCACCTGCATTCAGCTCTGGCAACTGTCCATGGTATACATCATATCATATACCACACCAATCATATCTCACACCAATCATATCATATCTAATTTTCTTGCATATGATCTTTTTATAATTTCAGGAATGGATTTTTCCCCCCCTTGCATGGAGGGCCTTGCTTTTTTTTCTTAATGTCTTAATCCCTAGAGAAGTAGTTCACTTGCAAATCACAGACAGATGGGGCTTCTTTCCTCCTGGGAAAGAAGAGGTGATTTTCCCAGCATGTGTCCTTCTTGTGTATTTCACTGTGGCGCATTCAGCTCTGAGTACAAGCCCTGGTCTCAGAGGAAGCAAGTCTTGTGGGCTAGAGCATTTTTTGAGGGGTCTCCCTCTGGGCAAACCCAGACATAAGGGACCTTTCCAGTTTTCTCTATCCAGAACATCTAGAGATGGATAACAGTTCAGGAAAAACTTTTCCACGGATTCCTGATCTTCCAGATTGGAGCGGTGTGTTCCAGAAGGAAGAAAAGTTCGAGGTCCAGGTGGTTCTGGGTTGTTCCTTTAGGAGCAGAGACGAGCTTGTGGAAATAGCCCTGCGTCTATAAAACAAAGACCTTTGGTGATTCCTTCATCTAGTTAGTGATAGGGACCCAGAAGGCTAATGCCACCAGATTGGTTATTGTCTGGGTAGGCAAGCATCTCAATGTCACCAGCACAGGCTGAACTTATGTAGGCTCTGGGCCATGGCCCAGTTCTGTCGTCTTTCATTCTGTGTGGGATGCACTGGGGGCCTAAGAAAGATTGGTGCTAGAGGATGAACTCAACACTTGCAGTCTACTGAGGTTGCACTGATGGCATCGAAGTCATGCAAGCAATTAATCCACACCCTGAGGACCCTGTTGCATGCAAGAAGGCGCTGTGATCAGAATCAACACAAAAATGAGTCCCTGTGAGACTCCCCAGGTTGGCAGCCTCCAATTGCTTGTTTGCTGAAACACCAACTACGGAGGGAAATGTGATTCCGTTCTGGCCAGACTTCCTGAACAGCTCCTTGGCTAATCACTGCGTGCCGGGGAAGAGACTCACACAGACTTTTGTACTGAAAGAACACCAAAGCTCCAACTTTAGATCTGGTGTTTGTGCAAAAGAAGGGAAGAAAGATCTGGGAACTGCCTCTATGGAGGAGAAGTGGGTGAAAGAGAAAGGAAACACTATCAAACAAAGCTGTTAAAATCCCCAGGACAGAAGAGGATCAAAGACTCCCATGGTTGGAATCCCGGTAGCCATGCACAGAGGTTGGATGGAGTTGTTACACGAAATAATATGAAAATGGAATTAAAAGATTAGTTTATTTTGAAGTCCATTCACAGAGTTTGTGGAAAATGCTATCATAAGAGAACTATATGTGGATTTCAAATTTAGGGGGGACAAAGTGAAATTACCTTTTAATTTCATCTTGCATAAACTTTTTGAGTTCCCTCATGCACAGTCTCCAGGTTAAGTGTCTCCCTTTCCTCCAGAGAAAAAGGATACTCTTGTTATTGTCAAGATAGAGAATTCTTGCAAAGTATTTATTTGCCAGACAAAAATTTATGAAATTTCCTTTTTTGTTATTTTCTATTCACTATTGTGCTGATTTATGAAAAGCACTGTGGGAACTTCAACAATGTTAAAGAGTGGTTTTTAAAATTTGATCCCATTGTTTTTGTCCACATTATATTTGGAGGTTACTCTGTCTTTTACATCACTTTCCAGGAAATTAAATAATTATAATGGATTGTGTGAGATGGATGTCTCTTTTGTCTCCCCTGAAGTCTGAAGGTGACTGTTTTTTTACTTCAAACTTGTGTGATAAAACAATCATTTTTACTGATTTTATAATGAGAGTAAGGCAATGTGCTTAAAAATAGTTTGGCTTGTGGAAATCTCACCTATGCTTCCTATTCAATCTTTATTTCCTTCTTCCACAGCAAAAAGAAGATGGTCCTTCTGCATTGCCTGCATCTATAAAACACACAGGCATAATTCCATTTGCAGTAAAACCTCAGTAGTGGCATTTATGTGCTACTTGAACATGGAGGTTTCATGGTGATATTTGTTCACTCATAGTAATATTTCATAGTCAGTTGCATAATTGGTTAGCACGTGGTACTTATAAAGTAATATTTCATAGTAATATTTGTCCACTCTGTAGATACCCAAAGATTGAGTTTTATTGTTTTTTTTTTTTTGTGTGTGTGTGTGTGTGTGTGTGTGTGCCCAGGGGATGAACATGAGGGATGAAGGTAACGGAGGAAACTCCAGATACTGATACTAGAGGAGTAGTAAAAAAATATGATGGTAGTAATAACAAGACTATAAGCATAGTAGTAATCTGGATAATAATAATAATAATGGCATGTAATAGGAAACGTTTATTTCCTTCTACTTTGGATACAAAAGCTTATTGTCGGAGAAGCTGACTGTCTTTGGTGCCATATTTACCCACACTCCTCCTTCTTCCAAAATGTATTTTGGACCCAGTACATATTTTTTGAAAATGAAGCTACCACATTGTCTACATCATGAAAACATAACAGGTACTGCTCCTGGGACAAGTCAATTTGATGAATATCATAGCATCTGAGGGGAATAATTACAGCCATTTCTAAAGCTGCTTACTTCAGTTAACATCTGCCTCATATACTTTGTGCTTTTCACCACAGGAATCAATACAATGCTGAATTTTAAATTATTCTGGGCTGGAGATCTTTTTACAAAATGTTGAAACTCTTTTTGAGTTCTGGGGAAAGCTTCCTTAAAGCAGATGCGGACTTTCAAAATCCTATTGAAGACAAGGCTTGGTGAAGGCTGATTAGCTAACCTTCTGTGGTTTTCAGACCAGGCCTGAATATACTGGAAGAGGCAGACTCCATCAAATGTAATGACAGTGCCATCACAGTTGGGTAAGCTGTTTTAGAAATAGAGATTTTTCTACTGTCTTCTCTTAAGCCTTTCTTAACCTGGGAAATAATTTTACAATTGACAATGGTAGAGCACAATTGCCTTTAGTTATGCCAGACCAACCCAAGAGCAGTCTGAGAAGCACTGGATTCTTCTACGAGGCAGAAGGGTGAACCTTTGAATCCATGATGGCAGATTCTACTCAGGTGCTATTCTCCTTCCAAAGGGACAGTAGTATTGTGGTGCTGGTTTGCTGAACTTGGACACACAGCCCCTCTCCTAAATCCTTTTGAACTCAGTGCATCAGCAGCTACCACAAACCAATTGACATAGAAAGTAAAATAACTTGCCAGTCCTGCTCAGCCTTTACCAGGTCTAGGACACAAACTCTCCCTATAATCAAAGAGGAAGGAGAAAAGGGAATGGAGTTTACCAACATTTAAGAAGTAGCAATTATATGTTAGGTATTGTGCTGAGAAGTTCTGCACACTCACCCCATTTGATCTGTTCAATAAACCTAGGGAGTGAGGCCTCATGATTTCAATAGTCCTCAAGTGGAGATAGAGGCTCAGGTTCAAAGTCACATAGCTGTTGATTTAAATGATGCAGCAGGGATTCAAGTCCACTTCTGAAGTTTAAGACCATGCCAGGCTTTGTCTTCATTGTTGATAATTATTCATATGATTTTAAATGGTACAAGTTAAAGAAAATGTCTGGAAGGAGTTTCTTAGTTCTACGGATGTTTGCAATAGATATCCACTGAGCCCCTTCTAGGTGTTGGGAATACTGCAGTGAGCAAATCAGATATAACGCATTACTGACATCTCAACAGCTTATATTCCAGCAGAGGCGATAAACAATGAACAACAAACAGAGTGAATATATAAATTATCTTGATAGGTGGTAAGTTCTCTGGAAAAAATTAGACTATGGCAAGATAAGGATAATTGCCCAGAAGACAAAGTCTTGATGATTGAATATTTCATAGGGAGAAATTTAATAAATTGGAAAGAATTGTTCTTTTGGAGGGACCAGCCAGTGCAAAGTGTAAGGGCATCTCTGGAATGTCTGAGCTCCAATGTGGCTGGAACAGCCTGAGTAAGGGACAAAGCTGAGGGGACAAAGAGTGCCCAACTGTGTGAGGTCTTTTAGGTCATGGCTTGAATTTGGCTGAGTGTGATAGGGAGCCCCATGAAGGGTTGGAGAAGCAGAGTCAGATGATTGGATGTGCTGAGCACTTTGGCTGCTGTGAAGGATATAGAATGATGTGGAGGAAGGGGATGGGTATTGAAAGCAAGGAGACCAGTGGCAACAATTCGTGTGGAATGTGATTTGGCTTGGATCAGAGGGGACATAGGGAGAGTGGAAGGAAGAGGTGTTGTACTGTGTAAGAATGTGATTTGCAGGACTTTTCTGACGAGCTGGATGTAGGTGATGAGAGAGTAAGGGGAATCAAGGAAGACCCCTCAAGATTTTGGTCTGAGAACCTGGAAATTGATCCAGCATGGGAAGTGGGATACACAGCAGACTCATAGAATGGAAGATGTCCTAAATAGCACTCTGGCCTCAGAATCAGCCCTTAAGACATTCGGATCTGGCTTAAGAGCCCATGAGAGTATTTTAGGCATGGAAAGCTAAGACACTCTGAAAAACAAAAAAAAAGAAGACCTAAATGAAAGATCTCTGCGAGTGAGATCCCAGTGGAAAGAACGGGGCCATCAAAGAAGGAGGTACCTTTCTCTGAAGGGAGGAGAGAACTTCCACTTTGTCTATGACCCTGTCGGAATAAGATCGAAGTCGGCGAACCCTAAAGACTTCCATAGCCTCGGCAACTCATGACTAGAGCCTAGGGAGATTACTGACGCCATAAACAAGAGTGTCAAATTGTTAAATCAACTTCAGGAGTCACTGTGTACTTATGTCTCATGAGGGATCTGTCCTTAATGTGTTATCCAATGTGAAATAATGCTATTACTAGTACTGAAACAGTATTTTACACTTTGTGTTTCTGTGTGGGTGCAAACTGATGAAATCTTTACATAGTATATACTGAATCGATCTTCTGTATATAAAGATAATTGCAAATGATTAAAAAATCTTGGTGTTAAATTGGAAATTGCATAGAAAATTATTCAATTTAAAAATATATATATATCATGTAGGATCTCTGTCCTTAACGTGCTATACATTGTGAATTAATACTATAACTGGTACTCCAACAGTATTTTTCACTTTGTGTTGCTATGTGAGGGCAAATTGTTGAAATCTTTACTTAATATATACTAAACTGACCTTCTGTATATAAAGAGAATTGAAAATGAATCTTGATGTGAACGGAAGGGGAGAGGGAGTGGGAAAGGGGAGGGATGTGGGTGGGAGGGAAGTTATGGGGGGGAACCCATTGTAATCTATAAGCTGTATTTTGGAAATTTATATTCTTTAAATAAAAGCGTTATTAAAAAAAAAAAAAGAACCTGGAAAGATGGAATTTCCGTGAACAGAAACTGTTGAGTAGAGGCTGAGAGTGGGAAGATTGAGAGTTCAGTTTTGGGGATGGTGTGTCCTTTAGACAAATAAGTGGAGATGCTGAAAGACAATGGCGTATATGAGCCGGGTTTCTGGGGAGAGCCACGACTGGACAAGTAAGAAAAGGAGAAAAATCTTGATGTTAGAGGAGGCAAAGGGGGAATCTCAGAGAGCAGGGTGTTCTGGAGGCCAAACATTTCTGATCTGAGCATGTTCCCTAAGCATGTGTGTGTGTTGGAGACTCAGTCCCCAAGCTCACAGGTTGATGGTATTTGGGGGTGGGGTCTTCAGTAGGCTTATTAGCATTAGCTGAGGTCACAAAGTTACCTCCATGGTGGTGTTAATGGCTTTAGAAGAGGAGGAAGAGAGCCCCAGTGCGCCTGCTTGGTCTTGCACAGGAAGCCCTCTGCCACATTGTGATGCGAAAAAGGAGACCCTTGCCAGATGCTGAGAACACGTGCACTCCCCAGCCTCTACAACTGTGAGCCAAACAAATGTAGATTATTTATCAATTATCTGGTCTCAGGCATTTGTTATGGCAACAGAACATGGAATGAAGAAAATGTATCTTAGGCAGAACAGTGATCAGAAGTCCCCAGTACGTAAAAGAAAAACAACAACAACAAAAAACCTTAGAAGAACCTAGAAGAAAGAATTTGAATGTTTCCACCACAATGAAATGAACAATGTTAGAGGAGATAGAAATTCTTAGCCTCAGTTGAACACTACCCAATGTGACATATCGAAACATCAAAGGGTACCCCATGACTATATGCACTTTTTTTTTTTGACAGGCAGTGTGGACAGTGAGAGAGAAAGAGAGAGAAAGGTCTTCCTTTTTCCATTGGTTCACCCCCCAAGTGACCTCTACAGCCGGTGCTGCACCGATCCGAAGGCAGGAGCCAGGTGCTTCTTCTGGTCTCCCATGGGGTGCAGGGCCCAAGCACTTGGGCCATCCTCCACTGCACTCCCGGGCCACAGCAGAGAGCTGGCCTGGAAGAGGCGCAACCAGGACAGAATCTGGTGCCCCAACTGGGACTAGAACCCAGGGTGCCGGTGCCTCAGGTGGAGGATTAGTCTAGTGAGCCAGAGACCGGCCAATATGAACTTTTTATATAAGTTTAAAAAACAGTGCCAAAGGCTGCTGATGTTTAAGAAGGAAGAGAAATGGGAATTGATCATTGGATTTAGTAATGTGGGGTCACTGGTGTTTTTGGCATGAATGGTGGCAAACTTGCTGGGAACAAAAGCCTGATCATAGAAGGGATTTAAATGAGAGGTTGGAGAAATTGGAGTTTTGTTTTTTTTTCCTTAAAGGAAAGAATAGCATTTTTTATGCTGATGGAAATGATCTAATGAAAAGGAAAAATAATAATGACCTAGAGGATAGAGGCAGAATTGTTGGTGAGCAGAAAAGTGCTGACAAGTTTTTGCAATGAGAGAGAAGCTAGCAAATCGTTCTTCATGATGATCTGATAACGATAGCATTATGTCACTGAAGCCTAGTTGCAAGTGTTTGCTCAAGTGGTGTACATTAGTGATCTCAGAATCTCTATTGTTAGAAAGTTGGCATATCATGATTTTTAACGTGAGGGGTAAAATCTGAGCATGATGCATGCATGATTTGTTGCAAAGAATGACGTGTGGGACAAGTCTCCATTGTTGAGAGCTGGCTTCTTTTCCTGGTACGTGATGATGTTCTTCTCTGCTCCCAGGAACAATGACATGGTATCACTGGAGAATTGTTGAATACTTTATCAAAATGCTACCACTGAACTGGAAGAGATGCTGCAGCACTGGGGAGCTGTAGAGCACAGTGGGCAGTGGTTCAAACAGCTAACCTGGCCATGCTGCTCGTGGAGCCCTGATGAAGTGTCTAATTACTTAATTATATTTTATTTTATTTTTATTTGACAAGCAGAGTTAGACAGTGAGAGAGAGAGAGACAGAGGGAAAGGTCTTCCTTCTGTTGGTTCACTCCCCAGATGGCCGACACAGCAGGCATGCAGCACCCATCTGAAGCCAGGAGCCAGGTGCTTCCCCCTGGTCTCCCATGCAGGTGCAGGGGCCCAAGCACCTGGGCCATCCTCCACTGCACTCCTGGGCCATAGCAGAGAGCTGGACTGGAAGAGGAGCAACCGGGACTAAAACCTGGCACTCTGAGCGATGGCGCCGGCCCCCTAATTAATTAACTTTTTTAAAAAGTCAGAGTTACAAAGAATGGGGGCAGGGGAGAGAGAGAGAGAGAGAGAGAGAGAGAGAGAGAGAGAGAGAGAGAGAGAGAATCTTCCAACCTCTGGTTCACTCTCCAGATGGCTGCAACAGCCAGCGATGAGCTGGGTCAGTCAGGAGCCAGGAGCATCTTCTGGGTCTCTCACGCAGGTGGCAGGGGTCCAATCACTTAAGCCATCTTCTGTTGCTTTTTCCCAGGCTGTCAGCAAGGAGCTGGATGGGAGGCTGAGCAGCTGGGACGTGAACCTGCTCCTATATGAGATTCGTGGCATCTTTATGCTCCACACACCACCACATTGGCCCCAGCATCATTTTTATTTTTAAATGACATTTCTGTTATTTCATATTTGGATGAGCCTTTGGTTCTTTTTATAAACCTAAAATTGGTGGCTCTGTGTCTCCTGACTGCCCGCCGTGTGATCTTCAGTTGCTAGAAGTTGGAGAAACACTGGACCAGGTCACATGGGGACAGGCAGGCTTTGAGAAAGTGTTTGGATTTTTCCGTGGATGATGGGAAGCCATGGAAAGGCGTTAAGCAGGGAAATGGCACACTCTTACTGGTGTCTGGTAATGCTTCTCTGGCATCATTCAGGTTAGAGAGACACAGATGTGGACTTACAGGAGCCGGGTCCCAGGCTGTTCCAGCTGAGAGATGACGGCCGGACTGGTGTGGTGGCGAAGGAGACAGTAAATACTGATGTGTTGAATACTCACTGGAAGAAGCCTATAAAACAAGGCTCCTGCAAACCATTCATGGGAAGTGGAATTAAAATACAAGTATATTTTGATGCAAAAAAAAAAAAAATGGAAACCCAGGCATATGGGGAAGTCTTCAAAAAGTTCATGGAAACCATATATTATGAATACAGTTCTGAAAATTGTTTTGCACAGAAACACACTTATTGTTCAATCCCACCTGTCCATGAACTTCTTGAAGTCACTTCCTATAGATATACCACCATTGGTCCCCAGAATTACTGATGAAGACGCCAAGGCACAGTGAGGCCACACAGCTGCTATGTTGTGCTTAAAATTTATGATTTATGAAAAAATTGTATTGTAAAGGCAGAGAGCCTAAGTGAGCGAGTGAGCTAGTTAGCTAGCTAGCTGGAGATACCCATCTGCCAATTCACTCTCCAAATACTTGCAAGGGGAGCCAGGCTGAATCTGGTAGGCAGAACCTCAACCCTGTGGAAGCAAGGACCCAACTACTTGGAGCCATCACCACTGCTTCCTAGGGTCTAGAATTTATGCTTGTAATCATTAGGTTTGCCTGCCTCTCTTAAATGTAAATGAGAAGAATAAATAGACTAGAGACAGGATCAGTAGGGCTTGGCAACTCACTGAATGTGGGAGGGAGGAAGATTTTAGTGTGGCAGGGAAGGCTAAGGTGCCCATGACATCCAAGAGAAGCTGCAAGGCAGGCTGTGGCCCACATGGTTCTGTCCTGGAGAGATCCATCTGTGAGCCGGCAGTGGGAAGCTGTGTGCTATTGCTGTTTCTGCTACTATTATGGTATTCCTGAGGCTGGGTGCTTTATGAAGAAAAGAGACTTAGCTATTGCACAGTTTGGACGTTCAAGAACATGACTGTGGACAGGCTTTGCTGGGGTTCTCCTTGGGTGCATTACCTGGTGATGGCTGGCATTATGGTGGGAGTGTGTGCAGGAGGGCAGGATCCCAGGGCAAGACAGAAGCCACAGTGTGAGAAGGGGAAGGGACCAGTCTAGTTCTTTTACAGTAGTCAGGGTCATCCAACCCTTCTGAGGACGGCACACTCAGTGACCTAATTACTGGGAGAGGATAAATGTCCCCCACCAGGCCCTCACTTCCCCACCCTGAGGACCAAGCTCCCAATACAGGAAGCCTTGTGGGACACACTTAAACTCCAGCCAACCCACAGCACTATGGGTGTGGCTGAAGACGGCCCACAATGATGTGGCACCTGACATGGAATGGGGGCCCAGTTATCCCCAAGGAAAGCATTTGTAGGGCAGTTATGGAACTTTGAATTTAGCATGTAATTACAGTAAGTATTCATGAGATTCAAAGTTCAGCTCTCTGGATGTTAAGTAGGTAATAATGTTGGCTTAAGACATTATCATTCCTCAAGTATTTCCAATGAATCTCTGATGAAAGAAAAGTGCTCTGAAAAATATCCATTTCCAGCATGTATAGGAGGACTTAATATATTTGTGGAATAAATAGCTCTAATTATCTGTATTATTGGTTTGCTAGGAGATAAACCTGATTCTGGAACTCACCAACATTGTTAACCAAGATAATGGGTATTGAAAATAATGATAACTTTTTAAAAAAATCTTTCAAGTCTATAACCTCATATGTTTAAAGAATTAAGTTTAAACACTTTTAAATGGAAAATAACTTTAGATTTAAAGACAAATTGCAGAATAGTATAAAGAATCCCATTAAATTATTTATCCAAGTTCATTAACTATTAACATTTTGTTACATGTGCTCTGTCCCACCCACTGTCTTTATATCTGCAATTTTAAAAGTTCATGGAAAATGGAATTAAAAGCTAAATGTGTTTTGATACAAATATTTTTGGTTGCACAGCAAGGTCTTGAAAAACTTCATGGAGAAGTCGTCTATGAAAAGCCCAAGCATGTATTTCAATCTTTTTTTGCACCAAAATAAACATTTCTTTCAAAATCCTTTTTCCAGAGACTTTTAATTTTTTTAAAGATTTATTTATTTATTTGAAAGTCAGACTTACAGAGAGGCAGAAGCAGAAGCAAAGATATATATATATATATATATATATATGTATATACACATATATACATATATATACACACATATCTATATCTATCTATCTATCTATCTATCTATCTATCTATAGAGAGAGAGGGAGAGGGAGAGAGAGAGAGAGGGAGAGGGAGAGGGAGAGAGAGAGAGAGAGGGAGAGAGAGAGAGAGAGAGAGAAAGTCTTGCATCTGCTGGTTTACTCCCCAGTTGGCTGTATCTGAAGGCAGAGGCCAGGATTCCTCCAGGTCTCCCATGCAGGTGCAGGGGCCCAAAGACTGCTTTCCCAGGCCATAGCAGAGCGCTGGATCAGATGTGGAGTAGTCTATGACCATACCACCCTGAATGCACCTGATCTTGGAAGTGGAGCAGCCTGGACTGCAACCGGTGCTCATATGGGATGTTGGCACTGCAGGCACTGGCTTTATCGGCTATGCCCAGCGCCGGCCCCTCCACAGACTTTTTGAAGTAGTATCGTATGTAAGATTTCTAGAAACTTTTGAGAAGATGTTTCATCATGTTCTTAGGTTCCTATGTACTTAGGAATGGCTTTCCTAAAAATGAACATATTCTGTGATATCACCATGGTCCAGTTAACCAGTTCAGAAAATACAACATTTTCACATTATTTGATAGGATGCAGTCCACATTTAAATTTCTGCATAATGATTTTCTTCTCAGTAGAGGATCTAACCTTGGATCAGGCATTGCTTTTTTTTGTCTTCCTGTCTCCTGTAACATCCTTCAATTTCTCAGCTTTCACCTGCCTGTCGGGACAGATCATTTTTGAAGAATATAGGCTGATGTTTTACACGATGTCCCCCACACCAGGTTTCTCGGGTGTCCTTGGATACTGCGTGACATAACTAGATTTTGATCATTTAGTTTGCGTAGGGATACTGTGAAAGTCACCATCATGTGTGTTCCATGTACTATGCCAGGAGGTAAATAGTGACTGTTGGTAACGGTAACTTGAGTCACTGGGTTAAGTCGGCCATCTTTCCTCACTGTCCAGTCTGACATTAAAGCAGCACCTTAAAGCACCCCATTGAGCACCCCTTAAAGCAGCACCTGCAACTGATTTGCTAATTGCCAGACTTCCGGGAGAAATATGCATTATCAACCTAGAAGGTAACTGATTCTCGTGGGGTGGCCAGCATTAAGTTGTTCTATTTCTTTTTTTTATTTATTTTATTTTTGACAGGCAGTGTGGACAGTGAGAGAGAGAGACAGAGAGAAAGGTCTTCCTTTGCCGTTGGTTCACCCTCCAATGGCCGCCGAGGCTGGCGTGCTGCGGCAGGTGCACCATGCTTATCCAGTGGCAGGAGCCAGGTGCTTCTCCTGGTCTCCCATGGGGTGCAGGGCCCAAGCACTTGGGCCATCCTCCACTGCACTCCCGGGCCACAGCAGAGGGCTGGCCTGGAAGAGGGGCAACCGGGACAGAATCCGGAGCCCCGACCGGGACTAGAACCTGGTGTGCCGGCGCTGCAAGGCGGAGGATTAGCCTGTTGAGCCACGGCGCCGGCCAAGTTGTTCTATTTCTAACAATGCATTTTTAAATCTCTCAATGATATCATAGGGTAGCAGGGCGAGATCATCTCTTTGATGTGTTTCTAGCTCATTCTGCCAGACAGAGGAAAACAGCAGGTCTTTGTAGGATCCGCACTCTCTCCCTCAACTCAAATCTTAATGGAGTTTACCTGCTTATTATTCAATGTATATCCAAATGTTTTTAAATGATTCCCCGTTGCCTTCTCTTTGCCCGTATCAATCAGCTTGTCATTAGTATAAGATCTCAGGCAGCCTAGCTTTATAAAAGAAAAATGCTAATTTGGGATCATGATTCTGAAGTTCCAAGGTTCAAGATTGGCTGAGCTCACTCGCTCCAGCTCCATTCATTCCGCCTCTGGGGAGGGCATTTTCACTTTCCAAGTCCCGGGGCGGCACAGGCATCTCACGGCAAGAGACATGGGCCACGTGTGTCTCACTGTATGTCTTTCTGCCCTTCTTTATAAAACCCACCAAGTGCAATCTTGAGGGATTCATCCTGAGGCCCTAATTTAATTTAATTACCCCCAAAGACCCTACCTCCTAACATCATACACGGATTGAGTTTACACTCTTTTAGTACCCTTCTCATAAGACTTTGGGGACTCAACTCCTGAGCTGGCAGGGGAGGGGAGGTTTCCAAACATTTGGAATATAGCATGCTCCTTCACAAGGATTCCAGCATTCCTGACTCCCCCTGCTCTTGTACCTTCATCCTCACACTTACTAGTCTTTGGCTGTTAATGCAGGCCTCACATCGTCAAGAATCCCTACCTACGTTTGAAGAAATGTACGTCTGAACTTGTTTTCATTTTATTCTTGAGTTAAATAGCTATTCTCTCAGGCATGTTACCATCAGTTTTAAAACAGATTCTCTAACAGCCATAAAAACATGACAAACAGCATACTTGTGTGAAGCTTTATGCATATTTTATCCATTTTGATTTTATAAACTTCCAATGAGTCATCCAATGTGAATTTTGGCAGACAAGTGTACAATAGCACAGTTCTGTGATTTTTTTTTTCCAGACGCTCATAACGTTCGGTCATATTTTGCCTCATTCCACATCTGTTCAAAGTTTGCAACATGTTTACACACATTCCTGCTGTACAGGACTACGCAAATCATGAGAGACTTCAGAAAGAATTCTTTTAAAGCATGCATATTTAAATAAGGTATTTGTCACAAAAGTTATCTTTCTCCCGTGTTCTTTAACACTCAAATGAAAGCCATTGTTTTAAAAACAGTTGGGGAAATTTTTTCCACTTAATCGCTTTGTCTCCTTAACTGACCTCAAAGTAATGGAACAGACCAGAAAATTGAAGGAGGAGGGTACTTTAAAAAGTTTGTGGAAAAATGAAAGTAAAAATATGAGTTTATTTGGGTGAAAGCATTTCTGAAATCCCACAAAATCTTGCATAGCTTTTTACGTTAGTGCATTTCTGATGCATTCTGAAATTTTATTTTTGCACCAAAATAAATTCACACTTTTAATTCCACTCTGTCATGAACTTTTTGAAGTACTCTCAAGTATAAAGTTTGGTAAAAATCACCTGCTTTATTTTATACTAATAAAGTGAAAACATTGAGTATCTTAGTTAAAACAGGAACTTCACCACAGTAGCTCAAGTTTTGAGACTGGACATGTTGAAATTTTCACTATTAACACAATCTTAGTTGAATAGCAGAACAAATGCTTTGAATTTTTTACAATGGTTTTCAATTAAATTCAAGATTATAAAAATATTTTAAGCCTTGAATACTTGTACTTTAGGATTTTTTTAAAGAAGTATTTATTCATCTTAAAGGCAGAGATAGAGAGAGAGAGAGAGAGAGAGAGAGAGAGAGAGAGAGAGAGAGAGAGAAGAGAGAAGAAAGATCTTCCATTCACTGGTTCACTCCCCCAAATGCCACAATGGTCAGAGCTGAGCCGATCTGAAGCCAGGAGCTGGAAGACTCTTTAGAGCCTGCCACACGGTACAGGGGCCCAAGGACCCAAATTCTCCTCAGTTATTCTCCCAGGTGCACCAGCAAGGAGCTGGATTGGAAGTAGGAAAGCTGGGACTCTTAACTGATGCCCACATACGCTGCTGGCTCTGCAGATGGTTGTCCCACCCACTATGCCATAGCACTGGCCCCAAGAAAATTTCTTGAGCAATATCATTAGACTATCTTATTATGTTCGATTATGTCAAGGCACTTTTCCTATAGGGAGATATTGAGATAATCAGTTTTATTCTGTTCCTATTGTTTCCACTCCATGAAGAGAATATCACGCAGTTTCATATTGACTTTGAGCATTATTTAAACTAGAACACAGAAAGCATATTAGTCTTTTAGGAACCCATGCTGCTTTCATCCTATTTCTCTATTAGGTGCTAGGATATTGTCCTCACAAGTAAAGCTAGGCTGTGGGATCATCTACAAAAGGCATTTCAAAAAGCTGGTGAAAAATGGAATTAAAAGTTAATTTTGGAGGCTGTTGCAAGTAGGTTAATCCTCTGCCTGCACTGCCGGCATCCCATATGGGCACTGGTTGTAGTCCCAGCTGCTCCATTTCCGATCCAGCTCTCTGCTATGGCCTGGGAAAGCTGTAGAAGATGGCCCAAGTCCTTGGGCCCCTGCGCCTGTGTAGGAGACCTGGAGGAAGCTCCTGGCACCTGGCTTCAGATTGGCCCAGCTCTGGCCTTTGTGGCCATTTGGGGAGTGAAGCAGCAGATGGAAGACCTCTCTCTCTGTGTCTCTCCTTCTCTCTGCCTTTCAAATAAATATATAAATATGAAAAAAATTGGTGCAAACATTTGAAATCATAAATGTGAATCTTCCAAAAGTTCATGGAAAATAAGTGTTATGAAAACTACTCATGGATTTCAAGTCTTTTGGTCACCAAAATAAACTTAACTTCTTCTTCTTTTTTTTTTTTTTTTTAAGATTTATTGGGGCTGGCGCTGTGGCACAATAGGTTAATCCTCTGCCTGCGGCTCCAGCATCCCATATGGGCTCCAGTTCTAGTCCTGGTTGCCCCTCTTCCAGTCCAGCTCTCTGCTGTGGCCTTGGAAAGCAGTAGAGGATGGCCCAAGTGTTTGGGCCCCTGTGCCTGTGCAGGAGACCCAGAAGAAGCTACTGGCTCCTGGCTCCTGGCTTTGGATCAGCTCAGCTCAGGCCATTGTGGCCATTTGGGGATTGAACCAGTGGAAGGAAAACATTTCTCTCTTTCCCTCTTACTGTCTGTAACTCTGCCTTTCAAATAAAATAAATAAAATATTTAAAAATTATTTTAAAAAATATTTATTTATTTATTTACTTGAAAGAGTTACACACAGAGAGAAGGAGAGGCAGAAGGAGAGAGAGGGAGAGAGAGGTCTTTCATCCACTGGTTCACTCCCCAGTTGGCCGCAATGGCTGGAGCTGTGCTGATCCACAGCCAGGAGCTTCTTCCAGGTCTCCCACATGGGCCTTCTTCCACTGCTTTCCCAGGACATAGCAGAGAAATGGACTGGAAGAGGGGCAGCCAGGACTAGAACAGGCACCTATATGGGATGCTGACACAGCAGGCGGCGGCTTTACCCGCTATGCCACAGCGCCAGCCCCATAAACTTAACTTCTAATTCCATTTTCCATCAACTGTTGAAGTTCCCTCAAGTGTTCCCTTGCTTTAGAAAGGGAAGAAAGTGTGAAGAAATGCCTGGCCACTGTCCAGACCAGGACACACGGATTCAACCCATGTCCCTTAGTCATGTGGTTACCAAGTGTACGGGAACCTGGGGCGGCTGGGCAGTCAGGTACGCAGTGAAACTGTGGATGCGGGAGAAGGATAACTGGCCTAAGGTCCCATAGCAAAGAGTGAAAGAGCTAGGATTCAAAACCAGAGAACATGATCTTTAATGCCATTTCGGTTGTCCTTGTTACATAGCAACCAGTGTAAACTATGCGGTAGTTGTTTGGGATTCTTTTTCTGTGGGTTGGTTGGGTGGTTCATTTGTTGCCTGAGCTCACTGTGGCTGCATTCTGCTACCTGCCTGGGTTAAAACTGGGGGATAGCTGCATCTCCTTGAATCTCCTCTCTATGGCTTTTCCACATGAGCAGCTTGGGCTCCGTCCCCGGATGGTATTCTTCAAGCAGTTTTCTTTCTTTCTTTCTTTCTTTCTTTCTTTCTTTCTTTCTTTCTTTCTTTCT
Source organism: Sylvilagus floridanus (assembly GCA_949820135.1). Taxonomy (NCBI): domain Eukaryota; kingdom Metazoa; phylum Chordata; class Mammalia; order Lagomorpha; family Leporidae; genus Sylvilagus; species Sylvilagus floridanus. Next base: position 17,359,185 of record OX463228.1, on the reverse strand, counting down.
TTCTTTCTTTCTTTCTTTCTTTCTTTCTTTCTTTCTTTCTTTCTTTCTTTCTTTCTTTCTTTCTTTCTTTCTTTTTATTTGACAGGTAGAGTTATAGACAGTGAGAGAGAGAGAGACAGAGAGAAAGGTCTTCCTTCCATTGGTTTACTCCCCTAATGGCCACTAGGGCCGGCGCTGCACCAATCAGAAGCCAGGAGCCGGGTGCTTCCTCCTGGTCTTTCATGTGGGTGCAGGGACCCAAGCACTTGGGCCATCCTCCGCTGCCTTCCCGGGGCCACAGCAGAGAGCTGGACTGGAAGAGGAGCAACTGGGACTAGTACCCGGCGCCCCAACCGGGACTAGAACCTGGGGTGCTGGCACCGAAGGTGGAGGATTAGCCAAGTGAGCCATGGCGCCAGCCTTTCAAGCAGCTTTCTAAGAAGGAGTGTGTTCCATGGTGAAGGCTTCTGAAACTCTGGCCTTGGAAACCATACAACTTCAGTTGGACAACTTTTTTTTTTTTTTTTGGTAAAATCAATTCAAAGTGAAGAGTTAATGAGAGATTTCATAGCTTTATAAAGGAAGAGGGAAACTAATTGCAAAAGATATGTGGGGTGGAGCCACTGTGATAGCTGATTTGTAATCAATTTAGTACGACTCCTGGGCTATTCCAGCTCTCAAAATCTACCACTAGCTAGAGTCTACGGAGATGATGTCCTGAGAGATGCTCTATCCACATCTGAAGTCCACATGAAAGGCAGATGGGTTCTGGGCTCATCCCATGTTTGTTCTGTCCCAAGGGAGCTTCAGGACTGGGAGTGGGCAGGATTAAACTAAGAGGCCAAGAAAGAATGGGTGATATATACCCTGTGGTACTACGTGTCTCATTCTGAGTTGTGTCCAAGGTCGTGGGAACCTAATGAGTTGGTCTGTGTTACTCCTGTTTACCAGAGGCATTTCATCCAGGACCTTGCCCAAGTAAGACATCCTGTGTCACTGGGGCTGAGGTTCCTCTGAATTCAGAGCCAGTCTGTGAGACCCATGGCGTCTGAAGAACAGGAGACAGTGTAGCTTCAAGTAGGACTCAGGTTACATGGCAGGCAATCAACAGTCTAAGGGTTGTAGGGTGCAGAGAGGGAAATAGTTGTCCCAGGAGCAGGGAACAGGAGACTAGAAAGAGCTGAATCTCACGAAGAATTCTGCAGTAAGTCAGTCCTGAAATCTTCTAGGATAGAGAGTACAATCTGTTTATGCTCACGTCCCTGGAGGCAAGTTGGTCTTTGGCTTGTGGTAGATACCCATAAATGTTTATTTCAATAAATGTTACTCTGAATAAGATAGACGTTTCCTAACTGATACAGTCATGCAGTAGTGAGCAGTAATGAAATGGTCAGGAGGGCTGTTCCTAGCGGATGGTCAAAATTTATGATGTTGGAAATCAAGGCAGAGTTTGTTTTTGCTGGTTTTGTGGGCAAGGGTACTTAGAAGAAATGGGGTACTTTGCTGTGTCCTCTGGTGTGTCGGGAAGTGAAACCTTGGTATGTGTATCCTTGGGTACTTCTAGGATATAATTCGACTCTCAATAAAAACCAGATTCATGAAATAGGGGAAATTTTAAAGTATTCAGATAAATTTCCAAATTGAAGGTGGAGGATCCCAGTAGTGCTGAATTATTGATTTTAAAAAGTAGCTCACTATTTTAAATTATCTTTCAATATGGTGATGTTAAAAAGACCTTTTCTTAACAAAAAAATCTGCAGTTTTATTTTCTTGGTTTCAAGCATGCAATAAAATTTAACTTAAAAATTTCTCCTTTTTATCAATAATGTTTATCATTTTATGCAAAATAAAATTCTCTGTGGAGTGTGGAGTGTTATGGAGCAGCATTGCTAGTAGTCATAAAGTATCTCAAATCTATGCTGTCTAGTATTAATAGTGTATTGATTATATCAAAAGCTTCTGTATGATTGAACCAAATTTAGATATAGGCAAGCATATTTGAAAATGTCCATGGGAAAATGGATTTAAAAGATATTTGTTTTAGTGCAAAAACATGTGAAATTCATGTATAGTTTTTTTTTTTACCATAATATGTATTTCTATGAACTTTTTAAAAAGATTTATTTATTTGTTTGGAAGGCAGAGGCAGAGAAAGAGAGGCAGAGAAAGAAAGAGGGAGAGAAAGAAAGATGGAAGGAAGACCTTCCATCTGCCAAGGTTGTGGGAACCTAATGAGTTGGTTTGTGTTACTCCCCAAATGGCTACAACGGCCAGAGCTGAGCCAATCTGAATCCAGGAGCCTCTTCCCAGTCTCTGATGTGGGTGCAGAGGCCCAAGGACTTGGGCCATTCTCTGCTGCTTTCCCTGACCATAGCAGAGAGCTGGATCAGAAATGGGGCAGCTGGCGCACAAACCGGCACCCATATGGGATGCCAGTGCTGCAGGCAGTGGCTTTACCCACTATGCCACAGTGCTGGCCCTCATCCATGAACTTTTTGAAGACTTCTTCTATACCCAAGAACAATGATGCAGTGCTTGAGTGTTTGTGTAAAATATCTTCAGAGCTCTAGATACTGGATTGCAAAGGTTTATATCAGAAATCCTTGTGCCTTGGTTATGGTATTGAAGGAGGTAAATACTTTCAGGGCAGCAAAAAAAAAAAAAAAAAGAAATAAGCTGAAATAATTTATTTTTGTATGGCATTGAAGAAGAGAGGTGAATGCAGGAGCCAAACCTCATATAATATAAATTTCATATGGGTGCAGTTAAACATCTTTTCGTTTGATTATTCTTTATAGGCCTTGCCTGTTTTCCTACTGACTTATGGTCTTCTAACTTCTTATTTGTTGAACTCTTTATTTATTGGAGCCATTAAGCTTTTGCTTATAATGTAGATTATCTCAAAAATAGTAAATGTTAAATTGGAGGGGGCTGGCGCTGCGGCGTAGCAGGTAAAGCTGCCGCCTGCAGTGCTGGCATCCCATATGGACACTGGTTTGAGTCCCTGCCACTCCACTTCCATTCCAGCTCTCTGCTGTGGCTGGAGAAGGCAGTGGAGTATGGCCCAAGCCCTTGGGTCTCTGTGCCCACGTGGGAGACCCGGAAGAATCTCCTAGCTCCTGGCTTCAGACTGGCACAGCTCTGGCTGTTGCCTCAGTTGGGGAATGAACCAGCGGATGGAGGACCTCTCTCTCTCTCTCTCTCTCTGCCTCTCCTACTCTCTCTGTGTAACTCTGACTTTCAAATAAATAAATAAATCTTTAAAAAATAAATTGGAGAAAAAGAATCGAATTTTGGGTTAAAAACAAAGCAAGCAAGAAAAAAAAAACAGAAAGAAGCCTTTTCTGGTGGACAGAGGGGTGTGGCAGCTTCTGCATCTGGGCAGGTTACTGCTCTAGATTTGTGCACACGGAGTTGCACAACTGCCTTCAGTGGGCAAATCTTGCAGAGGTGATGAGGAATCATGAAGCATTAGATGACTTTTGTGAGACAGATTGGAGTTTGGAAGAGTGCTACATACAAAAGCAAGTTGCTTGATCCAGAAGGTTCACAGAAAATAGAATTAATTTGATGCAAGCAATTTTTCAAATCCATGCATACTTTCTTCGTAATATGCATTTTATGAACTTTTAAAAAAAGATTTATTTATGCATTTGAAAGTCAGAATTACGCAGAGAGATAAGGAGAGGCAGAGAGAGAGAGAGAGAGAGAGAGAGAGAGAGAGAGAGAGAAAGGTCTTTCATCCCCTAGTTCATTCCCCAGCTGGCAGCAATGGCTGGAGCTGTGCTGATCCGAAGGCAGGAGCCAGCTGCTTCTCCTGGTCTCCCATGGGGTGCAGGGCCCAAGCGCTTGGGCCATCCTCCACTGCACTCCCGGGCCACAGCAGAGAGCTGGACTGGGAGAGGGGCAACGGGGACAGAATCCAGCACCCTGACCGGGACTAGAACCTGGTGTGCCGGCACCGCAGGCAGAGGATTAGCCTATTGAGCCGTGGCGCTGGCCCAAACTTTTTAAAGGTCTCCTTTATGCATAGATTTCAAAAATTTTTGCACCAAAATAAACTTATCTTTTAGTTCCATTTTCCTTGAACTTTAAAATTTTCTGCTGTATCGCCTCTTTTACTATCCTTGAATATTGCTGAGAAAGCTACAGTATGTGAGGGGCTGAAATGAAGAGAGAAATATTGTTGATTTAAACATCTTCATGGGAGTAGATTCTAAGACTCTACCAGAGTTAACTATCAAAATGGGTAAAACATATTTCAAATCCATCCCATCTTAAGTATTGTTTGTGATTCTGAAAGTGGAAATTTACTGTCTTTCCAAACTAATAAGTTACACATACCACACTTCATAGTTGATGGTAAGTGGTGACACCAAACCCCTGGCGTCAAAGATGATGGATAACTTATTTCTTAGAGCATTAGCAGGAGCCAGAGAATCAGCATATTTGTGTCCGTTTTCCAGGGCGAAATTCCTTCTGGACGATGCAGAGAGGGCCAGATGATGGCCGAACATCCAGTGAATCCTGTTATAAGGAGGAATTTTGAAACTCGACAACCCAAATATTTCCATGATGGGCTGTAAGCGCACCTGCTCTTTGTTCCAACTGGAGATTTGTGTCTTCGACAACCAAGGCTGTTTTCTACACAAACATCCTTGGAAAGATAGTCTAGAACAAGGAAGTTAATGTTTGCTTGAAAAATGTGAAGAAATGTAAATCAATGGAGAATATTCTTCCAAAACTGATGATCAGAAAGTAGAAGCACATGGGATAATGGAAGATTAGGGCCAATTGCAGTAAACGGAAGCTTACTGAAGCAGTACCCAACTCCAGATTAACTGAATGTCAACTTCTCAACTCAATTGCCTGACAGAAGAAAGAATTTGCAATTTATGGGAAAAAAAGAAAAGCAAAATAAAGCAAAAATACCATATTAAATTGTTATTGCTGGAAAAAGCACCTAGCACCTGGCTCCTGCTATCGGATGAGCGCGGTGCGCTGGCCGCAGTGCGCCGGCTGCGGCAGCCATTGGAGGGTGAACCAACGGCAAAGGAAGATCTTTCTCTCTGTCTCTCTCTCTCTCACTGTCCACTCTGCCTGTCAAAAAAAAAGTTCATTTATTTATACATTTCTATTTATTTGAAAAGTATAATGACAGAGAGAGAGAGAGAGAGAGAGAGAGAGAAAAGAGAGAGAGAAAGAAAGAGAGAAACAATAGTCAGGGCTGGGTCAGGTTGAAGCCAGGAGCTGGAATTCAATCTAGTTCTCTCATGTGGATGGTAGGGACCAAGTGCTGAGTCAACACCTGCTGTCTTGCATGGTACACATTGGCAGGAAGCTGAATTGGCAGAGAGCAAAGACATGAGTCTAGGCACTCTGATATGGAATTTGGATGGTCCAAGCAGCGTCTTAACCATTGTGCCAAACGCCCACCCCATTTTTGCTTTTTCATTAGGGGATATTAAGACATCATTCAGAATCAAGAGAAAGCAGAGCCACTAGATTCAGAGTTACAGATGACCCAGTTACTGAAATCAGCAAAGACATTAAACCACCTATTGTAAATATGTTAGAGCAATTTATAGCAAGGATGAATAGAATGCATTAAGAGATGGGATACATTAAGAAACAAACTAAACTTTTATATAAGAACAAAATGAAGATTTGAGTAAAAATAAATCAAAATATAACTTCTGAAGTGAAAAAAAATCAGTATTTGCACTTAACTGTAGATGGGACACTACAAAAGAATGAATCAGTGAACTTAAAACCATATCAACACAAGTCACCAAAATGAAGCTCAAGATTAAAAAAGTTTTTAAAAGAGTGACCCACAGAGTCATATTTAGCACTCAACAATAGGGATGTAGCAGGAGTGCAAAATGAGAGGAAAGAGAAAACAGGGATGAAGAACTTCCCACATATCATGAATCCCAAGCAGGATAAACACCAAAGAAAACAAATAAAACTCCACATTTAGACAACTAGGTCAAATTACTGAACACTGAAGATAAAGGCACCTTAAAAGTAGCCAGATAAAAAGTCAAACATTAGAGAAAACCAACAGAACCCAAAGATAGTTTTTAAAAAGGTTTAATGATATTGATGAACTCCCAGCAAAACAAATGAAGAAAAATATAAAAACAAACTACTAATAGTGGGAGTAGAAGATTGAGTTAGGAGCTCCTGGCTCCTGATTTTGGCTTGGCTCAGCTCCAGCTGTTGCAATTGTATGGGGAGTGAACCAGCAGATAGAAGATCCCTCTCTCCCTGTAACTCTGCCATTCAAATAAATAAATCTTTTAAAAAAAAAAAGATAACTGTAGCTCTTATAGACATTAAAAGCACAAGAGAATATCATGAACAACTTTATGCCAAGACATTTGACAACTTAATTGAAATGGACAAATTCCTTGAAAGATAGAACTTGAAAAACTGACACAAGAAATAGAAAATGTACATAGTCCTTTAAAAAAGTAAAAAGCAAAATCAGAAGAAATACACTATCTGATTTCAAGATTAGCTATAAATATACATTAATTGGGACAGCTTGATCAGGAATAGGGATAGCTCTATGAAGTCAAATAGAAAGTTTAGAGATAGGTCTACATTTCTACTGTCAACTTGTCTCAACAAAAGTAGGCAATAATAAATATCTTTATGCAATATATGTGTGTGTATGAATATAGACAGATAATCAATAGTTAAATCTTTTTTAACAGATGATGCTGGAAGACCTGGATAATGAACACTAACCCCCACATACAAAATTTGATTTAAAATAGAATATTATCTTTCTGAATTTAAGCTACATAAAAGTTTCTTGGCAGGATACAAAGAGTATTAGCTATAGAGGAAAGACATGATAAATTGGACTTCAGATATATTAAAAACCTCAGTTTATCAGAAGATATCTTTAAGAAAATGAAAAGGCAACTTACAGACTGGGAGACAATATTTGTATTAGGGTATGTGGCAAAGGACTCATAACCAAATTATAACAAAAGTCTGTGCCAATCCGAAGCCAGGAGCCAGGTGCTTCCTCCTGGTCTCCTATGTGGGTGCAGGGCCATCCTCCACTGCACTCCCAGGCCACAGCAGAGAGCTGGACTGGAAGAGGAGCAACCAGGACAGAATCCGGCGCCCCGACTGGGACTAGAACTCGGGGTGCTGGCGCCACAGGAGGAGGATTAGCCTAGTGAGCCACAGCGCCAGCTCACAAAACCCACATAATGTACATAGGGAACAAAAGACTTGAATAGGCATTTTACTAAGAATATGCAGAAATGGATAGCAAAAACATGAAAGACAGTCAAATCATTTGTCATCAGGGGAATGCAGTTTAGAAGCACAATGAAATGGCACCTCACACTTAGCCAGAATGGCCATGATTAAACACGGTGATGAGGATGCCAAACACATGGAACTTTCACACCTTGCTGGTGAGAGTGTGAAATAGTCTAATCACTTTGGAAAAACAGATTGACAGTGCCTTTTAAAGTTCAATACACACCTACTTCATGACTTAGTAGTTCTTCTGCTGGTACTTACCTAGGAAGAGTGAAAATATGTGTTCACAAAAGATTTGTGAGGAGAACGTTCTTTTTTCTTCAAAATTAAAAGATAAGCTTATTTTGGTGCAAAAAAAATTTCAAATCCATATTTAGTTTTTTTGTAATATGCATTTTCCACAAATTTTTGTAGACCTTTTATATTCAGAGTACAATTGGATGTTTTGATGCATGTATACACATCAGGTAGTTATCAAATAAGGGAAAGTAATGGATCTATCACTTCAAATGCTCCCCATTTATTTGTGCTATTTTGAAATACATAATGCATTATTGTTAACCATAGTCACTCTATTGTACAATAAACAATAGAATTTATTCCTCTTCTCTGAACCTTCCTTTGAACCTGTTTTTCAAAGGAAAACATGTTTTTCATCTTTTCCCCCATGCCCCACTCCCACCACCTCCACCTTCTCTAGTGTCTGGTAACCACTATCAAAGAATGTTCTTGGGGCCAGTGCTGTGGCACAGTGGGTTAAAGCCCTGGCCTGAAGCGCCGGCATTCCATATGGCACCAGTTCTATACCCGGCTGCTCCTCTTCTGATCCAGATCTCTGCTATGGCCTGAGAAAGCAGTAGAAGATGGCCCAAGTCCTTGGGCCCCTGCACCTGTGTGGGAGACCCGGAGGAAGCTCCTGGCTCCCGGCTTCGGATCGGCGCAGCTCCGGCCGTTGTGGCCATCTGGGGAGCTAACCAGCAGATGGAAGACCTCTCTCTCTCTCTCTCTCTCTCTCTCTCTGTAACTCTGTCTTTCAAATAAATAAAATAAATCTTAAAAAAAGAGAATGTTCTTGACACCTCTGTTTATAACAGCTACACTAACCTGGGAATAAACCACATGTCCATCAACAGAAGAATAGGAAAATACAATAGGAAAATATTTATACAGTGGAATGCCGCATAGCAATGAAAATGAATAAACCAAATGAAACAATACAGGTAAACCTTGGAAATATAAAGTAGCCAACCCAAAGGAACAAAAGCTAAGAATTATATTTCTTTTATGTGAAGTTTGAGAGCAGGAAGAACTAATCGACGGTGCTAGAAAGCAGAACGATTGTAGTCTCAGTGAAGATGAAGAGACAGGGCCAAGTAAACTTTCCAGAGAGACTGAGATGCTCTTTATCTTGGTTGGGTGTAGGTTAAGTGGGCTTATCTCATTGTCAACATTCATCAAATTGTACACTTAAGATCTGTGCATTTCACTGTATATAAATTATAACCCAATGTAAAAAAGAGAAAAAAAAAACACCCAGGCTCAATAAAGAATTGAATGCTATGAAAAAAATATAAGAAAGCCTTCTTGTAGTCCATGATCTATAACACAAAAGATTAAAATTTCTTCCAAGTTAACTGGGACTGGCAATTATTTTATTTAGCAAAAAATGTATTGAATACCTCTTAAATGAGAGGTCTTAACATTTATCGAAAATGAATATTATGCAAAAACTATCAATGGGTTTCCAATGGCTTTCGCACCAAAGTGAACCTGTGTCTACATTTTCTGTGAGCTTCTGGAGTCCCCTTGTATATAAGCTATATTCTGGGAATTAGTGAATAGGACCAAAAAAAAAAAGCCTTCTTTGTGTGCTATTTACATTTTAGGAGATGAAAGTTATGACTATTGTGGTGGGGGCTACCCAAACTATTTTTAAATTTTTAAAATTTATTTATTTTTACCTATTTGAGATACACAGAGAGGGGAACAGAGAGACAGACAGAAAACTCCCATCCATTTGTTCATTCTACAAAAGACTGCAACAGCCAGGGCTGGACCTAGTGGAATCCAGGAGCCCAGAACTCAGCCTGGGTCTTCCTTGTGAGTGGCAGGGATCCAAGCACTGGATCCATCCCTGACTGACTCCCAGGGTCGGCATTAGCAGGAAGCTAGAGTGGAGTGGAGCCATGACTCAACTCAAACGTGGGAGCTCTGATCCAGTGGTTCAATGCCCAAATAATTGTACGATTGCAACAGCCAGGGCTGGCCAGGCTGAAGCTGGGAGAAGGAATTCGATTGGAGTTTTTAATGTGGGTGGGAGGTGCTTGAGCCATCATGTGATGCCTCCCAGGGTGCATATTTATAGTTATGAGTTTTGAATTAAATAAGGATTTTGAACAGCCCTTGTCTCACTGTTGAGGAACAGATTTCTTTTTTTCTTACTATTTGTTGAACATTCTGTGTAGTGTAGGGCTACTCTTATATGTATAAAGTTAACTGAAAATAGATCTTAGTAAAAAATAAGAATGGGAACAGGAGAGGGAAGAGGGAGGAAGGGTGGGCATGCAGGTGGGAGGGAGGAGAGAGGGGAGAATCACTGTGTTCCTAAATTTGTATTTATGAAATGTATGAAGTTTGTATACCTTATATAAAAGGTTACTGGAGAGAAAAAAAGAACAAAATAGAGATTGATACTAAAATAGAGATTGACTAAATTTTAATGCATGATCTTGGTTTGCAAAATGCCAGCATGTTAACATAAGTTAAAATAAACACTAATAAAAAATTAAATATTTGTAAGATTTAATCAGCAAACACAACTTTAAAAATATTTGTTTAATATTTATTTATTTTATTTATTTTAAACACAGAGAGATAAGGACAACGTTTTATGTAAAGCTAGAGATAAGATAGCTGGATAGATTTCTCCCATAAGCTAACTGACTTCCCAAATGCCCACAAAGCCAGAGCTGGCCATGCCCAAACCAGGAGCCAAGAACTCGCCATGTGAGTGGCAGGGACCCAAGAACTTAGCTGTATCTGCTCCTTCCAGGGTACACATTTGCAAGAGGCTGGAGTGGAGAGTGAGCTGGGGTGTCAAACCCAGGTACTCCAATAGTGGATATGGGAGACTCAAGTGGTGTCTTTACTGATACACCAAATGCTCATCCCAACCCCACTTTTAATAACTTTGCTGTTTTATTGCTTGGCAATGTAAGTGCTGGTGTGGTGTAGTGGGTTAAAGTCCTGGCCTGAGGTGCCGGCATCCCACATGGGTGCCGGTTCTAGTCCCGGCTACTCCTCTTCTGATCCAGCTCTCTGCTATGGCCTGGGAAAGCAGTGGAAGTTGGCCCAAGTCCTTGGGCCCAGAAGAAGCTCCTGGCTCCTAGTTTCTGATCGGCCCAGCTCTGGCCACTGTGGCCAACTGGGGAGTGAACCAGCAGATGGAAGACCTCTCTTTCTTTCTGCCTCTCCATCTTTGTGTAACTCTGACTTTCAAATAAATAAATCTTTAAAAAAGTGTATTATGAAAAAAAATGCATGCATGTCAAAATTTTTTTGTCAAAATAACACACATCTTAATTGTGCTTCCATGAACGTTTTGAAGTCCCTTCATGTATTAACCAGCTAGGGCATTCCGTTGTGCCGTGGGTATCACTACTCTATTTCTATTTCTATTATATTCAGCTTCTTTTCTACTCTTCATCTTTATTACCAGCTGAGCATTTTGGCCTCATCCCAATGACTCTTTCAGGATCGATTTTCAGACTTGAATTTGCTTTTGACAGAAACTTCCGAGTCGACTTTTTCCCTCCATGTGTCCCAATCTGATAAGCATTTGCAATGTAACTTTTCCTTTCTGTAAGTTACCTGGAAAAAAAAAAATGACAGTTTTCCATTGTTTTGCGGGCGCCCCCTGAACCAGGAAATGTGCTGTTTTGGTTTTTAGAAAACCTGCCCCAAGACAGAAGCATTGTTTGATAAAAAAGAAAGATGATGCAGCAGTGGAAAAGTCGTGACTCAGGGGTTGACCCGCGATAATTCCTTCTTCCTGCCTGGCTGAAATATTCCTGGAATCATTACACGGTTTTATTATAAGGATGAGAAGGGGACAGCGAGGAATAGGATGAAGGGAATGCTAGGGCAAGGGGGATTCTGTGGGCCCCAGGATTGCCGCCTTCTAACCTTCTGCACCGGTGAGCGTGTTAGCACACATGGCACAGGTGGTTTTGCAGGTGCGATTAAGTTCAGGCTCTTGAGGCAGGCAGCAGAGCTTGGGTTATCCAGGTGGGATCCATGTCGCCATCGGAATCCTTGGAAGTGGAAGAAGGAAGTGAGAGTGTCGAAGTCAGAGGAGATGTGAAGACAGGATCATAGGTGAGAGTGACGTAAGCATCGGTAGAAGAAGCAACAAAGTAAGGAAAGGAGGAAGCCTCTGGGAGCTGGAAAAGGCAGGGAAGTTTGTTCTCTCCTCCAGCCTCAAGAAGGAGCAGAGCCCTTGTTAGGGGTGTTAGTGCACTGTGAGCCGTTTGGGGCTTACTTTCAGAACCATTGGATACTACTGAACTTGTTAGTGCCGCAGCAGGACATGAGAACAGATGCTGAGTCTAATGAGGAGGCGTTAGGGACTTAGGCAATTTGGAAGACTGAACATTTGCAAGAGGAGCTTGGTATTTGAGTGGAGACACAATCAGAGAGGGACAGGGCAGAGCAGAACGAGGTGGACTTGAAGCCAGGGTCATGATTCCTTGCTGTTTTTATTTTTTTCTTTTTTTATGTACCGGGTACTTTTCCTGCCTAGAACACCTTGGACTTAACCAAATATTTGTGCCGTTACTTATTCTCTGTATTTCTTGCCACACTGCAAATTCTGTGAGGGAAGAGACTGTTTTGATCATCACAATCTCCCTAAATAACTAAGACTGAACAACTGGGAATGAGATGAAAGGGGATGGGTATATAGAGAGAAGATACTAATGGGCAAGTAGAAAATAACAGAAAGTGTGACGGATGCCTTTTGGAGATGTAAAACTCATTGTATCTTCTTATACTGATTTGTGGTAGTTAGGATGTAGTAACCCTGGGTACTGTTTTCTTTTGCAAATCTGGTGTGGTGGTTGATTCAGAGCAGCTGTGGACATTGGAACTAAACCTCTTTGAACCAAACAAGCTCAAATCCATCTTGCTAATGCAGTCTGTCCTTAGCATATGTGAGTAGGTTCCTAACATACTTAAACGTGATACTTGTCAGTTCAGCTGGACTAATGTATGGCAAAACAGTCTGTCCACCCTTCCACCATCCATCCACCCACCCATCCACCCATCCACCACCCATCCACCCATCTATCCATCCACCCTTCCATCCATCCACCCTTCTATCCATCCATCCACCCATCCATCCATCCATCCAGTTCAGTTTGCTGGCTAAGAACAAAAAACACAAGCTGTGGAGGTGCACACTTCAGAGCTCAGTCTCAGTGCTGCCAGTTACTAACTATGTGACCTTTGTTACATTCCTTAAAAGTTTTTTTTTTTTAAATCTACAAAGCTGTAATACAAAAATGGTTATTGTAAGAATTAAATGTCAAGCAATTAGAATAATGCCTGGCACAGAGTCATTGATAAATATTATCTATTATTAGTTGAATAAGATAAATTTTGAGTTAGTAGAAAGAACCAGAAACCAGGTCTCCATTGTTCAGTTCTGTGACTATGGCCAACTTTGATTAGGGCCAGGCACTGTACTAAGCCAGTGATTAGTCTTAACTGTGCACCCTAACTATTTGAAAGCCCTTTTAAAAGACAGATGCTGGTTCAGTAGGTCTGGTGTGGAGGATGAGACACTGCATTTCTTTATTCTTTTTTTTTTTTAAAGTATTTTATTTATTTATTTGAGGGCAGAATTACAGACAGAGAGATAGGAAGAGATAGAGAGAAAGGTCTTCCATCTGTTGGTTCACTCCCCAAATGGCCATAACAGATGGAACTGAGCTGATCTGAAGCTAGGAGCTTCTTCCTGGTCCCCAACATAGGTGCAGGGGCCCAAGAACTTGGGCGGTCTTCCAGTGTTTTCCCAGGCCATAAGCAGATAGCTGGATCAGAAGAGGAGCAGCCGGGGCACAAACAAGTGCTCATATGGAATACTGGTGCTGCAGGTGGAGGCTTAGCCTACTACACCACAGTGCCAGCCCCAACATTCTGTATTTCTTTTTTGTAAGATTTATTTATTTATTTGAAAGTCAGAGTTACACAGAGAGAGCAGTGGGAGAGAGAGAGAGAGAGAGAGAGAGAGAGAGAGAGAGAGAGAGAAAGTCTTCCATCTGCTGGTTCACTCCCCAGATGGCTGCAATGGCCGGAGCTGTGCCAATCCGAAGCCAGGAGCCAGGTGCTTCTTCCAGGTCTCCCAAGTGAGTGTAGGGAACCAAGGACTTGGGACATCTTCCACTGCTCTCCCAGGTCATAGCAGAAAGCTGGATGGGAAGTGGAGCAACCAGGACTAGAACCTGCATCCATATGGGATGCCGGCACTGCAGGCCAGGGTGTTAACTTGCTGTGCCACAGCGCTGGGCCAGTACATTCTGTATTTCTAACAAGATCCCAGGTGCTGGTGTCAGTGCTGCTGGCTGCTGGGCCATACTTGGAGTAGCCAGGAGCTAAGCAACCTCTAAGTCCCCTTGTATCTATATTACCACTATTGGCATCACTATCCTTCTAGTCTCTAGGCTTGTAGTTTATTATTTTCTCCCTTCTTAATGTCAGAACACAGCCTTTTGTTTTGTTTTGTTTTTGTTTTCCGAGTTTGTTTCCTCTGTTAAAATATCTCTTCAGTATTCCTTGAACCTGAATTATAATGAAGTGATCTAGAAAATTGACACAGCAGGGCTGGTATTGTGGCAAAGCAGGTAAAGCCACCGCTTGTGGTGCCGGCATCCCATATGGGAGCCAGTTCCAGTTCTGGCTGCTCCACTTCTGATCCAGCTCCCTGCTGAAGTTACTGGGAAAGCAGTAGAAGATGGCTCAAGTCCTAGGGCTTCTGCACCAATGTGGGAGACCTGGAAGAAACTCTTGGCTCCTGGCTTTAGATCAGTTCAGCTCTGGCCATTGCTGCCATTTAGGGAGTGAACCAGCTGATGGAAGATCTCTCTGTCTCTGGGGTTCACTCCCCAAATGGTTGCAACAGCCATGTCTAGGCCAGGCAGAAGCCAGGAGTCAGGAATTCCATCCTGGTCTCCCTCATGGGTGCTGGGGCCCAAGCACTTGGGGCATCTTCCACTGCCATCCCAGGTGTATTAGTAGGGAGTGGGGTTGGGAGCAGAGCACCCAGGACTCCATCAGGGACTCTATATGGGACACCAATGTCATTAGCAGTGCAAGGCCAGTCCTGGCGATGAACTTTTTTGTGCTCTCATGTATTTTTTTCTTTCTTTTTCTACAGTTTCTTCAATCAATTTGGAAAATGACCAGCTTATTTTCAAAGAATTACCAGATCTGAATCCTATCAATTCAAAGGTATTTCTGGACTGCTAAGGGCCTGTTTCCTTCCCCTTTCTCACAAATAGCTCTACAGGAGACTTCCTACATTTAAAAAAATATATTTATTTATTTATTTATTTATTTATTTATTTATTTGAAAGTCAGAGTTACACAGAGAGAGAGAGAGAGAGAGAAGGAGAGGCAGAGGCAGAGGGAGGTTTGCCACCCTCTGGTTCACTTCCCAGTTGGCCGCAATGCCTGGAGCTGTGCAGATTGGAAGCCAGGAGCCAGGAGCTTCTTCTGGGTCTCCCAAGTGAATTCAGGGACCCAAGGACTTGGGCCATCTTCTACTGCTTTCCCAGGCTACAGCAGAGAGCTGGATCAGAACTGGAACAGCTGAGACTTGAACCAGAGCCCTTATAGGATGCCGACACTGCAGGCGGCGACTTAACCCGTTGTGTCACAGCGCCGGCCCTAACCATTTTTTATCTTCAGGTGTCACCAATAGAAAAGCCCCCACTCTGCAAGATGTTTCTCTTCTTCCCTGTGAGTGGAAACTCATCCCCTCTCACCCCACCCCACGCCTTGCCCAACAGAAGGGATCAACCTCCTCTCCAAACAGAACCTCGTTACAGAGCATCAGTCCCCGCACAGCCAGTCCAAGTGCTTCCAAGGGCCCAGGGCCAGAGTGCTGCCACCACCCCATCTTTGCCACAGTCTTGCCCTGGCTCTTTTGGGGTCTGCCTCAAGCAATCAGGCAGGGGAGGATGTGGAGGGATCAGTCATGCATTGCACAGCTGCAACTGATCCCCCGAAGTGACTTGGGCTGCAGCCCCACAGCTGCGGAGCAAGCCAAGCAGCCAGCCCATGTTCACAGCCACTGAGTCTCCAAGGGGGGAGGGAACCTATCGAACCAGATGTTACTTCTAGCAAAAAACTTGACCTCCGAATTGTGCATCTGTCCAACTTATCTTCTACTTGCCCTTAGATCATGAAAACCCTGCTGGGAAGGTCTGGAAGCAAACAGAAGGAACACAACTTCAGTTGGAAAAGAAAGTCACAAAATGCTGATGTTTTTGCCAAAGCACTTATTCTGGACTCTCTCTGCTTCCTTAGCTTGAACTCATATTGCCAAGTCCTTTCCGGGAGGGGCAAAAAAAATCTGTGGAGTTACTGTTGATCCAGATTCTGTTTTTTTTTTTTTTTAATTCTATTTATCACAGGGTTTGAGGAGGAGGCTTAGGGGAAAGGGAATCCCTCCCCTTGCCCGAAATTCTAGATGTTTTCAGAGCAAACCTTCTCACTTGGTAAAGCCACTGTGCCTTAGGTCTGCTGGGCATGGTTTAACGCCGTTGAGTGCCCCAGGGTCCCAGATGGAGGAAAAGGAAGATCAGAATCTTGCCTGCTTTCCACGCGTTAGGTTACTCAGGGCTATGTTCCACTGCGGGGGGGGGGGGTACCTTTTTCCCAAACAGGACAAAGATGCTGTGCACCTGCCGGCTACTGTACTTGCAGGTTCCATTTCCCGGATGGGCTGTCTTTTCCTAGTTAGCGTTCCTGCTCCCATCTCAGGCCTCCCACTCAGAGTGAGAACCCCCTTGACCAGCAGCACCCCTGTCTGCAGGTGCAGGCCAGGGCTGCAGAGCAGAGAGCGTGCAGGGGACTCTGTCCAGGGGTCAGAGGCCCGAGTCTGGCTCTGGACTTGGATCTCCATTCTCATCAGGGAGGTTTGGCCCTGAGTCCCAAGTGTTCCTCTTACACTCAATGGGGTAGATTTTTGTCTTATTTCCTGAGCAAATTCATATTGCAAATACCTGCCTGGTGTCTGCACCCCCTTGGAACTAAGGTCCTCTCTCTTTCTGGGCACTGGAAGGACCGACATGTGTGAAACAAAAATTACTTCTCTGTTGCAGTGGACAGTCTTTCCTGGCGCTATCTTCCTACCTGGTGTGCAGCGTCTGAAACTCTCCCATGGCTTTGCACCCTCCAGGAATCTTCTGGAGGAGTAAAGAACAGCACCACACAGTCACACACTGACCCCGCCATTGGTGCTGCCATCATTGCACTGTACTGCAGGAATCCAGAAATCCAGTTACTGGTTAATGCAAGCCTCACTTTGCTCATCTGTGAAGTGGGTACAGTAATAATATGTATGCCATAGGATATTGTGAGGATTGTATGGGCTCATATGTTACATGATAGGACATTGCAAAGCTCCAATTAGAATATCTGGTAGATGTTCTGGCTCAGGGTTAAGCTGCTGTTTGTGATGCTGACGTTTCATCTGAGTGCTGGTTCGACTCTCGGCTGCTCTGCTTCATATTTAGTTCCTTGCTAATGCACCTGGGAAAACAGCAGAGGATAGCCTAGTACTTGGGCCCCTGCCTCTCACATGGGAACTCAGAGCTGCGTAGGCTGCTCTCCTGTCTATTTCTGATGGTGGATATCACCAAGATCTTGTTGTTCTCTATTTGTGTCACAAGCACATTGAGTCTGGGCTGAACCTGTCTGTGTCTCAGACATGGGGCAGGCATAGGGTCAGACTGAGGTCTGTGCCCACGGGCCACGAGACAGGACAGGAGGGAGGGGCTTCCCCTTTCTGTCTCAGTGCCCTGCCATTTGATGAGGGGGCCAAGGTGAGACCCTTCCCAAGGCCTCCAGTCTAAACCCTGGTTCTGTGTGTGCAGGGAGTTTGCACTTTCTCATGGGACTTGTTACCTTGAAGCTTGATTAGGTTAGCCCGGTAGAAGATTCGATCTCAGAATGTTCATACCAAGTCAGGTATGATGTTTCCTCCTTAATTCAAGTGAAGTTACCTTTAGATCTGTGGTTATCAATATAAGATCGAAAACATCAGGGAAAGAGAAACTGAAGCAGAAAGGAGCAAGGAATTACATCTGAAAAGATGAGTGGTTAGAGAGGGAGGAGGGTTAGTCTGGGCTAGAAACCCACAAGGTCTTTAGTTCAACCCTGGGATCCCAACAGGCGTTTTCCATCCAGTCCTCTTTTGACTCTTTGCTCACCGGATTTCATTTTCAGTTTTATCGTCCCCCTCTGTAACCTTGTCCATCCATTATTCTTATTTTATGTTTTTGGTTTGAAAATTTATATAATGCAAGACTCAAAAAAAATAAAAAGATGCCGGAAATTCTTGGGCAAGAAGACAATCATGTCTTGAAACAATTATGGCTGTTCTTGTTTTTCCTCTCTGCCAGAAATGATCAGTTGGGAAGCAGGACAGTGCTTTCCAACAAATAACTCATGCATTTGAAAATGTTTAGTTGTTTAGAAGAAGGATGAGAACATTAAATGTATGGCTTTATTTGAAGAAAACGTTAAAAGTCTCTGTTGAAGGTCTTCTGTGAATGTGATTAAATGCATTACAAAGAGGAAAGATGTGTAGTCAGAGGAAAAAATTTAGCAAGAAAATCAACACACGATTATGCTCCAATTTAAAGAGTTTGAGAGACAAAGCAAGATGCATTTCATAAACAATTACTTTTTAAAATTTTCTTGAATAAAAATATCCTTTGGCCAGAGGAACAGATTAATTCTTTCTAAATCGTTACTCATACAAGGTACTTGAAGATCACAGGAAATTTATTACGATTCCAGATCGACACAGGTCTTCAGTTGGATTACGAGTGTGCCAGGTATGGCTCTCAAATTTCATCCTGGAGAGTTTTATTCCTCCAGATCCTAAAGACATCTTGTCCTGCTTAAGTCCCCAGGAAAAATACAACTGGTTCTGGGTGACATGATTTCTCCTGTTTGTGTTTTGAGGACGAGAATACAACCTGAGAGTGGCAGTGACTGGAGGGGCATAATCTTTGGCTCCTAGATGCAGCCAGAGCTGTGTTCTTGGGGCTGAGCCCAAGGCTAAAGGCTGGGAGGCACAACAATACATCTCATTAATTCACATTGGGAGGTCTTCATCAAAAGGGCAGGGAACTCATTCTTGGAAAGTGAATGCATAGATTCCAGGGAGAAGAGTAATGACCCTGAAGTGCATGGAATACTTCCATCACCATTCATAGAGATTTCTTTTGTTCACAACTGAATCCAACCTACTGTCTAGAGAGACGGAGTCTGAAAAGCGAAAACTTCAGTTCATGCTTGCGCCTAGGGGGTCACCGGGTGTCTTTCTCCACCTAGTGGTCAGCGCCTCCCAACCAGCTGAAAGACAGCTGGTTATTATGGCAATGAAGCAAGCGAGGTTTTTTGTTTAGCAACGCTAGGCTATCAAATCCTAGAACGAAGAAGAGAGTTAAGCTTATGCTTGGAAAAACCAGTGGGCGTATTAATAATTAGGTTGGCTTGCACAGTCTCCTTTGTTCCAGTGACATGCTTTGCATTCTCCTGGCGAAAGAGCAGGCAGGAAGTCTTGCTGAACAAGTAATTGCAAATGGAATTCAACTTGTGGACAATTTCATAATATGACATGTTTGCATCAGAAAACCGACTCTACATGAAGAGAAAGAGATGAGAAGAAACACTTTAAAGAATCTTGCATTATTAGCCTTCCAGTCTCAGAAGCAGTCATGCTCTAGGCACACAGTAGGTGCTCAATAAAAACTACTGAAGTGACTTGCATTTGATAGAACCTTCTGTGCTCTAGTTTTTTACACATGGCTTTTGCTGTTTCCATTTTTCCCAGCTAAAATCACAGTCCCTTAAATACACTTAAATGCACTTAAATACAAGTGCATCATTTAGAAATGAACTTAATGAACATTTTCAAAGCTGTTTACACCTTAGTCTCTGTAGCATTCAACACTGTTGGAGACTCCCTCCATCTGGAAATTTGATTCTTCCTCTCTGCTGGGGTTCCAATGACTTGCTACCTCTGTAGCAGGATTATTCTATTGGGTTTGCTTTTGGACACCACTTTCCTTCATAGTTCCTTAAATATGGACTGCTGTGGCCCGAGGGTCTACTCTTAAGTCTCTTCTTCCCTCTACTCAGCTTGTGGTCCACCCAGCTCACACATCAATGTTTGAACTTGCATGTGACACTGATGGTTCCAAAGTCTCTATCTCCAGCTCTCACTCATCCTCTCCTGAAGGTATCTACACCACAATATCGTACAGGCACTAGAACCCTGTGAATCCTACCCGAGCACACTGCTTTGTGTTCTTCTACTCCTGCGTTTCCTGTCTGGATGTGTGCCAATAAGATTGTCCCCAGGAGCTAAAGGATGCATGGTGCAAGCCTTCTTGACATCTCAGGGTTGATTCTGACACTATTCCTGATTACAATTTATAATGTATTACCAGTTTTCATACTTTGTGCTTAGTGTTTCAAACATTGACCAAGATCATTCTTCTGAACCCGTGCTGCATTGCCTTGCAGAGTTTGATTCTGTGCAGCTATGGTACAAATCTCTGTGCTGGTGATGTCATCCTTTGAGCATGTGCCTCTGCCTTCCTGCCTTGGGGTTTGCTCTGAAGCCAGGGAGTACCGCTCAGCCAGTGGACAGGCGAGCCTTGCTGTGCAAGGAAGTCTCATCTCTCAGGAGTGACCTCAATGAATGGGGAGTGGGAGCTACTGGATACATTCCCCAGCTCCCTACCCTTCAGAGGCACACTTCTCAGGATCATTCCAGAAGGTTGCTCAGAACTCCCCCTGCAGGATGAAGCTGCAATTGCCAAGAACGGTAGCCTGTCCAACAAAGCATCCTAAGTTGGCTTAGCATTTCTGCTCACCCCCCATCTCTCTGAATCTAAGTCCTGTCTCAGAATTCAATCCGAGATATATACCATGTAATCCTCACAACAGCCATCCTGTGAGATAATACGCAGTTACTTCAAAAAGTTATTGGAAAATAGAATTAAAAGATAAATTTATGTTAAATTAAAAGATAAATTTAATTAAAACAATTTTGAAATCCATTCATACAACAGTCTTTGAAACTAACGACAAATATGTATTAGGAAAAGAATGCATGGATTTCAAAATGCTTTTGCAACAAAATGAACTTATCTTTAAAGAATTCATTTTAATGGGAGTGAGAGAGGGAGGGAGATAAATAAAGAGATGGAGAAAGAGAAATCTTGTATCTGTTGAATCACTCCCCAAATGCCTGCATCAGCTGGGTCTGGGCCAGGACTGGATCTGAGAGCTAGGAAGCCAGTCTAGGTCTCCCTAGTGGGTGACAGGGACCCAACTACCTTAGACATCACTACTGCCTCCCAGGGTGTGCATTTATTAGGAAGCTGGAATCAGACACTGAATCAAGACTTGAGTCCAGATTTGCCAATCTGGAATGTGGGCATCCCAAGTGGCATTACAACCCACTATGCCAAATGCCCATCCCAAGCTTACGTTTTAAATCTACTTTCCACAGATTTTTGAAGCACCCTCATACTGTAATTAGCCCTGTTTTATGCAGAGGAAACTGAAACACAGACATTTCTTACCCTTGCCCAAGGTTATTCAGTGTGCTGTTGAAGAGCTAGGATTTGAGGCCAGGCAGTCTGGCTCCTTACGGAACCTGCTATCTTTCAAAAACAGTGATGATAAGGGGCAAGAGAAAGCCTAGCTGGGAAGTGTAATTAATTGGCTATAATATATCCGTGTATCTTTTCAATGTCAAAAGGTTTTTTTTTTTTTCTCCCTCAGCTGTTTCTATTTTGATTATGAGATTTCTCAACAGATTTTTGGCTGAACGTCAAGTACAATGGGACAACACACAATTTCAAAGAAGTGTATACCTAAAAAAACTCCACAATGTAGACTTGCATTTTTGACCATTTTAAAGAATATTAATGCTTTACTGGGGAAATATGCATGATTCCTGAAACTTCTTGGCACTTTTTACACTTGAGGCTAAATGCTTGGCTTTTCTTGTGAATCTCTTTGCAAAAACAAAAAACACAGATGTGCCCAGAAGGTTTCCATAAAACAATCATTCTATTCCATTCTTCAAAGATATTCTTAAATGTAGATAAATAGGATAATTCACTCCAAAGTGGGGTAAGAATTTTAGAATCCTTAGTAGCTCCTCATACGATTGTGTTGGTGGCAGACAAAGGGGAAGAGAAAACATAGAAACTCATCTTACGTTAGTGTAACAGATGGGGTTGAGGCTGCCAATAGAATGAGGAAGAGGAGATCTGTTTGTCTTGGGTACTTTACCTATGCTTCTGCCCTCACCTTCCAACAATCATGCAAATCCTCCTACAAATTTCCAAATGAGGAATGAAGCATAAAGCACTTGACAAGCTCCCGTTAAGCCACACAGTTATCCAGTGGGAAAGCTGGGATTTAAGCCTGGTCTTAGTCATTCAGGCATGCTGTAGTTTGAATATTAGTTTGGATGTCCCCCAAAGGCAAAGCTGTTAGTGGCTTTGTCCCTAAAGTCTTATGCTAATGGCTAAACAGGGAAGACTTCATACAACTGTGGTACAAGAAAGTGGGGCTGTGGGAAATGATTAGACTGGGGTAGATTTCTGGAGTGGAGCTCTCATCATGATGGCACACAAGTCTGGGCCAGGCCAAAACTAGGAGCACAGAATTCCATCTAAATCTTCCACATGGGTGACAGGGGCTCAAGTAGATGAGCCACCATCTGCTGCTTTCCCAGCACATCAGGCTGGAGCTAAGTCACAAGTGCAATGGCAGGGACTCCACCCAGTGCTCTCCTATAGGATGTGGGCATTGCTACCAGTGGTTTAACCTGCTGCACCACAGGACTGGCCCCACATGACAGCTTTCTAAAGATGGATGGATGGTCATGGATAGGTGTGATCCCTTTCTGTCTGCTTCCTGGATTGTCAGACAATCACCTCTACATGTGTTCTGCCATTCACCACCCTCAACAGATGGCCAAATTGGTGGGACCCAGCTGATCTTGCACTGTGAACTTCCACAACTGCGAGCCTGAATAAACCTTGCTTCCCAAGTAACTTCTCTTAGGTTATGTTATAATGATGCAAAGCTGACTAACCTGAGGCTGTGTAATAAAAATACCATAATCCCAGTAGCTTTAAACAACAGAGATTTCTCAGTTCCAGAGGCTGGTGAGTCCAAGATCAAGATGCAAGGAGCTTTGGTGTCTGGTGAGGAATCATTTCCTGATTCATTGATGGCACTATGTCCTCACATGATGGAGGGCCAGGCAGCTCTCTGGGGTCTCTTCTATTAGGGCACTAACCCCTGTTCACAAGAGCTCCATCCTTATTCCTTATCCCCCTCCCTCCCCAAGCCTTCACCTACTGACACCATCACATTGATGATCATGTTTTAGCACATGAATTCTGAACGAAAAACATTCAGAGCATAGAAACTCTGGATTGAATGACTTTTCAAGTTGCATTCATGAATTTTCAGGAAGTAGAATACAGGACTGGGGAAAAGGGCTTTGCAGAAACAAATTTATAATGAACATTCAAAATGTATACATTTTTCCAGGTTCCACGACAAGCCTCCTAAAGGTAGATGCTATGGTATTGGGTATGTAACTTTCTGCTATGGTCTGGGAAAGCAGTAGAAGATGGCCCAAGTCCTTGGGCCCCTGCACTTGCATGGGAGGTCCAGAAGAAGCTCCTGGCTCCTGGCTTCTGATCAGCACACCTCTAGCAGTTGAGGCCATTTGGGGAGTGAACCAGTGGATGGAAAACCTCTCTCTCTCTGCCTCTCTCTCTGTAACTCTGCCTTTCACATAAATACATAAATCTTTTTTAATAAAATAATTTTACTTGTAATCAGAAAATTATTCTGATATTATAGTATGATTATTATTCTGATATTTTGATTTCATTATTTAGAGAGCTACCACCCAGACTAAATTACTGGAGTGAAAGGAATTGACTCACATTGCTCTTGTATTAGAAAAATGTACAAATGTCTAATGCGTGGGTATCTCTGCCAAGGGTTGGCTCACAGACCAAATCTGGTTCACTGTCTGTTTTCAAACAACCTGTGAAATAAGGTGTTTTACAGTGTTAATGAATTGAGAAAAAAATCAAAAGAGAGGCCAGTGTTGTGGTGCAGGGGCTTAAGTTCTGCTTACAACACCAGCATCCCATATCTGAGTGCTGGTCTGAGTCCCAGCTGCTCCACTTCCGATCCAGCTCCCTGCTGGGAAGGCAGCAGAAGATGGCCCAGGTGTCTGAGCCCCTGCAACCACGTGGGAGTCCCTGATGGAGTTTCAGTTTCCTGACTTTAACCTTGGCCATTGAGGCCAATTGGGGAGTGAACCAGCCAATGGAAGATCTCTCTCTCTTTCTCTCTGCCTTTCAAATAAACCAACAAAAAAAAAATCAAAAGCAGAAAAATATTTGGTGACTTTTTTTTCCTGTGGTCTGAATGATTTGTGTTTTCTTAAAACTTGTATGTTGAAACTGGATCTCCAATGTGATGTATTTATAGGGGGACTTTTGGAGGCGGGAGACTTGGTCACGAAGGCTCCAGCCTCCTGAATGGGATCAGACCCCTAATCAGGAGGTCTGGGGTAGCTTGTTTGTCCCTTCACCCATGTGACAACACGTAGAAGACATCACCTGTGAGAAACAGGCCATTTTCAGACTCCACATCTGTTGGTGCCTTGGTTGCAGATTTTCTAGTCCCCAGGGCTGTGAACAGTAAAGTGCCCTTATTTATAAGTTACCCAGTCTAAGATATTTTGTTATAGCAGCCTGGTTGTACTAAGATACACGTGAAAACATCTGGGATTACATTTCAGGGCTGCATCGGCGTGCAGTGGTTAAGCGCTGCTTGTGACATTAGCATCCTATACCCTATCACCAGTTACTCTGCTCTGCTTCCAATCCAGCTCCCTGCTAATGCACCTAGGAAAGAATCAGGTGATAGCTCAAGTACTTGGGTCCTTGCGACCCATGTGGAGACCCAGATGGACCTCTGGGCTTCTGACTTTGGCTTGGCCCAGCCTCAGCCATTGTAGCCAACTAGGGAGTGAACCAGCAAATGGAAGATCTCTCTTTTTCTGTTTCCCCCTCTCTCTCAGTTATGCTGCCTTTCAAGTAAATAAGTAAATCTTTAAAAAAAAAAAAAAGAAGTGGGGCTGGCATCATGGTGCTGCAGCATCTCATATCAGTGTTGGTTTGAAACGGGACTGCTCAGTTTCTGATCCAGCTTCTTGCTAACATGCCCAGGAAGGCAATGGATGATGGCCCACAAGTACTTGGGACCCTGCCACCCATGTCAGAGACCCAGATGGAGTTCCTGGCTCCTGGCTTTGGCCTGGCCCAGCCTCTATTATTGTGGCCATTTGGGGAGTGCACCAGCGCATGGAAGATCTCTCTCTCTGCATGTGTCTCTGTCACTCTGCCTTTCAAATAAATAAATAAATAAATAAAAGACAAAATTGTAGTGTGCATAAAATTTTATTGTAATACAGCCATAATCTCACTTGCATATTGTTTACAGCTGTTTTGTGCGATGGCTGAGTTGGGTAATTGAGACAAAGGCCATATCACTCTCGAAGCCTGGACTATTTACTCTCTGGCATTTTACAGACTAAGCTGTTCTATTATATCTGGTAGCTGAGGGTGTGCCTTTGAAGCATTGGTTTCCTATGGCTTTGCTTTCTAAAAATCATTAAAATGTTTAATGCTAACATGATGTGCATCTAATTACTAATGTGCATATCTGTTTTGCTTATACGTGCTATGTTTTTGCTTCCACTTTCAAGATCACATCACTTTTATTTATTAGAGTATGAACCAATAATGAAGAGACACAGCAGTGTGAGAAGCAAATTTATTTGGGGACAGAGCCATTCTTTGGGAAGCTATTTGTCTTGTGGGAATATTAACAGCAGCAATAGAGGTGACCTAGCATTTTATACTTTGGAACTCAGGATTATACCCCAAGTTGCATTCAACCTTGATATTTAATTTTGTGATATTGTATTACTATCATTTTATTTATTGTTCACGTATAAAGCAACTGAGACTTTGCAAGATCACTTGACTTGTTGAAGATTGCAAAATTAGTGTCAGAGCCTGGACTCAGACACAGTAATTGGTGTGTATGCATGCGTGTGTGTTTTATTGTTAAAAGGAAGCTTAACATTTTATTCCTATAAGCATTAAGAGTGTTCATCAGAAAAGTGAAGAAAATTTACTCAAAGGAACAGTTTTCAGAATTTTGATTTTATTTTGGAATTGCTTTATTACAATGGTTTTCTAGACAGCATCTTTTTCTTGTGATAACTGCCAATATTCTCTTTGTGTCACTTAAATGTTCAGCACCAGAAAAGATTTTTCAAGTAGTGACATGTGTGAGTGTATATTAAAATTATTTTAATTTATATGAAGAAATGTGTTTGTTTGATTATAGAAAAATCCTCATTCCTATAGTTTTTTGAATGAAAACCAGAAAGAATGAAATATGAATGAATGAAATAGACCAGAGAGAAAACAATCAAGTGCTCAAGACACAGGAATAGATCAATAGGGTCCTAACAATTGATTTATTAAATGTTTTAAATAAATTGGATTTATGCTTTGTCTAAATCCTACAGAATTATAATTAGTTTATTGCATATTTAAAGATATTTAAATATATTAACACGGTATAGCTTCAAGTGCTATGTCATTTACTAACGATTGGGAGGTGATCTTGTGTCTCTGTGAAGTTCATTGTCTATGGAAACATTAGCCTATAAAATTACACTATAACTCAGGTGGAATTTGCTTTGATGGAAACTGAATGCATTAGTGCTATGGGTACTGATCAATTGTGCCTGGAAGAGAGGAAATTGTCAGAAGATGGATTGAAAAACAGAGGAATAGAGAATACAGAAAAAGGAAGTCTGGGTAATGGGCAGTGAGTAAGTGGAGCTGGGGTGGAGAAGAGGTTGGGTTGGGCTTGGACACACTGAAGCACTAACTGGTAGGGGTCAGGATAAGAGAACAGACAGTAGCAGTCTTCTAGGTAAGGGGCTGTGATGAGCAGCACAGGCTGCCAAAGACTAGAAACAAGTGCTTGACCAAGAAAGGAGTGCAGAAGAGCTTCTTTAACTAAGGAATCCCTAAGAGCCCCAAGGAAAGACTCAGAGTTAGTCTGATAAGGCAGTGTGGGCCAGCGTCATGAGTTATGAAGGCATAGTCACTTCATAACTCAGGGAGTGCTGATCCCCTAGACAAAGATGTGAATGGAGGCCATGGATGCTCCTCAGTGCACAACCTATGCATTCATACATAGAGGCCCTGTATGGGGGAGTGGAAATGATGTAACCATGGGAGACAGGAAGGAGAGGGAGAAAGGTTCCTGGCAAAGCGAGTTGTAAGAGAAGATACGGGCTGAGAGGCAGGAGCATGACTTGGTTAAGGAGCCAAACATTGACATTCAGTTTTATTCAAAGAGTTGGATGGGGAAGTAGGGGAGAAATGGCCAGAAATACATCTGTAGAGGTACATAGGGCCTGACAGGTGGGATTCTAGAGAGCTGGAATGGGATAGGGTATTGATACCAGAGATGGAGAGCAGTGAGTGTACTGAAGATGGTTTTGGGAAATAACCTGGGCACACTTGCAGGGAATTCTAGAAAGAGATGCCAAAAATATAATTTAAAAATAATAGTTAGCCCATTTTGCATATTATGTTTCAGGAACTTTTAGAAACTCTATTCTTTTACAAAGATTTTTTAATTTATTCATATGAAAGGCAGAACGACAGACGGGGGGAGACGAGAGAGAGAGAGCTTCTTGCTGGTTAACTCTCAAATTAGCTGCAGCAGTTAGGGTTGGTCCAGGCCAAAGCCAGGAGCCAGCCAGTAGCTCTCCATCTCTGGTATCTTGGGTGTGTAGCAGGGACTCAACTACTTGGGTCCTCTTCTACTGCTTTTCTGAGGGAATTAGCAGGAAGCTGGATTGGAAACAGAGCAGCTAGGACTCCAACCAGCACTCTGACTGGGGATGCTGGTGTCACAGGTGGTGGTTTAACCTGCTGCACCACAACATGGGCCCTGTAATTTTGATGCATAAATACATCAGCTCACTCTATCTGAGCAACAGTCTATGAAGTTTATCTCCCCCACGTGGAGACTAAGGTGCAGAGAGAGCTTATGTGATTTCCCCAAGCCATTTTTTCGTCCCTGGAGGCTTTCCAGCAGGCAGTACCATGGTGGACCTGATGCAATGAGGCAGGAGAAGGTGAGTAGATGTAAAGTTGGAAGTTGTGAATGCATTGATGGAGTCCGGGAGGGACCAGGAAAAAGCTAAGCAGCCGCCACAAGATGAGTTGCCAGGGGATGTCGCCACCTAGAGGCTGTAAGAGGTACTCTGACGGCTGAGAGGAGTTTCACACCCGTGGGCAGCAGCAAGGGCCACAGAGTGTTCTGTTAGAAGTCGCCATTCTTCACTCGCTTTACTAATTGGGGGATCCTTAGTGACCAAGGTGGAAGGGATGTCAGAAGAATGGTGGGGGCAGTGTTAACAAGAGTTTTACTGTCATCCCTACACAGAAGCATGGGTTCTGACAACTACCCA
The DNA here is from genome assembly GCA_949820135.1 of Sylvilagus floridanus. Lineage (NCBI taxonomy): Eukaryota > Metazoa > Chordata > Mammalia > Lagomorpha > Leporidae > Sylvilagus > Sylvilagus floridanus. The sequence continues at coordinate 17,330,984 of OX463228.1, read as the reverse complement.
CAAATGAGAGCCCCTTTGTGGGTGCACTCTGTTGGAGCAAAAGCCAGAGAACAGACGCAGTGAGGAGGAAAAACAGAACGGGCTCGCAGTGTCTGCAGGCACCATTCTCTCAAGGGCATGTCTCGGCTCCTTCCATGGGGAAAGTCCAGGCACGCTGAGCAAGGACCCCACGCCCCCAGCCATATGGGATACCAGCAACTCTTAGCAACGTGCTGGATAGAGCCATCTGGGGTGTTGTCCAAAGGCCCACTTCTTTCTCTTTGCACTTAGAACACTGAGGTTATTACATTGCTGTGTATTTGGGGTATCTAGGGACAAACAGGAGAAGGCACAGACAGTGAGAATCTTGGGAGCAGGTGCTGATGGGCGGTGTGAAACAGTTATTTTTGTCCTTGTCACTACATCTGTCCTCTGGGTTTTGCTCCATAGTGCGTTGTAACTTCATGGACTCCTGGGCTCCCACAGAGGGGCTCTCGTCCGTGTTTCTGTAGAGGACGACAGGAGGCATGGTCATCAGTCACGTGGGAAGATTCACCTAGGGACCACATCTCCAACTGTGCCCACATGCTCCGTGTGCCCTGCCGTCCACCCACAGGCTGGCTCTCCATTAACCCTCGTGGACAGGGAAGCAAGAGCCTTGTGCAGACGACTGCCCAATTTCTGCAAAACTGGGAGACGACACACACACTTGAGCATGTTAGGGTACAGTCTTAGAGATGCTTGGTGGGAGGCTCTCACCACCTGGCCTGGCTTTTTAGGACTGAGAAAAGGCATGCAATCTTAGGAATTCCTTCCTGGCCCCAAGAGGAAACAAGAGGTGTGAAGCAGGTTCATCCGTAAATAATCTAAGCACCTATTCAGCAGATGCACACATAAAGAAAACGTGATGTGATATGTGTGTGTGTGTGTGTGTGTGTGTGTGTGTGTGTGTGTGAAGGGACTTCAGAAAGTTCATGGGACATTCACATTATCTTTTTTTGACAGGCAGAGTGGACAGCGTTGGTTCACTGCGGCCAGCGCGCCGTGCCGATCCGAAGCCAGGAGCCAGGTGCTTCTCCTGGTCTCCCATGCGGGTGCAGGGCCCAAGCACTTGGGCCATCCTCCACTGCACTCCCAGGCCACAGCAGAGGGCTGGACTGGAAGAGGAGCAACCGGGACAGAATCCGGCACCCCGGCCGGGACTAGAACCCAGTGTGCTGGCACCGCAGGCAGAGGATTAGCCTATTGAGCCATGGCGCCCGCCACATTATCTTTTAATTTCATTTTTCTACAAATCTTTTTGAAGCTTCCTTGTATATATACAGTGAAATATTTTTCATGCAACATCAATGAACTTGAAGGATGTTACGCCACATGAAATAAGCAGGCATGGAGACAAATGCTGCAGGAACTGTCTTATATATGAAATCTAAAAACTTTGAATTCATAGAAGCAGAGCAGTAGGGGAATTACCAGAGACTAGGCATGGGGGAAGTGGAGAGATTGTGGTCAAAGGGTAGAAAGTTTCACTTAATTTTTAAAAAAGATTTTATTTATTTGTTTGAGAGGTAGAGTTACAGACAGTAAAAGGAAGAGATGGAGAGAGAGGTCTTCTGTCTGCTGGTTCACTCCTCAGATGGCTGCAATGGCTGGAGCTGCACCGATTCAAAGCCAGGGGCCAGGTTCTTCTTCCGGATCTCCCACATGGGTGCAGATGCCCAAGGACTTGGACCATCTTCTGCTGCTGCTTTCCAGGCCACATCAGAGAGCTGGATTGAAAGAGGAGCAGCCGGGACTAGAACTGGAGCCCATATAGGGTGCCGGTGCCGCAGTGGGGAGATTAATCTACTGCGTCACGGTGCTGCCCTGAAAGTTTCACTTATAACGTCAGCAAGGTTTGGAGACACCATGGTTACTACATTAAATGCCTAGAAATAAACACAGAAATTCAAGAAACAAGAATAAGGAAAACGATGTGACTCCCCCAAAGAAACACAGCACTTCAATATTAGAGTGTAAAGATGAAGAGGTTGATGAAATGCCTGAAAAGGAATTCAAAGATTGATCATAGGGTTACTCAGAGGCAATGAGGAGAAAACTCATGAGTTAAAGAAATTCATGCATGACATGGAGGAAAACTTTTCCCATGAGATTGAGATTTTGAAGAGAAATCGGAGTGAAATATCAGAAATGAAGAATTCAATATATCAAACAAAAACCACATGGAAGCCTTAACAACAGACTTGGTGAGGCAGGAGAAAGAATATCTGAGCTAGAAGACAAATCCCTGGAAATATTTCAGTTATATTAGACCTCCCCCCAAAGAAGATGAAGTTACAAAAATTAAAAAAAAAATATTTGAGGGGCTGGCATTGTGGCATAGCAGGTAAAGCCACTGCCTGCAGTGCTGGCATCTTACATGAGTGCTGGTTTAAGTCCCAGCTGCCCCACTTCCAATCCAGCTCTCTGCTGTGGCCTGGGAAAGCAGTAGAAGATGGCCCAAGTCCTTGGGCCCCTGCACCCGTGTGGGAGACCCGGAAGAAGCACCTGGCTCCTGGCTTTGGATCGGCTCAGCTCTGGCCGTTGTGGCCAGCTGGGGAGTGAACCAGTGGTTGGAAGACCACTCTTTCTCTCTGTTTCTCCTCTCTCAATGTAATTCTGACTTTAAAATAAGTATGTAAATATTTTTTAAAAAAGAAATTTATAGACTACTATCAAATGACCCATCATAGGGGTCTGAGGAATTCCTGAGGATGTGGAAAGACAGAATGGATTAGAAGGCCTATCCAGTGAAATAATTATAGAGAATTTCCCCAACTTGGAGAAAGAAAAAGATGTCCAAGTAGAGGAAGCACACAGAATTCCTAACAGACATGATCAGAAAAGATCTTCACCACGACACACTGTAGTTAAACTTTCAACAGTTTGACATAAAGAGAAGATTCTAAAATGTGCATAAGAGAAATGCCAGATTACTTTCAGAGGATCTCCATTTAGACTCACAGCTGATTTCTCACCAGAAGCCCAACAGGCTAGAAAAAAAAACCTAGTCCAAGCTTTAAGAGAAACAAACTGTTAACCCAGAATACTGTCCCCTGCAACGCGTGGCTCCCATGGAGTGCATGAATGCGCATAGCTCTGGGGCTCATGCCCAAACACTCCCACAGTTACAGGATGCAGGGAATCTGCTTTGCCTCTCACGTTGCCCTGACTCAGTCTGATTCTGGGAGCAACAGAACAGAGGACTGCTTCACGCCTTCTCCCTGCACTCTGCAGGAGTGGGAGAGGGGACGGAGGCCAGGTGGCTTCTCTTTTCCAAGCCCAGCAGTTGTTCAGATCACAGTCAGCTCCCCAGGCTGAAGTAAAAGTCCGTGGGTGACTGTGGCATGCTGTCTCAGCTAGAACCGCGCATGGCAGAGCATATGGCAATTTCTTCCTTCTTGACTTGATAAGATGGAAGCTCACTGATGGCAGCTGGCTGCACTGCACAGCTGACCACAGCAGGGTCTCTGTCTTCTCTCCTCTTGTGTCTCAGAATCTCCATTGTTCTGTCACTTATCCACTGAAAATTTCCATCAGTCAGAACCCTGGAGACGTGGTCTTTCCTTTGTTCTTTTTGTATTCCAGAGCGGCTGAAGTCAGTGTGCCTGTACCCTGTTCTGCCATCTTGGATCTCTCTACATTTTGTTGATATACTCATCAGTTGATGAACATTTTGGGATGTTTCTATTTTTTGCCTATTCAGAATAATGCGTTATGGACATTCATGTACAATTTTTTCTTATGTTTTATATTTTCTGGGTATGTTACTAGAAGTAGAATCATGGAATCAAATAGGAATCAAATAGTTTAACTTTCTGAGTGCTGTCAACTGTTTCCCAAACTGGTCACTCTATTTTATATTCTCCACATCCTTGATGATGGTCACGATCCCTTCCTTCCCTCTTACATGGAAGCCCTGAAATCACACCTTCACTAATTTCCCTCCAAGGCCTACAAGAAGTTATTTTTAATATTTTGTCTAGGTTTTATAATTTAAATGAAATAATCAATATCAACTTCTCTATAAGACTGCTTTTAGAAGCCTTTAAATGCACTTTCAAGTGAAAAAACAAGGAAAATAAAAGAGATCAAGGATTCATTTCTGTAGGCAACCTTCTCCTTCTGCCTTTTCTGTGTAACTCAGGTTCAGGTGTAAATATTTACACGTTTTTGGGGGACAATAAGCAGGTTGGAGAGTAGCTGCTGTTGGATTAGTAACAGTAATTCTTCAGAATTGATACTGATTTTTTTTGGGGGGTGCTATTCTGCGATGTTTAAAATGTCTAAAGTGGAACTCAAAATGTGAATATGAACATAACATAGCCTGAGGACTCTAGATTTTTCTGGAATTTTCTGATAGTAGGAATGTTTAATGTCTACTCTTATCTTTGCTCATGCCTAATCTAGTACCTTGAATATCACCAACAACATCTTTCTCATTTATTGCCCCAGGAAATGATGGAGGAAGCACGAAGAGGGCAAGATGGTGGAATAGGAAGGGAGCACACTGATAGTCTGGGGAGAGACAGTTTAATAAAAGTGGAGATACTGCAGGTTCAAGGAAGAGTAGGGGAAGAAACAGCAGAGGAAACTCTTCCAGAACTAGTGATTCACAGTGGACCTGCATGGAGAGCGTGGGAGCCCACAGTTCGGGACACCAGCTGCAGATTCAACACACCAGCGCTGGAACGCGAAGTGAGCCGAACCTCAATAGCCCGAGATACCTGCAGGGAAGCGGAAAAGGGAGCCTAGAGCGAACAAGGCTTGAAACCCTGCGGGGAAAAGTTCACCAGCTAACTAGAAGAGAGAGAGAAAGAAAAAAGTGACTGATACAGACACAAGTTTCTCTCTCTCCGCTCACCTCTCAAAGGTGAGCAAGACAAAGAGCAGGCGCCATTTTGGACATACGTCATAAGCAGGGCGACCTCAGGTCTGCACCGGCCCTGAGCCTAGCAGAAAAACCTGACTCTGGGTGGGGGGGTGAAATAACAGATGAGAACCTAATGAATGTGTGGTGCTAATGAACTGAGACTGTGAAAAAAGAGACGGTTGGGGAGAGAACTCAGGGAATTCACCAGGTGAATACTCTCCAGAGACGCTACAGTTCAGTAGCCTTGGCAGCCCAGTGGTGAGACTGCAGGAGAATTTGAACCCACACAAAGGGCCGCAAAGATTCCCTCTCTGGTCCTTGGGAAAGAGCTTCCGATCTCTGGCTCCTGTGGGTATATCATTTGCCTGCTAACCACCCCCAATTCCATTCAGCTGTGTGGAATTACTTCCCTTTTGAATCAAAAATAAAGAAAGAAACAGAGAGAGATTTACCACGCCTAAACTGGGAGTGTCACCTTTGGCACACCCTCAACCCTGAGGAACCAAACAGAGCTATCAGGCCACACCCATCTCAAGCCTCTAAGGCTCCATTGAAAGCAGACAGTCCACTTATCTAGAGTCATAGTATAACAAGAAAAAAACACCACAGTGAAGAAACCAATATGCCAAACAACAAACGCAAAAACCGAGGTAACAAGAACAAGGAAGACACTATGACGCCCCCAAATGAAAAAGACACCCCAATTCAAGATTACGAAGATGATGAGTTAGAAGAAATGCAAGAAGCAGATCTCAAAAAATTGATAAGAACACTAAGAAGTACTCAAGAACAAATTCTTGAACTACAGAAATCCTTAATGGACAAGGTAGAAAATATCTCTCGTGAAAATGAAATATTAAGGAGGAATCAAGCTGAAATGAAACAACTAGTAGAACATGAAACTGTGATAGTGACGAGAAATCATAATGAAGTGAAGAATTCAATAGATCAAATGAAAAACACATTAGAGAGCATTACAAACAGAATGGGTGAGGCAGAAGAGAGAATATCGGACTTAGAAGACAGAGCACAGGAAACTATACAGTCAAACCAAAGAAAAGAAGAGGAAATTAGAAATCTAAAAAATATTGTTGGGAATCTACAGGATACTATTAAAAAACCCAACATTCGAGTTCTAGGAGTTCCTGAAGACATGGAGAGGGAGAAAGGATTAGAAGGCCTTTTTAGTGAGATAATAGCAGAAAATTTCCCAGTTTTGGAGAAGGACAGAGACATCCTAGTACAGGAAGCTCATAGAACCCCTAGTAAACATGACCAAAAGAGATCCTCATCACGACACATTGTAATTAAACTCACCACAGTGAAACAGAAAGAAAAGATCCTAAAGTGTGCAAGAGAGAAACGTCAGATTACTCTCAGAGGATCTCCAATTAGACTTACAGGAGACTTCTCATCAGAAACCCTACAAGCTAGAAGGGAATGGCGAGACATAGCCCAGGTACTAAGAGAGAAAAACTGCCAGCCCAGAATATTATATCCTGCAAAGCTCTCATTTGTGAATGAAGGTGCAATAAAGACCTTTGATTGCAAACAGAAATTGAAAGAATTTGTTGCCACTCGTCTAGCCCTGCAAAAGATGCTTAAATATGTGTTACACACAGAAACACAGAAACACGGCCATCAACATGAAAGAAGGTAAACGAAGGGAACCTCACAGCAAAAGATCACAGGGAATTCAAAGCATACATTCAGATAAAGAAATTATGGGACATGTACTCTATAGAATACTATACAGCAGTCAAAAACAATGAAATCTGGTCATTTGCAATAAGATGGAGGAATCTGGAAAACATCATTCTGAATGAATTAAGCCAGTCCCAAAGGGACAAATATCATATGTTCTCCCTGATCGGTGACAACTAATTGAGCACCAAAGGGGAAACCTGTTGAAGTGAAATGGATGCTATGAGAAACAGTAACTTGATCAGCTCTTGTGCTGACTGTTGTTGTACAATGTAATACTTTATCCATTTTAGTATTTTTTATTCTAGTACTATTGGTTGAACTCTGTAATTAACAAACAATTATTCTTAGGTGTTTAAATTTTAACTGAAAAGTGATCCCTGTGAAATATAAGAGTGGGAAAAAGAGAGGGAGGAGATGTACAATTTGGGACATACTCAATCAGTCTTGCCCCAAATGATGGAGTTAGAAACGTGCCAGGGAATTCCAATACAATCCCATCAAGGTGGCATGTACCAAGGCCATCTCACTAGTCCAAGTGATCAATTTCAGTTCCCAATTGATCACACTGATAGGTCTAAGAGTCAAAGAGATCACACAAACAAGACTAGTGTCTGCTAATACTAACTGATAGAATCAAAAAGGGAGAGAATGATCCAACATGGGAAGTGAGATACACAGCAGACTCAGAATGGCAGATGTCCTAAATAGCACTCTGGCCTCAGAATCAGTCTTTAAGGCATTTGGATCTGGCTCAAGAGCCCAGGAGAGTATTTTAGGCATGGAAAGCCAAGACACTCTGGAAAAAAAAAGAAGACCTAAATGAAAGATCTCTGTGAGTGAGATCCCAGTGGAATGAATGGGGCCATCAAAGAAGGAGGTACCTTTCTCTAAAGGGAGGAGAGAACCTCCACTTTGACTATGACCCTGTCAGAATAAGATTGAAGTCGGCGAACCCTAAAGGCTTCCATAGCCTCGGCAACTCATGACTAGAGCCTAGGGAGATTACTGAGGCCATAAACAAGAGTGTCAAATTGTTAAATCATCTTCAGGAGTCACTGTGTACTTACGTCTCATGTGGGATCTGTCCTTAATGTGTTGTCCAATGTGAAGTAATGCTGTAACTAGTACTGAAACAGTATTTTACACTTTGTGTTTCTGTGTGGATGCAAACTGATGAAATCTTTACTTAGTACATACTGAATCAATCTTCTGTATATAAAGATAATTAAAAATGAAAAAAAATCTTGGTGTTAAATTGGAAATTGCATAGAAAATTAATCGATTTAAAAAATATATCATGTAGGATCTCTGTCCTTAATGTGCTATACATTGTGAATTAATACTATAACTAGTACTCCAACAGTATTTTTCACTTTGTGTTGCTATGTGAGGGCAAACTGTTGAAATCTTTACTTAATATATACTAAACTGATCTTCTGTATATAAAGAGAATTGAAAATGAATCTTGATGTGAATGGAAGGGGAGAGGGAGTGGGAAAGGGGAGAGTTGTGGGTGGGAGGGAAGTTATGGGGGGGCCATTGTAATGTATAAACTGTATTTTGTAAATTCATATTCTTTAAATAAAAGCATTATTAAAAAATAAAAAAAAGAAATATTCTACCTGAAACAAAGCTTCTTGTTCCTCTATCTAAAATTTCCACTGCAGTTCAAATCTTCCTCTAAGTTGGCGGCCCTTGCTGCTTCCCTCTGCTGTGAAAATGTTTCCATCCGTCTCCTGCCTGATCCTCCTGACCGAGAGACTCTGAGTACAGAGTCACACCTGTCAGCGCTTCCTCTGCTGGTTTGTGTGCTCCCCTGATGGACTTTAACGTCTACATCCTCAGTTTGATTTCAAGCTAGTTTTTATCTTTTCTTACCAAAATGCGGTGTTATTTCTTGTGCTCTGGGCTCCATGTAGATGGTAAATTTCTTCAAGAAAATGGCTTTTATCATCTACATATTTTGTGCCTACCTTAGATTTTTTTTAAAAAAAAATTATTTATTTATTTGAGAGGTAGAGTTACAGACAGTGAGAAGAGAGACAGAGAGAGGGGGAGAGAGAGAGAGAGAGTGGTCTTCTATCTGCTGGTTCACTCCCCAGATGGCCACACGGCTGGAGCTGCGCCTATCCGAAGCCAGGAGCCAGGAGCTTCTTCTGGGTCTCCCAAGTGAATGCAGGGGCCCAAGGACTTGGGCCATTTTCTACTGCTTTCACAGGCCACAACAGAGAGCTGGATCGGAAGTGGAGCAGCTGGGCCTTGAACTGGCGCCCATATGGGATGCTGGTGCCACAGGTAGAAGATTAACCTACTGGGCCATGGCGCCGACCCCCTGCCTTATATTTTGACATAGTCTGTTCACCCACAGCAGTCCTTCAATGTGTCCACCAGCTAAATTCCAGCTTCATTTTATTTTATTTAAAAAAAATTTTTTTTTGACAGGCAGAATGGACAGTGAGAGAGAGAGACAGAGAGAAAGGTCTTCCTTTGCTGTTGGTTCACCCTCCAATGGCCGCCGTGGCCAGCGCGCTGCGGCTGGCACACTGCACTGATCCGAAGCCAGGAGCCAGGTGCTTCTCTTGGTCTCCCATTGGGTTCAGGGCCCAAGCATTTGGGCCATCCTCCACTGCACTCCCGGGCCACAGCAGAGAGCTGGCCTGGAAGAGGGGCAACCAGGACAGAATCCGGCGCCCCGACCGGGACTAGAACCCAGTGTGCCGGTGCCGCAAGGTGGAGGATTAGCCTGTTGAGCTGCAGCGCAGACTAAATTTCAGCTTCAAATACCGTGTTAAAAGTTTCTGTATGTAGAATTTTTCAAAGTATTCCCCACAAATGTAACTGGTTTTTCAACTTCAAATGAACTCCTTCAATAATCAAGTTAAAGTGCAAAAACTGCTTCAGGGCGCCATAGAGAGTGCAGGTGCCAGTTACACCTGCCACGCTACGCAACGTCTGACAGCATTTTCCCATGATCCTTAGCTTTGGGGATTGGCAATTGCCAACGGTGAAGTAGTCTGTATATTAAATTTTAGGGTGTGAGAACTCATGGTACTAAATTTTTTGGAAACGGGGTTAATGGTATGGTATAGATATGGCCATTTCCTAGAGAAGAGCTGGACATGAGTGAGGGTGGTGGCGTGGCAAGCCTGGGGTGGTGGTGGTGGTGGTCATTCTGCCAGGTAAGCAACCTTCATATGTGATCCATTAATCTTTTGCCTTTGGCCTTGTTCTGAGCAGATTAATTATAGTACAAAAATGTGGACATTTTGTAATGGGACTCAATTTATTCTGAAAATTGAGGGCCGTGTTGTGAATATTTTTCTTCTTGTGTTTCCTGACAAGACTTCAAATTGGGAGATAAAAATAAATGTTAGGGATATCTAGAAATTTGTCCTAGAAATTGAAAATGATTACCGGCTCTCTGAATTGCATTCCTGTTCAGAGGGAGCTCCACTCCTTACTCTCTTTGCACTGAACCTTCCTCCTGTCAGAGATTAATGCCCCTTCATTTTTCATACCAAAGATTAAAGAGGATGTATAAATATGAAACGTTTGCTTTTCATTAATCAAAGTTTTAATTCATCTTCTCGATAGAAATCAGAGGACAAATTGCTGTGTCAGAATTGGAATTATTTAATACAATGAAAGTGAGGCAGGCAGCTTTATTTTAAATAAGAAAAGTATTTAATGTGCAAGTATTCATTTTTGTGCTGAGAAATTTCTGTGATCTGTGATGATCTTTCTGCCCTAAGCATCATTTATGTTCCTGTATCAATCTGCACTTTCTCTTCGTGAGGAGACAAGGGTATTTACTTGGAAGATGTAGCTACTTGGGGAGAGAAACAATGCCCAGGAGAAGGAAACAGAGCTAAATTATTGTGATCATAAATTAGAATTATAGTGATGTAAAACACATTAGAGGTGACCTACTCGTGATCCTTAGTGTCATGGGTGAGGAGCACAGATTTGGAGTGGTAGTGGATTCACACAAGGTCATACCACCAGATGGCTGAGCAGGAAGAAAGATGTTCTTTATCACCCCCTTATGCTCACAATCCACATTGCACTCACACTGCTCTTCAATAATGTGGACTCAGCCCCAGGGGTATAGAGAAAGGGCTCATCCTTAGGATGTCCCATAACCAAGGGAAGCCAGGGTGTTTCTGTCGAGTTTTTAAAGATCTTTTGGACTGGGGCTGCCCTGTGGTGCAGTAGTTTAATCCTCCGCCTGCAGTGCCAGCATCTTATATGGGTGCTAATTCGAGTCCCGGCTGCTCCACTTCTGATCCAGCTCTCTGCTGTGGCCTGGGAAAGAAGTGGAAGATGGCCCAAGTCCTTGGGTCCCTGCACCCACATGGGAGACCTGGAAGAAGCACTTGGCTCAGATCAGCACAGTTCTGGCTGTTGTGGCCATGTAGGGAGTGAACCAATGGAAGACCTCTCTCTCTGTCTCTTGCTTTCACTGTCTGTAACTCTACCTCTCAAATAAATAAATAAAATATTTTAAAAATAATCTTTTGGTCAAAGTAACTAGAAGGTCAAATTGAGCATCTACCCAAGAGCCTCATTCTCATGCAGGAAGTCGGCCAGCTCCCCTGTAGCTGCCTGTTCTCATCTGCTGAGCAAGATCCCATCTGTTAGACCAGGAACATGGCTCCAGCAGGTTTCCCCAGAGGCCACACTGATTCTAACATTGCTGCATATTTTGCTGACTAGAGCCAGGTGGTTTTGGCTTTGTGTATAAAGGCCAGGTGGTTAAAAGGTGGGATATTTGCTATATTTTAAAGTTTCTATAGTTTATAGGTTTTTGTTTATTTGAAAGGCAGAATGAGAGAGAGAGAAAGAGAGACAGAGAGGAGAGAGAGGAGAGAGAGAGAGAGAGAGAGAGAGAGAGAGAGAGAGAGAGAGAGAGAATCTTCCATTTACTGGTTCACTCCCCAAATGCCCACAACAGGCAGGGCTGGGACAGGCTGAATTCAGCCAGGAACTTGGGAATCAATCTGATTTCCCATGGCGGAATCCAACTGCCAGTGTCTCACCTGCTGCTTCCCAGGGTGTGTATGAGCAGGCAGCTGAGTTGGAGGCAGAGGTGGACTTGAACCCAGATACTCAAGTCTGGGATGCAGGCATCCCAGGTGGTAGCCTAACTTGCCGTGTCGCAACACTTACCCCAGGATGTTTCATATAAAGTCAATGAAAATTGCAAAAGCGACATGTGTTGGTTGAAAACATTTAAATATTTTGAGTACATTTCCTCTTACTGCACTTTTCTTTTCTCTCTTTTCTCTCCTTCCTTCCTTCCTTCCTTCCTTCCTTCCTTCCTTCCTTCCTTCCTTCCTTCCTTCCTTCCTTCTCTCCTTCCCTCCTTCCCTCTTTCCCTCCTTCCTCCCTCTCCACCACTTTCTTTCTCGCATTTATTTTTTGCTCCAGAGCCCCTACTGGGATCCTATTGGTGAGGTTCCAGGCTATCTTTCTCTGTGTACGTAAAACTAGGATTTTATTTTCTTCTCACAGAAGTGAGCTGCATCCTGCATTCTTGCCTCTTGCCTTTTTATTCTCAACGGTCTTTCTTGGATTGCACTTGATGTCTCAGTTACAAAATGTTTCCCAGTGAGACTTTCTCTACCAACCACAGTTTTTATAAGCCAGTTATAGGAAGCAAAGCTACTACGAATAAAAACAGAAATTTCTCAGATTGTCTTCTTTCTTTCTTTCTTTCTTTCTTTCTTTCTTTCTTTCTTTCTTTCTTTCTTTCTTCTTCTTCTTCTTCTTTTTGACAGGCAGAGTGGACAGTGAGAGAGAGAGACAGAGAGAAAGGTCTTCCTTTGCCATTGGTTCACCCTCCAATGGCCGCCGTGGCCAGCGCTCTGCGGCTGGCACACCGCACTGATCCGAAGCCAGGAGCCAGGGGCTTCTCCTGGTCTCCCATGCGAGTGCAGGGCCCAAGCACTTGGGCCATCTTCCATTGCACTCCCAGGTCACAGCAGAGAGCTGGACTGGAAGAGGAGCAACCAGGACAGAATCCGGCGCCCTGACTGGGACTAGAACTGGGGGGGTGGGGGGGTGCCAGCGCCGCAGGGGGTGGATTAGCCTAGTGAGCCATGGCACTGGCCCAGATTGTCTTATTTCACTTAACAAAATGAGCTCCGGGTCCATCAAAGTTGTTGCAAATGACAAGATGTCAGCATTTTGTTGTGGCTGGGTAGTATTCCACTGTGTAGATGTACTGGATTTTCTTCATCCATTCATCAGTGGGTGGGTACTTAGGTTCCTTCCCATCCAGGGTTCTTCTTTGTACTTCATTTCAGGGTTTTACCCTGTGTGCTATGTATCTTATGATAAAACGATGCCCTATGCCCCTTTCCCCTACCTTCCTGTGAAGTTTCTTTGAAGTTTCAGCCTTGATGTTTATAAAATTCATGAAACTGCTTCTTTGAAAACATTTTACATTATTAAACAGAGTATGATTCATTGACCTTCTTTCATTTCTCTCCATTCCCATCAAATTCTGACCCTTTAGTTCTATTGAGGCTAAAACACAGATGACATGGCCTTTAAAGAAAGCACGCAGAGGGGCCGGTGCTGTGGCGTAGTGGGTAAAGCTGCTGCCTGCAGTGCCAGCATCCCATATGAGCACTGGTTTGAGTCCTGGCTGCTCCACTTCCAATCCCGCTCTCTGCTGTGGTCTGGGAAAGCAGTGGAAGGTGGCCCAAGTGCTTGGGCCCCTGCACCCACGTGGGATACCTGGAAGAAGCACCTGGCTCCTGGCTTTGGGTCGGCGCAGCTCTGGTCGTTGTGGCCAATTGGAGAATGAACCAGCGGATGGAAGACCTCTCTCTCTCTCTCTGCCTCTCCTTCTCTCTCAACTTTCAAATAAATAAATAAATCTTTTTTAAAAAAGGGAGATGCATTGAACAAAGTTGGAGTGGAGGCAGAAAGTGCAATTACTTCTGAGTCCAATGAGAGGTGGAGCTGCTTTGAACTAGAGTGGTAGTCATTAGAAACAGAGATACATGCTTGTGTAGGACTTCATGTGATCGTTTAGTGGTGGAATCATCACGATGTGGTAATCCATTGTATTGAGCAGTAAGGGAGAGAGAATCACTAAAGTTCACTCCCAAGTTTCTGGCCCTAGATGGATGTGGTGCAATTTTTGAGACATGGAAGGCTAGACAGGGAGCAGAGTATGGTATTATAAAATGCAAGATTTTAGGGCTGATGTGGTGGTGTAGTGGGTAAAGCCACTGCCTGCAAAGCCAGCAAGCATCCCATATGGGTGCTGGTTTGGGATTCAGCTGCTCCACTCCCAGTCCAGCTCTCTGGTAATGTGCCTGGGAAAGCAATGGAAGATGGCCCAAGTCCTTGGGCCCTGCACCCACATGGGAGACCTGGAAGAAGCTCCTGGCTCCTGGTTTCGGTCTGGCCTAGGGGCAGCTGTTGTGATCCTCTGGGGAGTGAGCCAGAGGATGGAAGAATTCTCTCTCTCTCTGTCTCTTCCTCTCTCTGTGTAACTCTGCCTTTCAAATAAATAAATAAGTAAATCTTTTAAAAATGCAACAATTCAGTTTGAAACATGTTCAATATGAGCTAACTGTGCCACTCAAGCAGAATTCTTTTTTCTTTTTCAAAATATTTATTTATTTTCACCTATTTAAAAGACAGAATAGCGGAGAGGAAGAAATCTTCTACCTGCTGGTTCACTTCCCAATGATCGAAACAGCCAGACTGGACTAGGCTGAGTCCAGGATCCCAGAACTCCACCCAAGTCTCCCACATCCAAGTCTGCTCATACACTTGAGCCATCATCTGCTGCCTCCCAGGTACACAAGTAGAAATCTTGAGCAGAGGAGTGGAGTAGCCAAGACTCAAATCTGCACTCCCCTGTGGGATATGAGTCTCTAGCTTAACCTGCTGCACTACAATGCTTGCCCTTCGATGGAACCTTTAAGAAGGAAAGTGAAGATATAAGCCTGGGTCCTAAAAACAGAAGTCATTCGGGAGATAGAGTTTGACTTATCTCCTATTCCATTAGAGAGAATAGATTTGCGACTTGTAGTCAAGCTTTAGATGTCTGACAACCAAACATGCCCTTGCAAGGTGGTATGGGATTTTTTCTTTTTTGACAGGCAGAGTGGACAGTGAGAGAGAGAGACAGAGAGAAAGGTCTTCCTTTTGCCATTGGTTCACCCCCCAGATGGCTGCTACAGCTGGCACACTGTGCCGATCTGAAGCCAGGAGCCAAGTGCTTCCTTCTGGTCTCCCATGAGGGTGCAGGGCCCAAGCACCTGGGCCATCCTCCACTGCACTCCTGGGCCACAGCAGAGAGCTGGACTGGAAGAGGGGCAACCGGAACAGAATCCGGCACCCCGACTGGGACTAGAACCCAGTGTGCCGGTGCCACAGGCAGAGGATTAGCCTAGTGAGCTGTGGCACCGGCCTGTTTATGGGATCTTGAACCAGCTCTTTAGGCAAAAGAAGAGCTGAGATAACAATGAATTTTGTTTGAGCTCTCAGTCTTATGCTAGGCTTCTATTTTAAAAATTATTTATTTGAAAGGCAGAGCTACACAGAGGCAGAGGCAGAGAGAGAGAGAGAGAGAGGTCTTCCATTCACTGGTTCACTTCCCAAATGGCCACAATGGCTGGAGCTGCACCGATCTGAAGCCAGGAGCCAGGAGCTTCTTCCAGGTTTCCCATGCAGCGCAGGAACCCAAGCACTTGGGCCATCTTCTACTGCTTTCCCAGGCCATAGCAGAGTGCTGGATGGAATTGGAGCAGCCGGGACTCAAGTCAGTGCCCATATGGGATACCGACACTGCAGCCAGCAGCTTCACCAGCTACACCACAGCGCCGGCCCCAGTAAGCTTCTAATAATGAAGATCAACCAGCAACTACTAGGGCAGTCCAAAAAGTTCACGGGAAATGGAATTTTAAAATGTTTATTTTGGTGCCCCCAAATTTTGATATCCATACATATGCAGTGTCTTTGAAAAATTCATGAAAAAATATGTAATAGGAGAAAAAGCATGCCTGACTTTCAAAAATTTTTGTTGCCAAATAAACTTATTTTCCATGAACCTTTTAGGGTACTCTCATAAATGTCATAGACACTCAGTAGACAAAACTCTCAAAATACATGCAAACTTCTACTCTTTTTGCACATCTTCATTGTTACAGTCCTAGTCTAGGAAACTAATATTTCATCTGGATTAATGCCACGGGCCTCTTGTGTCTCTTGGTGGAGATGTCAACGCGGCAGCTGGATGTATGGTTGGGGGTCAGGAAAGAATCTGAGAATAGAGCTGTAAATTTCGAGTCCTTGGATGAGCTAGGAGTTAGCAGGCAAGCACACAGGAGTGGAGGTGTTTACAGAAAGGGGAGAAGGTGCCAAAGAGCAGGAGCCTGGGAAAGTATTAGTTTGGAGAACTGCAATGAGAACGAAAACTAAGGTTAACTGGGTATAATTCTTGGCCAAGATAAATGCTGATACAATAGAGAAGATGAGTGATCTGCCTAAGGGGACAAAATTAGGTCTTTAAAAATAAGATAGCCCACTGTTTTTTTTTTTAAGATTTATTTATTTGAAAGTAACAGTTACACACAGAGAAAAGGAGATTGAGAGAGAGAGAGAGAGAGAGAGAGAGAGAGAGAGAAAGAGAGAGATAAATCTTCCATTCGTTGCTTCACTCCCCAGTTGGCCACAACGGCCAGAGCTGCGCCGATCCGAAGCCCGGAGCTAGGAGCTTCTTCTGGGTCTCCCATGCGGGTGCAGGGGCCCAAGGACCTGGGTCATCTTCTACTGCTTTCCTAGGCCACAGCAGAGAGCTGGATCAGAAGAGGAGCAACCAGGTCTCGAACTGGCACCCATATGGGATGCCGGCACTGCAGGTGGCGGCTTTAACCGCTATGCCACAGCAGTGGCCCCAGTGCATTGTTATTAAATAAGTGTGGCCTGAAATACATATGGATTGAGCAGGTAGTTTGGGGTACATAAGAGAAATCAGAGGTTAGAAATGAGGATACGCTGCATGAAGTATTTTGATTTGTGATTTAGTTTGTCTGAATCTATGTTAGAGGAAGTGTGGGTGATGATGAGAGAAACACTCAGCAAAGAATTATTTAGAGCCTGTTATGTAAATTCTGAGAGATACAAAAGGTGCTGGTTTTTGAGATGATCGTCTGATATGGGAAATGACATACACAAACCAATAATTACAGCACAAAGTGGAGTGTGAAGCCACAGGGGGTGTGTGTGTGTGTGTGTGTGTGTGTGTAGCAGCTAGGGCTCCAGCTGGCCTTGTGATACGGGATGGCATCACAAGCCAGGGCTTAACCTACTGTGTCACCATGCTGGCCCCACTATAGGGCTTCGAGGTCAGGGGATGGGGAAAGTGACAATGTTCCAGGAAGGGCAGGTGCAAAATGAAAGCATACAGTTTATGTGAATATGTGAGTGAGTTTCTTGTCAATGCAAAAGAAGGAGAAAGGGCTGAAATTGTCAAAGGATCAGTGTTGTGGTGTAACAGGTTAAACCACTGCCAGCAATGCCAGCATCTCCTATGAGCACTTGGAGTCCAGCTGCACCGCTTACCATGCAGCTCCCTGGAAAGAAGTGGAGCATGGCCCAATGCTTGGGTCTCTGCCGCCCACATGGGAGTCCCAGATGGAGTGCTTGGCTTCCGGCTTTGGCCTAGCCCATACCTGGCCACTGTGGCCATTTGGGGAGTGAACCAGGGAAAGATCTCCCTCTCTCTCTCTCTCTCTCTCTCTCTTTCTCTGTCTCTCTCTCTGTCTCTCTCCCCCCTCTCCTTTTCCTTTTCTCTCTGCCACTCTGCCTTTCAAATAAATAAATCTTTAAAAGATTATCAGTGTAGTATATAGTGGGTTCAGAAATGGATGAAGATGGAATTTGTGAGTAAATGAACTCTAACAAAATCCAGTGATTACAGATCCAAACTTAGGACAAATAAACTATGGCTGACCAATAAGCTATAGTTGAGTTAAGCATTTTACCACGTAACATTTGATTTCATGAAAGAATTCTCCATAGAATAGGCAGGCGGTATGCTCTCTGCAAAGATGGTGGAGAATTTTATTTAAATTGTTCATTTACCCTAGTAGTTAGATGGCCATGTCCCACATCTGAGACCCAACCCTAGCTCCCAACTCCAGTTTCCTGCTAAGACAGCCTCTAGGAGGCAGCACCTGATGGCCCAAGTGATTGGATTCCTGTCACCCATGTGGGAGTCTTGATTTTAGTTCTTACTCTTCGTCTGGCCCAAAGTGTTGTTGTAAATATTTTGGGGGAGTGAACCAGCAGATGGGAGATCTCTTGCTCTCTGATTCTCAAATAAATAAGCACCAATGAAAAGAAGTTATTTTAAGAAATGTTCTATGTATAACTCTTTAACTCTCAAATGAAACAAGGTCTGTGGTTCAACCACAAGCCAACACCAGCACTTTTGTTTCCCCCCTTGGTGCCTGTAACTATATTGCTACAGCTCATTCCTTGCAACCTAGGGACACACACAAAGCAGATTAAACATGTAGGTAATGAGTACAGATTAATAGTCTGAGCAGGTAGCCGGGCGGGTGCGTTGGGGGAAGTTCATGGCTTTGTTTCTAGGTGAAGGTCATTGTGATAATGCTGGTTAAAACCTGCCCAGGGAGGCAGACTGCTTTTATCTGTGCTGCTCAGCACACTCACACACTGGTCTGGTGCTTGATTATTAATTCTCCCTTAAACCTGGATAATGCTATAAAGCGTAAAGCTTGAAATCAGAAAATTGTGGAATCTACTCTGAAATCGTGACAATAGATCTTCAAGGAGAAGTGAAGGCAGAATGGAGTTTGGCAAAGCTAGCCATTTTTTTAGCTAGAAAAATTGGAGATTTGTAAGGTAAAACAAAAAAGTCTATGACAGGGTCTTTAGAAATTTGTGGAAATGCACGTTATGGAAAAAGCTATTCATGGATTCAGGTTTTTTTTTGCACGTAAATAGACTTATCTTGTAATCTCATTTTCTGTGAACTTTTGACATCCTCTCATAGTTTGGTAGACTGAGATTGAGAACAAAAGAGGAAAAAGGAAATAGGATCTTCATATTCATCTCATGACTTAGGGGTCTGATTAAAATTTCCAAATTGGGACTAACATTCTGAAGTGGGGTATGTTTTTGGGAGTACAGATTTATGTCTCTCCTTTGACACCTGTCTACCATAAGATACACTGCATCCTGTGTATCAGTGTGTATGTGTGCATTTAAAGCTTTTGCTAAATTGGATTTTTTTGTGGCGATCTTACAGGAGGATTTGTGGAATCCTTTCCAGATATGATATTACATTATTGTAAAAGCTCTGCTCTTATCTGTGTGGGCAGAAGGGTCACTATGGACTGCATATGAGGATTAGAATCAGCCTGCCCTGGGGCAGAATAAACCAGATGGATTACACAGAACATTTCAACAAATGCCGGAGGTCCTGGCTTGCCTTTATCTTTTACCTCTGAGATTTCAGAAAATGTTCTGAGAACATCATTTTGGTGGAAAGCAGAGATCAGATAGAAAAATTCCCACAGCCACGAAGGCCGGACTTATGTAAAGCGTTCATGTTCATCTCAAGAACCGATTAAATAAATCCTTTTCTTTAAATGACAAATAAGAATAGAAATGCTCTGAGCTCTTCCTGCTTTGGGGAATGAGGACGACTCGAGGTTCTGCCCCGCGCTCTTCTCCCGCCTCTCTCATTCAGAGGAGCTTGCTTTTCTTCCCCGGCTATCCTTTGGAACCTGCAATCCGGTGTCTGCACAGTCTCCAGCCACATTTCTGAGCTCGCCTCACATCCTGGGGACATCCTGCCACCTGCCTCGCTCCGATTGCCAGTCTCTGTTCAGTTGCCTCTCTTCCTTATGGGCTAAAATGTTATGTGGTTGATTTGGTACTGCTGAAGCTGCTGTGGGAAAATATTAACTCAAGATATTTTAAAAGCATGGTCTGGGGTGAATGTGACACTCTCCCTCCAACATTTTATGTTTTTAAAGATTTATTTATTTGAGTTACACACAGAGAGAAGGAGAGGCAGAGAGAGAGAGAGAGAGAGAGAGAGAGAGATCTTCCATCCACTGGTTCACTCTCCAGTTGGCCACAGAGGCTGGAGTTCTGCTGATCCAAAGCCAGGAGCCAGGAGCTTCTTCAGGTCTCCCACATGGGTGCAGGGGCCCAAGGACTTGGGCCATTTTCTACCGCTTTCACAGGCCACAGCAGAAAGCTGGATCGGAAGTGAAGCAGCTGGGACTCGAACGGGAGCCCATATGGGATACCGACACTGCAGGCGGCGACCTCACCCACAAAGTCACTGCACCGGCCCTCTGCCAACATTTTATAGCCAAAGAACTCCCTTGGCTTGTCATTGCCCTGGAGGATTATCAGCAAAGGCACCTCTGCTACCCTAGTTAGAAGAGACAGGTGTTTTCTGTGTCACTAAGGTAGTAGGAATGTATAAGTAATTAAATGATAGTACTTCATTTCTTATTAGGTTATAAGTAGCTTAGGTATTAATGAGGTTTTAATGAGAGACATTTTAAATTATTTTTTAAAGATTTATTTATTTATTTGAAAGGCAGAGTTACAGAAAGGCAGAGGTAGAGAGAAAGAGACACAGAGAGAGAAAGGTCTTCCATCTGCTGGTTCACTCCCCAATTGGCTGCAATGGCTGGAGCTGCACCAATCCGAAGCCAGGAGCCAGGAGCGTCCTCTGAGTCTCCCACATGGATGCAGGGACTCAAGGACTTGGGCCATTTTCCACTGCTTTCCCAGGCCACAGCAGAGAGCTTGATCGGAAGTGGAACAACCGGGTCTTGAACCGGTGCCCATATGAGATGCCAGCATTGCAGGTGGCAGCTTTACCCACTGTGCTACAGTGCCAGCCCCCCCTCCCTTTTAAAAAAATACAACTCTAAATTCCAATGAGCAGCTTATGACTTTTCAAGTAGGTAGAAGAATTTACCGAGGTGAGAGAAATGAAGTTTGGCTAGGAAGTGATGAGGATGGGGAAAAGGAGTGAGAAGGAGTCAGGCTCAGGTGCACGCTTCTGGAAGCTTCCCTCAGGGAGTGGAGAGCAGCTGGCCCACTGTTGAGCAAAGACTATGAATGGGCCTGAGCAGTGCAGAGCTGTGCCCAAGCCAAGCCCACAGAAGCAGGGAGCTCAGGTGTTCCGCAAATCAAAGAGGAGATGAAGTTGTGGAAGGATATGGGACGGAGGAGAGTGTGGGACGCAGAGAAGCATGGAGGCTTCAGGAAGACTGGGCACTCAGGGTTGTTTGTCAGGCAGCACACAGCAGCAAACCATCGTGCCTTGCGTCCTGGACAGAAGTCAAAGAAAAGGGCTCCTGTTCATCCTCTGACGCAGACCCGGGAGTGGTGTTGGACAGGGAGCGTTGTCTGGTATCCAGATTCTTGAGTTTGAATTCTTGAATTCAGGAATGAGTTGGGAGAGTTGCGGGCAGCAAGCAGCCAACATGTTATTGAAAAAGCGAAGGTGCACTGTACTCCAAGGAGTGTGGACTCACTTGGAAGGGAGTGGCCTCATCTCTGAATGGTGTTGAACAGTCTATAGGTTGTTCAATGAAAAAAGAAGTTACAGTCTAATGAAGGGAAGGAATATTCATGGTTTTTCTTGGAAGTAGATGGAGATTTCCTGGAATCTAACTAGCATCCTTTTTTACTTCTTATGTGGTGGGCATGGTCTGATGTCTCCTATCTTGGTGGTTGGTGGGTTTGTCATTTATCAGGCTAATGTGTTAACAATGAGTGAATAATGTAGATCAATCTAGGTCAGACTTGGTCCTTTAAACTGGTATGAACCTGGTCTAGGTGATGTAAGCAAGGGGATACCTAGGAGGGAGAGGCTGAGTTCATAGCACCTCCCTGCCCTTCTCCCGTGCTGCAGCTCTGTCTACACTGCCCAACACCCCCCTTCTGCACAGCAGAAAACCACAGCTTCCATGGATGTATTGCTTAGAATCGGCACCAGAAAACAGTATTCAACATGGATGGTGGCACATACTGGCAATGACCTTTAGTTAAATACAAGGTCATTATAATAAAATGACCAAGGCCAACTCTCTCACTCCCATCAGGCACCTGTTGCAGCGACATTTCCAAGATTTCCACGAAAAGAACAATACTGAAGTGTTGTCCCACACTCCACTCTTTTGGCTATAAACTTAAGCATCTCTCCAGACATCATCCCCTGTACCTCCATTTCACAGAAAGGGATGGCCCTGAGCCTGAGTGAGCACAGCTCTCTCTTGAGCTTGCTTCTCTGTTGACAGTTATCTATGTCTTGTCCTTGAATTCCTTCTTGTGTCAGGAACAAGAGCCTGGACCCAGCAACCTGACAACAGCAGTGGTGAGGAAGCCAGGAGGCTGCAGCAGGAGTTGGAAGCCCACCCAGCTATTGGCTGGTGAGTTTTTCTCTGATATTTTTAACCTCCCTCATGCTTGGGGGTCTTGGTTTCATTCTGTCTTTCTCTCCTTCTTCACTCCATTCTGACCCACTATGGACTAATTCCTCTTAACCCAGCTGTGTCTGCTCCCTCCAGCTACTGGTGGAGGTGGGAAGGCCAAGAGTTGACTCTGCACAGCAGACACTTTGGGGCCTTTTACAAAGAAGGTTTATAGGAGTGGCTGGGACTTGCTTGCAAGCTGTGCTGTGTCTAGAGGGCCTCCCTGTTTCTATTTCTATTAAACCTCTAGCCTTTTGTTCATTTACGATGGCACCACAGTGTGTATTTTTTCACCCTTACCAATGAGATAGTTTGTCTCTGTAAGTAAGCATGTGCCTATGTATGGCAAAGAAATTCCACCCTCTGTGGAAAACCCGTCAGCACATGGCCACACTCGTGTTACTGCCTCCAAAGCTACATGATCTGAGGCTCCTCCATTCGAGGTTCTCTTTCCTTTGACATTTGTTACAGTGTTGTCCACCATAGTGGCAACTCCCAAAATGAGGGATCTGGACATTGTCTTCAAATATGACTGCTGGGTGCTCTAAATACTCCATTCAAAGTTCCTCTATATTCTTCAAAAGAAGGACCATTTACCCTGGTTCAACTGTCAACCTTCAGGATTATTTTAACAGTCATATCAGACCACTACTGCTTGGGCTTGAAGTTCCAAGCAGGCTACTGCCTTACTGAAATGTGACAACTGAAGCCTAAACTTGCTCGTGACAACCCTGAACTGTTATGGACTCCCTCCTCACAGAAGCTGCAGGGGCTGCAGACACCTGGGCAGAATGAAGGACCCAAGGGTGCTTGGGTGCCCTGGGACCTACCTGCAACCTGGGACACAGGTCTGAATCAGTCGGGTATGCCTGGGGGCTGAAAGGCTTGGCTGAAATCCTGGAATATCAGATCTGATCTAGTCCACTGCCTCACAGAAAGCCCAGGACTGCAGGTGCCTGGGCAAGACAGAGCGCTCTTAGAGCCATGGCCCACCCACTCATTCCCCTGTCTTTCTTTCCTCTTCCTAGGCCATGATGAGACTTTCTTTTCTTTTACCCAAGCTGGGACCCAGGAGCTCAATCCAGGTCTCCCATATAAGGATCTATCGACTTGAGCTATCACCTCCTAGGGTGCATATTATCAGGCAGTTAGACCTGGGAGCACAGCTAGGACCCTATCCAAGGCACTTGGATATGGGATGTGGGCATCCCAAGCAGTGATGTAACTATTGCATCAAATGTCCAATCTTACCTTTTAATTCCATTTATCCATGTACTTTTTGGAATACTGATATAAATATGCCCAAAATTTGTTGGAAGGGTTTGCTACAGAACCCCAAAAGTGAGTCTGCTTGCCTTGTGCACAGACAGCCCCTCACTGACACGGGAATGACCCTCCACCCGCATGGGAGACCAGGAGAAGCACCTGACTCCTGGCTTCGGATAGGCGGAGTTCTGGCTGTGGAGGCCATTTTAGGGGGTCGTTATGTTCTGGCGAGGACCTCTTTTGCTGCTGACTTTTTTCTGCACTTTTTTTTTTTTTTTTTGCACGCTGCTGACTCTTTGTTCTCACCTCATGGAGGAAGGGGGCAAATGAGAGCTCACTGGAACCCTTTAGAAAGGGCTTTAATTCCACTCATGAGGATGCAACCTTCATGTCCTAATCACCTCCAAATACCATCACATTGGAAGGCCAAAAATACTCAATCCAAAAAAAAAAAAAAAAACCGTTATGAGCATTTGTATGTGTAAGTCTTTCTGAAGACATGTTTTCATTTTTTTTTTTTTTCAGTATGTACATTGGAATAGAATAGCTGGGGGTGTGCTGAACTTTTTTTTATGAAACTACCAAAGTGTTTTCCCAAGAGGTGGCATGATTTTGCACTTCTACCAGCATTATCTGTCAGTTCCAGTTACTCTAAATTCTCACCAGTAGTTGGTATGGCCAGTCCTTTACATTTTAGCCTTTCTTTTTTTTTTTTTTAATTTTATTTATTTATTTATTTATTTATTTATTTATTTATTTTTTTACAGGCAGAGTGGACAGTGAGAGAGAGAGACAGAGAGAAAGGTCTTCCTTTTGCCGTTGGTTCACCCTCCAATGGCCGCCGCGGTCAGCGCGCTGCGGCCGGCGCACCGCGCTCGTCCGATGGCAGGAGCCAGGTGCTAGGTGCTTTTCCTGGTCTCCCCATGGGGTGCAGGGCCCAAGCACCTGGGCCATCCTCCATTTCCATCCCGGGCCACAGCAGTGGGCTGGCCTGGAAGAGGGGCAACCAGGACAGAATCCGGTGCCCCGACCGGGACTAGAACCCGGTGTGCCGGCGCCGCAAGGCGGAGGATTAGGAGGATTAGCGTGTTGAGCCACGGCGCCGGCTTCTTATTTATTTTTTTTTAATTTTTTTTTTATAAAGCTTTTATTTAAAGAATATAAGTTTCCAAGGTACAGCTTATGGACTACAATGGCTCCCCCCCCACACACAACTTCCCTCCCTTCCGTTACCCTCCCCTTTCCCGCTCCCTCTCCCCTTCTGTTCACATCAAGATTCATTTTCAAATCTCTTTATACACAGAAGATCAGTTTAGTACATATTACGTAAAGATTTCAACAGTTTGCCCTCACATAGAAACACAAAATGAAAATACTGTTGGAGTACTAGTTATAGTATTAATTCACAATGTACAGCACATTAAGGACAGAGATCCTACATGATTTTTTTTAAAGAATTGATTAATTATCTATGCAATTTCCAGTTTAACACCAAGATTTTTTAATCATTTGCAATTATCTTTATATACAGAAGATCGATTCAATATATACTATGTAAAGATTTCATTAATTTGCACCCACACAGAAACACAAAGTGTAAAAATACTGTTTCAGTACTAGTAATAGCATTATTTCACATTGGATAACACATTAAGGACAGAGCCCTCATGAGACGTAGGTACACAGTGACTCCTGATGTTGATTTAACAATTTGACACTCTTGTTTATGGCGTCAGTAATCTCCCTAGGCTCTAGTCATGAGTTGCCGAGGCTATGGAAGCCTTTAGGGTTCGCCGACTTCGATCTTATTCCAACAGGGTCATAGTCAAAGTGGAAGTTCTCTCCTCCCTTCAGAGAAAGGTACCTCCTTCTTTGAAGGCCCCGTTCTTTCCACTGGGATCTCACTCGCAGAGATCTTTCATTTAGGTCTTCTTTTTTTTTTTTTTTTTTGTTTTTCAGAGTGTCTTAGCTTTCCATGCCTAAAATATTCTCAGTGAGAGAGAGAGACAGAGAGAAAGGTCTTCCGTTGCCGTTGGTTCACCCTCCAATGGCTGCCGCGGCCGGCGCACTGCGCTCATCCGATGGCAGGAGCCAGGTGCTAGGTGCTTTTCCTGGTCTCCCATGGGGTGCAGGGCCCAAGCACCTGGGCCATCCTCCACTGCACTCCTGGGCCACAGCAGAGAGCTGGCCTGGAAGAGGGGCAACCGGGACAGAATCCGGTGCCCCGACCGGGACTAGAACCCAGTGTGCCGGCGCCGCAAGGCGGAGGATTAGCCTGTTGAGCCACGGCGCCGGCCACATTTTAGCCTTTCTAACAGGTGTGTAATGTGGTGTCTCACTAAAGTTTTAGTTTCTGGGGTTGTTGTGGCACAGCAGGTTAAGCTGCTGCCTGCAATGTTGGCATCCTGTATGGTGCCAGGTTGAGTTCCAGCTGCTCCACTTCCAAACCCCTTGCCTGGTAATACGCCCGCAAAAGCAGTGGGAGATGGCCCAAGTACTTGGGCCCCTGCCACCCACATGGGAGACTCCTCTGGTTTTGGCCTGGCCCATCCCCGGACACTGCTATTTGAAGAGTAAACCATCAGATGGAAGATCTTTTTCTCTCTGTCTCTCAGCCTCTCTCTGTAACTCTACCTTTCAAATATATAAATAAATCTCTTTCTTTTTTTTTTCCAATTTTAGTTTCTCTATCCCAGCTGACCAAACACGGGTAACTTTGTGCTTAATTGCCATTCATGCTTCTTCTGCTATGAGGTTCTGTTCATTTATTTTTCGGAGGGATATTTATGTTATTACTACCATGCTGTAGGAGTTTATGAATATTGGAAACCAGTTATTTATATTAGATGTATGTTTAGAAATATTTCTCCCCATTTGTGGTTTGGACTTCATTTTATTGTTTGAAGAGCAAGAGTTTTTACTTTCAATGTTTCTTTGTTTTTAATTGTGGTAAAATCTATAAAACACAACATTTATCATCTTAACCATTTTCAAATGCACAAATTCGTTGTATCAAGTACCTTCATATTGTTGTGCCGTCATTACCACCATCCACTCTGGAGCTCTCTTCATCTTTGCAAACTGCAAATTCGTACCTATTTTTTTTAAAGATTGATTTTATTTGTTTGAAAGACAGAATTACAGAGAGAGGTAGAGATAGAGAGAGAGGTCTTCCATCCACTGGTTCACTTCCCCAGATGGCCTCAACAGCTGGAGCTGTGCAGATTCAAAGCCAGGAGCCAGGAGCTTCCTCCAGGTCTCCCATGAGGGTGCAGGGGCACAAGCACTTGGGCCATCTTCCACTGCTTTCCTAGGCCATAGCAGAGAGCTGGATCCGAAGAGGAGCAGCCGGGACTAGAACCAGGGCCCATATGGAATGCTGGCGCTTCAGGCCAGGGCTTTAACCTGCTGTGCCAAGGAGCCAGCCCTTGTACCTATTAAATAGTAACTCCTAATTGCCCTCTCTCCTCAGGCCCTGGCAACTGCCATTCTACTTTCTGAACCTTGCATTTACTCTAGGTACCCCATAGAAATGCAAATCACGTAGCCTCTGTCTCTTTGAGATCGGTTTATTTCGCTTAGCATGTCTTCAAGGTTCCTCCATCTTGTAGCAGGTGTAAAATGTCCTGCCTTTTTTTTTTTTTTGACAGGCAGAGTGGACAGTGAGAGAGAGAGACAGAGAGAAAGGTCTTCCTTTGCCGTTGGTTCACCCTCCAATGGCCACCGCGGCCGGCGCGCTGCGGCCGGCGCACTGCGCTCATCCGATGGCAGGAGCCAGGTGCTAGGTGCTTCTCCTGGTCTCCCATTGGGTGCAGGGCCCAAGCACTTGGGCCATTCTCCACTGCACTCCTGGGCCACAGCAGAGAGCTGGCCTGGAAGAGGGGCAACCGGGACAGAATCCGGCGCCCCGACCGGGACTAGAACCCGGTGTGCTGGCGCTGCAAGGCGGAGGATTAGTCTGTTGAGCCACGGCGCTGGCCAATGTCCTGCCTTTTAAAGGCTAAAAAATATTCTGCTGTATGTGTAGACTTCACCCCTTGAATGGATATTTGGGTTGCCTCCGCCTTCTGGCTATTGCGAATAATGCTGCCATGAACATGGACCTACCAATTTCTCTTTGAGACCCTACTTCCAATTCTTTTGGATACATACCCAGAAGGGAGATTGCTGGATCCTGCAATCATTCTATTCTTAATTTTTTGAAGGAACTCTGCGTTATTTTCTGTAGCAGATGCACCAGTATCTGTGTCATTGCCAACGGTGTTGCCCGGGCTCCTGATTTATTCACGTCCTCACTTATCTGACTTATCTGACTTATCTCACTTATCTGCCATCTGAAGGTGGGTGTGAGATGGTATCCCATTATGGTTTTGATTTGCATTTTGAGCAAGTGTTTTCAGTTTTGGTGACTTCCAGTTTATCATTCTATTCTGTCATAGTTCATATTATTTGCATCCTTTTAAAAAATCACTGCTTGGAGCCAGTGCTGTGGCATAGTAGGTAAAGCTGCCAACTGCAGTGCCAGCATCCCATATGGGTGCCGGTTCGGATCCTGGCTGCTCCACTTCCCATCCAGCTCCCTGCTATGGCCTGGGAAAGCAGTAGAAGATGGCCCAAGTCCTTGGTGCCCTGCACCCATGTGGGAGACTGGGAAGAAGCTCCTGGCTCTTGGCTTTGGATTGGTGCAGCTCCAGCCATTGCAGCCATCTGGGGAGTGAACCAGGGGATGGAAGATCTCTCTCTCTCTCTCTCTCTCTCTCTCATTCTATCTGCCTCTCTGTAACTCTGCCTTTCAAATAAATGATAAAATAAATGTAAAAAAATAAAAATCATTGCTTCACACAATGTCACTAAGATTTTCTCCTATGTTTTCTTGTAGAGGTTTTTTTTTCTTTTTAGTTTTAGTGCTTATATTTGGTTTATAATCCATTTAAAGTTAGTTTTTGCATATGATGTGAGGCATAAAATAATGTGTTTTTGTTTTAAAGATTTTATTTATTTATTTGACAGGTAGAATTACAGACACAGAGAGAGAGAGACAGAGAGAAAGGTCTTCCTTCTGTTGGTTCACCCCCCAAGTGGCCTCCACAGCCAGAACTCCGCCTATCTGAAGCCAGGAGCCAGGTGCTTCCTCCTGGTCTCTCATGCGGGTATAGGGTCCCAGGCACTTGGGCCATCCTCCACTGCACTCCTGGGCCACAGCAGAGAGCTGGCCTGGAAGAGCAGCAACTTGGACTAGAACCCGGCGCCCATATGGGGTGCTGGCGCTGCAGGCGGAGGATTAGCCAAGTGAGCCACGGTGCCGGCCCCAAAATAATGTGTTTTTACACACACATATCATATAGTTATCCATTGTTCCAGCATTATTTTTGAAAAGATTGATTTTTCTGCAGTGAATTATTTTGGCACCTTTGTAAAAACTAATTTGATCATATATGTATGAGTCTATTTTCACACTTTCTTTTCATTTCTGTTGATTAATGAGCACATGTTTCATAAATGTCACATTGTATTGATTAGTACAGCTTTGTAATAAGTCTTGAAATCTGGTGGTATAAAGTCACCATGTATGTTTTCTATCCTTCACTATTGCATTGATTTCTACTGTTTATTATTTCATTTCTTTTGCTTGCAAGGAGTAAGCTTCAGTGTGGAGAGTCTTGGATTTGACCTGCTGTTAACAACCGCTGGTTCTTTCCCTCTACCTCGACACACCGCAGTCAGCCTGTCCCTCAGGGAACTTGTTTCTATGAATGCTTCTCACAGTCACAATTACCAGCTCTCAGGTTGGATAGCGGGGGGAGAAGGGATTGGCTCCTCCTGTGGTTACCACTCCCAGGACAGCTAGCTGTTCCCAGGTTGGTCTTAGCAGCTTAATCTCCAGCACATGCCAGGAGGAAATTCGCTTCTCACAGCCTGTTCTCTGTCCATGGTGCCGGCCCTCTTCTGCTCTTGCCTGCTGTTTCCTGTCATTTCTGGGTCCAAATTCTATCTTCCTAGGAGTTTCTCGTGCTGTTTGCTTTTCTTTTTTTTAATATTGATTTTATTTATTTGAAAAACAGAATTACAGAGAGAGGTAGACACCAAGAGAGAGGTCTTCCATCCACTGGTTCATTCCCCAGACAGCA
Source organism: Sylvilagus floridanus (assembly GCA_949820135.1). Lineage (NCBI taxonomy): Eukaryota > Metazoa > Chordata > Mammalia > Lagomorpha > Leporidae > Sylvilagus > Sylvilagus floridanus. The sequence continues at coordinate 17,301,489 of OX463228.1, read as the reverse complement.
GTAACGGCCAGGGCTGCGCTGATCTGAATCCAGAAGCCAGGAGCTTCTTCCAGGTCTCCCATGCAAGTAAAGAGGCCATCTTCCACTGCTTTTCCCAGGCCATGGCAGAGAGCTGGATCAGAAGAGGAGCAGCTAGGACTAGAACCGGCACCCATTTGGGATGCTGACACTTCAGAGCAGGGCTTTAAACCACTGCGCCACAGCACCAACCCCAGTGTTTGCTTTTTTGACTTTGTTAATTTCTTGCTGGTGCCTGCGCACCTCCAAAACTCATTTCAAGGGTAAGAATGCCCACACGCTGTGTCATTTCTCACCCTAACTTGCTTTGGCTAATGCTTTCTTTCTTTCTTTCTTTTTAAATCTCTGATTCTGCTCAGGTGTGTTACTTAGGCTATTGGAGAACTTCATTTTCTAATTGACATTTTGAATCTGGATAACTCTATTTAAGACCACAGAACCTTGGTTACACTCATTAGGCAAGAAGAGAAACTTTGATTTCAGATAAGGAGTAGGCTCTCAGTCTGTGCTAGAGAAATATTTCATTACCTTTTTTTTTTTAAAGATTATTTATTTATTTAAAAGAGTCACACAGAGAGAGAAGGAGAGGGAGTAAGAGAGAGAGAGGATGAGAGAGAGAGAGAGAGAGGTCGTCTATCCACTGGTTCACTCCCCAATCGGCCACAATGGCTGGAGTTGCGCTGATTCGAAGCCAGGAGTCAGGAGCTTCTTCCAGGTTTCCCATGTGGGAGCAGGGGCCTAAGCACTTGGACCATCTTCTACTGCTTCTGCAGGCCGTAGCAGAGAGTTGGATTGGAAGTGGAGCAGCCGGGACTAGAACCAGCGCCCAAATGGGATGCTGGCACGGCAGGCGGTGGCTTTACCTACTCCACCACGGCTCCAGCCCCTCATTACCTGTTAATGGATCATTAAAAACACTTGCAAGCTGTCTCACTGTGTAATTTGAGAAAGTGATAAGTGTTAAGCTTACATGACACTGTATAGGATGGGTAGGATCAAAATTGCAGAGCTAGAGAAATTATGCTTTGCTATTTTATGAACATAACATAAGGCAGTATTCTGGACTTAAGGCTCTGGAAGAGAAAGAGCTAATAAGAGTTTTCATTGCAGCACGCAGATAAGCTGTCCTGAGGGCTGGCGAGTTGAGGAATGTTGGCAATTTGGCTAATTTCATTTTTTTTTCTCGATGGCAGGATTGGATCATTGGGAGGCACTGTGTGACAGAAAACATTGTAACTGCAAATCATGCCTTTTTGAGAAACAGCGAAAAAAGAAAACCCACTCAAATCAGCATAGTTGCTGTATCAGCCTCTCTGTGCTATGGAACTCCAAAGTGTAATGACTGGGCCAAGTGAGCACAATGAATTAAGAAAAAGAAAGAAAAAAGCAAGAGGCCACACAAACAAGAGAAACGTAATTTCCAGTGCTTCCTTGGTTATATGTAATCCATGCTGCATACACGTAATAAATGATCCTCTGAGTTTTTAAAGCCATGTTTAATATTACAGTAAATTCAATATGCCCAGAGATAATTATTCTTCCATAATGAATAATAATTGTTGAGTGCTGGTCTTACATAGCCTCTTTTCTTTAAAGAACTGATAATCTCTGTATTTCTATTATGCTTGTGTGTTTCTATTTGTGATTTTGTGTTTATCCTACTTTTAAAAAATATTTATTTATTTGAAAGGCAGAGTTACAGAGAGAGAGAGAGAGAGAGAGAGAGAGAGAGGTCTTCTATCCACTAGTTCACTCTCCAAATGGCCACAGTGGCAGGAGCTGGGCCAATCTGAAGCCAGGAGCATCTTCTTGGTCTCCCACGCAGATGCAGGGGCCCAAGGATGTGGGCCATCTTCCACTGCTTTCCCAGGCCATTAGCAGAGAGCTGGATTGGAAGTGGAGCAGCCAGGACTCGAACTGGTGCCCACATGGGATGCTGGCACTATAGGTGGTGGCTTTACCTACTACGCCACAGTGCTGGTCCCTATCCTATGGTTTTAAAAATGAAATGATAGGGCCGGTGCCATGGCACACTAGGTTAATCCTCCGCTTGCAGCATTGACATCCCATATGGGTGCCGGTGTGGGAGACCTGGAAGAAGCACCTGGCTCCTGACTTCGGATCGGAGCAGCTCCGGCCGTAGCGGCCATTTGGGGAATGAACCAATGGAAGGAAGACCTCTCTCTCTCTCTCTGTTTGTAATTCTACCTGTCAAACAAATAAAATCTTAAAAAAATGAAATGATGACATATGCCCGTTGATGCCATTCAAGTGTATCTGTGAGTCTAGAGAAAGCACCAGTGAATGTTAGCTGGGCCATTCAATACCTGGGTAGCCTTGGTCGGGTTACTTAAGTCCTTGGACCTCCATGCCCTCATCTGTGAAATATGAAGATGACAATTACTGCCATTGGGAAACATATTCTGTAATTTACTAACACTGTGATTTTTAGAATGTCTCTGGATTCTGTGGGATTTTTTGCATCAAGGCGTACAGTGGAGCAGGCATTTAACCAACAGGGAAGATGCCCATGTCTCCTTTGGACTGCTTGATTTTGAAGCCCAGCTTTGGCTTCTGGTTCTGGGTTCTTGCTAATGTGCACCCTGGGAGGCGGCATTCCTGCTCTGGAAATTGGTTCCTGCCACCCACAGGGAGACCTGGATTGGGTTCCTGTCTCCTGACTTTGGCCTGACCCAGTGCACAGCCATTGTGGACATTTGGAAGAGTAAATTAGCAAATGGGAGCTCTCTTTGTCTCTCAAATTAAAAATTAAATTTTAAAAATTTTTAAAAAAGTACAGTAGTAAAAACCTCCCCCCTCCCCATCCCTATCCTTAGCTTCCTTTGTAAGCATCCTTTTGCTCTCTCAGTGCTCTATGCACCAATAAGGGGTCTGAAGGAGGGGAAACTTTGACCCTGCCATTTGCCCAGGAGTGATCTCTGATGCACCTGTCCATGTGCACGGATTCTTGAAAAATGTCTTTTTTTAAAGATTTATTTTATTTATTTGAAAGACAGAGTTAAAGAGAGAGGTAGAGAAAGAGAGAGAGGTCTTCCATCCGCTGGTTCACTTCCCAGATGGCCGCAATGGCCAGAGCTGCGCCAATCAAAAGCCAGGAGCCAGGTCTCTTCCAGGTCTCCCAAGCAGGTGCAGAGGCCCAATGACTGGGGCAATCTTCTACCGCTATCCCAGGCCATAGCAGAGAGCTGGATTGGAAGAGGAGCCACCAGGACTGGAATCAATGCCCAAATGGGATGCCAGTGCTTCAGACCTGGGCATTAACCCACTGTGCCACAGCACCGGCCCTGAAAAAAATGTCTTTCTTCATAAGTGATCTTCATGCTAGCAGCTTGCTTACTTTTATGAAATGGATCTGATGTAAACAGCTTGTTGGATCACCAGAGCTGCAACTTGGTCTGCAGACGTGGTATTTACTGATGGTTTTGCAAACTGTTTTCACTGCTGAGGCTCCACGTTCATGGCCTGCGTGGCCCAAGTGGGTCTTCATGCAGTGAGTTTACCCTCAGCTGTGACCTCCTTGTAAGAGGGCGCAGCCCAGTCAAAGGCCTAGATGTTTTCTTGGAAGGTTAAATCTGACTTGCTGCTTGGATTTATTTGCAGGAAAATTGGCCTTTAAATACATCTATGCTGGGACCGGTGCTGTGGCATAGTGGGTAAAGCCACCGCCTGCAGAGACAGCATCCCTTATGAGCACCAGTTCTAGTCCCGGCTGCTCCACTTCTGATCCAGCTCTCTGCTATGGTCTGGAAAAGCAGTAGAAGATGGCCCAAATCCTTGGTTCCCTGCACCCACGTGGGAGACTGGGCTTCGGACCAGCACAGCTCTGGCCATTGCAGCCATCTGGAGAGTGAACTAGCAGATGGAGGATCTCTCTCTCTGCCACTGCCTTTCTGTGACTTTGCATTTCAAATGAATAAATAAATCTTTAAAACAAAATTAGCATCACACGTTGAGCTGCTGCCTGTAATGCTGGCATCCTGCATGGGTGCTGGCTTCAGTCCTAGCTGCTCTACTCCAAGCCAGACCCTCTGTATTCTGCCTGGGAAAGCCATGAAAGATTTTCCAAGTGCTTAGGCCCTGGCTACCCATGTGGAAGACCTGGATGAAGCTTCTGGCTTTGGCCTGGCCCAGCCCCAACCACTGCAGCCATTTGGGAAATGAACCAGTGGTTGGAAGATCTCTCTCTCTCTCTACTTTTCAAATAAATAAATCTTAAAAAAAATCTCTGCATGGCACCATCATACTTTTTCTTAGTTATTTTTAATCGTCAATATATGACTTCACAGATATTTTTTTCCCTCCATCTACTTGTAAGAAACATTTACGGGGAATTTCATGTGTTCCTTTTTGAATTCAAGGAGTAATTTTGCTATAGGTATCAAGTGGATGAAATATGAACTCCTGAGATTTATGACTAGAAGCAAGGTGTCTCAGAAAAATTTCTAAAAAAGACGTTTTAAATGGAAATTTATAATTCATTGTCCTAGGAAGACAGTGTTATTTCAATTTTAGATCATTGTGTTTTAGGTATTGAAATATTCTAGATGGGCTTCCAGGCACTCACTGTAGGTTTTTATCTCTATACATTCTTTTGAAAAATTCATTTTATCTGAGAGAGAGAGAGAGAGAGAGAGAGAGAGCGAGAGAGAGAGAGTGAGAGAGAAAGAGAGAAAGAGAGAGAGAGATCTCCCCTTTGTGGTTCCCTCTCCAAATGCTTGTAATGGTTGCAATGGCCAGGGTTGGGCCAGGCTAAAACCAGGAGCTGGGAATTCAGTTCAGGTCTCCATGTCAGTAGCAGGGACCCAAGTACTAAAGCCATGAACTGCTGTTCCCAGGGTGCACGTTAGCAGGAAATTGGCATTTGGAGTAAATTGGAGAGTCAAATGAGATCCTCTGATAAGAGTCTCCAGCAGTCTTAACTGCTGAACCAAGTGCTTACCTCTGTCTATGCTCTCCAACATTGTTTTCAAGTGCCAGCAGTGGCCCACTTCTTCAAACTAATAACTCTATAATGTGAAGAGTAGCCTCCATTCTTCCTAGATGAAGGGGCATCTGGTTTACGGAGTAGCCATTAGATGCTAGGTCTTTAATCTGCGTAGTAATATCACCAGCAGAGTAATGATTGTCCTCATTATATGTGTGATACTTTCAAAGAACAAATTGATGATTTCACCTGTCTTCTTTATTGCTTTCAAATTCTCTATTTCATTTATTTCAGCTCTAGTCTTCATATTTGCTTCTTCCTGTTGGCATTGGTTTAGCTTTTTCTTCTTATTTGCTTTTTTTCTCTCTTTTTTCTAATTTCTTAAGTTGTAAAGTTAGGTTGTTGATTTGATAACTTTCTTATTTTTAAAGTGTTTTTACATTTAATTTTCTCCTTTAGCGTTGCTTGTGCTATTCCCGCATGTTTTGGTATGTTTTGTTTTTATTCTATTCATTTCCCAGTATTTTCTCATTTCCTTTGTGATTTCTTCCTTGACACGCTGGTTTGTTTCAGAAGTGCATATGATCTTCACAATTTTGTGGATTTCTCTGTTTCCCTACCGTTATTGATTTCAAACTTCATCTTATTGTGGGGGGAAAAGTTGCTTTGTATGATATCTACCTATTTAAATTGATTGAGACTTAATTTGTGACCTGACATTTGATATATCCTGGAAAATGTCCTTTGTGTATTTTTTTTAAAAAAAGATTGATTTTATTTATTTGAAAGAGATACAGAGAGGGAGAGAGAGACAGAGAGAGTTAGTCTTCCATTTGCTGGTTCACTCCCCAAATGGCTACAACAGCCAGAGCTGGACCAATTGGAAGCTAGGAGCCAAGAGCTTCCACTGTGTCTCCCATACAGGTGTAGGGGCCCAAGCATTTGGACCATGCTCTGCTGCTTTCCCAGGTACACTAGCAGGAAACTGGATTGGATAGCAGCCTGGGTTTGAACCGGCTCCCATATGGGATGCTGGCACTGCAGGCTGCGGTTTTAAGCTGCTGTGCCACAGTGCTGGCTCCCCCTGGTGTACTCAAGAATGTTGTGTAGTTTTTGGGTCAAGGGTTCCACATGTGTCTGCCATTTCAAGTTGATTTATGTCTTCTATTTCCATACTTATCTTCTGTATGGTTATTTTATTCACTATTTACAATATAATATTGAATTGTCCAACTATATTCATATACTTTGATGGTATTGTTAAAAAATGTGTTAACTGTTATATCTTCTTGCTATAGTGAATATTTTATTAATTTTTAATATCCTTTGTTGCTTGTAAATTTTTTTGATTTAAATTCTATCTTGTCTGATATGAATACAGCCATCCACATTCTCCTTTGGTTGCTATTTATATGGAAGTTCTTTTTCCTGCTTTGTTCTTGAAATCTCTATGTCTTTCTATCTAAAGTTAGTCTCCTGTGGGTAGTGTGTAGGGGGATCATTTTTTTTTGTATCTATTTTTTAAATCTCTGTCATTTAATTAGATCAAGCAAACACAAATGGAGGAATATGAGAGAACATGTGGTACTTGTCCTTCTGGGTCAGGCTTATTTCACTCTACATAGTGTCTTCCAGTTGCATCCATTTTGATGCCAATGGCAGAATTTCATTCTGTTTTCTGGCTGAATAATATTCCATCATAATATGTACACTTTCTTTATCCATTCATCTGGTGATGGGTTCCTTGGTTGATTCCATATTTTGCCTGTTGTGAATAGTGCTGCTATAAAACGATGGTGCAGATATCTTTTTGATACAACATATTCACGTCTTCGGGTATATACCTAGTAGCAAATTGCTGGATTATATGGCAAGTCTATTTCTAGCTTTTAGAGAAATCTCCATGTTATTTTCCACAGTGGCTGCACTAATTTATATTCCCACCAGTAGTGTATGAGTTCCCCCTTCTCCACATCCTCGCAATCCTTTGTCTCTATGTCTTTTGGATAATAGCCATACTGACAGGGATTAGGTGTATCTTACAGTTTGCATTTGTATTTCTCTAAAAGTTAGTGATGTTGAATATTTTTTCAAATATTTGTTAGCCAATTGTATTTCTTCTTTTGAGAACTCTGTATTGAAGTCCCTTGCCCATTTTTTAACTGAATTATTACCTTTTTGTTGTTGCTGCTGTTGCTGAATTTTTTGAGCTGATGATATATCCTGGATATTAATCTTTTGTCTGATAGGTAACTTGCAAATATTTTTCCCATTCTATTGGATGTCTTTTCATGCTACTCATTGTTTACTTTTCTATGCAGAAGCTTCTGAGTTTGATATAATCCCTTTTTTCTAGGTTTTCTTTTGTTTTTTCATTTTTTGTTTTTGCCTATGCTTTGGAGGTCTTATGCAAGAAGTCATAATCTACATCAATGTCTTGCAGCACTTTCAACTGCATTTTCTTCCAGTAATTTCACAGGCTCAGATCTTAAATGTAGCTCTTTGATTCATCTTGAGTTGATTTTTGTATACAATGAGAGATATTGATCTAATTTAATTCTTCCACATATATACATTCAGTTTTTCCAGCACAATTTTTTTAAGAGATCATCTTTTTTCCAATGTATAGTCTGGCCACTTTTATCAAAAATCATTTGGCCATATATACCTAGATTAATTTTTCGGCTCTGTATTCTGTTCCATTGATTTATGTGTCACTTTTTATGCCAGTACCAAGGTTCTTTAATTACTATATCATGCTGATTGAGGAAAAGCTGAAAGAATTTCCCCTCAGATTTGGAATAAAACAAGAATGTTCATTTTCACCACTCTTTCTCAGTATCGTACTGCAAGTATTAGCAAGAGCAGTTATGGAGGAGAAAGAAATAAAGGACATCAAAATTGGAAAGGAAGAAATAAAAACATTCAAGTTTACAGATTTCATGACGTTGTACATGGCAAAAACCTAAACATTCCACCAAAAAGCTGCTAGAACTGATAAACCAGTCCAGAAAGTTGTAGGTTACAAAATAAATATACAAAAATCAGTAGCATTTTTATATACTAATGATGAACTCAAAGAAAGAAAAATCATGAACAAATCCCTCTCACGATAGCCACACACAAAAAATTAAATACTTAGGAATAAATTTAATCAAAGAAGGTGAAAATCTCTACAACTGTTAAAAACGTTGATGAAATAAATCATCAAGGACACAAAAAATGGGATGCTACTCTTTGCTCATGAATTAGGAGACTCAGTATCGTTAAAACATCTATCCTACCTAAAGGAATCTGCAGATTCCATGCAATCTCTATCAAAGTACCAATGAAATTCTTTACAGAATCAGAATAAAAAATCTTAAAATTCATTTGGAATCACAAAAGACTCAGAATAGCCCAAGCAATCATGAGGAAAAAAAATATCAAACTGGTAGCATCACAATACAAAAAGCACATGTTTATACATTAGGTGCCTAAAAATGTAAATTAATAATTCTTCTAAATTTAGTAGTCTCTTAAATTATGTAGAAAACAAAAGATGGAGTCATGAACCATTGTTATAATAGCATTAGCTTTGATAAGTGCCTATCTATGTGCCTTTCCTGAGATCTTCATTTCTTACCCTATGGGACTCCTTTTAGCATTTCTTAAAGAGAAGCTCTAGTGGTAAAAGTCTCCTTAGCTTTTCCTTTCCTGAGAATGTCTTAATTTCTCCCCTGCTTTTGGAGGTCAGTTTTGATGGATATGGGATTCTTGGTTGACAGTTCTTTATTATTATTATTTTTAATTTTATGTCCCTTTGAATATATCAGCCCACTGCCTGCTGGCCTTCACGGTTTTCTGGTGAGAAATCTGCCAGTTGTTGCAGGTTAAGTTGTATGTGATTATTTGTTTCTATCTCAAGTTGTCAAGGGTCTCTGTGTTTCAAAATGAGATTACACTGTCCTGATGTGGGTGTCTTTGAGTTTGTCAGGTGTCTTGATTTTCCTCTAATTATTCCTCCAGACTCCCAGGATACTTTTGTTGGTCCACTTGATGTTGTCCCAGCAAGTCTCTTAGATTCTATTCACTTTGCTTCAACCTGTTTCCATTACATTTGAAGTTGGTGGTTGTCTTCTCTCCAAGTTCACTGATTGTTTGTTATGCCAGCTCTGATCCATCTTTGAATCCCTCTAATGAATTGTTCATTTTAGTTATTGTACTTTTCAGCTTCAAAGATAGCTCTCAGCCTTTTGTACTATTTTCTATATTGTTTATTGATATTGGTATTTTTGTTCATATATCATTTTCTTGATTTTCTCTGCATATTCCTTTAGTTCTCAGAATATCTTTAATATAGCTATTTAAAAGTCTTTGTCTAGTATGTTTGGCACTAGATCTTTTTTAGGGTATGTTTCTATTTGCTTCATATGTGTGTTTGTGTAAATTGCTGTTATAAATATATATAAATTATTATATATATTTTGTTTTTATATAAGTACTATATATCTATGTATCTATCTATGTATCTATGTATATTAAGGGACCATATTTTCCTGCTTCTTTGCATGCATCATGATTTGTGCTGGGTTAAATGATGTAGTAACTCTGGAACTCAGATGATCTCCCTTCTCCAGGGCTTGCTTCATCCTCCCCCATCTACCTGCTCCTGTCAAGTGTGTGCAAGTTACTTCAGGAACACAGTGCAGTTGCTTGCCATGGGACTGACTGTGAAGCATGGGCAGCTGCTACCATGCTAAGAGCTGAAACCATCCCCAGCTCACCATCCAAACCTGCTGCAGTAGACTCCTGAGTGCCAAAACAGATCCATCAGATTCCTCCAGTGTAAATGATGTGAAGGTAGGCAGAGATTTCTCTTGTTCTTCCCACTCTGCTGTCTTCCCAGAATCCTCTGTCCCATTGATTTTTCTAACATTTCAATTTGATATATTTTCAGCCTTACAGCAAAGCTACAATAGTATGAGAAACTCCCCCCATACTGCCTTAATTCATTTTTGCTCATAGAACATAATATCTGAGACCAGATAATTTATTTGAAATATTTGCTTCTCAGGGCTGCACTGTGGCATAGCAGGTAAAGCTGCCACCTGCAGACCTGGCATCCTATATAGGGCGTCAGTTCATGTCCCGGTTGCTCCACTTCAGATCCAGCTCTCTGCTATGGCCTGGGAAAGCAGTGGAAGATGGTCCACATCCTTGGGCCCTGCACCAATATGGAAGTCCTGGAAGAAGCTCCTGGCTCCTGGTTTCAGATCAGCCCAGCTCTGGCCATTGTGGCCAACTGGGGAATGATCCAGCGGATGGAAGACTCTCTGACTCTCTCTCTCTCTCTCTCTGTGTGTGTGTGTGTGTGTGTGTGTGTGTCTGCCTCTCTGTAACTCTGCCTTTCAAATAAATACTGAGGTAGCCCAGAGCTTGGCACTGGCATCTGGTGGGGGCCTTTTCTTATGGCATGGTGACGTGGCAGAGAGCATTCCATGGTGACAGAGCAACTAATACCATCATGGAGCCTCACCACCCTCATCTCATTAATCCAAAACACCTTCCTAAAGTGCCAATTCTAACTTCCATTAGCATATAAAATTGGAGATTAAATATTGAACATATGAATTTTAGGGGACACACATAAATCATAGCATGCATTTTGTAGGGATTCATCAATTGTTTATATTTGCATTTTATATATATGTTATATTTTATGACGATTTTGAAAGTGAATCAGGGATACCATGCCTTCAACATTTTAGGATATACTCATATTTCTTATGAAAAAGAACACTCTTTTATAAAACCACAGCACATGGATCAAAATCAGAAATTTAACATTTGGGCCCAACATTGTGGTGCACCAAGTAAAGTTACCAACTATGACAATGGCATCCCATATGGGTGCCAGTTTGAGTCTCGGCTGCTCCACTTCCAGTCCAGTTTTCTGCTAATGGCCTGGGAAAAGCAGCAGAAGATGGTCCAAGGGCTTGGGCCTCTGCACCAATATGGGAGCCTGCAAGAATCTCCCAGCTTTGGTCTAGTCTGGCCCTGGCTGTGTGGCTCTCTGATGAGTTAACTGGTGCATGGAAGATCTCTCTTTGTCTTTGTCTCTCTCCATCTCTCTGTCTCTGTGTGGAACTCTGGCATTCAAATAAGTAAATAAATATTTTTAAAAATAAATTTAACATTGATAAAATGGTATTCTTGTTTTAATTTTATTTACTTATTTGGAAGGCAAAGTGATAGAAAGATCTTTCATCTGCTGTGCCTGCAACAGCCTGGACTGAGCCAGGTTGAAGCCAAGAGCCAGGAACTCCATCCAGTTCTTCTGTGTGAGTGGCAGGAACCCAAGCACTTGGGCCATCCTCTGCTGCCTCCCAGAACATACAGTAAGAAATGGTTGGAAACAGAAGTGGGACTTGAAGCCAGGACTCCAACATGAAATGTGGGCATTCCAAGTGGTGGCTTAACCCATTATGCCACAAACACCCACTCTGATAAAATGGCTTCCTAATCCAAAATTTACACTGACATTTCATCAATTGACTAATATTTGTCTTTACAGCAATTTCCCTCTCATTTAAGTATCCAGTACAGAATCATGCAGAGCATTTTAACGTGCAAGATTGCTATGATTTCTTTATGAATTAACCTGTTTAAATTAGGTAACATCCTTTGTGAATGTGTGTGTGTGTGTGTGTGTGTGTATAAATTGATTGGTTTTCAAAGATTTTTATGTATTCTGGATACAAATTCTTTGGCAGAAATGTGTAGTGAAATTTTTCTGGTGTGCGGCATGATATATTTTTTCAAGATTTATTTTATTTATTTGAAAGACAGAGTTATAGAGAGGTAGAGAGAGAGAGAGAAATGGAGAGAGAGAGAGATCTTCCATCCATTGGTTCACTCTCCAAATAGCCACAATAGCCAGAGCTGAGCTGATCCAAAGCCAGGAGCCAGGAGCTTGTTCCAGGTCTCCCACATGGGTGCAGGGGCCCAAGGACTTGGGCCATCCTCCACTACCTTCCTAGGTGCATTAGCTGGGAACAGGATTGGAAATAGAGCAGCTGGGACTCGAACCAGCGCCCGTATGGAATGCCTGTGCTGCAGGCTGGGGCTTTAACCAACTATTCCACAGCGCTGGCCTGATATTTATTTTTAATTTTGATGAAGTCCAATTTAACATTATTTTTATTTTATCGTTTTTACTTGCTATTCCTTGAGAAACTTCTGACTATCTCCATGTGTTGAACATATTCTCTTATTTTTCTTTTAGCACCTTTATGAGTAAAAACTCTATAGGTATAGATTTTTAGCTTATATTGAAATCTACAATTCATCTCAAACTATTTTTTGAAGATGTTGAAGCTTAATTTTTTCATAGGAATACATATATATATATATATATATATATATATATATATATAGACAGGCAGAGTGGACAGTGAGAGACACAGACAGAGAAAGGTCTTCCTTTTCCGTTGGTTCACCCCTCAATGGCCGCTGCGACTGGTGTGCTGCGGCCAGCGCACCGCGCTGATCCGAAGCCAGGAGCCAGGTGCTTCTCCTGGTCTCCCATGCGGGTGCAGGGCCCAAGGACTTGGGCCATCCTCCACTGCACTCACGGGCCACAGCAGAGAGCTGGACTGGAAGAGGGGCAACCAAGACAGAATCTGGTGCCCTGACCAGGTCTAGAACCTGGGGTGCTGGTGCTGCAGGCGGAGGATTAGCCTAGTGAGCCTCGGCACCAGCCGGAATACATATATATTTAATAAAGCAATGTTCATGAAAACTTTATGGAAAAATGAATGAAAAGGTAAGTGAATTTAGGTGCTAAAGAATTTGAAATCCATGCAGAGTTTTCCCATAATATACATTTTCCATAAACTTTCTGAAGACTCTTTATACATATCAATAGTATTTGATAAAAAGCATTTTCTTAGCCTATTGGATTCCTTTGGCTCTTTGGTGAAAATGAATGACCATAAAAATTTGGGTCTATTTCTGTATTCTCTCTTCTTTTATAATTATCTATTGATTTCTCATCTCTTTTTATGCCAGTATTGCAGTCTTTTTTAAGATTTATTTATGTGAAAGGTAGCATGACAGAGAGAGATGGGGACACAGAGAGATGTTTCATATGCTGGTTCATTCCCCAGATAGTTACAGCAGCCTGGACTGGGCCAGCCCACAGCCAGGAGCCTGAAACTCCACTCAGATCTTTCACTGGAGGCCCAAGTACTTGGGTCATCTTCTCCTGCCTTCCCAGGCACGTTGGTGGGAGATGGAATTGGAAGCAGAGCAGAGCAGAGCAGCTGGCATTCTGATACGGGAATCCTAGGTTGCCAGCACTGTGCCAAAAGGCTGGCCCCATAGTACTGAGTCTTGATTACAATACTTCAGTAAGATTTATTCAGAAGCATTAAGTCCTCCAACCCTATCCTGCCCTTTCAATCTGGTGTTGGATATTCTAAATCCTTTTTTCACATAAATTTTACAGAGTGCTTATCAGTTTCCACAAAATGCCTGCTGGGATTATGAATGAAAGCTTGTTGAATTGCTAGATCAATATAAAAGACATCTGGATAATATTATTTCCAGTTCCTGAGCATGGTATATTACCCCACTTACTTAGGTCTTCTTTAATATCAGCAGTGTTTTGTGGCTTTCACTGTAGATATCTCATATGTCTTTGTTAAATAAATTCCTAATTACTTACTATTTGTGATGATACTATAAATCATTTTTAAAACATTTCTTTTCCTAGTGGCTTATTGCTAGCGCATACACTTCGCTTTTGTATATTGACTTTCTGTCCCAAGACCTGGCTAAGTCCAATTACAAGCATTAGGGTTTTCTACCTGAACTGTCAGTCCTGTGTGAAGAGACACTGTTTCACTTCTTCCTTCCTCATCCTTTTGCCTTGCGATTGCTATTCCTGCCTTTTTGCACTGATTAGCTCCTTCACCCAAGGTGGAGCAGAAACGCTGAGAGCAGACGCGCTTGTCTGTTCTTGATCTTGGGAAGCATTCTATATTTCATGATTATTTATGCCGGTAGATATTTATCTTTCTTAGATGCTCCTCATTAGGTTCAGCATTTCCTTTCTGGTTCTCATTTAGAGAGATTTATTGCACATGGTTGTTGAATTTTGTTATTTTTTTCCTGTGTCTATTGAAATTACTGTAGAATTTTCCTCTTTTGATCTTTTAACATGATGAACTGCATCAATTGAGTTTTGCATGTTAAACCGAACAGATTTCTAGGATAAACTCCACTTAGGCAATAGTTTCCTTTCTGTTTTATTAGACTTTATTAGGGTTTTCATGAGGAATTTTTCAACTGTATTTCTGAAGGATGTGAGTCTTGATAAGGCTAAAAAAGAGAAAGCTGAGGGCAGCTTTTAATGGTTTATGATGCTTACATCTAAAATGTTGATCATCAGGGAGGAAATGTATTGAAAGTTTTGGGAAATTAACGTGAATATTTATAGGAGAAGAAAGGTTTACAAATCCTTTACTATAAATTATTATATAGATTGCGTACACAAAGACTAAAATAAAAATTTGAGGTTTTTCTGTTTTCTTTTTATGTAGCTCAGTTATTCTGTATCCAGCTAGCAGAGAAAGAAACTTCTTTTATTAACAAATTATTCTGACAAATGTTTTATAAAGTACAAACAATTTTAAAAAATCGCTTTAAAATGTTAAATAAGTTTTTAATAATCTAATAAAGTTTATTTATTTAGTGAAGATTATTAAATAAATAAGTTGCTTATTTTAAATATTCATGTAACTATCCATAGCCTTTGGGTCTTAAGACTTCTCTACCAAGTCTTTTTGATTATCATCTTGCCCAAAGCAGGCCCAAATTCATGACAATGAGATCATTATGATGATCTTTATGTTTAAAAGATCTTTGAGGGGCCAGTGCTGTGGCATAGAGGGTAAAACCTCCATCTGCAGGGCTGGCATCCTACACTGGCACCAATTTCCCGGTTGCTCTACTTCCCATCCAGCTCTCTGCTACGGCCTGGGAAAGCAGTAGAAGAGGGCCCAGGACCTTGAGCCCCGGTACCCGCATGGGAAGATCCGAAGGAAGGTCCTAGCTCCTGGCTTGGGATCAGTGCCAACTAGGGAGTGAACCAGTGGATGGAAGACCTCTCTCTCTCTGTCTCTCTCTCTCTGCCTCTGTGTAACTCTGCCTTTCAAATAAATAAATGACTCTTTAAAAAAAAAGATCTTTGAATTTCCTAGGATGGCCACTAGGAAATAAAAATTTCCTCCTTTGTCCTTATAAAACAGAGTACAGGAAGAATAAAATGTTTTCAATATTCACATCTTTTAATTAATTCAATACTCTTGTGAGAGCACTGTTTGATTTTTTTTTTTTTAGTCAGACATAGGATAAAGGAAAACTGCATGAAATCAACAAATGAAAGGAGAATTTGAGCCTTCTCCAGATATTTATATGTAGATAAAATTATATGAATAGATGCCAGTAACTGTTAATCTTTCTTATTAAAATAAACATTGGGGCTGGCGCTGTGGTGTAGCAGGCCAGCATCCCAAATAGGTGCCGGTTCGAGACCGGGCAGCTCCACTTTCCATCCAGCTCTCTGATATGGCCTGGGAAAGCAGTAGAAGGTGGCCCAAGTCCTTGGGCCCCTGCACCCATGTGGGAGACCCGGATGAAGCTCCAGACTCTTGCCTTCGGCCTGTCCCAGCCCTGGCCACCATGGCCATTTGGGGAGTGAACCAGCAGATGGAAGATGTCTCTCTGTGTGTCTCTTCCTCTCCCCCTGTAACTCCAACCTTCAGGTAAATAAATAAATTTTATTTTATTTTATTTTATTTTTTTTAGCTTTTATTTAAAGAATATAAATTTCCAAAGTATGGCTTATGGATTCCAATGGCTCCCCCACTCACAACTTCCCTCCCTCCCGCTACCCTCCCCTCTCCCGCTCCCTCTCCCCTTCTGTTCATATCAAGATTCATTTTCAATTCTCTTTATACACAGAAGATCAGTTTAGAACATATTATGTAAAGATTTCAACAGTTTGCCCTCACATAGAGACACAAACTGAAATTATTGTTGGAGTACTAGTTATAGTATTAATTCACAATGTACAGTACATTAAAGACAGAGATCAGCGCTCAGCCCTCTGCCTGTCTGCTGAGCCGCCCGCCTGACCTGGTCAGGTGTACTCTCTCTCCACTCCCCCCCCCCCCCCCCCCCCCCCCGCACTCTCTCTCAGGTCCTGTCTGGAGAGGTGCCCATCCGTTTTCACTGATGTCCCTTCCCTAATAAACTTTGCTATTTTACCTCCCACTCTTCTCTGTCTCACGCCTGAATTCTTTCTTGCGCGAAGACAAGAACCCTGCAAATTTCTCCGGTAACATTTTTGGCGAGCCAGCCAGGAGTTTGAGAAGACATCGGAGGTCAGTATTCCTTCCCTCAAGCGGGACCGGATCTGTGGAAGTGACCGTTGAGTGTCCGGCACCCCACAGCTCTCCGAGAACGCGGAGTCCCTCCGGCCACGGCTTAGCTACGGCCGAAACTCCAGAGGGATTGTAAGGAACGGGAGGAAATTAGGAAGGGCAGTTGGCTGAGAGCCTGGAGACCCCCTGAGCTCGCTTTGGCTTCCCGGTGGCCGGACTGCGACCCGAGGACCAGGTCTCTCTCTCGGAGGGACGCCTGGTCACGCTGCCTACTGCTACGCGAGCAGGGCTTAGCTTCGGTCGAAGCTAATATTGGCCCTCCAGGTAAACTCGGACAACTAGGTAGTGGGTACCCTTGAGCGATAGGAGATCTTGAACCCCACTCAGCCCCCAGACATCAGGACCTTTTCCCTATGCTCTCCTCCAGCTGAGATTCCTAGGGGAAGGTGAAGGCAGCCGCTCACATCTTGCCTTGCTTTCTCCCTCCCCTACTCTTCGCTCTGCTCTCCTCATCTCCATTCCTATACCTTGGGCCTGGAGAAAGGGAGAGGGAATTCCACAGGTTTCTCCACCTAGGGAAAAGCTGTTGCCAGTTAACCCTTTCCAACCCGGTAGAGGGTTTTCCGTCTTTGTAACTAAAGTAGCTCTGGTGTGTCTTAAAATTTTTTGTGTGCTGTTACTATTGCTAGGCTTTGATTGTCTGAGGATTGAGTCTGGAAAGGAGCTAAAGTGTACTATCTGTTTTAATTGACTGAGAGATTGCAGTAGTCCTAATTAGATTTGGTTTGGTTGAAGTATTTGAGCAGTGTGGATTAAGACCTTGCCTTGATCGCTGTTTTGACTATTCTAGATAGTTTGAACTTCTTTGATGCGCTATAAAGGTTTTTGCTAGCTTATATTGTGCCTACCAAGGGTTTGGTTCCTTATCTGCTGTTAATAGGATGCAGCTTCAGAATTGACCTCATTCCCCCACGGGTTTTTGTGTCAGGTCTGGCTTGCTCTGCGTGTTGAATTCTGTGACAGCAAGGGTAGTGGGAAGCGTGTGCCCTCCCTTCTTCTGGTGTCTGACCAGGGCCCGGTCTGCACCAGGACAGGGAGCTGGTTACCTCTCCCCGCTGCACTTCTGTCTTTACTCGCGGCCCTCCCCTGTTCCCCTAACCATAGGTCTGAACAGGGAGCCATCCAATAGACTTTGCTATCAGGCCATACCCTTCCAAGTAAAAAGAGCACCTTAGTATAGTCCAAGCAGTTTTGCAGGCCCGGATTCTGTTTCAAAAGAGGGGCTGACTGGCTTAGCCAAATTAACATTAAAACAGCCAGAGGCCATCAGGCCAAGTCTGACTAAGGGATAGTACTGAGAACAGGATCCCAAAAGGGAGAGATTAGAGACGTTTTGAGGTGGTTGTGCGGCAGATACCAGACTGGGTTCCAGGAACCCCAAAAGTGTTTACAGGTTACACGGTAATACTAGTTAAGCCCGGAAACCCAGGCCCATAACCTACTGGCTACATAGCGAGCCAAGGAGTGATTTGGAGGTTTGCGGGGACGCCTGCTCCCTCCCTAGTGCGGCAGGTACCTCTGCCACGATTTCTCCTCTATTCTCTTTCAGATGGGAAACCAGCTCTCCTTACCACCACGTGACTCACCGCTAGGATGCATTCTCAGGAATTGGTCTCGGTTCGACCCAAGGGTCTTAAAGAAGAAACTGCTAGTTTCTCTGTGTAACAACGTGTGGCCACAATACAAACTAAATGATCAGAGTGTGGCCAGGGAATGGGACTTTAGATTCTAATACCATTTCTTGTTTATACTTATACTGCCGTGACCACGGTAAATGGACAGAAATCCCTTATGTGCAGGTCTTCATGGCACTCAGGAAAGATCCTAAGCTATGTCAAAGTTGTAGGCTGGACTCAGCAATGCTAACTTCATTCGAGTTATTATCAGGAGTCCATTGTAAAGCTAAGCCAAAGGAGCCACCATCTAGCGCTCCCCTAGATGCCCCAGGGCCACCATGCCCTCAGCCCCCTGTGGAGCCAAACGCCCCACCCTACCCAGAGGTTCGCCAGAGGCCCAGCCGGAGCCCGAGCCCCGAGCCCCAGGCCGAGGCCGAGGCCCAGCCGGAGCCCCAGCCCCAGGCCGAGCACCAGCGGGAGCCCGAGCACAGGCGAGAGCTCGGGTGCTGGGGCGGAGGGTGCAGGAATGTTTCCCTTGCAGGAAGTGATGGGACCCAATGGCCCCACCACGATAAGGGTCCCCTTTAAAATGCAGGATTTAAATGAGATGAAAGCAGAAATGGGAAGCTAAACCAAGGATCCCAACAGGTGGCTAGAGGGATGGTGTAAGATGACCGGCATGTTTGAGCTTACTTGGAAGGATATAGTATTTCTTCTAACACTACCCTAACTCATGGGGAAAAGCAAATGGTGTCGCAGCATGCCAACAATCACGCAAACGCCTTGCATAGGCAGGATGAGGAACACCCAATCGCGGAAGTAGCAATCCCAATTAAGGAACCTTCATGGAACTATAATACCCCTGAGGGAAGAAAAAGTAGGGACTACATGCTGGCTTGTCTTTTAGCAGGTCTAAGAGCAGCCAGTAAGGCAAGACCGAAGAACTTTAATAAACTATCAATGATAGAACAGGAACCACAGGAAAATCCAGCTGCCTTTCTAAAAAGGCTCAAAGAGGGTCTTGATAAGTACACTGATTTAGACCCTGACTCTGCTGTAGGAAATGCCATATTAGGGGATAGGTTCCTAACTCAAGCCACCCCTGATATTAGAAGAAAGCTCCAAAAATCAGGGTTGGGTTGAGCACCCCCTTGACTGACATCATAGAGGCTGCCTCCTTGGTCTACTTTATTAGAGACCAGGAGAACGAGGAGCAAGCTAGCAGCAGGAGTGATGTAAGGATAGGCAACAGGCTGGTCAATGGCTGTTCTGCACGGTGATCTGCCATCAAGGAGACCCAGCAAGGCCAGTGCACCCCAAACGGCACCTGTTGCCGATATAAGGAGCCAGGGCATTGGGCAAGCAGCTGTCGTGACAGCAACTGCCTTCTGTCAGCTCTGCCAAGAGCAAGGCCACTGGACACGGAACTGCCCTGGGTGTCGAAGGACTCCTGGTTCAGAACTCCAGACCCTGTGGCCCCGAGCTAAAAAGCCTTTGGCTCTGCCCAGCTTCCAGCTCCAGCCACTGCTATTGAGGGGATGGCCTAGGGTCAGTGAAACGCAAGTTGCCTATTTCTATCAGCCTCCTATTCAGCTCTCCTCCTAGTCCAGCCATGTAATGCGAGTCAACAGGGTGCCTCCCTTAAAGGAGATTTGCATCTCTTGCAATTCTCTTCCAGCACCCCATGGATAGGTCTGGGCCTCACACACCCAGCCAGGCCTTAAAAGTTTATCCAGTAGTATTAAGCTTAAAAAGCCCTCCCTGCCAGTTCCTAAAAACGGGGCTTTCAGTAACAGCTAATTCAGATAGTCCTGCACCTATTTGGACAGGTCCTCACTGAGGACTTAAAGGGCCTATCTCTTGAGGGGGGTGCACAATAATCCATAATTTAGATGGTTAAATGTGAATAAGTCTGTCTCCTTTCCCAACCTGAGACTCTAGTCTGGTACATTGGCTTAACTTCCTAGCAAAACTAGCTACTAGGTATCCAGAGGAAAACAAAGCATTGCTAGTCCATTAGAGTGTTAATTATTTAACCCTTATCCTCACCCCTGGGGAGAGAAAACCTGCCCCTGAGAGGATATGGGCCATGCAGCAAATTCCTACTTCTGCAAACTTCAGGCAGTCCCAGTTTTCTCTATCAGGTTCCTAGATACAGGGAAACAGCACAGTTCCTAAACCAGGCTCTCCACAGGCAGCCAAAGCAGAGCCCCCTCCTTTGGGGGAAAGAGCAAACCACAGCCTTTGCTCAGCTCAAGGATGCTATGGCTAATGCCCCTGTGCTAGGACTGCCAAACCCAGAGAGACCCTCCCAGCTGTACATCACTGGGAGGCAGGGAGTCACCTTAGGAGGGTTAACTCAGGATCTGGGACCTGTTAAGCAACCTGTAAGCTACTTTTCTAAAACCTTGGACATGGTTGCACAAGGATGGCCTCACTGCCTAAGGGTGATGGCAGCAGCAGCCTTGCTGGCAAAGGAGGCTTCTAAAATTACACTGGGGCAAAATATCGCCCTTTATATCTCACATCAAATAAATTCTCTATTAGAGCAAAAGGGCTCTCACTGGCTCACAGATAGCAGGATACTAAAATATCAGGTCCTCCTTCTAGAAAACCCTCAGGTAAAAATAAGGCATTGTTCTACCCTAAACCCAGCTACTTTAATGCCAGTCCCAGGGGAAAGTGGTCCCCTCCACTCCTGTACTGAGACTATAGACTTGATCTATGCCAGCAGAAGGGACCTAAAGGACAGCCCCCTGACTAACGCAGATGAGGTTTGGTTCACAGATGGAAGCAGCTTTGTCAGGGATGGAACCCGCTTCTCAGGGTATGCAATAGTTACGGCACAGCACGTTATTGAAGCGTGCTCTGCCCCCAGGAACTTTTGCTCAGTTAACAGAACTGATCACTTAACCAGAGCTCTAGAACTAGGTAAGGACAAGAGAAAATAACTCCCAAGGGTCTATACAGCAAAAGGGAACTTACCCTGGGGAAGACTGGCAAATAAATTTTATACAGGTGCCACTCTGTCAAGGCTATAGGTACCTGCTTGTACTTATAGACACCTTTACTGGATGGGTAGAAGCCTTCCCAACCAGAACTAAAAGAGCTCAGAAAGTGACCAAAACTCTCCTAAAAAAAAGTTATTCCACGCTTTTGTCTCCCAAAATCTTTACAAAGTGATAATGGGCCTTCCTCCATCTCCCAGACTATACAAGGGATTTGTAAGGCCCTAGGAATAACTCTACACCTCCACTCTGCATGGAGACCTCAGTCTTCTGGTAAGAGCCAACCAGGCTCTATAAAAAACATCACAAGTATAGGAATGTGTGCTTGGTAAGAAAGATTAAAAAGAAAAGAGTGTTCTTGGTAAGAAAGGTTAAGAAGGAAAGAGTTTTTAATAAGGAAGGGACATGGTTTGTAAGAATGATTTTATCCTGATGGCTAGTTTACTCTAGACTGGAATGGAAATGATGGAATGTTTAAAGTAAGTTAAAGAGGGTGTGTGGAAGTCACAAAAGGTTATGAAAGAAAATACTGGACATGCTAACTACTGCTCCGAGAGGTATCTGTGCCATGTTCCAGGAAGAATATTGTCTCTGGGTCAATCAGACTGGACAGGTACAAACCCAAATTTGTACTTTCCTGGACAAGGCCAAACACCTCCAGGACCAGGCCAAGCAAGGCTGGGATTTCTGGCCTGACATCTGGTCATGGAAATCTTGGCTATTTCCTCTCCTTGGCCCAATAACTTCTGTAATCTTGCTGCTTCTCTTTGGACCGTGTGTTTTTAATGCCCTTGTTCATTTTGTCTCTAACAGACTAAAAGCTGTCGAACTCCAAATGGTCGTCAGACAAGGCTACCAGCCCATTGCATTGGATGACCTGAGCAGCCCTCTGGACCGAGCAGCACAGTCTTTCCAAGGCCACTGTTGCACACCATAAGACAGATAGCAAGAGGAAATACCCAAATCCCCCTCAACGCCCACATGCCAGCTTTGAAGAAGTTACAGAAAACGGAACTTCATCCATAATCCCAAAGAAGAATTTTGGGTATTACCTCTTGAGGGGGGAATGTTAGGTAGGAAGTTAGTTATGAGCTTATGTGTGTGTGACATAAAGGCCTAAGGAAAAGACATCTATGTCCAGCGTATGCATCTGCACCTCAGAGTCATCCTGGCAGCCCGGCAACATTCCAGGGGCAGTCAGGCCTCTACATCCTACCCTGCCCCCTTCTACCTGATAACCTGCCTGGTGGGGGTCCCTGCCCCTTCTCCCAGGTACAGCCCAGTATCTGCACTTCAAACACCCTGCTCCGGATCCCCACTCTCCAGGAGGTCTTGCTCACCCTTCCTCCAAACCCAGGATGGCGCCAGCTAGCCTTCCTCCTGACTGATACCTTCAGGGAAAAACTCAGATAGGAGTTTTTCTATTTACATCCAAAAAGCCCTTTGTTCCAAGAGGAGCAGAGGTGGGAAAGCAAGAGCCATCTCCTTAAAAACCCCCGGCCTCAACCGGACTGCGCGCTCAGCCCTCTGCCTGTCTGCTGAGCCGCCCGCCTGACCTGGTCAGGTGTACTCTCTCTCCACTGCCCCCCCCACTCTCTCTCAGGTCCTGTCTGGAGAGGTGCCCATCCGTTTTCACTGATGTCCCTTCCCTAATAAACTTTGCTATTTTACCTCCCACAAAAAAAAAAAAAGACAGAGATCCTACATGATTTTTTTTTAAAGAATTGATTAATTATCTATGCAATTTCCAATTTAACACCAAGATTTTTTAATCATTTGCAATTATCTTTATTTAAAAATAAAGATTTTGTTTCTAAGTTTAAATGCTTTTGTCAATCAGGGGCCATCATAATATAGTTTATGGACTAATTTTTTTTAAAGATTATTCAGAGTCAGAGAGAGAGAGAGAGAGAGAGAGAGAGAGAGACCTTCCATCTGCTGGTTCACTCCCCAAATGGCTGCAACAGCTAGGAATTGGCCAGGCCAAAGCCAGAATCTTCTTTCCGGTCTCCCACTTGGGTGTGGGAACCCATGTTCTTGGGTCATCCTCTACTGTTTTTCCAGGCACATTAGCAGGGAGCTGGTTCGGAAGTGGAGCAGCTGGGTCTCGAACCAGCGCCCATATGGGATGCCAATGTCACAGGCTGCAGTTTTACCTGCTACCCCACAGTGCTGGCCCCCAATTCATAGAATAAATCAAAGGCATAGAGTTTTGTCAATTTTCTCTCTTGCTATTTTGTAATATTTCTTCCTGCATAATCAGTCACTAAGTATTTATAAAATTGTTCATGTGTTATAGCTTAGGAAAGATTTCACTCCCTTTCATTTTGATATTTTTAACTGTTATAGTCATTTAACCAGAGCATTTCATTTTATTATACTCAGAGGTTTCCTTTTCTTTAGATTTTATTTTTAATTTATAAATAATAATTGAATATTTATCAGGATGCAGCATGATGTTTTGATGCCTGGTATACATTGTGGAGTGAGCAGATCAGGATAATAAATGTATGTATCACTTCAAATATTTATCGTTTCTTTGGAGGTAAGAACATTTACGATTCTCTCTTTGATCTATTTTGGATTACAGAATTCATTATTGTTAACTCTAGTTACTGCTGTGCAGTAGATGGCAACTCTGTATTCACATGAAGTCCTCTGCTTTAAGATGAACATCTGGAATGTGTTCCCAGACGGACACCAGGGGACTCTGGGACAGGAACGGTAACAGGTTCTCCAACTCTTGCCCTGTGAGAAAGCTGGGCCACGTGCAAGGTGTAGTGGTCAGCATCTCCACCCCGGCTTCTTTGACAAGCACATTAGCAAACTTCAAGATCATTTCCATCCTTATTCTGCAGGTTGTCCCAGCCGATACCCAAGGAAGCAGAAATGAGCTGACTTTACCAAGCCTTACCCAGATGGCAGATCTGGGAGTTGACTGAATCCTCTTTTAAGCCACTCTATTTTGTAATAAGTCATTCTGCAGTCATACTAACTGGAGCTGACTTTAATTCTGGGTCCTAGTAAGTGGAACAGATAATATGGGGCATGCACTCACAGCACCACGGACTGACATCAGCTACTAGATGCTGAGTCATGATTTTTAGAAATTGGATTCAGAAGCAAGGAACAAGATGCAGTGCGCTGCTCCCTTCCAATATCATCTGCATGAGACCCCCCCCCCCCCCACCCAGGTTCCCAGGGATGCTGATTGACATGAACATTTTGTACAGTTTTGTTTATTATCTTCTTTATTATTATCTCCCTTTCAGTAGAAATCAACAACAACAACAACAAAAACAAGGTAGTAGTAGGGAACCACGTTCTGTGGTCACAGTAATTCCAAGATCTGTACCCTTTCCAGTTATTACCTTGCCAGTTATGACAAATAGGACTCATTCTTCAAGGATGAAAGTACTTCAGCATTTTTGGAAAGTGGAATGACAAGTTTAATTTGGTGCAATGTGTTTTTGTTTTTTTGAAAGCCATGCAACTTTTTCTTTGTATGCATTTTCCATGGACTCTCTGCAAATCCCTTGAGTGCATGAGTTTCAAAAAATTTTCTCCTTGAAATTTATCTTTTAATTCCATGTTCTATGAACTTTTTGAAGTACCTTTGTACTATAAGTTGAATGGCTCATATTCAAATGAAAGGAAGAGCCAATGGCTATCTCACTGAGATCCAAAAGATAGCGAGATGTTTGGGATATGCTCCAAACCTTGATTATAATCATTGTTACTGGAAGTGCAAGTCGAGAAAAATGAGGTTGATAGATTAGGCCATTAATACCAGAAACATGTGGAGGACCCTTCCTGCATAATGGAATTTAGCATTGGGCTTTTAAAAAAGAAACTAAATGTGTCTTAGCCAATCTGATAAACAGAAACAGATATGATCATTAGTAATTTAAATTTCTATTAGTAAATTAAATTTCTATTGCGAGTTGTTTGTGTTGGTTACACTTTCTACTGGTTTGTAACAAAAATCTACGTATATTGAGGATACTAATTACCTGCTTATTATATATTTGCACATAATATTTAGTAAGTAAATTAAAATAATTTTCTTCTAAATTAAAAAAATGAGAAGCAGAGATACAAATATATATATATATATATATATATATAGAGAGAGAGAGAGAGAGATTGATTCCATTCACTGGTTCACTCTACAGATGAGAAAGAGATAGAGATATAGATAGAGACAGAGATAGAGATAGAGATAAGGAGAGAGATAGAGCCAGAGATAGATAGAAAGAGAGATACAATAGCCACAAAAACAATCAAATACCTTGGAATAAACTTAACCATGGACATTAAAGATCTCTACAACGAAAATTACAAAACCTTAAAGAAAGAAATAGAAGAGGATACCAAAAAATGGAAAAATCTTCCATGCTCATGGATTGGAAGAATCAATATCATCAAAATGTCCATTCTGCCAAAAGCAATTTACAGATTCAATGCAATACCAATCAGAATACCAAAGGCATTCTTCTCAGATCTGGAAAAAATGATGCTGAAATTCATATGGAGACACAGGAGACCTCGAATAGCTAAAGCAATCTTGTACAACAAAAACAAAGCCGGAGGCAACACAATACCAGATTTGGGGACATACTACAGGGCAGTAGTTATCAAAACAGCATGGTATGTACAGAAACAGATGGATAGACCAATGGAACAGAATAGAAACACCAGAAATCAATCCAAACATCTACAGCCAACTTATATTTGATCAAGGATCCAAAACCAATCCCTGGAGTAAAGACAGTCTATTCAATAAATGGTGCTGGGAAAACTGGATTTCCACATGCAGAATCATGAAGCAAGATCCCTACCTTTCACCTTACACAAAAATTCACTCAACATGGATTAAAGACTTAAATCTATGACCTGACACCATCAAATTATTAGAGAGCATTGGTGAAACCCTGCAAGATCTAGGTACTGGCAAAGACTTCTTGGAAAATATCCCAGAAGCAAAGGCAGTCAAAGCCAAAGTAAACTATTGGGATTGCATGAAATTGAGAAGTTTCTGTACTTCAAAAGAAACAGTCAGGAAAGTGAATAGGCAACCGACAGAATGGGAAAAAATATTTGCAAACTATGCAACAGATAAAGGGTTGATAACCAGAATCTACAAAGAGATCAAGAAACTCCACAACATCAAAACAAACAACCCACTTGAGAGATGGGCCAAGAATCTCAATAGACATTTTTCCAAAGAGGAAAGCCAAATGGCCAACAGACACATGAAAAAATGTTCAAGATCACTAGCAATTAGGGAAATGCAAATCAAAACCACAATGAGGTTTCACCTCACCCTGGTTAGAATGGCTCACATTCAGAAATTTATCAACAATAGATGCTGAAGAGGATGTGGGGAAAAAGGGACACTAATCCACTGTTGGTGGGAATGCAAACTGGTGAAGCCACTATGGAAGTCAGTCTGGAGATTCCTCAGAAACCAGAATATAACCTTATCATTCAACCCAGCCATCCCACTCCTTGGAATTTACCCAAAGGAAATTAAATTGGCAAGCAAAAAAAGCTGTCTGCACATTAATGTTTATTGCAGCTCAATTCACAATAGCTAAGACCTGGAACCAACCCAAATGCCCATCAATAGTAGACTGGATAAAGAAATTATGGGACATGTACTCTATAGAATACTATACAGCAGTCAAAAACAATGAAATCCGGTCATTTGCAACAAGATGGAGGAATCTGGAAAACATCATGCTAAGTGAATTAAACCAGTTTCAAAGAGACATATATCATATGTTCTCCCTGATCGGCGACAACTAACTGAGCACCAAAGGGGAAACCTGTTGAAGTGAAATGGACACTATGAGAAACAGTGACTTGACAAGCTTTGTGCTGACTGCTGAAGTACAATGTAATACTTTATACATTTTAGTATTTTTTATTCTAGTACTAGTGGTTGAACTCTGTAATTAACACACAATTATTCTTAGTTTATTCTTAGTTTAAATTTTAACTGAAAAGTGATCCCTGTTAAATATGAGAGTGGGAATAAGAGAGGGAGGAGATGTACAATTTGGGACATGCTCAATCGGACTTGCCCCAAATGATGGAGTTAGAAATGTGCCAGGGAATTCCAATACAATCCCATCAAGGTGGCATGTACCAAGGCCATCTCACTAGTCCAAGTGATCAATTTCAGTTCACAATTGATCACACTGATAGGTCTAAGAGTCAAAGGGATGACACAAACAAGACTAGTGTCTGCTAATACTAACTGATAGAATCAAAAAGGGAGAGAAGGATCCAACATGGGAAGCGAGATACACAGCAGACTCACAGAATGGCAGATGTCCTAAATAACACTCTGGCCTCAGAATTAGCCCTTAAGGCATTTGGATCTGGCTCAAGAGCACATGAGAGTATTTTAGGCATGGAAAGCCAAGACACTCTGGACAAAAAAAAAAAGAAGACCTAAATGAAAGATCTCTGCGAGTGAGATCCCAGTGGAAAGAATAGGCCATCAAAGAAGGAGGTACCTTTCTCTAAAGGGAGGAGAGAACTTCCACTTTGACTATGACCCTGTCAGAATAAGATCAAAGTCAGCGAACCCTAAATGCTTCCATAGCCTTGGCAACTCATGACTAGAGCCTAGGGAGATTACTGACGCCATAAACAAGAGTGTCAAATTGTTAAATTAACATCTGGAGTCACTGTGTACTTATGTCTCATGTGGGATCTGTCCTTAATGTGTTGTCCAATGTGAAGTAATGCTATAACTAGTACTGAAACAGTATTTTTACACTTTGTGTTTCTGTGTGGGTGGGAACTGATGAAATCTTTACTTAGTATATACTGAATCGATCTTCTGTATATAAAGATAATTGAAAATGAAAAAAAAACACCTTGGTGTTAAATTGGAAATTGCATAGAAAATTAATCAATTTTTAAAAAAAATATCATGTAGGATCTCTGTTCTTAATGTGCTGTACATTGTGAATTAATACTATAACTAGTACTCCAACAGTATTTTTCATTTTGTGTTGCTACGTGGGGGAAACTGTTGAAATCTTCACGTAATATATACTAAACTGATCTTCTGTATATAAAGAGAATTGAAAATGAATCTTGATGTGAATGGAAGGGGAGAGGGAGTGGGAAAGGGGAGAGTTGCGGGTGGGAGGGAAGTTATGGGGGGGGGAAGCCGTTGTAATCCATAAACTGTACTTTGGAAATTTATATTCTTTAAATAAAAGCCGTAATAAAAAAAAGAAAGATAAAGAGAGAGATTCCATCCACTGGTTCACTTCATAGATGAGAAAGAGATAGAGACAGAGAGAGACAGAGACACAGAGAGAGTATTCCATCCACTGATTCACTCCACAGATGAGAAAGAGATAGAGATAGAGATAGAGAGAGATTCCATCTACTGGTTCACTCCATGGATGCCTTCAATGGCTGGGACTCTAGGTCCCCCACATGGGTGGCAGAGAACCAACTACTTGAGTTCTCACCACTGCCTCAAAGAATCTGCATTAGCAGGAAGCCAGAATCAGGAGCCGGAGCCAGGGATCAAACCCAGTACTCTATTATGGGATGCAGGCTTGTTTGGCCAAATATCAGTCCCCAGATATTTCTAATAGCGTTCCAAAATACAGAAATTTGTGATTTTGATAGCCAGGTATATCAATCTGTTCCTTAGGATATAACTTTGGTGTCAGACTCAAAGAGTCTTTTTAAAAACAAGATTACAGATAGCCACCTATACGTTCCTGTATGTATTCATTATTTCAGTTTGTAGAATTCCCCACCGGAGCTGTTTGGAGTCCCATGGAATGCCATATGAATTTTAGAATGTGGATTTTTTTCTATAATTAGGAGAAGTGGATCATTTCTTATTCACCAACATAAAATGCAACACTGAAAACAGTTTATCTTCCAATTATTTAATTTATTTATTCTTCATATAACCTTTAGGGTAATTATCCAGGCATATTTTCCCATTACATATTTCATTCTTTTTGCAGAAAATCATTCTATTGTTCTGGTTTAAATTTCTTCAATAAAGTTCGTATTCCTTTATTCCAAGGCATAGTTCTAATTTCTCCTTCTTTTGGTCTCTGATTCATTCATTCACCAAACATTTTTGAGCCCACTAAAAGAACAACATTGTGCTAAACTTTTTTCTACCATAACAGATTGTATTCCTGTTAACATGATACTAGCATCAACTACAGCGGGAATGTAAATTTTATATTCCAGCGCACGCTTAGTTACTTATGGGAAATGCTACCCAGCTTAATCTTACTGAAACACTATAGAGACTTAATTTGAGAAAAAAAAGTATTTTAAGACAGTATAAAAATCTGTATTGCTCGTAAGTTTTTTGAAACTGCTAAATACAAATGTATCAACATTTGAAAATAATTATCCTAGTAAGTTAAAAAAAAAGATTTAACCTTATACCCAATACTAAAAATTGTAAGCTTTAAAATGGGAATTATAGAAAACATTCTCTATAATTCTTACTCAATAGTAAAAATAATATCTGAGTTCTATAATGTAAGAATGAAAATATTATAGGATGATTCTTACATGATTCAAGATTATGGAATATTGTATATAGGTATATAATATGCATAAATCAATTCCTGTTAGAAATTGATCTGTTGATCGGTAATAATATTTGCCAATCCGTATGTCTCAGATGCTGGAAAATCACTCCCAACCTTGAGTTTGTGTTGACGTAGAAGTGTTTAGCGTCTTTCTTGGTTGTTGTATGTTTTTTGTGTGAGTGTGTATGTGATATAAGTCTCATGCCTTCTAAATCGCCTTTTGCCCCAACTTTGAAATGCTGAAATCTTGCCTCTCTTTTACAGTTCAGGTCACCCAATGACAGGAGTCCCCCAGATCACTCAGGCTCAGTGATTTCACTAGAAGTTCTCAAAGATCTCAGAAAGTCTTTTATTTTCTTAGTTTCAGTTTATTATAGTAAGAGGATCCAGACTGAAATCAGAAAAGGAACAAAGTAGGGATGGTGTTATGGTAGTTGGGTTAAGCTGCCACCTGCTAGCAAAAACTATGTGGCACTGACCAATGCTCTGGTTTACAGAGACAATCGCGTCAAGCAGAATATTCCTGGCGCTTAGAGGCTATCTCCCAGGAGCCGACCAAGGGTCCGTATTTCTTTGGGTTAGAAGAACCCAGGCCCTTGAGCTAACTCTTTTTGGCACGCGCCCCCTGACTGATATGTTGACAACCTGCCCATCCTCTGAGGACGGGACTTGTTTCATGTCTTCCATTTGTCTTCTCTCTGATCCCCTCCCCCTTACCTGTTGGCAATAACCTCTCAACTCCATGTGTCAAAAAGTGCTTTCACTAAACATGTCTTATTATAAGACTTGCAATACTGTGTTAAGGACCTATAAACAGAGCCTAGCACTCGGGACAACGGCTTGCATCTAATAGACAGGTGATGACAAACACTTATTGAAATGCGTCATTATTGTCTCTGCTCATGCTATGGCTTGATTCCTGCTAACTGGGGAACTCTCAGTGACCGGAGATTGTGTTATGCTCGTTTATTTGTCTTCCACAGAGTCCGTGGCCTACTGTGGAGTAAGGGATCAGTATATGAGGGTACTTTAAAAGAATTTGTGGAAAATGGAGTCAGGTGGGTGCAAAAGATTTTTTAAAATCTCTGTACAGGTTTTCATCATATACACTTCCAATGAAATTTGGAAGACTCCTCTAGGCGTGAATTTCAAAAATTTCTGCACCAAAATAAAGGTGTCTTTTAACTTAATTTTCCATGAATTTTTGAAGTACTATTGTGTGTGTTAAATAGTACATGAGGCATTGATTGTATATAGAAACTCTAAATAATCACTACTATTAATTAATTTATAAATAAGGCTATGTTGATGGCCATGTAACAGCAAGTCATAGAATTAAGATTTATCCACATTATTTGGCTCCAAACATCACACTCTTCACTGAGTTACAGCCTCCTTGTAGTGAGCTCAATATTATAATGCTACTGGAAATTATAAAGCCTGCCTCATATCCCAAAAATACTCAATATTAGTTTTGACTCATTTTTAAAAGGATTTTTAAGTTTACTTGAGAGTGGGAGGAGAGAAGGATGGAGAGAGCTAGAGAGCAAGAGAGAGAGAGAGAGAGATTCCATCCAGTGGTCCACTTCCCAAATGGTCTCAATGGCTGAGGCTAGGGCTTGTCTATGCCATAGCCAGGAGCCAGGAACTCCATTCCGGTGTCTTATGTGGGTGACAGGGGCCCAGGTACTCAGGCGATTTTCCTCTGCCTTGCCTGATGCATTGGCAGGGAGTTGGATTGGCAGTGGAGCAGCCAGCACTCAACTGGTGATCATATTTGGATGGCACTGTGCAGGCTGTGGCTTAACCTACTGATTAACACCCTCATCCCCCCTGACTTCTTTCTTATGCTGTGGTTTCTTCTGTAGTTACTTTTCAGGACTATATTATCTTGGTCTAAAAGGAAGCACCAGTGACATTTATTAGCCGGGTACTTTACACCAAGGTAGTCATTGTCACATGTTGGTGGCTGAAGTCCATGTGGTAATTCCAGCAGTCGGCAGGAAGGAATACTGATGTTATTTTCTGTAGATCCACTGTTGTCACTGTCTTTATTAGGAAGCTGTATCCCCAGGTTTAAGCAAAATAAAGGGATCAACCACATGAGAGATTTCAGAACACAGGGAGCATTTTACTTGCTCTTCCTATTTGGCAATATGATACTGTTAGAGACTTTGTCTCCATGGATGGATTGACATTTGACTATTTCTGCTGCGATTAAATGAAATGATTCATTATGGGTGGCAGACACCTCCACATGTGGAAATTTCCAGTAATTGCTGTGTATACCTGAAAACTTCCGTCTTCAACAGTGTTTCTAGAACTGTGCAATGCTTTCCAAGTTTTGGAGCAGATGGCACACACAGAATATGAACATTCACTCCCGCTCCTGCAAACAGAGGCATGGCTGTCCCCTCATTGACAGCAGGACACCTTAGTTATGCGTAGCCCACAGAGCAGAGAGCCTGAAACCACCTGTGCGCCATGATTTCTGCCACAATGTGATTGCTTCACTGTCACATTGGCCCTTCTTCAACAGCAGCAGAAGTGGTAACAACCCAACTTAACGTCTCTCCAGTGGTGGCCACCCCAGCCCCAAATTACGTAAGAGACAAAACATATTGCAGTGTTGGCATTCCCTGAATACTTCTCCATCATATGGTGTCAGGGGTCAGGGAGGGGGCTCTCCAAGTTCATTGCCTATTCCTCTCCTCTGGCAAATGCCCTGACTCCCAGTATCCTCCTGCTTTTATGAAACCTTTCTTTTGCTTCCAGACTCCATCTTCCATGTTCCCACCCAACGTGGTGCTCTGTTCTCTAAAAGCTCTTTGTGTATCGTGGTAGTTCACCTCCCTCCCTGTATTTCTCCTCCCCAGGACTGTAAAATCCCTGAGCGGATAGCCTTACAATAATTCCCTGTTGCATTCTCGTTGCTTATTCCAATGGCATCCAAAAATTATTGAATGATCAATAAATTATTCAAGAGCAGAGGTTTAGTCGTTAGAGCTGGACCAGAATGTCAACTCTCCAATTTACTTGCCGTATAATCTTAGGCAAACTACACACCCTCCGTGAACATCTTGTTGTTGTTGTGTTTTTGTTTTTTTTTGTCACCTAGAAAATGAAGAGATTACCATATCCCCACAGGGTTACTGTGCAGTTTAATGAGATTACACATATAAGGCAGAACTTATTTTTCTCCTAGCTAAAAATAGTCCCATCTCCAACATTTGGGAGATACAAAGATAATTCATGAAAATAAGTTTATTTTGATGCAAAAAGTTTAAAATCTAAGATGAGTGTTTGGTGCCGGCAGCTAAGGCAACCCTGGGGGATGCCTCATTCCCTAATAGGGTGTTTAGTTTAAGTACCATCTCTGCTTCCAGGTTCAGCTTCCAGACAGTGCATATCCAGATAATGGCCCATACACTTGGATTCCTGCCTCCCACATGGGACCCTACAGGTGAGTGCCTGTGTCCTGGCTTTGGCGAGGTCCAGCCCTGGCAATTGCTAGCATCTGGGGAGTGGACCTGCTGATGGAAGATTTTGCTCTGTCTTTAGGATAAATAAAGTGCATTAAAAATAGTAAGTAAATAAATATATCAATAGTAACTACAAAAATTAGAAATTCATGCATACATAGGTCTTTGAAAAGTCACGGAAAATGTGAATTATGAAAAAAACTGCGTAGACTTTAAAGATTTTTGGCGGAAAAAAGATTGACCTTTCAGTCCCCCTTTTCAGGAGTCATCTGAAGTATCTACCTATGTACTCAATTGTGTCAAAATAATCAAATATTGCAACTGATGATGAAATGTGACAAAGAAAATTAGTCTGGAGTAGGTATTTGCTGCTGGGATTTATCAAGTGAATCATAACATATTGATTGAAGATTGGCCACCAAGGAGATGAAGCAGGAAGTGGGAATTTTATTTAGATTTACCCTACTTTGGTTTTGTGAAGGGAAGTGAGGATTTTTTCTTGGCACATTACAGTCTCGTTCAAGGTATATGAATGCAGGGTATACCCATAGCAATGTTCCCCTTCTTTTTTTAAAAAGATTTATTTATTTATTTGAAAGTCAGAGTTACATAGAGAGAGAAGGAGAAGCAGAGAGAAAGGGAGAAAGGTCTTCCATCCTTTAGGTCATTCCCAATTGTCCACAATGGCTGGAGCTGGGCCAATCTGAAGCCAGGAACCAGGAGCTTCTTCCAGGTCTCCCATGCAGGTGCAGGGGACCAAAGACTTGGGTCATATTCCACTGCTTTCCTAGGCAATGGCAGAGAGCTGGATTGGAACAGGAGCAGCTGGGACTTGAATCAGTGCCCATATGGGATGTCGGCACTGCAGGAAGTGGTTTTACTGCTATACCACAGCACTGGCCCCATGTTCCCCTATAGGGCTGGATGCCTGGCTTATCACTTCTTTCATTCTTTTCTTCTTCTTCTCTTTTTTTTCCAATGGAGTCACTTAGAGATCTTTTTGTTTTCAGGGACAGAAACCATAATTCAAAGTAGTAAATTAATTGGGGGAACAATATGTCAGCCTAAGAGAATGGTCAGATGCTAATAGTGCCTGAACTAGATGCTAACTGTGCCTGAATGGGCTTCCGTTTGAAGCTCTAACTGCTGGCCCATCATGGTGGCAGCTTTTCCTTTCAGGTAGCAAAATGACCACTTTTATTCCGGAGTGCATAGCCCACCAGTTAGTGATCATAACCAGGAATATTCAATGAAATCGTCTCATACCTCTTTGGGTCCAAGTAAAAAGATCACATTTATGCCAGCCATGGCAGACAGTGTGGAAGAAAGAAATATTGATTGACTTAAGCCCTAATAGGTTCTTTCCTGGTTCAGTGGAATCAACGCAATCTAAATTCTGTGGCTGGAACTGAGGGATGGATGTTGCTACGAAAAGGTTGTGTACGGCTGAGAAAGGATGGAGGGTGAGAGGGCACTAGATACACATTCTGCAGAAAGTTTGTGGAGAGTGGAATTAGAGTGCTCAATTCATGTTAGCACAAACAGTTTTTGAAATTCACACTCAGATTTTTCAATAATTTTCATAAATGTTTTGAAGAGCCATAAGGTAAATAGGTTCCATTTTTCACATCAAAATAAGATTTTAAAAAAGATTTATTTCATGTATTTGAAAGGCAGAGTGACGGAGAGAGAAAGAGAGCTTGCATTCACTGGCTTACTCTCCAAATGGCTGCAACAGCCAGGACTGGGCAGGCAGAACCAGGAGTATAGAACTCCATCCTGCTCTCTCACGTGGGTGACAGGGTCCCCAGTAGTTGAGCCATCTTCCGCTGTTTTCCCAGGCACACATGAGCAGAGATGCGGAAGTGGAGCAGCTGGATTCTAACCAGAGTTCTAATATGGGATGCTGGCATCACAGGTTGCGGCTTACCCCACTGAGCCATAACGTCAGCCCCCGATAAAATCATCTTTAATTTCATTTTGCTCAAACTTTTGAAATATCCTGTGTTTCAGAGAAAGAATGGACAGATGCCCACACTGCTATTGCATCTGTTGGGTTACCAACACCATTCCTGGCATGGTGGTGATGGTAAGCAGTGCTATTTCTATGGAAACACTGCTGGCTCACTTCCAGTTTTGTAGATGGGATCCTGGACAAGAGAGAAGGCAGAGGATGTAGACGTGTGTGTGTGTGTGTGTGCGCGCGCGCGCTAACAAGAACA
Source organism: Sylvilagus floridanus (assembly GCA_949820135.1). Taxonomy (NCBI): domain Eukaryota; kingdom Metazoa; phylum Chordata; class Mammalia; order Lagomorpha; family Leporidae; genus Sylvilagus; species Sylvilagus floridanus. The sequence goes on along the minus strand of OX463228.1, from coordinate 17,266,103 downwards.
TGTTACTGGCATTAGCCCTGATATTGCTAGGATCAAAAGAATTGAAGAAATCAGTTTGCTTTTAAGTTAAAATTGGGTCATTTGCTTACATTTAATGTCTGCAACAATGCGCAGCTCATGTCCCCTGGGAAAATCCCTTTATTTCAGTAAAGTGAGGACATTCTACTTCTTTCTATAGACTTTAAAGCAGACTGGGCTTCACACATTCCTAAGATGAAGTGAAGGCATTTTGTGAACATGACTTATTGGAAAATAGTTCTTCGGCTGGTGCCGGCTCACTAGGCTAATCCACCACCTGTGGCGCCAGCACCCCGGGTTCTAGTCCTGGTTGGGGCGCCGGGTTCTGTCCCGGTTGCTCCTCTTCCAGTCCAGCTCTCTGCTGTGGCCCGGGAGGGCAGTGGAGGATGGCCCAAGTGCTTGGGCCCTGCACCTTCATGGGAGACCAGGAGGAAGCACCTGGTTCCTGGCTTCGGATCAGCATGGTGCGCCGGCTGTAGCTGCCACTTGGGGGGTGAACCAACGGAAAAGGAAGACCTTTCTCTCTGTCTCTCTCTCTCACTGTCTAACTCTACCTGTCAAAAAAAAAAATAGTTCTTCTATCTTGTGGGTGGTTTCAGTATTTTAATTCCTGCTTTTATTTAGCCCGGATTCACCTTGTTACACATAAAGCAGAGTGATTCGAGGAGTTGTTAATAGAGTATAAAGCTTTAATATGTTAACAAATATAAACTCCTGGAAATTTTCTTCTGTGTGTTCTTTTTCTCAGTTGTGTTAGCTCCTGAGTGGAAATTCTTCATTTCTTCAGTATATTTTGGTCAATTTTGATCTTGAATGTAAATTGTAAAAGTGAATGTGTTGGAGCCGGTGCTGTGGTGTAGTGGGTGAAGCTGCTGCCTGCAGTGCCGGCATCCCATATGGGCTCTGGTTTGAGTCCTGGATGCTCCACTTCTGATTCAGCTCCCTGCTAATGTGCTTGCGAAAGCACTGGAAGATGGTCCAAGCCCTTGGGCCCCTGCACCTGCGTGGGAGACCTGGAGAAACCTCCAGGCTCCTGACTTCAGATGGTGCAGCTCTGGCCACTGCAGCCAATTGGGAGAGTGAACCAACAGATGGAAGACCTCCCCCCCCCCAATCTCTCTGCCTCCCCTTCTATCTCTGTGTAACTCTGACTTGCAAATAAATAAATGAATCTTTAAAAAAGAAAGAATTACTTTTGTCTTATAACATAATAGGTACTGGATGACACATTCACTTTTTAAAAATATTTGTTGCCGGCGCCGTGGCTCAATAGGCTAATCCTCCGCCTTGCATCGCTGGCACACCGGGTTCGAGTCCCAGTTGGGGCACTGGATTCTGTCCCGGTTGCCCCTCTTCCAGGGCAGCTCTCTGCTGTGGCTCGGGAGTGCAGTAGAGGATGGCCCAAGTCCTTGGACCCTGCACCCCGTGGGAGACCAGGAGAAGCACCTGGCTCCTGCCAGCGGATCAGCACGGTGCGCCGGCCGCGGCAGCCATTGGAGGGTGAACCAATGGCAAAAAGAAGACCTTTCTCTCTGTCTCTCTCTCTCTCTCTCTCATTGTCCACTCTGCCTGCCAAAAGAAAAAATAAAAAAAAAATTTGTTTATTTGCAAGTCAGAGTTAAACCGAGAGAGGAGAGGCAGAGAGAGAGAGAGAGAGAGAGAGAGAGAGAGAGAGAGAGAAAGAGATAGAGATAGAGAGAGAGAGAGAGAGAATCTTCCATCCACAAGCCTCTCCGAGCAGTGTCCTCATAAGAAGAGATGTGAACCCTGACCATGTACAGAGCAACCACCAAGTGGGGGCACAGGGAGAAAGCAGCCGTATGTGAAGTGGGCGAGAGACCTTAGGAGAACCCCACCTACAACCCCTTGACCTTGAACTTGCGGGTCTTGACTCTGAGAAAATAAGTTTCTGTTGGTGAAGCCACACGGTCTGTGGCCTTTGTTAGGGCAACTCAAGCAAAGGAACACAGTCTTCTACCAATGTGTGTTCCTAGTTGGGTCACTTTCTTGTGAGTTTAATAGAGATCAAAGCCTCAGCTGGGTTCGTCTCTACCTCCTGATCTCATCAGAGCCTGGCCCAGAGTGGCTGAGTGGGAAATGTTTGTTGAACTGAATCGAATAAGCACAAACTATGCTTTGATCATAGCAGTAACAGAGCAGCTGGCTGGCAGCCTGGCTCCTGCTGACTGCCACCTGAAGCTTCCAGCCTCGCTGGTCTAGTTCTTCCTAAAGAAACATGGGCTTTTCTTTGCTCTTTTTGTCTATCAGAGCAGAGACAGGCAGGTATAGAGATGTGTACTAATTGTAACGGTAAATGCCAATGCATTGAAGTGTGAAAAAAAAAGCAAAATTCACATTCACCCATTGAAAGTTACCACTGTTCAAATTTCAGGGTTTAAATTTTTTCCCTTGGGCTTTTTTTTTGAAGGGTGCGGGAGGGGTCATATCTATATAGTTACCAATTTCTCTCTCCCCTACAGAAAGATGACACGATTTATATAGCATATGCCATTTAAATAACATGTTTTCACTGCATATAATAATGCTGTGGGTATCTTTTCCTGCTAGAAAATAAAATAAATGTAGCGGGGCCGGCGCTGTGGCACAGTGGGTTAAAGCCCCAGCCTGCAGAGCCGGCATCCCATATGGGCACCAGTTCAAGCCCCAGCTGTTCCTCTTCCCATCCAGCTCTCTGCTATGGCCTAGGGAAGCAGTAGAAGATGGCCCAAGTCCCTGGGACCCTGAACCCATGTGGGAGACCTGGAAGAAGCTCCTGGCTCCTGGCTCCTGGCTTTAGATCAGCACAGCTCCAGCAGTTGCAGCCAACTGAGGAGTGAACCAGCGAATGAAAAACCTCTCTCTCTCTCTCTCTCTCTCTCTCTCTCCTTCTCTCTGTGTAACTCTAACTTTCAAATAAATAAAAAATAAAAATAATATAAAATAAAAACTGTAGATTAATAGTAGCAATTTCAACTCTTGAAACTGTTATTTCACTTAAGGGATACACCAGGGATCTTCAAAAGTTTATGGAATGTGTACATTATGAACAAAACTATGCATCGATTTCAAACTATTTTCATGCCAAAATAATCTTATTTTTTTTATTACATTTTCCCAGGAACTTTTCGAAGTGCCCCTCCACCCCCCATCCTAGAGTGACTTCCCTAGTGTGGTCCTTGCTGATGGAGAGTCAGATGGTTCCTCTTCTTCTTCTCATATGAACACAGCTGTGGGGACTCGTTCTGTGTGTGTGGTTCTTGTCTTATTACCCGTGTTGTTTGTGATGACTTTATTTACTTGACAAGACAGATATGAAATCACACAGCTCCGCCATGCATGTGGGCGACTATGGAGGTGGCATGGTGGACACAGGCTCCCTGCAAGTAACCCTTCACAGAGCTCTCGGGTTGGACCAGCTGTCCACCCTACTTGGGTGTACCAGATTCTAGAACATCAAACCTGTTCCCCACTTCAGGCAGGTTTTTCAAGCTGCTCCCTCTGCCTGGTCTGCTCTTTCTTCTGCTTCTTTTGGGCTTAACCCTTTCCTTTCCCTGCTGTACAACTTCCCTGTGTAGAGGACGCTCGCTGAGTATTTGACCTAAAATTTGTCCCAGCTACTCTTACTCTTTTTTCTTTTTTCTCCTTTGATCTCTGCCTCTTGCTGTCTGCTCTCTTAGCACTTTTTGACTTGCAAATATTTTACTTATCTGTTGCTTTCCTTGTTCATTGTCTGGCTCCCCTATTAGAAGGTGGGCTCCGTGGTGCTGGGGCTCCCTCTGTCTCACTCTCCAATGCATCTCTGGCCTGAAGCCTGGAGCCAGGCACAGGGTGGATTCTCCGTACATAACCGGGTGGTGGCGCTGTTTCTGTGGTTTTCTTACACAGCCAGGATTGGATTCCTCGTTTTTAGGCTGAGGCTGCTGTAGGCCCTCAGGAGGTGTAGCCCCAGCTGAGTGGGTCTTACAGGCTTCAGCCAGAAGTCCAGGCACCCTGGGATGGATCTCTAGGGCCTGTGGCCTACTGAGCTGTAACTTGCATTCTCTCCTCCCGCTTATCTTCCATAGGCCACTGCGCTGAGTGCCTGTCCCACAGAATGGGACTTTGGCCTCCAGCCTGGGTTTGCATGGGACTGGGGTTCTGTGAGTATAGCTGTAACAGCCCCTCTCCCTGAAGCCAGACCTGTGCCTGATTCCATCCGCATCCATTGGCTGGGATGCTGCCTCTACTCGTACAGGTTGTCCTTTTCCAGCTAATCTTAGCCCCCTCCTCATTTGTTTGACCCCCACCCCATTGAAAGTACTGCCACCATCTAGGACTTCCTGCCATGTGTCATCCCCAGCTGGGGGTGACAGCCTATGGTGGGGTCAAGTTCGCCACTGCCTCTCTGGTTGTAGGAGTTGCCCGGATTGCTCTCCAGTCACTGTTACAGAAAGCTGGGGTGGGACAACTCTCTGTGTCCAAACAATGGAGGGTCGAGAGCAGTTGATAAATGCCAGCGGGCTCAGGGGGAATCACTTCCTGAGAACTGAGCATGCAACCCCAGTTTCTTACAATATTTACAGGTTCATCAGCATCGTACCTTAACTGGTACAGCGTCGGTGGGCTGAAATTGCAGCCTATGTGACTAAGCAACGCACTTCCAGTGGTCGGTGGGTCTGGCATGTTTGTAAGAGACACCTGGGGCAGATTTATAGGACAGATTTATGAATGGAGTTGCAGAAGGCAGGACTTAGGACACCTTCCCTCCCTAGACAAGCTCACCGAGCCCAGATGCTTCACCAGATACCGGGAGCAGCCACTTTTCAAGGGTGGCGTTGGGGGTCTGCTTTCCTTCCTGTGTCTCTGGTTCCGGCCTTATGTCCTCTCCATCACTGTAGACAGCGTACAGGAAAAGAGCAGTGGAGGCAAATGGGCCTGCATTTGGATCTCAGTTCTACTGCTTTTTAGCTGTGTGTCCTTAGGTAAGTTCTCGACTTCCCTGGCTTCCCTCATCTGGGATGTGATGGTGAGTAATACCTATCTCGGGATGTTGTGAGGGTTGGTGATCACCCCTGACAAATACAGAATGCAGAGCCCAGCACAGAGCCGGCACCCTCACCTCCCCACCCTGCCAGCTCCAGGTCCCTTTTCTCCAACCCCATGGCTCATGTGGCAGACTCTGAGAGCTGTGTAAGCTTGGCTGACTTCTTGTGCTTTTTCAGTTTCTGTTTTCTTTTTGGGCCATACATCCCCTTTACACAGAAAGGCCTTTTTAACTCTCTCTGAGTTTACACATCTGAGCCGTTTTGATCTCTTTCTTCCTAGCACGAGAACCATTGGTTCACTTTTGGAAGTCAGTGAGGTGCGCGCCAGAAGCTTCGCGTGGAGCTCTGGGGTCCCACACAGGGAAACTGCTGGCTTTGATTCCCCATAGTGGACAAGGTGGACACCATTCATTCCATTCACGTGCGAAGGCTGTTCTGACAATAGAGGACATTTTTGGACTGGCTTTAGAGCTATAATGTGAATTGTTCTGCAAATGCAATGTACCACGATGTTCCTTTGTGATAAGAATGTTTGCAAAGGTTTTCAATGTACAGTTCATTTCTTTTTTTTTTCAGGGTTACAATTAGGATTACTTGGCCACACGACTTTTCTGGAAGGCAGGCAGCTGCTGTCTGGAGTCCAGGCCCCTCAGACCCCTTGGCATGCATAATTTGCAGAATGACTGGGATCTCATATGTTTCTTCATTCCTCCTAGGTAGTCTTGACATTTGAGGATTTATTCTTAGAGTTTGCCTCTTTGAAGCTTGTTGGCTTCAATAAGTTGGCTGAAGCTGGGGTAGCGTACACCATTTCTTTGAACAAGTGGTGCCACATTCATGACAGGATGATTTTGCCACACAGATGGGCTTGGAATCAGGTGAGTTTACCAAATTTCTAGTAAACCGATATAGATCCATCACCTAACCTAGCGCATAGCATAGAAGCAGCTCTGTGGAGGCAGTTTAGATAAAGAAAGAACACATAAGCAACTAAAGGGCTGAGACTCTATCGAGGCCTTGGGGCAAGGGTAACCTTTGAATGAGTTGGGATTATCCAATGTCACATGTGCTATAGAATGAGTGAGCCGTTGCTAATTTTCTTTCTGGTGATTAAAAGGACAGAGACCACCATTTGCAGGTCGGCTCGCCAAGACCAGTTCCCTTGGGATAGGTATTGGCAGGCCAAGGCCCACAAGATGGAGTTCAGTAGTTATTTTACAGAAGAGCTGCCCCTTTAAGAAGCCGGTGCTGTGGTGTAGCAGGTAAGGCCATCACCTACAGTGCCTGCATCCCCTATGGGCGCTGGTTCGAGTCCTGGCTGCTCCACTTCCGATCCAGCTCCCCGCAGTAGAAGATGGCCCAAGTGTCTGCTGGTTCACTTCCCAAATGGCTGCAACAGCCAGGTCTGGGCTAAGCTGAAGCCAGGAGCCAAGAACTCCATCCTGGTCTCCCACACAGATGACAGGGGCTCCACTATTTCTCAGGCATGTTAGCAGGAAGCTGGATCAGAAGCAGAGCAGCCAGGACTCAGACTGGCACTCTGATATGGGATGTTGGCACAAACAGTGGCTTAACCACCTACACCAAACACCGCCCTCTCTGTTAACTCTGTGAAGTATATATGTGCACACACAAATATATACTCATAAATATCTAAATTTAGTATAAATTCTACCGATAAAAGGATGTGTAGGATATCATTTTAAAATAATAAAATATTCAATACTTCTTTTGAAATTCTGTGTAGCTCATCAATTCTCTCAGGATCTTATTCATTGAATTCTGTGTCACTCTTGCATCTATAGCTAACCCTGATGACGATGTAGTTCCAACATAAATATTGCTTGGTATTTCCATTGATGTTAATGAAGCAAATGAAACTTGTCGTTGACATGAGTGATTTCTGGCCAGCGCCGTGGCTCAATAGGCTAATCCTCCACCTGTGGCGCTAGCACACCAGGTTCTAGTCCTGGTCAGGGCGCCGGATTCTGTCCTGGTTGCCCCTCTTCCATGCCAGCTCTCTGCTATGGCCGGGAGTGCAGTGGAGGATGGCCCAAGTCCTTGGGCCCTGCACCCTCATGGGAGACCAAGAGAAGCACCTGGCTCCTGGCTTCGGATCAGCATGGTGCACTGGCCACGGCGGCCATTGGAGGGTGAACAAACAGCAAAAGGAAGACCTTTCTCTCTGTCTCTCTCTCTCTCTCACTGTTCATTCTGCCTGTCAAAAAAAAAAAAAAAAAAAGACATGAGTGATTTCTTTGTTGAAGTGGATAACAGTCTTTGCATTCTAGAAAAAGTTTTTTTTTTTTTTTTTTTTGCTACTCACAGTGTTGTTACAGTTTAAATGTTTATATTCTCCAAAGTCCATATTGGAGATGTTGGTTATTTTCCTTGGAGAGCCAGGATTCTGCCCACATTGCCCATCCTCATTTCCTTCTAGCTTGTCTCCCTTCCAATAGCACACACAGAGACATCTTTTTTTTTTTTCTCATCGAGGGTTGGGGTGGAGTGTAATAGATGGCTGGGCAAACACTTTCCAAGTTCTTTGTGTGATGATACAGTGGGTGATTAAATAGGATGGTTCTGGGTTTGGGTTCTGAAGACAGAATACCTGGACCTGTAACCCTGATTCTATTACGTACCAGCTGTGCGGCTTTGTGCCAAAGACTTCACTCCTCTGTGCTTCACTTTCATTCTTGTTTCAACAGGGATAACTTAAATGTCTACTATGGTGCCTTGCACATAGGTGCTCAATAATTTTGAGGCTACATAAAAAAAAAATTCAAGGCAAATGGAAGTAACAGATAAGTTTTGGAGTGGGTAGTTGGCCTGATGGTTAAGATGTTAGAAGAGATGCCTTCATCTCATATTGGAGTACCTGGATCCAAGTCCCAGCCAGGGCTTATGATCTCAGCTTCATGACAACATGTACCCTGTTGGTAACCAGTGAAGACTCAAGTAGTTGGGTCCCTGCCATCTGAATGGGGAATCTGAATGAAGTTCCCACTCCCAGCTTTGGTCTGACCCACCCTTGGTCATTTCATGCATTTTGGAATCTCTTTCTTCTCTCCACCTCTTAAATAAACAAGTGAATAACAATTACAAATATAATCTTATTTTTGCTCAACAAATTTAAATCTATGCATATGAGGGGTCTTCAGCAAGTTAATGAAAAACATATATTCATAAAAAAAAAGCTATGTGTGGATTTCAAAATTCGTTTGCACCAAAATGAATGTCTTCTAATTCCATTTCCATGAACTTTTTGGAGTCCCTTTGTATTAGTCAAATTAAATTAAATTCAGTTTTACTCCTTAGACAGTTGAGAGTGGAAAGCCAGGGAGAGCAAGCTGGTGAGGACAGCAATGAGAGCAAGAACAATGGGAAATGTGGAGACTGGAGGAGCATTTACTGAGTGAAAACCTCCATCTCATCCTACCTGGGGTCTTCTGTTCAACATTTCCTGTCTAGGACTTTTTCCTCCCCAAAATATGTTGTACACATATCACCTTCAAATCGCTCATCCTCCTTATGCTGGCCTGATGAACTCCGGTTCTATCATTTCTCTGTGTTAAGACCGAATTGCCTGTCTTTTGTCACCTATCACACAGGCTTTCTTATCATTGGGGCTTTCCTCTGCCTTAGTTCTTTCATCCAGCAAGCCTCCTTCTCTCTTCCCATCTGGGACAACCATCAGTGGGGGGCCAGATTGGGGGGACTTCACAAAGTTCATGGACAATTGGAACTAAAAGATTAGTTTATTTTAGTGCAAAAATTGAAATCCACACACATTTTTTCCATAATATACCTTTTCCACAAACATTTTGAAGTCCACATGTAGAGACTGAAAGCCACACCAACTATCTCACCAACTGATGTGCCCTGACGTGGTCCTGTGACTACCAGGGACAGTCTTCTTTTCCGATTCTCAATCAGGTGTCCAAAGGGTTAGGGGCCACTCTGGTGAGAAGGCACATGAGGTATCAATGGTGTCAATGGTAACAATGGTTGAATCTCTTCCAACAGCGAGACACATATTTCAGTAGAGAATGCAGAGGGTGGCACTGGAAGAAGATACAAAAGGGCTCTTTACCAAGACTTGGGGAGTCAAGGAAGACTCTTTGGAGAAAGCAGTATCTAACCCACAAGCCAAAGGAATGTGGCAAGTAAACCGGATACTGGTGGAAGATGAAAGTGCATGGAAAGTCTGAAGAATGAGGAGACGATAGGTGGTGGTGTCCACTTTTCATGTCCATAACAAACTACCTGAGACAAGCTGCTTATCAGGAAAAGATTGAATTTGCTCATAGTGTTGGAGGATGAGAGTCCAAACAGCATGCACAGTCCAGCTCTGGGGAGTCCTCGGGGCAGAAGCATGTGCAGGAGCAGGAGATTGTATTTTCAAATTGGAAACCAGAAAGAGAGAGGGGTCTGGCTGGTGACTTTTATAATAGTCCTCCTGGGAGAATCATCAAGGAGTTACAGAAAGGCCACCCCCAGTGGCCCCATCTTTTAAAGTTTCCACTCCCTTGTCACTCTGTGAACAAATCTTGCACCATGTAGGCCCTTGGTGTGTGTGGGGGGCATGCAAACCATTCCCAGATCATTGTAGCAGTCAGCAAGAAACTGGAGGATGTAGTGTTAGAATGGGCATTGATGAGAGCTGAGACTGGATGGGTAAGCAGGAGTTGGAGAGGAGCAATATGAAAGGCTGGCTAAGGGCTTTGCACCTCCACATGCATGCAAAGGGAGACTTAGAGACACGTAAGAGGGGAAGGAGTGCCCCAATGTAGGCACTAGGAGGATTGGTCTAGCTACAGTGTCTGGAGAAGAATGAGTTGGGGTGACTTCGCAGCTGGCAATGAGGATGGAAGGAAACACATGCAGGAGGCTGAGTGACCTGCTAGAAACCAATCCAGAAGTTCCAGCACAAGATGATGGAGCCTAAGCTTGAGCAGTGCCAAGGGAGGATGTGAGAAGTGCACACTTTTCAGAGAGGTTTGGGAGATTGAATGAGCAGGAGTGGGGGCAGAGAAGCCCTGCTACAGGTGCCGCCTGGGCCAGCTGGCTGCGTAGAGGACGGGTTCCTGTCTCACTGAAAGGAGAGAGCACTGGGGAGGGTGCAAGCTGATACAATTGCTTTGGGTATGTTGACCGAGGGGTCCTTTGGAACTGGCGCACGGAGACTGCCACAGTGCATCAGCGTGGGTGTCTCAGCTGCAGAAGGGAGAGCTATGTTCTGCAATTCAGAAATCCGAGGAGTTTCATTCTCTCACCTATCAGGGTCACGGAGGGCACTCCCAGCTGTCAAACACATTCCTATGTATACAGCACAAACACACCCAGATTCACAGCTAGGGGGAAAAAGAGAGTACAGATAGCCTGCTGACAGTGCAGGTCATGTTTTTCCCTCCCAGCACATGAAGTTGTGATAAATTTATGAAAAAAATGATTAGGATCTCAGAGTTTTCTATGTCAGAGGTCCAGATACCAGACTTCCCACCTGTCCTATCTCACTTCATTCTTATAACAACTGTACAAGGCAAGAATAACTGCTATCCTCTCTTTTACAGATAAGGATACAAAGGCATGGGCAGGCTGATTACAGTGAGCCCCATCATCAGGGTTCACACCCAGACAGTGTAAGGTGGGAGGATGTTTCCAGAGGAAAGGAGCAGACACCATGGGTAGGTGAAGTGAAATGAAACATGAAGTGGACCCAGAGGATTTGACAATTGAAGAAATGAACGCTGGGGAGGCAAGCTGTGGGAGGCAGTGCTGGGGCCAGCCTGTGACGGTTAGGATGTGAACAGGAGGCGGGAAGTGGTGAAGCTGCAACAGGTCATTTGTCTGAGAAGATTGATCACGAAGTGATGGGTGAGATGGGGCCAGAGCAAGAGGAAAACAGTAATTTAAGCAAGTATTTGGAGAGCATGTTAAAGATGGTGGTGAGGATGTGGGGAAAAAGGGACACTAGCCCACTGTTGGTGGGAATGCAAGCTGGTAAAGCCACTATGGAAGTCAGTCTGGAGACTCCTCAGAAACCTGAATATACCCTACCATTCAACCCAGCCATCCCACTCCTTGGAATTTACCCAAATAAAATTAAATTGGCAAACAAAAGAGCCATCTGCACCTTGATGTTTATTGCAGCTCAATTCATAATAGCTAAGACATGGAATCAACCTAAATGCCCATCAACAGTCGAGTGGATAAAGAAATTATGGGACATGTACTCTATAGAATACTATACAGCAGTCAAAAAACAATGAAATCAGGTCATTTACAACAAAATGGAAGAGTCTGGAACACATCATGCTGAATGAAATAAGTCAGTCCCAAAGGGACAAATATCATATGTTCTCCCTGATCAGTGATAACTAACCAAGCACCAAAAAGGAAACCCGTTGAAGTGAAATGGCCACTATGAGAAACAGTGACTTGATCAGCCCTTGTCTTGACTGTTCATAAACCACTTAATATTTTATCCCTTTTAGTATTTTTTGTCATATTTAATACTGTTGGTTGAACTCTGTAATTAACACACAATTATTCTTAGGTGTTTAAATTTAACTGAAAAGTGATCTTTGTTAAATATGAGAGTGGGAATAAGAGAGGGAGGAGATGTACAATTTGGGACATGCTCAATCGGACTTGCCCCAAATGGTAGAGTTAGAAACGTGCCAGGGGATTCCAATTCAATCCCATCAAGGTGGCATGTACCAAGGCCATCTCACTAGCCAAAGTGATCAGTTTCAGTTCAGAATTGATCATAATGATAGATCTAAGAGTCAAAGTGATCACATTAAAAAAAAAAAACTAGTGTCTGCTAATACTAACTGATAGAATAAAAAAGGGAGAGAACGATCCAACATGGGGAGCAGGATACACAGCAGACTCATAGAATGGCAGATGCCCTAAACAGCACTCTGGCCTCAGAATCAGCCCTTAAGGCACTCGGATCTGGCTGAAGAGCCTATGAGAGTATTTCAGGCGTGGAAAGCCGAGACACTGTGGGAAAAAAAAACTAAATGAAAGATCTCTGCGAGTGAGATCCCAGTGGAAAGAATAGGCCATCAAAGAAGGAGGTACCTTTCTCTGAAGGAAGAAGAGAACTTCCACTTTGACTATGACCTTGTCTAAATAAGATTGGAGTTGGCAAACTAAAAATGCTTCCATAGCCTTGGCAACTCATGACTAGAGCCTAGAGGGATAACTGACTCCATAAACACGAGTGTCAATTTGGGCTGGTGCCGTGGCTCAATAGGCTAATCCTCCGCCTGTGGCACTGGCACACGGGGTTCTAGTTCTGGTTGGAGCACTGGATTCTGTCCCGGTTGCCTCTCTTCCAGGCCTGCTCTCTGCTGTGGCCTGGGAAGGCAGTGGAGGATGGCCCAGGTCCTTGGGCCCTGCACCCCATGGGAGACCAGGAGAAGCACCTGGCTCTTGGCTTTGGATCAGCGTGGTGCGCCAGCCACGGTGGCCATTGGAGGGTGAACCAACGGTAAAGGAAGACCTCTCTCTCTCTCTCTCACTGTCCACTCTGCTTTTCAAAAAAAAAAAAAGTGTCAATTTGTTAAGTCAACTGTGCACTCAGTCTTCATGTAGGATCTCTGTCCTTAATGTGTTGTACAATGTGAATGAATGCTATAACTAGTATTCAAGCAGTATTTTACACTTTGTGTTTCGGTATGGGTGCAAACTGTTGAAATATTTACTTAATTTATACTAAATTGATCTTCTGAACATAAGGTTAATTGAAAATGAATCTTGATGGGAATGGAATGGGAGAGGGAGCGGGAGATGGGAGGGTTGTGGGTGGGAGGGAAGATATGGGGGGGAAGCCATTGTAATCCATAAACTGTACTTTGGAAATTTATATTTATTAAATAAAAGTTAAAAAAATAAATCTTTTTAACAAAAAAAAAGATGGAAGCAGAGAGGAATGAGGGTGTGGTCGTTAGGAGGGCGTGGTCAAGTGGGGTGGGCATGGTCAAGTGGGGGTGGGCGTGGTCAAATGAGGAACTTGAGAGATGAGGAGAGAAACTGCGTCCTTTGCATTTAGAAGAAACAGGAAAAGCAAGAGAGGACCATGGTGAGAGTGCAGGGAATGGCAGTGTGTCCTGTTATCTGTGAGTCATCTGAGACTGGGGCCTTGGAATGTTTATAAACTCCCCAGGTGCAGTCAGAATCCAGAAGTATGGTTTCCCGAATCTCCCGCACCTAAAGTAAGCTCCTAACTTGTATCAGCCAGGAGCGTCTAGGCTGTGGCACAGTGGGAAGCAATGGCAGAATCTCAGTGTCTTCCTGATGCGGACGTTTCTTTCCTGCTTATGTAGCCCGCAGGTGTGGCTAACTCATCTGGGCAGAGTTCTCCTCGGCACTGAGGGGGAGGCAGACGAGCACTGGGAAGCCAAGCTCTGGCTGTCCTATGCGTTCCCAGGAAGTAACACTCATCAATCACCTCTCTGCCTATGAGGGGTCTTGGAAAAGATCATGGAGGGGGCGGCACTGTGGCCTAGCGGGTAAAGCTGCCACCTGCAGTGCCGGCATCCCATATGGGTGCCCGTTCGAGTACCAGATGCTCCACTTCCGATCTAGCTCTCTGCTATGGCCTGGGAAAGCAGTAGAGGATGGCCCAAGTGCTTGGGCCCCTGCACCCATGTGGGAGACCCGAAAGAAGCTCCTGGCTCCTGGTTTCAGATTGGCGCAGCTCCAGCTGTTGCTGCTATTTGGGGAGTGAACCAGAGGATGGAAGATCTCTCTCTCTCTCTCTCTCTCTCTCTCTCTCTCTCTTTCCTTCCTTCTCTCTCTGTGTAACTCTGACTTTCAAGTAAATAAATAAATATTTTTTAAAAAGTTCATGAAAATGTATATTATGAAAAAAAAACTAACCAGAGATTTCAACACTTTTTTTTGCACCAGAATGAACTTATCTTTTAATTCCATTTTGCATGAAACTTTGGACTTACCCTCTTATTTCATTGATCAGCATTGGTTGCAAGAGCACGACTCTAGAAGGAGGAAAAGGTATCTGGATATTGATAAACTTTATTAATGACCATTAACAAACAGGGCTTGTGCTAAAAATGAAAGTAGAAGGCAGAGGAAAAGGCTTATGTGTGTGCTCTCAAACACTTAGTAGTGTGCTTTTTGCATGCCAGAATTTGTTTTAAAGGGTTCCCACGGCGGGGAGTGGGGGGTGGGAGTGGAACTCATTTAACTCCCAGAGCAGCCCTACTAAATAGGAAATTTGTATCCCCTTTGACAGAAGAAAAAGCCCAAGTTAAACAAATTGTCCTGGGCCAGCAGAGGCAAGATGGAGTTCCAGGTAGCCAGGTTGCTCAGACCAAAGCAACGAAAACTCTCTGTACTACATTGCTTCTCTATTCTGCTTCACTTCAACCTGGATCCCACGTGGGAGGAATGGGCCAACAGAGGAAGGTGGGAGGTGTATGTGGAAGTGTGTAGGACTTGTGATGTTTGTGCATTTCATTGCCAGAGCTGGGCTCTGGGTAGGGAGACCCTGAAGGATGCTCAGGGAAGCGGAAGGGTGGCATAGGCTGTTGCAGACTGTGAATGACGCGACCCCGGAGGCCAGGAGGCCAGGATGGAGAGCGACATCTGGGCTTTCCTTGGCTCCTTCTGCCTTTTCGGTATCAGAGTCACTCCCTCAACATCTGCAGCTGGTACCTTCGGTCTGTGCTGGGGGAGGAGGAGAAGATGCATTTCTATTGAGAACAGCAGCCAGGCCACTGCATAGGAAGAATCAAACACTGTCAGATCAAACTTACTTCTAACACATTCCTGAAAATTTCCATATCCACAGCTACTGTCAAATAAACTGCATGTTAAAAGTCCTCAGAGGAGGGGTACTTGATAAAAGAATTTCCAGCAAGCCAGGAGTAAGGGCAAATCACCACTCCCTAATTTTACTAATCTTTCATTTTATATTGGCTTCTTTAATGATTCTCACACACAAACCTCTCTGATTGCCATACCTCAAGAGACAGAAGAAAAAGACAAAAGATTCTGCGTTGAAATAGATTATTATATTTTTTTGCAGTAAAAACAAACAATAAGAAAGAAGTCCTTTGTGTGACATTGGAGCCTTTTCATTGCGCTGTCTCTCACCTGTTAAATTCTGTGGTTGGATCGCGACAGATGGACTCCGCTGTTAAAATGCTGTATAGGCACCTTGTTGCAATCTGCCAGCACGGTCCTTGGGGCCAGTCGGCCCGTATGGTGCGGCTGCTCCATTCTCCTGAACTCTGTTTTGATTGGGAGCCTGTTGCAAGTTGTTGCCAGGGGTTTCTCTTGTCTCTCACACTGCACAACCAGTGACAACGACAAAAGAGATCGCTGAATGTTACTGCTCAGACCCAACATCAGGCTGTTTTCTGTTACGGACAAGAAGCCCTGGCTACAGGGTCGGAAGATCTGAGTCTGTTTAGACAAGGCATGTCACTTCTCTGGGTCTTGGTTGCTTCTTGTACAAAAATTACAATTCAAACTGGAAGACAAAGAAAAGTGGGTAATGCAATCATTTGATGCTTTATAAATACCAATTTTTTTTTACATAACCATTAAAATAATCGCAAAGTTCTAATGCTATATGCAATTACTAAGGGCAGAGAAGAAAGGATAAATGTCATTTTAATTAAACCTGCCATTGGAAATAGTGGGGGACGTTCTACCAGCAGTTGTGTGATGGTGTTTTAATACAGTCCCTAATGGTTTGCTCTTTGGGAAGCGTGAGCTAATACACCCACAGAGAATCATTAGGAGCAGGAATATTTCTATTAAATGCGAAATGCTAGGAAGCTGAGATTTTAAACCAATATTCAGAAGGCAGATGTGGGCAGGTGGTGATGCAGAAGAGAACTTATAGATCTGAAACTGTCCCTGTTAATGATGATGTTGGAATTACCATGCTAGACGTCTAGGATAGCAATCTATGAATTATATATGAATAAAAAAATAACCCTGCCTGCTCACCACTCCTGCCAATGAATGGCTGATCAGGCCCATTGGAAGACTGGTCCTCCATGACTCACCGGGAGGGGAAATCCGATTGAGCGTTTCAGGCTGGGTGATGGCGTCGCCCTCTCGCACCTTACCAACCGCAGGGAGGAGCCACAGCCTCCCCCACATCTCTGACTCCTGTCCCTGGCAAGCCAACCGCTCCCATCCAATCTGTGCCTGAGTCCATGTTATTAACTAAAGACACCCCAGTGTACGTAAGAGGCATTCTGACAGTAGGGGGTCCAGCTCGCACCACTGGCAGTGCTTCCCACACAAAACTAGAATAACCCAGTGCTATTCCTCTGATCGCTTGTTTTTGTTTTTGTTTTTGTTTTTTTCTATTAGTAGAACAAACCCCTCTTCGCCTGGTGTCAGCCTTCTGGGTTTTGCACGGCTGCCCCAGTGCTGGCCGAGTGCATGGAAATTTCAGAGCCAAGTGATGTGGTGGTGGTGGGGAAGCAGGACCCCAAGGAGAAGCCTGGAGCCGGGTTGTGCTTTTAGCCGTCTCCGGGCCACAGGTTCAGGTGCTCTGGGGACAGCGCCCGGATCCATCTCGGGGGGCCCCGTGATTGGCAACCGGGCGTATCCAAGCAAAGCCACACACCTGCTCAGGGGTACGCGCGCATCCCAAACACCCTTTCCCATTGCGCACTAGCATGTGGCCTGGCCACAGCGCGGTTTTTTCATGGCCCCCTCCCTCCCCGGCCGCGTCTACACAGCCAGGCAGACACCCTGGGCGCTGAGTGTGGATCGTGGTTATCCACGCACGGTTGGAGTGCCAGGTTCCCCGGCTCCGGGGAGAGAACTATCGTTTGCATTTTTAACAAGTTCGTAGGCGACGCTCAGGCCACGAGGTCGGGGCCAATTTGGCTGCAGCGGCCCCGGCTCCGCTTTGCTCTCCTGGTCCCCCCTGGCGGCTGGCCCCTGCGCACTCAAAGCCATTTTCCCTTCTCGGAGGCAGGCTCCTGGCTTTTGTGCAGCTTTTAACGGTTTCTTCCTTGTCCCGGGTTTCGGCCGTATGGGGGGCTGGGGAGAGGGTGTTTCTGGGCAATGCCCGCCCCCTCCTTGGCCTCGTGCAGCTCGGACCCCACCGCCTGCCTTGTTTGTCCGTCGCAAACGCTGCCCGCCTCTCTCTCTCTCTCTCTCTCTCTCGGCTCTGAATTATTCACTCGCTCTCTCCACTCCTCCATCAAGTGCTACATTTCCCGCAACTTTGCAGCGGCGGCCCAGCAAAGCCCTCGTGGAAGCCCCCTGCGCGACCACCCGCTCTCCAGCGCGCCCTAGCCAGCCCAGGGGCGCGCAGGGGGTTGGACTGCGCGAGGCTCGGCGCGCAGACCCCGGCCGGCTGGGGCTCCGGGGGTCTGGGGGTGTGGGTTGGGCGGCTGCCGAGCGCTCCCGGAGAGGGGCGGTCGCAGCGTCAGGTGGCTGCTGTGCGTCCCCGCGCGCCGCCCCGCCAGTCCCTGCTCCGCGGTCAGCCACGGCCGGAGTCGGAGCCCATCTGCGCCGTCGCGCCGAGAGCCGCGTCCGCGGCGGGCAGCCAGGGCTAGTGGCCCCGGCGGCGGAAGAAGCTGGGATGTGACCCCCACTTCCCTCGCCTTCTAGTCCGACTGCCCACTGCCCTCCCTGTTCCCCCACTGGACGGCGGCGCTCGCCCAGGACCTTCGCCGGGGACAGGAGCGGCCACCGGGGCGCACAGCCCAGCAGAAGTTGGGCTGCGCCGAGCAGCTGTGGTCCCGCGGCGCCAGGGCAGGGGGCGGACTGGGGACCCGGAGGGGACGGCTGGGCTAGGCGCACCTGCAGGAGAGGGGGCCGGAGTTCGCGCTCTGGCCGCGCCGGCCCCCGAGCGCCCGGCAGCCGCGGGAGCCATGCGGAGCCCGCTCCCGGGCCGCCACCACCACCACCGCGGCGGCCGCAGCAGCAGCCTCGGCGTCGGCACCGGCACCGGCGGGACAGCGACAGCGGGGGCGGCGCAGGCGCACTGTGCCCCGCGGAGCCTGCAGCTCCCGAGCCCCGTGTGCGGCACCGCCACAGTCCGGGCAGCGGCGGCCGGGGGAGCGCTACTACCATGAACTGCCTGGTCCTGCACCCCAGAGCTGCTCATCCGGGTCGGGCTGGAGACACAGTCAGGGGACCCCGCCGCCGCCGCCGCGCCCCCTCTGCTTTCGGCTCGGTCTCCTCCTCCTCCTCTTCCTCCTCTTCCTCCTCTTCCTGCATCCCCCCCTCCCCCGCCGCGGATCCTGGCCGCCGCTCTCCAGACCCAGGATGCCGGGGGGCAAGAGAGGGTTGGTGGCACCGCAGAACACGTTTTTGGAGAACATTGTCCGGCGCTCCAGCGGTAAGCAGAGTTGCGGTTCGGGACGCCGCCCCCACGCCAGACATCCCCCCCGGTTCCGTCCCACCCGGTCCCTCGCCCAAAGGGGGGAGGGGGCTGCAGGCTCCTTACCTGGTGGAGGCGACTTTGGGTGGGCGGAGGGGGCGAGGCGGTGGAGGAAAGTTAGTTGCGTCCCCTTCCTGGGGGGACGAACGCAGCGTCTCCCACCTGCCCAGAGCCCAGAGGCGGGGTAGGCGGCGGGGTGGGTCCGGTGGAGACTGAGCTAGAAGCGAGTTGAATTTCCCTCGGATGGAGGATCTGTCCCTTGCTCATCCTTCTCCCACGGTTTCTCCCAGGCAGGCTGCAGACATTACCCAAATTCTCCCAAGTCAGCGGAAAGGGGTTCCCCAGAGTTGGGCATGCTTTGGTCCTGGTGGGCACAGGGCTGCGAGAGACCCGGAGCTGGGGAGAGCAGGCGAACTTGAACCACCTAACAGAGAGGCAGTGCTTGTCAAATGGAGAGGCAGTTTGGGCGGACGGTCGCGTTTGTGTTAAAGTTTGCTATTTTTTTTTTTATTGTACCTTGGTCTTATGATACATTGCATTTGAGTGAACCAGGAGGACGGTACAGGGAGCACAGCGCTCTTGTCCTTTGGTGTTGCTGTAAAGGTGTTTTTGCCTGAGGGTGTTTGCAAATGCCATGCTTTTATGAATTCATTTCCCCCAAGATATTCCTGTCGAACATGGGTCTGCCTCTCACACTGGAAGACCTTATAAACTCTGTCTTTGGCTGCAATCTACATCTTCTACTTGTGTAAAGTCTTTTTTACAAAATTATCTTCAACTTCATAAGCAACCTATGTGGGCCATCCCTTCAAGTTTTTCCTGCAGGGGCCTGTTGTTTTATTTTGCGACCCCTTGCTTGGAGAATTACAAGAAGACATTTCTGTTTATGGAAGACAGCAGCACTTGGAGCACAGAACTGGACTTGATCTGTGCAGCTCCATGATTCATTATTGATCCAGCGAAACAGTATTTATTGGGCGCTGTAATGCAGTGGACACTCGGTGGGTCCTTAGGATAAGGAGATGGTTAAGACATGTCTCCTCTTTTCAAGATGCTTTATGCTTTGTGGACAAGACAGAGGAGCCCTGGAAGGACAGCAGATGATGAAATAAAATAAACTGATTCTTTCTCCGAGTGGGTACCATAGGCTCTGCTAGTTCTAGATTAGGGGCTCTTCTTCCACCTGACTTGCAGATCCTTCTGATTGGGCACTGACTGTGTTTGAGTACCCTAATCTCTGGCTTGGGATTTGGTTTTTCATTTGAGGCTTGTGTCTTTATTTCTTCCACTCTGGTGTGGGGGCAGCAGTGTTGTATCTGAGGTAGAAAGAATAGCCAGTAGGACAATGGCCTGGGATTCCTCTTTAGCCATTCCAGTGGGATTCCCTGTGCATTTTCAATATTCATGATCATATACAATGTAACTTTCAAAGGTAGGCCATTTCTACACATGTGCATTATCTTATTGTAGCGATATCATACATTACCTTAGCGTAGCCACAATACAAGGGGAGAGTGCAAGTGAAATAATATGAGTGGGAGAGTTTAAGGGTTACTGGAATCAGCTGTTCAAGGTCTCCGTCTCGGTGTGGCTTTCTCACTCTGATTATTTCAACACCACGGAATTAGGTCTGGGAGGGGAATTTCCAGAGAAGGCCTCAAATGTAACCCCTGCAAGCTCCGTGTCACAAGCTTGGTGAAGGGAAAGACATGAATGAATCCATCCACTTAAGTTTATTGATAAGGTGGCATTGGGTGCAACTTGTTATACAGTCAAGGCTGTACCTTATGTGGCTTTGAAGTGTTGGCTTCTAGGCTGGTGTTTCACATCCACCGTCCAAATGAATGAGCAGTGGGCCTTTCTCACACTTGCATGTTTCTTTCCATAGGAAACACCGATTGACAATGAACTTCCTCTGTTTGGCTTTTTCAAATGCCGCCTCTAGTTGTCTGTGGCTAACATCGAAGGCTCTGACTCTAAAAACCCCTGAGCCTTTTTTGAACTGTTAGAGACTCGGAGTCGGTGCATGTGTCTGTGTGATAAATCCTCAACAGGGTCTCAGTCCTTTTTTTTTTTTTTAAGGGGAAGACCTCAGAAATAGTGAATCACTGCATTAAATTGGTCTGCACATTCCTGTGGGAATATCCCATGGTTTGTGTTGTTTCTATATGAATTGGCAGAGAAATAGACAAATTCATCCCGAGAAATTGTTTAATTGAGACTAACAGAGAAATTCCCTGCAGGAGTCTAACAGATGGATCAGGTCTGTGACATTGAAGAGTTCATTATTCACTGAACAACATCGAAAGTGAAGTGTTGGCAGGGCTTTAGGCGAGAAGAAAGGACAGTATCGAAGAGGCAGAGGCTGGGATTGTCTAGCTACCTGCACTTCAGGAAAAGGTTCTCTTTCTGGAGTGCTATCTTCTTCCCGTGACAAGGTCAGATCTCACAGAGAGTCAGGAAACATGGAGCAGGTGCAGAGAGACCCACAACTCATGCAGAAGTGCACAGATGGACAGCCAGAGGACAGGCATCCACCCAGACACCTGCACAGGCACAGGGGAAGCAGATCCACTCTTCTTTCCTCTCTCTCTCTCAGCCACAAAGAACAGAAGAGAGATGTAGAAAAACATAGAAATACACACCTACACAGAGAGAGGGATGGGGGTAGGAGAGAGAGAGAGAGAGAGAGAGAGAGAGAGGAAACATCGGACTTGAGTTTTTGTCCACGGATATCTTGTGAACTGAAGTCTCAGCCAGTTAGAAATCCATCACAGAACTTTTTCTGGGTGCACAACACAAGAATGAGATGAGGGAGGTATCTGAGAACAGCTCTTAGATCTGAGTATTTCCTAAGAAACTTCCCAGCTTCCCAGAGTGACAGTCCCATGCCCTGAGCTCCAGATCAGCAGTGGCAGTCCACTTGCTGTTGTTTTTACACCTCCGGAGAGTGGATTTTTATTTTCTTGATTTAGTTGACTCTGTTAGGAGAAAGCATTTCAGGTTGTTACTGGTGATTCAAAGTCTATAAAATAAAATAATGAGGGCCATTGACTTGGATGGATACACACACACTTCATAGCCAAATCGCCAATGAGGGGGAGTTGGGAACTTCTTTCTTTAGTTTTAGAAGTCAAACTCTGCTACTGTGCCTTACACATAAATAAAAGTAAATCTTAAAGAGTTAAATGCGCTTTTAGACAAGCCAAAGGTTCCAGTGACTGCCGGGAACACATTAGACTCCCAAAAGTTGGGAAGGAACAGAGGTCTGAGTGCAGTGGTGCTATTCAGATCCCTCTTTGGCTGGTGAGATTGAAAGAAGTTGGCTGGAAGGGAAGGTTGGGGAACAGCGCGGTGAATTCTGAGCAGCATCTCCTAGAAGTGTTTACCCACTGCCTCTGTGTCTGGAACATTCCTTATTTAAATTTCACTTACTTATGCAGCCTATCCATCAATATCAATTGGGCTCTGGGGAGGCGTAAGCTTGTATGTAAGAGGTTAAGTACATGAAAATAAAGTGATTATGTTGAGGAATTTTAGGTAGAGTTTTAGATGCAAGAGACACAACCCACTTCTAAGTCCTTGGGGTGATTTGATTTTTGAGCACTGTGGATTCTTCATAGGTTGTCTTTGACTGTTTTGCACACAAAATCATTTTGGGTGACAGGAAACTTGATTGACACTTTGAAAAGTGATCAGTATCTTTTTATTAGAAGTTCACTCTTTAGTATTTTGAGCACCCTGAGCATTGGATGTCTTTTTCTGCTGGTGGTTTCCTCTTTGGAGCAAAAAGGGGGCCGGAGGGAAGAAGGAGGTGGAGGACGCAGCAGCTTATGAGCCTCTCAGCTTTCAAAGAAAGAAGCTCCAGGGACAGAACTTTCCGATTTGGCTGGAGGTGGCCAACCTGCACCCTGCACAAGTCTTTTTTTTTTTTACTCAGCCATCTCCTGCTTGTAGGAAACATGATTTTTTGGGCTGTAATTGATACTTATCAAAACTGAGGTCTTCAATGAAATTCATAGGAAAAATCAAGAATTGGTGTTTTAAAAAGAAAACAAACATTAACAACTTTTAAGTATTATTCACTTCAAAAGAAATGCTGCAAAACAAATGGATTTTTTTGGTTTTAATTGTAAAATTGATATTTTTTTCCTGTAAATGTTTTGACATCTAAGATGCTATTCAGGAAATATTGATAAAACCACATAGCATTTTCAACACATCGGTTGACCCAGGTCTTATAATATAGCGCTTTGACATTTACAGTGTCCATGAGGTTGGACTGATACTGACCACTTCCTAGATTATGTTTATAAATAAGCCAGAGCATCCTCCCGGCTTCAGAACCCACGCTGCGTTACATAACGAATGCAGTGTGTTGCTGACTAGAGGGTTGCTTTCCCCAGGACACTATTGTCCTACTCAGAATTACCTCTTGGTCTTTCATCTGAATGCAGAAGTAAGATGTGCTAGGCAGTCAGCTACCTAGCCATCCTTTACAGATCTTTTTTAAAAGACGCTCCTGAAAACACTGCACTCTAATAGACAAGAGTAGCTCTGATTATTTTAATTGACAGTGACTAAGTAGATTTCTGTGCAAACCCTTCAGGTTAGTCAATGTTTATCTGCTACTTTCATTGTGGATCACAGCTGTTTCCTAGCTTGGAGGAACAATGCTTCCGCCTCCTCTACACTAGCCTAGGAAGAGGTGCTGTCATCCACCCCCGGCCTGTAGTTAGTCTTCACCACAAGAGGTCGCTGTTGGTTCTGTCACAGGTGAACCAAGCGTATTTTCTTATTCTGGGCCCCAGTGCCCCCAAATTTGGTTGAGGGGTCGTTCTAGTTGGTTCTTGCTCCGGGAAGAAAATATCTAAAATGTAAAACCTACAGGAAAATTAAATGAAGAAAGGTATTTGTTACTTCTGAGGATCGTAATTCATTTTAGTTGACAGTGATCAACTAAATGAATGTGATATTAATAAAAATGGCTCTGTAAAGAAACGTATAAATGTATTTTAGACTAATTGAGCATTTACTTCAGCAGCTGAACAACGTTTTGTTGTTATACACAATTTCATTGCCTTGGCGATAGATATGAAATACAAAGTTTTGTAGAAGAAAGCTGTGTAAAAAGTTCTTTATTCTGGGAGGATAACTGTCTTTTCCCTATATCAACAACATTTTTCTTCTGTCAAATATCTCTATAATTTAAATTAAATTGATGACGGATAAACAGTTCATGCCAGTGTTTAGTTGTTTTAGAAAGATAGTTCACAGATTTATAGTTACTGCTTTAGAATAGTATGTGATTCTAGTATTTTGTTATGACACAAATTTTAAAAATAAAAAAAAACAAGGTTAAAATAAGGCATCCTCAAAGTTTTCCAAATTATTAAACTCCAAAAGAGATATGATTGCGGATACATTACTCTTTAGGAAGTTTTGTTTTCCCGTCATGTTTAAGGACTTTTTTTTCCTCTTTTGACTAGATTAGAAACCATATAGCAACAAATACTTTGAAATGGCTCAAACCAAATTTGTTTTAATGGTAAAAATTAAAATACACTAAGCACCACTTTTATGAGTACAAGATGTGTTGTGTCATCACAATATAAAATCAATGATGATTGTTGCAGAAATTGAGGTTAAAGAAGGGAGTCTTTTTTAAAAAAATTATTTATTTGTAATAGTTACACAGAGAGAGAAGGAGAGGCAGAGAGAGAGAGAGAGAGAGAGAGAGAGAGAGATCTTCCATCCATTGGTTCACTCACCAAATGACCACAATGGTCAGAGCTGCACCAATCTGAAGCCAGAAGCCAGGAGCTTCTTCCAGGTCTCCCATGCAGGTGCAGGGACCCAAGGACTTGGGCCATCTTGTACTGATTTCCCAGGCCACAGCAGAGAGCTGGATCGAAAGTGGAACAGCCAGGTCTCGAACAGGCACCCATATGGGATGCTGGCACTGCAGGTGACAGCTTTACCTGCTACCTCAGCGTGTTTCAAACAGTATTCTAGCTTAATAAAATATGGCCTTATAATCGCCTAGGAATGACTGAAAAGAGTCATTTAAATGGCCTCATTCTATGTAATATAAACATTCATAGTTGAAAGCCTAAGTCTTGAAAGATATTTGATTGAAGGTTGTGGTAAATATTTTCATATAAATCAGTGTGTATTTTAGCTATCACTTTAGTACTTGGTGATATGTGTATCCTATTACCTAATAGACATACGAGAGTACCTATAAAGTTTGTAAAATGAAGAGAAGTTTATTTTGGTGCAAAAAATGTTGAAATCTGTGCTTTTCAAGACATGCATTTTCCACAAAGTTTTTCAAGACCTCTTGTATGTATGATCACATTTTTCTTCCCATTCAAACAAACTGACTTGGCTTTACTTTGGTTTTCCATGAATTTATTGAAATTCCTTTGTATTTGGATAGATTTCTGATAATAGTTTTGTTTTCTCATGGAAGATGATGACAGCTTGGTCTCACGGTAGAAGAGGGTGGAACAGTGCTTGCCCTAGGCTTGGGGAGTGGACCACAAACCTACAGTCGAGAGGAATTTTGTATAACAAGGCATCTATAGTTGGTGATTCGCTTAGCCGCCAAGTAGATAAAGACGGTGGATATTGTCTCTCCCCACCACAAACATGATGACCGTGTGACGTAATACATTTTTAACTTAGCTACATTTTACCATTCGACAATGTACACCATGATGTACCTGCTGAAAGCGTGCAATGCTATTAGCAAATAAAAGCAAGAAAGGTAAAGATGAGAAAATTCAATAGAGAATAAAATCGTTTAGGAGAGAAGAATGGTTGGAAGGCTGTTTGAAATGTTTCTGAAAATGAATTTCTCTCTTTGGGTCTGGTCCCATCAGAGAAATATAGTTAAGTGTGAAGTCTTAGGAACTGCAAGGAATAGGCTAATTGAAGTCTGAGCTCAGGTGCACAACTAAAAACAGTTTGTAGTTATGACGACATACCACTGGGAAGGTGTGACGATTTTGGAATATGGACTAAACTCCTCAAGGATATAGGTCCTATATACTATACTTTTATATTCTCTGCTGAGCAGTAGGTCCCCATTGAATGAATGGTTTTTGATTTTTGCTCCTGAAGTAACCAAATCCATAACTGATTTTCCCGAATAATGCTGATCAAATGTATTAAGTGAGCTTGTACACATCATTACATAGTAGAACACATTCAGTTAATGAACACATCTGAAAGCAGAAGTCATATTCTAGAGGGCAGAGCAGACAAACCACGTAAGCAGTTACAAGCCTATCTCTTATTCTTTGTTTTAAAGATTTATTGATTGATTGATTGATTCAAAATTTAGAGTTACAGAGAGAGAAGGGAGAGACAGGGAGAGGAAGATCTTCCACCTGCTGGTTCATTCCCAAAGTGGCCATGATGGCCAGGACTAGGTGAGGCTGAAGCCAGGGGCTAGAAGATTCATCTGGGTCTCCCACATGGATGGCAGGGATCCAAACACTTGGGCCATCTCCTGCTGCTTTCCCAAGGCCACAGCAGAGAGCTGGATGGGAAGTGGAGCAGCTGGGACTTGAACCGGCGCCCCATGGCACTGCAGGCAGTAGCTTTACCCACTACTCCACAGCACCTGCCTCTTATGTCTTACGTACAGCCCAAGTGTTTTCTACCATTTCTGTTTCAGTCTTCAAGGGCTGAAAAGCTAGACTTCTTTTAGACAAGAAAGAACTGTTTACAAATTTGTAGATTCTAATCAGATTATTTGTCAACAACTTTGCAGGTAGGAGTTATTGATGTCTTAGCCCTGCAAATCAATCATCCCCTGCTTTAGTGAGAGAGTTTTGCCTCAGGGAGCAGGATTGGGCAGATAAGGGAAATAGATTCTGGTGGGTTTTTTTTTTTTGTTTGTTTGTTTGTTTTCAAACAGACTATAAGGCTGGCCCCAGATTTGCCAAATTTAACTCTACCTTGAGTAATGCACTTGGATCCAGAGGGAAATGTTAATCTCTGTCCCACTGTTTTCTGTGAACTGTTTCTGTCTGCTTCTTTTTGATTTCTGACAAATTGAGTTTATTTTCATAGATTTATAACATTGAAAGAATGGAGGAATTCTATAATGGGGTTAAATACTCTCAGAATAGGGTCTCCAGGAACAGCTCCCACCCCCGTGTCTGGCCCCTTTTGCCTTCCCAGTTACTTGTTGACTAATGCAACGCAACCTGATTGCGTGCTTACCGTGTGCTAGGCTCTGACCTAGCGAACGCCATGACAAACACAGTGTTTCTCCATCTGCTCCATGAGGGCCAGCTGGGGTATCAGTTCGTTTCTGGAGGCCTGCAGTAGAATCCTGGCTTTCCCTAGCTCTCTGACTTCCTTAATGTACCTTAGTGGCTCATGTGTAAAGTACTAGTAAGGATGCTATCCAGCTTAGCGGTTTAGACTGACGATTAATTAGGATGATACATGTGAAGTGCAGAGCACAGTTTCTGGCATGGAGCAAGGACTCCTCAGTGCGTTTCATCGTTGTTGCCGTTTAATTTTTAACTCTGTAGTTGATGCTTTTCATCTGTAGTCGAGATTTCCTTCTGCACCTCTGTGCCACTAATTTCTATCAGTTCCGTAGGGCTGCAGCTTCCTGGACAGTTACCAGCGGGCATTCTTCTTGCAATCCCAAGGCTTTGCAGGATTTGAAACTCCTCTCCCCTGCGCTCTGCACATCACAAGCATCCTGCAGCGTCCGTGACTGCCCCGATACCCCACACTTCTCTTCCCTCCTCCCCTCCTTTGCTTTCTCTGCTAAAGAATGCCTAGATGCGGCAGGCGCTGCGGCTCAATAGGCTAATCCTTTGCCTGCGGTGCTGGCACCCCGGGTTCTAGTCCCAGTCTGGACGCCGGATTCTGTCCGGGTTGCCCCTCTTCCAGGCCAGCTCTCTGCTGTGGCCCGGGAGTGCAGTGGAGGATGGCCCAGGTGCTTGGGCCCTGCACCCGCATGGGAGACCAGGAGAAGCACCTGGCTCCTGCCATTGGATCAGCGTGATGCGCTGGCTGCAGCAGCCATTGGAGGGTGAACCAATGGAAAGGAAGACCTTTCTCTCTCTCTCTCTCTCTCTCTCTCTCACTGTCCACTCTGCCTGTCAAACAATAATAATGAAAAAAGAATGCATAGATGCTCAGATGCTGTTGTCGGGTGCTTCCATCTTTCTCTCACTTCTAGAGCAGGTGCGCCCTTGGCCATCATTGAACCTCTGACTTCTCTGGGTTCCAGTCCTGGGTTTCCAGTGCCACATCGGATTTCGTTGTATTTCCCCCAAGACATCTAAGATGAAGTGTGGCCGGGGTTGAATTGAGTTTTGGCCTTCTGGCCTCACATGGTGACTTTCTTCGATATTTGCCTACGTCTGTCACAGGTGCCTTTACTATTTTGTGTTCTCATCTACAAGTCGTAGGGTCGCCTTTGACATCTTGACCACAGTATCAAGTCTTAGGGGTCTGAGTTTTGCCGGGTCATTCTTTGGTGCCTCCTGTAGGTGCTGTGTGTCCAGTAAGTGATTTCATGCCCAATGACAGATGCATTCCAAACCCACATCCTGTACAGGCAATGTAGACACTTAGGATGGGCTAGAGAAAGAAGTCCAGCTGGAAAGACAAGAACTGGCCCCTCAACGCAGCCTAGGAAGAAAACATGCCATTCAGTCCCTTGCTTCATTCTTGATGGGTTTGTTCTGGAAGAGCAGCTGTGGTCTAGGGAACTGGCCGTCTTTCTGGACCTCTGGGGTGGCATTTCTGAGTTGTCTCAGGCGTGCTGCTGGGGTGGAAAGAGCAAAGGTGCTGAGTTCCTGATGACGTAGGCTCCTGTCCTGGCCCCAGCTCTTTCCCCATAGTGACAGTAAGGTGCTCCTGGATGTTGATGTCTGCCTTGCAGGGTTGCAGGAAAGATTCAACGAAGCTTTCCTCACTATGGTGCTTCATCAAAGTAAGGGTTTAATAAGTGTTTACCTTGGGGCCAGCACTGTGGCACAGCGGGTAAAGCCACTGCCTGCAGTGCTGGCATATCATATGGGCACAGGTTCGAGTCCTGGCTGCTCCACTTCTGATCCAGCTCTCTGCTATGGCCTGGGAAAGCAGTGGAAGATGGCCCAAGTCCTTGGACCTCTGCACCCATGTAGGAGACCTGGAAGAAGCTCCTGGCTCCTAGCATGGGTCAGCTTAGCTCTGGCCATTGTGGCCAATTGGGGAGTGAACCAGTGGATGGAAGACCCCCTGCCTCTCCCTGCCTCTCCTTCTTTCTTTGTGTAATTCTGACTTTCAACTAAATAAATAAATCCTTAAAAATAATAAATAAATATTCAACTTTTCTTATTTTTTCTAGGTAATGTGAGGAAAGGAAGACTTTTTTTCTTTTTTGAATCTGAAGAAAGCAAAAATATTAAGTGGCTGAGACTTTTCCAAGTCACAAGCTGGTATATCCCAGTTTAAAACCATTTGAATTTACTTTATCCAAGATTTACTTATTTGGAGAAAAAACCAAAACCAAAACCCCACTCCTACCCATTCTATCTCTCCCAAATTATAGAAATCTGTTTAGGGCAAGGAGGCATCAGTCTGTTCACCACACGATCTGACCGTTGTTGGAGAAGCCCTAGAAGAAAGCTAAAATATCAGCTCTCTTTTCTAACAGGCACAGTGAAATCTGGCCAGAAGAAAAAAGTGAATTGAATTTGTAGGTCTATGTCTTTTCCTTGAATAATTAGCTCCTGTTTCATAGACAGGTGAAATTAAAAAAAAAAGGACAAAGCTTTAGAAAATTAATTGGATTGTAATGTATTCAGAACAACCTCTCTTCTTCTTTTTTTTTTTTCTTTTAATCATGTTTGCAAGTTGGGAGAGTCTTTGAATTAAAGATTTAACTGTTTATCTTGCCATAATTGTTTGTGTTAAAGTTAGCTTTCAAGAAGGTACTTCCAGATTAGATGCGTGTCATCTGCAAAGGTGTTTGCTTATTTGTGATCCTTTTTTCCTCCTGATAAATACATCTTGAGTTATTTAGCTTTTACTCCCTGAGATTAGATAGTGTATGTCTTACAGTTCAACTATTTTAAGACATTTCATTTTAATAAAATTTATCAAAATTTGTCAATATCTAAATAAAGGCCAAAGTTTTCCTGTTGTGTCATGAAACTATGAGTCACGTAGGCCACTGGAATAATTCTATTTTGCTTCTGACCGGTATACTTTTTAGAAACTCATTTTCATGTGAACCAAACAGCAGTCATTAAAAGTAGTATCTTTGAATTGTTAAACACTTTTTTTTTGGTAGGGAAATATTTTGTGTAGCAAAACTGCTACTGTTCCTACATCAGAATTTCAGAAACAGATGTTAAAGTATCTCATGCATTCTGAATCATTGTGGCAAGATGGAAAAACGATGAAGTTAACGCCATCAAAGAAACACAGGGACTTAAAAATGTACCTTTGATCTTGAAGGAGATGAAAAGTCAAGGCATATTTTTATCTTTGCTGACAGCTGAACAAGTTTGAATAAATTAACAGCTTCTGCATATTTCATACTCCCACAGTGATGGTCTGGTTCATTTTGCCAATGTTATTAGATAATAATTAGCCTCTTTGTGGAAGCTACGAACTCTACATCTGCACACCTGCTCGGTCGCTGTAGACTTCTAGAAGGAAGGTGTGCTTTTGCGAGCAGCCTTACATTCCATTATTGACATAGCAGCGGGCAGTGCACACAGCAGACATCAACACTCTGGATGTGCGCATGACATATAAATTATTTATGCTTTTGTTTGGCCATCTGTACCAATGTTTTATTTAGACGAAATGAAATGTGCCATATATGCTCCAGGAATTGTTCTGCTGCTGCAGTCCTCAGAAAAAGAAAGACATCTAGAGATATCACTCACATGGAAGACGAATTTAAAAAAATAGTACAGACTCGGATGCAAATTCATAAGTTTCAGAGTACTAGGAAATCTACTGGGAAGCCTAGTTTATATATATATATATATATATATATATATATACACACACATATAGTTTATTTATATAGTGTATATATATATATATAGTATTTTAAGTTACTTGAAGAAATACACCTAGTGTAGCCCTTATCTACATTCTTGACAATGTCTAAGCATTGCTCTAAAATGATTTATTGACTGTGTGATTTAATAGGAATCAGAATTTTTTCTTTGATTTGGTCACTCAACAAGCATTTGTGGTGTGCAAAGAGGAACAAAGAGGTTTGGATCTTGATGCCGTGGATCTCAGATTCATAGGGGAGACAGGCAGTCATTAAAACCACATCAAATCTAGGATTGCAAATTGCAGCAAGCATCTTGAACAAAAAGAAGATGTATGGACATGTGTAACAGGGACTAGTCTTGTTAGGGAGATGGTGTTAGCGTCTAATGAGGCATGGGAAGAAGAGTATTTCGGACAGAGAAAGCGTATGAATTGTCTTAAGGAGAGCAGAGAGGGCTAATGGCTAGTTTGTGAAACTTAAAAACCAGTGCAATTGGATTACAGGAGGCAAACAGCAAAAGCATGGTCTGAGACAAGGATGGAGAAACAGGTGCCTATGATTCACGGGAAGAAATTTGCATTCTTTTCTTAGTGAGGTGGACAAAGCTGATCCCAACAGTTATTTGCTTAAGGGCTGGAGGGAGGAGTGTGACATCCATGGGGGGCTTGTTGCAATAGTCTGGGCAGTAGATGGTTGTGGCTTAGCATGATAAGATGGGCATAGAGACTCAGAAGAGTGGATGTATCTGAAACGTTCTGTTGGTAGGGTTTAGACATGACTGTGGAGGTATGAAGAATGAATGACTCCCAGAGTTTTGGCTCCAACACCAGGATACAGGAGGTGGTAGAGACGACTTGCTTGGGGTGAGATAAACTGGAAGTAGATCCTGTTCGGATTCACTGACTCTCTCACTTTGTCACCTCATCCTTTTTCTATTCACCCTGAGAAAAGAAGAATGGAGCCAAAGGGAGCCCCACTCACCCGAGCTTAGCACAGACGAACCGTGCACAGGTGTGTACATTTGTGTGCAGGTGGCTGTAGGTGTGATGCCTGTATCCCACTTACAGGCACCAGCAAAGAGGCCTCACAGACCAGGGAGTTAGCTTGGATGGTCTGATGTTTTTGCAGATGAGAAATACGTAGCTTCATGTTTGATAAGAAACCAATTCAGGTGGAAAACAGAGCAAACTTTTGAGTAAAACCTAATTCCCAAATCAAACCTAACTTTAGGAAGGCATTTCACATGCTCATGGAAAAGTGGAATGGAAAGATGGGTTGATTTTGGTGCAAGTTTTTTTGAAATCCATGTGATTTTTCCTTCACATGCATTGTTGTGAACCTTTGGAAATCCCTCATACACATGGATCTCACTATTTTGGTTCAGAATAGACTTAACTTTTCAATTCACTTTTCATGGATTTTCAAAGTCCTCTTATATAATGAATATTTGCAACGTTGAAAAGGCATGTCCAAATAACCCATTTTAGACAAAGTTAGTGATGGCTATGTGAATTTTATTGGGTTACTGTTAAACTTCAGAATTCCCTCCTTGGTTCATGATTGTGGAATGTGTGTCCTTTGAATCTGAGGCTTGTGGAGGGTGGGTGGGATAGAGTGTGGTGCTCTGAGCAGCTAAGCTCTGGTCCTTTCCCATGGAGATCCCGGGGGACCTGGAGGACAATTGGAAATTGCTTGAAGCTGAGTCCTCTGGGTGTCAGCCTACACTGGACCCCTGCTGGCAAAGCGTCTGGGGGCTTCCAGCGTGACAGTGGTGATGCCAGATGGTGTGCCTTTCCGAAGGTAGAACTAAATTAATACCACAGAGGGGGGATCCCTTGACCTGCCTTGACCCTGCCCTTGACCTGCCTTGACCTTGACCTGTGCCGTGGGCAGCGCTGCCTCAATGATCGTGTTTTCTGTTTTCAGGGAAGTTCTTTCCCTTCCCACTGCCACTCTGTGTCTTCCCTCGGCGTCAGCAATCCAGGATTCGTGTGTGTGTCTGACCACTTTTTAAAATATCTGAAAACATCTGCTAGTGCTTGGAACTACTCCTTTCTACGGTGATTTTTATGAAAATGAAATCATCTTTTCTACTTGTGTCTCAGAAAGTGTTTTATTGTATAAATGTAAGGTGTACAACATGATGTTTTGATATTTCTACACATAGTGAATGATTATTGAGGTCAATTAAATTAGCCACGTTGTGGCACAGCAGGTAAAGCCGCCACCTGCAATGCCGGCATCCCATATGGGCGCCAGTTCGAGTCCTGGCTGCTCTACTTCCGATCCAGCTCTCTGCTGTGGCCTGGGAAATCAGTACAAGATGGCCCAAGTCCTTGGGCCCCTGCACCCACATGGGAGACCTGGAAGAAGCTCCTGGATCCTGGCTTGGGATCAGTACAGCTCTGGCTGTTGCGACCATCTGGGGAGTGAACCAGCTGATGGAAGATTCTCTCTCTCTCTCTCTCTCTCTCTGCCTCTCCTTCTCTCTGTGTGTAATTCTGATTTTCAAATGAATAAATAAATCTTTAAAAAATTAAATTAGCCTGTCCATATCCGCTTCCATGGTTACCTTTGTGTTTGTGATGAAAGCAAAAATCTCTCCAAATTTTCCATGTCCGCCACAGTATTATAAACTGCAGTCCTCACGCGGTACCAGGAATCTCTAGACTTGGTCACGCTCTCTAATGTTAAGTGTGCACCCGTTGGGTTGCTTCTCCCCACTCCTTCGTCCTCCTCATCCTCAGGGGTAATGCACATGGAATCTGTGTAGTCATTTTCTTACTGCCCTGTGAAGAGGAGATATCTCCTTATATTAAAACGAAGCAAAATGAAAGCTCAGACCACAGTTCAGGAATGTGTCATGAGACAATAGAAATACTTAGACACTGAGATCAGAGTCTTTTTCCCCACCAGATGCTCTTTTCCTGTGTTCACTGAGTCTTTAAACTTTCTTGGCTTGGTTTTCCATCCACAAAAGGAAGGAAAGGATGCAGAAGATGGGTGCATTCATTCACTTGGGGATCAGCTGACAAACTTTGTAATTTTTACTTAAATACTTGGCAGAGAGACAGAGATGGTGGTTCATTCCCCAGTGTCTATGATGTCCCAGGCTGCGCTGAGGCTAAAGCCGCGAACCTAGAACTCAATCCAGGTCTCCCGTGTAGGTGGCAGGATCCCAGTCACTCCAGTGAGTACCACTCCCTTCCAGGATCTGCATTAGCAGGAAACTGGACTCAGGAACCAGAACTTGGAATCAGATCCAGGTACATAGATGTGGGGTGCAGGCAGCTAAATCAGTGAATTCAAGGTTTGCTCAACACTTAGGGATTTTTTTATTTATTTAAATTAATAATTTTAGAATCTTATTTGAAAAGCAGAGAGACAGAAAGAGAGAGAGAGACAGAGAGAGATTTTTTTTTATAGCTTTTATTTAAAGAATATAAATTTCCAAAGTACAGCTTATGGATTACAATGCCCCCCCATAGCTTCCCTCCCATCCGCAATCCTCCCCTTTTCCACTCCCTCTCCCCTTGCATTCACATCAAGATTCATTTTCAATTCTCTTTATATACAGAAGATCAGTTTAGTATATATTACGTAAATATTTCAACAGTTTGCCCCCACATAGCAACATAAAGTGAAAAATACTGTTGGAGTACTAGTTATAGTATTAATTCACAATGTACAGCGCATTAAGGACAGAGATCCTACATGATCTTTTTTTAAAAAATTGACTAATTTTCTATGCAATTTCCAATTTAACACCAAGGTGTTTTTTTTTTTTCATTTTCAATTATCTTTATATACAGAAGATTGATTCAGTATATACTAAGTAAAGATTTCATCAGTTTGCACCCACACAGAAACACAAAGTGTAAAAATACTGTTTCAGTACTAGTTATAGCATTACTTCACATTGGACAACACATTAAGGACAGATCCCACATGAGACATAAGTACACAGTGACTCCGGATGTTAATTTAACAATTTGACACTCTTGTTTATGGCGTCAGTAATCTCCCTAGGCTCTAGTCATGAGTTGCTGAGACTATGGAAGCCTTTAGGGTTCGCCGACTTTGATCTTATTCTGACAGGGTCATAGTCAAAGTGGAAGTTCTCTCCTCCCTTCAGAGAAAGGTACCTCCTTCTTTGATGGCCCTGTTCTTTCCACTGGGATCTCACTCACAGAGATCTTTCATTTAGGTCTTCTTTTTTTTTTTTTTTTCAGAGTGTTTTGGCTTTCCATGCCTAAAATATTCTCATGTGCTCTTGAGCCAGATCCAAATGCCTTAAGGGCTGATTCTGAGGCCAGAGTGCTATTTAGGACATCTGCCATTCTATGAGTCTGCTGTGTATCTTGCTTCCCATGTTGGATCATTCTCTCCCTTTTTGATTCTATCAGTTAGTATTAGCAGACACTAGTCTTGTTTGTGTCATCCCTTTGACTCTTAGACCTATCAGTGTGATCAATTGTGAACTGAAATTGATCACTTGGACTAGTGAGATGGCCTTGGTACATGCCACCTTGATGGGATTGTATTGGAATTCCCTGGCACGTTTCTAACTCCATCATTTGGGGCACGACTGATTGAGCATGTACCAAATTGTACAAGAGAGAGATCTCCTATCTGCTGGTTCACTCCTTAGATGTCTGCAATGCCAGAATTGGGCCAGGTGCTCAGAACTGAATCTGGGTCTCCCCTGGGAGTGGCTGGAACCCCAGTGCTTACATCATCAGCTGCTTCCTCTCTGGGTGCACATTAGCAGGACCTGGTTTGGAAGCAGAAGAGCCAGGACACCAACCAGACACTGTCATATGAGAAGTGGGCATCCCAAGTGGTGTCTTCACTGACGTGCTAAATGCCCTCCCATCACCTAAGGCTGTTAAAGTGCAGGTTCTGGTTCAGAAGCTCTTAGTTGGGTGCTGGATGTGGCATTGCCAAGCGACTCTGAGGAGTTGCAAGTATGCACTTGAAGTAGCAAGTGTCATATCAAAATGTCCCAAAGTTGGATATGCGTGAGACTTAACTCTGCATATTTTTGTATCCCACCCTGAGGGACTGAATTCAGTGTGTCTGCTAGAATTTAGCAATCGCTATTTTTGACACTTGTGACAAGACTCTATTACAGCTGCCAGCAGTTAGCAATTGTTGCATTAGAGCTTCTGCACTCTGGCCGCACATGGGAGCCACCTGAGAAGTTCTAAAAATGAATACTGATGTCTGGGCCAGCCCTGCGGCCTACTAGGCTAATCCTCCGCCTTGCGGCGCTGGCACACCGGGTTCTAGTCCTGGTCGGGGCGCCAGATTCTGTCCCGGTTGCCCCTCTTCCAGGCCAGCCCTCTGCTGTGGCCCGGGAGTGCAGCGGAGGATGACCCAAGGGCTTGGGCCCTGCACCCGCATGGGAGACCAGGAGAAGCACCTGGCTCCTGGCTTCGGATCAGCGCGGTGCACCGGCCGCAGCAGCCATTGTGGGGTGAACCAACGGAAAAGGAAGACCTTTCTCTCTGTCTCTCTCTCTCACTGTCCACTCTGCCTGTCAAAAAAAAATACTGATGTCTGGGTCCCACTTAAGATCAGTCCTTGGGACAAGGGACAGACATGGACAGCCTCTGCCCTGCCCCCAATCTTCTGGTGCTTTTTTACGTAAATGGTCAAGATTGAGAAACTGTGGCAATGATCTTAGGGACAACATTAAGGTTATATTTCTGACAGATAATCATTGTATATGTTTAAGGAGTATAGTATGAAACTTCTAAGCAAGCGTACATTGTAGAATGGTTAAATCAGGCTAATGCACATATCCATCACCTGAAATATTTATCATTTACTTGTAGAAAGAACATTTAAAAATTTATCTATTAGCTATTTTGAAATATGTATCATTATTAAACATAGACCCATTGCTGTACAATAGAACACGAGAATTTATTCCACCTATTTAATTATGACTTGAATTATTTTAAAAAGATTTATTTATTTGAAAGGCAGTACTAAGGGGTAAGGGAGAGAAAGAGAGAGAAGGGAGTGTGGGGGACAGAGAGAGAGAGAGAGAGAGAATTATTCAGTGGCTTCTCAGGCACATTTGCAGGAACCTAGATAGGAATAGAATACTGGGACTTAAACCAGGGCTTTGACACAGGACACTGGCTTAGCCCTCTGTCTCAGCATCGTGACCCCTCTATGACTTTGGCCTGTTGACCAACACCTGCCCCTTCCCTGTCCTTCTCCACAGCCCACAGCCCAGCTTCTGGTAACCACCATTCAACTCTCTGCTTCTAACCATTCGTAGATAGGCCAGGAGCACTTCAAAATAGTCATGGAAAATAGAAGTGAAATATGGTTGTTTTAGTGCATAAAAACCTTTGTGATCTGTGCATAATTTTTTTCTTTTTTTTAAATAACGCTTTTATTTAAAGAATATAAATTTCCAAAATACAGCTTATAGATTACAATGGCTTCCCCCCCTTAACTTCCCTCCCACCCGCAACCCTCCCCTTCCCCACTCCCTCTCCCCTTGCATTCACATCAAGATTCATTTTCAATTCTCTTTATATACAGAAGATCAGTTTAGTACATATTACGTAAAGATTTCAACAATTTGCCCTCACATAGCAACACAAAGTGAAAAATACTGTTGGAGTACTAGTTATAGTTTCTGTGTTTCTGTGTGTAACACATGTTTAAGCATCTTTTGCAGGGCTGGACGAGTGGCAACAAATTCTTTCAATTTCTGTTTGCAATGAAAGGTCTTTATTTTACCTTCATTCACAAATGAGAGCTTTGCAGGATATAATATTCTGGGCTGGCAGTTTTTCTCTCTTAGTACCTGGGCTATGTCTCACCATTCCCTTCTAGCTTGTAGGGTTTCTGATGAGAAGTCTGCTGTGAGTCTAATTGAAGATCCTCTGAGAGTAATCTGACGTTTCTCTCTTGCACATTTTAGGATCTTTTCTTTCTGTTTCACTGTGGTGAGTTTAATTACAATGTGTCGTGATGAGGATCTCTTTTGGTCATGTTTCCTAGGGGTTCTATGAGCTTCCTGCACTAGGATGTCTCTGTCCTTCTCCAAAACTGGGAAATTTTCTGCTATTATCTCACTAAAAAGGCCTTCTAATCCTTTCTCCCTCTCCATGCCTTCAGGAACTCCTAGAACTCGAATGTTGGGTTTTTTAATAGTATCCTGTAGATTCCCAACAATAT
This sequence comes from Sylvilagus floridanus, assembly GCA_949820135.1. Classification (NCBI taxonomy): domain Eukaryota; kingdom Metazoa; phylum Chordata; class Mammalia; order Lagomorpha; family Leporidae; genus Sylvilagus; species Sylvilagus floridanus. Next base: position 17,228,407 of record OX463228.1, on the reverse strand, counting down.
TTTTTAGATTTCTAATTTCCTCTTCTTGTCTTTGGTTTGACTATATAGTTTCCTGTGCTCTGTCTTCTAAGTCCAATATTCTCTCTTCTGCCTCACCCATTCTGTTTGTAATGCTCTCTAATGTGTTTTTCATTTGATCTATTGAATTCTTCACTTCATTATGATTTCTCGTCACTATCACAGTTTCATGTTCTACTAGTTGTTTCATTTCAGCTTGATTCCTCCTTAATATTTCATTTTCACGAGAGATATTTTCTACCTTGTCCATTAAGGATTTCTGTAGTTCAAGAATTTGTTCTTGAGTACTTCTTAGTGTTCTTATCAATTTTTTGAGATCTGCTTCTTGCATCTCTTCTATCTCATCATCTTCGTAATCTTGAATTGGGGTGTCTTTTTCATTTGGGGTTGTCATAGTGTCTTCCTTGTTCTTGTTACCTCGGTTTTTGCGTTTGTTGTTTGGCATATTGGTTTCTTCACTGTGGTGTTTTTTTCTTGTTATACTATGACTCTAGATAAGTGGACTGTCTGCTTTCAATGGAGCCTTAGAGGCTTGAGATGGGTGTGGCTTGATAGCTCTGTTTGGTTCCTCAGGGTTGAGGGTGTGCCAAAGGTGACACTCCCAGGTTAGACGTGGTAAATCTCTCTCTGTTTCTTTCTTTATTTTTGATTCAATAGGGAAGTAATTCCACACAGCTGAATGGAATTGGGGGTGGTTAGCAGGCAAATGATATACCCACAGGAGCCAGAGATTGGAAGCTCTTTCCCAAGGACCACAGAGGGAATCTCTGCGGCCTTCAGTGTGGGTTCAAATTCTCCTGCAGTCTCACCACTGGGCTGCCAAGGCTACCGAACTGTAGCATCTCTGGAGAGTACTCACGTGGTGAATTCCCTGAGTTCTCTCCCCCACAGTCTCTTTTTTCACAGTCTCAGTTCATTAGCACCACACATTCATTAGGCTCTAATCTCCTGTTATTTCACCCCCACGCCCAGAGTCAGGTTTTTCTGCTAGGCTCAGGGCCGGTGCAGACCTGAGGTCGCCCTGCTTATGACGTATTCCAAAATGGTGCCTGCTCTTTGTCTTCCTCACTTTTGAGAGGTGGGCGGAGAGAGAGAAACTCGTGTCCGTATCAGTCACTTTTTTCTTTCTCTCTCTCTTCTAGTTAGCCTGCTGAACTTTTCCCCACAGGGTTTCAAGCCTTGTTCGCTCTAGTCTCCTCTTTCTGCTTCCCTGCTGGTGTCTCGGACTATTGAGGTTTGGCTCACTTTGTGTTCCAGCGCTGGTGCATTGAATCTGCCGCTGGTGTCCCGAACTGCGGGCTCCCACGCTCTCCATGCAGGTCCACTGTGAATCACTAGTTCCGGAAGAGTTTCCTCTGCTGTTTCTTCCCCTACTCTTCCTTGAACCTGCAGTATCTCCACTTTTATTAAACTGTCTCTTCCCGGACTATCAGTGTGCTGCCTTCCTATTCCGCCATCTTGCCCTAAAAGCCAAGATTCTTATCATGACATCATCTCATATTGATATTTTTCTGCACAGTTCTACACTTGTCAAATACTAATGTGTATTTCCCTGGTGCCAAATCTGTCCTGTATTTTCAATATAATCTTTGTTCCTAATTTTTTTCATAACATGCATTTTCATGAGCTTTTAGAAGATGTCTCCTATGTGTGGATGTTAAAGAACTTTTGCAAGTTTTTAATTGCATTTCCACAAACTTTTTGAAGTCCTCTCACATATTCTAAAACATTGCACGCACGCACACACACACACACACACTGTGTATATGTGTGTGTGTGTATATATATATATATATATATATATATATATATGTGAAACACTACTAATTTGAAAAGCATAGAAAGAGAGGTCGTCCATCTGCTGGTTCACCCCCTAAAGGCTGGCATTGGCCATGGGGCTAGGCTGAGGCTGACCTGGGTGCAGGAGCAGGGGCACTCAATGCAGGTCTCCCACATGGGCGGCCCTGGCCTGACGACTGTTGCCTCCTGGAGTCTGCATTGACAGGAAGCTGGAATCAGGAGCCAGAGCCAGTCATTGAACCTAGGCTCTGTGATAACGGATGCAGGTGCCTGAACTGGCTTCTCCATCGCTTAGGCCAATCCCTGCCCTTACTCCACATTTTTCAGTTTAACTTTTTAAATTTTGAAATGGCTCTTGGGGGACATTTTGAATCAAAGACCTATGGTTTAAATTTAAATTTCATTTCCTAGAGAATGTTGACTGGTCCGGAAAGGGAATACGTTGTTTTCAAAAATTAGCACCTTGATGAGACCCTTCTCTGAATCTGCTATGTGTGTGGAGTTGTCATTTCTGAAATTCTACCTTCTGGTGGGGATTATGCCCTGATTCCCAGACAGCCTCATCCAGAACAATATTGTGTATTTGACCATTTGGGGAAGAAATGTTTATAAATGTCTTCAAGGACTGAAGCAGTCTGGTTCCCAAGAAGTGTTCGATTTTTCAGAATTCATGGCTCCAGGCATGCTAAGAGCTGGAGTGTGTGTAGGGGGGGCAAGGCTGGTTTGAAAATGGCAACAGTCACCAAGAATTCTGGGAAATTTCACGGCAGGCTTTGTGTTCCCCCAACTTCTGCACTGTCTCAATTTCTAGATTTCCAACTCATTTGCTTTGGAGAAAACTTGTTCCTCTGTAGTCAGATTTTATTTTCCCTGCCATTTCTTAAAGCTAAAGGAAGTTAAAAATTTCCCAGAGAGCAATTTTAATTGGCTCTCTTGTTCTTAATATTTATTAGTAATATCAAATTTTCCATCTGTTGAAATAAGAGTTTTCATGGCTGTAGGGAAATGGAGCCATCATGTACACATAAATTGTTTCGGTGAACACAAAGATTTATGAAAAGATGCTCTTGTATAATTTTTTAAACATTTATTTATTTATTCAAAAGGCTGAGTCAGAGAGAGAGAGAGAGAGAGGTGAGGGAGAGAAAAAGAGAGTCTCGATCTGCTGATTCACTCCCTAAATGCTTGTAATAGTTGGAGCTGGGCTGGACCAAAACCAGGGTGCAGGAGCTCCATGTAGGTCTCCTGTGTGAGTGTCAGGAACCCCAGGACTTGGGCCATGATCTTCCGTGGTTGGGAAGTTGGGTCAGAAGCAGCATCAGCTCCAGTGAGGGACTCAGACTTCCCACGCATTGACTTAACACACTATGCTGCAATCCCACTCCCAGGAAAGTGTATTTGATACTCAACAGTCTCCATCTAATTTGACCCTGAACTTTTCTTTTTAAAGATTTGTTTTTTTATTTAAAAGGCAGAATTACAGGGAGAGGGAGAGGGAGGGGGAGGGGAGTAGGAGATCCCCCATCTGTTGTTTCACTCTCCAAGTGGTTGCATGGCTGGGGCTGGGCCAAACTGAAGCTAGGAGCCAGGAACTTCTTCCCGGTCTCCGACGTGGGTGCAGGGACCCAAGCACTTGGGCCATCCTCTGCTGCTTTCCCAGGCACATTAGCAGGGAGCTGGATTGGAAATGGAGCAGCCAGGACTCAACCCGGCGACCGTAAAGTAGGCAGTTTAACCCAATACACTACAACTCCCGCCCCAGCACTGAACTTTTCAAAGATATGTCTCTCCTTCTTCTTTTATTTCTCATTTTTCAATATTTTATTTTTGTTTAGCATACAGTGAAAATAAATAGCGATTTATAGGTTTTGGTTTGTAGGATCAATATTTACAAGTTAATTTTAATTTTTCCTAGCTTCTTTGCTTGTACACACACACACTCCTGCATACAGAGCAAGCTATTTCTGCATTACAGCAGGGAACATCAGAAAGTTTTCAGAAAGTGGAATTAGAAGAAATTTATTTTAATGCAGAAGTTCTGAAATCAGTGCCTCACTTTTTCACAGTATTTTTTTTTCCATGAACTTGTTAACGGCCCCTTGTATGACACAGTTGTAAAAGGACCTTGTACAGGACACACAATAATAGTATATAAATAATTTTTGATCTAATTATTAATTTTTAAAGACTTTTCTCACTGAATTTCTGTTTAATCTCAACTCTCCAAAGAGGTAGATACTTCCAACTTCAAGTACATGTATGAGGAAAGTAATACCTAATTAAAATTCCTCTGGTTTCTCACAGCAACTCTCTTGGTATATTGAGAAGGGTGTATTTCCTAGAATATTTATTAAAACATTAACTTGGTCTAAAAAGACCCTCTAAGTTGCTAAATCTGGTTGAACATGGGAGCATATACCAGGTAGAATGCAGCTGGCAAGTGTCCAAATTGTCCATATTCTATGTTATTGATAAAGAATAAAGTGGATGCCTTGAAAAAGGGGGTTGAAGGGAGGCAAACTCACAACCACCCATCTAAAAAATTTTATTTATTTATTTTTATTTTTTATTTGACAGAGTTAGACAGTGAGAGAGAGAGACAGAGAAAAAGGTCTTCCTTCCGTTGGTTCACTCCCCAAATGGCTGCCATGGCAAGAGCTACGCTGATCCGAAACCAGGAGCCAGGTGCTTCCTCCTGGTCTCCCATGTGGGTGCAGGGGTCCAAGCACTTGGGCCATCCTCCACTGCCTTCCAGGGCCACAGCAGATAGCTGGACTGGAAGAGGAGCAACCGGGATTAGAACCCAGCACCCATATGGGATGCCGGTGCCGCAGGTAGAGGATTAAACAAGTGAGCCACAGCGCTGGCCCCTCAACCACCCATTTTGACTCTAACTCCTGTTCATTTTCCTAAGCAGCTGTTTCCTAGCTAATGGGAGGGATTAGTCCTCCCCAAAGTGAGTTGCTTTAGAATTTTCCCTTCATTCCTAGTCTCTACTTTTCTATCTAAAGCCAAAAAGACACAGTTTCCCCCAGAAAGAGCTTCAATTTGCAAAATCTTAGTCGTGGATTAGAATTTAGGAAAGGACATCACACTCTGGTTTAGCTGATAAAGCTGCCTCCTGAAATGCCACATCCCGTATGGGTGCCAGTTTGAGTCCCAGCTGCTCCACTTCCCATCCATCTCCTCTGTGGCCTGGGAAAGCAGCAGAGATGGCCCAAGTGCTTGGGTCCCTGCAACCATGTAGGAGACCGGGAAGAAGCTCCTGGCTCCTGGCTCAGCTCCAGCTGTTACAGCCTTTGGGGAGTGAACCAGCGGATGGAGGACCTCTCTCTCTCTCTCTCTCTCTCTCTCTCTCTCTCTCTGTCTCTGCCTCTCTGTAATTCTGCCTTTCAAATAAATAAATAAATCTTAAAAAAAAACTGAAAGAAGTTAGGGAATTTGGGACTGGCTTTGTGGCACAGCAGTTTACACTGGCACTCCAGGCTTCTGGCATCCCATATCAGAGTGTTGGTTTGAGTCCTGGCTGCTCCACTCCACATCCAGCCCTCTGCTAATGCACCTGGGAAAGCAAGGGAGGATGACCCAGGTACTCGGGTCCATGCCAGTTGCTTGAGGGACCAGGATAGGCTCTTGGTTCCAGCCTGGGGCCAGCCCTGGCCATTGTGGCCATTTGAGGAGTGAACCAGTGGATGGAAGACCTTTCTCTTTCTGTGTCTTATGTAATTCTGTCTTTCAAATACATACACACATACAGACATACTTCCATACATACATAACTCTATGAAAAAGAATTTAGGGAGTGTGTGTTCAAGCTGCTTTGGGAATCTGGTCTTTGAGACTTTCTGACTTATTGCCTGATAAGTCATCAATAGGAGAGGGAGTGTACTTTATTGTCTTCTGGATTGCAGAATGTGCTTCATCGGACCCAATGCCTAGCACAGAGTTAGGGCTCCATGAGTGGTTGCTTTTGTTATTGTTACTTATTAATTTTTTGTTACTTAGAGTTACTGCAGTACACGTGCAATAAATGGACAGTGTAGCTGAGCTCTGTTGAGCTGGAGTCTCAACGTTCCGGTTGTACAACTCTAGAAAGGGTTTGATGAGGGCAGAGTTAGCTAGGAATGGTTAGAATTCTGGTTCCAAATTCTAACAACTATCAGGAAGACAAGTCTGCTTTCAGAAAGGGAGATCTGCAAGGTGTCAGACCTTTAAAGCACGTTTGGAAGTGTTCCCTCCTCTTCGATATTTAGGGAGAGTTGAAGAAGGATTGCTGTTCTTTAGATGGAGAATTCGGCAGTGAGACCATCATGTCCTGGGGTTTTCTTTGATGGGGGATATTTTATTACTGATTCAACCTTCTCACTTGTTACTGATTTGTTCAGATTTCCTTTTTATTCATGATTTTTGCCGTAGTGGGTTTTAAGCATTTATGAATTTACACATTTCTTCTAGATTATCCATATGTGGGCATATGGAATGTTCATAATAGTCTTATTATCCTTTATATTTCTGTATTATGTGACATTTTATTTTTCATCTTTGATTTTATCTTTTTGTTTGTTAGAGCCTTTTTTCTTGTCTAATTGTTGGTGATTTTTTTTTTTATTTTTTCCAAAAATTGATGTAGCTTTGTTTGGCTTTTCTATTATTTTTTTTGACAGGTAGAGTGGACAAAGAGAGAGAGAGGCAGAGAGAAAGGTCTTCCTTCCATTGGTTCACCCCCCCCAAATGGCCGCTACGGCTGGCGCACTGCGCTGATCCGAAGCCAGGAGCCAGGTGCTTCTCCTGGTATCCCATGGGGTGCAGGGCCCAAGCACTTGGGCCATCCTCCACTGCACTCCCGGGCCACAGCAGAGAGCTGGCCTGGAAGAGGGGCAACCGGGACAGAATCCGGCGCCCCAACCGGGACTAGAACCTGGTGTGCTGGTGCTGCAGATGCAGGTGGAGGATTAGCCTATTGAGCCACAGTGCCGACGGGCTTTTCTATTATTTTACTAACCTTTATTTCATTTCTTTCTGTTCTGGTATTTATTATTTCTTTTTTCCTACTAACCTTGTACTTAGTTTGTCCTTTGTCTAGTTTGCTGAGGTATAGTGTTAGATTGCTTATTTGGAATCTTTTTTTTTAGATGCTGACATTTATTACTATAAACTTTTGCCTCAGAACTGCTTTTGCTGCATTCTGTAAATTTTGGTATATTGTGTTTCTATTTTCTTTGTCTCAATATTTTTGTTAATTTCTTGTTTGACCCATTGGCTGTTTAGGGGTGGTTTGTTTTCTTTTAGTGGATTTTCATTTTATTTGAGAGGCAGAGAGTTAGAATTATACACAAATAAATAACTCAATAGCTACAGACATAGAGAGATCTTCCATCCACTGGTCCATTCTCAGAATCCTGTGTTGCCCAAATTGCTCAGCCAGGCCAATCAGCAATCTGGAGCCCCACGTGGGCCTCCCACATGAGTGGTAAGAACCTTAGTACTTGAGCTGTCTCTACTGCATCATAAGGTGTGCTTTTGTAGAAAGCTGGATAGGAAGCAGAGTAGCTGGGACTTGGACCTAGGCACTTTGGTTTGGGATATGGTCATCCCATTTCCCCAAATACCCACCCCAGGAGTGTCTTTAATGATTATATATTGTGAATTTCTCCTGTTGTTGATTTCTAGTTTCTTACCACTTTGGTCAGCAAAGTTACTTTATATATTTTCAGTCTTCTAAAGTTTGCTACCTAACAGATGATTCATCTGGAAGATTATGTGTATTTGAGAAGAGTGAGTATCTTGCTACAGTTGGATAAAATATTCCATGTCTGTTAGGTCCGTTTGGTCTAAGGTAGTTAAACTGAGTGTTTCATTATTGATTTTATGTCTGAATGATTATATTGCAACTCTTATATGCACCCTAGACATATAATTTATGATCCTTAGAATGTATCCTTCATGTGAAAAGACAATAATAGCATATACAAAATGTTTAAGAGGCAATTTAACAGTCAGTTTCATGGTACCAATTATATAAAGAGAGTTTCTTCTAAGAATATATTAATTCATCTGTTTATTCATATTGTCAACCAATAATTTAGTATCTACTAAGTTGCAGGCACTGCATAAGACAAAGGGATCAACTGTGAGCAAAAAGCTACAATGGGCTGTTTTTATAGTTTTCAACCCAGCAGACAAGTATGCATTAACAAAATCATAAAACAAATAGCCATAAAATGGCAATTGTGATAAAGGCCCTCAGGAGGAGTTATCTATATCTATCTATCTATCTATCTATCTACTTATATCTATCAATCTACCTACCTACCTATCTCTGTCTATCTATCTATCTATCTCAATAAGGATGTACTTCTATTCAGTGGGTCAGGGAAATATTCCTTGGGGGTCATACAAATGCATTAACACCTAACAAAAAGTATTGACCTGGCGAGGAAGGAAAGGAGTGATGCTTAGGCAGGGAGGATGGAAGGTGAAGAGCCCTTGCATGGGCAGGTATCTAGCCTAGGGGTTAAGACTCCTGTGTCCCACATTGGGTCCCCTGTGTTTGAAGCCTGGCTCTAGCTCCTGACTCCAGCTTCCTGCTGGTGTGAATCCTGGGGTCATTGGTAATGGCTTGAGTGATTGGGTTCACACATGAAGGGGACCTGGATGGTGTTCCGACTCCCGGCTTTGGCACCATTACATCCTGCTCCAGCCTGTTGTGAGCATTTGGGGATTGAGCCAGCACAGAGAACCTTGTTCTTTGTCTCCTCAAATAAGTAATTAAAAAATTTAAATAAGTTCTTAAGGGAGGAACTTAATAATATAAGAAAAATCACTGTGTCAGCAGTACTATAGGCAAGAGTCACAGTGGAGAGAGCTGAGGTTGGACAGACTTGGGAAGCAGGGTAGACTACAGTAAGGACTTGGTCATCCTGAGAGCCATGATACGTTAATGAAGGCTGTCACGGCAAGGAGGATGATCCAATTGGAGTTTTGAAAAGACTTGTCTGGTTTCATTGTGGAACCTCAGAGAAGGTCTGGGCCCACTGATTAGTTAGTGATTGGAGTGATCTAGGGGAGAGATGATGAAAGGTTGGAGTTGAATGATAGTTATGGGGCTGGAGAGAGCTGGAAGGATTTGAGAGCTTTAGGAGATAAAATGAACAGGATCTATATGGGAGAAGTGGGGAGGGGGTTGGATGATGGCTCCTGGATTGTGGCTTATGTAATTGTATGCATGCTTGTCCTATTGTCTAAGAGGGGAAACATTGGAAAAGCACATGGTTTGGAGGAATAAAAGCCCATGAATGTGTTGTACTGAAGTGCATTTCAGATATCTAGGAAGTGAGATCTAGCTGAACATCAACATCTAGGGTTGATTGGTGAGGTCTGGTTTAGGGATAAACAATTACTGAATCTATAAGTATAGGTGGGAATATGGAGAAACTTCACAAAGTTAGTGCAAACATGGACTTAAAAGATAAATTGATTTTGATACAAAAGCATTTTGGGATCCATGCATAGATTTTTCATTGTACACATTTCCACGAATTTTTAGTAACTCTCCTCATGAGAAGGCTTAGAATTGACTTGAAGAGATTCTGAGGTATACTTCCTGAATAAATTCAGTGCTTCTGAATTGTTGAATGAAATGAATGAAAAATTTGTCCTGTGAATCTGACAATATGGAAAGGCTTTGGCTCTGTTGGTGGATTGCTAGGGCCAGAGCCATATAGGAGTGAGTTGAATGCCTAGGAGCCGAGAAAAAGGAGCCAATGAGAACAGCCAACTTTTATGAAAAGTTTGTTCTGTGAAGGCTTAGAGACATACACGGTGGCAACCTAAGCAAGATGAGGGCCGAGCAGTACTCAGTGCATAGAAAAGGTAGAGTTTAGATGGTTCTTTCAGGCTTTGAAAGGCTAAGGATGGAGGAAAACTATTTCAAGTGAAGAGGGCATCATGAGAGTACATTTTGGGGACTTAATGAAGAGCCTGACCTACCTTTAATAGTGTATACTTCAGGAGTAATGAGAAATATGTTTACAGAGAGGGAAGATAAGGATGGATTTCCAAGGGCTTGATAAATCCAGGAAAAATGGATTTGAAATGTGATGATATACACAGTTGGGATTCTTGGACTGGATGCAGAATGATGGGATGGAAGGAGGGAGTCACTTAATGGTAGTTTTAATATCAGATTTAAAAATCAGGAGAAGCTAAAGCAAGGAGACCATTTAGCCATGTGACCCACCACAGTTACACAGTCAGGTAGCAGAGAGTTTATGGATTAGAGACAGCAAAGTGGCCCAGGGTAAGAAGGAAAAGAAAATAATTTTTGGCAATCATATTCCTAGTATTTTTTATAATTGATGCTATATGTAAATGAAAATATATTTTTAGAAAAATTTATACTTCAGCAGTAATCAGTTATTCTGGTCTTTAAACCACCCTAAGTAGTATTTTTTTTAAAGATTTTATTTATTTACTTGAGAGGTAGAGTTACAGACAGTGAGAGGGAGAGTCTTCCATCCGGTGGTTCACTCTCCAAATGGCCGCAACGGCCGGAGCTGCGCTGATCCGAAGCCAGGAGCCAGGAGCTTCTTCCCAGTCTCCCACGTGGGCACGTGGGTGCAGGGGCCCAAGGACGTGGGCCATCTTCCACTGCTTTCCCAGGCCACAGCAGAGAACTGGTTTGGAAGAAGAGCAGCCGAGATTAGAACTGGCGCCCATATGGGATGCCAGCACCGCAGGCAGAGGATTAACCTACTGCGCCATGGTGCTGGCCCTCCTAAGTAGTATAATACTCACAACTAAGGTTTGGCTCAAATGCCACTCTTTTCCTAAAACTACTGATTTGCTATTCAGCAAGGGCTATCCATTGGTCTCCTTGTTTGTGTTTGCGTGTGTGTGAATGTGTGTACATGTTTTTTTTTTTTTTAACATTTATATATGGTAACATGCACAGATCTTAAGAGCAATGCTTAACTAGTTTTGACAGATGTATACCTTTGTGTAACCTACCCATCTAGCAAGGCATAAAACAATTTCATTTCCCAGAGAGCTCCTTTGCCTCGTTCCTATTACTCCTGCCCCAGGCCCTTCAGAAATCTTTGTTGTGATCCTATTACCAGGTAGCTTTGCCTGTACTTAAACTTCACGTGAATTAAATCCTACTGCACACGTTAGTTTCTGGCTGCATTCAGTCACTGTATTGCTTTTGAGATCCATCCATGTTGTTACATGTAGCAGAACTTTGTTCTATTTTAGAGATAGGTAGTATTTTGTGTATGAATAAAGCACAACTTTTAATCTAGTCTCGTGATGGATACGTGCATGATTTTCAATTTTTGTCTACTATGAATAAATCTGATGTGAACATTTTTTTCTGTGAGCCTTTTAACACATTTTCATTTCACGTGAATACATATCTAGGAGTAAAATTTCCAGGTCGTAGATGAGTCTTTAACTTTACAAGAAACTGTTTTCCAAAGTGATCATATGGTATTATATTCTCATTGATGCTTTGTAGAATTCCAGTTGTCCAAGATTCTCATCAACATTTTGCGTTGTTAGTCTCTATCATTACCCCAGTGATAAACTTGTGCTTTTAGTTTGTATTTCCCTGATGCTTGGTAATTGTGAGTGCCATATTCTTGAGTTTATTGGCTGCTGTCTATCCAGTTTTGTGAAATGCCAATTCAAGTCAGTGCCCATTTTGTTAATTAGTTTTTTTTTTCTGTGTATTTTGGACTGCAGTTATTTTTCAGATATTTGTATCATGAATAATTTCTCTTAGGCTGTAGGTTTCTACGTCATTTCCTTGGCAGGGGTCCTTGAGTGAGTGATTGACTTTAATTTTGATGATGTCTAATTTACCAACTCTTTAAGAATCTTACATAAGAAATTTTTATCTTCCTTATGATTAGAAAGATTTCTTCTAGAAGTTTTATGGTTTTCACTTTTCTATGAAGGCATTCACAAAATTTATGGAAAATACATATTATGAATGGGGCCGGCGCTGTGGTGTAGTGGGTAAAGTGGGTGCTGGCATCCCATATGAGTGCTGGTTTGAGTCCTGGCTGCTCCACTTCCTATCCAGCTCTCTGCTGTGGCCTGGGAAAGCAGTAGAAGATGGCCCAAGTCCTTGGGCCCCTGCACCCACGTGGGAGACCCGGAAGAAGCTCCTGGCTCCAGGCTTCCTTGCGGCCAATTGGGAGTGAACCAGCGGGTGGAAGACCTCTCTCTCTGCCTCTCCTTCTGTCTCTGTGTAACTTTGACTTTCAAGTAAAATATATACAAAAATGATATGCATGAATTTTAAATTTTTAAATTTTTTGGCACCAAAATAAACTTGTCTTTTAATTGTATTTTTCCACTAAGTTTTTGAAGTAGCCTCACATGATAAACTGCAAATTACATTTTTGTGTGTGCTGTAAGATAATTTGAATTTCAACACAATTCATTGAAGAGGCTTTCCTTGACTCATTAAATTTACTTGGTATCTTTGCAAAAAAATCAGTGGACCATTTAGGTGAGGGTCTGTTTCTGAACTCTATTCTGTTTCATTGATCTACTTGTCTGCACTGACACCAATTTAATACTACCTTAATATAGTTTTAAGTTTCTCTACCATTGCTTTCTTTCATGTTATATTTGGGGCTATGTTAGGGAATTTGCATTTTTATAAATATTTTGTCAGTTTCCTCGATAAATCCTATTGGCATTTTCATTTGGTTTGTATTCAATCCATAGATCCATTTGGGGGAAACACTTTATAAATATCCAGTTTTCTAATTCATATGCATGGCATAGTTTTCCACTTATTTAGGTGTTTAATTTAACTCAGCAGTGCTTTTTAAGTTTTCCCTCAAGCAGCTTCTACATCTTTTGTTAAATTTATTCCTAACTGGTTTATGCTTTTTTTTGATAAATGAAATTGTTCTTTATTTCATGTTCCAGTTGCTTAATGCTAATGTATAGAAGCACAGGAGACCAGTGTTGGCTTTAAGTTCTGAGAGCTGACTAAGTCCATGTATCAATTCTAGATGTTCCTTGGAATATTCCTTAGGATTTTCTGTAAACAGTCATGCCATCTGCAGATAGGAAGACTTTACCGTTTCCTTTCCAATATTTACATTGATTATTTTTGTCCTTATTTCACTAGTTGGATCTCCAGTAAAATATTGAATGTAAGTGTGGAGAGTCCATCTGTTACCCTTTCTTCTTCCTCTTCGAGGGCAAGCATTTACTGTTTTACCTTGAGAATGACATTAGCTGTAGATTTTAATAGATTCTTTCAGGGTGAGGAAGTTTCCTCCTATTATTTTGCTGAGAGGTTTTAATCATGAATGAGTGTGAATTTTGTTAAATGCCTTTTTCTGTATCTGTTGAGAAAATCCTACGGCTTTCTCTTTCATTCTTTTGATGTAATAGATTATATTGACTGATTAGTAAATCATCCTTACATTCATGGTATAAATTAGCACCGTCATGATCAATTTCTTTTTTTAAGTTAAGATGTATCTATTTATTTTGAAAGAGTTACAGAGAGAGAAAGAGGGAGATACACACACACATACACACACAAACACAATCTTCCATCCACTGGTTCACTCCTCAGATGGCTTCAACAGCCAAGGCTAGGCCAGGCTGAAGCCAGGAGCTAGGAGCCAGGAGCTTCATCTAGATCTTCCAAGTAGGTCGAGGGGCCCATACACTTGGGCCATCTTCTGCTGTTTTCCTAGACCATGAGCAGAGAGCTGGATCAGAAGTGTAGCAGCCAGGACTTGAACCAGCACCCATGTGGGATGCTGGCACTGCAGGTGGTGGCTTTACCCGCTGTGCCACAGCATCACTTCCACCCCTTTTAATATGACAAATACTGCTGTAACTACCCCACAGATTTTGATATGTGATTTCATTATTTTCAGTTAACACTATCCTTTCTTGATGTCTTCCTTGACCCATTGGTTGTTTAGAAATTTGAGTAATTTCCAAATATTGTAGACTCCTCTGGATCTCTTTTTAACTGTTCCTAATGTAATTACTTTGAGGTAAGAGATATACTATATGTTGTTTTAATATATTGAAATGTATTGTGCTTTTTGGTGCTCGAAATAGGTTATGTCTTGGTGAAAATTCCATGCACATTGGAAAAGAATATGTTATTATGTGTAGTGAGGGGTATTCAATAAATGTCCATCTGGTTGAGTTAGTTGATAGCATTGATGTTGTTCAAATATTCTGTATCCTATACTTAATCTTAGCCAAAAGGCTAAGGAAGAACTCTCTCTCTCTCTCTCTCTCTTTCTCTCTCTCTCTGCCTCTCTGTAACTCTTTCAAATAAATAAAATAAATCTTTGAAAAAAAACCCAAATATTCTGTTTCCTTTCTTATTTTCTCATAGCATTGTTATGCTAGTTAATGGGAGGGTTAAAGTCTTCCATTGTAATTGTGAAATTGTCTAATTATCCTTTTTCTGTTTTATTTTGTTTATGTATTTAGAAGTTCTTTAATATATATTTGAAAGTTTTGTGTCTTCTTATTGCATTGACTCATTATTGGTAAATGTGCTTATTGCTAATAATACCCCTTGTCTTTAAGACTACTTTATTTTATGTTACTTTGTCCACATTTACCTTCTTTTTTTAAAACAAGATTTATTTATTTATTTGAAAGTCAGAGTTACAGAGAAAGAAGCAGAGACAGAAAGAGAGAGAAAGAGAGAGGTCTTCCTTCTGCTGGTTCACTCCCCAGAGGGTTGACCAGTGCTGAGCCAGGCCAAAGCCAAGAGGTTCTTCTGGATCTCCCATGTGAGTGGCAGGGGCCCAAATCCTTGGCCATCTTCCGCTGCTTCTTCCCAGACCATTAGTAGGAAGCTGGATTGGAAGTGAAGCAGCCAGCCCCCATAACTACGCTGCAATGCCAGCCCCCATAACTTCTTCCTGCTTAGTATTTCTATCATGCATCTCCCCCACATTTTCACACTCAGCTGGTCTATCTTTGTATACAGATACACACTTTAAATGGTCCTGCTGAAGCAGGATTCTATTAGTTTCTTAAAAAATACACTCTGAAAATTTCTTTAATGTGTTTTTCCATATACATTCAATATAATACTTCATATAATTGTATTTAAGCCCATGGTCTTGTGCTTTATTTTCTGTTTGTCTCATACGTTTGTTTTTCTCTTTCTGAATTTATGTGGAAGTTAGTTTTTTTTAATAGCTAAAATATCCATTCGACTTGTTTTAATGTGATTCTGCTGTCAATCATTTCTCTCGGCTTTCCTTTCTGAATATATCTTTATTCTGGCTTCATTGTTGAAGGTTTTATTTATTTATTTGCTTTTTATAAAAATCTAGGGTGATGACTGCTTTCCTCTAGGAATTTTAGAGATGTCATTTAATTGTGTTCTGGTCTCTGTTGCTTTTTTGTGACTAGTGCATCATACAATATAATATTTTTCTTTTGGATGCTTTTAGTATTTTTCCCTTTTTGTTTTTCATCATTTTTACTGCGATTTTCCTGCTGTGGCCTGTTTGTGCTTGTCTTGATCTTTAGTGAGTTAAGATCTGTGAGTTGCTGTTGTTTGAACTTTTCAGGAAAAAAATTTAATCTTCATTTCTCCAAATAATATTTGTGCTTTTTTTTTTCTTCTTTTTTCTTAGACTCAACTACATATATTTTAGACTGTTTGTTATTATCCTATGGGGCATCTTTTCACTCCTTTCTTCTTTTATTTAGGTTTATAACACTTTGCATTGGTATGTTTTCAGTTTTCTTTTCTCTGTTAGTGCTCAATGTGCTGTTAAGCCTATCCAATGAATTTCTTGCTTCAGAGATTACATTATTTATTTCTGTGTTTTCTATGTTCACACATTGACTTCTTTTCTACTTGCCTATTTCCCTCCTTGATCATTGCCACAGTTCTCTGTTTCTTTGGCTGTCTAATAATTTCTGATTGTATACTGGGTATTGTGTTGCTACACGATACAAAGACTGAATTGCATCATTTTCCCCTGAAGATTGTATTTTAATTTTTAAGAAGATTCATTTATTTTATTTGAAAGGCAGCGTGACAAAGCAAGATGGAGAGACAGAGAGAGCGAGAGTTTTCTGTTCGCTGGTTCACTCTGCTTATGGCCAAAATCATTAGATCTGGACCAGGCCAAAGCCAGGAGCTACAAAACCATCCCAGTCTCCCACATGGAGGGCCAAGAGCTTGGGAGATCTGTTGCTTTCCCAGCCGGGCACGTTATCAGGAAGCTGAGTCGGACGCAAAGCAGTTGGGACCCAAGTGGTGGCCCTGCAAATGGTGGCTTCACTTTGTGCTGGCCTTGAGGGCTGTATTTCACAGGCAGTTACATCACTGGTAGAGGATGACCATTTGGTGCAGCAGTACGCCGCTGCTTGGGGTGTCTGCATCCTGTACTGGAACGGCTGGGTTTGAGTCCCTGCTCTGCTCCTGCTTCGAGTTTCCTGCTAATGTATAACCTGGGATGCAGTGGTGATGGCTCAAGTACATGTGTTACTGTCCCCAGTGTGAGAGATCGAAATTGAGTTTCCAGCCCCTGGCTTCAGCTTGTCCTAGCCCCGGGTGTTGTGCGTGTTTGGGGAGTGAACTGGCAAGATGGGAGATCTTTGCCAGTTGCAACTCTGCCTCTCTCTGCCTTTCAAATAAAATGAATGACTGAATCCAGTCTTGATCTTTAAGAATTTATCAGTGAGGGTCTGTTTTCATTCTTAGTTCCAGAGCATAGACTTTTATCCTAGAACCTACTGCTTGCTCTTGAGTCCATGGTTTAAATGGAAAATGTGGGGTGTTTACCATGTCTTTCTTTTTTTTTTTTTGTATTTGTTTTTATTATTTATTTGACAGATAGAGTTAGACAGTGAGAGAGGGAGACAGAGAGAAAAGTCTTCCTTCCATTGGTTCACCCCCCCAAATGGCCGCTACAGCTGGCGTTGTGCCAATCCGAAGCCAGGAGCCAGGTGCTTCCTCCTGGTCTCCTGTATGGGTGCAAGGGCCCAAGCACTTGGGCCATCCTCCACTGCACTCCCGGGCCACAGCAGAGAGCTGGACTGGAAGAAGAGCAACCGGGACAGAATCCAGCGCCCCAACCAGAGGATTAACCAAGTGAGCCACGGCGCTGGCCTGTACCATGTCTTTCTAACTTACTACGACTCGGGCTCTGAACTCTGTCTTCTACCTTTGGAACTGCTGAAACTTCCTCCCATCTCTGCAGCCGTCTCTGCCATTGCTTCCTGCCAGCATCCTTGCAGTATTAACCTATCCAGCACAGCTTAGGTCACCGAGAAAGACTTCAGGTGCACTTGTGTACGGATTTATGGCTTCATCCATTAAAGGATTTCCCCTTCAACTTCAAGCTTTCCTGGAAGGCCCAAATTGTCTTTTAAGACATTAGCCTTATAAGACATCTCTGCCGGTGTTTTATCACCCCATAAACTGTCCAAATGTGGAAGCACTCTCAGGGGGAATGGAGGGTTAAATGAATTTCTCACCTGATATACATCCCTTTGTCGAGGGTTCATCTTTTCTAGGTTCTTCCTGCCTTTGGTTGCTTTTCATTGGCCTCAGATTTTTTCTCTTTCCTTTTGTTCTGTGTTTTTGTTTTGCTTTGGTTCTTGATTTAATATCTATTTGCCACAGTGTATTTGGTCGTTACATACTTTTCTTAGTATGTATTTGTTTAGAGCAAAGAGTATGCTTCAGTCATGTTTATTCTCTGCCATTGTCTGACGCAGGAGGAGCCCTTACACAGCGCTCCTTAGTGAGTGTTGAATTGCACTGTTGTTTTTATGAGGACCACCTATGAGTGAGGACTTGTATTCAGAAGCTCATTTCTGTTTGGAGCACACTATCCTATGACTTCAGATGAAAGTTTTAGTAAAGACCTTCCTTTACCAAAGTGTTACTTTTGGGATTTTTACTCTTCAACAGTGTTTATTTCGGGGCTGGTGTTGTGGCCCAGCAGGTAAAGCCACCACCTGTGAAGCTGGCATCCCTTCTGGGATGCTCCACTTTTGCTCCAGCTCTCTGCTAATGGCCTGGGAAGAGCAGTGGAAGATGGCCCAAGTGCTTGGACCCCTGCCTTGCGTGGGAGACCCAGATGACGCTCCTGGCTCCTGGCTTCAGGCTGGCCCAATGCTACCCATTGGCTACTCCCATCTGGGGAGTGAGCCAACAGGTGGATGGTTGCTCTTTCTTTGTGTCTCCTTCTCTCCCTATAACTTTGACTTTCAGAATAAATAAATAAATCTTTAAAACATTTATTTAACCTTTCATTTCATATTTTAATATTATTTGAATTTTGGCTGGTGCCGCGGCTCCCTAGGCTAATCCTCTGTCTGCGGTGCTGGCACCCAGGGTTCTAGTCCCGGTTGGGGTGCCAGATTCTGTTCCAGTTGCTCCTCTTCCAGTCCAGCTCTCAGCTGTGGCCCAGGAGGACAGTGGAGGATGGCCCAAGTCCTTGGGCCCTGTACCCACATGGGAGAACAGGAGGAAGCACTTGGCTCTTGCCTTCAGATCAGCGCAGTGCACTGGCCGTAGTGGCCACTTGGGGAATGAACCAACGGACAAAGGAAGACCTTTCTCCCTGTCTCTCTCTCTCTCTCACAGTCTAACTCTGCCTGTCAAAATAAATAAATAAATAAATATTTGAATTTTAATTCATTTTAATGTTAACATATTATGTGACCTAAAAAACTGCTTGAATACTACCTAAACTATTGGATTTCTAACCAAGATTGCCATAAAGAGATATTTTTGTCTTAATCTTTGTAAAGAATTATATCATTTGAAAGGCAGAATTACAGAGAGAGAGAGGGACAGAGAGAGCAAGAAATCTTCCATCTTCTGGTTCACTCCCTAAATGGCTGCAATGGCTGGGGCTGGGCCAAGCCCAAGCCAGGAGCCAGGAGCCAGGAGCTTCCTCCAGGCCTGTCATGTGGATTCAGGGGCCCAAGCAGTTGGGCCGTCTTCCACTGCTTTCCCAGGTGCATTAGCCGAGAGCTGGATTGAAAGTGGAGCAGCCAGGACTGGAACTGGTGCCCATACGGTATGTAAGCACTGTAGGCAGTGGCTTAACCTGTAATGCCACAACACAAGTTCCCGTATTAATTTTTATACATGAAATAGACCTCTTTTGCACATAAGATTGATTTGTTTCTTTTATTTAGAATATTGATAGTTTTCAAATTCTGTATTTGAAAATAATGTCTTTGAATAACTATTTTAAAAACACTTTTTAAGGGCTATTTTATATTAGGCGTTTCAAGATCAATCTAAAGATAATTTTTCCCATAATGTCAAATGTTCAATAGTCTTAATCAGTTGGGAAGTGATTATAGCCTTAATCTGAATAAATTCACCTATTTTAAGTATAATTATTATAGTCATTAAGATTATTGTCCTTTATTTCTGTAACATAGGGCTTCCTTAAATGCCAAGAAGTATTATAAGCTAGTTTCTTTTAAATTAAACTTTTAGTTTTGCATAGAAATGTCTCATTTGATGATCATGTTAACTGTCAGTTTTAAGAATAAGTTGTATGAAATCTACCTTAACAAACCAAGGGGGCGTTTGTCCATCTACTACATGGATTGGCCGTTTTGAGTGCTTGAGAGATGTAAGCTGTTAAATGAAGCTAAGTAACTCCCCTTCTCTCTCTTTTTCTTCTTCTTTAGAATCGAGTTTCTTACTGGGCAATGCACAGATTGTGGACTGGCCTGTAGTTTACAGCAATGACGGTTTCTGTAAACTCTCTGGCTATCACCGTGCCGACGTGATGCAGAAAAGCAGCACCTGCAGGTACGTGAGACCCTTGTCTGAAATGGAACTAAATGCTGAGTGTGGTTAAAAGCCCAAATGTCCTTAGATGCACATACAATAGCTATCGGGTAAACATTGTATGAGAATATGAAGGAGAAGACATTGTGTGTAGAAAACATAGCTGGAGGGCCACTATTGGAAACTTTGGTAACAAGTAGGAGTTTTCTTGATCAATTTTTTTATTATTTCATTATTTCATTCCATAGCAATTTTTTGACCCCTTGTGAGGCAGGTCCTAATCTAGGTGCTGAGTGATCCACAAAACATTCCATACAAAGGGGGCTCCTGATGACATCAGCACCACCCAAGCGAGGGAAAATAAAACCAAAGAGGGGCTGGTGCTGTGGTGTAGTGGGTGAAGCCGCCTCCTGGCCTGTGGCTCCAGCATCTCGTATGGGTGGCATGGTTTATATCCCTGCTGCTTCACTTCTGGTCCAGCTCCTGGCTAATGGCCTGAGAAAGCAGTGGCAGATGGTCCAAGTAAGTTGGCTCCTGCTAGCCAGGTGGGAGACCTGGAAGAAGCTCCTGGCTCCAGGTTTCAGCTTGGCCCAGCTCTGGTCGTTGTGGCCATCTGGGGAGTGAAACAGCAGATGGAAGATCTCTCTCTCTCTCTCTCTCTGTCTCTGTCTCTCTTTCTCTCTCTCTCTTTCTTCCTCCTCCCCCTTCTCCTCCTCCTTTTTCTCTCTGTGTAACTCTGATATCCAAATAAATAAATTCATTTTCAACAATTCTCAGACAAGTAGCACAGATGCTTGGGTGTTTAAAGAACATCGGAATGAAATTCTTACATCCTGTGTTCAATCACATATTTTGTGATATTGGTACATCATAATGAAAATGCCATTTTGTTAGTCTTTAACACTGAATCTGACAGTTATATGACTTACAAAAATTCACTTAAAATATGGAATGTCTTTGACTAGAAAGAGAGCATTATAATGCAAAGGAATCAGAAAAAAAGAAAGAGAAACTGTATATAAATAAAAAACACCTTAGCACCTAAAACTCTTTCACAATATTTCAGTGAGGCCAGATGGGATGCCTTTTCCTTGAGTTAATTTTTCTTTAAAGCTCTCACTTCACTAAGCCCTGAAATCAAGTTATTTTCAAACTACAAAGGACCTGAATTTTTTTCTTAGTCCAAATTCTATTTTTTTCAGAGAGGGAAAAAATTGAGGTAGATTATGTGAAAGAACTTGCCCAGGGGAAAAAAAAAGATGATTTATCTTTTTTTTCTATCTGTTTATATTCATATATTCTGCATTTTAATGGAAAGGAGGAATTTCATTTTATACCAGTGAATCTAAACCTGATGCACATAGGAATCACTTAAAGAGGCTTTTCAAAATGTAGATTCACACACCGCTCCAATTTGCTGAGCCCAATCACCCTGGGTGAGTAGACACGGCCGGGAGCTGGTGTTTCAACAGCAGCTCGGGTGATTCTGATCCTTAACCAGCTGGGAAGAAGAATCTGGTTCCTACATCCTCTTTCTGCCCCAGCCACCCTCAGTTTTCCTTCTGCTAACGTCATTCCCACGTTCAGATCACTCTCAGGCATGCAATGGGAGTCATGAAAACCTTGGGCCTTGGCTGAGGCACTCCTTTGGGGATGCTGAAGTCTGATGCCTCTTGAACCATGGGGGGAGCATGCATCGAGCTAGCAGCCTTGCTAAGCTGTGCATTCTGTGCCTGGAGAGTTGAGGTCTGTGTCGGGCAGCACAGCTCCCTATGGGCACAGCAGGGTTTAGGCTAGGAGAAGACTGGCTTTGTGGTAGACCTCGCCCTGTGGGACAGGCACTGTAAGGAGTTTGGGGACAGGCGCACACCCATCTCTTTTCCCTGCACTGCTCATGCATCTTCTTGCCAGCTTCTACCTGGAGGCGTTCACTGTTTCTTCAAGACACGTTTCCCCTTCTCTGATTCCTCATAGTTCTTTCTGTGTGTTTCTGTTGGCATCTCACTTGGCCCTTGGGTTTTTATTCTTATTGCTTTTCTCCTCATTTTTTGACAAGCATTGTGATTCGTATCTGGATATATGGTAAAGTTGTATCTCCATCCTTCCAATCTAACTGGCTCTATCCCCAGCCTGTTTCCTTTGGCAAATGCTTTTTTTTTTTCCTACAAAAAATATTTATTTAAAAAATAGTGGCAGGCTAAGTGAGGGATCTTCAGAAAGTTCTTGGAGAATGGGTATTATGGAAAACCCGTGCATGGATTCCAGTGGGTTTTTGGCACTAAAGTAAACTTACCTTTTATTTTTACTTTTTTTTTCCCCAAGAACTTTTAAAAATATTTATTAATTATTTGAAAGGCAGAGTTACAGAGAGGCAGAGGCAGAGAAACAGAGAGAGGTCTTCCATCCACTGGTCTCTCCCCAAATGGATGCAACAGCTGGAGCTGGGCTGATCCAAAGCAAGGAACCAGGAGCTTCTTCCAGGTCTCCCATGCGGGCGCAGGAGCCTAAGCACTTGGGCTGTCTTCTGCTTTTCCAGGCCATAGCACTGAGCTGGATCAGAAGAGGAGCAGCTGGAAATAGAACCAGAGTCCATGTGGGATGCCAGCGCTGCTGGCAGAGGCTTAGCCCACTATACCACAGCACTGGCCCAAAAGTAATCACATTTTTAACATAAATAATTTTTACTGACTTTGCAAAATGCCAAGTATGTTTTGCTAATCCAAAAATTGCAACCAGCTTTATTTTTTTACCGAGCATTGAAATGTAGCATGTGATAAATTAGCATATGATATCTGAGGCCTATTGGGTTTTCTAAGAAACATGGTTTATTTGAACGTGCTTTTTTTTTTAAAGATTTATTTATTATTTGAGAGGCAGAGGCAGAGAGAGCGAGAGCGAGAGCGAGAGAGAGAGAGAGAGAGAGAGAGGTCTTCCATCTGCTGGTTCATTCCCCGGATAGCCGCAATGGCTGGAGCTGTACCAATCCAAAGCCAGGAGCCAGGAGCTTCTTTCAGGTCTCCCACGTGGGTGCAGGGGCCCAAGCACTTGGCCATCTTCTACTGCTTTCCCAGGCCATAGCAGAGAGCTGGATCGGAAGTGGAGCAGCTGGGACTCGAACCGGCACTCATATGGGATGCTGGCGCTGCAGGCGGTGGCTTTACCCACTACGTCAGAGCGCCAGCCTCTGAATGTGCTTTCATTTTAAACCTCTTCATCATCCTGCTTAAATCAAACTATTCCCATGTTATGTTTATTGCAGCACTGTTCAGGAGAGTGAAGAGCTAGAAATAATTAAAACGTGTAGTAGCAGGAAAATTGTTAAAAAATATTATGTCAGAGTCAAACTTTCTAAATCACATGTTGGAAGGATAATAACACTAGGAAAAGCTAACAACCCATTATCAAGAAAAGAAATCCAGAAAACAAAACATTACAAAAACCACCCCTAAAATCATTAATAAAGGAATTTCTGCATCATCATTTAGACATTTTTTTTTTTACATATGGCTTTTTCCCCAGTTCCTAAGTAAATCTATGAAAGTGAACATGCGATACAGGGAAACCAAGGGAGGAAGGAAGAAAATTATACACAGATTGAGAAATACAAGTTTGTAGATTAAGGTTATTATATTTTGGAACAGCTAAATTCAAACCGAACATGGAGATAAATGATGCAACACAGAAAACAGCTGCATACATAATTCAAAGAATTTCACCAATTTTAATAATGACAAAAATTCAGGAAATACAGCAGGATAGACATCAGTGGATTTCAGTTTTGGTGTGAAAATGCAGTTTGATGTCAGATGAAAGCGATCATCTTCATTTACAGCCTGCATTGGGTGAATTAACATCAATAATAGTAAAGTGGCAACGTGGTAAATGATTACGTGTCTTATTTAAAAAATGGTCACATGTGATTTACTGTATTGAACAGGAAGCATCAATTAATTTTTGCTCATATGGTATCGAAAGGCTAAGATCCATTTCTTCTGTTTTCTTCTTTGTCCTGTCCAGCAGCAGCCCTGTGGAGCAGGTGCATAGAATGAAATGCTGCAGCCTCCTCAGTTTGTTACAATGTTACTGTGCTCTGGCTGGGCAGGTTCTTTATTTTATGTCTTTGTCTTCTGCTTCTTTTCCCCTTCATCCTATCTTTCTTCTTCTTCCCATAGTTTTTTTCTTTTAGTGTGTTTAGGGTATATCTTTCTGATCCATCATCAAGTTACTAAAAATGTGTATTTTTTTAAAGATTTATTTATTTATTTGAAAGTCAGAGTTACATTGAGAGAGGCAGAGAGAGAGAGAGAGAGAGAGAGAGAGAGAGGTCTTCTATCCACTGGTTCACTCCCCAATTGCCTGCAATGGCCGGAGCTGCTGGAGCTGCGCTGATCCGAAGCCAGGAGCTAAGAGCCAGGAGCCAGGAGCCAGGAGCCAGGAGCCAGGAGCCAGGAGCTTCTTCTGGGTCTCCCACGTGGGTGCAAGGGCTCAAGGATTCGGCCCATCTTCTGCTTTCCCAGACCATAGCAGAAAGATGGATCATAAGAGGAGCAGCTGGGACTAGAACTGACACCCATATGGGATGCTGGCACTTCAGGCCAGGGTGTTAACCCACTGCACCACAATGCCAGCCCCAAAAATGTCTGTTCTTGCATTGGTGTTGCTTTGAATGCGTTAGCCTTCAAGAACCACATCTTTGCTATCATGCAGAAATCTTTATGGTTGCTTATTCTGTTCCTTCAACATCAAGTTTCTGAGATTTCCTGATGTCTCTATAGCATAATCTCTTTCACTGTGTCTGATTGTGTCTAGGCTCCAGTGTCTTTTTACTGCCTTCATTTTATTTATCCAGCCTGTTTTGCTACCTCAAACGACCTGCAGACAAACATCCTCTTATCCATCTTTCTGTGGCCTTGTGTGAGAAATGGGATTGCTGGGTAGTAGGATATGTGCCTAATTTTTGAGTGAACTGCTATGAGGTGTGGTCCAGAGAGACCGTCTGCTTGCTTTCTTTTTCTTTTTTTTTCTTTTTCTTTCCTTCTTTTTTTTTTTTTTTGACAGGCAGAGTGGACAGTGAGAGAGAGAGAGACAGAGAGAAAGGTCTTCCTTTTCCGTTGGTTCACTCCCCAATGGCCGCTGTGGCTGGCGCACTGCACTGATCCTGAAGCCAGGAGCCAGGTGCTTCTCCTGGTCTCCCATGCAGGTGCAGGGCCCAAGCCCTTGGGTCATCCTCCACTGCACTCCTGGGCCACAGCAGAGAGCTGGACTGGAAGAGGGGCAACCGGGACAGAATCTGGTGCCCCAATCAGGATTAGAATCCAGGGTGCTGGCACTGCAGGCGGAGCATTAGCCTAGTGAGCCGCGGCGCCGGCCATGAGACCATCTGCTTTCATGCCCACTAGCCATGAGTGAGGATCCATCTCCTCTGATCTTTGCTGTTGTAATAGTGTTCAACATTTGTAATTTAAAAATATGATGTGTGCTAGATTCTGTCTTATTTTTGTTCTAGCTAACATTAAAAAATATTCGATCCTGCTGCCTTCCTAGGAGTAATAATTGCGTTTCCAAACCTGGGACTATTTTTACTATGTATTACTCTTTATTGGACAAAGAAGGTATTGCGTGTTTAAAGGCTTGAGGAAGTGGCATTTAAAAAGCACAGGATTTTATTCGTGACCCCTAAGAAGTGCTGACATTCAAGACGCACTGTCATAGGTTAGGTAGGAAGCACTTTAGCATTTGCCTTCCACTAATATGAAACTTTTCAAAACCTATTTTGGTGTGTTTTTGTTTGTTTGCATAGAAGGGTGAGGAGAGCAATCGGGCATTGGAGGTGAGAACGGCTGAGGAGCGGGTAGATGGTATCAAATGCATTTTTTCCTGGCAGCCATTAAAAATCCTTCACCCAAGCATCAGATGAGATGGTGGGGCCAAGGGCCACTTTATTGAATTGACTTCAGGACCAGTTTGATTAACATAAGCTTATTTCAGCAGTCGACAGTATCCCATGATCCATGATGGATGTCAATCATCTGGTTCCAGTTGATTGAGGTCTTTTCTTTTTATGGTGGCACCGAAGGCAGAGGTGCCAGGTTATGTGACTCCAAAGGTGACAGATGAGCAGGGCTGGCTGTGATGTTCCTTAATTATATGTCATAGGTCAGTCATTTATGAGACTAACTAAATCCTTTTTAAAAAAGATTTATTTATCTGAAAGGCAGAATTACAGACAGAGGCGGAGGCAGAAAGAGAGAGAAGTCTTCCATCTGCTCCCCAAATGGCTTCAAAAGCCAGGACTGAGCCAGGCAGAAGCCAGGGGCTTCTTCTGGGTCTCCCAAGTGTGTGCAGGGGCCCAAGTACTTGGGCCATCCTCCACTGCTTTCGCATGCACATTAAAAAGGAGCTGGATCAGAAGGGTAGCAGCCAGGACTCGAACCAGTGCCCATGTGGGGTACCAGTGCTGCAGGTGGCAGCTTAACCTACTATACCACAGTGCCAGCAGCCCCTCAATCTTTTTAAGACCATATAAATTAATGGGCCATGAAGCATTTTGGTTACAATGCATTGTTTAGGGTAATGCCTCTGAGTTATTTCAGAATGACTTCTTTCAGATTTTGAAAGCTGCGTTCTTATTTGATATATTTTTTTTTTCATTTTTCTTCTTTAATTCTCTGTCAGGCTTCTTCTTGATCCTTTGCAGATCTCCATCCAGCTCATGTTAATATTTGTGATGAGTCTGCTCTTGTGGCCAATCCTGAGCTGGAGACCACAACTACATTAGGTCAATCTGGGTGGTTTTTTTGTTTTGTTTTGTTTTGTGGATGGAGCCACTTGCTTGTCTGTGAATGGCTTCTAGATGTTACTCTTAACAGTGGTGACTGAATGATTTTGGTGTTTTGGTCCAGGGACATTGTTGCAAAGTAGCTTAGATGGTGGAACTCACAGTGAGAAGGTTCTTTCTCCCTTGGAAGTCGATCAACCTTTATGGAGTCCTCTCTGTTAGGCAGTATCATAGTGATGCTTGTTTCTGAGATTTTGATGTCAGACAATAGATTCACAAGTAAATAAATCCTGGTGCAAATCAAATTCACCTGTTTCCAAATGTTTTGGAGGATGGATATGCACGAAAGATAATGTTAGGCCAGTGGGATGCATTTTAGACCAGGCCTGAAGAAGACTTATCTCTGGCCCCCAAGACCCACATCTTGCCATAAGGCTATCGTGTGGCAGAAGGTGGCCACACAATACAGGAGCAGTGCCTTGGTGGACATATCCTTCACCCTCATGGACTCACAGGAGAAATTTGAGAACCTGCCTGCTAGCAAGCATGGCACAACCAGTATCCTAGGGTTGTGTGGATGCAAGGGAGCTTGGATCGGGGGTCCTTCTAACTCCATCCATAAAAAGCATTCCAGGACTATTTTCACAATTGTACAGCACAGTATAATTTGCTAATTTCATGTGTATTCGTGCTTTACTCTTCACCCTTTGAAATTATATTATCATTATCGTCACTTTACTGATGAAGAAGCTGAGAATGAGAGATAATATGACTTGATACAGTTTGTACGTGGTCCAAGTACAAATACCCTCTGTTATTTTTATGACTACTCAATACTGTAGTAGGGATAGATAACTTCTGTGAATCCAATTTCACTTTCCTTCCAATAAAATAGCAGTGCAGTTGCAGAAGTGATTTATAATTATCAAAGAGGACTTTGGCATTCTCAGTAAGAGGACAAGTGGAAGTTACATGATTTTTTATATTTCCAATATATATTCCTTGAAGATATTCAATAAGAGACATGAGTTTGTGTAAAGCCATTATATACAGTTTCTAAAGCCTGATGGTTAGCATTTCTAAAATTGGGTCCTCTCAAATTCCAGTAACCATTCAAAGACTGCCTTGAATCTCACGTTAGGAAGCTGAGATAAAACATTCAGCACTTCCAGGGAACAACGCCAAGCAAATAAATG
Source organism: Sylvilagus floridanus (assembly GCA_949820135.1). Classification (NCBI taxonomy): domain Eukaryota; kingdom Metazoa; phylum Chordata; class Mammalia; order Lagomorpha; family Leporidae; genus Sylvilagus; species Sylvilagus floridanus. Next base: position 17,200,815 of record OX463228.1, on the reverse strand, counting down.
TATCAGAGCCACGGAGAACATGGAATCCCGATTTAGGCACTATGGCTTGGACAGAGCCGCTTCTGCCGTGTAAATTAACTTCTAGAGCCCCCGCTTTGGAAGTCCATTTCCGCTATCCTGTAGAGTCCATTTCCAAAGATCCTGTATGATTTAAGAGCTTACCTTTTACCACTTACGATATGTGTGCTGTCAGTGGAAAGATCCACTATCATAAACTTAGGAAGAGAAAGGCTGAGGGTAGCAATGTGAGGAGTAAGGATTGCTTTTTAGAAAAGTGCATTCAGATTCAAATAATCTTTTTTTATAAGTGCATTTATTGTCCTAGGGCAAGCAATGTTAACATTGAAAGGACTTAATGAATGAGTATACATTATTCGAGTTTTTGTAATTTATTTGAAAAATTGCATGTTCATTTTAATCTTCTTGTCAGAATTTTAGCTGCATTAGACCTAGATTTTATTTCCTCTTAAGAGATATTATTGAGCCTTTTTAAAATTTGACTTGTAGCTTATTTTTTAATCTTACCAATTTTTCATAATTTTCTAGTTACTCGTCATGTCACAGGTTCTTTGCTATTCTGTGGTTTTCTGTTGGCCAGTTGTGAATATAATTTTCAGTTTATTGGACCATAAAAACCTATCATTCAGTAATAAGGAGTAAAATGCCTCCCTCCTTTTAAAGAAGACAAATATTTAGTTAGGTTAAAAATATGCCCTTCTCAAATTTTAAAGGGTTCCTTCTTTGCTAAAGAGTATTTAAATTAAAAATAAAAGAAGGTAAAATACTGGTTAATTAAAAATGTTCATTTGCTTACAAAATTCTAGTTCCCAGTATTATACTGTTTTATATTTTTTGTGAGGGGAAGAGGTTTCTGTTCTTTAACTGAAAAATTCCAATTTAATTGCAATAACTTCAAGAGATTTTTACAAAATTCCTGGGATCTGAAATCCAGGCTCTGACAGGAACAGTGATTTTCAATGCAAGGTTGCAGGTAGGTCCTGTGGCTTCGTGTATTAATGTAGAAAAAAGAATCTGGAGTTGGAGTCTCTCATTTTTTTACTTTTTTTTATTTTTTATTTTTTAATTTTTGACAGGCAGAGTGGACAGTGAGAGAGAGAGAGACAGAGAGAAAGGTCTTCCTTTGCCGTTGGTTCACCCTCCAATGGCTGCCGCGGCCGGCGCGCTGCGGCCGGCGCACCCCGCTCATCCGATGGCAGGAGCCAGGTGCCAGGTGCTTTTCCTGGTCTCCCATGGGGTGCAGGGCCCAAGCACTTGGGCCATCCTCCACTGCACTCCCGGGCCACAGCAGAGAGCTGGACTGGAAGAGGGGCAACTGGGACAGAATCCGGCGCCCCGACCGGTACTAGAACCCAGTGTGCCGGTGCCGCAAGGCAGAGGATTAGCCTGTTGAGCCACGGCGCCGGCCCATTTCTTTTTACTTATTTTACTATATTATGACAAAATATGGAAATATTGTAACTGAAAATGAAGGATACTAGTTCTTTTCTTTGGGTAAAGATTTATTTATTGATTTGAGAGGCAGAGTTACGGACAGTGAGAGAGAGAAACAGAGATAAAGTCTTCCATCCGATGGTTCACTCCCCACATGGCCATAGCCAGGAGCCAGGAGCTTCCTCCAGGTCTCCCATGTGAGCACAGGGTTCCCAAGGACTTGGGCCATCTTCTACTGCTTTCCCAGGCCATAGCAGAGAGCTGGATCGGAAGAGGAGCAGCCAGGACTAGAACTGGTGCCCGTATGGGATGCCGGCACTGCAGGTTGGAGCTTTAACCCACTGAGCCACAGTGTCGGCCCCAGGAACATCTTTTTTCTGTGCTTCACAATCTGTCTTCCTCCTTTGTAAGCCTGCATCAACTTCAAATAGTTGAGATTTCCGATTTCGCTGTCGTGACCTGTCTACTGGAGATCATTTAACGTGAAGTGTTTTTTCCCCCAACTGATATTAGCCTGGAAACCTAAAGCCTTGTCATGGTCTCTTTCCTCATTGATGTTGAAGAGTTTCCCTTCACCAGGTTCCCCTGGCGGCATGGCTGGAGGCCCTCATACCGCAACAATGACAGCATTTTCCTGGTCATCTCTTTCTTCTATCACTTCACTTCTCTTCGGTTTGAATTTCCATTCCAACATATTCATTTTCTCATTTCTACCAAGTGTACTTTACCTGTGGTGGCTAATTCCTGCCACTGACAGTATTTGAACGAAGAAAGCGATTGCTTACTGGTTTGCTGATAGTGAGGTGCATCTGTTACTTGTTACTGATTTGCAGGCTGAAGAGCTAACAGCAACGCTAATTAACATACAGTGGTTCAAACTGTGGTGCTGTGTACCTGGTGTTGTTTAAGTAAACCACTTAAATAATTAAAATTAATTATTTTAATAATTAAATTTTATTTCATTCAATGATTTACTTGTTTAAAATAATTAAATAATTTGTTATTTTAAAGTAATTAAAATTCATGCATATATGAATCATATTAAGCAAGGACTCCCTCCTTTCTCTCTCTCTCTCTCTTTTAAGATTTATTTTATTGGGGCCGGTGCTGTGGCGTAGTGGGTAAAGCCACCGCCTGCAGTGCCGGCATCCCATATGGGCGCCAGTTTGAGACCCAGCTGTTCCACTTCCAATCCAGCTCTCTGCTGTGACCTGGGAAAGCAGTAGAAGATGGCCCAAGCACTTGGGCCCCATGTGGGAGACCTGGAAGAAGCTCCTGGCTCCTGGCTTCAGATTGGCGCAGCTCCAGCCATTGCGGCCATCTGGGGAGTGAACCAGCGGGTGGAAGACTCTCTCTCTCTCTCTCTCTCTGCCTCTCTTTCTCTCTCTCTGTGTAACTCTGACTTTCAAATAAATAAATAAAATCTTTAAAAAAAAAAGGTACAGAGAGAGAAAGAAAGAGAAAGAAAGAGAAAGAGAAGGAGAAAGAGAAGGAGAAAGAGAGAGAGGTCTTCCATCCACTGGTTCACTCCCCAAATGGCTGCAGGGCTGGGGCTGGGCCAGGCTAGGGCGGGGCCAGGCCGCAGCCAGGAGTCAGGAGCCTCATGCAAATGTGCCACGTGGATGCAGGGGCATCCTTTGCTGTTTTCCCAGGCGCATCAGCGGGAGCTGAATTGGAAGCAGAGCTACTGTTTTTTTTCTCTCTCTTCCTCCTTTCTTCCTTCCTTCTTTCTTCCTCCCTCCTTCCCTCTCTCCCTTCCTTCCTTCATATATGAAATAACTTCTCCTGCTGCCTTTAATGTGTCCCATAACATTAGGTTGTAAATCTCTAATAAATACAATAACATTTATTTAGAAAACAACCTGAAACGTGGTTTAAATATTTTAGTACCTTCCGTGGAAGCAATATTACATTTTACAGCCGTATTTGCAGTCTTGATCCAAGACATTATACGATTATAGGCAGCATTTGGAAAGCAACGCAGAACTGAAATGCATTGTTTGTTTTGTTTTTTTGCAGTTTTATGTATGGGGAATTGACTGACAAGAAGACTGTTGAGAAAGTTAGGAAAACCTTTGACAACTACGAGTCAAACTGTTTTGAAGTTCTTCTGTACAAAAAAAACAGTAGGTATCTCGGTATGAATAAGACGAGCCGACTTTTTCTTGATGTTATGTTTTGGTGAATGGGAGTTGAGCTACAACTTCAGTGGCTCCTTTCTTTGGCAGGGGTAGGGACTGCTGCTGAAATTAGATAACAGAATAATTAACACCAGATTCTGCCTGGGAAAAGCCACCTTTTGAGGAATGGAAGGCAAATAGAGTCCATTGGATTTTATTCTGTTAATTTCTTATTGTAAATTGGTAAATTGTACTTGTGTGATGTTATGATTCAAGAATACAATGAGGAATAATTAAATCAAGCTAATTAACATATCCAGCACCTCACATAGTTATCGTTTTTGTTTTGAGGACATTTTTAATTTATTCTCTTAGCAACTTTAAAATGTACCATACGCCATTATTAGTTATATTCACCATGCTGTGTGATAGATCGAGACGAATGGCTAATTCCTCTTGTTTAACTTAGGCTCTGTACCCTGTGCCCATCGTCTTCCCATCCCTCTAAGCCTCGGTGAGCCATCATTCCACTTTCTGCTTCTACAAGTTCGATTGTTTTAAATTCCACTTCTGTGTGAGCACATGCAGTATTTTTCTTGATGTGCCTGGCTTGTTTCACTCAGCATAATATTGCCCAGTTCTATCCAGGTTGTGACAAATGATGAGGTTCCTTTCTTTTTGAAGGAGAATGGTGTTCTATTAAGTGTGTGCCACATTTACATTTTTGTTTCTCCATTCAACTGTTGATGGACACTTCAGCTGCTTCCAGGTCCTGGCTGTTGTAAGTAGTGAACTGGAATGCAGTGAACTGGAGTACACAGGTCTCTTCAACATTCTTATTTCAATCTCTTGGGCAAACACACAGCAGTGGGATTGCTGGATCATGTGCTAATTCTAGAGCTAGCTGTTTTAGGTTCCTCCATAGTTTTCCCTAATGATTGTTCTAATTTACCACCCCACCAACACTATACAAGGGTTCTGCTCACTCCACATTCTCACCAAAGTTTATCTTCCATCTTGATAATAGCCATTGCGAGATGAGTGAGGTGCTATTGCTTTGCAGTGTTAATTTTGCATTTCCCTAAAGAATGAGGATGGTACATTTTGCTGGTACTTGTTGGCCATTTATATTGTTTCTGTTGACAAACGTCTACTCAGATTCCTTGCTCATTTGGAAATCTCCTTTCTATAGAACTCCTTGAGAGTTTGGATATTAACCCTTTGTTGGAATATGGCTTGCGGATGTTTTCTTTATGCCTGTAAATTACCTCTAAATGTAATTCTTTTTGTGTCAGTCACCAAATATTTTGTCATCAATATTCTTCAAGGAGAACCTATAGTTTTGCAACAATAGCTAAAGTGACAAAGAGATTCATCGGTTTCTTTTCATGGGTAAAAGCTAACAGTGAGTATTTGCCATTATTTTTCCACATGAATGCAGATAATGTGACTGTGTGGGAGGTACTTGCAGTGACTTTCCTAATGTAGCCTTTTGGTAGACAGTTTCTTTAGTGTAAGTAATCATTATTTTCAGAACATCCATCTGGTAAATCTGCATTGACTGTTGCGGGTTGTGCTGTAGCACAAGAGTTGTACATGGTCCAGTTGTCCATTATGAGGTCAGGTGTTGTAGCACAGCATTTTAAGCTGTCACTTGGGGTGTTCATATTCCACGCTGGAGTGCAGAGGACGGAGTCCCGCTTCTGCTTCTAACCCAGCTTTCAAATAAGTAAAACTAATAAAAAGCAAAACAAAAAATTCCCCCAAATGTCTGTCACACAAGACCTATTGTTAAAGATTCTCTATCAGAATTTGGAGGGGAAAAATGAGCAATCAAAAAAACCACCATCAGATTCCCTTTCCAGTTTTTTGGTTTTTTTTCATAATCACCATTTCCTTTCCCTCCTCCCTTCTTCATCCTCTTTATCTCTATTTTAATGAACAACAATTTAATAAGATGGCTCAGTTATTTTAGCAGTAATTGTAAGTGATCACAGCATCTCTTATTATCTTCAGTGGAAATTGATAGTTACCTGTCTTTTCATCTTTGAGAAATATTCTGTTTCAACAGAGGACATTTGTTTCACATTCAGTGCCTGTTGGTTCTTGTGCAATGCAATTTATCATCTATGTTTTCCTCAAACATTTGTTCTCTATGGAATATTTGGAGTTAAAATTAGATTTCTTTTTTTTTTTATTAATAGACTAACAAAGGGATAAAACAACTGTAGGCATTGCTTCAGAACAATGCACTTGACAATGGGTGCATTTGTCTGCAGTGATTTTACCTAAGGAGTGACTTATCATCCCTCATTTTAGAATCGAGGCCAAAGGGCTATTTGTTTGCAGTCATAGCCACATGTCTGTTGGCTTGTCATCTAGAAAACAATCCGTTCTGAATAGCTGCTCTCTCTTCTTCACAAGGAAGGGCAGGTTGCAAGTGCTGAGTCTTTCTCACCAAGTCCAAAACGATCTTGATAAACTGTGAGGAGAGCTGCATCACAAAAACACCTTTTCCATATTTTTTTAAATTAATTTATTTATTTGGCAGTTACAGAGAGGCAGAGGCAGAGAGAGAGAGAGAGAAAAGAGAGGTCTTCCATCCACCCAAGCCATAGCAGAGAGAGCTGGATTGGAAGTGGAGCAGCCAGGACTCCAACCAGTGCCCATATGGGATGCTGTCACTGTAGGTGGTGGCTTTACCTGCTACACCACAGCGCCAGCCCCGGATTCACTATTTTTGTCTGCTTTTTGCCTTATAGGAATAGATTGGTCTTGTTACCTGACCTTGGCTCTGGACTGTCCTGTTCTTTGCAGTTCTGTCCAGTTGGCTGTCTACATATGTACAGATGTTTGCTTGTGGCTCATAAAGTTTTCGCATAACACTATGGATTAAAACTCATGTCTTCTCTGTGTGTACTATTTACGTTGATTTTGCTTTTGTTTTCTGTTTTAATATAAAGGTTAGGTATTACTTAGAACAGAGTTCTACTATATAAAAGCAGCTTTAAAATCTTATAAATTAGTTTGCCGAGGGTTTTCTGAGCATTTTCTGAAAAGGTATATTCTCATGACTTTTTTTTTATTTTTTAATTTTTTTTTTGACAGGCAGAGTAGACAGTGAGAGAGAGAGAGAGAGAGACAGAGACAGAGAGAAAGGTCTTCCTTTGCCGTTGGTTCACCCTCCAGAGGCCGCCGCTGATCCTAAGGCAGGAGCCAGGTGCTTCCTCCTGGTCTCCCATGCAAGTGCATGGCCCAAGCACTTGGGCCATCCTCCACTGCCCTCCCGGGCCACAGCAGAGAGCTGGCCTGGAAGAGGGGCAACCGGGACAGAATCCGGCACCCTGACTAGGACTAGAACCTGGTCTGCTGGCACTGCAGGCGGAGGATTAGCCTAGTGAGCCATGGCATCAGCCTCTCATGACTTTAAAAAACATCACTTTAAAAAAACAAAACAAAACAAAACAAAAAAACATCACTTTAAGGGTCAGCACTGTGGTGTAGCGGGAAAAGCCGCCGCCTGCAGTGCTGGCATCCCATATGGGTGCCGGTTTGAGTCCTGGCTGCTGCACTTCTGATCCAGCTCCCTGCTATGGCCTGGAAAAACAGAGAAAGATGGTCCAAGCCCTTGGGTCCCTGCACTCACGTGTGAGATCCATAAGAAGCTCCTGGCTCCTGGCTTCGAATTGGCCCAGCTCCAGCTGTTGTGGTCATTTGGGGAGTGAACCAGCGTATGGACGACCTCTCTCTCTCTCTCTCTCTGTCTTTCTCTCTGCAATTCTGCCTTTCAAATATATAAATAAATCTGTAAAATAAATAAATAAATTTGTTTTTAAAAAAAAATCATTTGAGAGACGAGACAGAGAGAGAGAGAGAGAGAGAGAGAGAGAGAGACCCTGGTTTACTCCCTCATATGACCACAATGACTGGGGCTGGGCTGATGCCCAATGCTAGAGTCTGGAACCCAACACAGCTCCCCTACATGGGCGGCAGGAACCAGAGCCATCACCACTGCCTCCCAGGGTCTGCATTAGCAGGAACCTGGAGTCTGTAGCCAGAGCCAGGACTGAAAGTCAGGTACTCTGACATGGGATGTGACATGTTAACAACTAAACCAATGCCTGCTCCCTTGTGACTTTTTGTTGTTGGAAAAAATTCATGTGTGTAGAGAATTATTTAGGAAATACCTGAATGCCAGGTCCTCCCAACCCCTGCATTAAGTAATTGGGTTAAACACCATTTTGCAGATGGGGGAATTGAGGTATCTGATTCAATATGTATCACAGTTGACGTTTTAGTTGGTGGCCTCTGTTCTTTAGATCCAATATTCTGCATAGTAGGGGATTCTGTCTACAGTGGGGAAGTAGATGGCAGCTCTGAGATGACTATTTTCAATGGCTCCTTTTAGGCACACCAAGACAGCAGTGTGACAGCTGGGCTACCCTCCACCATCAATGCCAGGGCACTGCTCTGGGTTTCTGGTGACGGCAGCTCTGTCTATCCAACCCCAGACTCCCTATGTCCCTGAGACTCAAATCCAGACCAGGAAGGAAATTTCACCATCTGCTTGATAAGCATGCAGCCTGCATGGGCAGATCTGGTGCTGTGACTTGAAAACTTGTAAAAAAAAAAAAAAAAAGGAAATCTACTTTGATATTTGAAAACATCTTTAATGACAGCCCTAACTCTCCCAGAATTTGAAAAGTCACTGTTTTCATAGGAGGGCATGAAATGGAACACCGTCTCTTTCTGTTCCAATTTCTAGCACACCTTAGAAAATGGCTTGTTTTTAATGCACCTTTTCTCTTTGTGTCTGATCCCACTGCCTCCAGCTCACTGTGCTGGAGCAGCCCTGGGCCATACCCACGATCGTCTGGGTCTGGTGATTTGTAGAACTGTGCACATCATTCAGGGTTCCTAGACACACTGTGTAAAATAAGAAACAGAAGACAAAGGGCAAGCCTCTGTGGGAGATGCTGTGATTGGTTTTGAGGTCCCTGTCTTATCCTGCGATCCTTTTGGAAAGGGCTGTGTCCTTCTGTGGTCCCCCTGGGGTGGCAAAAGACTGGGCTTGTCAAAGCTGAATGTTCCCATGGAAATCTCTATCCAGTTCTCTGACCTCTTGAACCTGGGTGTTAAGCCAACCTCATATTTTCTAAAGGACAAATTCCCATTTGTGGTGGCACTAGGTGATATTTCTTTTTTAAGCCACGGTTATGGTTAGGGAGTTGCTGTTTAATTGGTTTTCTTTGGCAACCAGGAAGAGTCCACAGCTCTCACTGACACACTTTCAACAACTGCCTATTTTACTCCCAAGTCTTAGACCTGAGAAACAACCAACCAAACCAACAAAAACAAACCAATAAACAGCAACAACAACCTTTGTCTTTCAAATGAACTATTTGGAGAGGCTTTAACTGGCTTAGAGAAAACATAGAAAATGTGTCTTGATTCAGATGGAACATTCCTTCTCTGTCTTATCATTTAATGGATACTTATTCCTTTGATAGCATTTCTTGTGCCTTCACGTATTTATTATTTGAATATGCCGGGTCCTGGCTGCTCCAGATATTGACTTGAATGCACTGAGACCCTCTCCTCTCTAGAGTCTATAGTATCCATTCTTTGAAGCATGTGTTAAGAGCCTAGCTTCATGCTTTGAGGTGGGGGGGAGGAAGCAGTGGTTCTTGAAACTGCTTGAGACACTTGAGGACTGTGAACCTCTCTCTCTCTCTCTCTCTCTCTCTCTCTCTCTCTCTTTTTTCCTGATTAGTTTCAGGTATACAGCAGGCCTCACGTGCGGCTGATGTCGCCTCTCTCTCTCACTCTGGTTTGGGGATGTAGTCAAAGCTATAGGACCAGCATACAGGTCTGTCTGACTGATGAACAAGCCTTGGGATAGAAAATAGCATTTCTGATGTTCTTCCAAGAGGACTGTTTCTCAGAGCATCAGGTACTGCTGTTTCAGTGAATGGGAACCGCTTGTCAAAGTGACAGCAGGATGAGCGATGCATGTAGGAATGATCATACTTAGGCAGATTATCAAACGCAACAGTGAACGCCACAGTGGTTTAGGACCCAGAACTAAAGGTGATGTTGGCATTACTTAAGTGGTAAGACTGTCATTGTGTTCCTGCATTGTGAAATAGCCCTCCATTTCATTTTTGACATTTTGGTTAAAACGCATATTTACTGCAGATGAACAATTTTGACATTTTTTGGTTAAAAGTATATCTATTGCATTTGAACAATTACTGGTTGCTACAAAATTAAAGGTTTTTTTTTTTAAATTTTTTGCAGCAACTAAAAGAGGGTTGTTTTGTTTCTGCTTCCTGGCATACAGGCTGAAGGAAGGGAAAGGCGAAGGAGAAACATTTGCTGTGGCCATGTCACACTCTATTGTTCTTTTTTTCTCTTTCTTTCTCTCTGTTACAGGAACCCCTGTTTGGTTTTATATGCAAATTGCACCAATAAGAAATGAACATGAAAAAGTGGTATTGTTCCTGTGCACTTTCAAGGACATTACATTGTTCAAACAGCCAATAGAGGATGATTCAACAAAAGGTAATTTTCTAAAAAATTACTACACTTAAGAATTAGGCTGTGATTTCAAAATCTTATTCTTAGCAAACTCCACTAGTTGGAGTGAAAACCAAAACTGCATTATGTGACCCTTCTCTTGATTCCTATTCGCATGAGCAATTGCCCAGAATTAGTTCTATTCAAACATATTACTGGAATGGAAATTATGTGGTTGTCAAAGCTGCACTAATAGTTGATTAACTTAAGTTATAATAGAAAGAGTTGGGATAGGACATAAAGAAGAAGTTTCAGAAAGCATCACTAATTTAGAATCAATATAGTCAAGAGTTTCAGCACCCTGGATCGTGGTGATCTTTAGAACCGAGTGGGTGTCACCTTTGGCCTGGTTTGGGTACAGTTCTACGAGAGCCTAGTTGATGAGTTGGTTGTGTTTGGTTGAGTTGTTTAGAGTTGTGTTAGTTGATGTTTCTACATTACTTTTCAGCTGTTATTTATTCAGTCATTTGGATTTTCTTGGGTAGATGTTGCTAAATTATGTAAAGTGGAATTTTGGCTCAAGGGAGTGGCTGGAAAATGCCAACCTCCTGTCTGGAGTCTCATTAACTTGTAGTATCCAGAAAGAGAGCTGTAGAAACCAACCGTCAATGGCATCTGCTCTTACTTCTATTCCTTTGTAATTTATTGCCAGTGTCGTCTCTTCAATTATGTTTAAATTAGAAGCTGGTGTCCTATAATGAAAAATTTCAAGTGCCCTTAGAAGTAGTTTTTATAAAATGTTATTTTTAATAATCTCTTAGGAGACTTAAAGTGGAATGTCTTCCTCTTTGCATTTGGCAAGCGTTGCCCTTACATCTTTCAGAAAACCTGGCACAGAGGCTTTCATCCTTTCAATTGTAATCATAATTATAGAAAAAATTACTTTGAGTGTATTCCTTGCACATGAATTCACATGTAGAATATCGTATCTGCTCAATTTCTAGTTAGCATCAAATTGCAAGAGCATAAAGGCTATCTAAAGTATGGCACAGAACAATTCATTTGTGAATATTTATTGAAATGTGGTGTGTATTAAGTCATCTCCTGAATGAGTGAATGAAGTATTCAGTTTTAGATGCTGCCTATTCTCTTGCCTTTACACCTAGCCCTAGTATGTGGAAAATTTAGGATAAGCCCATACAGTATTTTTTTATAGAATAGTTCTCTAATAGTGTTTAGATTTAAGACTTATTCATGAGGCTTCAGCAGCAAGAGAATCCGTAGTCTTCTCAATCTCACACAGAGCATTCTGCAGTTCGGGAAAATTCTAGCCCAAAGAACACACTTTGGCAAATTTAAAAGAATAGAAATTGTAAAAAAAAAAAAAAGTATGTTGTCACACCATGAAGGAATTAAGTCAGAAATCAGTGACAGGATGATATATGGAAAAATCCCCAACTCTTTGGGATTAAGCAACACACTTCTTTTTTTTTTTAAAGAAAACTTTTATTTAATAAATATAAATCTACAAAGTATAACTTTTGGATTATAGCAATTCCCCCCCGCCCATAACCACCCTCCCACCTGCAAACCATCCCATCTTCTATTCCCTCTCTCATCCCATTCTTCATTAAGATTCACTTTCAATTATCTTTATAAACAGAAGATCAACTTAATATATACTAAGTAAAGATTTCAACAGTTTGCACCCACACGGACACACAAAGTGTAAAGTATTGTTTGAAGACTAGTTTTACTGTTAATTCGCATAGTACAACACGTTAAGAACAGAGATCCTACAAGGGGAATAAGTGCACAGTGACTCCTGTTAGCAACACACTTATAAATAACCCAGAAGCAGCCTGCAAGCGAGTGAGAAGGGCGGGGTCCCGGCAAGCCTTGCGCCACAGCTGTGGGTGGGGGTGTCTGGTGGAAGCACCTGTGGCAGCAGCCATGTCTGTGGCCGCAAGGATCTCACCTTGATGGCTCTGTCGAGTTCAGAGCCGGTGGATGGTGGCTGGCTCCCTCAACTAGAGCGTCAAGACCAGGGATAAAAGTGGAGGTGAGGAGTGGCATCGTACCACTAGCAGGAAGGCACAGGGTGGAGCTGCGTGGCATGTGACTTGGGCCCAACCTGGGTTTGCACAGGCTTTGGCTTCTTGTTCTTTGCAGCTGCTGCGTGGGTGGAGGCAAATGGTAAACTGCGAGAACAGAGTCCCTGGGTTCAGAGGACAGTGCCAGTGGATAGCAGCACATCCGACGTGAAGTCTGCTCCTAAGTGTACGGTCTTAACGTTGGCGACTTGTTCAGCAGACGGTGTGGTGAGGAGATGGGAGGGCCCCAGATGTTAGGAGTCTCGGCCAGTGGTCCCTGCAGCGGGAGATCTCAGAGAAACTAAGCTGTAGTTGTACCTCTTGGATCCCTTCAGGCTCTTCTGCTCCTTCTCCCATGATAGCTGTGGGAAGTGAGGACAGTAATCCAAGTGCAGCGGCCAAAGCTCAGATTTTTGAATAGAATGAAAATACCAGGAAATACGCAAGAGCTGAAGGTCTCATGACACTCACTGATCTAGTACTTGATACTGCATTTACTCCAGACTTGGGCAGATCGTTCCATATTCCAGCCAAAGACGTGAGGGTTTTTACACTAAAACTTTTGAGAAAAGAACTTACCTTGTGTGGTGCACCAACAAAATTTTATATCTGTATAGTGGCTCAGTTTGATACCCACAGTTCTCTCAGGTCTGGTGTGTGAGCTGGACTAGCAGGAACACTAGCATCTTCAGGAGATGTGGCTGTGTGTGACTGTGGAAAGCTGATAGTATGCGTATGGACAATTGGAAGAGCACTGGTATTTTGAAAGGTAATCGGAGCCAGTCAATTGGAGTTCGCAGCAGGAAAACATAAATCCTTTCCTAGGTTCAGATATTCCAAATCTTCAAAATTCATTAAATGGACTTGTGCTGGCAGAAAGCACAGCTGAGGACAAGCTAACTGGAGTGACTTTGCTGTTTTATCGCTTGTTACGTGCATACAAGAATGGAAAGCAAACGCCTTTTCCCCTTCCCCAGTGCCATTTGACCCCTCGCAAGATACACCAGCAGCCTGTGGACGACTAAAGACATCCCAAAAGGCCTTTAAAATGCAGTGGATATCAGTTTTTTTAAACTAGTTAGTTTATTGACACTACTTGAGGCTTTTGAGATATAGAGAGGCTTTTTGTTGAGACATTGTCACCAAAGCAGTTTTTTTGAAATGTTCTTGAAACTTAACTTGGGCTTAAAAATTAGAAGAATTACTATCCTTCTAAATAGTGGGGAGGAGGGAAAATACCATTATACTCCCTTTGGAGAATGTAGGCACACTTCTTTTGTTTTCTAAAGAAGCAAAAATTAAGAATTTGTATAATATTAATTTGAAGATTGAATAATTATCTTTCATAAAGATATAAAAACAGAAAAATTGTAATATTAATGTAAATACTGAATAATTATATTTCATAAAGGTACAAAAACAAAAAACAAAAATTGTAATATTAATGTGAATATTGAATAATTATCTTTCATAAAGGTACAAAACATAAAAAAAGTAAAGATACAGAAAATTAGAAAATTATTCTGAACTAAATGAAATTTATCAAACTTGTGGGGTGCAAGCAGTATTTACAGCAAGATATATAGCGTGAAAGGCATGCATTAGAAAAGAAGAAAGATATAAAATCAATAACTCAAGCTTCCCACATTAGGAAACTAGACAAAGAAGAGCAGTTTAAAGCAAAACTAGCTGAAGACAAGAAATAATAAGCCTCAGAGCAGAAATCAATGAAATAGATAACAGAACAACCTTAGAGAAAATCTCCAAAATTGCATGTTGGTTCTTTGACAAAGATCGTTAGCTAATAAACTTCTAATGAGGTTAACTAAGAAAAAAGGGGAATGCACAAATCAGCAATATCAGGAGTTAAACAAGACCCATCACTAGTCATCCAGTGGACATTAAAAATGTAGTGAAGGAATGCTATGGACAACACCTCAGCCACCATTAATAACTTAAATGAGATGGTCCAATTCTTGAAACACTCAAACTTCCAAAACTCACACAAGGGGAAAAAAGATAACCTCAATAGCCCTATATCTACTTAAAAATAATCAGTGATTAATAATCTTCCCAAACCAAGAAAAGACCATATACAGATGGCTTCATCAGTAAATTCTAACATTTAGGGAAGAAATACTACCAGGTTACCAAATCTCTTTCAGAAAATAGAAGTATAAGGAATTCTCCTAATTCCTATGTGACTAGTTCTACCCTCATACCAAAACCAGAAAAAGGCATTAGAAGAAAGGAAAACTATAGAGCCAATTTTTTTCACATATATGCATATTTGATACAAAATCTTAAATAAAAATAGAAGTCAACAATGCATGAAAAGATTTTCACATGATAGCCAAGTGGTATGTATTCCATATGTTCAAGGTTGGTTCAGTATTCAAAAACCAGTCACTGTAATCTGCCACATCAATGGCTGAATGAAGGAAAGACACATGATCATATCAATTGGAATTGCAAAGGAATTTCATAAAACCAACACACATTCTTGGTAAAAGCACTCTTGGTAGAGTAAGAATAAATGGGAACTTCTTCTACTTGCTAAGGAACATTTATGAAAAACTTAAAGGCTAACAGTGGACTTTATCTTAAAGTGGTGTTTTTTTGAAGTAAAAGGTCAATCATTGATGTTTGATTTGAAATCTAATGTATTCTTCAAGTGAAATTTTCTTTGGTTCGTATGTGAATTTGAACAAAATTGAATAAAAAGATTTCTGTGTCACAGTAGGTGAGTGTACTTCAAAAAGTTCATGTAAATGGAATTGAATGATAAACAGTGCAAAAATTAAAAAAAAACCTTATATGTTTTTTTCGCAGTACAAATTTACCATGAATTTTTTGAAGATTCCTTGTATGTATCAATATCAGAATTTTTTTGCACCAAAATAAACCTTCAAAATAACTTCTTTCTTCCATGAACTTTTGGAAATCTGCTCATATAAATTTGTGTATCCGTATTACATACATATTTTCTCTCTGAGTTTTTTAGTGCGTTCATGCACAGTTGAAGCTGGCCAAGAAAAGGACATGAGTTTCTCACAGTTTTGACCTGATTAACCTTAATGGTGGTGCCAGTAACTACACACCTATTTATGGAAACTGAAAGTTGGCAGTGGCTTTCAATGAGGTTGGGGAAAGGGTGCAGATATTGAAGGGCTCACTGAAATTAGTGCTCTGCCATTGACCTTCCCCCACCTCCATCTCTCTGCATCTCCACATCACAGTTGTAAGGCACAGTCTCTTTTGAATGAATAATTCACTTCTACAAAAGAAACATACTTGAATAAGCTTCAGACAATTCAGACCACTTGATTTTTAAACTATGGGTTTATGAGACATGTAAATTAGAATTTATAGGGAAAATCAGACCCTATTGTGTAAATCATTAGAATAAAATATCTGTTTTTAGTGCCAGAATTTATAGAGGAAGAGCGTATCTTAGGCAGACTTTTATTTTCAGAGACCTACATACCTTCCAAATGTGCAACAGATTACTGAAAATGTAGTGCAAAATGTAACTGTGAATGGTGTGTTTGAGCTAGTTTCTATTATTCATGTGAGCTGTACATTTAACATGAAAAATTCAAAAGAAATGAAATATTTATGTCATTAAGACATCATCCTACTGTATCTTTGAAGCTAGCACTAAAGGAAAGTGTGTTTTGAAATCTTGACACAATAATATGTCTTTCAACATTTTAAGCAAGTAAAGGGGGGCGTGGAACATTTAGGAAATAACTGATGGGCCTTCATGATAATATCATAATATCAGTCAATTTGGATCTGGAACATTGAACTTGAAGACAGCAGGCTTGCTTTTGATTCAGCCTTGGGCACGAGATTTACTTAACGGATACCTAAACATGACTCTAAAAAGAACATTTTATTCCCCTTGTCTTGCACTTATCTTTTTTCCTCTCACTTGAAAATGCTAATTAAGCACATAGTAGGTTGCAGGTGCTATTCTAGGTCCTGGAGGTCCAAAGTTCCTTCTGTCACAGTCCTATGGGGAGACAGGCAAGCAAGTCACCATACAATGGAAACTTTGCCCCTGTCTTCTCAGTTATCAGCTGAACAAAGATGGGAAGTTTGGAGGGTGTGAGAAGTAGCCATGACCTGGTTCTGCAGGAGAGTCAAACTGAGAGTAGAAAAGGAACATACAATGGGCTTGTTGGGTAGCACGAGGGCCCACCTGAGGCTGATGGCCCTGAGTTTCACTGGTGTTGGACATGCTTCCATGTTTTACTCCACCCACGTTCAGTCAATGGCTGTCAATGCAGAAATGAATGAAAAGCTAAGATGAGAAGAATGGGGGTGGGGCTCAAGTATCAGGGAGTTGAGGAAATTTGCAAGTGGAGAATCTTTGTAAAATTTTGAAGAAATACTTAGATGATAAATACAGATAGTATACAGAAAATAATATTTTAAGATTGAGGCAAAACAATTGCATCTACACAGGGAAAAACCTCAATGAAATTCCATTTCAAGGGTTTTTTTGCCATCTTAACGTGACAGTGGGATAGTCCTTAGAACAATGGCCCAAATTCTTTGAGCATTTGCCTGAACTGGTCAAAATGGACATTAGTTTGCTTTTACTTGTACAGGTTCTTCCACTAAGAAGCTCAGATATATCTTTCGAACACTTGACTACACAGACGATTTCTGATTTTTCCTCCTTTAAAAAATATTTGTTATTTATTTGAGAAGCAAACAAAGAAACTCCCATATTATACTGATTCATTTCCCAAATGTCTGCAGTAGGTTGTGCTGGGAGCCAACAACTCAGTGCTGGTCTCCCATGTGAATTGCAAGGACCCAACTAGTTGACCGTCACTATTGCCTCCCAAAGGTGCACATTAGCGGGAAGCTGTTATCAGAAGCAGAGCTGGGCCACAAAGCAGGGCACTCCTGTATGGAATGTGAGCATCTTAACCTCTAAGATAAGTGCCTGCCCCAGAATTTTCTCTCTGAGTTGTTTCTGAAATAGTGCCTGTAACATGAAGGCAGCCACCAATGTGAGTGTACCTCTGCTTTCATAATGGATCCCAAATTCATCCAATTTCTTGTGGAATTTAATATTTTGCCTTTAAACTGCATAGCAATGAGTGATGTCATCAACGTCTTTGAATTCTACTATGATGGATGGTAGCAAAAACCACTGAAGGGGAAGGAAACTAACTTGGCAGAGCAGTTGATATTTTCCAGTATTTTTGTATTCATTGTTTTACATTCCTATAAAAATTAGTCTTATCTCCTGTGGCTGTCAAAGATCCAGACTGAGTGTCTGACTGATTTCAGATCCCAAGTCCTCTGTATTGCACGTTCCATTCTGCCTCATCCTTTCCAGTGGATGTTCAGTAATGGGGTTTGGGCTCCATAAGCCGCTGCCCTCTGTTCTTCTCTAGAAACGGAATCCAGGTTGAAAACGCTGCCCTTATGACAGAATGGTACTGCTTTGAACCGAAGAAACGTTCTGATAACTCAAGAGAGCAAGGTGTTATTGTTATTTTTTTGTTCCTGGTATTGAGGTCTTAGAACAGTTGTGTAGATCATCAATCAGTGGTATCTGATACATTATTGCTATGCATACAGCCAAGAAATCCATTCTGTTGATTATCCACAAGGTTCTAGAAAGGATGGCCTGAATCTCTGCCCATTTATACTGTACAGTATTTTCAAGCAGGCTCCAGAACTGCCAAGATAATTACAGTGTGAACCATCCTGTGCCAAATAGTTATGGCACCTTCTTGCCAATAATTGAGACAAAAAAATCCTGTGGAATAAAAATAACAACAAAACTAGTGTCCTCCTTAAGGGAGCCAGTGATTTTCTTTAGAGAGGAAGCAAATGAAATATGAGTAATTATACCATGTAGTTGCTTTGGGTAAGGGCATAATTGTTTACCTAAGCTTTTTTCTTATGGATTGGAATCTTGTGTTGCAGCCTGGTAGATTGATTTAACTGCCTCTTTGACTTCCTTTCATTTTTTAGATTAGGCAATCCATGACAGAGAGGTTAATTGCAACCCAATAGAGCTAAACTAATGTTTTATTAAGAAGGAGTTGGCATCCTGAGCTTTTAGGAGAATGAATGTTCTCATCACAGGATGAACAACTTACTGAGCAAGTATTAGACTCTTCATATTCAGCTGTCTGTTCACATTACCCCACATCGACCACATCTAAGTAACATCAGCAAAGTGTGCTGAATAATCATTCACACGGGTTAGGTCTCTGTAAAGGTGAGATCAGTAAATGTATCACTGGGAAAAGTTAGAACTGCTGATGCACCCTTTTTCTCTGACCTCGACAGTGTGGCTGCTCAGCTCTTTCAAAGTTTCACTGTACATTGAGGGTTGGTGAGAGATCAAATGAGCTAATTTAGCTAATAACAGGCCATTCCAGGCATGTTCAAGAACACAGAGGGATAGGCATAAAAAATTACTGTGGCATTGTTAGCAAGAGTGAAATCTAGAAATTAATGTGCATGAGTGGAACACACGGGTGATCGAGGAGGAGCAAATACTTCTCTGAGATTATGAGGTACAGGCAGGAGGCAGGGTGATCTAGAGATGTGGGGTGGTGGAGGGGCGAGGAGGGAAGTTGAAGGCCGTTATGTTTCTTGTGGCTTCTATTTCACTCGCTAAAGCGTTTGGAAAGGTGTATGCAGAGAGTGAGGAGAGAGGAGTTGTATAGATGTCTTGAGAGATAAACATGCTAATGTTCAGAACCCAGGACTGCAAGGTGGCCCTGGCCAGAGGCAAATAAAAAGATTACTGAGCAGCTCAGGGAGTTCGTCTCTGGGCACTCCCATCGATTTAAAGGTGAAATAAAATATTCCTTGGCTTTGCATGGGTTCTTCATCTTCTAGGGCATTTTGATAACAAAACTCATAAATAATTACTCAGTTTGAGAACTCTCTTGGCTTTGATTTCTCTAGGGAGAAAAAAAAAACCTTTCATTGTCTTTCTTCCTAAATTCCTTTCTTCTGGTTTGTCTGAGCCAGTTCCACATTTGGTATCATCCTCCTCCACCCCCTCCCTTTTTTCTGCTGGCAGCTCCCCAGTGTCTCTCTGAAGGCAGGGTGATAATTCTCAACACTTCCACCATTGCTTTCCCTGCTCTCCACTGCCACACCATCTCTAACTTCTCCAATTCAAAGCCCTCTGTCCCACCGCGAGTGATGCTAACAGCTGCCAAAGCTGAGCAGATTTCCTTGTGTTCTGATTTTGATTGTGTATACTACAGATGTTGTTTTTTCTCCCTAAGTTCCTAACTATGTCTTCATTCATTCAACAGAAATGTATCTGATACTCCACTATGTGCCAGTCACAGTACTAGCCATTCAGGAATAGCAAGAGTAAGATTGAACACCTAAAATTCATGTCGTGCATCGTTTTCATCTATGTTTAAGTAATCTAACTCCTAATAGGCTGATTGAAAACACTTTTAGAATGCCTCATAAACATTACCTTTCTCTTTCAGTTGTTTAATCAATGATAGCCCTGTTTTTATGCAAGAAGAAAAATGCGTATGTTTTCTTTTCAGTGCTTAAATGTTTTTCTTCCTTTAGAATACTAGAAAAAGGTAAAGGGGTGGAGGATTCCTTGGTCATACTGATTTCTTCTGTAAAACAAGATGTACACATACACAGGTACACTTGGATAAGCTCTTTTGTGCATTTAATTTAGGAACACCTGCTTCCTCATTAGGAAACCCAGTAGTTTGTGCTCACAGGGCTTCAGATAGAAGAGCAGAGATCCCAGTAGGCTTTCCTTGTCGTATTTCTCCTCCACCATACATTTCACTTCCCTGCATGATGCTGTGGAATGAGAGAACATGTGCCATTTGGTGCTTGTATTCTTCTATGCATCATTGAATTTATTCAATATCTTCTTTTTTGTGTGTTTTTTCAAAATTTTTTTCTGGTGAACTTTACACAAAGGAATGAAATGATCTTTTGTAGTCTGAGGTGTATGAAGGGGTACAATGTCATCTGTCTTAAAATATGAACTTGAGTAAGTCAAAGACTGACCTGGATACTACTAAAAATAGTCACTGAGATTATAATATTCAGTTGATGTAAGGAGTAAAACTAATTACCAGGTAATATTTCAGTACACTATGGCTGATATAGTTACTGTCATCTGAAGACAACCTCGTTCCCTTTACCCCCCAAAACCAAACCAAACCCAAGCTCAATGATAATAAAAAAAATGAAGCTTACTTCTAAATATGATTTTAAAGTGACAAATAAACATATTTTTTAAGTTGATGTATGGCCTGTTTTATACATGGCCATGTATCAATTGCTGATCTGTACAGTGTTAATGAGAGTGACTGATATTTTAATCAACAGTTACATCAGTGTTGTTCATCTGCATGAGGTGTGTGTCCTGTGGTTTGAATGTGCATAGGAGGGTACTTCTCTTTTATGGATGGGTCAAAGGAAAATCTGGAAAGAGATAATGCTTTCACAGAGTCTGACATTAAAGTGAGTTAGCCAGATAGTTTGGGGAGGAAAAGGATATTGAACCAGGAGATTGAGTATAACCTACAAAAACATGGAAACAAGAAATGTCATAGCGTATGCAAAGAATTCCTGGTAGATGAAGTTTTAACTTGAGTTTATTCTTCATTTCATGTGCTATTGATTTTGATAAGGCTCCAATACAGAGAGTGTGTGAGAAAGTGGCAGGAGATGGATGCAGAACAAGTCTTTGGGAGTCAGCAACCACTTGACCTATATACCAAAATATATCAGTCTAATGTTATCCTGAAGGCCTTTGGATTGTTGTTAAAAAGATTGAAATAGACGATGGGTATTGTCAGATTATGCTTTAAAAAGAGCATTATCAGTGGATGTGGTCTCTAGAATGCTGCAATCTCAAGTGAAAAACGATGTATTGTCTGACTTTATAGGATTGGAGTGAGAAGCTTCTATTTGAGAGACATTTATTGATAAGTAGTAATCTATAAAGCTTGGACGTGATTGGGTATGTGACTGGATATATAGGAAATCAGGAAAAAGGGGTAGTGAATTTCCAATTTGGGCAGTTGGAAATATCATGAGACTGTTCTCTAAGACCAAGTGCAGTGTTAGGAGTGGGTAGGAAAAAGATGATGATGACAACAATTTTGGACATGTTGAATGCTTATAGAAATATTAGTAAGAGGTGGCCAGTGGTTAATTAACACATGGGTGTGGAGCTCAGAAGAAAGGTGTAGGTAAGGATAAAGAACAGTTGGGATTTTTGTGTTGATGTTGAGTTTTAAGTGTGAGTCGCTAGGCCGGTGCCATGGCTCAACAGGCTAATCCTTTGCCTGGGGCGCTGGCACACCGGGTTCTAGTCCCGGTCGGGGCGCCGGATTCTGTCCTGGTTGCTCCTCTTCCAGTCCAGCTCTCTGCTGTGGCCTGGGAGTGCAGTGGAGGATGGCCCAAGTGCTTGGGTCCTGCACCCCATGGGAGACCAGGAGAAGCACCTTGCTCCTGGCTTTGGATCAGCACAGCGCACTAGCTGCAGTGCGCCGGCTGCAGCGGCCATTGGAGGGTGAACCAATGGAAAAGGAAGACCTTTCTCTCTGTCTCTCTCTCACTGTCCACACTGCCTGTCAAAAAAAAAAAAAAAGTGTGAGTCGCTGGCATACCTGGTATTTCTGTTCTCCAGCGCATTGCACAGGGTAATCCCTAGGGTTGAAAACAATTCTTGATGCCTGAGATGTTTTGTGTTAGTCACTGGGATGAAGTCGCTTGAGGAGGAAGAAATAAGGACCAGTTTGCCTTTTTCTCCTACTTCAGTTATTGAATGCATAGAGGAAGCTGAATCGGTGGGGCGACACAAAGCTTAAATGAAGTTAGAACCAGATTGAAGAGTAGTAGGAAAGAATGATTTTACCAGCATCTTGGTTGGCATATTTCCAGGATTTATTCCTTTCTATTTCATCACACTGTCTGCAATCTAATCATTTACACTAGAGTTATTGTTTTTGTACCATGAGGAGTTTTTCATTTTTTTAATTTTAAAATATATATGGCTTTAATAATTATAAAAATGAATACATGAAGCATATGGAAAATTTGGAAACTCAGAAAAGAGCAAACAAAAAAATACCCAAAGCCTGCCGCCCACCCAACAATAACTATGAATTTTTTCATTTTAAGAAATTGTTTGTGACTACCCTAGCAAAAGATAATGCTAGAAAAGTTATGAAGTAGTTTTAATGGATCAGAGCTTCTGAGATATCCAGATGAATTATAACTTGGTTGGGACCAGAGTATGGTTGGTTTTATTCTATTTACCCACATCTCATTGAAATTTCTTTGAAATCAACGATTTTAATAATGACAATTTGAGGTCCTAGAAAAAAATTTCTTTTCCTTTAAATTTACATTTAATTTCTTCAAGCATTACTGCTCTTCCAGAAAACATTTTCAAGAATTCCATGTATGCCCAAAACAGTTTTTAGATCTCACTATAGTTGCTAATGAAAGAGAAATATTTTGCTGTGTTCTAAGGAGGATGGAAGTATGTGATATGAACCATAATATGTGAGATTTGTTGAAACTGTGCTTTATTCTGTTATGTATACATATCTTCACATAAACACAGTCGCCTATTTTTATTAGGGCAATGCTAGCTGCTATAACAAACTCCCAACTTTCCATGGTTTAAATAATGGGAGCATATTTCTTGTTCATAAAACAGTTCAGAAAAATACTCCTGGCTGGCAAATGGCTCTCTTCCATGCAGTGAATCAGTGCCTTTGCCACCTCTTGTGGGCCTTGTTATTTGCATGCATCTGGTAGAAGACCTGAGACTGTGAGTCATGCTTTCTTCTTGTTGTGGCATGAAAGTGATACACATCCCTTCTGCTAGCATCTACTCATAAAACTAGGGATATGGACTACAGCTAGATGCAAGGAATGCTGGGACATGTATTCCTGGCTTGGCAGCTCTTTCCCAGTGAGAAACCCATGCAATGCAGTGGAAAACACAGCATTTTGTGAACAGTTGGCTGACTCTGCTACAGGTGACTGTATAAACATATGAGCAGAGCACAAAATCACACATAAAAATTGCTCTTTATTTTTATAGCCACACTTCAAATATGATGATGTCTTTGTTGAGATAAAATGCTCTAGGTGAAAATTTTGCATTTGTTCTGAATGTTAGGTGTTTGCTGAGAAATTTTGCATATTAACAAGAATATTGGCTAGCATAATATTTAATTCTGTAGGTTTGCTGAGATATTTTGCGTATTAGCAAGAATGTTAGCTACCATGTTTCATTATGTATGAAAAACTCAGGCTTTTTTCTCTTATTTTTAAGGTTGGACAAAATTTGCCCGATTGACACGGGCTTTGACAAATAGTCGGAGTGTTTTGCAGCAGCTCACGCCAATGAATAAAACAGAGGTGGTCCACAAGCACTCACGATTAGCTGAAGTAAGTCTAAGACTAACTTTGCTTCCTGCAGGGGTGGTGTTGCACATTCCATTCCAGAACTGATTCAATATAGATATTTATGGCTATTAATTATAAATAATTAGCTAGAAATTAATTGTTCCCCTGTAGAAATATAGAAATCCCCCAAATTACTTTTTATTCTGTCTATCTTTTGAAATGGGGATGTGGTGATTGATATCCCAGGTGGCATGTGTACAGTGTGAAGTTTCAAATGAGATGAGGAGTTTGTCCATTCCTTCATTTGGGTATGTAGCAAACACTGACACTTTGCTCTGTGCTCACTGTGCAACGGATATTAAGGTGGGCAAGAAGTGGGCTCTGTCCTCAAGGAGCTAAAGATACAGCAGAGGAAACTGAGGGTAGAATGTGAGAGGTACAGGGATGGGTACGGTGGGACAACATGCTGGTGTGCTCACCCAGGCCTGGACCTCCAGGGAAGGCTGCCTGTGAGAGGATCTTGCAGGAACAATCTTAAGGCTATGTAAGTACAGAAGGGCTGGAAGTCATTCCCATCAGGGAATCTGCATGTGCAAGGATCCAGAGAGGAGTTCAACTTCAGTGTGGTTGAGTCAGGTGGAGACAGAAGGCTGGGGTGGTGGATGATGGGATGCTGGTGGTAGATGTCTGGCGTGCTGGGAAGATGACATGATGAAATCTGGGCCTCAGAAAAGCCCCTAAAGGTAGATTGGTTCCAGTTGGCTTCTTTTAAAACTCCATGATTTTACTCTTATTTTTTTAAAAAAATATATTTTATTTATTTGAAAGACAGAGTGAGAAAGGAGAGCCAGAGAGAAAGAGATCTTCCATCTGTTGGTTCATTCCCCAGATGGCCTCACTGGCATGAGCTGGACCAAGCTAAAGTTTGGAGCCCTGAACTCCATCCTGTCTTCCATGTAGGTGGCAGGAGTCCAAGTTCTTGGGCTGTCTTCTCCTGCTTTCCCGGGTGCATTGGTATTGGAAGCAGAGCAGCCAGGACTTGAACCGGTGCTCTGATATGGGATGTCACTGTTGCAGGTGGCAGCTCACCTCGCTGTGCCACAATGATGGCCCCTTATTTGATGTGTTAAAAAGCTTCTTTTTAACATAGTTTTTGCTAGATTTCCAAAGGCAGGCGTGGGGAATATGCAGCCTGTGGGCTGTGTAAGGCCTGTGAAATCATCAGATTTGGCCCTGCCAAGGCAACCTCAGGCAGGCCTTGAAATTCAATAAATCTATAGTGGGCTAGTGGATTTTTTTTTAAGTCAATGATTCTGTGTGACCCTCAAATGATTTTATAAATATCCAAATGACCCTTGGCAGAAAAGGTTTCCCTACCCCTGGTCAATAGAATCCAAGGCACAAAAATGATTAAAATTCCTTTCTTGACCTAGTGTTCTGTGGAGAATGCGTAGGCAGGGAAGCCAGTGTAGGCCTGGAGCAAGTTAGCAACTGTAGCCTGAAGCAAGGTAGTGATGGATCAAGTGGACAGAGTGCAGACTCCAAGATGGGATCAGCAGATTTATTTTCATTAAGGGAGATGGGGAGGTGGAGAGGAGAAAAGAGGAGAGGAGAGGAGAGGGAAAAGAGAAAGAGAAACTTGACTTTGAGAGCTCTGCTAACTGCCTGCTCAGTTCCTATATGTGCAGTGGCCTGGCCTGGGCCAGGTGGAAGCTGGAAGCTGAGAACCCAATCCAGGGCCCCCATAGGGGTGGCAGGGTTCCGAATACCTGAGCCATCACGGCTGCCTCCCGGGTCTGCACTGGCAGGCAGCTGGAGTGGGGAGCTGAATGAAGCTGGGACTTGAACTCTGGCACTCCAGGATGAGGACGTGGCACTTGGTGTCCTAATGGGCATCTTAAGCCCTAGGCCAAACACCCTCCTCAGCATGTTCTTGGTAGGCCACAGTTGCATGTACATTAAGGAGATGACTCAAGGACAGTTCTGAAAATGACAGATACAGTCACAGGAAAGGAAGGTTTGTGGGCATTGATCATGAATTCAGTTTTGGACATTTTTTTTTTCCCAAGTGCCTGATAGGAGATCCAAATGGAGGTGCCTGCGTGGCAGTAGGATTTATGGGTCTGGCACCCCAGAGGGACGTTTGGGTTTTGATATCACCCCACAGATGTGGCTGTGAAAGTCAGGAGGAGGCAGTGCACACCTCAGAGAGTGTGCCAAGACCAGAGAAATGGCATGAAACTGGAAATCCAGAGCGACATTTCCTAACTTGTTTGCTAAACGTTAAATATGGTTTAGAAGGGGTTAGGAAATCAATTGTGTTCCCTGAATTTGGAAGGCTCTGGAGGGTTTTTTAGAGCAAGCAAACAAAGATGCTTGTTACGGTTTTCTGCTCTACATAGCACTGTTAGCTTGGGGAAATATTAAGTCTTTGATGTACAGACATGTTTTCAAAAAGCAAAAGGAGACATTAGCATAACTAAATATTAAGTCGTAATAATGCAATATTTTTTAAAGATGATATGCAATTAGCACAAGACTGAATGCAGCCAGTTAGGTATGGCTTCCTTTTCCAATCATACTTGTTAATAAGTACTACCTGATTTTGCAGCTACTTTCTTTTCTTGTTTAAGTTATCCTATTCTTTCTAAAAATCAAGCTTAAGTGTAGGGGCTTATTTCTGCGACTCTTGGGTTTCATAGTCATGATTCCTTCTGGGTCCTCACTATATCTTATTCAGAGCTTTCTTTTCTCTGCTACACGCAGGGCAAAGACACTGTCTGTGTGTGTGTGTGTGTGTGTATGTTGTGGGGGTTGCAGCACGGACACAGAGAGGAATATCCTCTATCTCAGCACCAGGAATTTTTATTTTTGAGGAAGTTTCATTCTTGTTTTTTCCCAGCTGATTTTTTTTTTTTGCTTTGCCTTTGGATTAATGTTAGTTTTAGTTTTATAAAGTATGTATTTATTTACTTGAGAGGGGAGAGAGAGAGAGAGCAAGAGAGAGAGAGAGAGAGCAAGTGAGCTCCCCTCTTCTGGTTTACTCACCAAATGCCCGTGACAGCGGGAGCTGGGCCAAGCCAAAGCCAGGAGCCAGGACTTCGTGTTTCACATGGGCAGCAGGAACCCAACCACGTGAGCTGGACCTGCTGCTCCCATTGTTATCTGCATTAGCAGGAGTCAGGAGCAGAGCCGGGGCTAGAACCGACTCACTGCCGGATGCAATGTGGCCGGCCCACCTGGAGGTCTAACGGATGCGCCAAACATCTGCTTCTTGTTACTGTTTTTTTCTGTCCATCATCAGTAATTCATAAACCTGAGCCCCATACAGAACTGCTTTCTCTTGGGTTTTAGGCTGATTTCACAGAACCTGCAGTGACAAGGTTTTCAACAGAGATTTAGTCTGTGTTTGTATGGTACAGCATCTTGGAGCTCCAGAAAGACACTCAAAGAAACACTGAGTTAGCACAAGTATATCATCCTTCCGCTTGTGCTCAAAGGCTTACATAATTTGCTTGACACAGTATCTGCTTTTGCTGTGGAATTTCTGGTTCTTTCACTTTTTCCAAGACACATACATTTGATCTCAATTCCACCTGATCCTACAAATTCGGAGCAGATTCCCAGCTTCAGAGACTCCAGGTTCCACGTAAGTGGTTGCTTAATTTCTCATGAGCATTGACGTTCTGCTGACCACGTTCAGCTTCCTCAGCCCCACACATCTGTGGACCTGACTCCGTCAGAGTCAATGCCCTCAGAAATTCAGAGATGCAGAATGTTTCTGTGTTGGTACAAAAATGCATGAGAAAATATGACTTCATTCTCCCTCCACCTAAGGTTTATTGCTAATGAAACTGCATCTCATATCAGAATGCCTGTGACTGAGTCCTGCCAGTGCACAACCTGGGTGACAGCAGATTTTGACTCAAGTACTTGGGTCCCTGCCACCCTCATGGGAGTCCTGGATGGAGTTCCTGCTACTAGTTTTGGCCTGGCACAGCCCCTGCTGTTGTGGACATTTAGGGAGCGAACCAGCAGATGGAAGATCTTGCTGGGGTTGGGGGGAGGGATGGAGGTGGGAGGGTAGGCTCTGCCTTTCAAATAAAAAATAAACAGACTTTTGAGAAATCATTAAACAGTTAAAGAGATCAAAGCCGAAACCTTCACGTGCTCTCTTTGGGTTGTTGTTGCTGTCTTGGTTCCTCTCTGCCGTCATCTCCTCCCCAGTCTCCGCCTCCGCTCCTTTTCCTCCTTCTCATCTAACACTTCCGCAGTGCTTGTCCTGCACATGTCACTCTGAAGACCTGCGTCCTGAATGGATAAAGGAAAACAATACAAGGGTCTTCCCTTGGCTGTACACTCTACTCGCCTGGAAAGGTTTCAAAAATATCGATTTTCTAAGAATCCACCCAAGAACAATTTAAGCATTCTCTAGGGGGTCAGTGAATATATGTGTATAGTACTCAGCTGTAAAAAAAAAAAATGAAATCTTGTCTTTTGCAACAAAATGGATGTAACTGGAAACCATTGTAGTTAGTGAAATAAGCCAGTCCCCAAAAGACAGATATCATATGTTTTTTCGGATCTAGGGTAGCTAATAGATTCCTGAAAAGTGAACTGGACATTTTGAGTTTAGATGACTGTTTAGAGCCCTTGTCTCTTCTGTTGGGGAACAGTGTTTTCTCCTTCATACTGTTTATTGAACTCTTTTCTTATTATAGGGTTAACCTTACAGTCATTAAGTGAACTGAAAATAGATCTTTGCGGAAATTGAGAGTGGGAATAGGAGAGGGAGGAGAAAGAGTATGAGTAGGAGGAAGGGTAGGGTGGGAAGTAGCATTATGTTCCTATATCTGTACATATGAAATACATGAAACTTGTGTAACTTAAATAAAATTTAAAAAAGCTTCCCAGTTGATTCAAGTGTAGTCAGATGTAAGGAATTTGAACTCAGATATAAGGAATTTTGATCCATCCCATCTCTCAAGGAGGGGCCTCTGTGATGCCAGGGTGCTGAGCAGAGTTGGCTTGTACATTAGCACAATAGGCACAGTGTCTCAGTTTCTATTTAAAGCAGAAGAAAAAAATTAACTATGGGGTAAAAAATTTGAATATTTGATAGTAATATATTTAGCTTTGTGCCAGTGATGTCATAGAATGTAATTTTTATATTTTAAATGGGTAAATGTTGTCCAAGAAGGCAAGAAGACCTCAGGCCCACAGAGGTGGTGATGCAGCCTGGTAGTGTCCGACAGCCAGTGCTTCCTGCTACCCAGCAGCCTGACTTTGTCTCCAGAAGAAATTCAGGATCAAGTTAGAAATAACAAACAGAGGGCAGCAGGTGTTTAATTGAGGAAGCATAGATGCACACTCCACAGAGAGTAGGGCCTATTCTAAGTGGATTGGCTTAGTCTCTGAATTGTGTTTTAAATTTTATGGGTTGTTTAAGGAAAGGGAAGGTGCATTATAATAAAGGGGAAGTGCATTCAAATAAGGGGGAGGTACATTCAAATAAGGGGGAGGTGCATTTTAGTAAGGTAGAGGAATATTCACGGTTCTTCTGGGAAGGCAGGGGGAATTTCTCAGGATGTAGCTGCTGCCCCTTTTCTCTCCCTGTATGGTCCAATTTTTCCTCTTATGGTGGCTGTTAGGTGTGTGATTTGGCATGCTACTGCTTTACAGTGAGTGTGTAATGAGCCACAAGTCAATCTAGGTCAGCCTTGATCCCCTAAACTGAGCTGGGTTGAGGCAAGGCACCTGTTTATCTTCAGAGCACGGGGAACCAAAACCATATCCTGCAGTGGGATCATAGGAACTGTTTTTTCTAGGTGGCTCAACTGCTTCCTTGGCTTCCCAGTCTCATTGGCTCTGAGTTTCTGATTTTCCAAGTTTGACTTCTTTGTCCTGAAACCATGGGCTTATAGATACAGGTAGTAAAATATCAACACTGAGAATGAAAAAAAATTCATATTGCACACAGCAGTTGAAAGGTGAAAGAGAAACCATGGTTCTGTATGATTCTGCATGTATATCAATAGGTCCCAGCATGGAGCTTACACTCCTGGATAATTTCTTGCTAAGTAATTTAAGACTTTATGGGAAAATGTCTTGGGAACTGATAATGTGGACAAATACTTAAAATATGCTAAGCAAATAGTCTTTATAACTTCTAAACTAGGAATAATTATAATTCACAATTAATGAGACTGCCTGCAACATTTTTCACACTAAAATAGTAATAATGGTTTTCACATATTTAGTTTTCAGTTGTATAAATTCTTTTTTCTCCCTAGAAATTCTTTATTTAAGGAATACAAACTTCATGCATTTCATAAATACAACTTGAGGAACATAGTAGTTGCATAAATTCTTTGTATGAAGGAAGCAAATATTTTTCCCAAGTTTAGAATGATACTAGTAGATTTATTTTGCTGTGTGGCATGTAGCTCACAGAGTTCTATGCTAATGAGTGTTTTGTTTATATCTTTTCCTGCATGCAAATGTTTACGGCCTTTATGATTTTCTGACTTTGACTTTCTGACTGCTGCCTCCCCTTGGTGACACTAACATTGAGTAATTGGTTGCGTAGGATTGGCAAAGCTGTTGTTTAACACACTCCACCTTACCAAACCCTTTACCACGTCTGTTGTCCTGAGCTTTGATGATGATGTGGAATAAATGTCTTTGATTTGTTCTTCGCAATTTCCAGATTTCAGATTGCAGTAGACAATGCTAAGACCTGTGTGTATTACCTTTTCCTAGGGGTACTTAAACCTTTGCTTGGGCTGTCATCTCATTTTTCTCTCTCTCTCATACTTTAATGGGACCTAATCAGAGTGACTTCTTACACCCTTGCACTGAACACTTTCCATTTGTGAAATAGGTATAGGGAAGCACACTTGAGTGTTTAGCATTTGTCTTTCCTAAAGTGAATTGGCATCTGGGTTGGGCACACAAATAATCGTTAAGTCCTCCTTTAAGGGAGAAAAGGGAAAAGCAGACTCTAACGTTTACACTCCTACCCTGCTGGGCCACGCACCAGCAATCTTGCTGAGCGTCACACACCAGCAAGCCCAGTAACAACAGGGGTCTGAGGTTCCCCTAGGTCAGCAGGATCCCAGGTGTGTTTCCTGAGGTGCCAAAGACGTGTGAACATTGAATTATGAGTGAAGGCACTCAGGAGGCGTTTGAGTCTGGGCTGGCTCGCAGAACTAGTGCAGCAGGAACTCCTAGAAGAGGGCTCCAGCTGTGCTATGCGGCAGAGTTGGCCACCAGGGAGCAGTTGGATGGAACAGCAGGTAGACCATCTTTGGTAGCACGGTGGGACTTGCAGTGACTTCTTGGAATGAGTGCAGGGACCATGTGGGAGAAGAGGTTGACCAAAGTAGGAAGCATGACTGCCCTGAAACCATGATCAAGAGGGTGTGTGTGACCACTGGGAAGTTTGAATCTATTAGTAACCGTGCAAGGATGACCAAGTCATTTACCTGCATATTTTCTCTGTTCTAGGTTCTTCAGCTGGGCTCAGACATCCTTCCTCAGTATAAACAAGAAGCGCCAAAGACGCCACCGCACATCATTTTACACTATTGTGCTTTTAAAACCACTTGGGACTGGGTGATTTTAATTCTTACCTTTTACACCGCCATCATGGTTCCTTACAACGTTTCTTTCAAAACGAAGCAGAACAACATAGCCTGGCTGGTGCTGGACAGCGTGGTGGACGTTATTTTCCTGGTTGACATTGTTTTAAATTTTCACACGACTTTTGTGGGGCCTGGAGGAGAGGTCATTTCTGACCCCAAACTCATAAGGATGAACTATCTGAAAACGTGGTTTGTGATCGATCTACTTTCCTGTTTACCTTATGACATCATCAATGCCTTTGAAAATGTAGATGAGGTAGGTTTTTTGGTTTTGATTTTTGGGGTATCGTTGATTGTATGTTTTGAGAACAGCAGGATAAAAGAATTCCACCAATAATGCACACTTCTTTTTAGCTACCAGTTTCAGTCTTCACCTTACTAAACCTTTGCCATTCGTGATCATATTTGATTTTCATGTTTTTTCTTGGTCTTGATTTCTGGTTGAAAATGCTGATTACTAGCAGCTATGGATGAAGGAGAAAAGGTAACCGCATTTAGGGTCAAACATAGTGGCTCCCACTTATCCACAGAGCATATATTCCAAGGCCCCTAGTGGATTCCTGAGACTGTATCAAAGAAAATCGTATTTTATATATACAGAGTGGATATAACTATGTTTTATATTATACATGCATACATATGATAAAGTTCAATTTAAAAGTTAAGCAGAGTAGGAAATAAACAAGAACTAATCATAATGTAGAGTCATTATAGTAATATACTATACAACTTGTGTGAATGGGCTGTCTCTCTCTGGAAAGAATCAAGACAATTAATATTTTCAGACCACAATTGACCATGGCTTCCTAAAACCCAGGAATGAGAAACTGTGACTAAAGGAGGACTGCTGTGCAGTTCATGAACTAGGAAACAGATGTGGGGATGAGGAAGTAAACGCGTTTTCATAGAAGAGAGGGAGCATTTTAAAAGTTTGCATCTGTAGATTTTCCGGTTCTTCACGTCTAGATATGTGTGTTAGCAGTGCTGTTAGTAGCAAAAAAGGAAGGAAACATTTATGAGGGAGCAATTACTGAACTTTTACTGTTTTTGTTGCTTCCTTCCTGGGTAGAAACTATTGGATGCATGTGGTGTTGCTCTGCTTCAAGCTCCTGCTCCTTCCATGTTACTTGTGCAAGTGGAAATTCCTAAAATGTGTCATACTGTAAAAAACACTTTATGCACAGCTTCTTAGCATTGTGTTTTAAAAAAACTTGTTTATTTTTATTTGAAAGTCAGAGCTACAGACAGGTTAAGTGAGAAAGAGACAGAGAGAGAGAGAGAGAGAATCTTCCATCCACTGGCTTACTCCCCATGCAGCTGCAATAGCCAAGGCTGAGCCAGACCAAAGCCACGAGCCAGGAGTTTCATTCAGGTCTCCCGTGTGGGTGGCAGTGGCCCAAACATTTGGACCATCTTCTGCTGCTTTTCCCAGGCCATTAGCAGGGAGCTGTATTGGAAGTGGAGCACCATAGACATGAACAGTCGCCCAAATGGAATGCTGGCTCCACAGGTGGAGTTACCCGCTACTGGCCCCAGCTGGCCCCAGCTTCTTAGCATTTTAACTTAATAGAAAATGAGTTATAAGTAGCTACAGTAAACTAATAGGATGCAGCTAAAAATCAAAATGAATGACTAATATATACATGAATCAGAATAGAATTGTATGTATTATAAAAATGTATTCCTAATGATAATGTTACTGACTAAATATCCTTAAGGGTTCTGTTGTGGTAGATTGCATTGTGTTTTTTAAAATAATTTTATTATTGAACATTTCCGATTAATTAATACTTACACATTTTTCTGTGGCACAGTGCAACACTTTGACACATACACATAGTATAAGCTGACTAGGCCAGGCCATTGTAGCCTCTCTGTTTTCTTTGCTCTGCTTTGTTTTTGGTGCCAATCAGCCCCTTTCTTCCAGCTCTTTATACAGTGTATAATCCAGCATCGGGAACTGTAGCCACAGCCCTGTGCTGGCGACCACTAGAACCTGAACTTCTCTCTGACTGTCTCTGGTACCTGTTATCACATTCCTGTTTCCAGCCTCTAGCAATCACTGTTTTAAGTTCAGATCTCACCACATCATTACACTGTTTTGTTCCTGTTGTTAACCCTACTTGCGTTGGGAGAGAGTTTGAACTTCCTCAGTGACTTTGTTTCACTAAATTTCTATCATCAACTGTAATGCTAATCAACTCTAGTGGTATTAAAAATGATTCCCTGCAAAGTTAAGTGTAGAACTTGCATTTTGATAGTGTTCACGTAACTATTGCCTTGAAACTTGTGAAAAAAACACGATTGTTGTAACTCTCTTCCTAATTATAAATTCCACTCACATCAAGCTTTTACAGGTACATTTATTTCTCTCAAGTACACCCTTTGGAGAGGGCTAATGGGAGTTAATTTTGAAAATGCTAATCTTATGAAAAAAGAAATAATAAGCAGTATTTATATATCACTAGCTACATGGATTATTACATTCATGCCTTGAGACTGTTTACAGAGCATAGACCTGAATATTTTAATAAAATTAATCACTCAACATGTGGAATCTAAAAAAAGTTTATCTCAGAGAAGTAGAGAGAATTGTGATTGCCAGGTGCTGGGGGAGAACTGGGAAGATGTGGATCCAAGAACACAAAATTTCAGTTAGACCAGAGGGAGAAGTTCAGGAGATCCATTGTACAGCATGATGACTACAGTCCACAAGACT
The DNA here is from genome assembly GCA_949820135.1 of Sylvilagus floridanus. Taxonomy (NCBI): domain Eukaryota; kingdom Metazoa; phylum Chordata; class Mammalia; order Lagomorpha; family Leporidae; genus Sylvilagus; species Sylvilagus floridanus. The sequence goes on along the minus strand of OX463228.1, from coordinate 17,166,848 downwards.
GTATCATCAAGAGAGTGGTTGTGAGAGAGTGGAGATACGCTGTTACACAAAAACATGAGGTAACACATTTGTTAACTAGGTAGATGGATTCATTCCACAGCAAATATATACTACTAAACATCGTGTTGTACACAGTAAGTATATACAATGGCTATCACCCAAAAACCCAAAAAACAATAAATGCTGGTGAAGATGTGGGGGAAAAAAGTACCTTAATCCACTGTTGGTGGGAATGTAAACTGGTACAATCACTGTGGAAGGCAGTGTGAAGATTCCTCAGGAATCTGAAAATAGATCTACCATATGACCCAGCCATCCCACTCCTGGGAATTTACCCAAAGGAAATGAAATCAGCATATGGAAGAGTTATCTGTACCCTTGTGTTCATTGCAGCCCAATTCACAATGGATAAGCTATGGAATCAACCCAAATGTCAATCAGCTGATGAATAGATAAAGAAAATGTGGTATATCTACATGATAGGAAACACTATTCAGCCCTAAAAAATAATGAAATCCTATCTTTTGCAACAAAATGGATGCAACTGGAAACCATTATATTTGGTGAAATTAGCCAGTCCCTAAAAGACAAATATCATATGTTTTCTATGATTTGTGGCAGTTATACAGAAGATAAAAGTGTACAGGAATGGAATGGATATGTTGTGATATGACTGTTGCTTTTAGCCCTTGTTTGTACTCCTGTGGAACTGTGGTCTCCTTAGTTTTTCCTGGGTAGTGGTGAATTAAGCCTGTGATTATAGGAGTTGAATTGTGTCTTTGCAAAAATTTAATAAAAAAGAAGGAAGGAAAGAGGGGGATGGAGGAGAGGGGTGGGGCGGGAGGGAAGATTGACTATCATTTTAGAAAAGTACCTATGAAATACATGAAATCTACTCACTTCGTATTAATGAAATTAAAACAAATCATCAAAAGATTAGCTAAATCCATAGAAAATACATTACAATTTCAAATGTACTTATGAGTATAAATATATATACTTTTATGATATGCTAATATATTATTTTAAAAGATCTTCATCCTCATATGAAAGAAAATACTAAAGTAAGACTACCCTGAAACATCATTTTAGTCATCATTTTGTAAAGATAGAAACTGTTAAACTCTTGGCTGGTGTGTAAGGAGGCTAAGGTGATGGACCACTCGGGTCTTCCCTCACAAACAGCTGCCGTGAGGGCACAGGCCAGGGTGTCCCAGTCTAGCTCCTGGTCTGGAGAAGCCGCTGGTTGTTGGCATCTCATCCGAACTCAGCGCTATCTCTTTGGTAGCTTGACATTGGACTTAGTAGGAGTATTAACATCACAGAGAGTAGCCAATACCACAAATCAAGAGCTATTTTTAGAAAACAGTCAACTTTCGGTAGAGTCAGTTGCCAGCAAACTGCTGAGGCTGAGTGCAGCCAACCAAGGCATTTGCTCCCCTGTAGCAGCTCACACGCTGAAGCCGTGTTTCCCCCGTGCCCCGGCTGCTGCCAGCCAGTGACTGCGTGTGGTGGATCTCCCGTGATTAGTCTGCTCCCACTGCTTTGCTCTGGGACTCCACATTGGCTGTATTGAGGCCTGAGTTCCTGCTCTCACTCACCTCTTCCTTCCCTTCGGCGCAGGTGTCAGACTTTCATGGTGTCCTGCAGGCTCACCTGGTTTCCCTCAGCCTCCCTTAAATTTCCTAGACCTTCATCACAGTAAATTTTCTGCACAAATAATCTCCATTTGGCCTCTGAACTGATAAAGCGCAATGTGAGGCTGGGCACTGAGACACTGGAATGACTTATTTTTTTAAAAAAAGGGCAGACCCTAGAAGCAACCACTTCAAAGTGTTCAGGGAATTGAATTTTTTTGTTATTTGCTTCCAGGCTACCAAATGATGAGATTATATTGCTTCCCGCCTGGTTTTTCAGGTTTAGGCTTTGTTTTTAACTTCTCACTGTGGAAGATGAGATTCTAGTCCCATTTTCTACCTGCTCTCATTATATACATGCACCGTTTTTATCACTTTATGCTTACAGTGTAGGTTTATCACCCTTTTGTTTTAATAAATGTTAGGCATTTACATGGTTATGAATACAAATTTGATCTTAATGGCTGAACCTTGCCATGTACTAAGAATACTTTTGTTTGCACTTTCTATTTCCTCAGGAGTTGATAGATGTTTGTCATTTGCTTAGTTTTCTCCATACTTATCACTAATTCAGCCACTAAGCTCTCTGCCAATTATCTACATCTGCATTCATTGCATAGATGCAAGAGAGATCGTTTTAATATCATTTCCTTAAATAGACTTCTCTTCACGCCGCCCTCACACTTGGTGGATAGTTTGATGGGCTGTTGTATTCTAGACAGAGATCATTTTCTATCGACATTTTGGAAGATGGAGTTCTGTTGCACTCTGCCTTCCAGTAATTTTGTTTGAGATACTTGACTCCGGTGTGGTTTCTAATCCTTTACACATGTGTCCCGTTTTCTCTTTCCAGAAGTTTCATACATCTTCTCTTCTCAGGGCCCTGAACTTTCCCAACAATATGCCTTAGTGTGGGTGCATTTTGTTGTTTTTTATGGGTACCATTGAGGTGGCCTTGTCCAGTCTGGGCATGAAAGCATGTCTTCTGCCTTGATGTTTTAGAAATGATAGTTTTTCCCACCCTTTCTACTTTTATCTCTTTCTAAAACTCCTTTTATTAACATATTGTACACACTAAATAACCCTTTAATTTGCTTAATTTTTTTCTTTCCTGTTTTCAGCTTCTTTATTTTTTTGCTACATTTTCTGAGAGATTTCTTCAGTATTATCTTCTAATTTATTTGTTGCTAATAATGCTTTTTAGCTTAAGGTCTATTTTGCTAGATACTAATAAAGTTAAAATAACTAAGTATATTTAGTATGTACTTGCACATTTCTATCTTTCAATTTAGATTCTGAGAGTCTCTTTAAAAGGACGAGTTTAATCTGTTATATTTATTGTGATTAATTACATCTTGATTACCTTAGGCCATCTGCTTTTTCATTTTTAAATGCTTTTAAATTTTTTTTAACTTTTTTTCTCTTCTTTTTGTTTCTTCTGTTCTTTATTTATTGAGCTTTTGTTTAATCCCCTGGATTCTCTCCACAAATTTGGAGGTTTTTCAGTCAGTTGGTTACTCTTAGGTTTTTTTTTTTTATAACGATTTTATTTAAAGAATATAAATTTCCAAAATACAGCTTATGGATTACAATGGCTTCCCCCCCCATAACTTCCCTCCCACCCACAACCCTCCCCTTTCCCACTCCCTCTCCCCTTGCTTCACATCAAGATTCATTTTCAATTCTCTTTATACACAGATCAGTTTAGTATATATTAAGTAAAGATTTCAACAGTTTGCCCTCACATAGCAACACAAAATGAAAAATACTGTTGGAGTACTAGTTATAGTATTCATTCACAATGTATAGCACATTAAGGACAGAGATCCTACATGATATATTTTTTTAAATTGATTAATTTTCTATGCAATTTCCAATTTAACACCAATATTTTTTTTCATTTTTAATTATCTATATACAGAAGATTGATTCAGTATATACTAAGTAAAGATTTCATCAGTTTGCACCCACACAGAAACACAAAGTGTAAAATACTGTTTCAGTGCTACTTATAGCATTACTTCACATTGGACAACACATTAAGGACAGATCCCACATGAGACGTAAGTACACAGTGACTCCTGAAGTTGATTTAACAATTTGACACTCTTGTTTATGGCGTCAGTAATCTCCCTAGGCTCTAGTCATGAGTTGCCGAGGCTATGGAAGCCTTTAGGGTTCACCGACTTCAATCTTATTCTGACAGGGTCATAGTCAAAGTGGAGGTTCTCTCCTCCCTTCAGAGAAAGGTACCTCCTTCTTTGATGGCCCCATTCGTTCCACTGGGATCTCACTCACAGAGATCTTTCATTTAGGTCTTCTTTTTTTTTTTTTTTCCAGAGTGTCTTGGCTTTCCATGCCTAAAATATACTCATGGGCTCTTGAGCCAGATCTGAATGCCTTAAGGGTTGATTCTGAGGCCAGAGTGCTATTTAGGACATCTGCCATTCTATGAGTCTGCTGTGTATCCTGCTTCCCATGTTGGATCCTTCTCTCCCTTTTTGATTCTATCAGTTAGTATTAGCAGACACTAGTCTTGTTTGTGTGATCCCTTTAACTCTTAGACCTATCAGTGTGATCAATTGTGAACTGAAATTGATCACTTGGACTAGTGAGATGGCCTTGGTACATGCCACCTTGATGGGATTGTATTGGAATTCCCTGGCACATTTCTAACTCCATCATTTGGGGCACGACTGATTGAGCATGTCCCAAATTGTACATCTCATCCCTCTCTTTTTCCCACTCTTATATTTCACAGGGATCACTTTTCAGTTAAAATTTAAACACCTAAGAATAATTGTTTGTTAATTACAGAGTTCAACCAATAGTACTAGAATAAAAAATTACTAAAATGGATAAAGTATTACATTGTACAACAACAGTCAGCACAAGAGCTGATCAAGTCACTGTTTCTCATAGTGTCCATTTCACTTCAATAGGTTTCACCTTTCGTGTTCAATTAGTTGTCACCGATCAGGGAGAACATATGATATTTATCCCTTTGGGACTGGCTTAATTCACTCAGAATGATGTTTTTCAGATTCCTCCATCTTGTTGCAAATGACTGGATTTCATTGTTTTTGACTGCTGTATAATATTCTATAGAGTACATGTCCCATAATTTCTTTATCTGAATGTATGCTTTGAATTCCCTGTGATCTTTTGCTGTGAGGTTCCCTTCGTTTACCTTCTTTCATATTGATGGCTGTGTTTCTGTGTGTAACACATCTTTAAGCATCTTTTGCAGGGCTGGACGAGTGGCAACAAATTCTTTCAATTTCTGTTTGCAATGAAAGGACTTTATTGCACCTTCATTCACAAATGAGAGCTTTGCAGGATATAATATTCTGGGCTGGCAGTTTTTCTCTCTTAGTACCTGGGCTATGTCTCACCATTCCCTTCTAGCTTGTAGGGTTTCTGATGAGAAGTCTGCTATGAGTCTAATTGGAGATCCTCTGAGTGTAATTTGACGTTTCTCTCTTGTGCATTTTAGGATCTTTTCTTTCTGTTTCACTGTGGTGAGTTTAATTACAATGTGTCGTGATGAGGATCTCTTTTGGTCATGTTTCCTAGGGATTCTATGAGCTTCCTGTACTAGGATGTCTCTGTCCTTCTCCAAAACTGGGAAATTTTCTGCTATTGTCTCACTAAAAAGGCATTCTAATCCTTTCTCCCTCTCCATGCCTTCAGGAACTCCTAGAACTCGAATGTTGGGTTTTTTAATAGTATCCTGTAGATTCCCAACAATATTTTTTAGATTTCTAATTTCCTCTTCTTTTCTTTGGTTTGACTGTATAGTTTCCTGTGCTCTGTCTTCTAAGTCCGATATTCTCTCTTCTGCCTCACCCATTCTGTTTGTAAGGCTCTCTAATGTGTTTTTCATTTGATCTATTGAATTCTTCACTTCATTATGATTTCTCGTCACTATCACAGTTTCATGTTCTACTAGTTGTTTCATTTCAGCTTGATTCCTCCTTAATATTTCATTTTCACGAGAGAGATTTTCTACCTTGTCCATTAAGGATTTCTGTAGTTCAAGAATTTGTTTTTGAGTACTTCTTAGTGTTCTTATCAATTTTTTGACATCTGCTTCTTGCATTTCTTCTATCTCATCATCTTCGTAATCTTGAATTGGGGTGTCTTTTTCATTTGGGGATGCCATAGTGTCTTCCTTGTTCTTATTACCTTGGTTTTTGCGTTTGTTGTTTGGCATATTGGTTTCTTCACTGTGGTGTTTTTTTCTTGTTATACTATGACTCTAGATTAAGTGGACTGTCTGCTTTGGATGGAGCCTTAGAGGATTGAGATGGGTGTGGCCTGAGAGCTCTGGTTCCCCAGGGTTGAGGGTGTGTCAAAGGAGACACTCCCAGGTTAGGCGTGGTAAATCTCTCTCTGTTACTTTTTTTTTTTTTTTTTGGTTCAAAAGGGAAGTAATTCCACACAGCTGAATGGAATTGGGGGTGGTTAGCAGGCAAATGATATACCCACAGGAGCCAGAGATCGGAAGCTCTTTCCCAAGGGCCAGAGAAGGAATCTTTGCGGCCCTTAGTGTGGGCTCAGATTCTCCTGTAGTCTCCCACTGGGCTGCCAAGTCTACTGAACTATAATGTCTCTGGAGAGTACTCACATGAATTCGTGATTTCCGTGAGTTCTCTCCCCCACAGTCTCTTTTTTCACAGTCTCAGTTCATTAGCACCACACATTCATCAGGCTCTAATCTCCTGTTATTTCACCCTTCCTACCCAGAGTCAGGTTTTTCTGCTAGGCTCAGGGCCGGTGCCGACCCGAGGTCGCCCTGCTTATGACATATTCCAAAATGGCGCCTGCTCTTTGTCTTGCTCACCTTTGAGAGGTGAGCGGAGAGAGAGAAACTCGTGTCCGTATGGGTCACTTTTTTTTTTTCCCTTTCTCTCTCTCTCTTCTAGTTAGCCTGGTGAACTTTTCCCCGCAGGGTTTCAAGCCTTGTTTGCTCTAGTCTCCTCTTTCCGCTTCCCTTCTGGTATCTTGGGCTATTGAGGTTTGGCTCACCTCGCGATCCAGCACTGGTGTGTTGAATCTGCTGCTGGTGTCCCAAACTGCGGGCTCCCACGCTCTCCACGCAGGTCCACTGTGAATCACCAGTTCCGGAAGGGTTTCCTCTGCTGTTTCTTCCCCTACTCTTCCTTGAACCTGCAGTATCTCCACTTTTATTAAACTGTCTCTCCCCAGACTATCAGTGTGCTTCCTTCCTATTCCGCCATCTTGCTGCTCTCCTACTCTTAGGTTTTTAACACCAGTGTTTTATTTAACAAATTCCAAAAGCTTGCCAAGTGTCTAACTTTCTCCTTAACAGGTCAAGGACCTCTGTTCATCTTCTGTCTTTTAGGTGATGATTGTCTCGTTTTGGATGTTAGCTGTTAATTATGCCATTGTTGTCTTATTTAATTGCTAGTGCATATTTAGGTTTATGCACATGGTTGTCAGGTTCTTTGCTGATTCTGTTTATGAATTCCTTGCCTACTTTCTGCTTTTGTTCCCCTAGATTGACTCTTTATTATCCATCACTTAACGTTCGTCTTTCTGGAACATTCCTCTTTCAGGAAGCTGTCCTGAATTATTCACAAGCAGCTCTAATTTCTATCTTAATCGTATTTCATCTTCACTCATGTACATGTGTTATTATGGCTAGAATGATTTTTCTTTAGTTGCATTATTATTATTATTAAAAGCATTATTGCTATTGTTGAATGATCTGGAGTCTTACATCTGTTTGTCATATATTTTTTAGTGAGACTTTGGGTGGCTACTCTTACTCTGTATCCATATTGTAGAAAAAGGGATGGAATGATTATTATTTTATCAGAAGGTGGTAATAAAGAATGAACAAAGAAAGATACGCTAATGACTTTTGCTTGTAGAATTCTGCAATTGGGATATTATTTTATTTTTTATATCTTTTTTAAAAATTTATTTGACAGAGTAAGATAGAGACAGAGAGAAAGGTCTTCCTTCTGTTGGTTCACCCCCAAATGGCTGCTATGGCCGGAGCTGCGCTGATCCGAAGCCAGGAGCCAGGTGCTTCCTCCTGGTCTCCCATGCGGGAGCAGGGCCCAAGGAGCTGGGCCATCCTCCACTGCCCTCCTAGGCCACAGCAGAGAGCTGGACTGGAAGAGGAGCAACCAGGACTAGAACCCGGTGCCCATGTGGGATGCCGGTGCCAGGTTCTAGTCCTGGTTGGGGCACTGGATTCTGTCCCAGTTGTCCCTCTTCCAGGCCAACTCTCTGCTGTGACCCGGGAGTGCAGTGGAGGATGGCCCAAGTCCTTGGGCCCTGCACCTGCATGGGAGACTAGGAGGAAACACTTGGCTCTTGGCTTTGGATCGGCTCAGTGCTGGGTTAGTGGCCATTAGGGGGGTGAACCAACAGAAAGGAAGACCTTTCCCTCTGTCTCTGTCTAACTCTGCCTGTCAAAAAAAAAACAAACTTTATTGCTTTTTATTATTTTAATTTAATTTAATTATTCATGGGGTACAGCATGATAGTAAACACATAATTCAATGTGTGAAGATGAAATCCAATTTGTTAGCATTTCCATCTCTTTAAATATTGTTACAAACATTTACTGATTAAAAAGTGTCCCCATTTATGAGGTGTGGTGTGACATTTCTGCAAGTGTCTGTACTGTGTGTACTGATGAAGTCAGGGTTGCTGGTGTTTCCTTCTCCATGTCACCACTTAGCGACTGGAGACTTCCTGCTCCTCTCTTTGTTTCCTGAGCTGGTTTATAAACCTTGTGATGCTGAGGAATGTGTCTTCCGTCCTCTTAGTACTCCCTCACTGCACTTAATGCACTTAGGTGATGCACTGACATGATGCACTGACATGAAGTGTTAGCAAGGTTTTGGTAAATTGCGCAATGACACAGACACAAAACAGGGCGTGAACATGAAGTGCACCAGTGGAGACTTGGGAATAAGAGGATACAAGTCTGAAAATTGCAGTTTAATCCTTTTATATGAGGCGGGGGCAGAATAACTTGGAGGACTTGCCAAAATGATTTATTTTCAGGATTGTTGACATGGTCTCTAAAGGTAGCTGAATTTGTGAAATCCTTGAACAGGGTATGCGATTCTTAAGAGAAAACTGTGAGGCAGGAAAGGCAGAGAAAGCATTCTGTCTGAAAAGGAAGAGGGCAGAGTCCCCAGAATTCATATACAGAGGTAAAGATGTTTTTACGGAAAATCCGGAGAATGTTGTGTGCGTTTGACTATCTAGCTTTGAGAGGTTCAGGGAGCTTGATGGACAGGAGGTTTGGGGAGCTGGACCACAGATCACCAGAGAAAGGTGGGGTAGCTGCCAGGAACATGTGGGTTAGGAGCATGGTGGAGGAGTGGGCAAACAGTACAGGGGACTTAGATGACAGTGAGTTCTGTTATTACTAATTGGCAAGCCTAACAAACTAGGACATAACAGAATAAAACAGAAAAATCGCTCACACATTGGTCAGGAGGAAAACTGAATGGGCCAACCATGGCTAAGTGGAATAATAGAGATATTTTTAGTTTTCAGAAAAGTTAATGGAAATTAATTTTCTAAACTGTTGCTTTTTCATTAATTATGCTGGTTAAGCTGCCACGTGCATTGTTTCCACTTACTCTATATCTACATTGATAATTTTCAATTTTTGGTCATCGAAAGTAGAATTGGAAGTCAGAAAGGTGAATGAATGATGCTTGTAGAGTTTAGTGATTTATGTCAGCCTGCAGTCTGTCTTGTCTCTCATGTTGCCATCTTAGATCTTGCACCAAGAACTGCATGTTGGGAACTGTTATTTTATATATTGGGTTATGATTTCTTTTTAATTAATGCATATAGATAAGTTAATGTTTAAAGAGTCTAGATAGGCATTGCTTGATTTTTCTGTTTTACTTTTCCCACATGTTTAAAAAAAGATTTGTTTTATTTATTTCTTTGAAAGGCAGAGTGACACAGACAGAGGGAGAGACAGGAAGACAGAGATACCTTCCATCCACTGGTTCTTTTCCCATATGGCTTCAGTTGCTGAGTCTGAAGCCAGAGCCAGGAATTCCATGTAGGTCTCCCACATGGGGCAGGCACTTGGAACATGATCCACTGCTGTCTCAGGTGCATTAGCCAGAAGCTGCATTGGAAACAGAGCAGCCGGAATTCCAACTGATGTGGATGCTGCCATTGCAAGAGGTGGCCCCCGCTTTCTTGCGTTTTAATCTTATTAAGTCCATAGAAACACAAACTATATTAGTCAGTTTTATGCTGGCGTTACAAATCACTGACTGATTTATAAAGAGCCTAAATTTGTTAAAATTCGAGAGGTTGGGAGGTCCAAGTTAAAGCATCTGTTGTGTGGTGGCAGTTTGGCTGTGTTTTTGCAGGGCAGAAGATGAAAGGGCAAGTGAGATTAACATTGTCTTCTCATGACAAAAAGTGGAAGAGCGGGAGCCACAGCTGCAAGTCCTTTGTCAAGAATCATTCTGTAGGGTGGGGCCCTCATGCCTTAAACACCCCCATCAAGTCCCATCTCCAACAGTGTTGCATGGAGGGTTAAGTTTCAACATGAATTTTGAAGGGGACACAAGCATTCACGGATGGAACGTCCCAGTCCTCCTTGGAGTTGATTCTATTTCCCTTTCACTGCATTTCCCAGCCCGTAGTAGAATTCCAACACTGAGTTCTAAACAATCTGCTTTAAATCTCGAGTTTGTAAAAACAATGAGGCTTTAGAAAAAAAAAATCTTTTATTTTTAAGAGCGGTTTTAGGTTTACAGCAAAATTAAGGGAAAGGCTAAGAAATTTCCAATGCATCTCTTGTCCCCCATGCATGCAAGATTCCACCACTGTCAGAATCTCACAAAAGAGCTGTGTGTGTGCTAGCAATGAATGTACCTGCAGGGATACATCATTATATTCCAAAGTCCACAGTTCACATTAGGATTCATTGTGTTTTTATACAGGCTATGAGTGTGGGCAAATGCATGATGCCAGTTATCCACCACTACGGTATCACTTAAGTTAGTTTCACTTTCCTGGAAATTCTCCTTATTCTCCTTATTCCTCCATCCCTCCCCACCTAGTCCTGGTACTCACTTACCCTTAAAGGGTCTCCAGAGTTGGGACTTTCCCATCGCTTCTTGGCCTTTTGGCTAAGATCAAGTGTAGTTGGGCCTTTCCCAGGTATTATAAGTTGGAATCATGTGTTGTGTAATCCATTTATATTGGCTTCTTTCACTTGGTAGTATACCTTAAGGTTTGTCCATGTGTTTTCACAGCTTGATAGCTCACTATTTCTTAGTGTTTAAAATATATCATTGTCTGGATATATCACAGATTATTTGTTTGCCCACCTGCTGATGAACATCTTGGGTGCTTCCGAGTTTTGGCAATTATGAATAAAGATGCTATAAATATTAATGTGTAGGTTTGTATGTGGACATACATTTTCAACACATTGGAGTAAATCGAGACGCATGCTTGCTGGGCCATATGGTAATAGTATGTTTAGTTTTGTGAGAAGCTGCCAAACTGTCTTCCAAATGGCTATGCAGTTACACATCCTTTCAGCAGTGAACGAGGGTTTCTGTTGTCCCACGTCATTGTCAGCATTTATTGTTGTCAGTGTTTCGGATTTTGGCCATTTGAATAGATGTAGCATGGTTTCTTATTTTATTTATTTATTGTTTAAAAATTATTTATTTATTTGAAAGTCAGAGATACACAGAGAGAGGAGAGGCAGAAAAAGAGAGGTCTTCCATCTGATGGTTCTCTCCCCAACTGGCCACTACGGCTGGAGCTGCATCCATCTGAAGCCAGGAGACAGGAGCTTCCTCTGGGTCTTCCCACGTGGGTGCAGGGGCCCAAGGACTTGAACTATCTTCTACTGCTTTCCCAGGTCATAGCAGAGAGCTGGAGCAGAAGTGGAGCATCCAGGTCTTTAACTGGCGCCCATATGGGATGCCAACACTGCAGGTGGCGGCTTTACCACTACACCATAGTGCCGGCTGGCCCCAGTTTCTTATTTTAATTTATTATTTCCTAATGACAAATGCTAAACATTTACATGTGATTGTTTGTCTCTCGTCTTTGGCAAAGTACCTGTATAGAAAGTTTTTCTATTTTTAAAATGGGTTACTTATTTTCTTATTGTTGAGTGTCAAGAATATGTATATTTTGGAAAACAGTTCTTTATCAGATTTTTCCCCAAAACATTTTTTAAAAAATATTTATTTATTTATTTTAAAGACAGAATTACAGAGAAAGAGAGAGATAGAGAGAGAGAGAGAGAGAGAGAGAGAGAGAGAGATCTTTCATCTGCTGATTCACTGCCCAAATGGCTGCATCTGTCAGAGCTGGGCCAGAACAAAGCCAGGAACCAGGAGCTTCTCCCAGGTCTCCCACATGGGTGCGTGGGCCTAAGCACTTGGGCCATCTTCCATTGCTTTCCCTGGTGCATTAGCAAGGAGCTGCATTGGAAGTGGAGCAGCCGGGAAACAAACTAGGGCCCATGATATGAAGCATGGTTTAACCTTCTGCGCCACAGCGCCAGACCCTCAACTATTTCTTGCAATCTGTTGTTATCTTCTCGCTCTCTTGACAGTGTCTCTCACTGTGGTTTTGCCGCAACCCACGCTATCTGGGTTTTCTCTTACGTGTCCTCTAGGAGTTTTATAGCTTTATATCTTACACTTAGGGTTAAATTTTGAGTTGATTTTCTTGACAGATATAAAGTGGGTGACTAGATTCTTTTATTTCATGTAGTTATGCAGTTGTTTCATTGTCATTCTTGAAAAGAATGTGCTAGCACCATTATGTTGCCTTTGCTTCTTTGGTCACAGAACACTTGTGTGTATTTGTGTGGGTCTGTTTCTGGGTGTGCTCCTTACTTCTATTAGTCTGGTTTTATTCTTTCACCAATGCCCTGCTCTTTTGATTGATGCAGCTTTATAGTAAGTTATGAAGTTGTGTAGTGTTAATCCTCCAACTTCATTCTTCTTCAGTGTTGTGTTGCTGTCCTGGATTTTTTCCCTCTCTATGTGGACTTTAGAATCAGCTTCTTAATATCCACAAAGTAACTTGCAAGACTTTTTATAGATTTTTTTTGTATTTATAGACAAAATTAGGAAGAACTGACATTTGATAATATTGAGTCTTCCTACCTATGAACATGTTCAGAGGAATATTTCTCCATTTATTTATTTATTCTTTGATATCGTTTGTCACAATTTGTAGTTTTCCTCATGTAGATTCTGTGTACATCTTACTAGGTTTATACTTACGTATTTCCGTTTGGGGAGTTCTAAAGTAAATAATATTATATTCTTAATTTCAAATTCTACAGTGTATCTTGCAACTCTGCCATACTCACTTTAAAAAAATTACTTATTTACTTCGAAGAGTTACAGTGAGAGAGGGCCAGACATGGAGACAGAGTCTTTTGTCTGCTGGTTCACTCCCTAGATGCTTACAATAGCCAGGGGTGGGTCGGGCAAAAGCCGGAAGCCTGGAGCTGCATCAGGGCCTCCCACATGGGTGGTAGGGTCTCAAGCATTCAGGCCATCATCTCCTGCTTTCCTAGGCACATTATCAAGGAAATAGAGCAGCCAAGACAAACTGGCACTCTGTGGGATGCCTGTTTCACAGGGGGTGGCTTAACCCGCTGGCCTCAATGCCAGCCCACTATAATCACTTCTTAGTTCCAGGGTTTTTGTTTTGGCTTTTGTTTTTTGGTTTTTTTTTTTTTTTTTTTTCGATTTCTTTGAACTTTCTACAACTACAATCATGTCATCTGCTGACAAAGAGAGTTTTCTTTCTTCCTTCCCAAGTGGTGCACAATTTATTTCCTTCGTTTATCTTATTGTATTAGGTAGTACAGCCAGAACGCATTTGAAGAGAGGTAGTGAGTGGCACCATGCTCGCCTTGTTTCTGATCTCCATGGGGAAGTTTCTAGTTTCTCCATCCAAGTACTAACCAGGCCTGACCCTGCTTAGCTCCTGAGATCAGATGAGATCAGGCGCGTTCAGGGTGTGTGGCCATAGACAAATATTTCTACTTTCCTACTGTTAAGTAAGATGTTAGCTGTAGGTTCTTTGTAGATGTGCTTTATCAAGTTAATGAACTTCCTCCTTATTTTTTGTATGATGAGAGTTTTATCATGAATACATGTCAGATTTTATCAAACACTTCCTGCATCTATTGATTTAATCATCATGTGTTTTTTTTTTTTTCAGGTTTTAGCCTATTGATATGATGGGTTGCATTAATTGATCTTTAGATAATAAATTTGCCTTGCACATCTGGGATAAATTCACTTGGTCTGGTGTACAATTTTGTATACATTGTTGAATGCAATTTGTCGATATTTTGTTGAGGATTTTCTGCATCTGTGTTCATAAAGGACATTGATGTTTTCTTGGAACTTCTTTGTCTGGTTTTCGTATTAGGGTAATGCTGTCCTTGTAAAATGATTTAAGAAATAGTCCCTCTGCTTAAAATTCTGTGGAGAAGATCATAGACAATGGTATAATTTCTTCCTTACATATGTGGGAGAATTTACATATGAACCCACTTCAGCATGATGCTTTCAGGTTGGGAAGTTATTAATTAGTAACTTAAATTATTAAATGAACATAAACCTATTCAGACTGTCTTTTTTTCTCTGGTGAGTTTTGCAAGTGTACCTTTCAAGGAGTTGGTCTGTTTCTTCTAGATTATCAAATTTGTTAGCAGAGAGTTGTTCAAGGATACTCTTTAACTAGTCTCTTAATGACAGCAGATCTGTCATGGTATTTTCTCTTTCATTCCTGATATTATTGATTTCTGTCCCCTCTCATCTTCCTACTTATTCTCTCTACAGGCTTAGTGATTTTATTGATCTTTTCAAAGAACCAACTTTTGATTTTGTTTATTTTTCTTTATTGATTTTCTACTTGAGATTTCTTTCTTGAGATTTCTTATTTGACTCATGTTATTTAGAAATACATCGTTTAATCTCCAAGTACTTTGGGATTTTCCAGATATTCTGTAATTGATCCTGGAAGCACTTTTTAAATGTTTAATCTCTTAACAATAATAGTGATTATAATAAATATTATTTTAGTTGAAAATTGGATATTAATTACTCAATTATTATTATTATTAATTATCTTTCATTTATAAACTTGGGGAAAGTATGAGGGCAAGTTTATTTGGAATTGGAATTATTAAAGAACTGATTCTTCAATTCTACTTCAAGTTAAGGATCCAAACCCCATAAAGATCTTTAGGCAGCTGAGGGTTAGGTACTATGCATGGTTCTTTAGGTAATCTTTGTGCTTCCTAAGGTACAGACTGTCTTTCTAACTCATCTCGATTTGTACCTAATATGATGCTGGGCATATATTTGCCATACTCTAAATATTTCTAGTGAAGCCAGTGAGGCATCAGTGCTTATTGTGCTTCTGAAATATATCTGTTTCTTGTGATAATAAAACACAGAGCACGAGGGAAATCTTTGTGATACAACCTTACCTGTACCCCAGACTTCTCCTCACAGATCGTGGGGTATTGTCGTTGGGTCACTGTGCTCAAATTCTCCTCTTGTGAGCTCCTTTCCATTATTGTTCTTATGCTCTCATGTGAATAATTTTCCATTGCATGGACCTGTCCTCCCAAGCAGATTCAGGGGTTACCTTAAAGTTTAAATCTCCAACCAGGAACCTCCCATGGAGAGTGCAGAGCATTGCAGACTAAGAAACACAAAGGCGATCAACCATAGCCTTTGGATGGAAACCTCCCTACCTCCTAACTTGAGAGGAAAAACTGGATCACCAGCTATTCAAGGGTGTGAATGAAAGAGTGAGGTTCAAGGAAGAGGTGTGGAAAAATTTCGGGAAATGGGTAAAAAGTCAGCTTTAGGTTTCAAACTGGAATATAGTAGCCATGGTTTATTCTTGGTGGGCATTGGTGGCAGAAAATGCTGTTGGGGTTGGGGAATACACATGTGTAAAGATGGATGGATATTCTTCTTATATTAAAAATGATGTTAATGCTTCAGGAGCACATTCTTTTGTGTGAATTTTCCACTGAGACATAGCGGTCTATCGACCCGTGGGAATTAGCTCTGAGAAGACAGAAATAACACACAATGAAGATGGCCATGAGGTTCCTTTACTTGATTTTGTTATTTCCATGAAAAGAAATTTTTTATCTATACTGACCTGGGTTCATAAGGAATGCTTGCTCTTTTTGAGCATTGGGGAATAATTTTAATGCAGAGGTGAACTAGGTGGAAATATAGTGCAATCTGTGTGCTGTAATTGCTTGAAAAGTTTACCTTTAGTTAACTGTCTGCATGGAGGTGGCTCCTTATTATCTTTCTGTGTAGTGCCTACCCCATGCCTGAGAAGCCACCGTTTTACCACGTCTCTGGAGGAAGTTTTGTTGGAGCCCATCCCTGCTCCACATGGCCTTTTCCTACCTCCCTTCCATTGCTTCCACGTGACACATACTAACCCACAAGGAGCACGTTTATCTTTGTATAAGGTTTCTTCACCTTTAAGAAGTTGTTGATTAGACATTGGGGCTGCAGGATTAATAAAACCATTTCTCCCTCTGTTGACCTATGGGAAACTGTTTTCTTTATTCCTCTGGGAACTAATGAAAGAAATACATCTTCTATGTTTCTAAGCAATATAACTTCTGTTAAAATAATTTGGACTGTGAGGAACTTTCAGTGAACTACACCATTACTTAAATGCTCTTTGAATGGTGAGACTCTGAATCTATCCTTTCTGGGACTCTGAAACCTGTTATCAGAGACACTGAATTAGGGGGATCTGAGGCTATCTCAGGCTTGATCCCCCAGCATTAGCAACGCAACCCTGTTGCTGAAACCAAGCTGGGTTGAATTTCTTTCTTACCACAGTGGGAGAGATTACTACTGCTCAAGTCCTTGGCAATGTCTCATGGCAGGAAAAACAAAGACTTGATTGAGATTTGGGTTATATGCAGAGATGGGTTTATAAGGATTGGGTGAGATTCAAGAATATATTGAAATAGTCCAGAATTGGTGGAAGCAGCAAGTTGATGATTTTGAAACAAAGAATTTCAGGAATATTAGGGTGTGAGGTGCTTGTTGGTGCTTTCCATTGAAGTTCCTGTAATAGAAAATCAAACTGGGCTGGAGAGTCCTGGAGAAATAGTACCATGCCATGGGACACGTGTTAATATAGACAGTTAATATAGACAAAGTCATGTCGATATTGACAGTAAAATATGGGTTCTGTTCTCAGTGTTGAGCTGTGTGGGGGTGGGAGTGTTACAGAATGTCGGTTTTCAAGGCTTTTGAGTCAAGATGGCACCAGTGCCTGTCCAGTGAGTCTCATTTCCTCAGTTTTGAGTTGTCCCCTTGGAGAGACAGGACACAGGGAATGCAGCTTTGTGGAGTGATGCTCAGATTGCTATGAGCTCAGCTCTCACAAAAGAGGATGCCTAATGCTTCCTTAATGATCAGCAGAGATACCTGCCACGCACCCTTCTGAGTCTACTGCTGACAAGTTCAGCAAATGATAGTTTCGTGACTCTGAATGTTTAGTTGGTCAACACTGGGCTTCACAACTAAATTCCTGGTATGCATTCTAGTTTCCAGTGATTCATTTGTATCTCAGTCATTCTGTCAATAAAAGTCAGCCATCTTCAGTTGAATTTACATTTACAGACAGGATAACACTGAATTATGGGTGGCCCGATTTGAAGTTTTTATTTGACGAGCTTCTACAGTTGCTGCAGTTATCTTGGTGATAGTAAGTGAAGAGAGATAGATGGCAGGTGCCTATGCAGCCATTCTTTTATCACAATTAGCTTCTTAGATTAGCTGAACTTTATACTCAATACAGTCCTGCTAGAATTTCAGAATTAGCATGCTTCCAATGTTCAATTTCAAAATCTAACAGTTAAGTTTAGAAATAGGATATCCATGATAGTCTTATGTTTATTTTCAAAGATCATAATTGTTTTTAGGGAATACTGCCTTTTTCTTTTTTCTACAGATATAGACAGACAGTGAGAGACAGAGAGAGAGAGACAGAAAGGTCTTCCTTCTATTGGTTCACCTCCTCAAATGGCCACTACGGCCAGAGCTGTGCCAATCCGAAACAAGGAGCCAGGTGCTTCCTCCTGGTCTCTGACGTAGGTGCAGGGGCCCAAGTGCTTGGGCCATTCTCCACTCCCCTCCTGGGCCATAGCAGAGAGTTGGACTGGAAGAGGAGCAACTGGGACTAGAACCTGCACCCATATGGGATGCCAGCGCCACAGGCAGAGGATTAGCCAAGTGAGCCATGGCCTGGGAATATTGTCTCTATGTACAGAAGTCTGTCGGTGTATAGGATAAGCATACATTGCTGGGACTGATAAATGATCATTAGTTTAATTGTTATACTTTTGCTCTTTAGCATTAATAGATTGATTTCTGAACTGTGGTGATATATTTAAATATATGGCTATAGCCAAGGAGGGATTTATTTTTACCTCAGTCATCCTTTAAATGGAAAAAAAAAATGCTTTACTTGATTTCATTCAACCATTCACTCCCAAACCATGAACTACTTTTTTAATCTAAAGATGTAGCAATGAACAAAAATGCTCTGTATTCATGAAACAGTTACAGAGAACTTGCACCAGTTATTCGTTAAAAGCAAAAGGAAAAGTTTGATTTAAGACTACTGCATTAAGAATGATGGATTCAATCAACTTTGCAGAAACAAATGGTCTGGACATAGGTCAAAGTGATTAGGTCATTTGTGCTTGCTAATTGCTGTTGGTCAAAGTTAGGCTCCTGCCCTCCCATAGATCATCTTGATTACACCTCAAAGAGATGACTGTTACGTCCTTGAGAAAGACATCCCTGGCTTGCACAGCTGGCTGGGAGCAAGAAAGAACGTCCAATGGAAAGTTTTCTAAAATAAGTGCTCTAAAAAGAGAGAAGTCAGGGGCTTAGCATTTGGAAGAAACCTGTCTAAACTTTAATTAGGTTAAAGCCATCTTGATCAGAATCTATATTCTGGTGGGGGAAGATCAGCCAACAGATAAGAATGACATTTCATATATACATGGTGTATATAACTAATTTCATGCAGTAATATGCTCTGCAAGTTAAAAATTTGATACAGTACAGGGGAATAGTATTTCAGTAGTGACTAGGGTGACAGAAGTTGAACCATGTAGGAAGGAATGTGGTGAGCTAAATACAGCTGGTAGGTCAGGATTTCTTTTATGTTGTGCTATTTTCCAATAGTTTCAGGTCTTTACTTGTGTCCTGCACTTCATGTGGTTCACTTAGTCCTGTCTATCGGTTTTTCTGTCTTCTCTCTACTGATTCATTTCCTTACTATGATGGTAAATTTCATGTATCAGCTTGACAGAGTCATGCGGTACCCAGTGTACATTGTAATTTTTAATTTGGGGCATGTCTGTGAGGTGTTTCTGGATTGGACTTGCTTTTTTTTTTCTTTTTGACAGGCAGAGTGGACAGTGAGAGAGAGAGAGACAGAGAGAAAGGTCTTCCTTTTTTTGCTATTGGTTCACCCTCCAATGGCCATCCCGGCCAGTGCGCTGCGGCCGGTGCACTGTGCTGATCCGAAGCCAGGATCCAGGTGCTTCTCCTGGTCTCCCATGTGGGTGTAGCATCCAAGGAGTTGGTCCATCCTCCACTGCCCTCAGAAGAGCTGGCCTGTAAGAGGAGCAACAGGGACAGGATCGGCACCCCGACCGGGAGTAGAACCCAGTGTGCCTGTGCCACAGGCGGAGGATTAGCCTGTTGAGCCGCGGCGTGGACTTGCTTTTAATCAGTGCATTGTATTCCGCCCCAATGTGGGTGTGCATCCACCAGTCTGTTGAGGACTTGAGTAAAAGAAAAGGTGGGGGGATTCTCTCTTTTTTCCTACATTGCTACTCAATAGAGCACTTTTCAACTCCTCTTGCCTTTGGACTTGGGTTTCTACCAAAGGGTTGGTTCTCGGGCTTTCAGACCTGGACTGAACCATATCACTGGCTCTCCTGGGTCTCCAGTGTGCAGAAGGAAGGTCGTGGCACTTCTCAACCTTTAAATTTATGTGAACCAGTTCTTCAGAATTAGTCAGTCATCTCCAACTGTGGGTGTCTGCGTTAGTTAGCTTTTCATTACATCAGCTAAAATAACAGAGGAGCTGCTTAAGAGGGAAAAAGGTATATTTTGAAGTATAGGTTTGGAAATTCACATTTCAAGAATGGGTGGACCTGTTGGTTAGGCATCTGGTAAACCCTCACAGAGGATGATGAGGGGAACAATCACATAGTGAGCCAGGAAGTAGAGATATGCAGGGGGCTCACTCTTCTATACGCTCTGTATGTTCTCTTATAACACCATCATGAGTCAATGATGACAGCTCATCATAGGAACTTAATTCGATTCAATTACTTCTCAAAGGCCATGCCTTAGACACGATTGGATCAAACCACCACCATAATCCATTAACCATTAGCATTAATCTTTAATATAAGATTTTGAAGTTTAGACATCTGCATGAATTTGGGGAGCCAATCTTGATCAAATGATAACAAATTATTCCTATCCATTATCTTCTCTATCTCTCTAATCTCTGTTTCTATCTTTATTGTCTCATTGGTTCCATTTCTGAGATTTCTGACTCAGCCTGCCTTTACTTTTTCTTTATTTCTCTGCTACATGGTCTGTTATGATCACTTCAATCTCTCTGTGTTTTGGCTCTCATTTCCTATTACCCCATTCCTTCTGTTTTTTGGATGGATTGCTCATGGGAAAAAAAAAACAGTCTTAACCAATTTGAAAAAAAGGAATAGTTTAGGGATGTCTTTTTGAAGAAGTGCTCTTTAAGTCTAGGCCAAAGGAGTGATCTGTGGGTTAGGGAGTTCCTTTAGATGACTCTGATCTGTGGGTTAGGGAGTTCCTTTAGATGGCCTGTTTGGAAGTGCCCCAGGCATTTCTGAAGGAAGAAAGGAAATCCTCTATGAACAGAGTGCAGAGAACAGAAAACAGAAGTGAGGCTGCATGAAGTGAGGCTGCAGAGATGTTCAGGGGCAAGCTGTATTTGGGTTTTACTCTGAAGATGCAAAAACGTTACTGAAGAAGAATTTAAAGCACCCTTCCACTTGGTTTGCATCTGTCTGTCTAATGTTGAAAACTTTCAGGCTTTAGACAATAAGGTGTACTTTGTAGGGTATACTTTGATAGGCTTTATATTCACTCTGGGTACAATGGATATTAAGTAGAAAGTATTTTTTTACAAAAAGAAGCATTTAGAGTTAGTGTATTATGATGATTGCTAAAGATAGATTCCCTTCTCTGTCTCTTTAGCTCTATTTTGAATGCCATCATGTTTCAATACAAATATAAATAATGCATGTGTTATTGAAAGTCAGATTCTCACATCCTCTGCTACAAAATGCTAGCTAGCATGTGGGGTAATTAGGATTATTTCCCCATGAGACTCTTGGTAGCATGAATTGGAGAGGTGGGTTTTGAATAGGAAGGAGGCAATAGCATTTATTATCTAGGTTAAAGTTTCAGGTGTCGAACCCTCGCCAGCAAAGGTCCAACCCACGGAGTCATGCACGACATGACTGCTGTTGATCGGTTCTCAAGGAACTTTTATTTTTAGTGATAGAAGAAGGAAAGGAGAGAGAGGGGGAAGCAGCCGAGAGAAAGAAGGAGAAAGACTGAAGAGGCTGCTCCACGTTCCCCCCCCATCACGGTCTTTTATCCATTCCAGGTCCCCTAGGGCTAGGGCGAGCAGTCCATCAATCAGATCAAAAGGCACGCATAGTCTCAGGTCAAGGTGTATCTCATCTCATCAGGTTGTTTGCAAGTCTTTTCAGTCAAGGTGTATCTCATCTCATCAGGTTCAAGGTGTGTCTCATCCCACTTCCTTGACCTTGTTCTGCTCCGCAGGATGAGGCAGTGCAATGAGGAGGTCCCCACAGGTGGCCAGCCTGTGGTTTCCCACATTCAGGTAAAAAAATGTAGTCTGCAATTGTTTCTGTCTTAAACTGCACTGTTCAAAAGAAATGGAAATGGGCTATGTAGTCATTGATGGATAAAATCTGCTTAGAATAACAAATTAATGCCTATGAAACAGCTTTTTATTGTTTTGTGGCTTCTGTCCAGTTGCCTTATGTGATACTACTTATGAAGATTAAACAACTGTTAATTATTTATCATACTATCAGTACTGTAGGAGCCAGAAATTAGCATGAGAAATTTATGTATTGATTAGTTTATTCTTTAATTAATGCAGTCATTCTTTCAATAAATATTTGAGTGCCTATTTTGTGTCAGAGAGTGAGAAAGAGTATGCTAGTGGTAAAAGGATGAAAAAAAATATGATATGCATGTACGTTTGCAAAGAGACAAATGTCATGAAGGGAATGTACATGGCCCTGTGACATTATGTAATGAAATGACCTGATCTAGATTGGAAAGAGAAGGCAGGCTCCCTGAGGAGGTGATGACTAAGCCGAGATCTGAAGTATGAATAGAAACAACTAGGTTAAGCAGAGGGGCATGCAGAAGTTTTAGAACGTTGCATTGAGAAGCAATTGCAAGTGCCCAGTCCCTGGGCTCTCAGGAGCATGTCCTATTCAAAGATTCAAAGTTGGGTGTAGAATGCGCAAAGAGATGAAGAAGGATGAGGCCAGAGTGCTAAGGATGGGCCATGCAAGTCTGTGTAAGCCGAAGGGAATTCAGAAAAAGGGGAAGCTGTCGTGTGATTTTAAACCGGAGATGGTTTTCATTACAATTTAAGAGGCAGAGATATGGGAGTTGGGGGGAGCAGACAGAGAGCTGCCATCTGCTGATTTAGTTCCCAAATGCTCATGATGGCCAGGGCTGAGCCAGGGCTGAGGCTTGTGGCTGGGATGCAATCCTGGTCTCCCACTGGATTGTAGGGACCCAGTTATTTGGGCCATCACTATTGTCTCCTAGAGAGCACTTTAGTAGGAAGCTGGAGTCAGGAGCTGGAGGTGAGTCCTGAACCCAGGTACTCCAACAGGGGATGGAAGCGTCATCAGTGGTGTCTTCCTGCTATGCCAAATGCCCACCATCCCTTTAATATTGTTTATAGTTGAGATGGAAAGATGCAGAATCTCTCTCTCTCTCTCTCTCTCTCTCGCACACACACACACACACACACACACACACACACACATACACACACACGGGAGAGAGTGAGGGAGGAGGAGAGAGAGATACTATTCACCAGTTCACTCACCAAATGCCTGCAATACATGTGGCTGGGAGGTGGACAAAAACCAGGAGCAGGAAACTTGATCCAAATCTCCCACGTTGTTGCCAGGCACCTGATTACTTGAGCTGTTACTTGATGCTTTAGGGTCCATCCTAGCAAGAAGCTTCAAAAGGGAGCCAGAACTGGGACTCCAGTGTAGGATGCAGTTGTCTTAATCAGCATCTTAACCATTCGACAAAATACCCACCTACTCAGGGCATGATTTTGCAAAGTCAACGCTTACGTAGTGTTCTGAACAGGTTGAATAGATTCAAATGAATGTCTCAAAACTTAAGAGACTTCTGTAGACATAGGAGAGAGCTGTTAGTAGTCTGCTTCATGTGCAGAGAATGGAAACAGAGGGAAACAGACAAATTTGAGAGATAGTTACGAAGTAAAATTAATAGAATTCTAAGGTATATTAGGTGTGTGGAATGTCAGGGAAAATAGATGACAAGGATATTTGGGGTCTGATTTGATTAACCTGATAGGTGATGTTAGGAAAGCAGAGGGGTATATTAATTTCTTTTTAATGAGAGATGTGTAAGATGTTTAAATCTTTATGGGAAGGATGTAGTTGAAAGAGGAGTGTTGGAGTTTTGAGATGAGTAGAGAAAGTTTGAAATAAATGAGTGGGCGAATTCATAAGAAAAATAATAAAATTGCTAGGTAGCTGAGAGATTCTTTTAAGCTGATGATAGTGAATTTATAGTAAAACCAAACTACTCAAACGTACAACTTTCTTGAGCAGTTCTTAACATATGCATAAAGAAGCTGATAATTGAATGAGGATTTTTTATAAATGAAGAAACACCTATGCTAAGGAATTCATGGTGTTGATGCTATTAAATTATAGAGTTTAATAAAAAAGGAAGTAGAGAATAAAGATGGCTAATAAACTGAGGGAAAATATATGTATCATTAAGTAGAGGTTTCATAAGTTTGGACTGTTGGATTTGGGGTAATGGTAAGTCATTGAACTTAGTAAGAGAAGAGGACATAGCCAGATAGCAGGATGGTTCAATTCAAAACTTTGGGGCTACAAAGAGTTTTAGCATATGACACATATCAGGTTATGATCATTATAGTTGGTGTCTGAGGAGAAATAAAAATTTTGCTGAAGAATTGGTGAAGAAACTCTGAGGCCAGTTTATTGAAGGATCATTCGCATGGCTGTCACAGAGGGTGATGGTAAATTTTAAGTGAGGTTGGATTTGAGCAATATTTATAAGAGATGTAAAGTAATAATTTTGAGTTCTCAGTTCTCATGGAGTATTAATTGACATCAATCCATGCAAAGCATAACAGTAATGCATTTCTCAGTATAACAGGTACATGACAACTAACCATTAAATATTAAATTTTATTATGTGTATCTGCATCTTACTCATTTGGTATAATGTATTGTCAAAATGAGAACTGTGCATCAGCTAGGTATCCATATTGATACTAGTCTTGAGGTCCCTTAGTATGAAATTCTGTTCTCAAACATATTACACACACACACACACACACACACACACGTTTGTATCAGTTGACTTTTATTCCTGTATAACAACTTACTCCAAAACTGTGGATAACAACAACCACTGTTTCTTTTTGTGTCCCTGGTTCTTGGGTGATTCTGTTGATCTGGGCTTGGTTTGGCTCATCGTAACTAAGTTTGCTAATGCATCTATTCTCAGCCACCCAGTTGGCTGGTTCCTGCCTGGTTTAAGATGGTTGGAATTGATGACCCAAACAATCTTTCATCTTCCAGAAGCTTAGAGGGTCTTGTTCACATGACAGCCCGGGTGGTCTCTGAGGCCATGAGTGGAGGTATGCAAGGCCCTTTGAGGTCTAGGCTTAGAGCTGGCACAACAGAATTTATGCCACATCCTGTCAACCAAAAGAAGTCACTAGGCCAGTCCAGATTCAAGACATTTGATGAAAAGTTGCAACTCTTATTGCCAAGGGGTATAGGGAAGTCATTACAGCTATCAAAAAATCTACTCTGATATTCTGTGTGTGAGAATGCTCTATCCACCCCCAGGTAATGTTCATGCATCCTTAAACAGGAAAGGCCTTTGATCACGCTTTTCCTGTTTATAACACAACGAAGGGAAGAAAATAGGAGGCAATATTGGCATAATGGCTATCTGCTGTTGTTAGTGATGACCAAGTGAGAGAATTTATTTGCATTTTTCTGGATATGTCATTGCAGGATACTGTTCTTATGCCCCAAACATCTTAACATCTTTTTAATATGTGAATCCACAACATAACTCCAAGAGTTAATAGCAGAACAGTGTCTCCTGGTTATTTTTCCTGATGCTGTTATAGCCTGAGGAACTTGTCAAGTAAAGAAATTGGCTAGAAAGATGGGAGGCTGGTGACTGAAAGTTCTCCATTAACCCTGCTGAGTTCTATTATGCATTTGAGATGTTTGATACTCTCCTCCACAGTGGAACCCCAGGGATTTGTGTACCAAGAGCTCAGAGGTTGGGCTAGAAGCAGAAAGCCACTAGAGTGCAAAGGAGGGCACAGAGAATTGGAAAGGTTGGGGTAAAATGAAGCAGAAAATGAATGACCAGATAAGACTAGAGGAAAGTACAACATCAAGAAATTGTTGCAAAAAAGGTGGGAATACAGAAGGAGGGCATGTTTTAAAGAATCATCTCTGAAAGTATCCAGTATTACATTGTAAACAAAATTAGAATTGTCTACAAGGAATTGTATGCAATTTGTGGCCCAGTCTAAATGATATGAGGGCAGTCATGAAACAAAGAAAATCATAATTTTAGATACAATATCAGATATGACACCCTCACCCCTACACTTTTTTAAAAGATTTATTTATTTTACTTGAAAGTCAGAGTTACATAGAGAGAGAAGGAGAGGCAGAGAGAGAGAGAGAGGTCTTCCATCTGCTGGTTAACCTTCCAACTGGCTACAATGGCCAGAGCTGTGCCGATCTGAAGCCAGGAGCCAGGAGCTTCTTCTGGGTCTCCCATGTGGGTGCAGGGGCCCAAGGACATGGGCCATCTTCTGCTGCTTTCCCAGGCCAAGGCAGAGAGCTGGACAGGAAGTGGAGCAACCAGATCTCGAACCAGTGTCCATATGGGGTGCCATCACTGCAGGCGGTGGCTTTACCCACTACACCACAGTGCTGCCCCACCCCATCCCTGCATCTTATGATGAGTAGGAAATCATTAATTTTAATCATGTACTGTGCTGAAATGTTAACAACACTGGGTTCCCTAAATAAAAGGAAAAACACACCATTTCTAGGTGTACATCTCAAAGAATTTTCATCAAGTCAACACATTAGTAATTAGCAGCCATATTAGGAAATGGAATATTATAAGAACCCACAAAGCTTCATCCTACCCTTCATAGTTACTGTCTCTTCCCCAAAAAGGGAGGCGTTATCTTCTCTTCGAACTTCATAAGCTAGTTCTGCTTGCTTTTGAACTTTCATAAATGAACTTTTCATTCATAAATGGAATCAAGTGGTACTTGTATATACTCCTTTTTGTCTGGTTTCCTTAACTCAACTTTTTTTTAGATTCATTCTTTTTTTTTTTTTTATTTTTGACAGGCAGAGTGGGCAGTGAGAGAGAGACAGAGAGAAAGGTCTTCCATTGCCGTTGGTTCACCCTCCAATGGCCACCGCAGCTGGCACACTGCGGCCAGCGCACCGCACTGATCCGAAGGCAGGTGCCAGGTGCTTCTCCTGGTCTCCCATGCTGGTGCAGGGCCCAAGCACTTGGGCCATCCTCCACTGCCTTCCCGGGCCACAGCAGAGAGCTGGACTGGAAGAGGAGCAACCGGGACAGAATCCGGCACCCTGACTGGGATTAGAACCCAGTGTGTCGGTGCTGCTAGGTGGAAGATTAGCCTATTGAGCCACGCTGCCGGCCTAGATTCATTCTTATTATTGAGTATAATTATGGTGTGTTTGTTTATTATTGGATAGTGCTCTATTGAGTGAATGTGTAATAATTTACACATTATACATATAATGTGTATTATATATATAATATATGTGTATATATAGTATATATAATGCGCATATATATATATATATATATATCCTAGTAACTCCAGGTTACCCACAGTATAATTGACTAGGTGAACATTTGGATTTTTTCAATTTTAGGTATTTTGACACATATTTAAATCAAGTCATATCTGTTATAAATTTTGATTGTTAATGGTTGTATTACATTCTCTTTGATCCAAAATAATGGCAAATAATATTTTCCCATTAAAGAAAGCTTACTGGCTTATACATTACTCATTTCGAATAAGAGTTTCTCATTTGACAAGTAGATGGAAGGACAAATTCAGAAGTGGAACTTGGGGTTTGTTTTTGGGAGCAGGACGTAGTTTGCATTATTGCTGTGCAGAGCCGTAGTGGGAAATGACCTGGCAATTTAGCAGACATGGTTTGTGGGTGTTGAAGTCCGCCAGAAAAGATTGTGCTTATTTGATGTCCATGATGAGCCCATGGAAGAGTTGCTGAGTACCATTTTTTTAGGAGGATCCATATTGCAGTCGCTGTTTCAGAGGGATGGGGTAGGGACTGAAAGACTGCCCAGCACTTGTTTGTTGTGGGCAGTGCACACGAACAGAACCTGAAGGATCCGCTGAGTGATGCTTCCCTTCATCGTGACTTTGGGCAAGTTGCTTAACCTGGCTCAACTTGGTGTCCTCATAGGAACAGTGAAGTTAGCAATCCTGCTGATGTGAAAATGAGAATTGTTGTGTGTTAGAGAACAGCATGGTGTCCAGAGTTCTGGGCCTCCACAGACCCACACTGTGGGACATGCTGGGCCTGAGGGGAGTGAGGGGTGGGCTAGATATCTAACTTCCTTCGTTAAATCAGACAGAGAATGCCTGTATGTAAGCCAGCATTTCAGGTATTTCTGAGCTTATTTAAAGAACACTGTGTAGTCTAGGTGTGGTGAGTTTCAGAGCAAGCAAAGGTTCTAGAGCCAAAACCTATATTTCACTATCATCCACCTCTGACTGGGAGTATAAATTCAATCAAATCAGATAACTTCTGTGGGCCATGTTTTAATGATACCTACCACATAGGATTGTTTTGAAGATTAAGTTAGTTACTGCACAGAGAAAACACATAGAATAAAAAACAAATGAATTCCTGCCTTTTGCAATAAAATGGATGCAACTGGAAACCATTATATTAAGTGAAATGAGTCAGTCCCCAGAGGACGGATACCATATGTTTTCCCTGATCTGGGGTTAACTAATAGAGTATGTAAAATGTAATGTATAGGAGTGAATAGACGTTCTGAGATTTGAGGATTGTTTATAGTCTTTGTCTCTACCATTGAGGAGCAGTGTTTTTTTCCCCCATATATTTGTTGAACTCTTTACTTAGTGTAGGGTTAGTCTTATGAGTATAAAGTAAACTGAAAACAGATCTTTGTAAAAATCAAGAGTGGTAATAGGAGAGAGAGGAGGAAGAAGGTTGGGAAGATGGGCAGGAGGGACAGGGGCAAGGTGGGAAGAGTCACAGTGTTCCTTAATCTGTATATATGAAATGCATGAAATTTATATACCTTAAACAAAGTTAGGAAAAGAAGAAAAAGAAGAATAATACTTGGCATATGGTTAATACTCAATATTGCCATCACCTTGTCTGTCTTTTCCAAGTAGTGATGAATGGTCTAGCTTTCTTGTTGGTGTACTGCATGACTGGGCATCGCATGGGCTTCTTGAAATCTTTGTTGCATCCTCTATTCTGGTAGCTCCAGCTGGGATCCAGGTTACCAGTGTGATCATCACCCATGAACTGTGTATATTAAATTGACTTACATTTCCTTGTTCCAGTATTTTTTTCCCCAATTCTTATACATTTCTAATATGAGTTCTTTTTTTGGGGGGGGGGGGCAACATCTCTCTTATCAAGGTGACCTCTGCGGTCACTGGAGAGATGAATGAGAGCATGTTTTTCATACTTAATGCCATACTCTATTAACACAACTCAAAGACACAGTGACTTTTTTAAATTTCTGCATTGGGCTGTTTAATCATATCAAAATCTCCAAAATTTACTCCCCATATTTGCTTGTCTTACAATATTTATTCTTTCATTTATTGAATGGGTTGACAGCCTAACTTATTATACTGTGTCAGCTTTGTCACTGATATACTCTTCAAGGAGTGTAGAGTTTCCTGAGATGTTATAAAATGCAAACAGCTTTATAACAAAGTGATAGTTGCTGTAATAGAGATGTGCAAAGAGTATATGATAGCACAGAAGAAGGACAGTGAATTCTCACAGTAGGGAAGAAGGTGAAGCTGTGATAATGGAAATGATGGGGGCAGGGAGGAGATGTAAGGAAATGCAAAGAAGAGAGAGTGTTTGTCCTCAGCTGTATATATGATCTTAGCCATCAATAGGGTGGGAGGAAAGAATCTCTAGGCTGAGGGAACAATTCACAAAGTAGCATGAAACCACATGGGCATTCAGGGACCTATGAGTAGCTGACCCTTGCAGCAGGATGGAGCCTACAGAGGAATTAGTGGGAGTGAACCTGACCAGGTGAGCAAGAATCTCATGACCCTTGCATGTCATAGTAGAGAATTACTACTTAATCCTATGGGTGATGTGCTGACAAGTAAGGATTTTAGATCAGAAAGGGACATGAATAGATAGATTTGCTTTTAAAAAATAGTAGGCTGGTAGCCTGGATAGTGTGATCTGTGATTAGAGGAAGCAAGAGTACAAGGGATCTTCAAAAATGTCATGCAAAATGTGTAATATGAAGAAAAAAATCTGTGCAGGGATTTCAATTTTTTTGCATCAAAATAAACCTATTATTTCATTTCATTTTTTTCCATGAACTTTTTGAAGAACACATGCGAAAGTACTGTGCTAATGTAGAGGATATTAGCATCACACAAGTGAGAAAACCAAATCCTGAACTCATGACTTTGGCACGGTCACAGGATCAGAGAAGAGAGAATTATTAAGCAGGTGCATTCTGAGCTCTGAGGCACTGTGAGTGGTGAGGACTCAGGATCTGAAAACCTGCTGCAGGTGCAGGAGAAGAGAGGGCTGAGACTCAGTCCTAGGGCTGAGTGACCAGGTAGATAATGATAAAGAACTGAACTGGGGAGAGTGAAGGAGGATTACTGTTGCTGTTTGGAAACCTCTATAACCATGGGAAAACCTAATGGAAGTGTGTAGCAGGAAATTGGCTAATGGTTGGGAACTCAGGGAGAGAGCTTTTTGGTTTGTGCTGAGAAGTGGACCTGTGCATTATACATGTGAAGATATTTCATTTTTTGTACAATGCCACATTCTATTTGTTTATTCTTTTTGAAGAAATTTTATTCATATAAAAAGAACAGATTTTTTGCATTCCACACAGTTCCAAGGAGACAACCACACTTCCATCACTCCCCTGCCTCCCCCAATGCCTTCCCTCCTCCCCACTCTTCATCAGTTTTTGCAAAGCAATCATTTTAATCCACTCTATATTCAGAGGCTTAATTAACCCCTAATAACAATATTCAACAAGTAAAAAGTAGGGAGACCACAGTTCCACATGATTATAAACAAGAGCTAAAATAACAATCATATCCCAAAAGGACCATTTAATTCCTATACATATTTTGGTATTCTGTATGAACTGCCACATATGATATTTATCTTGTTGAGACTGGCTTTTCAACTAAGCATAATAGTTTTCAGTTACATCAAATTTGCTTCAGAAGACAGGACTCCATTCTTCTTATGGCTGAGTAGTAATTCATAGTATATAATTTCTACATTTTCTTTATCTAGTCATCAGTTAATGAACATCTGTGTTGATTATACATCTTAGCTGTTGTGAATTGAGCTGCAATAAACATGGGGCTACAAATAACTCTTTCAAATGCGGATTTCATTCCTTTGAGTAAATTCCCAGGGTGGGATGAGTAGGTCTGGGAAGAACATCATTCGTATTTGATAGGGATCATATTGAATCTGTAAATTGCTTTTGGTAGTATGGACATTTTGATAACCAATCTATGAACTTGGGAGTCTTTTTGCACTTTTTGGTGTTGTCTTTTATTTCCTTAATGTTTTGGAATTTTCATTGTGGAGATCTTTCACATCCTGATTCACTGTGATACAATGATCGTGAACAGCCCTTGACTTGACTGTTGAGGAGCAGTGTTTTTTGTTTTTTTGTTTGTTTGTTTCATTTTTTCTTCATGCATTATATTATTTGTTGAACTCTCTACTTAGTGTAGGGTTAATCTTATAAATATACAGTTAACTGAAAATTGATCTTTGTAAAATGTAAGAATGGGAAAGAGAGAGAGAGGAGGAGGAGGAAGAAGGGTGGGAGTATGGGTTGGAGGGAGGTAGGATGGGAAGAATAACTATGTTCCTATATTTGCATATATGAAATGCATGAAGTTGTATTACTTAAATAAAATTTAAAAATTTATTTCAAGGTATTTTTTGTTGCTATTGTGAATGAGGCTGATCTTAGAAGTTCTTTTTCAGACATGGCATTGTTTTTTAACATAAATGCTATCATTTTTTTGTGTGTTGATTCTATATCCTGCTAACTTTACCAAACTCTCTTATTGGTTCCAGTAGTCTCTTAGTGGAGTCTTTTAGTTTCACCCTTTATATGATCATGTCATCTGCAAACAGGGATAATTTGACTTCCTCTTTTCCAATTTGTATTCCTTTGATTTTTTTTTCTTGCCTAATCACTTTGGCTAAAACTTCCAGAACTATATTGAATAACAATGGTTAGTATGGGCATTCTTGTCTGGTTCTAGATCTTAGTGTGGATGCTTCCAATTTCCCCCATTCAGTATGATACTAGCAGTGGGTTTGTCGTATAATGCCTTTATTGTGTTGAGGAATGTCCCTTCTATACCCAGTTTCCTTAGGGTTTTCATCATGAAAGGATGTTGTGTTTCATCAAATGCTTTCTCTGCGTCTATTGAGATAATCAAATGGCTTTCATTCTTCAGTTTGTTAATGTGCTATTTCACATTTATTGACTTGTGTGTGTTTAACCATGCCTGTATACCAGGGATAAATCCCACTTGCTCTGAGTGATTGATCTTTCATGGTGTGTTCTTGGATTCAATTAGCTAGTATTTTGTGGGGATTTTTGCATCTATGTTCATCAGGATATTGGTCTATAGTTCTTTTTCTTTGTCATATCTTTTTCTTGTTTTGGAATTAAGGTGATGCTGTCCTCAAAAAAGGAATTTGGGAGAATTTCCTCCCTTTAAATTGTTTCGAGTAATTTGGGAATTTTTGGAATTAGTGTTTCTTTGGAAGTTTGGTAGAATTCAGCAATGAAGCCATCTGATCCTGGGCTTTTATTTGTTGGGAGGGTTTTTTTTTTTTTTTTTTTGACAAGCAGAGTGGACAGTAAGAGAGGTAGAGACAGAGAGAAAGGTCTTCCTTTACCATTGGTTCACCCTCCAATGGCCGCTGCAGCCAGTGCACTGTGGCTGGCGCACTGCACTGATCCGAAGCCAGGATCCAGGTGCTTCTCCTGGTCTCCCATGCGGGTGCAGGGCCAAAGGATCTGGGTCCTCCACTGCCCTCCTGGGCCACAGCAGAGAGCTGGCCTGGAAGAGGGGCAACCGGGACAGAATCTGGCACCCCAACCAGGAGTAGAACCCTGTGTGCCCTCGCCACAGGTGGAGGATTAGCCTATTGAGCCGCTGCGCTGGCGGGAGGGTTTTTATTACTGATTCAGTCAATCTTTGTCGTGGTTATTGGTCTGTTAATGTTTTCTTTGTCTTGATGACTCAATTTTGGTAGATTGTGTGTGTTCAGAAATTTGTTTCTTCTATATTTTCTGTTTTTGGCATCTAGCTGTACATAGCCATGCCTGATGATTCTTTTTATTTCTGTGGTGTCTATTATTATACCTCCTTTTTTATCTTTGATTTTATTAATTTTGGGCTTCTCTTTACCCCTTTTTTGATTAGGTGGGACAGTGTTGTGTCACTATTGTTTATTTTTTTAAAAAAAGCAGCTCTGCCAGTGCCGCGGCTCAATAGGCTAATCTTCCACCTTGCGTCGCCAGCACACAGGGTTCTAGTCTCGGTCAGGGCGCCGGATTCTGTCCCGGTTGCCCCTCTTCCAGGCCAGCTCTCTGCTGTGACCTGGGAGTGCAGTGGAGGATGGCCCAAGTGCTTGGGCTCTGCACCCCATGGGAGACCAGGAGAAGCACCTGGCTCCTGCCTTCGGATCAGCGCGGTACGCCGGCTGCAGTGTGCCGGCCACGGCAGCCATTGGAGGGTGAATCAACGGCAAAGGAAGACCTTTCTCTCTGTTTCTCTCTCACTGTCCACTCTGCCTGTCAAAAAAAAAAAAAGCAGCTCTTCCTTTCATTGAGTTTTTTATCTTTTTGTTTCAATTTTGTTTATTTCTTCTCTAGGTTTAATTTTTCTTTCCACCTACTAATTTTGGATTTGTTATTGTTTAAATAGGATCATAAGACACATTGATAGAGCATTTATCTGATGCCTTTCCAATTTCTGATGTGAGCACCAATTGCTATAAACTTCCTTCTTAATACTGCTTTTGCTGTATTCCATGTTTTTTATGCTGTGTTGACATCTTCATTTGTTTCGAGGAATTTTTTGATTTCTCTTTTGATTACCTCTATGACTCACTGTTTTCAGGAGCATGTTGTTCAGTCTCCATGTATTTGTATGTGTTCTAGAGATTTCTTCAGTTGTTAATTTTCAGCTTCATTCCATTGTGGTCAGAAAAGATACATGGTATGATTTCAATTTTTTTGGAATTTAAAGCCAAGACTTGCTTTATGGCCTAGCACATGGTCTATCCTAGAGAAAGTCCCATGCACTCATGAAAAGAATGTGTATTCTGCAACTGTAGGATGAAAGGTTCTGTAGTTACCAGTTAGATTCACTTGGCCCATAGTGGTAGATTAACTCTGTTGTTTCTTTGTTGATTTTTTTGTCTTGTTGATGTGACCATTGATGATAATAGGATGTTGAAGTCCCTCATTATTATTGTATTGGAGTATATCTTGCTTTAGATCCATTAACATTTGTTTAAATAGCCTGGTATCCTGGTATTGGATGCATAATATTTATTATGGCCACATCTTCCTGTTGAATCCATCTGTTAATCATTACATAATGCTCTTGTTTCTTTTAATAGTTTTTGTGTTAAAAGTCTATTTTTTATATTAGGATGGCTATACCTACTGTTTTTTTTTCCTTTAGCATGGAATATCTTTTTCCATCCTTTTACTTTTAGTCCATGTGCATTTTTGTTGGTGAGGTTTGTTTGTTGTAGACAGCTTATAGATGGGTCTTATTTTTTAAATCCATTCATCCAGTCTGTATCTTTTAGTGGGAGAAGTTAGGCCATTTATATTCAGGGTTATTACAGATAAGTAATGACTTGTTCCTACCATTTTTCCATAAATATTTCTATTGTTTGCTTTGGATTTCCTGTGTACTTTTACTAGGAGATTTTCTGCCTTCACATTCTTTCATAGTGATGACTGTTGTTTTCTATTTCTTGTGTATCATATCCTTAGGAATCATTTGTAAGGCTGGACAAATTGTGGCAAATTTTTTCAATTTGTTTGTTTTAGAAGGTCTTTATTTTACCTTCATATATAAATGAAAGCATTGCAGGGTACAGTATTCTGGGTTGACAGTTTCTTTCTTTTAGGACTTGGACTATTTCTCTTTATTCTCTCTTATCTGTAAGGTTTCTGATGAGAAATCAACTGTTAGTCTAATTTGGCATCCTCTGAAGGTAATCTGGCATTTCCTGCATGTATATTTTAGC
Source organism: Sylvilagus floridanus (assembly GCA_949820135.1). Lineage (NCBI taxonomy): Eukaryota > Metazoa > Chordata > Mammalia > Lagomorpha > Leporidae > Sylvilagus > Sylvilagus floridanus. Next base: position 17,132,102 of record OX463228.1, on the reverse strand, counting down.
ATATTTATGTTTTACTGTTGAAAGTTGGACTATGATGTGTTGTGGCGAAGATTTTTTTTGATTGTATCTGTTAGGAGTTCTGTGTGCTTCCTGTACTTGGATGTTCCTTTTTTTCTCCAAATTTAGGATGTTTTCTTTTTTTATTTTGCTAAATAAGCCTTCTAATCCATTCTATGTTTCCACACCTTCAGGAGGTCCTAAGATATGTACTCTTGAACACTATTTTCAGTTATGCTAAACTAGCTTGCTTGCTTTCTTTCTTTCTTTCTTTCTTTCTTTCTTTCTTTCTTTCTTTCTTTTGTCTATTTCAAGTATTTCCAAAGATTTGTCTTCAAGGTTGGATATTCTTTCTTCTCTCTCATCAAGTCAGTTCTTGAGGTTTTCCACTCTGTTTTCTGTTTGATATATTGAATTATTCTTTTCTAATATTTCTGTTTTATTTCTCTTCAAAATCTCCTTCTCGGTAAAAATTTTCATCTCTATCATATATGAATTTCTTTCTCTGCTTCTGTTTTCAGAGAAAAGAATTCAGGTGGAAATAACTTTACTTAGTTCTATTTATAAAACAATTTTATTTGTTTGTTTGAAAAGCTGAGGGAGAGGGAAAGAGAGATCTCCTATTTGTCGGTTCACTCCCCGAATGCTTGCAACAGGGTAACAGATGGGGACAAAACCGGGAGCCTGGAATGTGGGTGGCTGGGACCCAAATACTTGAGACATCACCTGCTGCCTCCCAGGGTGTACCATTGCAGGAGGCTGGAATCGGGAGCAGAGAGGCTTGAAACAAGCTCTCCTGGGTGGGTTGCAGGAGTCCCCAGGGGACTCAGCCACTGTGCCAAATGCCTGTTCTTTCTATGCAGTAAACAGAAATCCTACAATTTCTTCAAGAACTTGAGCTAACTAGAAAACAATATCTACAGCACGATTGTTTTCGTTTTTAAATTGAATTCTGAGTTCCTCATGCGTTTCACAGCAGAAGCAAAGCATGTTTATGTTAATGTCCCCAGAGTTTAACTCAAAGCCCAGCATATCAAAGTGCTCGATAAATACTTGTTTTTGTATTTCTTTTTCACTACTACCCAGTTCCATTTGTGAGGCTTTCTTGTTCTCTTTAATCCTCCTACCTTTCAACATCACAGGTCACCAAATTACAGCAGTTAGTCATTTAAGTTTTACTAATCCTACTCTTTTTAACTGCCTTTTCTTCCAACTGTTCAAGTGAGATGAGAATTTATCTTTAGTCTGCAGTGGAAGCCACAGCAGTTGAGGGCTACATTTGCAGTAGAGACCAATCTAAGAAAAGTGAAGTTGAGGCAGAAAGCAAGCTAGCAGGATAATTGTGCAGCCGTTCTACCTCCAAGAGGTCTTTTGTTTCTATTACTTTGTTCTCTCTCTTTAAAATTTTTCTTCTGAAAAATGTTCAAAGTGTGGTACTATCAGGGTCTGGTATCACAAAATCAATGCAGTCTTGACCTTGTTCACCTTGCCATGTCACAACTGGAGTCTTGTTAATGGCGGACACATTCTGCTGCACCAACCAATGTGTCCCTGATGATCAGAACCAAGCTCAGAGTTCAGTTGGACTCCTTGTCCACCCGCTGGGAGTCAGAATTAGCAGTCATGGATTTGATTTGTTTTGGAGGGGATGATCAGATGAGAGTCTTCCTGGATCACCACTCTATCTTTCCTCCTTGCCTATTCTGGGATTTGCCCCAGGAATGCATTTGTCCTCCCTCCTCAGGTGAACTGTCACATGCTTCCAAAAAAGTAACTATGGGACGTTTGTTGACTGAAGAAAAGCCATACTATGCTTTCGTTTGGATAATGCTTTATTTGGCATTTTTTAAAAAGCTTCTCTACATATTATGAATTTTGTTGCTGCTGTTTTCTTTGTTGCTGGAGGGAGATTGGATTTCCTGGGCTATGCACCCATTCTAGGTTCAACTCTGTTTGCCTTTTCCAAGCTCTGCAGATTTAGTGCTTATGCTGATGGTGGCAGGTGGTAGTGGGATCAGCCATGGTATTTTCTCATTCTTCCCATGTGCACAGAAATAGTTTCTATTTGCTTGTCAGTAAGACGCAGCTTCCTTTTCCTGAAGTTTTGCTGTTTGTAGCTATTTTAAAGTAAGAAATAAAAAAGAAAAGTTTCAGAGCAAGGGAAAAATTTTGTAGGGAGGAGAAATAAAAGGCTGGACTCTGTCATTCCCATTTCCGCCCTCTGTGCATGTTGTACTGAGAAGTTTTCTCCTTTGGTTGTTCAGTTTTCCCTCTGTGCCATGTAGGTGTCTGCTTTAACAGACCATTGTTTCATCTAGTCAACCCTAAATAGCCTATCTCTGGATGTGAAAGAATCTCCACTTTTAATAAAATGTTTGTCAGTTCGGCTTTTTCTCTTGCATAAAGTCAGAGCTACGTCATGGGCGTGTTCTTAGTCTACAAATGAGTGACCGCGTTCGTGATGGTGCGTCGTTGTTGGTCTCCCCGGCCTCTTTCTGTTCTGAAAGTGTCGTTTCTTTTCTTTCATCCAGGGCATCAGCAGTCTGTTCAGTTCTTTAAAAGTGGTGCGTCTCTTACGACTGGGCCGTGTGGCTCGGAAGCTGGACCATTACCTAGAATATGGAGCTGCGGTCCTCGTGCTCTTGGTGTGTGTGTTTGGACTGGTTGCCCACTGGCTGGCCTGCATCTGGTACAGCATTGGAGACTATGAGGTCATCGATGAAGTCACCAACACCATCCAGATCGATAGCTGGCTGTACCAGCTGGCCTTGAGCATTGGGACTCCCTATCGGTACAACAGCAGTGCAGGGATATGGGAAGGAGGACCCAGCAAGGACTCCCTGTATGTATCCTCACTCTACTTTACCATGACAAGCCTTACAACCATAGGATTTGGAAACATCGCTCCGACCACGGATGTGGAGAAGATGTTCTCAGTGGCAATGATGATGGTTGGCTGTAAGTATCTCTTCTTTTCCTATTTAAAAAGGGCTGCTCTTGGCGATTTTCCTGGCTCCCATCGCTGATACGATTAAAATGAACTAATGTGTCATCAGAAAGGTGTTTAAGCCATTTCATTTGCAACTGATTTAGTTTAAATTCAGCCTTAGAAAGTAAAAATGCAAATAATAAATTTTACTTTTTAAAATGGATTAACATGTGAAAAACAGTGTGGATAGGGTGATCCAAACTCAGAATGGAAACTCTGCCATTTAATCCTGTTATTCATAGTTGTACCTGGCAGAGCTCTCCCGAAGAATGTCTAGACAGGCAGCGTCTGGCACATTCCATAGGTTTCCTTGGCATTGTATTCAATTAATTCCAAAAAAAAAACATACAGAATCTGATGTGGGATACATGGGTTAGAAAATATTTTTTGAAAGATTTATTTATTTATTTTGAAAGTCAGAGTTACAGAGTGAGAGAGAGACAAGGAGAGTGTGAGAGAGATAGTCTACTGATTCACTCCTCAGATAGCTGCAGTGGCCAGCACTGGGCCAGGCCAAAGCCAGGACCCAGCAGGAGCTTCATCTGAATCTCCCACATGGGTGGTGGGGGCCTAACCTCTTGGGCTGTCGTTTTTTTTTATTTTTTTTATTTTTTATTTATTTATTTTTTTTGACAGGCAGAGTGGACAGTGAGAGAGAGAGACAGAGAGAAAGGTCTTCCTTTGCCGTTGGTTCACCCTCCAATGGCCGCCGCGGTCGGCGCGCTGTGGCTGGCGCACCGCGCTTGTCCGATGGCAGGAGCCAGGAGCCAGGTGCTTTTCCTGGTCTCCCCATGGGGTGCAGAGCCCAAGCACCTGGGCCATCCTCCACTGCACTCCCGGGCCACAGCAGAGGGCTGGCCTGGAAGAGGGGCAACCGGGACAGAATCCGGCGCCCCGACCGGGACTAGAACCCGGTGTGCCGGCGTTGGGCTGTCTTCTGCTCTCCCAGCTGCATTAGCAGGGAGCTGGATCGGAAGTGGAGCAGCTGGGACATGATTCGGTGCCCATATGGAGCACTGGTGTTGCAGGTGGCAGCTATACTTCAGCTCTTACAAAATATTTTAATTAATAACTGAATTCCTGAATAAAACTTGGTCTGCTTGATGTCGGGATACATTTTTATATAGTTTTTTACAGTTAAGACTAGTAAAAGGGTTTATAAATCATCTCTATTACGAACTCTCCAGGTTGACTGTGTGCCTAGTGGAGAGAATGAGAGGATTAGTAAATAGCCCATTTGGCAGTAACAGGTGTTTGGGGTTTAGCGTGCATGTCCGAGTGCCACATGCCTTCATCATGGAAGTAGAGGGTCCCGCACAGGAGTCCAAAACCATGTCCTCTGCACTCACCCTGAGACTGAATGGCCTGGGAAGACCAGAACATTAGAATAACAGTAAGAACATTATTTGGCTTTTTATTTTTTTAAAAAATATTTATTTGAAAAGCAGAGAGAAAGAGAGAGAGAGAGAGAGAGAGAGAGAGAGAGAGAGAGAGAGAGAGAATATGAGAATCTTCCATGCCTGAGTTCACCTTACCTTGGTCTCTGGTGAAGATACCTGCCATGAAAGTAAACACTCTCCTAGTTTTGAGGGAGCCCTGGTGAGCCTATCTTGTCCTTTGTGAATGTAGCTGGGCTGCCACAGCCTTGCATTTGTGTCTAGGCTTGTTGTTATAAGTTCTAAGATAGTGGAGGTATCAACAGTCTTTTCTCCAATTGCTTTGTGGTATCTACTTTCCAAATCTACCTGTGTTGGAAATTTTCCCATAGATTCGGTTGAGTTTTCAAAGCTTCTTAGATTCAGAGTTGGCTGCATTCCTTCTCTGTTCCATGTTTGGGTAATTGTACTCGGTCAACCTGGATGTCTTTCTCTTCTCTTTTTCTTCTCTGTAGTTCTCTTGATTTAAAGATGAAGAGCTGCTTTTAAAGTTGGTCTTTCTTCTTCCCTGAGTTTCTTCTAGTTCCTTTCAACACCTGAGCTGTGCTATTTACATTCTGACATCTTCTTGCCTGTTGACTTTGGTTTCTCTTTTATGCTTCTGAATAAGTCAGGTTTTTATAGTCAGACCATTCCAGGGAGAGACCTTTTAGTGTCCTTCCTAGTCCTTGGGTTCTTGGTAATTTCAAGGCATATTTCATTTGAAACAACCTCAGCATATTAAAGAAATCTATCTAGACTCATGAAGTGCTGTAGTAACTTTGTGCAACTGGAAAATGTATTAGGTACACATACTAGAAATATCAACCAAATGTGTATATTGTAGCTGTTTGTAATCTTCATAACATGTTTTACTCTATACTAACACCAAGGAAAACCAATAACAACAAACCACTCGTGTTATCAGAACCATGTGTGGGGTATCTGCCATAGCAGGGATTTAGTGTTTTGTGTGTTTGTTTTATGTGTGTGTGTGTTGGGGGTGGGCAGTGGAGGAGGGAAGGATTAAAGAAAAGAGTGAGAAAAAAATAGAAATATTTTTGCTTTCAGCTGTGGGATTCAGGTCAGTCTGTGCTAGCTGTGTGGGGTGCACCATTTGTGAAAATGTATATTGGTAAGTTGATGGAGATACCCACTACAGCTACTTTATAAAGAAAAAAAATACTACTTGTAAATAATAGCCTCTTTTCCTGGAGAAAGTCATCTGAAATTTCCATGCTTTCTAGCAAAATGCAGAAGTCTCAGTGGCCGCCATTCTGTCGTGGCCTTTCCTGTCTGATTCAGAGTCTCTTGCCCCCTTAACGCTAAATTGCTTGTGCATTCTGTCTAGGAATTCGGTCTCAAAGTTCTCCCTCTTGATATCAGATGAATCTTGCAGACTATGATGGCTGTGATTCCCCCCTCCCATCTCAGTCGCTTGATTGTGGCCTCCAGATCTCTCCCGAGAGCAGGACCACAGGGTAATTCTTTGTCTGCTACCTGGACATCTCTTCAACTTGAGTCTTTGCTTCCCACACTTGCCCAGTCTGGAGAAGCCTGGTCAGATTCCCACGCGGGAGGCACAGCTTGGTTCTTGCGCACACCTCTGCCCTCCTTGAGTTCTTCACGGCAGCCTTTATGCCTTGGCAGCCTTTATGCCTCACATGACCTCCGCAGCTCTGCGTCAGCCGTTACTTCGCTATCGTAGTAGTGCCCTACCCATTGCTCCGTGTCTGTCCACTCGCGAATGAATCCAGCTGCTTTGCTGACTTTCATAGAATTCACTACCGAAGGACTCTGTGACATGGAATATTATCTCGGTGTAGTTCAACAGCAGTTGTGGAAAATAGCGTGTAATTTTCTTTTTTTTTTTTTTTAGATCAAGATGTGGGTAATCTCTTTGCTAATTTGCTCAGTAAATACTTAATGATGCCTTCTTGGAATATTTTCTAATCCATTTCATTTACATAATCTTATTATTGAGCCCTTAATAATATTCTATTTTCCAAAGATTAGCAGACTGACTAATTTTGCTGCTACTCAGAAAGTACCTTAGTATACTGATGATTTGTTTTGATGGCTATGAAACAAAGGAATATGAATATGGAATTTTTCTAACGTGATTATCCTCTTGTTAATATACTTTTATGAAACCTCTTCTAAGGATTCATCAAGAAAGCAATTATTTAGTTATTTCTTTATTACTAAATTATCACATAAATCATCTTTCACTTGAATCCATTCATATAAAGAACTCCACATTTGCATCTTTTATTACAATTAAAAAGAAACATATAAAATAAAAATGTGAGTTACACATGACTCTTCCATAAATAATTCATATTCAATCATAATTGCTCTCTCTCCAAATATGTGTTTATATTTGTTTTAATACTCTACTTAATACATCATTAAACATGTAGACGGCATATGTTAAAAGGCTTCAGAGGTTGGATTTTGGGTATTCATTTCACTTAAAAGCGTTGTTTGCTCTTTCCGGCTTAGTTTTTATGTTGATGCAGCCTGGCTAGTGTGATCTGTGATGATCAGAAACTGGCATCTGCTGTGATGCCAGGCAAACTGCATCTGAAAAAGTAAGACAAAGCAGAACTAAAAACTATAAATATGAAAATTGCAGAGTTTTAGTTGGTAGACAGGAAATCCAGTCATAATGATGCCAATTTGCAATTTTCAAATAGGATGTAATTGATGATAGCTTAAACAGTCTAAAAACTTGCTGTAATTGACTGGTACGGTTTATAGTGCAGCAGACAAATGGTTTAGCACATTTACAAGGATAGCAGGACCATCTGCCAGTGGGATGTGTGTGAAGGGAAATTTCAATCTCCTTGTGGGTGGTTAAGCACCACAAGGGAGCGTTTAGTTACACACTGGTCATCCAGCGTCCTGCAGGGGAGACCAGTCCACACGGCCTATCCTCAGGTCGATGAGCTCATTGTACATCCTCTGTGGGATTCCGATAGAAGCCACATGGAGATAATGCCTTCCCCCACCCCCCACCGGCTCTTCTCCATAGGAAGAGGAAGTAAATGTAAGATGGTGAGCCCCAGAGATCCGAAGGATACAGAACAAGTTGGGAGTACAGATCTCTGTGACCTTAGAGTCTTTAAATCTATGTGTGTTTCAGTTTTTTTTTTTTTCTCAACTGTGAAATGCAGGAGTTGAAATAAATGGCTTTTTAAGGTTCCATTCAAGGCTAACATTCTTTACTGCTCTAAGTCCAGGAGTGCAGTTATGTCACTGTCCATGGAATGGAGTTTGTTATTGGAGATGAGGTTAATATGGAAAGGAGGTGGTGTTAGAATGATCCCAGGGGTTCTCAAGCCCAGGGCCTTCCTTGTTTTAGGAAGAACAAGGTGTGGATGCTATAGGAAGTGTTCAGTAAAGAGTTGAGAGGAAAACTCGGGAATATTATGCAGAAAAGAGAATATGCTTTTGGAAGGTGCTGTGTTCTAAGTATGGGCTAAGGGAGTGTCCCAACAGTTCATCTGTTGGAGGCTTGGCCCCCTCTGGTGATGGAGTAGGATAGGGGACCTTTAAGAAATGGGGCTGCCAGCACCATGGCTCACTAGGTTAATCCTCAGCCTGTGGCACCGGCATCCCATGTGGGTGCTGGTTCTAGTCCTGGTGCTCCTCTTCCAGTCCAGCTCTCTGCTGTGGCCAGGGAGGGCAGTGGAGGATGGCCCAAGTGCTTGGGCCCCTGCACCTGCGTGGGAGACCAGGAAGAGGCACCTGACTCCTGGCTTTGGATCAGCGCAGCGCCGGCCGCGGCGGCCATTTGGGGAGTGAACCAATGGAAGGAAGACCTTTCTGTCTGTCTCTCTCACTGTCTATAACTCTACCTGTCAAATAATCTTTTTTTAAATAAAGAGAGATGGGGCTTAGAGGGAAGAAATTAGGTCATGGGGAGCATTGTTCTCAGAGGGAATGAATTAGTTCTCATCAGACCCTGGTCATTTTCCCCAAGAGGCTGGTTAAAAATTCACAAGGCTTGCTTCCCCCACCCTCTGGCTTCCTGCCTCACCACGCGTTCCTTTTGTTCCTTCCGCATATGATCCCTGCATTGTGACACCGTCTGCCGTGAGGTGCCATTCCGTTGAACCCTGCTGTACCATGAGATATGTGAGCTTTTCTTTATCCATTCCCCAACCTCAGGGAATTTGTAACAGCCAAGGAAGACACACTAACTAAAAGAGATGGAGTGCTTTATTGTGTAGGAATCAGGTAGGCAGGAAGACTGGAAGGCGCCTGTTTCAGGGTGAAGGGTCTTTGCGCCGTGCCCAGCGGGAACTCAGAAAGGTGCTTGGCCTATGTGGGCATTGGGGAGGCTTTCCTGTGACTTGCTACCCTTCGCAAGCTTTCAGCACCTTCTTCTACAGCTCTTCATAAGTGATGGCAGGTGATTCAGGTAGGATGTTAAGCTGTATGTTAAAATTTCCTCGCTCTTGGTCTTGTGGCACAGGTAGGAAGTGGAGTGTGAACATGCTGATTTGTCATTTCTGGTTTTAGTTTTAGCCAGATGGAGGGATCTTTAAGCCTACTGTTTATTTTGGAAACTGGGTCAAATCTTTGCGTCGGCTTTACCCCAGCTTGTATAAAATACTTCTTTTTTCTTTTCTTTCCTTTAATGAGCTGAGTATCCTATGAGCAAAAATATTTCGTGGAGCCCAAAGTTCTGGGTTATAGACATTTTTTTATGGTTTAGTAGTTCAGGTGTATAGTTCAGGAGCTAGAAACAGACTGTGTGATCTTCACTTTATTCCCTGTTTCTTATTCAAAGTAGAGCTTATATTTTTTGTAGGATGTTCTTTTATATCCATGTTTCTTTTTATGCTGAACCACATTTTCACAAAGCCTCCCAGATTCTGAAAAGGTTGAGCTTTTCCAGAAAACAACAGAGCATTTTTTCAGCGGTCTATTAAGTAGGTGGAACACTTGGCAAGGGTCTTGGTCTCTGGAACGTCCCTGTGTCCTTGCATGGTTCAAAATTATTAAATTCGTTCAGCATTGTGCTGGGTGTCATTGAAAGGGTTTGTATTTGGGAGACAGTTAATATTTCCTGGTTTTTCCTGAGCTTATGATGTGGAGAGAGTATCAGTTGAGAAAATCACTGAACCATCCCTCTCTCTACCCCATGCTCTTCAATCCTGTCCCCATACACGTCTGCATTGCAGAGTCTTTCTCTGCCTCCACCTTTACCTCCTCCCCTCTTTCTGCTGTGAGTTAAGAGCTAAGACTTTGAGCAGGGGAGGAAGTTGGACTTAGAAGGCCGGGCCTGTGCCTTCCTGCGCAGCACTGCATATTTAGTGCAAACATTGTTTTCTATTTTATAGTTACTCTTGAACATACATGGAATGAATGCATGACAAACGTTCACCTAGCTCAGCCTGAGAGAGTGCAGGAAGCTTTCTTGGAGGAAGTGACTCTTGAGCCCGGAGTACAAAACCAAGGAGGTAAAGGAAACAAGACTTAAGTGCTGTTCAGTAAAGTGACCATCTGTGCCTATGAGGGGATCTGAAACATGTCCATGGAAAAAAATGCATACATTTAAAAATTTGTTGCACCGAAATAAAGGTACCTTTAAAAATTACAAAAAGGTATTTATTTATTTGAAAGAGAGAGAGAGAGAGAGAGAGAGAAAGAATTTTCCATCCACTGGCTGATTCATTCTCTAAATGCCATCAACAGTCAAGACTGGGCCAAGCTGAAGCCAGGAGCTGGTAACTCAGTCTGTGTCTTCCACGTGGGTGGCAGGGACTTAAGTTCTTGATCCATCACCTGTTAGCTTCCAGGACACGTACTAGCAGCAAGCTGGAACTGGAAGCAGAGTTGGAACTCAAACGCAGATGCCCTGATGAGGGATGTAGATGTCCAAAATGGTATTTTAACTGCAATGCTAAAAGGCCACCGCTTGTCTTTTAATTTTTCCCATGAACTTTTTGAAGAACTCTTGTTTGAAAAACAAAGGAATGAAATAACTTGGTCTTTTTTTTAATGAACTCCTTGCATTTCACTTTGCCTTGAGTGGAAAGTAGAGGGGGATGAGGATGAGAAGTTTGTGTTATTCTAAAAGTTGTGGGATAAATAAGAAGTATTTGAGTCTTCGTTGTGGAATATGGCTTGGAGAAGATAAAGGCTGTGGGAAAAGATGTGGCTTACGAGGCCATTGCAGTCATCCAGCAAGATGTAACCTGAAATGGAGCTAGATGGAAGTTAATATGGGTTTGGAGTTGACAGACTTTTTTTTAAAATTTTTGTTATTAAATAATCAATTTGTTTGAAAGGTAGAGCAACAGAAAAAGAGGGGGAGACAGAAGAGTTATCTTTCATATACTGGTTCACTCCCCAAATGGCTGCAGCAGGTGGGTCTGGGCCAGGCTGATGCCAAGAGCCTGGTAGGAAATGGAGTGTGAACATGCTGATTTGTCATTTCTGGTTTTAGTTTTAGCCAGATGGAGCGATCTGTGTCTACCACATGGATAACAGGGGCCCAAGGACTTGAGCCACTTTCCACTGCCTTCCCAGGCGCATTAGCAGGAAGCTGGATCAGAAGCTGAGCAGCTGAGAGTAGAACTGGTGCTCCAGTTTAGGAAGCCAGTGTCACCCACGCTATCACAATGACACCCACAGTAAATCCTTACTCCCGTCCCCACTGGAAAGGACCAGTAGTAACTGTTTCAGGCTTCATGAGTCCCAGGTTTCCGGGTACCTACTTCTGCTGCTGGAGTGCTAAGGCAGCCATAGACAATATATATGCAGGGACTTCAAAAGCACAAGGAAAATGGCTTTACAAATAAGTTCATTTTAGTGCAAAAAATACTGAGATTGTAGGCAAGAGGACTCTTTAAAAAAGTTTGTGAATATTGTATGTTATAAAAAAAGCCACATGGATGGAGCCAGTGATGTGGTATAGTGGAGAAAGCCACCGCCTGTGATGCTGGCATCCCATATGGGCGCTGGTTCAAGTCCCAGCTGCTCCACTTCTGATTCTGCTCCCTGCTAATGTGCATGGAGTGGCAATGGAAGATGGCCCAGGCGCTTGGGCCCTTGCACCCACATGGGAGACCCACAAAAAACTCCTGGCTCTTGGCTTCGGCCTGGCTCAACCTCAGCAGTCGGGACCATTTGGGGAGTCAATCAATGGATAGAAGACCTCTCTCTCTCTCTTTCTGTCTCCTTCCCCTCCACCCCCATCCCTCCACAATAACTCTGTGTTTCAAATAGATAAAAGCAATCTTTTTAAAAAAAGGAAATAAAAGAAACATTTGGAGGTTTCAAAAAATTTTTGCACCAAAATAAACAACTTTTAGTTCAGTTTTCCATGAACTTTTTGAAGTGCCTTGGTAAATTAGCATGCCTGATATCCCTATTAAACATTAGAGATCTTATTTATGTATTTAGCAAGCAGAGTTAGAGAGAGAGAGAGAGAGAGAGAAAGAGAGAGAGAGAGGGAGAGGGGGAGAGAGAGAGAGAGAGAGAGGTTTCCATACCTGGTTTACTCTCTAAATGCCCACAGCAACCAGAGCTGGACCAAGCTGAGTCAAGATTCTAGAACTCCATCTGGGTATCTCAGGTGGGTGGCAGTGATGCAAGTACTCGAGCCATCATCTGCTACCTCCAAAGGAGCTCATTAGCAGGAAGCTGGATCCTAGGTCGAGCCAGGTCTTGAACCAGGCATTCCATTATGGGACGTGGGCATCCCAAGTGACTTCCACCGTGCCAAAAGCCTGTCTGAGTGAAGCTCTTTTTTAAAACGGGAAAGAAGGAGCAGGTGTTACTGAAGGAAGTGGGTAGTTTTCTGTTCCCCCCCAAGCAGGTCGTTCATTCAGTGGGAGACGTTGGTCTGAGATCCAGAGTTGCGAGGCATGGGGAGGTCTCTTTGGGAATCTCAGTGCATAGAGAGGAACCAAAGTGGAGGCACGGGAAGAGTGAAGCTGGCCAAGGTGCACACTTTTGGAAGCAGAGCCACAGAGGGACTAGGAGAACTCAGCAGGGAGGCGTGGTTCCGGAAAGGGAGGCGTGGCTCCGGAAAGGGAGTCTGTTGCCAACAACAGGTGAGAGGACTTCAAGGAAGAAGGGGGAACCACAAGATAATTTGGACAGCAAGTTCCAAGACATTTGCTGTCATTTGGTGGTCACTGGTGACTGGTATGGGTAGTTCTATTGAGCAGCTGAGGGGGAGGGAGTCACATAGGGAATTCCTGGGACCGAAACCAATTTTTTTCTCTATGAAGGAAAATAATTTTGTTACTTATTAACCTAGTGGAGGTAGATTATGCTATTATATTTGGTAATTACTACTAGCTTTTTTTTTTCTGAATCAACTTTCAGGTTCAACAGAATATGTTTAAATGTGATTATTGGGCACATAAACCTTACATAAAGTTCTTCTTTTGCATTATAAAATAGACATTAAGATTGACTTGAAGAGAAGTTCTTATGAAATTTCACTGGCCAGGACTGTTGCTATGGAACAGTGGGTTAAGCCACTGCCTGCAGTGCCAACATCCTATGTGAGCACTGGTTCAAGTCTAGGCTGCTTCGCTTCCCATCCAGTTCCTTGCTAATGTGCCTGGGAAAATGTCAGAGGATGGTACAAATTCTTGGCCCCTGCACCAATGTGGGAGACCTGGAAGAAGCTCCTGGCTCTTGGCTTTGGCCTGGCCCAGTCCCAGTCTTTGTAGCCATTTGTGGAGTGACTCAGCAGATGGAAGGTCTCTCTCTCTCTCTCTCTCTCTCTCTCTGTGTGTGTGTGTGTGTGTGTGTGTGTGTGTCTCCCTCTGTCTCTCTGCCTTTCAAATAAATAACTAAATCTAAAAAAAAAACTCACTGGTCAAGAAGAGATATTTTAGTCATAGGAGAATTTTCTTTACTGATGACTAAGATTGTTGGTTGATCTCACAAATTTAGTTTTGATTCCTAACAAAATGTGCAGTGCCCAGACAAGAGTGCTACCTCACAGGTGAGGCTGGTTTCTGCTAGAAGAGAAACAGAGGGGACTTGCGTGATTAGTACAGTTTTATGCCGTTCTGGGCATGATGTGTCTCCAGCAAAACTCATTGTGAAATTTTGTTGCCACATAGTACTGGGAGCTGGGGATTTTAAGATGAATTGTCTCTTTTTGGAGGAGACTTTGTTCTCATGGGAGTGGGTTAATTCTCAGGAGAGCAGGCTGTCATACTGCAGTTCAGCTCCTCCGTCTGTCCTGTCTTCTGCATGCACCTGCTTGTCACTCTCAAATGTACTTCTTAGATAATGGTGTCTGCTGTGTCTTAATGCAGCAGGAGGCACTCCCCAGATGAAACGACACAACCTTGAACTTCCCTGCCTCTGGAACCAGGAGATGCATAAACCACCTTTCTTTATAAACTGCCTAGTCTGAATCATCTTGCCACAGCTCCGGAAAACTGACTGAGCCTTGTGGTATTAAGGGTCATGGACATCATTTTATTTTTTTCTCAAAAGGAAATCTTGAGAAATTTTTCACAGATTTAAAATACATAAGTGAATATATTTATCACTTGCTAAAATGCATGTTATACTAAAAGGCCTTTATAAGCATGAATTTTTGGTGTGTTTAGAGAAGGGGTTTTCTTTGGTACAATTTCTAAGCCAGTCCCTAAGTGATTGTTTCTTGTTTTTTTATTTTAAGATTTATTTTATGTATTTGAAAGACAGAGTTACAGAGAGAGAGAGAGAGAGAGAGAGAGAGAGAGAGAGAGAGGTCTTCCATCTGCTGGTTCATTCCCAAATGGCCACAACAGCTGGAGCTATGCCAATCCGAAGGCAGGAGCCAGGAGCTTATTCAGTCTCCCACGTGGGTGCAAGGGGCTTGGGCCATCCTCTGCTGCTTTCCAAGATTCATTAACAGGGAGCTGGATTGGAAGTAGAGCAGCCAGAACTTGAACCAGTGTCCATATGGGATGTCGGCGTTACAGGCCAGGGCTTTAACACACTACACCACAATGCTGGCCCCAAGTGATTGCTTCTTACCTACTTATTTAACATTTATAAATTGTGCTGAGACGGTGTCTCTAGGAAGTCAGGTGCCAGGCACACAGTGCCGGCTTTGGGTTGTGTTATATGTAAGATCTCTTTGGGATGAGAACTATATCCAAGATGATGCTGAGGAAATACTGAAAACTTTAAAAATTCTCTTTGAAGCTAGTTATAGCTACCCTTTTAGGAGCTAGTTCTATAGCTACCTTTTTAGATCCTATCTTCTTTCAAGTTAAAATTATTTTTAACAACCCTGAAACGTCTCGATCTGCAAAGATCTAATTTAGGAGGCTCCCTGATTTAAAATAAGTGCAAGGCAAGGATGCTTAAGTTCATGTGTCTGTTTGAGCATTGCCAAAGAAGACAGGTCTAGGACGGCCTCCCTGCTGAGACTTTATTACCGGAATCATAGATGTTGGGATCTTTTCTTACACTGGGCTGCTGGTGAGCTTGTCTATCAGTTTCTTGAGAAAAGACCACAAAGGACTTGACCGTAGTGTGTTCCCCAACTTCCTTCCTTCCAGATGAGGAATAGTAACTCTTTGCTCCTATCCGTACTCTGATACCCTAAGTTCTTTCACCCCCTGGCCTTTTGCTGCATCAGGCCTTCAAAAATATCCCCATGGTTGCCAAACCATAGCTGGAACCAAGGACACAGCCCTGAGCATAGGAGCCACTGACGTGCAGGGCTCAGCATCCCATTTAGCTGCTGTCCCTCTCACAGCTCTTCCTGTGGGGTTATAGGTTTCCTCTGTGTGCCTCTCCCATGGCTGTGACCACCTTCCCTCGGTTCAGCTAATGACCTTTCTTCTGCTTCTTTCAAAAAGAGGATAACAGGGCGGGATGTGTTCGTCTGCTCTCACAAAGGAGGGGCGGAGAAGGCACTGAGGCAGCCCCGGCCTCACGGGCGCAGTGAAGTGGCTTTGATTCTGAGTCCGGGGGGAGACTCGGGCCAGACACTGGCATGGTTTGTTCTGTGCCGTCTAGAAAGATCCATAAGGCTGCTGTGTGGAAAACAGACTGTCAGAGGTCGAGGCTGGAAGAAAGCAGCCAGGTTCATAAGCAAGGTGCGAGAAGTGGTGGTACTTAGAGTTCTCTTGGTCTTAGGACCAACAAAAACAGGAGGGCAAGAGAGGAAAAAGTCCAGGTTTATTTAAGGGTTTTGGTACGAGCTGCCGCTGTGCTAAGTTGAGGATGGCCATTTGTCAAGTGGACAGTTTATGAGTCCTGTGGACTGGTCCGGGGTACAGAGATTTGCCTTGGAGCCTTAACGATTTTCTTCCCTCCATCTGTTTGCCCTTGTTTGTGTTGTTCACTTCTCCTTCTCCTGCTTCTTTCTCATCAGCCCATACACAGACCCCCACCTCTTCAGGCCTGACACCGTACATCGGTGAATAAAACACTGGCCCGAACCTTGCATCCCCTTTCTACCTTCTCAGCTATCGGTTCTGCCCCCTTTGCGCTTCCTAGGTGTGTGTCTGCACCGCTTTTCTCCGCTCACTGCCCGCTGGACATGTGCTTCTGCCCCCGTGCTGCCTCCTCAGCTGCATTTGCTGGATTTCACAGAAGATGGTTTTTCGTCTGCGTGGAGACAGCTTCCTTTGCTTCCCGGATGTTTGTCTCTTGCTCTCTCTCCTCTGTTTGCTTTGCTGGTTCATGTTACTCCTTCTCTTCAGTACTGAAAACTCTGATCTTGTGAGCAAATTGTTGGAAGATCACGGGCAGTACTCCTGATAGAGGAGCAGTGTTTCCCACAAGGAGTGCTTTGGTGGGGACCAGCCAGCTCCCACACACCTCCACACCTCCTCCCGGAGTCTCACTGTGACAGATCCTGCTTTGTGTGTGTTTGGCTCCAGGGGCCTCTCCAAAGGCTGTTAAGTCCGACACCCTGTTAGTGTAGTAGCATAGATCAAGCTTTAAACTGGCTCACTGTGTGAAAAGTGAACCCACCTACCCACCGACCCACCAGAACACAGACTCAGAAACACGAAGGAAGCAAAAACAGGTGTTTATACCTCCTCCCTCCCTAGTGTGGAGAGCGGTGACCAGCTGGTGAAGCAGGCCGGGAACTCAGACATTCAGCTCCTGCCAAGCAAAGACCCCTGTCCCCTGATTCCCATGGATGGAGCCACATGGGAGGTACAAGGTGGAACCAGACAGCGGCGACAGAGCAGTTGGGTAATAAAGGAATGCGTACCCAGACCAGCTGCTGGGCAGATAGGAGAAAGGGTGTGGGGATTGGCTGGGGTTAGGAGAGGGGGCAGCACAGGGAGGGGACTTGTGGTGAGAGTGATACCTGGAGGGGCGCTTTTGACAATGGTTGGTGCAGGCTGATGGCAGGAACTGGTGTGAACAGAGGTCCTGTGGTTACTGAAGACAGATGTAGTTGGGGGCATCAGTTACCAAAAAAGGGCAGTTAACCTGCTTTGGGGTTTCCCCCTGCTCCCTGCACGCCTGGAACCTCCTTTGTAGAGGGGCACCAGGCCCTGGCATCATGGCTGTACTATGGCTAGGCTAAATTCTTAGGAAAACACACCACTGAGCCACTTCTGATGAGCATCACAGCAGAGAAGGGGCTGCTGGTGTTGCAGAGTGAGAGGCAACGTGAGAAGCCTGGTGCACAGCTTGGCATGACAGTGGCAACCAGAAGAGACCCTTCAGGAAGGGCTCTGGGTTCTTTCACAGCTCTGTGATGGGGAAACTGAGGGAGAGGGGGAGGAAGAGGGGGAAAGGGAGGGGGTCTTTCATCCGATGGCTCACTCCCCAATTGGCTGCAATGGCTTTAGCTGTGCCAATCTGAAGCCGGGAGCCAGGAGCCTCTTCCGGGTCTCCCATGCAGGTGCAGGGGTCCAAGGACTTGGGCCATCTTCTACTGCTTTCCCAGGCCATAGTTGAGAGCTGGATCGGAAGAGGAGCAACGGGGACCAGAACTGGTGCCCATATAAGATGCCGGAGCTTCAGGCCAGGGCATTTACCTGCTGCGCCACAGTGCCGGGCCCCCATTATTTAATTCTTCATCGTTTATGTGTACCTCTTCACCTCAAATCAGAGCCCCGACAGAAGTGAGCTTCTCTGGGTCAAGTGTGCATCCCTGCTGTAGCAGGAGCAGAGTAGGTGCTCAATAAATTCTTTGGGCGCAATGGACAGTTTGTGATTCTCTGTATTTGAAATGCTGTGACTTCAGAGCAAAGCAAAATGACACCAGTTCTCCCGACTGGGGCTCTTCAGAGTCGGTTTGTATTTTTACACACCAGACCTTAGATGTGTGAACATGTCTAGAGCAGCGCTAACTTGGTGGCACACTGCCTGCTTGGACAGCTTCCCCAGTGCCCTTGACTGCTGGATCTGACCTAAGGTGGCCCCGACCTCTCCATTTGCACATCCCAGACTTGTGAATGGGAAGGAAGCAGGATACACCCCATTGCTTTGGGATTGCCCCTCAAGCTGTGCTAAGTTCTTATTTTCACCTCATGCAGTTTCTCCTGTTCTGCCCACCTGTGTCTCACTGCCCCTCCCCCGATGTGTTCTGGGAAAAGGGCTATGATTTTAACAGTAAAAACAAAATAGCAGAACAACAACAACAACAAAAGGCCATTTGCCGTCTCCAGGGCCTGGCAGTTGCAAAAGAAATCTATGCTTCAATTGAGATGACTGTTTTGGCTGTGCGCTTTAAAGAAGACCGATTTGAGACTCAAAGCTAAGCTGCTTCCTTTGTTCTCGGCTGTATCCACACTCCTCTTAGAAAAATGCCCGCTCTGATTTCTGTGGGAGGAGAGCAGAGGGGCCGTGCTAGAGAACCAGGGGGTAGAGGGACTGGAATAAATGAATTTGTCATTGTCCAGTGTTCTTGAGTCACTGGTCAGAGAGAAGGTTCACCTGGAAATGTAGATGGCGTGGAGACAGCTGTCGACCGCAGGTGGGCTAGGTGAGTTTGGAGGTCAGGACTGTCTCCATTTAAATCAAAAGCACAAATACCCTTTCTGTTGCTGTCCCTGTTTGCTAAAGAAATACGTCTTTTAGTGAAATTTGTGTCTCGAAAAAAGGATGTGCTGAGATTTCAATGGCCTCTGTGGGTCTATGACTCTAACGCCAATCTAGTCATTGGAGAGAAGTTTCCAGAGGGAGAAAACGTGACTGTCATGGGGTTTGGTAGCTGTGACAATATGAGAACATAACGCTTAGATTAATGTGAAGGGACCAAGGACCCATAAAGGAAAAGAAGGAAATCCCAAAATTTTCCAAACCTCTGAGTTTTCTGCCTTCTTTTCCATTTAATATCATGGTACTCCATATTATCAGCCTGTTTTTTTTTTAAATTTAATTTTTCAGATCAAAGCAATATTTGCACATAATTTAAACAACTGAGTAATGCTGTAAGGTTTATTTTGAAAAAGGGAAATGCTATTCTCCTTACTTTTTCCCACTTTCCAGAGATTGCTTTCAAATCATTTTTAACTGTTTGCTGTATTTATTGTTACCATAATTATTGAGGAGAACCTTCAGTTTTAGTAGCCTACTGACTTCCAACTTTGGAAGATGAAATTACAGTTTTCTTTCCTGTCCCCTGTCCCTTAACTACTGTATAAGACCCCTCTCCCCGACCAGGACTACGTGTGTGTGTATACACACATATCTGTTACACACAGTCACTTCTTTCTTTCTTGCCTTTTGTAAAATTTAAATTTTAGCTCCCACATACAAGGAAGAACATGGAATATTTGTGTATCTGTGTCCAGCTTATTTTACACAACATGAAGTCCTCCAATTGCAACCATTTTGATGCAAATGATAAAATTTCATTCTTGTTATGGGTGCATTTGATTTTATTGTGTGTATATATACACAGTCATATATATATATATGTGTGTGTGTGTGTGTGTGTGTGTGTGTGTGTGTGTAAAATTTGTCCATTCATCTGATGATGGATACATTGGTTGATTCTACATTTTGGCTGTTGTAAACAGTACTGCTGTAAATACAGTAGTGCAGGTATCTCTCTGAAACAGTATATTCGGGGTATATACCTAGTAGTGGAATTGCTGGGTCAAATGGCACGTCCATTTCTAGTTTTTAGAGAAATCTCCATGCTGTAGTCCACAGTGGCTGTGTTAATTTACATTCCCATCAGCAGTGTCTGTTTTCCTTTTGCCACATCGTCTCCAGCGTTTGTTATTCCCTGTCTCATATATATATGTGTGTGTGTGTGTGTGTGTGTGTGTGTGTATATATTTAAGAAACACAGACATCATACATTTCATATTACAGATTTAGGAACACAGTGATTCTTCCCTCCCTTACACCTGTACTCCCACCCCGCTTCCTCGTCCCTCTCCTATTCCCATTCTTATTTTTCATAAAAATCTATTTTCAGTTAACATTGTATTCTTAAAATTAACCCTGCACTAAGTAAAGAGTTCAACAAATAGTATGAAAAAAAAGCCACTGTTCCTTAACAGTTGAGTCAAGGACTGCTCAAAATCATGGCATTTCACTTCTCTAGATTACCTTTTAGGTGCTCTGTTAGTTACTACGGATCAGGGAGAACAAATGTTATATTGGTCTTTTGGGGACTGGCTTACTTCACTAAGGATAATGGTGCCCATTTTTTTTTTTTTTTGACAGGCAGAGTTAGACAGTGAGAGAGACAGAGAGAGAAAGATCTTTCTTCTGTTGTTTCACTCCCCCAACGGCTGCCATGGCTGGCACTGTACCAATCTGAAGCCAGGAGCCGGTGCTTCCTCCTGGTCTCCCAAGTGGTTGCAGGGACCCAAGCACTTGGGCCATCCTCCACTGCCCTCCCAGGCCACAGCAGAGAGCTGGACTGGAAGAGGAGCAACCGGGACTAGAACCCGTGGTGCCAGAACTGCAGGAGGATGATTAGCCAAGTGAGCCATGGCGCTGGCCAGTGGTGCCCATTTGAATCCATTTTGTTGCAAATGACAGGAATTTATTTTTTTAAACCACTGTGTAGAATTTTATGGAGTATATGTAATTCATTTGATGGGCTGATTTCATATCTTAACTATTGTGAATTGAGCTGCAATAAAGATGGGGGTACAGATCACTCTTTCGCATGCTGATTTCATTTCTTTGGATACATTCCCACGTGTGGGATGGCTGGGTCGTATGGTAGATCTCCATTGAGATTTCTCCATGCTGTCTTCCACAGTGTCTGCACTAGTGTTCCTTACCACCAGCAGTGGATTAGGGTACCTTTTCCTCTACATCCTTGCCAGCATTTGTTGTTTGTTGATTCCGTATGAAAGGCATTCTAACTAACTGGGATTTGTCTTTTGGATGATATCTATATTGATGGGGTAAAATGATATCTCATCATGATTGTGATTTTCATTTCCCTGATGCCAGTGATGTTTGGCATTTTTTCATATTTTTTTGCCATTTATATTTCTTTTTTTGAAAGCTGTCTGTTCTTTGCCCATTTCCTAACTGGATTGGTTATTTTTTGTCTGGAGTTTTTTGAAGTGCTGATTTACTCGGGATATTAATCCTTTGTTGGATAGGTAGCCTGCAAATAACTTTCCCATTCTGTTGGTTCTCTTTATTCTTTCCTCTGCTGAGCAGAAGCTTCTGAGTTTGATACAATCCCATTTTTCTAGTTTTGCTTTTGTTTCCTGTGCCTTGGGGATCTCACCCAAGAAGTCATTACCTACACCAGTGTCTTAAAGTGTTTCTCCTACATTTTCTTCCAGCAACTTTATAGTCTCATGTCTTAAATGTAGGTCTTTGAAACATCTTGAGTTGATTTTTGTATATGGTGAGAGGTAGTGATCTAATTCTGGTACATATATACATTCAGTTTTGCCAGAACCATTTATGGAGGAGATAATGCTTTTTCTAGTTAACGTTCTGGGCACTTTTGTCAAAAATCGCTTGGCTCTATGTACCTGGATCAATTCCTGTGCTCTTTATTCTGTTTCCACTGATGTGCGTCTTGGCGTTTATACTGGTGCCATGCTGTTTCAATTACTTAGGTTTGTAGTCTGCTTTGAAATCAAGTATTGTGATGCTCCAGCTTGATTTTTTTTGCTCAGGATTATTGGGCTATTCTGGGTCTTTTCCATAAGGGTGATTCCATGTAAATTTTAGGATTGATTTTTTTTTTCTCATTCTGTAAAGAACATAGTTGGTATTTTGATAGGGATTGCATTGACTCTACAGATTGCTTTAAATAGTATAGACATTTTAATGATAATAATTCTTCAAATCCATGAGCAAGGAATATCCTTTTGTGTGTGTGTTCTTCATGATTTCTTTCATCAATGTTTTATAAATTTCATTGTAGAGGTCTTTCACTGCTTTGATTAAAGTCATTCCGAAGTGTTTGACTTTTTATGGTTCTAGTGAATTGAACTTGTTTTATGATTTATCCTTCATATAGATTTATATGATTTATCCTTGCATATAGAAAAACTAGCTTTTTTTGTATGTTGATATTTTTAACTTGCAACTTGACTGCATTGGTTTATCATTTCTAACAGTGTTTTGGTTTTTATGTGAACAACATCATGTCATTTGCAAATGTGGATATGTTGATTTCTTCTTTCCAATTTTGAAGTTCTTTATTTTCTTTGTTTATCCTCTCCAATTGCTCTTGCTAATATTGCCAATACGACCTTGAATAAGAGTAGTGAGCAAGGACATCCTTGTCTGTTCCAGACACTAGGGGAAATGCTTTCAGCCTTCCCCTCTTGAGTATAATATTGGTCATTGGTTTATCATTTATAGTCTTTATAATTTTGTTTCTGCTATCCCTCATTCTATTTTTTTTTTAATTTTGTTGAGAATTTTTGCATCTGTATTCCTGAAGGACGTAGGTCCCTAGTTTTCTTTTTGTGTTGCCCCTTTGTTTGGTTTTGGTATCAGTGTGATGCAGGCTTTGTAAAAAGAATTTGGCAGTGTTCCATCCTACTCAATATGTTGGAATAATTTGAAAAGTATTGGGGTTAGGTCCTCTTTAAGTGTTTTGTAGAATTTAGTAGTAAAGTCATCGGGTCCTGTACTGTTTCTTAATGGAAGACTTTTATACTGTTTCAATCTTGTTGATTGTTGTGGGTCCGTTTAGATTTTCCATATCTTTTTGGTTTAAGGCTATATGTATCCAGGAATTTATCCATTTCTTCAAGGTTTGCCAGTTTGTTAGCATGTGGTTGTTCATAGTAGTTCCTTATGATCTTTTATATTTCAGTAGTGTCAGTTGCAGTGTCTCCTTTTAGATATCTAATTTTACTTATTTGAATTTTGGTTTTCTCTTTTTGTTTTTGTTTGTCTAAGGATTTGTCTGTTTTGTTTGTCTTCTCAAAAAACATCTTTTTTGTTTCCTTGATCATTTGTAATGTTTTTAATTTTCAATTTCATTTATTTTTGCTCTGATCCTTTTTGTTTCTTACTTCTTGCTAATTTTGAGTTTGTTTTATTCTTATTTTTCTAAGTCATCCACATGTGTATTGTTAGATAACTTATCTGAGACCTTTCTGTTTTTTAAAATCTGGACAATTAATGCTATAAACTTCTCTCATTATATTGCTTTTGCTATATTTTAAAGATTTTGTTTTAATACATTTTCATTTTCATTTAATCCAAGAAATTTTTTAGTAGCATGTTGTTTAATTTTCTTGTATTTGTACATGCTCTGTTATTCTTCTTCTAGTTTTATTCTTTTGTTGTCTGAGAAAATACATGGTTTGAGTCCATTCTTTTAAAATTTACCAAGGTTTGATTTGTGGCCTGATGTATGGTCTATCCTAGAGAGTGCTCTATGTACTGATGAGGATAATAGCTGCTGAATGAAATGTTCTGTAAATGTCAGTTAGGTCAGTTTTCTCAATAGTGTGGTTCAGCTCCGATGTATCTTTTGCAATTTTCTCTCTGGATGATCTGTCCATTCATGACCACAGGGTGTTAAAGTGCTCCACCATTATTGTGTTAGTCTCTATATTTCTCTCTAGGTATAATAATATTTGCCATATATATCTGTGTAGTCTTGTGTTGGGTGCATTTGTATTTATGATTGTTATATCTTCTTGCTGAATTGGTCCTTTTATCAACATTAATGTCCTTCTTTATCTATTTTTACAGTTTTGATTTAAAGTCTGTTTTATCTGATATGAATGCGGTTACTCCTGCCTATCTCTGGTCCGTTTGCCTGATATATCCTTTTTCCAGGCCTTCATTTTCAGTATATGTATATCTTTATTTGTGGACTGAGTTATCTGTAGGCAGCGCGTATAGTTAGTCTTGTTTTTTTTATCATTCATTCACATTCAATGTTAATATTGTTAGATAAGAACTAGCACCTGCTGCTTTGTTGATTGTTTACTCATTGTATCGGCTCTGTTAGTGAACTTGGTTGTGTCATGAGTTGTCATGATGTTTAATTCTAATATAGGGCTCTTTGTAGAATATCTTGTAAAGCTGGCCTGGTGGTGATGAATTCACTATTTTCACTTATTTGTGAAATATGAAGCAATGTCTTTTAAAATAACCTCCAAAGAAAGGAAGCAATGTTTTGAGATTATGTATGTGTGGAAATGTCTTCCCTTTATCCTTACACTCAATTGGTAGTTTGCCTGCATAGAACTTGAAGGCTAGAATTGATTATGAAAGAATTTTGAAGCATTCTTGTTTTATCTTTGAGTTTTTAATGGAACTATTCAGAAGACAGATTCTATTTGAGTATTGATTCTTTTAACAATATACACATTTTTCACTGCTGAGATGTTTTCTTTTTTCCAGATTTATTAATTTATTTGAAAGGCAGAGTTACAGAGAGAGAGAACTTACAGGCAGTGCTTCATTCCCCCGTTGGCTGCAGTGGACAGGCTGGGTCAGGCCAAAGCCAGGAGCCTGGAACTTCATCCAGGTCTTCCTCATGCAGAATCTCTTGGATTGATTTTCCCGTGTTCTTATTTCTTTCCTACAGTTTTCTATGATTTCATCTTTTTCACTTGAGTCTGCACATTTTTCTATTGTTTTTCTTTAATGGCTTTATGGTTTAAAAAATCCATCTACTATAATTTTATGTGATTCTAGGAGTTAAAGAGATATATGTATCTGATGATACTTCAAAGGGGTTTTTAAGAAAATGAAATGAAAAGTTAAGTTTACTTTCACGCAAAGTATTTTGCAGTTCATGTGTAGCTTTTGTATACTATGCATTTCTATGAATTTTTGAAGGCTCCTCCCCCTAACATATGGTCTATCTTCCATATTCCAGCTGAGTCACTTTTTTCTTTGCATAGTGTGTGAGTTCAACTGATTCTACCTTTTGTGTCATTTGTTTCTTTATCTAGAGTCCTGAAACTCCTGATGGAAAAGTCCCATTGTTATTTACCATGTCTCAAACTACTTGTCCTAGGAAGTAAGCCCCTTGCTAAATCCATCAAAGGTCATTGCTATACTGTCTGCATAACCTCTAAGTCTACTCTAGTATCTGCTTGAATTCTCAGCTAGTCTGTGTGACTTGTGCTCTTTGAAAGTGTTCTGATGTCATAAAGCCTCTGCTCATTCTCTGTATTCATGAAATCCAGGCTTTTTGATCCTATTTTATTCCTAATCCCATCTCCAGTAGAAAATCTTCCCCCAGTCCCTTTAAAAAAAGATTTATTTCTTTCATTTGAAAGACAGTTACAGATCGGGGTGGGGGGCAGAGATAAAGAGGTCTCCCATCTGCTGGTTCACTTCCCAAATGGCTGCAAAGGCTAAGGTTGGTCCAGGTCAGAGCCAGGACCCAGGAGCTCTATCCAGGTTTCCCAGGTGGGTGTAGGAGTCCATACACTTGGGCCATCTTTCACTGCTTTCCCAGGTGCATTAGCAGGGAGCCGGATCAGAAATGGAGCAAATAGGACTAAAACCTGTGCTTTTATTGGATGCTGGTATTGTAAGCAGTGGCTTAACCCATTATTCTGCAATTCCAGCCCATGCATTTACCCATTTTTTTCATTTGTTCAACAAATATTTACTGAGTAACATCTATGAACCAGGCAATGTTTATGTCTTGGGTCATATTAGTGACAACAGATTAAAAATAATTTTACATGTGTGCGTGTATTTATATATTGCATATAGATATGCATTGACTTTGTAGAGCTTACATTATAGTCTAATTTTTTACCAGAAACCTTTATTTAATGTATACAATTTCATGCATTTCATAAATACAACTTAGGAACATAGTGATTCTGCCCATCCTCTCCTTCCTCCTACCCACACTCCCACCCTTCTTGTTCCCCCTTTCTTATTCCCATCCTTGTTTTTTACAAAGATCTATTTTCAGTTAATTTTATACACATACGATCAACCCTACAATAAGTAAAGAGTTCAACAAATAGTATGAAAAAAGGAAAAAAAAAACTTCTTTAACATTTGAGACAAGGACTGTTCAAAGTCATTGCATCTCAAAGCATCAATTTCACTTCTACAGATTACCTTTTAGTTATTCTATTAGTTACCACATATCAGGGAGAACATATGGTATTCGTCTATTTGGGCCTGGATTATTCTATTAAGTATAATGGTTCTTATTTGCATCCATTTTGTTGCAAACAACAGGATTTCATTTTGTTTACCACTGTGTGGTATTCCATGGTATACATATGCATAATTTCTTTATCCAGTCTTCAGTTAATGGGCATCTGAGTTGTTTCCATATCTTAGCTATTATGAGTTGAGTTGCATTTAATATGGACATACAGATCACTTTTCGGTATGCTGATTTCATTTCCTTTGGGTAAATTCCCAGGAGTGGGATGGTCAGTCTCTGTGGAGATTTCTGACGTATCTCCATACTGTCTTCCCCAGTGTCTAGACCAGTTTACATTCCCACCAGCAGTGGATTAGGGTGCTTTTTACTGCGTATCCTCACCAGTATTTGTTGTTTGTTAATTTCTGTATGAAAGTCATTCAAACTGGGGTGAGGTGAAGCCTCCTTGTGGTTTTGATTTGCATTTCCCTGATGGCTAGTGATCCTGAGTATTTTTTCATGTGTCTGTTGGCCATTTGGATTTCCTCTTTTGAAAAATGTCTATTCAAGTCCTTTGCCAATTTATTTTTTAAGGTTATTTATTTATTTGCATGCATTTCATAAATATATTAGGGACATAGTAATTCTTCCCACTGTCCCTGCCATCTCGAAGCACCCTCTCTCCCACCCCTCTCCCACTTCCCTCTGTTGTTCTTTGTCCTGTGTTTCACTAAGATCTATTTTCACTTAACTTTATATACAGAGGATCAACTTTATTGTAGGTTAAGAGTTCAACACTTCGTATGAGATAGAAAAAGAAAACAATGACAACAATAATAAAAAACTGTTCCTCCACAGTCCAGACAAGGGCCGTTCAAAGTTATTGCATCTTGCAGGTGATTTCACTTTTTTCCCCTCCTTCCTTCCTCTTCTTTCCTTTTAGAAACTTAGTTATCTTAAAAGAAGAATCCAAGAATGATACATATTCTTCAAGCTCTTAGACATAACTATAACTTATGAGACATAAGAATATCCTCCACTTGGGGCCAGCACCGTGCTCACTTGGTTAATTCTCTGCTTATGGCACTGACATCCTATATGGGTGCCGTGTTCTGGTCCCAGTTGCTCCTCTTCCAGTCCAGCTCTCTGCTGTGGCCTGGGAGGGCAGTGGACTTTGGCCCAAGTGCTTGGTCTCCTGTACCCACATGGGAGACCAGGAGGAAACACCTGGCTCCTAGCTTTGGATTGGCTCAGTACCAGCGGTAGCGACCATTTGGAGAGTGAACCAATGGAAGGATGACCTTTCTTTCTCTCTCTCTCTCACTGTCTATAACTATACCTGTCAAATAATAAAAAAGAATATCCTCCACTTAATACACTAAAAAAAACTGATTCTTGAGAGCACGTTTTACTATTAAGTCTTATGATACGACTCTTTGGGGACAGAGGTTCTGCATGGGAAGTTAGTGCACAGTGACTCTTGTTTATTTAACAATTAACACTCTTGTGCATATGTTAGTGATCACCCAAGGCTGTTGACAAGCCATGGATGCCTTTTGGATCTACTGTCTCAACAAGGCCATAAGCAAAGTGGAAGTTCTGTCCTCCCTTCAGAAAAAAATACATCCTTCTTTGGTGGCCGCTTCTTTCCACTGTTGTCTCACCCACAGAAGTCCTTTATGTATAACATTTTTGCCACAGTGTCTTGGCTTTTTTACCTGAAATGCTCCCTTGGGCTTTATAGCCAGACCAGAATGCCTAAGTGCTTATTCTGAGGTCAGAGTGCTACTTAAAGTGGTTGTTATTCCATGAGTCTGCTGTATGGACTGCTTCCTATGTTGGAACAGTCACTCCTTTTTAATTCTGTCTATTATTACCAACCAATTAGTCCTATGTAATGATCACTTTAACACTTGTTAATGGGATTGTTTTCTTGTTGAGTTTCTTGAGCTTTTTATGTATTTTGAATATTAATTCTTTATCAGTCACATAGTTTGCAAATAATTTCTCCCTTTTTGTCAGTTGCCTCTTCACTTTGTTGAATGTTTCTTTTGCAGTGCAGAAACTTTTCAATTTGATGCAATCCCATTTGTCAATTTTGGCTTTGATTGCCTGTGCTTCTGGGGTCTTTTCTAAGAAGTCTTTGCCTATATCAAGGTCTTGCAGGATTTCCCCAATGTTCTCTAATAACTTGAATGTATTGGGTCATAGATTTAGGTCTTTGATCATTTTGAGTGGATTTTTTTTTTGTGGAAGGTATAAGGTGGCAGTCTTGCTTCACACTTCTGCATGCAGAGATCCAGTTTTCCCAGCACAGTTTGTTGAAGAGATTGCCCTTCCTCCCGGCATTGATTTTAGCTCTGTTGTCAATGATAAGTTGGTTGTAGATGTGTGGATTGATTTCTGGAGCTTCTATTCTGTTCCATTGGTCTATCCATTTGTTTTAATGCCAGTACCAGCTAGTCTGTTTTGGTTATAACTGCTCTGTAGTATGTCTTAAAGTCTAGTATTGTAATGTCTCCAGCTTTGTTTTTGTTGTATTAAAATTGCTTTAGATATTCAGGGTCTCCTGTGTTTCCTCATGAACTTCAGCATCATTTTTTCTGTATCTGAGAAGAATGTCCTTGGTATTTTGATTGGTATTTGAATCTGTAAGTTTCTTTCAGTAGTATGGACATTTTGATGAAACTGATTCTTCTAGTCTATGAACATAGAAGGCTTTTCCATCTTTTGTTGTCTTCTATTTCTTTCTTTAATGTTTTCTAGTTTTGAATGTTTTCTAGTTTTAAAGATCTTTGATATCCTTGGTTAAATTTATTCCAAGGTATTTATTTTTGTGTGTGGCTATTATGAATGGGATTGATCTGAGAAGTTCTTTCTCAGCCATGGCATTGTCTATATATACAAAGGCTATTGATTTTTGCGTGTAAATTTTATATCCTGCCACTTTACCAAACTCTGTTATGAGTTCCAACAGTCTCTTAATGAAGTCTTTTGTATTCCCTATATATAGAATCATGTCATCTGAACATAGAGATAGTTTGACTTCCTCCTTCCTAATTTGTATCCATTTGATTTCTTTTCCTTGTCTAATGGCTTTGACTAAAATTTCCAGAAATATATTGAATAGCATTGGTTAATGTGGGCACCCTTGTCTGGTTCTAGATCTTAATGGGAATGCTTTCAACTTTACCCCATTCAGTAAGATGCTGGCCATGGGTTTGCCATATATTGCCTTGATTGTGTTGGGGAATGTCTTCTACACCCAGTTTGTTTAAGGTTTTCATCATGAAACGATGTATTTTATCAAATGCTTTTTCTGTGCCTATAGAGATAATCATATTGTTTTTATTCTTCAGTTTGTTAATGTGATGTATCACATTGACTGTTTCGGGAATGCTGAACCATCCCTGCATACCAAGTATAAATCCCACTTGGTCTGGGTGGATGATATTTCTGACATATTGTTAGATTCTATTGTCTACTGTTTGTTGAGGATATTTGTGTCTGTGTTCATCAGGAAAATTGGTCTGTAGTTCTCTTTTTCTGTTCTTTTTTCAGATCTAGGAGTTAAGGTGATGCTGGCTTCATAGAAATAATTTTGGAGGATTCCTTCCCTTTCAGTTGTTTTGTATAGCTTGAGAAGAAGCAGAGTTAGCTCTTCTTTAAATGCCTGGTAGAATTCAGCAATGAGGTTATCTGGTCCCGGGCTTTTCTATTTTGGGAGAGTCTCTACTACTGATTCAAACTCTGTCTTGGTTATGCGTCTGTTTAGGTTTTCTGTGTCTTCATGGTTCAATTTAGGTAGGTTGTATGTGTCCAGGAATCCATCCACTTCTTCTTGGTTCTCCTGATTTGTTGGCATAGAACTCTTCATAGTAATTTTGATAATTCTTTTTATTTCTGTGGTGGGTTTTATATTTCCTATTTCATCTCTAATTTTATTGATTTGGGTCCTCTCTTTCCTTTTTTTTGGTTAGTTGGGCCAATGGTGCATCAATTTTTGTTTATTTTTTTAAAAAAACAGCTCTTCATTTGGCTGATCTTCTATATTTTTTCAATTTTGTTTATTTATTCACTAATTTTAGTTATTTTTTCTTCTACTAGTTTTGGGTTTGTTTCACTATTCTTTTTCTAGGTCCTTGGGATCATTGATAGCTCATTTATTTGGTGTCTTTCCAATTTCTTGATGTAGACAGCAAATGCTATAAACTTCCTTCTTAACACTGCTTTTGTTGTATCCCGTAAGTTTTACATGTTGTATTGTTGTCTTCATTCATTTCCAGAAATTTTTTTTTTATTTCTCTTTTGAGTTCTTCTAGACCCACTGTTCATTCAGGAGCATGTTGTTCAGTCTCCATGTGTTTGCATATGTTCTAGAAATTCTTGAGTTGTTGATTTCCAGCTTCATTCCATTGTAGTCAGAGAAGATAAATATCAGATTGGCTTTGTAAAAGTGATCAGACATTCTGTGTCATTAGTTAGTCCAATATTTTCACATAGGGTTATGCTTGAAAGGAAGGCATGAAATTCACCTGCATCATAGATGAAGCTGGACATAAATACCTTCAATTTTTTAAAGTCAGGATTCTGTTAACATTCGTTGGAGTAGACGTGTTCAACAATAAAAGAGTGAGAAGAAAAAATTACTTTCAATATTATAGGCTAAGTTTAAAAAAAATCAGGGCTAAAATTCATCTAATGTTAGCCTT
Organism: Sylvilagus floridanus; assembly: GCA_949820135.1. Taxonomy (NCBI): domain Eukaryota; kingdom Metazoa; phylum Chordata; class Mammalia; order Lagomorpha; family Leporidae; genus Sylvilagus; species Sylvilagus floridanus. Next base: position 17,101,490 of record OX463228.1, on the reverse strand, counting down.
TAGTAAACAGCATTGTATCTTTTTTATTATTATTTTATTTATTTGATAGAGTTACAGAGAGAGGTAGAGATAGAGAGAGGTCTTCCATCCTCTGGTTCACCCCCCAGATGGCTGCAACAGCCCCGGAGCTGTGCCGATCTGAAGTCAGGAGCCAGGAGCTTCTTCCAAGCCTCCTACTTGGGTGCAGGGGCCCAAGCACCTGGGCCATCTGCTACTACTATCCCAGGCCACTGCAGAGAGCTGGATTGGAAGAGGAGAAGCCAACACTAGAACCAGTGCCCATATGGGATGCTGGCGCTTCAGGCCAGGGCTTTAACCCACTGCGCCACAGCGCTGACCCCAGCATTGTATTTTGCACAGGAAATTCAGCACAGTGCTGTTTGGGTTTTGTTGATAATCCTGTTATGTGTGTTTCTCAGCTTGTGTTTGGGCTGAAGTACTGTCAGCTAGAACACTTCTCTGAAGTGACCCGTGTAGGATGAGAACATATGTGCCTTTGATGAAAGCTGCTTTTCAGTTAAAATAACTAGGATTCCTGTAACTTGTGAACATTGCAGCATCATTATTGCCTTTAACAGCTTTGGTTTGAGTCACAAAGAAATAGATTTCTAGAGTATGGGTCCGCCGGCAGAGCAGGGATGAAAATGAATTGTCTCCCTGTTGTACTTGGAATATTTCTGTTGTTAGAAATTCAAAGTAAGGAAAAGCTGGCTAATAAAACCCATCATGGTTATTAGTAAAGAGAAACATTTTTTGGACAGGCAGAGTTAGACAGTGAGAGGGAGGGAGAGAGAGAGAGAGAGAGAGAGAGAGAGAGAAAGGTCTTCCTTCCATTGGTTCACCCCTTTTTGGCCACTATGGCCAGTGCGCTGCACCGATCCGAAGCCAGGAGCCAGGTGCCTCCTGGTCTCCCATGCGGGTGCAGGGCCCAAGCACTTGGGCCATCCTCCACTGCATTCCCGGGGCACAGCAGAGAGCTGGACTGAAAGAGGAGCAACCAGGACAGAATCTGGCGCCCCAACCGGAACTAGAACCCCGGGTGCCGGTGCCGCAGGAGGAGGAATAGCCTAGTGAGCCACGGCACTGGCCTAAATAGAAACTTTTAAAAGTTATCATGATTAAAGTATGTGTTCTCATTGTAAGTTGAGCAACCAAAGGATCTTGAATAGAGTGAGGGAGAAAGTGATGTGGAATGTGCTCAGGAAGGTAGCGGGAACCGGTGGTTCATGCAAGACCCTTGTGATCATTTTATTTGGTGGATGGGGTCTTCTAGAGGATTCTGAACAGAACATGACATGATCTGACACAATTTTAACAGTCGCTCCAATTGTGGTGTTGAAAGTCAACTCATAGTAACAATGTGGGAGAGACAATTCAGGGACGTTCTTGCAGTAATCTGAGTGAGTGATCATGTTGGCTTGGACTAAGACACTAGTAATGAAGATAGTGGGAAGTGATTACACTCTCATTAAGGTAGAGCCCACAGGGTTTGCTGCCGGATCAGGAGTGAGGTGTTAAAGTAAGAGAGAAGGGAGTGGGTCCTTGGTCTACAGGTTCAGATACCTTTGCTCGACATTGCCTGGTTTTGATTCCTGGCTCCAGCTCCTGACTCTAGCTTCCTGTGAATGCAGACCGCTGGAGGCAGCAGTGATTCGCCGTGTAATTGGGTTCCTCCCACTGCCCTAGGAGACCTAGACTGATTCTCAGCTCCCAGTTTTGGCTTGAAAGTTGCAGCTGTTGCTGTTATTTAGGGAATGAACCCAATATCTCTATTTTACTGTCTGTCTCCCTCTTTCTTCCTCTTTGCCTCTCAAATTTAAAAAAGAAGCTAAGAGCAAAAAATAACTTCAATATTTTTTGCTCTATACATGCATGTCTAGGGATTGGGAAGAATTTGTGAAAGCAGGGGTTCATTTTTCTTTTTTGGTGGTGGGGAGGCATGTAGCGGGATTAGGAGATGAGTTCTGGTAAGTTACGCTAGATTTGAGATACTTGTTAGACATCATGCATGTTCAGGTGTCTAGTAGGTAGCTGAATAGACAAGTCTGTATTTCAGGGGCGAGATCCTAGAAAAAGAGACATTTGGGAGTCACTGGTGTTTGAAGTCAGGAGGCTGGTTGAGCCCTCCTAGGGATGGAGTGTGGGTAGAGCAGAGGTGTAAGCAGTAAGCTCTGGTGCAATCCAGTGGTTGGTAAAATGAGAAGAAACCAGCAAAGAGGCCAAGAAGGGGCACTCACTCAGGGAGTTATGAAGAAACCAAGTGGGCAGGTACTGGCAGTCAGTTGACGAGGGTTGGAGGAGTGAATGAGCAGATATGGAATGTTCACTTAGAGATTAAGCAGGGCAAGATCTGGGAATGAAATCATTGGATTTTTGCAGACTTATTTAGGTTTGATGAAATCTTGGGGGCAAAAATTCTTATCTCTTTGGGCCTCTTATACTTTGTCTATAAAAAAGGAGTAATGTGATTACCTATATCTTCAGATCATTGCAAGAACCAGCTAAACTGGCACATTGTAAATGATGAATACGTATTTTTGGTTGTTTCTAAAAACATCTATCCAGGTGCTCATTAAGTGTCAAACATTATCTTTTGGTGAGATCATGCAACAGATTACTAACCCACCAGCTGAATGAATACCCAGTCCATCTACTTCCTTGCCAGGCTACTGTTGAAGATCGTTTCCATCGTTTCACTGAACTGTAGGAAAATCTGAGCAATGTGATAACTCCATTGAGCAAGAAACGAGGCTATCACCATGTGACGTCTTCCACGGGACCACCTGCTGGGTCTTAGCGAGCACTCTTCTGATTCCTGGATACTGAACCATTCTAAACCTTATCCAGAAATGCCCACTTCACCAGTCTCCTGTTGGGGTTCGCTGCATTTTATTATTACTATTTGAAAACTATCGTTGAGTTTGCTTTGTTTTTAGTCTCTTGCCACCTTACCTTCTCCAAGTATAGCTGGAAATGGCATAGTTACTGAGTTGTGTCCTGGGATGAAATCTGATAGGGCCAGATATCTTCTCCCTCCCGTTTCTTTATTGTGACAAAATGCAAGTATCATAAAACTTAGCATCTTTGTAATTTGGAAGTGCACAGTTCAGTGGTATTAGGTATATTCCTAATGTTGTGCAGCCATTATCATCACCCAGCTGCATAACTCTTTTCCTCTTGTGAAACTGAAGCTCTGTGCCTGTTAAACAATAAATTCCATTCTGCTCCCTCTCATTCCTTAGCAGCCGCCATTCTAGGTGTCTCCATGAATTTGACTTCTCTGGGTACCTCCTTATAAGTGGAATCCTACAGTTTGTCTTTTTGCCACTAGCTTATTCCTCTTAGTGTCCTGGTTCATTTGTGGTGTAGCAAATGTTAGAGTTTCCTCATTGCTTAAGATTGGACAATATTTTCATCAAGTTTGTTTACCCAGTCGTTTGTCAGTGGACATTTAGTTTACTTCAGTGTTATAGTTATTGTATATAATGCTGCTATCAACCTAGGTATACCAATATTTCTTTGAGATCCTGCTTTTAATTATTTTAACTTTTAATTTTATTTGCTTATTTATTTCAGAGGGAGGGCAGGAAGGAGAGAGAGAGAGTGCTCCCTTCCACTGGTTCACTCCCCAAGTGCCTATAATACCAGGGGCTGGGAACCAGGAACTCAATCCAGGTCCCCTCAGGTGGGAGGGACTCAACTGTTTGAACCATTACTAGTGCCTCCCAGAATACCATTCACAGGATGCTGCATTCAGGAGCCAGAGGTAGGAATTGAACCCAGGCTCTCTGATATGGGGTGTGGGTATCTTAACTGCTAGGCTAAACACCTGCCCACGTTTCCAGTTCTTTTGCGTATATACCCAGAAATGGGATTGCTAAGTCATACGATAATTCTATCTTTCATATTTTGTGGAAATGTACTGTTCTCCCAGGGGCTGTGGCTCTTCACGTCCTCCCAGCGGGGCCCAAGGGTTCTCTCCGGCACTTGCTACTTCTTACTTTTCAGTACTCTTTGTGTATGTTCTTTGGAACAAAGATCTCTTCAAGTCCTTTGCCCATTTTCAAATCTGGCTGTTTACTTCGTGTTGCTGAGTTTTCATTTTCTTTTTGGATCGCTTTATCTCCTGCGGGGTTATGCGCTCTCCCACTGGTCTCCTTGTCATCTACATCCCAGCCTCACAGTCACTGCATGTGAAATGAAGGAAGAACAGAGCAGTTCATGGGATCGTGTGTCCTGTTTTCTGTCAACACCGACCACAGCCGCAGGAGTGGGTGGTGTGCACTGAATCGTGTCACCCCCAGGTCATACGGTAAAGCCCCACCCCTGTATGTGATTGCATAGGACACAGGGTCTTTGGGGAGGTGGCAGAGGTTAAGTGAGGCCTGCAGAGTGCAGCTGCAGTCTGATGGCACTGCTGTCTTTGTAGGAAGAGGGAGAGGATAGGGTGTTTGGTGCCGCAGCCCAGTCCCTGCCTGTGATGCCCACATCCATGTCAGAGTCCCTGTGATGCCCACGTCCACGTCTGAGTCCCTGGTTCACATCCCAGCTCCTCTGCTTCTGGTTCAGCTTCTTGCTGGTATGAACTCTGGTGATGGTTCAGTCCTTGAGTCCCTGCCACACACGTGGGGGACTTGCACTGAGTTCTGGGTTCCTGATTTTGGCTTGGCCTAGCGGCAGCTGTTGTTAAAATTTAGGGAGTGAACCAGAGGGTGGAAGATCTCTCTTTGTCCATGATGTGTTTCAAATAAATAACAGTTAAAAAGTAGAAAGACGAGAGAGAGACAGCAGGGCTCTCAAGATCTCTGCCACGCGCAGACACTGTGAGAAGTGGCAGTCTGCTGGCCTGGACGCGTCCCCTCGCCAGAACCCGACCATGCTGACTCCCTGATCGCTGACTTCCAGCCTCCAGAACTGTGGAAGACACGTGTCTGTTGTTGTTTAAGCCACCGACCCCCTTGCTGTGAGAGCCTGGACAGACTGTAACGGGTCTTCTTTCTTTTTCCTACTCGGTGCTGTTGGCATTGTTGGCATAAGCATTAGTTCTTTCTGGACTTCGGGTTTTCTAATAATATACTATACTTTCTTTACTTTCTTTCTTTCTATACTGCCTGTATAGAAAAAATATTCCTATTTAGGCTTTGGGATCCTGGCAGCTTCTTTTGCTGAGTCCAGATAGTGTTTGGTGATGACGACGGTCTAAACCATCTGAACGTTTCCTGAGTCTACAAGAGCAGCTGCACCTGCGTGCTGCTACCTTATCAGGCTCCTTCACATCTGTTTGTTTAATTCCCGAGAGCCGAGGCAAGTCTGTTCTCCCTGCCTTCTTTGCATCCTCTCCTTTCTTCTCTCCCTTTACTTTTCTTCTCAGCTGTCCTCTTGCCATATCTTCTGCCTGAAACCTGTGGACATGGATGGGATTTTAGGGTGCATGGAGCTCTCGTCTAGTATCCAGCCCTGTGTGCCTTTGGTGCTTCTCCAAGCTTCTGGCGATGCACAATGGCCAGAAGAAAACCTGTCTACACCTCTGCTTTATGTACTTACACAAACTTGCCTGCAAAGACCCTGTTTGTTCCTGGTCATATTTTTCTTAGGATGGGCATGTCCTTCTTCTTTATCCTATGTCAGAAAACACTCGTTTTTATTTATAGTCCATGGCTTTCCATAATTGGAAATCTAACTTCAGATTCCAGAATTAGGTCTGTAAAAGTTTGTTGTGGCCTCTTGTGGCCTCTTGACCCAGTCTGTGAACCACACCAGTCATGTATGCCTGAAGACGTTGGCTGATCATTGAGAGTTTAAGGGTTAAAAGAAACCAGGTAAATGCCTGGATTAGGGAGGAGGTTGGGTGATATTGTGCTTTCTCTCTCTTCTACATGGAAATACAGAAGAAATACGTATCTGTATCTCTACATCTCTCTATTATATCATATGTAACTAAACACTTTAGGTTGACACAAATGTGATGTTGAAAAATTTTTCAAGAGGAAAAATAAAACTGTGCTTCTGTAGAATTTTCAAAGAGAAGGAAGCATTTAGATGGACAGTTCAATATGCAAGCTAGAGTTACAGAAAAGAGAGACAGTATGGTTGAATGCCATACGTTTGTTTGTTTTAAACCTTTTGTGGTTTATTTTAAATTAAAATGAATCTGTACCTCAATTAGTTTTGAAGTACGCTAGGGAAGCATATGTCTTTTAGGTAAACTGTAATTTACGGGGTATTCTCTAACTTTTTCTTGATGAGAGATCTAAGTACTCATTAACCACAAAACGTGGTCTGCAGAGAACAGGCCTCTGTTTTATTTATTTATTTGTCCATATTTGCTTATTTTTTCCCCAGGGATTGGCAAGTAAACATGATATATATTTAAGTTATAAAACTTGATATTTTGATATATGTATATACTGATAACATCATTGCAGTAAAACTAATTAACATACTAATCACCTTATTGTGTGTGTGTGTGTGTGTGTGTATGTGTCCAGTGAAAATACTTAAGATCTCCTGTCTTAGCAATTTGCAAGAATATACTACATCATTATTAGAGACAGTTGTCATGCTGTCTGTTAGGTCCTCAGAACACATTCATCTCCTAACTGACAGTGTCTACCTCCCTAGACCCTTCAACTGTTTGTTTCTGTGGTTCTGCATTTTTAGATTCTACAGCTTAGTGAGATAATGCATTATCTTTTTGTGCTTAACTTGTTTCACTGAGCATAATGTCCTCCAGGTTTATCCATGTTGCTGCAAAGAGCAGGAATGTCTTCCTTTTCAAGGCCCAACAGTATTCCTCTCTCTCTCTTTCTCTCTCTGTGTGTGTGGGCACATGCACACATCACTTTTTTTCTTTCTCCATTCTTCTACTGATGGACACTTAGGTGTTTCTGTGTTTTGGCTGTGATAAGTAGTGCTGCAGTGAGCATGGGCATGCGGGTGCCTGCTCACAACACTGATTTCGTGTCCTTTGCATAGGCAATCAGAAGTAGGATGGCTGGATCCTACATGTGGTAGTTCTAGGTTTAATTTTTTGAAGAATCTTCAGACTGTTTTTCGCGATGGCTGTACTAATTTATAGCATCATCAACAGTGTCTAAGAGTTCCTTTTTCTTCACATCCTCACCAACAACTGCTATCCCTTTTCAAATTTTATTTGAAATACAGCAAGAGAGCTACAGACAGACAGACAGACAGATCTGCCATCTGCTGGTTTATTCTTCAGATGTTCACAGCAGCTGGGGCTGAACCATTGCCAAAGTCTGAAGCCCAGCACTCCTGTCCGTGTGGGTGCTCGGAGCGCAGTCACTTGAGCCCTTACCTGCTGCTCCCAGGGCGCACATCAGCAAGTACTTGGGGTTGGGCGCACAGCCGGGACTCAGACCCAGGCACTCACATCTGCTCTGTGACTGTCCCTCGTGGCACGTCAGCTGCAAAGCCAAATGCCTTTTGCAGCACTTGTAATCTTTCGAGCTCTTGTTACTATCATCTTATGAGGTATGAGGTGGTGGCATTGTGGTTCTGATTTTCATTTTCCTGATGATTGGTGATACCGAGCACCTTGTATGTCTCCTTTCCAGAAGTGTCTGTTCACAGTCAACTTTATTTCTCTGCTGTTCAGTTGCATGAATCCCTTACATATTTTGTATATTAACTCCATACTAGATGGTATGCAAATATTTTATGTGTTGACTGCTTCCTTTGCTCTGTAGTTCCACTTAACCAGGCTGATGCAGTCTCATTTGTTTATTTCAACTTTTTTTAATTTTTATTTTTTAATTTTAATTTTTAAATTACTTTTAACAGGCAGAGTTAGAGAGAGAAAGAGAGAGAAAGGTCTTCCTTCCATTGAAGGCCGCTACTGCTGGTACACTGCAGCCAGCACACTGCGCTGATCCGAAGGCAGGAGCCAGGTGCTTCTCCTGGTCTCCCATGGGGTGCAGGGCCCAAGCACTTGGGCCATCCTCCACTGCACTCCTGGTCCACAGCAGAGAGCTGGACTGGAAGAGGAGCAACCAGGACAGAATCCGACACCCTGACCAGGACTAGAACCCTGGGTGCTGGCACTGCAGGCAGAGGATTAGCCAAGTGAGCCGCGGTGCTGGCCAACTGTTTTTTTTTAAGTACTCTCATATAAGGTGGACCCCAGAGTTGATGTCATTTGCATCAGTATATTTTAGAATAAGTCAGAAAAAGAGCCCTGGTTATAGATATAAACATACAGTCCTACCTATGTCCCAGAATTTTTATGAAATTGAATTTACATGATTCAATCACAAAATATTGTTTCAGAATACTCAAAACTTGACCCCTGTATATCTATTTCTGACAAAATGGGATAAACTACGGTTTATTTTATTTATTATATGTTGGTCCAGAAGGCTGGCCCGTGAAGGGACCTGTCTTTGTTCATTCTGAAATCAGATCCCAACCAGGGTAGTGGAGCCTACAGGGCAGGTGAGTCTTGATTCGTTCCAGGTTTGGAGAACACACAGTGAAATGGGGGGGGAAGCTGGTGGGTGTGGTCCCCTCCGACTTAGCGCCTTCTGCAGGAGGTCTGCCTGCTCTTCCCATGCCGGGAGCGGTGGGATTTGGTGGATGAGTTATGGTCATGGGGAGTCTATGGCGTACTCTAGGTTTCCCAGAATACTGATGAGTCAAAACTTCACAGACCAGGTGTAAGTCACCTCCAAACCTCCATCGTTAGATTTCCGGCTGCTGGCTGAAGGGTGTCCTTCCCTTCCCTTGATGACCATAGCACACATTCAGGTGGGGTTTTGCGATGCTGCCTAGAAGTTATGAAAGACAGTGCTTTATTATAAAGGATAGCTGAATTCACCTCTCTTTTATTTAAAAAAGTTACGTTTCTGTCTCATCGTTTTTCTTTGGATTAACAAGTAGATTTTTGGTAGCAAGAAACTGAAAAGCACATCCTGGCCTTCCTGCAGCCGTGTTTACTTACGGGACACGCCGAGGCACATTTCGCCATTTTTTTGTTTCTGAACTAGTGTCAGCTTTTGCAGCCAGTCACAGGATGTGTTTTGTAGCTCTCCAACAAAGGATAAAAATAAAATAAATGCTCGGGAAAATGCGTTGAGATAGCTGAAGACAGAGCCTTACAAAAGCGCACCAGCATCGGTAGGAATGACAAATTAAATGTGCTGCTTTTAAGTGATAACACAGGGCAATTGATGTGTTTAATTGCTTTATGGAAACAAAAAGCTTTTTTTGCAGTTTGCATAATTTCTTTTCGTATTAAGAATAGTTCATAAATTTGTAAATGAATGCAGGACCTCTGATGTAGGGACTTTTGGTACTCTGCATCCCTCAGTACTTTTAATTTTATTTCACATTAAGATACTATTTTACTTTCTCATTGTGTAACTTCATATTTTCTAATTAGATTAATTATTGCAAGTAGTTAGGAGAGAGCAGATAAATGAAATTCATTTTACGAAATCTGAAAACTTGGAATAATTTACTGATATTTACGATTTCATGGCTTGATGACTCTTATTTCCAAGACTGTAGCTTTTCTCTTCTAGGTGTGAATGTACCCTAAATTAGTTTATTTCAAACACTTAAAAAAAAGCCCAGAACAGCGTTGAATCCAGAGGTTTTTCACTTGCACTTGAGCATCAGAGAGTTCCGAGGGAACGGAACCTCTGGCACCTGGGGGAGTGGTGCTGTGAGGGCGATAAGAAGGAAGAAGGCAGGCACCACACTGTCAGCTGCATGGGGTTTTGCACCTGGTTGTATGAGGAACCTTCAAAAAGTGTACGGAAATGGAATTAAAAATAAATTTATTTTGGGGCAACATTTTTGGAAATCCATGCATACTAGAGATCTTCTTAAAGCTCACCAAAACATTATGCATGGAAACTATGCACGGACTTCAAAATTTTGTGCATCAACCACGGCTCACTAGGCTAATCCTCCGCCTTGAGGCACCGGCACACCTGGTTCTAGTCCCGGTCGGGGCGCCGGATTCTGTCCTGGTTGCTCCTCTTCCAGGCCAGCTCTCTGCTGTGGCCCAGGAGTGCAGTGGAGGATGGCCCAAGTGCTTGGGCCCTGCACCCCATGGGAGACCAGGAGAAGCACCTGGCTCCTGGCTTCGGATCAGCACCGTGCGCCGCAGTGCGCTGGCTGCGGCGGCCATTGTAGGGTGAACCAACGGCAAAGGAAGACCTTTCTCTCTGTCTCTCTCTCTGTCCACTCTGCCTGTCAAAAATAAATAAATAAATAAATAAAAGAAAAAAAGCAGGTTTGTCTTTTAGTTGTCCTTTTTCATGAACTATTTGAAGTTCCTCATAGCGTGCTTAGAGCTCTTAGCGTACGTGGTACACTGAAATAAACGAATGAGCAGGTTCACACTCCACGCCCCATCGCTCCATCCCTGCTTTAACTTGAGAGCTTTCGCTTTTCCTGTGTCAGAGAGAATTTCCCAGAGTTCCCCAGAGGAGTTCCAGAGATGGTGTAACATCTGCTCTGAGCGGCTGCTGCCCTGTTGCTGCTGCTGACACTCGGCTCTTCTCTGTCCATCAGCTGCCTCCTCTTCCCCCGCCTTCCCGGGACTCAGCTGCTCTGCACCGCTTGCCCCACAGGCATCAGTGCTGCAGGGTACCAATTGGGTGCATTCTCCATTTCTCATTCAGTTGGCAGAGTGAGTAGAAAGACTGCCAGCTTTAGTGGAGACGGGCAAGTTCCCCAAACACTGCCATGCGCTGGATAAAGGCAAGGCATTTGTCATAATTTCACATAGGGAGCTTTATTGATTTGCCAAAGTAATTGATACCACCTTGCCAGATTTGGGTGACCTCAGATACCCTGGGACTTTGCCTGGCCTGCCTCCCTCAGCCTTCTCTGCCCTCTCTTTCCATACCTGGCAAGGGATGCTATATTTACATTTAACCGCATCCAGTGGACTACTTGAACCTCAGTACTCTGCCCTGGAGAAAATGCTTGGTTCCCTCACAGTGTCCGTAGGCAACATCATGATGAATGTACACATGGTAACAGTGGTCGCCATTTACTTTGCTTCCATGAAGGGCCGGGTGGATTCTGTGTATTCTCTCATTTTACAGTGAACAGCTTCTGCCTCCTTTTCTAGCATGTCACCTATGAATCTAAGTGCTTTGCACAACACTAATTCATTTCATCCACGTAATGTTGGAAGATAGGATATATTACTACCCAGACTTTACCAGGAGAGACCACTGAGCACAGAGAGGCTCCGTAACTTCCTGAAAGCTCCCCAGTAGAGACTATGTGGACCAGATAAGGCGGGCTCGCCCAGTCGGCAGTGTGAGACCCTCTCAGCATAATCATCTCAGCAATGCTGTAGTTTCTTTTCTACTTTTCCTTTTATCCTTGGGGGTCCCAGAATGCATTTATAAGTTTCCAAAATGTAGAAAAAGTCTTAGAGCAGCTGTATCATTATTAAACTTTCATCACTAGGGAAGACATTTATAATTTGTGTCTTCTAATAAAATGAAAATAGCTGCATTTTTTCTGATTATAAAATAATATATACATGTGAAGAAAAATGAAACAATGCAGAAAATGCAAATGAGAAGTCAGTCAGCTGAGGCTTCTGCCTGGAGGCATTTGGATAAATATGCTTCCTGATACTGCTCCATGCACATTTCCAGACGTAGGTACAGTCATGGATGTCTGTCTGTGCCTGACACTGCTTGTCATCTTTTCTAACCTGTTTCTACGTCTGCCTTGTGTTGGGGCTGCCTTTCTCTGGCAGTGTATGTAAGGAAGAGAATTTCAGAAATTCGTGGAAAGAAATGTGTTTTGGTGCAAACATGTTGCAGAGTTGTTCTTTTTTTCGTACTATGACTTTTCCATCAACTTTTTGAAAAGCGCTTGTGTGGATGGATTTCAAAACTTTTTGTACCATATAAATTTATCTTTGAATTCCATTTTCCAAGAACTTTTTGATTTTCCCTCGTGTATGTACCGTGGTTTTGAATGACTGCTGTTGCTTTATATGGCTGCACCATGCTTTATTTACACAGCCCCCTGCCAATAAACATTTAAATGTCCAATCTTAAAATTGCCAACAATATTACGATAATGTGAGTTCCACAAATCTTGGTATTTGGACAGCCACCTTTTGTGAACAAATTCGTTGAAATAGGATTGTTAGCACAAAGGTCATGCATTTCTGATTTGGTTATGTAATGCTAAGCTTACCGATTGTAATGACTTCCTCTACCAATGTATTTTGATTGTGCCAATTTCTCTTCTTCCTTGCAAATGTTGATTTTACCCACTTAAAAACACCACTTTTTGTCTGATTGTTGAATTCATTTTGGTTTTAATGCAAATACTTGGGTTAGTGGTATCGAATGTATTTATTATTCCTGTCCACTGCAGGCATTTTGCAAGTTGCCATTTGATGTCCTGCATGTACTGTTTTTATTAGTGTGCATTTTCTTTTTTATTCTTATGATCTTTTTTACATGTTAAGTATATAAGCCTTTTGTAGATAGTTTTTCAGTTTATTTATCATTCCCCATACAGGAATATTACATTTTTATGTAATCAAACGAATGTTTGCCTTCTGGGCTTTTGGGCTGCTGTTAATATGGCTTCTTTCCTGGAACGTTATAGAAATGACCTCTTTTCAGTAGGACTGGGAACCAGGGCATGTAGCCATTGCTTGTGAGTTAGTCACTTTAAGCTTACTAAGAGCTTGCACAAACTTTTCCTTTTACAGATTTTTTTTAGATAAAGCATTTTTAATTTGCATTATATTCCAAGGCTTAATGGCTCTACAAAATAAAGAGTTCAACAAATAAAAAGTAGAAAGATCATGATCCAACAGAGAATAGGCAAGTACCGTAAATAATAATCAAATGAAAAGGTGTTCAACTTCACTCGTATAAAGTGAATTTTAAGATAGTCATAAAATAATTCATTCTATAATAGTATATAGTTCCTATCAATTTGTTTGGCAAATATTTTTTTTAAATATTGACAAATCCCTTGACAAAGGACTGTATTTGCAGCAAACTCAGGCATCTTTTGGGGGGTGCTTTAATGTGTTTATTTTAGCTCCCACCTATAAGGGAGAACGTATGGTATTCTCTTTCTGTGTCTGCTCATCTCACTCAACATCAGGACCTCCTCATTTTCTTGGTTAAGTTTACTTTCAGCATTGTTATTAACATCTCTTGGACGAGGAGACTTTGGGGTAGCGAATGAATAGCTCGTTCCAAATCACCTGTCTTGGGACAGCGTATAGGTGAGTGTGGTCCAAAGCCACGATTTTGCACCATGATCCTTTAGGAGGGTGGAAAAGCAGAGAAAACGGAAGGCTAAATGGCCTGCCTCATGGTGAAAAGTACTCCCCTCTTTTGATAGAAAGATTAGGAACTAAATCCTCCACCGTTAATATGATCCTTCTTGCAGTAATCGCATTCCAGTTCAGTCTTTTGAAAGGAATTTCAGTGGAAAAGCAATTAGACATTGAAAAGAAAAGAGCCATAGGGATGCCAGGTATTAAGAATCATGCGGGTCTGCTTTGGGTTCTAAGAATTAAGAGGATGATGGCCAAGTAGTTAAATGAATTTGAGAAAATGGGTCAGCGAGGGCATGTGATCAGACGCCTTGGTCCATTTTCAGGCAGGCGTACTGAGCGAATTCTTCTCTCATCTCATGTCCAGTACATCGTCAGAGCAAGTATTAAGCAGGATTTTACATGTACAATTAGAAAGGATTTTATGCTTGGTATTAGGCTGGATTTTGATGCAGATAAATTTCTCCTTCACAGAACACTTTGAGTCTTCAAGTCAGACATTACTGTTAGAATAAAAAAAAAGGAAGTATCAGCTGATATCACATAATTAATTAATTATTGGCACTTGTGTGGATGCATTGATTTTTCAGGAGCTTGCTTTATTGAGACAGTACGATATTTTTTGCTTTTTTTGTTCCCCTTTCTGAAACAAAATTCAGTAGCGTGCAGTAAGCACATGAGATAAACAGAGCTCAACCTCATTATAAAGCCTAGGAAACTTACTGCTGAACAAAACAGGCTTTGTAGAGTTGGTGGGAAATGGAATCAAAAGAGAAGTTGACTTTTGTACCCCAAAAATGAAACTCATGCATACAAGCAGTCTGCAGAAAGTTCATGGAAAATGACTATCATGAAAAAACAAAAATAATGTGTGAAGTTTAAAAATGGTTTTGTACACAAATGAACATGTCTTCTCATTCCATTTCCCTTAAACTTTTGAAGCTCCCTCTGTAACTGCACAAAGGCAGGTGAGCAGATCTTACACCAACTGTGGTCACTGTTTCATGTTGGTTGCTTACTCACAGCAGTTAAATATGTCTGAACCCTAAGAGTAAACCAGGCCTCTTACATCAGTTCATATTCCTATTTCATTGGTCTGAATTCTCAAACTCTACTTCCTAGCTGGAAGGGTACACCCTGACCTCCCACATGAGTTCATTCTAGATCTTACAGGACTCAACCATGGAGGCTTTGGGTCATTGCCTCACTATCCAACGTGAGCTCTGTTGTTTTTAACTTTGTCGAGAGTCCGATCCGGACGGCTGAATCGAACCCATCTTCTGTTGGGATGGAGGAGATTGTTTCCTGAGTCCCAGCATCGATCTGCACCTGCGCCACCCTGAGGGCCCCACGGCACAGTCCCTGGTTGACTTGTGCTTCTCCCCTCTCCAGTCAGATCATTCAGTTCACAGCCACAGCATTCTCAGAGCCATTAGCAGTGTTTTTCTGGGCTGGTCCAGGGTACAGATGGCAGTAGGGAAAGGTGCTTTCCTCATCAGAAAAATGGAAAGGACACCTCAGAGGTACAAAAACCTCAATGTTTTAGTGCCCTAATAAAAAGTTTCATTGAGCCAGGGCCTTCTTTCTTTTTTTAATTTATTTTTTATTTTTTGGACAGGCAGAGTGGACAGTGAGAGAGAGACAGAGAGAAAGGTCTTCCTTTTCCATTGGTTCACCCCCCAGTGGCTGCTGTGGCTGGTGCGCTGCGGCCAGCGTACCGTCCCGATCCGAAGCCAGGAGCCAGGTGCTTCTCCTGGTCTCCCGTGGGGTGCAGGGCCCAAGGACCATCCTCCACTGCACTCCTGGGCCACAGCAGAGAGCTGGACTGAAAGAGGGGCAACTGGGACAGAATCCGGCACCCCAACCAGGACTAGAACCCGGGGTGCCGGCGCCGCAGGTGGAGGATTAGCCTAGTGAGCCACGGTGCTGGCCTGAGCCAGGGCCTTCATTCTAACAAAATTAAGCCATGCCCTGAGAAACATTGATTGTTTGACAGCACTCTAAAGGATATGCCATATTTGGATACCCAAGAAATTTAGTGTCCTTCTTTTTAGCTTGTTTCTCCCAGCAAATGGTGCTTCTAGGTGTGGTTGTGGCTCCAGGCAGGAGCATCAGTCACACACAGGACTCAGATCCTGGCTAAGCCACTTCCAGCGCAGGTGACTTCGGGCAGGTGGCTCCTATCTGTTTTTTTCTTCTGTTTCAAAAACACATAAAATGCGTACGTGTTTAGGAGGTGCCATGTGATGTTTTGATACTTGTATACACCGATTAATGGTCACATTAGCGTAAGCATTTTCTGTCTCCTCAAATAGTTTTCATTTATTTCTGTTGAAAATATTCCAAATTCTTCCTTCTAGTTTTTTTGTTTTTTTGTTTGTTTGTTTGTTTTTTTTTTTGGTTAACAAACACATTACATTTTCTTATATATAGCCAGCTGAACTTTTGCTCTTATCTAACCATAGCCCAGTGATCGGTCTTTCCTATCCCACCCCCTCTGCTACTCTCCCCAGCCTCTGGTAACTACTGTTTTACTCTCAACTTGTATGAGATAAACTCCCTGGAGTTTCCATCTAAGAGTGAGGTCATGTAGTACTTGTCTTTCTGTACCTGCTTTGTTGCACTTAAAATGCCTGCAATGGCTGGGGCTGGGCCAGACCAATGCCAGGAGCTTGGAGCCTGGAACTCCATCTGGGTCTCCCAAGAACTTTAGCTACCGCTTTTTCCTTTCCAGGCACATTAGCAGGATCAGAAGCTAGATCAAAAGTGGCAGAGCCTTGGGTTGGCTCCACGGCTCACTATGCTAATCCTCTGCCTATGGCGCCAGCACCCAGGGTTCTAGTCCCGGTCGGGATGCTGGATTCTGTCCCGGTTGCTCCTCTTCCAGTCCAGCTCTTTGCTGTGGCCCGGGAAGGCAGTGGAAGACGAGGTGGAAGCACCTGGCTCCTGGCTTAGGATCGGTGCAGCACGCCAGCCGCAACGCACTGGCCATAGTGGCCACTTGAGGGGTGAACCAATGGAAAAAGGAAGACCTTTCTCTCTGTCTCTCTCTCTCTTTCTCTCTCACTATCTAACTCTGCCTGTCAAAAAAAAGAAGTGGCAGAGCCAGACGCTGAACCCAGGCGTTCTGATTCCCACATGGGGTTCCAAGCCAGCGTCTGTGCTGCCAGACCCAATAATCATCCCCATAGCGAGTATTTTATCAGCCGTGCTAATCCTTTGTAACATCTCCAGTGGCGATACTGCTTTGCGTTAGCTTCCAGATTATGAGAGGTACAGAAACACAGTGTGTGAAAAACCAGAGTATTCAGGCCGGCACCTCCTCCAGCCCTTCATGGTGACTGCCCAGCTCACACCACCAGAGGAAAGGAGTCAAAGGCTGTTGGCTCTGTCTTTACAGTGTCATCAAGGAACAAAGAGGTAACGCTCAACAAAATAATCTGCAGTGACGGCCTGGATCTGGTCAGCCTCCCTAGCTGTGTGTCAGTAGGAACGTTCCCCTCTACACTTTAGATGTATTTGCTTCTCAGCTCCGACATTCTTGAGGACTCCAGTAGTTGACAAGCTGCTTCCTGCGATGCTAGTGGTGGGTGGGGAAGCAGGAAGATGCTGTCTGATGTGGCTGTATCTTCATGGCTCACTGGCTTCATACAGGGGAACCAGTCTTTGATGATGTTCTTATCTGTCTACAGTGCTCTACCCAATAAGAAAGAACCCCCCCCAAAACAGTAATTTGAACTTTCAACTGCCTTTTATAGTGTGGCCCATTTTGTTAATAAAACTTATTTTTATAGAAAAAATATATTGTATTCAATATAATGGTGAGATATTTAAATGTAATTTTTTTAAAAAAGATTTATTTATTTGAAAGTCAGAGTTACACAGAGAGAGGAGAGGCAGACAGACAGGTCTCCCATCTCATGGTTCACTCCCCAATAGGCCGCAACTGCTAGAGCTGCGCTGATCCGAATCCAGGAGCCATGAGCTTCTTCCGGGTCTTCCATGTGGGTTCCGGCACCCATATGGGATGCCGGCACTTCAGGCCAGGGTGTTAACCTGCTGCGCCACAGTGCTGGCCCCATTAAATGTAATTTTAAAATATTACTATCTTTTACAAAAGATGGAATGTAAAGACAGCATCCAAGAAACCAGCTTCATGATAATTTCCAGTAAGTGCTTCTTTGTAGTGTAACAGGACCTTCATATTCAAGCCGACAAATGATGTGAATACAAAGGTGGGGTAAAACCTGGCACTGTTCCTACACTGTCCATCATTAAAACTGTTGTTAATCGGAAGTCGGTTTCTAGGTGAGTACTAACAGGGTGGACTATCATTCTGCTAGCTAGATCTGGGAGTGAGTAGGCTGTCATTCTGACAAACGACTTCCTTCTCTCCGTGGCTTCCGTAAGACTAGTAAAGCTAGCAAATGGATTGTTAATTGCATATTTGTCCTTCCTGTTCAGACTTTGCAAAAATTAAAATTGCTGATGTGTATAACGGTCATGACTTGTTTTCCTTCTCCTTCCTGTCCCTCCTGTGTTTATTGAGCATGTATTTCTCCTGATGGAGAAAATCAGATGTGCACAGAAACAGTGTTACTTTTGGATGGGAAGTAGTGGGTGTAGATGCCCTGGCAGTGTGCTGTGGCAATCCCACTTCTGCACTTTCTGGGAAAATCACTTGGGACCACTGATCCACGTTTCCAAGGTTTTGTCTCCTTACCTTAAAAATGAATGGCCCAGGGCCAGCGCTGTGACTTGGTAGGTTAAGCACATGCCTGCAGTGCTTGTATCCCTTATGGGCGCAGGTTTGAGTCCTGGCTGCTCCACTTCCCATCCAGCTCCCTGCTGATGGACTGGGAAAGCAGTAGAAGATGGCTCAAATGTTTGGGCCCCTGCACCAATGTGGGAGACCTGGAAGAAGCTCCTGGCTCCTGGCTTCGGATTGGCCCAGCTCCAGCCATTGCAGACATTTGGGGAGTGAACCAGGGGAAGGAAGACTTCTCTGTTTCTCCCTCTCACTGTTTGTAATTATGCCTCTCAAGCAAATAAGTAAATCTTTTTTAAAAAAAGTGAATTGTAACATCCATCTCGTTGGCTGGGAGGGTTAGAGACATACATTCATTCATTCACCAAATATGTATTGTGTTACTACTATGTTTCATACGGTGTCTACCTTCTTAGAATACAAGATAACATCAAAAGTTTCAGGCAAATGCAATTAAAATACATTTATTTTGGTGCAAAAATTTTTGAAATCCACCCATACGAGTACAACAAGTGAAAACGACAAAGATTTCTACTCTCAGAGAGCTTTTATTTTAAAGACGGAAGCCGGTAAACAACGCTATGAATAATAAATATGGAAACTGAGAGTCTAGTAACATCTGACTATTCTTGGCAGATGGAAAAAGCATACACAGAGTTGGATCGGGGTGTTTGAGAGCAAAGGGGTCAGAGAGGGGGTTTGGGATGGAGTCAGGTGTGTTCATGGAAAAGGTCGTTATGTTGGACAAAGCCTTGAAGGGTGCTAGAGAGTTACCTTGTCACTATCTGGTGGATGTGCCTTCTAGACAGAGAGACACCAAGGCACAGTCCTGTGGTGGGATTGTGGGGTTGTGATGCCATGTAAATATCTGAAGAACAGGGCTGTGATGTGGCCAGTGAGTTAGGCCACCACCGGTGATGCCGGCATCCTCTATGAGTGCCAGTATGACTCCTGGGAGCTCCACTTGCAATCGAGCTATCTGCTGATGGCCCTGGGAAAGCAGCCACAAGGACCCAAGTATTTGGGTCCCCACAACATATGAGGGAGACTCCAGAGGAAATTCCAGGCTCCTGGCTGTTGGCGGCATTTGGGGAGTGAACCAGAGGATGGAAGCTCTGTCTCATTCGTTGTCTCTCCCTCTCTCTCTGTAACTCTGCCTTCAAAATAATAAATAAGTCTTATACAAAACATCTGAAGAATAAAGAGTAGGCAGTGAATGTGGCTGCAGCAGTGCAGGGGTGAGGGAAACCAGATCTGCATACTGCTTCTCACCCAGCGCTTGGACAGCAACAGACACTGTTCAGTTGTGTTAGTATGGCAAGAAGGACTGTGTGGACCAAGAGAGGTATACTTTTTTTTTTTTTTTTGATGAAACTGGTACTTGAAATGTACCTTAATGGACTGACAGGATATAGACAGTGCTACTAACGAGCCTAAATCTTACTCCTTGCACAGAAACAAGGCTACGATTTACCCTGAACTGTTTTGTCTTCATAGTGAGGAGCTCCAACTAGTCCTCTTATTTTTATTGCCAACGTTTCGGTGTGTAAGATCCCTCTTCCATTGATGTTTTGCATGCCTCTTCAAAGAGACAGACACATGGAATTTGTTTTACATACTTGTATATGTGAGAAGAAAGAGAGAAATAAAGGATTTCTGTCTCTTCCAATGGAGAATTTCTAGGAAATTAACAGTTCTGGCTGCTTATATTATAAAGCCATGGTGTATGGCTCTGCCTTTTTTTCCCAAAAATTTATCTATTTATGTAAAAGGTAGAGTTACAGAGAGAAAAGGGAAGAGGGGGGGGGGTGGAGGGAGAGATGGGGGAGGGGGAGAATTTCTCTGTTGTTTCACTTCCCAAATGGCCTCAAAGGCCAAGGTTAGGACAGGTGAAACCAGAAACCATCAGGTCTCCCACATGAGAGGCAGGGACCCAAGTACTTGGGTCATCTTCCTCTGCTTTCCTAGGTGCATTAGAAGGGAGCTGGATCAGAAGTGGAGCATGTGGGATTGGAACCGGCATTCCTATGGGATGAAGGAGCGGCTTACCGTGTCAAACCACAATATCAGCTCCTCTGCCTTTTTGATGAAATTTTCCAGGTCATTATTTTGAATATTTGAGTCCAGGTGTCTCTCTGTCAGTGTTTAGCACTACTTTATTTAGTAACTGGAGTTTTAGGGTGATGCGGAATCCCTGAGACATTTTCTGAATGACAATTTCTGAATGACAATTTCTGAATTTCTGAATTTTTCCCTTATTTGTATCTTTTTCATTTACAAGGGTGGCTTGGAGATCTCTAGAAAAAACATATACCTGAGTGAGACTATCTCAGGTCACATTAGGCCAACCTACACGATGACTCATCACCATTAACTCAATTGCGATGATTATTAATGATTTCTATTTTTTAAAAGGAATATGGTTAATGTCTGAGAGCTCTTTATCTGTCATCAATAAATTTAATTTTTATAATAAGCTTAGATATATTTTTCAATTTCAGGAAAGCACGTTGCAGCACTGATTACATCCATTGGAAGTGGTTATTTATTTATTTTTTGATACTCTCATCTCAGGCTAGGATGGAGTGAGAACAAATTCTTGGTTTTTGTATGATTGATGAAGGGAGCATAGCTGGGCAAGGTTTAGACAAGCATTGTTGCTGCCTTCTTCAGGAGCATTTTATGGGAAAAAAGCCATGAGCCATTTTTTTAATATCAAGGATAGTTGCTTGGAATAATGAATAATCCTGAATAGTTATTTGAAAGATGGATAAAACTCTTTGATAAACTAAGATATATTCAATGACTATGAATCCTTAAGAATATAAAACTTCTTTCATTGTATACCAGAAGCCATGTGTTCTATATTTTGTAGTCTTTTAAGCATTAGCTTCCCTGGAGTACTACAGTGAATGGTTCCTGTATAAATTGAGTTTAGAAAGAGCCAAAAAGAGTGAAATCTTGTCTTTTGCAACAAAATGGATGCAACTGGAAATCATTATGCTTAGTAAAATAAGCCAATATATAATAATACATATATTATATATTATATAATATATGTAATATATGGAATTTGTTTTACATACTTGTATATGTGAGAAGAAAGAGAAATAAAGGATTTCTGTCTCTTCCAATGGAGAATTTCTAGGAAATTAACAGTTCTGGCTGCTTGTATTATAAAGCCATGGTGTATGGCTCTGCCTTTTTTCCCTAAAGATTTATCTATTTATGTAAAAGGTAGAGTTATAGAGAGAAAAGGGGAGAGAAGGAGAGAAGGAGAGAGGGGGAGGGAGAGAGAGAGGAGAGAGAGAGAGAAATTTCTCTGTTGTTTCACTTCCCAAATGGCCCAAATTATATCCCAAATTATATATTATATAATTATATATAATAATATATATATTATATATTGGCTTATTTTACTAAGCATAATGATATATATATATAATATATAATAATAAATATCTTTTGTTTTCTCTGACATGTGACAGTTAGTATAGAATACAAAAAATGCCTAGAGTGAGAAGGACCTCTGGTGATACAATTGTCGTTGTTAGCCCTTGTCTATGCTCTCCTGGAACTGTGGCTGGCCTGCTTCCTACGTGTGGAATATTGTGGCTGGTGATGAATGCAGCCTGTGCTTATAGAATGGGCTGCAGAAGACGAGAGGGAGAAGGAGGGGTGGGGGCAGGAGGGAAGTAGGGTTTCCTCTTCGATCTGTGTCTAGGAAATACATGAAATCTGTTCCCTTTATATTGATTTAAGAAGAAAGAGTCCCTAGTAATGGGATAAACCATTTCCAAACCACCTAAAAATCCAAATCACTTTCCCATTTTATATTCCTAATGTAAAAGTTTAAGATTTATTTGAATGTGTGGTTTCTTCTTGATTTATGCCACTGTTGATGATTCATGGCTTGTTTTATATCCAAGGTCAACCGGATGCATTAGGTTTATTCTGTGGCTTCATTTATCTTGACAAATCGTTGCCCTTCCCCTCTACTCACATGTACTTAGGAAGAAAAATTTAACTAGGAACTGATTAGGAAGTCATTTTCAATAGATGTTGCTAAAAACCGTAGATACATTTGTTCGGTAATTCTACTCAATTTAAGGGAAGGAAAATATTCCACATTTAGTTCTCTATACAATTTATATTCCCAGCATGGGATGAGCCTTAACACAATGGACATACCAATCAGAAGCACATCCTATTAAATGTAAATCATTTCATTGTTAAAAACATTAGGTGAAGCCTTCTATTCCCTTTCATTTCCCATACTTAAAATGACTTATAAAAACAACTAATCTTATATTTAGCTGTGTTGTATTTGTGTATGTAAGATTGATTTTAGAGCCAATTATTACAGTAAATCAAGAGAAAGAGGAAATAAGAGATAATAGAGCAAGATAAGAGGGAGTGGAAGACTGGATTGGATTCCGATTTAATTCAACAAGCAGTCTAAGTACTAAAAGACAAAGAATAATGAGATTTAATAGTTATTACCAACCAGTTTTTAATTTACTATTTAAAAATTGTGAAATTCTTAACATGAGAGCATTGCAAAACGGTTTATGGAAATTGGAATTAAAATATGGATTTATTTGGTTCAAAATACTTTGAAATCCATTCATACAAAAGATCTTTGAAAAGTTCCTGAAAAATGTGTATTTTGAAAAGAAAAAGTGTGCATGAATTTTAAACCTTTTTGCACCAAAACATTTCTGCAAACCTGTTGACCTATGTTCATATTGAATTGATTGAGTGTTGAATATGTGGGGGTCGTTTCGGTAGTTCTCCATTGTTTCACATGCCCGTCTCTTATTCCCTACAACAAGCATGAAAGGCAGGAGTCGTGGGTGAATTGTAACCTTGAGTCGTATAAGTGGTATATTAGGGTTGTGTTTTAAACACTTTATATTCTTTGAATTTTGAAGCATTAGCTAATGGAAAGCCTTTCTCAACTAATCGGAAGTGCTATTTTTCTCTCATAGAAAGCTTTCTTATGATACGGGCCCCTTTTCTATCTTCTGTTTTATTTTATTGATCGAGCTGTCTATTTCTGAATCAATTTTGTGTTTTGTTAATTTCTATCTCTTTGCAATATATTTTGGTTATCTTGTATGGTATAATTCCAAACTTTGGCTATTCCTAAGCACTTACAATTCTATATGATTTTCAGAATCATCTTGTCAAGTCCCATAAAACACTTCTACTAGACCATTGATAAAAGTTGTGTTGAATGTATGGATTAATTCAGATTATGCTATCAGCATTTCCTCTCCATGTGGTAGACCTGGGTTTATCGGCATTCTGTGTATCCTTACTCAACATTTTGACCACATACTATTTTTAGGATACTATTCTAGGTGTTGGAGATACAACATTGATTAACGTGCCCCTACTCTTATGTACTAGTTTATATTACAGAGAGGAGAGAGGGAAAATTAATAAAATACAAATATATAATATGGACCATTATGATAAACTAAATTAGGGAACAGAATCAGACAGTTACATGATGGTACTTCACAAATTTGTTGGGAAAATGGAATGAGAACATAAGATTCTCTTGTGCCAAAAAAAAAAAAAATTGAAATTATTTAGAGGGGGGTTTTTAAAAAGTTCGTAGAAATGAGCTGTACATGATAATTTCGAAAAATTTTGCACCAAATAAAGTATTTTTTATTCTATTTTTCCATGAGTGTTTTGAAGTGTTCTTGCTCTGTGAATGTGTGTGTGTACCTTGTTTGATCAGAGCAGTCTTCTCAGAGTAAGGTTTGAACACACTTCAGTCAGTTGGGAAAGTGAGCCATGTGGATCTCCTCTGAGCCACTTTCCAGGGAGAACACGAGATGCAAATAGGCCCTTGGGTGGGAGAGTCCCAAGAGAGGGAAAAATGTTTCGTAGTTTTCTCAATCAGATTCCTAAATGCTTCTTGCTAGGTTTGTTCCCAGATACTTTACAGCCTTTGCTCTGATTATCTTTATATATATATATACACATATATATATATATATGTATATATATACATATATATATATATATATATATATATATATATATATATTCTTTCTAAAATCACTTTTCTCCTTGGTTCTTGCTGGTGTACAGGAAAGCCAGTGATGCTTGAATGTTGATTTTATATCCTGTTGCACTACCAAACAGTGCTAGTATTTTTTTTTTATAATAACGCTTTTATTTAAAGAATATAAATTTCCAAAATACAGCTTATAGATTACAAGTGCTAGTATTTTAACAGTTGATTCCATCTGGGTTTCTGTTAAGGGGCAAACTTGGTTGGTAACTATTTGTTTCCTCCTTTGTGAACTACCAAGTTTATTTTCATTTTCCTTTTTTCATTACACGCCTAAAATGCTCCATAAAGTTTGTAGTACTAGTTATAAAATGAGCATTTTCCTCTAATTTTAATGAAATGCTTTTAGTCTCAAAATGCAGGATGTTTCTTTAATGAAATATGGAGTTTTATCTATTTCCAATTTGGTAAGAATTTGGGTTTTTTAGGTAAACACTTTTTACCATCTGTTAGTAAGCATATAGTGTATGTTTGTGCACGCATGCATGAGACATGTTAATGTAGGGAATTGCATTGATATCTTCCTTATGTAGGAATTTGAGGTGTGAAGGAAAAACCATGACCATCATCTCAACTAAGAACTTAGGAGACACTTTTCATGGACCAATTTGATGTGTGAACAGGAGGTGGGTGTGGGAATAGTAGGTGGGTGTGGGAACAAGAAGCCATGGGTGTTTGAAATTGAGACTTACTTGTCATACCCGTGCTCATTTCTGCCCCCTGGCTACTAATGAAGCAGTAAAGTTTATTGCCCTTCGTTCTCCAAAGCTGTGAAATGGAGCAGGACAGCCTTATGACATGAAATAGTTAAGGAATGGAAACAGCCCCCTGTTTACTATATGTTTGAAGTTTTCCAAATATTTATTTTGTTTCTCTTTTTAGGTGACATAAAATGACGTGTGTGATATTGTTATTTAAACTGAGTTGTAAACATATGAGGAACCTTTAAAAAGTTCCTGGAAATGGAATTTAAAACATAAGTGCATTTGGTGCAGAAGGATTGAAATTCATGCATAATTTTTCCCTACTATACATTTTCTATGAATTTTTGAATGAGTCCTCATATGAAAGCTGTTACCCTAAAGAATTCATTTAGGGGCCAGCATTGTGGCACAGCAGGTTCAACCTCCGCCTGTGACGCTGAAATCGTGTATGTGCTCCACTTCCAATCTAGCCACCTGTTAATGCACCTGGGAAAGCAGTAGAAGATGGTCCAAATGTTTGGGCCCCTGCATTCACGTGGGAGACTGGAAGAACCTCTTGGCCATTGCAGCCATTGGAGGAGTGAACCAGCAGATGGAATTCCTCTCTCTCTCTTCCTTCTTCCTCCCTCCCTCCATCCCTCTCTCTCTCTCTCTCTCTCTGTCTCTCCTCTTTCTGTGGCTCTGTCTTTAAAATAAATAAAACGAAATCTTTGAAAAAAAATTCATTTAATCTCCCTCAGTATCTATCCTACCTCTCAATCATCTCTCTCTCTCTCTCTCTCTCTCTCTCTCTCTCTCTCTCTCTCTCTCTATCTATTATCTATCAATCCACTCTGTTTGAATATACTTTGTGGTAGACTCATCCTGGAGCACTGAGTAGACTCTTGGATGGCTGGGAACACGTTCCTGATGTTTTGAGGATAGTCTTGTGGCAGGGGTGGTTTCCTTGCAGGATGCACTCGGTGAACTCGCAACAGAGAGCAGCTCCTTGTGGTGGATCCACTGAGTTCTCCATTATGTTGAGTGTAGCCCAGGGGCCCATGGCAAGTGCCAGGTGCTGCCTGACACTGGTCTGTCCCTTGCCAGCCAGGCATCCAAGGCTTGGGAACTGCCTTACAGAATGCACGTGGAGAAGCCAGGAATGAGAGAAGCGTGTGAACTCGTACTGAGATCCCACTGGCTTTTACTTGGTTTTACTTTAAACATTTTTTGCATTTTCTTTTCCTTCTAGCAGAGTGAAATCTTTCATGTCTTGAATTTTCATGTTAGTTGTAGATATTTTGCCATGTCATGAAGTACTTTTAAAGAAACCTGATTTGCTTACACTATACAGTGAATCTTCTGGATATATCTTATGCTTTTTTAAACCTATGAAGGTTTTCTTTTTTACTGACATGTAAAAATTATACAATTTAGGCCGGCACCGTGGCTCAACAGGCTAATCCTCCGCCTTGTGGCACCGGCACACCGGGTTCTAGTCCCGGTTGGGGCGCCGGATTCTGTCCCGGTTGCCCCTCTTCCAGGCCAGCCCTCTGCTGTGGCCCGGGAGTGCAGTGGAGGATGGCCCAAGTGCTTGGGCCCTGCACCCCATGGGAGACCAGGAAAAAGCACCTGGTACCTGGCTCCTGCCATCGGATGAGCGCGGTGTGCAGGCCGCAGCGTGCCGACCGCGACAGCCATTGGAGGGTGAACCAACGGCAAAGGAAGACCTTTCTCTCTGTCTCCCTCTCTCACTGTCCACTCTGCCTGTCAAAAAAAAAATTATACAATTTGTGGAATACCATGTGCTGTTGCTATACATGTCTACACTGTATAATATCATCAGGATAAGCATCTTTGTATTCCAGTCTTCTCAGATGTGTAGTATGTCATGTGGTGAAGACATTCCAGGTCCTCTCCTCCAGTTTTTTAAAGAGAAACATGCAGTACATTGCATACTGTCCATGGTCACCCTGCTGTGCAATAGAACACCAGAACCTCTTCCTCCTACCCAGCTATAACCTAGCACCCATCCATGTGCTTTCAGTTCCAAGCGTCAGGTCCCAGTGTCTGTTACACAGATTTCCTGTGTAGGTAATGAGCCCTGGTATGCAGATCCCATGGGCGTTTCTGGATGGCCACTGCCCGGTTTCTTGTCCTGGAGACTGATCGTGCTGAATTTCATACCTCTTATTTTATCCTAACCTTGGCTGTTGCTCTTTCCTTCCATACTTGTGCGAAGCCATCAATGAAACCATCATGTGGGAGAGAATAAAAATGCACAATAAACTGGGAAGCAGCAGGGCCCTGTGAAGACAAATCATGGCAGACTTGCTCCATTTCCTTCTCCAATGGAGTGACAGGCTTCATAAACAAGGGGTGTAATGGACAAGATCTATCTTGCTTCCCTGTAATCACTCCTAAAACACTCAAGCTATGACGGAGCCGTATTTTATGTTTCCTTATAGATGAGAAACATAGAATTTTTGTCACAGGGCTGATTAATCCGTCTAGTTTCCGTGAGATGCCTCACCAAGCCAGTGTGCTGGACAAGTTGTGCAAACACAAATCAGGACGGCAGAATTAAAGCGAGAAGCCTGTCTATCTAGAAAGACTATGAAAATCATTCTGCATGCAAAAAAGTATAGTCAGAATACAGGAAGGGGTTGGAATTTTAAGACTAAGAAAGCATTAGGGCTTGAAAACGCATGTTGAATCTTAACAAAAATTCCAGGAACAATTAAAGATGATGCTGTAAGTTGATCAATGCAGGGCACAATTTCAATAAACAAATCTATTTAATTATTTGAAAGACAGAGAGAGAGATAAGCTGCCATTTGCTGGCTCATTCCCATCCTGGCTGGGCCAGGCTGAAGCCCAGAATCTGTAACGTCATCCAAGTATCCCACATGGATAGCAAGAGTCCAAGTACTTGGGCCATGTTCTACTGCCTTCCTGGGTGCGTTAGCAGGAAGTTGGATCAGAAGAAGATATGGGACTTGAACCAGCACTCCAATTATGGGATAGGGGAGTTTCAACTGGGTAGCTTAATAATGGCTGCCCTGTGGACACAATTTTTGTTTTAAGATATCTTAGATATGGTACGTGAGGATGCTTTGACGTGGGTTGAATTCTGATTCCTCCTTAAATCTAGTAAATTGGTTATGGGGAAGGTGGAATGATAAAGACATATGGATGCCACTCTAAAGTAAGACAAGGAAAAATAACTTGTTATATAAAAAAAATACAAAACTCTTCTAATTTGGATACTTTGATGGTAGGTAAGTGATATTATTCTTATATGAGGGGTCTCCAAAAAGTTCATTGCAAAATGCATGTTATGAAAAGCCAGTGCATGGATTTTATTTATTTATTTGAGAGGCAGAGTTACAGACAGGCAGAGGCAGAGAAAAAGAGAGGTGAGGGGTCTTCCATCTGCTGGTTCACTCCCCATATGGACGCAATGGCCAGAGCTGCGCCAGTCTGAAGCCAGGATCTAGGAGCTTCTTCTGGATCTCCAAAACAGGTGAGGGCCCTAAGAAATTGGGCCATCTTCTACTGCTTTCCCAGGCCATAGCAGAGAGCTGGATTGGAAGCAGAGCAGCTGGGACTTGAACCAGCACTCATATGGGATGGTGGCACTGTAGGCAGCGGCTTTACCCGCTGTGCCACAGCTCCAGTCCCTACCCCCAAAAAACATCTTTTAATTTTCTATGAACTTTTGAGGTAACCTTGGGTATGAAGAGACTTCTGTTTATTTAATCTTTGTAGGTTTAACAATTTCAACTGGGAAGCCAAGGTTGTAAAAGCCCATCTATGTTTTGTTTGTTCTTCAACAGAGAGATGAATGGGTTTTATATTTTCACTGTCCAAGTCCTTTTTTTTAAGGGAAGATGGATTATTTTCATTTTCAATGGAAACTTTGAACAGTGCTGATCAAGGTGAAATACAGATTCATGAAAGGAGAAGACAAGGGTTTTGTTGCAGAAGGTGCCTCTCTGTTTCATCCCCAACTCAGCTCAATCACTATTTCTTTTTTTTTAAAGTTATTAATTAGAGAGGCAGAGAGACAGACACAAGGAGAGACAGAGAGCTCCCATACGTTTGTTCACCTTCCCCCAAGTGCGTACAGCAATTGGGACTGGGCCAGGTTGAAGCTGGGAGCTGAGAAGTCAGTGTGGTCTTCCATGTGGATAGCATGGACCTAGCTACCTGAGCCATCACCACCTTCCATGGTGGGCTGCAGCAGGAAGTTCAAACTGAGAGTGAAACCAGGGACTCGAACCCAGGCGTTCTAACAGGGGATGCAGGCATCCCGAGTCACATCTGAGCTGCAAGCTTGTCCCAGCTTGCATTTTTTTTCCTGAAGCCTTTTTTCGTTACTGTATGGTTTCTGACACCTGTTAGACTGTCAATAAATGAGTGAGCCAGTGACTGAATGAATGTAACCTAGATATTAGCATACCCAATAAAAAACTAAACAAAAAACCCTATGAGACTGAATACACCATGGTCATTACCCATGAAAGAAATTTTCAGTAAAAAATTCTATGCTTGTTGGAAGATTTATTTAGGTATTTGAAAGGCAGCCTGATAGACAGAGGGAGAGAGGGAGAGGATAAGGGGGAGAAGGAGAAATATATCTTCCATCTGTCGGTTCACTCTTCAAGTACACCCGATAGCCAGGGCTGGGCCAGGCCAAGGCCAGGAGCCTGGAACTACCTCCCACCTCTGACATGGGTGACAGGAACCTAAACATTGAGCCATCATCCACTGCTTTCCAAGTGCATTCGCAGGCAGTTGGATTGGAAGCCCTGGATTTCAATCACTGTGAGTGTGTTTCTCTTTTCTTGTGCCATTGAAAGCTCCGTTAAAAGCCCTTGAAAGGGCCTTTTGATAGCACAGAGGAAGGTGATCCAAGCCCTTCAAACTAGAGGTTGTTGGCTCACCCTGGAAGACTGGCTTCAGTAACAGTTCTTCCCTCTCCCGCCTGATGACTGGTTCACGGCACAGGAAGTTGGAGCTCCTTTACTGGAGAGCAGCAAAGGGGACAGGGATTTGCACAGCTATTGAACACATGCAGCGAGTACTTTACTAACCCTAGGAAGCTTCCTAATTTCCTTCTTGGTGGGAGAGTCCAGGACTCTTCCCTAACATCTGCCATCTTTTTTTGTTTGTTTTTCTTTCTTTTTCGAAGTGAAGAAGAAGGGAGGAGAGGAGATTCTAGTGAGAGAGGGTGAGAATTCAGATGCTGTCCATGTAGTCAGTGTGGAATAAAGTCCAGCACGATGCTGGTTTTCGTGGCACACAGGCATGATTCGCCCCTCTATAGCCTTATTCATTTGGGCCTCATCATTTTCCATATTCATTAATAATTTTCAGTACTAGGGTTATTATGCAAATGTGACCAGCTGTTTTTCCTTCCATTTGCAACTGAAACAAAACAAAAGAGGCTTAATTGTTTTCCAAAGGATGTGATGGACTGGTAAGGATTGAGATCTGAAGAGAGAGAGGATAAGCAATAAAACCATAGCTGCTTGTTTGGCTCCCATTAGAAAGGAGGTAGATTTTTCTTTTCTAGGCGAGTGTGGCTTTAATCTCATCTGAACCTGGAACCCTGGACTTCCCCAGGACTCCTCCAGGACTTTCTGTGAACAAGCCTAAAGAAATAAGTTGAAACTCAGACGTGCCACGAGATGGATGGTGGGGGTATATTTTGAATTTTATGAATGAATGTCCTTAAATTTGTAGTCTGAAAAGTTAGTCCCATTGTCCACCAAATTTCTTTGTATCATGATATGAAAGTTTGAATGTATGGGTCCGTTGTAAGTATTGGGTAGGGTTTAGAGAAGTCAGACATAATCAAATTTCAGATGCAAGACTTCTGTCTGGTGGAGTCGGAAAATCGTGACGGGAGAAAAGTGAATGAAGAAGTGCACCCCAGGTTGGATTTCAGTACTTTATATTATTTCTTCTTCTTCTTCTTCTTTTTTTTTTTTTTTGACAAGCAGAGTTAGACAGTGAGAGAGAGAGACACAGAGAGAAAGGTCTTCCTTTCCATTGGTTCAACCCCCAAATGGCTGCTACGGCTAGTGCACCACGCTGATTGGAAGCCAGGAGCCAGGTGCTTCTCCTGGTCTCCCTTGGGGTGCAGGGCCCAAGCACTTGGGTCATCCTCCACTGCCTTTCTGGGCCACAGCAGAGAGCTGGACTGGAAGAAGAGCAATCGGGACAGAACTGGCGCCCCAACCAGGACTAGAACCCGGGTTGCCGGAGCCGCAGGCGGAGGATTAACCTAGTGAGCCCCGGTGCCAGCCATTACTTTATATTTTTTCAAAGTCCATCTGGAGGGTGATCTTTAGCAGCCACTTTAGCCTCAGTGTGTCTTGTGTGAAATGTAAACAAAATAATAAAAATGTCTAGAAGAAAATATTCTTTATAAATTTGATGAGGGCTTACTTTCTGTGGAGTGTGTGTGTGTGTGTGTGTGTGTGTGTGTTGGGTAGTGTTTGTGGGGTGACCCAAGATGGCCTCCCACATCATCAAAGAAAGGTGTGGATTCTGACCAAGGGGGACCAGTGGTAACTGAGTGGGGACAGGGGTGTATGTTTGATTTTGATGAAGGTGAGAGGATCGTTTAGGCTGAATGGCAAAGTCAAAGGTGGCAGTGCCTCAGGGTGGTAAGTGAGTCTGACTCTAGTTAGGTTTTATGTGCTTCTGCCAGGTGGGATAATATGGCTGAATTTAGAATGGAGACCGTATACGTGTGTCACATAACAGATTTAGGCCAGTGAAGGAAAAACATGTGTAGTTATTAAGACAAAGCAGACTGGTAATTTTACTCTCAACTATAAAAAATATAAAAAAATAAAACTTATTTGTATGCCACTGTAGAAACCATGACTGTTGACTGTCTTATATTCTTCACGAAGATGATGGTGAGTTTCTGAGTTTCTGGGTTGCAGTTGTGGCAAATTCATTAGACAAAGTCTGGAAATATTGTTATACAAATGCTATTATTGTTACAGATTGGAAAATCACAGTCTACTAAGTGTGCCATGTTTCAGTTCCTTAAGAAACTGAATTTAAGAATTTTTTTCACTTAAGGAAAAAGCCTGTTATATCTTTATAATCAATATTTTTTGAAAAATAGTGATTTTTGATTTTTTTATGTATGACAGAAGATCAAGTTACAGTTCTTTTTAATTTCATTTAAGGCCAGTGCCGTGGCTCAATAGGCTAATCCTCCGCCTGTGGCGTCGGCACACTGGGTTCTAGCCCCGGTTGCCCCTCTTCCAGTCCAGCTCTCTGCTATGGCCCGGGAAGGCAGTGGAGGATGGCCCAGGCCCTTGGGCCCTGCACCCACATGGGAGATCAGGAGAAGCACCTGGCTCCTGGCTTCGGATCAGTGTGGTGTGCCGGCTGTAGCGGTCATTAGGGGGTGAACCAGTGGAAAAAGGAAGATCTTCCTCTCTGTCTCTCTCTCTCTCACTGTCCACTCTGCCTGTCAAAAAAATTCATTTAATTTTTGTTTATTTGAAAAGTACATAGGTAGAAACATACAGATGGCAATCTTTGATCCTTTGGTTTACTCCTGAATCATGCAACAGCCGGGGCTGGCAAATCCAGGATCCAAGAATGAATTCTCCTGTGTGGGTGCTGGGGGACCCAAGTACTTCAGCCATCACCTTCTGCCTTCCAGGGTATGAATTACCAGGAAGTTAGAAGAGGGAGCAGAGTTAGGGCTCAGATCCAGCCACTCTGATATGTGATGCCAGTGTCCCACGTTCTTTACCACTTTACCAAAATACCCACCTCAGATCAACTTTTTACTTTTAAAATTAAAATGCCACCTGTAACCATATATTCTGTTAAACTTTGATAGGTTCTACCGCTCATGTGTCTAACTCATTGTTTCCTACTCTAGCTCTCCCCTTGGACCACATAAAAGACGCAGTCGCATTTCACCTTTGACATTGTAGAATCCTCTCATGTTTATGTATCATTTAACCCCTGCACATTACCTACTACTTCTAGATTCTTTTTTCTGTTCTTTTTAGATTCGTTTACTTGAAAGGCAGAGGTACAGAGATAGAAAGGGAGAGACAGAGAGAGATCTTCCATCTGCTTGTTTACTCCTCAAGTGGCCAGGCCAGGAGCCAGGAGCTTCATCAGGATTTCGTGTGGGGTGGCAGGGCCCATGTCCTTGGGCCATCTCTGCTGCTTTCCCAGGTGCATCAGCAGGGAGCTGGGTTGGAAGTGGAGCAGCCAGGACTCAAACTGATGGCTGTTAGGGGACAACTTAACCAGCTGTATCACAACGCCAGCCCCTTGATTGTTTTTTCTGAGCTTTGAGTGATTGTCGGTGGTCTACATGGGTTGGTAGAATGCTAGGATTAAGAGAGCGGCAAGATGGCGGAATAGGAAGGGAGCACACCGATAGTCTGGGGAGAGACAGTTTAATAAAAGTGGAGATACTGCAGGTTCAGGGAAGAGTAGGGGAGGAAACAGCAGAGGAAACCCTTCAGAACTGGAGATTCACGGTGGACCTGCGTGGAGAGCGTGGGAGCCCGCAGTGTGGGACACCAGCAGCAGATTCAACACACCAGCGCTGGAACGCGAGGTGAGAAGAACCTCAATAGCCCGAGATACCAGGAGGGAAGCGGAAAAGGGAGCCTAGAGCGAACAAGGCTTGAAACCCTGCAGGGAAAAGTTCACCAGGCTAACTAGAAGAGAGAGAGAGAAAGGGAAAAAAAAAAAAAAAAAGTGACCCGTACGGACACGAGCTTCTCTCTCTCCGCTCACCTCTCAAAGGTGAGCAAGACAAAGAGCAGGCGCCATTTTGGAATACGTCATAAGCAGGGCGACCTCGGGTCGGCACCGGCCCCGAGCCTAGCAGAAAAACCTGACTCGGGGGGGAGGGGTGAAATAACAGGAGATTAGAACCTAATGAATGTGTGGTGCTAATGAACTGAGACTGTGAAAAAAGAGACGGTGGGGGAGAGAACTCACGGAAATCACGAATTCATGTGAGTACTCTCCAGAGACGCTACAGTTCAGTAGCCTTGGCAGCCCAGTGGGAGACTACAGGAGAATCTCAGCCCACACAAAGGGCCGCAAAGATTCCCTCTGTGGTCCTTGGGAAAGAGCTTCCGAACTCTGGCTCCTGTGGGTATATCATTCGCCTGCTAACCACCCCCAATTCCATTCAGCTGTGTGGAATTACTTCCCTTTTGAACCAAAAAAAAAAAAAAAAAAGTAACAGAGAGAGATTTACCACGCCTAACCTGGGAGTGTCTCCTTTGACACACCCTCAACCCTGAGGAACCAAACAGAGCTCTCAGGCCACACCCATCTCAAGCCTCTAAGGCTCCATCAAAAGCAGACAGTCCACTTAATCTAGAGTCATAGTATAACAAGAAAAAAACACCACAGTGAAGAAACCAATATGCCAAACAACAAACGCAAAAACCGAGGTAATAAGAACAAGGAAGACACTATGGTATCCCCAAATGAAAAAGACACCCCAATTCAAGATTACGAAGGTGATGAGATAGAAGAGATGCAAGAAGCAGATCTCAAAAAATTCATAAGAACACTAAGAAGTACTCAAAAACAAATTCTTGAACTACAGAAATCCTTAATGGACAAGGTAGAAAATCTCTCTCGTGAAAATGAAATATTAAGGAGAAATCAAGCTGAAATGAAACAACTAGTAGAACATGAAACTATGATAGTGATGAGAAATCATAATGAAGTGAAGAATTCAATAGATCAAATGAAAAACACATTAGAGAGCCTTACAAACAGAATGGGTGAGGAAGAAGAGAGAATATCGGACTTAGAAGACAGAGCACAGGAAACTATACAGTCAAACCAAAGACAAGAAGAGGAAATTAGCAATCTAAAAAATATTGTTGGGAATCTACAGGATACTATTAAAAAACCCAACATTCGACTTCTAGGAGTTCCTGAAGGCATGGAGAGGGAGAAAGGATTAGAATGCCTTTTTAGTGAGATAATAGCAGAAAATTTCCCAGTTTTGGAGAAAGACAGAGACATCCTAGTACAGGAAGCTCATAGAACCCCTAGTAAACATGACCAAAAGAGGTCCTCACCACGACACGTTGTAATTAAACTCACCACAGTGAAACAGAAAGAAAAGATCCTAACATGCGCAAGAGAGAAACGTCAAATTACACTCAGAGGATCTCCAATTAGACTCACAGCAGACTTCTCATCAGAAACCCTACAAGCTAGAAGGGAATGGCGAGACATAGCCCAGGTACTTAGAGAGAAAAACTGCCAGCCCAGAATATTATATCCTGCCAAGCTCTCATTTGTGAATGAAGGTGAAATAAAGACCTTTCATAACAAACAAAAATTGAAAGAATTTGTTGCCACTCGTCCAGCCCTGCAAAAGATACTTAAAGATGTGTTACACACAGAAACACAGAAACACAGCCATCAACATGAAAGAAGGTAAACGAAGGGAACCTCACAGCAAAAGATCACAGGGAATTCAAAGCATACATTTGGATAAAGAAATTATGGGACATGTACTCTATAGAATACTATACAGCAGTCAAAAACAATGAAATCCGGTCATTTGCAATAAGATGGAGGAATCTGGAAAACATCATTCTGCGTGAATTAAGCTGTCCCAAAGGGACAAATATCATATGTTCTCCCTGATTGGTGACAACTAATTGAGCACCAAGGGGGAAACCTATTGAAGTGAAATGGACACTATGAGAAACAGTAACTTGATCAGCTCTTGTGCTGACTGTTGTTGTACAATGTAATACTTTATCCATTTTAGTAATTTTTTTATTCTAGTACTATTGGTTGAACTCTGTAATTAACAAACAATTATTCTTTTTTTTTTTTTTTTTTTTTTTACACAGGCAGAGTGGACAGTGAGAGAGAGAGACAGAGAGAAAGGTCTTCCTTTTGCCGTTGGTTCACCCTCCAATGGCCACCGCGGACGGCACACTGCGGCCGGCGCACCGCGCTCGTCCGATGGCGGGAGCCAGGAGCCAGGTGCTTTTCCTGGTCTCCCCATGGGGTGCAGGGCCCAAGCACCTGGGCCATCCTCCACTGCACTCCCGGGCCACAGCAGAGGGCTGGCCTGGAGGAGGGGCAACCGGGACAGAGTCCGGTGCCCCGACTGGGACTAGAACCCGGCGTGCCGGCGCCGCAAGGCGGAGGATTAGCCTGTTGAGCCACGGCGCCGGCCAACAAACAATTATTCTTAGGTGTTTAAATTTTAACTGAAAAGTGATCCCTGTGAAATATAAGAGTGGGAATAAGAGAGGGAGGAGATGTACAATTTGGGACATGCTCAATCGGAACTGCCCCAAATGATGGAGTTAGAAATGTGCCAGGGAATTCCAATACAATCCCATCAAGGTGGCATGTACCAAGGCCATCTCACTAGTCCAAGTGATCAAATTCTGTTTTCAATTGATCACACTCATAGGTCTAAGAGTCAAAGGGATCACACAAACAAGACTAGTGTCTGCTAATACTAACTGATAGAATCAAAATCATGATCCAACATGGGAAGCGAGATACACAGCAGACTCATAGAATGGCAGATGTCCTAAATAGCACTCTGGCCTCAGAATCAGCCCTTAAGGCATTCAGATCTGGCTCAAGAGCCCATGAGAGTATTTTATGCATGGAAAGCCAAGACACTCTGGAAAAAAAAGAAGACCTAAATGAAAGATCTCTGTGAGTGAGATCCCAGTGGAACGAATGGGGCCATCAAAGAAGGAGGTACCTTTCTCTGAAGGGAGGAGAGAACCTCCACTTTGACTATGACCCTGTCGGAATAAGATTGAAGTCAGCGAACCCTAAAGGCTTCCATAGCCTTGGCAACTCATGACTAGAGCCTAGGGAGATTACTGAGGCCATAAACAAGAGTATCAAATTGTTAAATCAACTTCAGGAGTCACTGTGTACTTACGTCTCATGTGGGATCTGTCCTTAATGTGTTGTCCAATGTGAAGTAATGCTATAACTAGCACTGAAACAGTATTTTACACTTTGTGTTTCTGTGTGGGTGCAAACTGATGAAATCTTTACTTAGTATTTACTGAATCAATCTTCTGTATATAGATAATTAAAAAAAGAAAAAAAATCTTGGTGTTAAATTGGAAAAAAAAAAAAAAGAATGCTAGGATTAAACAGTACCTTGCATGTGTCCTTCATTAATTGAATTAAAAACTAAACTAAACTCTTTCATGAAATGAAAGGATTTCCGAAGACATTCAAAGTAATCCAAGGCCAGCCAACTCTTTCCTTTATGTTCTACCTTCCTAGTCTCCTACAATCTGAGAATAAGTGTCCTCCCTGTTTCTCATTGGACAGACTCTAATTGGATTCCATTTCATCCCTCTTCAGAAGGGACCCAATTTCTATAGGAACATTTGACCGACTTTGAGCCTAAGAAGACTTAGCAAGAAAGAAACCAACAATGAAATGAGATTTGATAATGCAGAGGAGCATATGTATGTTAATTGTGGTGACAGGGGCCGGCGCTGTGGCGCAGCTGGTTAAAGCCCTGGCCTGAAGTGCCGGCATCCCATATGGGTGCTGGTTCTAGTCCTGGCTGCTCCTCTTCCGATCCAGCTCTGTGCTATGGCCTGGGATAGCAGTAGAAGATGACTCAAGTCCTTGGGCCCCTGTGCCCACGTGGGAGACCCAGAAGAAGCTTCTGGCTCCTGGCTTCTCATCAGCATAGCTCCAGCCATTGTGGCCAGTTGGGGAGTGAACCAGTGGATGGAAGACCTCACTCTCTGTCTCTACCTCTCTCTGTAACTCTGTTTTCCAAATAATAAAATAAATCTTAAAAAAAAAATGTGGCGACAGTGGTTGCTGTATCTCTAACAGTGATTTTGAATATCTTTATCAATAATTATTGCATTATTTAATCTCTAGAAATATTTGCATTTGTGTCTAACAATGATTGGTAGAGGAAGATCTGTTTTGTCTATTACTAATATGGAACTTATTTTGCATAGTGTTATATACATATATACATACTTTAACCTTTCAACATTTACATACTGTTGAACCTACCATAAATTTTACATGCTGTATCTTTCAAAAATTCACTTTGACTACCTTTGTTTTTAACCAAGGATTTCAGTTCATTTACAGTAGTTTCAATTGCCAGTGCATTTATACTTTTATCTGTAATCATACTTTGGGCTTTCAATTTCTGATTTTTCAGGGTTTTTTATTCTTTCACATTTGTTTTTGGGTTGGAATTTTTCCTTCTCTACTATTTTGGGAGTTAGAATCTTCACGTCTTTTCTTTTATTGATTCCCTTAAATAGTTTAATGTGTATGTTTAATAAAGTCTATTATTATTGGTATCTTTGCCTTCTTTTTTTAAAGATTTATCTATATATTTGAAATTCAGAGTTATACAGAGAGAGGAGAGGCAGAGAGAGAGGTCTTCCATCCGCTGGTTCACTCCCCAGTTGGCCGCAACAGCAGGAGCTGCACCAATCTGAAGCCAGGAGCCAGGAGCTTCTTCCAGTTCTCCCACATGGGCGCAGGGGCCCAAGGACATGGGCAATCTTCTGCTGTTTTCCCAGGCCATAGCAGAGAGCTGGATTGGAAGAAGAGCAGCCGAGACTAGAACCAGAGCCCATATGGGATGCCAGCGCTTCAGGCCAGGGCGTTAACCCACTGCATCACAGCGCCCTTTGCCTTCTTCTAATACATTATAAAGGCTTTAAAATAAAATCCTCCTATTCCTTTCTAAATGTTTCTTCTGTTGATTATGTCTATTTTTTAGTTCTATTTGGTTTTTAACTACAGAAACTAGACATCATAGTGACTAAAACACTCATTATAATGACCACATTTTTCTTTTTTTACAATGTAATCTTAAAATTTAACCCTTATATATTACATTATGTTTTGAAATCTGCATCTCTAGCAAATCCTAAAGCCTGTTAAGACAAATATTTTGGTCTTACTTATTTTTCATTAATTCACAGTGTGGAGGGCAGTGGTGTGTATTCAAGTGTATCTGGTAATTCACAAATACTCAGTGGCTCATTGATTCAGCATGCATTTATACTCTTGAGTTTCACTAAATGAAAATTTCTAACATCCAAATTAAAACATTCAGCATCTTGTCTGTGGTGGTTAGTATCGGTTTTCCATTTTCCATTTGTATGGGACTGATCAAACTGACAGTTTCATTTACCAGGCCAGGTTGTTGTGGGAGGTGGTAGGTGGGAAGACAGATAAAGAAAACCCAGGAGAGACCATAAAAAAAAAAAATTACTGTAATTTGTGACTGTGTGAAGAACAGTAAACTGATATGCTTCCTTTCACGATCTGCTGCTCTTTTAACTATCTTCTTTCCTTTTTTACTTTCTGACATGTATTCGTTCTCATGCTATTCTTACGCTGTAGAAGAGGAGGTGATGTGATTTGTTTTTGAGTTGTCTTCTGGGTCACACAAGGCCACGGTGGATCTAACACAAAATTCATGTCTCTTCTTTCTTTCATCTGTGCTGTTCTTCCAGTATTCTGGCAACTTTTAGATAAAAAAGCCTCTTTCTTCAGTACGTGTTGAACATCCTGGCTAATTTTTCAGTCTTATCTTTCCCACGTGGTTCATCCAGAAACACATTTCTTTCCCACTCATAACAACACTTTTCTTGCCTTACAATATCGGATCCAAGAATAGCTTAAAAGTAAACCTGAATTCACTTAAGATAATGTAATAAAAGGACTCCAGATCAGACATCTGTTACTCATTATTTATAACCTGCGGCTAAAAGCCATGCTAATGAGGAGTTACTGCTTTTATTCCTCGCACTGCACTGCTTGCTCAAAAGACTCCTGCATTCTCTGTGCTGTTTTTTTTTTTTTGTCTTTTCTTGTGATATCAGGAAAAAAGAAGTAAAATTCAAAACACTTGCTATTAATGGAGAAGAGGAGGCTGTTGGTGATCAAAGTTTGTTACCCTGAGTGCCATTAGGAGTACGGTTAAGATGCCATCTGGGATGCCTGTCTCTCATGTTGTATTTGCCTGGGTTCACATCCTGGTTTTGCTCCCAACTGCAGCTTCCTGTTGGAGTGATGGCTCAAGTGGTGGAGTTCTTACCATTGCATGGGAGATCAAGATTATATTACCCTGGCCTTTGAGAGTTTGGGATATAAACCAGCGAATGAGTTTCTCTCTCTCTCTCTTTCTTTCTCTCTGGTTCCTTCTCTCCCTCTTTCTGTGTTTTTCAAATAAATAAAATATATTTAAAAATACAATTTGTTAGTCTAACCACTGCCTCATAGTGACCATTTGCTTCCTAACTCAACTGCTTGAACAGTAGTATGATTTTCTTAAGTTTTAATGATAGTGTTCTCCTAAGAAATGACAGATATTTGTTGTGTATATTTGTCACATTTTTGGTGCTATTCCATATACATGTATATGTATAAACATCGTCAAGTTTTAATCATCTATTGAGATTCTTTATTTTGTTAAGTTTCAAATAGCTTCTGGGGCCCAAAAATAACTCAATAAATGGATTCCTATGACCTTTATTTTGTTTTTGAAAATCTTTTAATTCTGATCTGAATGCCTATAAAGTGTGGTGTGAGTTTAGTTGACGGATTGATCATAAAATTGAACTCTGAGTCAAATGTAAAAAGAGTATTGAAAACATATGGATCAATTTACTTTTTCCTGTAAGGATGCTATCCATGATAAGACGAAAGTGGATGGAAAGTTCCCTCACAGTTTCAAATATTTATTGGCAGCCTGAGAAGAAAAATTGAAGCAACTGTATCAATAGTAGGCCTTCCTCTTTCCCTTGGAATATTTTTATCTCCGTTATCTATGATTTGTTGACAAAAGTAAATTGAACTGTTCCCCTGTGTTAACAAAGAGGGTCTTGTGCAGTCAAACAGCATGCAAATCTGGCTGATTCATAGTTTGCAGCTGTAGGTGGCTTATTGACAACTCTGATGGAAAGAATGATTTGCTCCGGCTATGACTATTACTTTTCTCCTACCCTTCTAGACTAAGAATATTGCCAACAGGAAGATCAATATTTTGGAGACTATTGCTGTAATTTTCTTGTTTTGGGACATGCCAATGGACTACTAGGTTGAAAACACTGTAAAAATTTCCATTATTACTATTATTATTTGCTGTAAGATTTGTGTAATCTTACAGAGGGAAAGTACTTTCTTCTTTCTCTGCCCCCACACTTGATTATTATTTTGTCTACTGCAAGTGTAAATTTAATCTTTATTTAAATGGAGTTAGGATTATATCTGCTGAAGGAATTTGTTGAAGGAAGTTTCAAAAGAGGCTTTTTCGTAATTTTATTTAAGTTTTACTGTTTCACATATACAGATTTAGTGATACTTTCCAACCCTCCCCCCCCCCGTGCTCCAACCCTCCTTCCTCCTCCCTCTACCACTCCAACTCCTGCTCTTAATTTTTTCAAAGATCTATTTTCAGTTTATTTAATGATCATAAAGTTAAGCCTACACTGAATAAAAGAGTTCAACAAATAGTATGAAGAAGAAAAAACACTTCCTCAATGGAAGAGACAGGGGCTGTAAACAATGCTAAAATAGAAAGAGACCTTCCTCAGAATTGCTGGTGAACCTTTGGAGTTTTGAGTTCTATCTTTAGGCTTTTTACAATACAAATGCATAGATTATCTGGTAATCCTGACTTTCAATGTCTTCTCGTCCTATCTCCAAACTGAGAAGAATGTAACTATAGGTGTTGCATATGGTACGTTTTGACTTATTCTTCATCTACATCCCAAGTGTTAAAGTCATGATATTGAATGAGTTATTGTTGACAAATTTTTTAATATATATTGATAGCTGAAGGGTTAAATTTGTGAGGCATTAGGAAGATATTTCTATAATTTTCTAGAGGCCTGAGGAGAATAAAATAACAGCGGATACTTACCATGAGTAGCAACATGCTGAAATATCTCAAATATAGAAAGAGCCTTCCAAGCTCACATACCCAAAGCTTGAAGGCTTAATAAGAGTTAAGTGAGCATGTGGGAATTACATATTATTTGTAATTTTGTTAACTGAATCTAAAACCAAAGAAAGGCTGAATGTCAAGTTCTCTTCCATTATTAAGTTCAGTGTTTTAAATTTAAGGTCTTTTGCTCTTTTTTGAGTTATCATTAGAATAGATTATAGGGTTGGTTATCTGTAGATTCCCGACTGTAGAAGAGAGGGGAATGTATTCACTCAGGATTTTAGACATTAAATTAAGAGGAGTTATCTTTTGAAATATCTGAAAAATTTATAGAGCCTTAGAGAGTTTAATTTCAGTGCATTTAATGAAAGTCAAAGGTGGATTCATTTAGCTAAGGCCATCAGATGTAGGCAACGATTCTACTGTGAAAAGTGGAGAATGACTTACAATTAGCTTTTACTTCTGATTCAGCAAATGGCCAGACAAAAGCAATCTAGAATTTCTTGGCTGTTAATACAGTGGAAATCACTGACAATCAACCTGAATGCCAGATGTTCTGGGGGGCCAGCTGAATATTTAAATATGTTGGTGAACATTAAGATAAAATATATCTCGAATAAGAGGCTTACGTTAATTCAGCAGTGCTGCTACTCAAGTTGGCAGAAATCTGTTATGTGGTTGAGCATACACACCCTGAAGAACACACAAGAAGAAAATAACAGGAAACACTTATATTATTGCTCAATTGATATAATTTTTACTGCTTACTAGTTGGAATGCCTCCCTTCTCACTCCCATACCGCAGGATATGGATGGATTCTCTTTAATACTTAGCATTTGTGTGTATGTGTGTGTGTGTGTGTGTGTGTAAATGTTCTGGATTTAGAGTTGTAGGATTAGGGGCATGATGTTCTTCAAGTCTTAATGGCTCATACTGATTTGGTGACTGATTTATTCTGGACATTTTGATGACCTTCAACATCTAGTTATTCTACTTTGCCTTTCTTTTTTTTTTTAGGAAGGGATTCTTTTTTTTTTTTTTTTTTGACAGGCAGAGTGGACAGTGAGAGAGAGAGACAGAGAGAAAGGTCTTCCTTTTCCATTGGTTCACCCTCCGCTGGCCGCAGCAGCCAGTGCACTGCACTGATCCAAAGGTGCTTCTCCTGGTCTCCCATGTGGGTACAGGGCCCAAGGACTTGGGCCATCCTCCACTGCACTCACGGGCCATAACAGAGAGCTGGACTGGAAGAGGAGCAACCGGGACAGAATCCGGTGCCCCTACCGGGACTAAAACTCAGTGTGCCGACGCCGCAGTCGGAGGATTAGCCTGTTGAGCTATGGCGGCGCCGGCCTACTTTGCCTTTCTGATGTCTTCAATACCTGTGGATAACTAGCTCATCTACTATATAGTTGTGGATCATGTTGAAGTACCCTGTCCTGATGGTGTGGATAACTTATTGTTAACAATCCAGAATTGTTACTGTGCAGAGTATGCACTCAATGAGTCCATTTTGCCTCACCATCGAAAGATTGTAGGTAGTGAAACAGAGTGAGTGTCGGATGTGCCCTGACCTCTTGCCTTGCGGGGATCAGAGTCTCTTAAGAATCTGAAGGACAGAGCAATGGGAATGGGGCCAGCATCTGAAAACCCTGTGCTGCCCAGTTAATGTGCTTACTGTCTGTTCTCCGGATTCCTGCGTCATATTCCTGCAATTGTTGGTGTCTGCTTCTCAGTCACCTGGCTTTGCCTTTCCTGCTACTTTGCTATTGAGCTTCCTTCAGTGCAGTCTCTACTTTTATTGGCTTGGCCCCCATATGATGCTGTGTTCCAATATAAACTCCAGTAGGGGAAGGTTTTCATTTGTTTGTGTTTTTTTTTTTTTCAAAATTGCTGTGTCCTTACTGCCCAGAATAGTGTGTAAGAGTTGAGACACTCTCACTTAATACATATTAATTGAATGCAATTTGATGACTGAATTTCTCTGAAATTCTCTACCCTTTTGTCTCCCTGTCTCACCTGTGCCTTTCCATGACTAGTAGGGGATGGGACAGGAACTCCAGAGACACTCCACCCTCCCAGAGCAGAGACATGTGCAAACAGCTGCTTCTAGCCCAATGCAGTCCACTGCATGATAGGATTCAAGTACTTCAGGGTTTTAAGGTGTTGGCACCCACTAGCATGGGTAATACCTCATGCCTAAGGGTAAATTTGTTTCCAAGAGACTTTGGACTCCCCCAAATTAGATATTTTCCTGCCTAAGAGTTCTTTGGCTTTATCAAAGAGAGGTTTCAGGAAATGCTTAGATAGATGGGCTTTGTTCTGTCTACTTTCCAGTCACACTGGAGTCAGTGAAATTTTCTGTGACAGGCATTCTGCAATCTTAGGAAGTCTAAAAATAATAATGGCATTAGTGTGGGCGTCAATATATACACAGGCCCTCGCTTCTTACTATCTAGTGACAATATTCCTGATGCTGAGAATTAATCTAATGCAGTCCTCTGAGGGGAACCTTAAAAGCCTGTAAGACTGAGTCTTATAGGAATATGGATCACACTGTTTTCCAGCTTAAAACCACAGAAATATAGACATAGAGGTCTTGGATCTGAATGGGACCTTCCCAGGCCCCCTGTTTTGGACGCCCACCACAGGCTTCCACCTGAGACTCGATGAGGTTGAAAGACGGTTGTGCCAAGGGTGGCAGGACAAGAGTAAATTTCATCTATTGAGTTATAGTCCAAGAGGAGATGTGTGTTCCCATAATTTCTATTTAAATTCTCCTTTTGTGGTGAGTTTCTTGTATTTATTTATTTATTTGAAAGGAAATGGGGGGGGAGAGAAAGATAGAGAAAGAAGAGAGAGAGAGAGAGAGAGAGAGAGAGAGAGAGAGAGAAGAGAGAGAGAGAGACCTTCCATTCTTCGAATCACTCCCCAAA
Source organism: Sylvilagus floridanus (assembly GCA_949820135.1). NCBI lineage: Eukaryota > Metazoa > Chordata > Mammalia > Lagomorpha > Leporidae > Sylvilagus > Sylvilagus floridanus. The sequence goes on along the minus strand of OX463228.1, from coordinate 17,056,712 downwards.
GCAGATGTATCTGGTGTGAGCCAGGTAAAGGCCAGGAACTCAATCCAGGTCTCCCCTAGAGAGGGAGAAGCCAAGCTACTGGAGCCATCACCTGCAGCCTCCTGGGGTACGCATCAGCAGGAAGCTGGAAGGCTCAGACAGGAGATGTGGGTGTCCCAAGTGGTGGCTTCCCTACCAGCCAAACACTTACACCCACGTACATACTTTCATTACGTGCAGGACGAGCAGTCCTTGCAGTTTCAGCTGAAGGGGATCAGAGGTTATAAATGAAGGTTCGTTCCCTTTGCTCAAGACAGAGTTGTATGTTCTTGCTGCAGCAAAGCACAATAAATCTAGTCAAGTACAGTAGACCACAATGTCACCCACAGGACCTCAGACTTAAGATTGGGAGTTAACATGCCAACCTTCTAAAATCATCCCTAGATAAGGACAATTTAAAATGCTCTTGGAAACAAATGTGTTAGATGTGTAAAGGGAGTTGAGACTAAAAAAACATCTCCCTTTTCCTTATTTTTTCATGGATGAAAAACCAGGCCAAGCAAATAAGTGATGAGTTTGTATTTAACAATTCAAAGTGAAGGGATGACGCTCCCAGAGTTTCATGCGAGGCTACTCATCAGCAAAGTTGACACGAGGACACACTCCTTCTGAACCCAAAGCTGAGACGTCTTCCATTTTGATGAAGCAAATCCTCTTCTTTAAGCCTTGCACTGTGTTTTTTTTTTAATGGAAGAGAAAGTACTTTGAATGTTTTCACCATAATAAGTGATAAATGTTTAAGAATTTGATGTGTGTAGCTTGATCTGAACATCATCCAGTGTGTACATGTATTAGAACATCATTTGGTACCCCATAAATATTTTTATGTATCAGTTTTTAAAAACCTTCTATAATGCAGTTTGTGGTTTAAAATAACTTTGAGCTTATTTGACATCAGTTAGGGTACCCACATCCCACATCAGAGTCCCTGGGTTCCATACCTCACTCTGGCTCCTGACTGCTCCTGCCTGCTGATGAGAAGCCTGGGTGGTGGCAATGATGGCTCAAGCAGTTGGATTCCTGCCACCCATCCAGGAGTCCTGTATTGAGTTCCTGGTTTCCTGCTTTGATCCTGGCCCAGCTCTGGTCATTGTAGGCATTTGGGGAACGAATTACTGGAGGGACACTCACTCTGTATGTAGGTCTTTCTCTGTCTATGCCTCTGAAATAGATTTCAAAAACGTCATATTTTGCTATAGTGACAGCAAGTTGATCTGCCTAACTTTTTATAGGGCCAAATGTCGGATACTCAGTTTTTATTTAAACTGTTCTTTCTGAGAGTTCCTGTTGCAAATTTCCATTCCTGACTGCTCAGAGGCATTTACGGTATTGATTTTTTTACTGAGTGTACTTTTACAGAAAGCTGGTGATCCAACAGATTTAAGTTTGTAAGTGGTTTTTGTTTTTGGTATTCTTTGGTGTTTGAACCCCAAGACTGGTTAAAAATAGAAAGCTGCAAAGTGAAGAAGGACAGACGTGAGTGGCTGAGGAAAATTTAATTTAACTGGACCATAACCTAGGCCACGTGCCATAACTTAGCAGATGCTGAAAATGGTCTTGGGAGATAAACAAGAAACTTTGAGCTCAAATAGTGACTTTTTTTTTTGACAAGCAGAGTGGACAGTGAGAGAGAGAGAGAGAGAGAGAGGTCTTCCTTTGCCGTTAGTTCACCCTCCAATGGCCGCCACGGCTGGCGCTGCGCCGATCTGAAGCCAGGAGCCAGGTGCTTCTCCTGGTCTCCCATGGGGTGCAGGGCCCAAGCACCTGGGCCATCCTCCACTGCACTCCTGGGCCACAGCAGAGAGCTGGCCTGGAAGAGGGGCAACTGGGACAGAATCCGGCACCCCGACCAGGACTAGAACCCGGTGTGTCGGTGCCGCAAGGCGGAGGATTAGCCTGTTGAGCTATGGCACCGGCAATAGTGACTTTTAAAAGCAATGATCAGTTAATAAGATGATACGTAGGGGCCTGCATTGTGGCACAGCAGGTTAAATTGCTGCTTACCAGGCTGGCATCCCTTATCAGAGTCTCGATTCGAATCCCTGCTGTGCTGCTTCCCATTCAGGTTCCTAGTCACGTGCTGGGAAAGCAGTGGAGGATGACCCAAGTGCTTGGGCCGCTGCTATCAATGTGGGAGACCCAGATGGAGTTCTGGGCTCCTGGCTTCAGCCTTGACCAGGCCTAGCCAATGAGGCCATTTGGGAAGTGAACCAGCAGATGGAAGAACTTTCTCTCTTTCTCTCTCTCTCTCTCTCAAATAAATAAAATAAATAAATCTTTTTGAAAAAGATGATATTTAGCTATATATAATTCTATAAATTTTTAAAACAGCTCTTTATATTAAACCAGAGTGTTTGAGACATCTTGTGATTTTTTTTAAAAAGCTTTATTTATTTTATTTGAAAGGAAGAGTTACAGAGAGAGGGAGAGATCTTTCATCTGCTGGTTGACCTCCAGATGGCTGCAAAGCCCAGAGCTGGGCTAGACCAAGCCAGGAGCCAGGGACTTCTTCCAGGTCTCCCGCGAGGGTGTAGGGGCCCAAGCTCTGGGCCATTCTCCACTGCTTTCCCAGGTGCGTTAGCAGGGAGTTAGATGAGAAGTGGAGCAGCCAGGACTTGAACTGGCGCCTGTATGAGACCCCAGCACTTCAGGGGGTGGCTTAACCCACTTCACCACAGTGTTCCTCCATCTTGTGATTTTTTTTTTTTTAAACCAACTTGACTTGTACATATGAAGAAGGGAAGAAGGTAAATGTTTTATCAAAACACAAGTGGAGGCTGGAGCTGCAGCTCAATAGGCTAATCCTCCGCCTTGCGGCGCCGACACACCGGGTTCTAGTCCTGGTCGGGGCGCCAGATTCTGTCCCGGTTGCTCCTCTTCCAGTCCAGCTCTCTGCTGTGGCCCGGGAGTGCAGTGGAGGATGGCCCAGGTGCTTGGGCCCTGCACCCCATGGGAGACCAGGAGAAGCACCTGGCTCCTGGCTTCAGATCGGCGCAGCGCCAGCCGTGGCGGCCATTGGAGGGTGAACTAACGGCAAAGGAAGACCTCTCTCTCTCTCTCACTGTCCACTCTGCCTGTCAAAAATAAAAAACAGAAAACAAAAAACAAACAAAAAAACACACAAGTGGTGACCAAAGCAGATGTGTTCAGATTCCCAGAGCTGCAGTAAACTCAGTGGCTGTGAATTGTCTTAGAGTACGCCCAGTATTGTTTGTCCTCTTGTGTTCAGCATCGTGATTGGATTGAGACTTCACATGCCTGTGTGGTTTTCTAGGTGTTGATAATGAGGCCGATTTTGTCTTGTTCTTCTCTAATACATCTAGATTCACTAGATTCACTCCTCATAGAGCCTGCGAATGCTGACTTTGAATTGCAGGAAGCACACAGCTTCTGATCCTTTGTACTTTTTTTGAAGATTTATTTATTTGAAAGGCACAGTTACATTAGAGAGAGAGTCAATCTTCCATCCACTGATTCTCTACCCAAATGGCTACAAGTGTGCTGGATCCAAGCCAGGAGCCAGGAGCTTCATCCAGGGGTCCACAAACGTGGGCCATCTGCTGCTACTTTCCTAGGCCATTAGCAAGGGGCTGGATCGGAAGTGGAGCAGCTGCGCCTGGAACCAGTGCTGATATTGGGTGCTGGTGTCACAGGCGGCGGCTTTACCCACAATGCCACAGCCCCAGATCCAGGCTTCTGATCTTGTCTTGGGACACCCTTCTTTGTCATTGTAGCTGGCAGCGCTGTCAGAATGTCTGATGAAGCAGTTCAGTTTCTGCTTCATTCCAGAACTGATCATTTCAGTTTTTCTTGCTATTGCCGGGAAGACAGAACAAGCTGAGTGGTACAGTCCTGAAGTCTATCTGGAGTCTAGGTGTGTGGAATTGATAAGATTCGGATTTTCTGAAATTTACTCAGTGTTACTAATAAAAGAAGCATCTCAATAGCACAATAATTTTTTATTTAGGTGAATTAGGAACAAGGTGGCTAGACATGTGTTCTCCCTTAAAACAGCAGATTCTGTCCTGGTCATAATCGTGGAAATTGCCCATAACTCTATTTTATGATGTCTAGAAATTTTATTTTCACACTCCCAAAAGACACAGCTTCTCTTATTGTCACACTCACTACCAATGCTTCTGTTATCTAAATATCCTGTTATTTAACAACATTACGTAACAAAATCTTAACTGTTCTTGGATTACATTCTCCCTTAGTTTTACTTACTTGCTTGTTTTTTGTTTTGTGGCAATTTACACATTTTCAAAATGCTTTATAAACTCGAAACTGTTCTGCACCACAGCCGAGTCTTTGGAATGAAATGAACATTCAAATCCGTGTGTGTTAGCATAACAGTCATGTCGACGGGAATCGTGTTTCCTCTTAAAAGCATGATGGATGAAGCCGGTTTTTCAGACAAAGAGCTCATAACCAATTTCTTTCAAGCTTTGAATCGAATTTGACAGACAGAAGAGTTTCATAAAACAAATGGGAAACACTCGTTTTAAATTTTCAAGTGGTGTCCCATCATTGTGGGCTCCCAAACTCATTTATGCCCACTCCTGGTTAAAGCAGCAAGAAGCCTTGCTGTGTTAAAGCATTGGTGTAGCACAACCATGAAGAAGAGAATGCAGCCGGTTGTTTTCTTGAGAATATGCATCCTTCAGGATTCTGTTTCCTCGTAGTCTGAAGTGCAAACCGCATGGTGCAATATAAAAATCAGAGCACACAGTTTACGTGGTACGTGCTGTTCCAGTTGGTCAGATTTGGGTTCATAGAGTGATTGCCAGATATGCAATTAGAGATGTGTTGGTAAATCTGACCCAAGTTGCATCCTGAAGATGCCCAGAGAGTGATCATCTCAGGTGTGTTTTCTCTGCAGGTGCTGCATTTTCAAGGAGAGAGGTGTTGAGCATGAGCAAACATGACTAAGAATTATGAGAAGTGTATTTGCAAACAGACAAGCCTTGGTCGTATGGAATACAAAGCAGACAGTACTGTGTTGGAGAACTGCTATGGGGTTTGGGGCTCTGCAGATTTCTCTTACAGACCCATGCCTTTTGTCTTTGAAATTTCCTAGAAATTTCAATATTTTATTTTTGAGGGTAATTTTAAAAAAATTGTGGAAAGGAAATTAAAAGATACATTTGGGGGCAAAAAAGATTGAAATCTACCATGGATGACATGTGTTTTCTGAGGGCTCTTGAAGACCCCATTTTTTAAAATTTATTTTATTTATTTGAAAGACAGAGTTACAGAGAGAGGTAGAGACAGAGAGATTGGTCGTCCATCCACTGGTTCACTCCCCAGATGGCTGCTATGGCTGGAGTTGTGCCGACCTGAAGCCAGGAGCCAGGAGCTTCTTCCGGGTCTCCCACACAGGTGCAGGGGCCCAAGGACTTGGGCCATCTTCTACTGCTTTCCCAGGCTATAGCAGAGAGCTGGATTGAAAGTGGAGTAGCCGGGACTCGAACCGGCACCCATATGCAATGCCAGCGCTTCAGGCTAGGGTTTTAACCCGCTGCACCATAGCGCTGGTCTGTGGATGTAGTAATTTTAATTAATGTTATTGTCTTAGAGCAAAGAAACATTAAATACCATGTAGTACAAAAGAAAGATGGTTAAATTAAGGTCCAGAAAAGTGCCAAGGCTTGTGTGATGCTACATATTTGGTAGGTTCTAGATTTTATGGGGGCAAGTTGGTCAGCAGATACAGTGTTGCAGTTAGATAGAGTGAATATATTATTTGTTCTTTTGCACAATGAGGTGAATATAAATAACAATAATGTGTTGTATATCTCAAAATAGTTAACAGAGAGGATTTTGAATGTTCTTACCAAAAGGAAATGATAGTTTAAACTGATAAAGAGGCTAATAATCCTGATTTATTCATTACCCAATGTGCATATAATTCAAAATGTCACACTGTACCTCATAAATATGTACAAATATATGCCAATCAAAAACCAATATAAAAATATTTGATGGTATTTCATGAATGTTTTCCTGTGTATTAAGATCAGTGTGGTGGAAACATAGTCACTGATATTACCCAATTGATGATATTCAAGGACTGGTGTTTACTTTCAATAATAGGAGTAGAGAACTGCGTTCTCGACCCCTGGGAATGGAGATCATTGTGTTTCGTGCACTGGTATCCTATAAAGGCAGCCAACTAATTCATTCATTGACTGTGTACCTTTACTTTCTGTGTTTTATTTAAAGGATTTATTTAATTTGTGTCTGAATTTTGCTGTTCATACCAGAAGTGATAGAATTTTTGTGTAATAAATCCAAAAGAAAGCTTTCTGAACTTTGAATTAGTACTAATTCAAGCACAGATTTTTTTCTTAAATGTTAATTTATTTATTTGAAATTCAGAGTCACAGAGAGAGTGGCAGAGACAGAGAGAGAGAGAGAGGGAGAGAAAGAGAGAGAGAGAGAGAGGTCTATCTGCTGGTTCACTCCTCAATTGGCCACAACGGCTGGAGCTGTGCCGATCCAAAGCCAGGAGCCAGGAGCTTCTTCCAGGTTTCCCACGCATTTGAGCCATCTTCTACTGCTTTCCCAGGCCATTGCAGAGAAGTCAATCAGAAGTAGAGCAGCCAGGTCTCAAACTGGTGCCCATATGGGATGCCGACACTGTAAGCCGCTGTGCCACTGTGCCACAGAGCCGGCCCCTCAAGCACAGATTTTAAATATTTGATCATCAGCCTTTTCATTTTACTAACTCATCATCTAGTTTTCTATTCCTTTGTGTTTGTCATTTGCCATTTTAAACAATACCTGGTGTGTGTATATACACACACATACACACATATACACACATGATACAGATGCCCTTACAGATTGGCACTTTGTAAATGGCAAAATCTAAAGTAGTAATTTCCATTCCTGTTTTTAGAATTTTTCATTTGTAAATCAATTGTTTGAAATGCAGATCACAGACTGCAATCAGGTGCATTATGGGGTGAATCATATTGTTTGAGTTATTTTCAAATTCTGTTGTGGTTTCCATAAGGCAAACAGGATGAACTTGAAGAAAACATCCTCTTTCTGCAGTACTGCTGGTTGTCTAAATGGCAAAAAGAGCTGTGGCTTTCAAATAAGACACTTTTGGGACGAGAGACTTTGCTCATGTCTGTGTCTGAATAAGAGGAAATAATTGGCTACTATTCCATATGTGGATATTGGCATATAGAGTGGGGCACACTTGGGACAGATGTACAAATTGAGAGCAAAATATATGTATTGGGAAGTAAGGGCATTTGCCTCCATGGCTTACAGATTTTTTTTTTGAAAGGCAGAGATGGAAGGAGAGAGAGAGAGAGAGAGAGAGAGAGAGAGAGAGAGAGAGAGAGAGATATCTTGGGCCAAGCCAAAGCCAGGAGCCCAGGGGCTTCTTCCGAGTCTCCCATGTGGGTACTGGGGCCCAGGCATTTGGACCATCTTCTACTGCTTTCCCAAGCCATTGGCAGGGATCTGGACTAGAAGTGGAGCAGCCACAACTCTAACTGCTGCCCATTTGGCATGCTAGCACTGCTGGCAGAGACTTAACCTTCTCTCCCACAGAGACAGCCCAGCTTATAGAGTCTTAACTCACACTTCTCCAGCTTTACTCTTGGCAACTATTAAGAGCCACTTATCATCACCATCTTGATTATATTGTACTATTCTTGCAAACACATTTGGTGGAAAAAAAAACAGCTTGGTGCCAGGTGAAAAGTTGAAGTCCCCCTCTACCTGACTATTTATCATCCCACTCCTCAGGTATTATGTTCTTAATAGATTAGTGTTTGTTCTAACAGAAAATTTGTATCTCTGCAGGCATACATATGTCATTTAGGCTATCTCAGTTTCAATCATTTTCTCTGTATGTGCCATTTGCAGATACAATGTTAATGAACACCAGATTTCCAGAGTCCCAGTTTTAAAATGTTGCAGAGTTTTGGTATTCTTAATTTATATTCCATTAACAGTGACAGTAGGGTTAGCACTGTCAGGAACCAAGAAGTGGTCCCTGGTTAATAATAATCGCACCACATAGAGAAAATACTTCTACCAGAGATCTTTAAAAGGGTCAGGTGAAATGCATATGATGAGAAAAATATTATGTGTCGATTTCAATATTTTGCATCAGAGCAAACTTAGCCCTTAATTTCCTTTTTCCCATGAATTTTTTGAAGTAAGCTTATTTTTTTTTTCAGGTGAAGTGATTGTGTTTCTTGGGGGATCAAGTAGGGACTAACTCAATTACTAGGTTTTGGAACAAGGCAGCTAAATTCTCTTAGATACAGCCTAGGTAATTGAATTCTCCTGAACCTGGAAGTAGATCTAGTTCTTACTAGAAAAGTTGTCCTGATTGGATCAAAATGTGAAATGGACAGTAAGAATGTGCGAAAAGATTTACGTTTCTGGAAGTAGAAAGCATCTGTTTGCTCTTTATCTCCCAGATGGATGAGTACAGCTCTGTTGGAAGAGTGAGCACTAATTAGCTAATTAAACAGTTCCTACTGTGGTTCCTCAGTGCAATTTTGCGATAGGCTGATGTTTAGAGATGTAGCTTGTAACGGCAGAGAAAACCTTAACATTGTAAGCTGTAGATCAAACTTTTGGAGACATTAGAAACTTTTCTTTGGCCATAAATAGAAAGGAATGAATACAAAGCTAACTACTTGTGTGCAGAAAGTACTTAGTTTTTGTAAAACTGTTTATTTTTTACTTATTTACTTAATTTAGTTGATTTGAGAAGCAGCATGACAAGGGAAGAGCAGAGAGAGAATGAGAGATCCGCTAGCAACTGGTTTACTTCCCAATTGGCTGCAGGGGTCAGGGCTAATCCAGGCCAAAGCCAGGAGTCCGAAACTCTGTCCTGGTCTCCCATGTGAATGACAGGGGCCCCAGCACCTGGGCCATTTTCCATTGCACCTCAAGGCACAGGGGCAGGATACTGGATCTGAAGCTCTACAGCCAGGACTCTGATATGCGATGTGAATGTCCCAAGTGGGCGGGTTCATCTGCACCAGGTGCCTCCTGCCCACAGTTTTATGTTTTTTTTTTTTAAGCTAAATTTCTTTCTTTTTCTTTTCTTTTTTTTTGTGACAGGCAGAGTGGACAGTGAGAGAGAGAGACAGAGAGAAAGGTCTTCCTTTTGCCGTTGGTTCACCCTCCAATGGCTGCCGCGGATGGTGCGCTGTGGCCGGCGCACCACGCTCATCCAACGGCAGGAGCCAGGTGCGAGGTGCTTTTCCCTTGTCTCCCATGGGGTGCAGGGCCCAAGCACTTGGGCCATCCTCCACTGCACTCCCGGGCCACAGAAGAGAGCTGGCCTGGAAGAGGGGCAACCGGGACAGAATCCGGTGCCCCGACTGGGACTAGAACCCGGTGTGCCGGTGCAGCAAGGCGGAGGATTAGCCTGTTGAGCCACGGTGCTGGCCTTAAGCTAAATTTCTTGAATGCTAGTTAAGTTGATCAATGCTAGTTAAGAGCTCAAATCACATGCTGTATGAATAAAGGCAATGATCGGTTGTGAGTTTGTGTCTGTTTCCAATTCTGCAGAGTTACACTGCAGGATTACAACCTACCCAGGAAGCAAGTTCAGCATGTATTCTCATGATAAAAAAAATTGTAAACTGCACTAAAAAGAAACCAAAAAAGCAAAACAAAAACAAAACAAAACAAGACTATTCCCAGCTGTGGTGAAGTGATTATTGAATAAATCAGAATGGTGGCCCTATTATTCCAGGGCACGAATTACCCTATAGATGAGAACCACAAAGTCAGGTGGTCTAACTCTACAGTCTGCTACATAAACCTCAGCCTTGTGGAGACTGTCCAGTTACAGGAGTCACGTGGTAAGCACGAGTCTGGAGACCGAGTATGTAGCACATTACTGGCGAGACTTGGCTGAAGTCCCTCTGTGATGCGTGTCTCCGAGCACAGATACTGCCGCGTACAGTAACTGACATTACTCCCCTTACAGGGAATTATTATTTCCCTGGAATAAATGTGTAGTACTCTTCACATGGCCAGGAGAATGCTGTTGAAGAGTTTTGAGTGGCTTCTAGAGGTCCTGCAAAAGATCATTAAGTGTTTAAAAATAAGGATGATAGAGGTAGGGTGGACTGAGCTATTTTGGGAGGCAGTACGTAAGAGCTAGGCTTTCAAAGTAAATGGGCTGTGATTTGAACCTAGACTTCATCACTCACTAGCGTGTGACTTTGGGAAATTATTGAATCTACTGAATATACTGTCTGGGCATGAAAAAGTACATCTGCAGCCAATCCACAGTGTGTTGTGCTAGATCGTGCTCATTCAGTGTCACTCATTACCCGTAATACTCATAGTGATGATGAATGGCTTTCCATTTCTTACAGCAGCATGGGGTTCAGATAAAAGTTGGACACGTATCAGGAGAGTTTATACAGGGTAGAATCTTCCATGAAAATCTTTATAAACAAGTGATGTGCTTTTAGTCTCATTTCGTACTTACGTCCTTCAATATTGTTTATTTTAGAATCCAAGCTCTAGAAGGTTAAGCACTGTGTCAGGGTACCATTGACTGTCTCTAGTGCCAAATATGGGTAGAACAATGTGATCTATTCTGTGGAATAATGATCTCTAATGCCTAAGAACTGTATCTGAGGCTTAAAATTATTTCTGCAAAATGTCAATACATCAATAAAAAATGACAGCTTGGGACACTTATTTGGCACAGTGGTGAAGAACCTGCTTGGGCTGTCCACACATCACAAGCAAGTGCCTGACTTCAAATGCTTAGGCGCAGCTTCTGATCCAGTTTCCTGCTAATGTGTAACCTAGGAAGGCAGCTAATGATGGCCCAAGTACGTGGGGCCCCTGCTCCCAGTTAGAGAGCTGGATGGAGTTCCAGCCTTCTGGCTTCAGCCTGGCCCAGCCCTAGCTGTTCTAGGCATTTAAGGAGTGAACTACTTGATGGAAGCACTTTCTCTCTCTCTCTCTTCCCTGTCTCTGTCTCTGTTTCTGTATATATCTTTCTTTCCAATAAAATGAAAATCAGTAAATTTTGAAGACAATTAAAATGTGGCAAATTTAGGTGGATTCAGCCCTCACGGGATGGCTGCTGTTCTGTTAGTGTGAATGAAAGGGACTGACTGAGCCAGCTCTCAGGGACTGGCTGGTACTATGGTAGGAACCACTCTGTTGGCTCCAAAGTCCAGTGTGGCAACAGACACATGCAGGCTTTGTTTCTTTATCTTCTAAAAATAACCTTATGTTTCTGATTTTTTTAAAAAGATTTATTTATTTATTTGAAAGTCAGACTTACACAGAGGAGAGGCAGAGAGAGAGAGAGAGGTCTTCTATCCACTGGTTCACTCCCCAATTGGCCACAACGGCCAGAGCTGCGCTGATCTGAAGCCAGGAGCCAGGAGTTTCCTCTGGGTGCAGGGGCCTGAGGACTTGGGCCATCTTCCACTGCTTTCCCAGGCCACAGCAGAGAGCTGGATCAGAAGAGGAGCAGCCAGGATTAGAACCGGCGCCCATGTGGGATGCTGGTACTTCAGGCCAGGGAGTTAACCCGATGCATCACAGCGCAGGCTCCTCTGATTTTTTTTTTTTTAATGAGCAAATACTACACTAAATGTATAGTGACTCTTCATAACTTAACCAAACAAAAGTGTAAACATCTGAAAAGAAAGTGAATACTTTTTAAAGAAGAAACCAAATCCCCTTGCAATATTAAAAAAATGGAAAATAGGACTTGGTTTTTAAATGTTGGTGGATTGAGAAACAGTCTAATCTCACCGATCATTAAGCAGTCATATACCCTAAATCTAGCCAGTTGGACAACTCATTTTTATTGAGTGTCTAAGGACGTGCAACACACCGATACGTGCATGTGATTTGTGTTCTCATTTGCAGGTACATAGTTTCCAGATGAAATTGTAAAAGAATCAGTGATTTTCTTTTATTTCCAGTGAGCCCATAGAATATGCTTTCATGCTGATGAGAAAGTTGCCAGGAAAGGAAGGCAGTTCCTCATTCAAGAGGGAGAAGGAGTATATGATTTTTTTTATAATCAGAAGTTTAGTGGGATCGAAGCAGTAGAACAACTAACCTGAGACATGCCAAGGAACATAGTGACTCAGTTTCAGAGCTGAGTGTTTTCAGGAGAGTTGCTGTTGTTCCTCATTCTGGTGCATTTCCTTCTGTTATGGTGGCTGCAGCCACCCGAAACCAATCCTTTCCTGCCACTCTGCCCACCAGCCCATCACCTAAGCACTGTTGCTCATGGAAGCACATGTGAGGGTATTCAAGAAGTTGGTGGCAAGTGCATATTATGCAAAAACTAAGCATTACTTAAAAATGTTTCCCCCAAATAAACTTATTTTTAAAATAATTTTTATTTATATAAAGGGAGCAAATTTCGTATATACGATTTTAGGAGCATAATGATACTTCCCACCCTTCCCTTCCTCCCCGATTCCCACCTTCTTACCTTTCTTATTTTTCTTTTAAGTTTTACAATGTCATATTTTCAGTTTACTTTATAATCACAAGCTTAACTCTCCACTAAATAAAGAATTCAACAAAGTAGAAAAACACTGTTCCTCAAGAGTATAGACAAGGGCTATAAACAATAATCAAATCTCAGAATGTCAATTTTGCTCACATGCATTACTTTTTTTTTTTGCGTTCTTTATATTAGTTACCACAAATCAGAGAAAACATGATGTTTGTCTTTTTGGAACTGGCTTATTTCACTAAGCATCATGGTCTCCAGCTGCATGCATTTTGTGGTGAAAGATGGGATTTAATTCTTTTTGTGGCAGAGCGGTATTCCATCATTCATATCTACCACGATTTCCTCCTCCAGTCATGGAGTTGATGGACATCTAGATTGATTCCGTATCTTAGCTACCGTGAGTGGAGGTGCTATAAACATAGGAGTACAGATAACTCTTCCATATGCTGATTACATTTCCTTTGGGTAAATTCCCAGGAGTGGGATGGCTGGGTCATTCGGTAGATCTATTTTAAGATCTCTGAGGACTCTCCATGCTGTCTTCCCTAATGGCTGTCCTAGTTTACATTCCAACCAATAGTACCTTTTTCCAAGTGTCCTACCAGCATCTATCTGTTTTGATTTTTGGATGTTAGCCATTCTCACTGGGGTGAGATGAAACCTCATGGTGGTTTTTATTTGCATTTCTGTGGCAGCTAGTGGTCCTGAATATCTTTTCATGTATCTGTTGACCATTTGTATTTTGTCCTTTGAAAAATGCCTGTTCTTAATTGGATTTCTTATTTTGTTGTCATTGAGTTTCTTGAGCTCTCTCATGTATCCTGGACCCTAATCTTTTGTCAAGATATATAATTTGCAAATATTTTTCCCCATTTTGTTGGTTGTCTTATTACTTTGTTGAATGTTTCCTTTTCTGTGCAGTAGCTTGTTAGCTTGTTGTAATCCCATTTGTCTATTTTGCCTTTATTGCCCATACTCTGTGGCCTTACCTAGAAGTCTTTGCCTAGCCAGTATATTGTAGTGCTTCACCTGTGTTTTTTCTTTAGTAATTTGATAGCTTCAGATCATAGATTGAGATCCCTGATCCACGGCGAGCTGATTTTTGTGTAGGGTGTAAGTGGGGGGTCTTGTTTCATACTTTTGCATTCAGAGATACAATTTTCCCAACACCGTTTGTTGAAGAGACTGTCCTTTTTCCAGGGAACAGTTTTAGCTCGTTTGTCAAAGATTAGTTGGTTGTAGCTACATAGATTAATTTCTGGGGTCTCTGATCCATTCCATTAGTTCACATGTCAATTCTTGAGCCAGTAACAGGCTGTTTGATTATAGCTGCCCTGTAATGTATCTTCAGATCCGGTATGGTGATGCCTCCGGCTTTATTTTTATTGTTTATGATTGCTTTTGCTGCTTGGCATCTCTGGTGATTCCATATGAGTTTTAGGGTTGTTTTTTCCAGGTCTGAGAAGAACATCTTTGGTATTTTGATTGAGGTCACAGTGAATATGTAAATTGCTTTGGGTGGTATTGGTATCATCATCCAGCCTTATTAATAACTTTAAATATTAATAGTCTCAGTGGGTTCTTGCCATCTATTCAGAGAAGAATTCTGAATACTGGCTCAAATAGACCAGGCAACATGGTAAGTTTCTTCAGCATTTTATTCAGTGAGAGAAATGCTCAGGAAAGTGAGGGCTTTAATCAGGGGAGAAAGAAGTCTAAGAGGCTAAGCTGGGTCCACACCAAGCAGAGAGCAGGCCAGGGCCATGTGGAGCAAGCATGCAGACAGGAGAGCAGAGAGCAGGCAGCCAGAAGGCCACATGCTCATGGGACAACAAGGGTGTAATAAGGGAAGGGCCCACCGTGGTCCAGGCCTTTTATCCACTTCCAAAGGGGAGTGGTTACATAGTCTGACTGGCAGGTGGGCGTCAGATAGGTGGGTGAGATCACACTGGGGGCATGGTGGAGGGTGTGGTCTTCCAGCTCACAAATCTAATCAATTTGAACCCGTCTGCCTTCCTATATCAGTATGGACACTTTGGTTATATTAATTCTTCCAGTCCATGAACATGGAAGATTTTTCCATTTTTTTGTGCTTTCTTCTATTTTTTTCCTTACTGTTTTGTAATTTTCATTGTAGAGGTCTTTCACATCCTAGGTTAAATTTATCTTAAAGTCTTTAAATTTTTTGTAGTTATTGTGAATGGGACTGATCTTACAAAGTCTTTTTCAGCCATGGCATTGTTTGTGTATGTAAATGCTATTGAATTTTGTGTGATTTTATATCCTATAACTTTACCAAACATTCTTAAAGTTCTAATAATCTCCTGGCAGAGTCTTTTGATTCTCCTGTGCATAGGGTCCTATCATCTGCAAACAGGGATAATTTGACTTCATTCTTTCCCATTTTTATCCCTGTGATCTCTTTTTTTCTTGTCTGCTGATTCTGGCTAAAACTTCCAGGACTATATTGAACAGCACTGATGAGAGTGGGCATCCTTGTCTGGTTCTGGATCTTAGTGGGAGTACTGCCTACTTTTCCCCATTCAGTAGGATGCTGGCCATGGGTTTGTCATATATTGCCTTGATTGGGTTGAGGAATGTTCCTTCTATACAATTTGCCTAAGGTTTTCATCATGAAAGGATGTTGTATTTTATCAAGTGCTTTCTCTGCATCTATTGAGTTAATCATATGGTTTTATTCTTTGTTAATGTGATGTATCATTTTATGATTTTACTTTTTTTGGAGTGCATGTCCTTTTATTATTGTTACTAATTTATTTATTTGAAAGGAGAGTTACAGAGAGGCAGAGAGAGAGAGAGAGAGAGAGAGGTCTTCCATCCGCTGGTTCACTCCCCAGATGGCCGCAACTGCCAGAGCTGTACCGATCCCAAGCCAGGGGCCAGGAGCTTCTTCCAGGCCTCCCATGTGGGTTCAGGGACCCAAGGACTTGGGCCATCTTCCACTGCTTTCCCAGGCCATAGCGGAGAGCTGGATCAAAAGTGGAGCAGCTGGGACTCGAACCAGTGCCCATATGGGATGCCGCCACTGCAGGCAGAGGATTAACCCACAACACCACAGCGCCAGCCCCCATTTTAATGATTTTATATATATTGAGCCATCTCTGCCTACCAGAAATAAATCTCACCTTAAAATCATCTTTCAACTCCATTTTCCTTGAACATTTTGAAGAATTCTAGTTTATCCTTCTTCATCTTTTGTTTGTATCCTTGTCACTTTCTCACATTTCATAGCAATTCATGTTGCAATTTTTTCCTACCTGATACTTTAGGAATCTCTACTAATTTAATTTCCTCATTTCCCAGCTAATTTGTGGCGAAGTCAGAACAAAACTTAAATTTTCAACCAGTTCTATTGCTTAGATAGATCTCTAAATGAAACGCTAAAACAACTTGCTGTCTACAAGGACAGATTTATTATTCACAACAATGGAGAAGCAGTGGAGCTGTCATTCAACTAATATAGCTTGGTACAAATTTTGTCCATCAATCCTTGAGAGCCATGCCCAGTTACTTTAGAAAGTACTTAGGAATTGCCCTTCTTGGAGGCTTTTCTGAGCCCTTCAGTTGGGCTTAAGTGCACTTCCGGTGATATCTGTATGTAGCCCCTGATGTAACACTTGGAATATTGCACAGAAATGGCTTATTGGGCTGCAGTGGAATCTAGTTACCTGTTTGCTAGATTCAATCTTGTGTACCATTGTATCTCAGCATCCAGCAGTGGGTATGATATTGAAAAAATGATAGATGTGGAAGAGTATCCAGTAAGCCAATCAAAACATCTGATGACAAGAGCTTAGCATGTTTAACGTTTCATTTCCTTCACAACTGGGTGTTCAATTGTAGTGCAGCAGTTTTTCCCTGATGTGTTATATAAATGCAGAGAGACTATGTTAAGATCCGTTGGCTGATGGAACAGTTTAGGGTTTCTGTTGGCAGCAGTTGTAATTAGTGATGCAAAACAAGTGTTGGGTCCAACTACGTGGATTTGAATCCTGATGCCATAGTTTAGTGGCTGTTTGATCCTCAGCAAGCTGCCTAGCCTCTCCTTTAGTTTAATCGTATTCAGAAGGGAAATGACAGATCTGACTCGAAGAATTATTTTAAAACTAAATGAATTTATGGAAAAATATGATCTATGTTAATGAATCTATGTCCATTATTATTTAATTGTGCCCATATCAGGAACATTTTCCAAAATACTTTGTTTAAATGCCATGTCATATTTCACAAGTGGTTAAATGAAATGTTTTTATGCATCGTTTTATGAACATAGCATCACTGCTATGCTTTTATTTTATATCTAAACTCTAGCAAAAACTCTAGATTTACAAGTGGAATTAAACCAATACTTCTTATATAAAAAAAGTAATATTTATTCCTATTTATGGTAGCTACCACTGTCAGAAGACCAGTAGCCTCTGACCACTGGTCATAGACATGGCTACTTTTTGGCAAATGAATTTCCAATCAAGTAAGGCATTCCTACACACTCTTTTTTTAAAGTCTTTATTTACTTATTTATTTATTTGGCAGAGAGAGAGAGAGAGAGAGAGAGCGCACATGTGCTCCCATTTGCTAGTTCATTTTGCAAATGCCTACAAGAGTGGGATTGAATCTGGGCGCCGGCTGGGAACTCCACCCACATCTCACATGTGAGTGGTGGGGACTCAACTACTTGAGCCATCACCTGCTGCCCCCCTGGGCCCACATTAACAGGGATTCTAGAGTTAGGAGCTGGATCTGGGACTCAAACCCAGGTACTCTGATGTGGGGTTGGGTGTCTTCACTGCCCCCTGCACACTCTTACATTTTAAAGCCTTGACCCTGTGGGTGATGAAGTCACAAATCTTTATATTGCAGTTAAAATGTCAGTTTTGGGGAGAAATCTTTCACATTCAGTTCTCCTAAAAAGTCAAATGAAAACATCACTTTTCCCCCATGAAATACACGAGATGACTTGCTGACATGTTTCCAGGTAGGTGAGCTAAATAAATCTATAAAGGCTATTTTTAAGATAACTTGCCCTAAGCAAATCTGTCACTCAGTATTTATTTCATTTGGCTAAAATGCTAAGTATGTTGAAAGTATCATAAAGTAAAAAAATGCTCTAAATCTCCAATTTATCCTACAAAATGTCTATTTTACAGCACATATGGCATGCAGTCGAGGTAGCCTGGGAGCTACAAATCATACATGTTGGGTTTACATCTCTGTCTTGTTCCTGCCTTGTCATTTGGCCTTATTGGTCTTTGAGCATTTATGCACTGATGTGAAGTTGTTGAATGCCTGCAGTGCGTCAGACACTGCTGGAGATGGGGGACTGGGAGCAATCACCCGGGGCACGCAGGGGGTCTCTGTGGGAAGAATGTGGAAGGCGTGATTGAACCCAGAGCTCTGCCTAGATGCCCAGTGACATTGGAGAAAGTGCATTGTAGGCATAGAGGGTCAGAATTCACTCACTCAATTATTAATTCATTTGTTCAGTGTTGATGGTGCTAAGCTCTGGGAATATTATATTGAATCCAACAGCTAGCATCCGGATCCCATGAGTTTACATTCTGGAGAGGGTGTCACGTGATAGAGACCACAAGCAGCTTCTCCCACAATGTCAGGTCGAGGTAAATGTGAAGAAAAACAGGACAGGTGAAGGGTATGGCGTACCGAGCACCAGTTTTAGGTGGTGATTTATTAGGGACCTGACTGGAGATAGAGAGAACTGTGTACACATTTTGGAGGTATTGGAAGCAGAAAATACAGCAGTTCATGAGACAGGAGGGTGGGCCCAGGCAAACACACAGGGCAGGTGCGTGTGAAAAGAGAGGAGAGGGGTAGGAGATGAACTTGGGGATGAAGGCAGGGGCTGCATTGTGCAGGCTCTGGTTTGATTCCACTTGTGTGATAGGAACCTCCCAGAACGTTAACCATTCAGTGGCATGGTTTTATTCTTGTTGATTAATATAATTATTTCACTTACGTTTATTTGTTGGGTACAGTGTGATGATTCAATTCATGTGTATAATGTATAAAGACCAAATAGGGCAGTTAACATTTTCATCTCACATATTTTTAAAAGAATGACCTCCACATCTTTGTGGGGTACAGTGTGATACTGCAATACGTTGGTTCAGTGCCTACTGATCAAATCAAGGGAATTAGCTTTCCTGTCTCCTTATCATTGGTCCTTTTGAGGTCCATTTCAGGTCAACTTGGTTTTTTTACATTCTACATGGGAGAACTCACAGTATTTGTCTTCTGTGTTGACAATATACTGCTGGAGGTAAGGATTGAGATGAAGAACTGGTTAGGGAGCTTTTTCAGAAGCACAGGAAAAAGGGGGGTTGGGCAGGATGAGAGCTGTGGATGGTGTAAGAATTGGTCATAATTGTGGTATATTTGGGCATGTATTATCCAATGTCAAAAACTGCATGAAACACAAAATGAACAGAATTAGAATTTTGGTGTTTGAAATATCAGAAGACAAAGGTGGGGACTAGGCCTGTGGGTATCAGGGAGCCAGATTAAACAGGGGAGTGGCATGAGCAGATTTGTATTTCAACCAACTAACATGGCTGTGCTGGAGACAGGGTGGCAGAGGCATGTTTTGTGACTGAGTATTTGTGCTCTCCTCTCCTTGTCCAGCCCTCCCTGTTGTTGGGCTGGGGCCAGGTGCCTGGGCTCTGCCACTGAGATGTGAGAAGAAGTGGTCTGCCTAGCCCTCTGAGCCTCTGTGCTTTGTTGATGTTTATGAGGACAGAGCTGCAGGCAGAAGCCAGCTGAACCTCTGAGTTGCCTCATGGAGCATCAGTGCTCTGGAGGGCTGTGTGATCCACAGTCATCCTGGAGATGCACACTACAGGCAGAAAGTGGTTGTTGGTAAGCCTGAGTTTTCAGGTTTTTTCCTCCTAGTATTCTTCAGCTCTAACCCATCACGGCGTGGCAGTTCCTAAGATAACAATTGGGAGCAGTAATTCAGCTGAGAGGAGATAAGTATGTTCACCATGGCAGTGGGACTGCAGATGGGAAGGAGAGACAGAGTTCTCTCTGCAACTCGGGAGGCTTGCTCAGCCCCATGCTGGTTAGAAGGGTCCCACGAGAACGTGCAAGCACCTGTAAATTGTGAGAGCTGGGAAACTGTGGCTTATTTCTTCTTCTTCGCGGTGTAAATGACAGCTGTCAGCCCAGTCACCCAGCCTCTTTGTGTGAATGTTTGGTTTTAACCTGCTGTCAGGTTAGGTGCCACCTGACAGGGACCCTGCAGATCTTTTGCATCGCTTGCTTATTACAGCTGACGTTCCTGCCACAGCGATGTGCCCAGTAGGATAAACTTGATATGGCTTTATTCCTTACGTGTCAAACCTTGGTGGCAATCATTTATTGTAACGGTGAATGTTTGGTAGCAAGTATTATTAGGAAATAATATAACCCAGCAATGCGGAAGATTGTAAGAGAAGAAATTCAGTAATACAGTCTGTAATCGGTATTCCCTGGCTCCACCTCTGTGGATTCATCCAACTGTGAGTTTAAAATATTCAGAAAAATATTGCATCTGACCGAAGGGGTGCAGAGTTATCTTCTTGTTACTATTCCCTAAACAATAACATGTAACAATTATTTGTACAACATTTATTTTGTGTTAGGGATTGTGAGTAATCTAGAGAGTCTGTAAACCCTACAAAAGGTTTTGCATAGGTTATATCCAAAAATTATGGCTCTTTCTTTACGAGATCTGCACCCTGCAGGTTTTAGTATCTGCACCAAATCCCCTGTGAATACCAAGGGGTGATTGTGTACCATGCTGTGTTTCATGGAATACATGGTATTCATTCAGTGTATTTCTTCAGTGTACATAGTCTTGAAAATTACAAAGGTGTAATAGTTTTATCCAATTAGGACTTGCAATTTTCAAAACCTATTAAATCAATGCCTTTCTGTTATCTAAGAGGTTTGCATTGGTCCCATTCATTATTAGCAATTAACAAAACTTTACCTTTTGAATAGCTCCTAATAAACATGCTGAACTTGCTGTAGCCTTAACACTCACAGTTTCTCTGAATCCTATTTCATAGGAATTATTAGCGGGATGGCGTATTTACCTTTTTAAGTTTTTGGATGATAGATTTTTCATGTCTTCATGGACCTGTTCCTCTGCTGATAACGTTGTCATGTCCATGATGATCTCTTGATGACTACTCTAAAAAGATCCAACCTTGTTCAAACACAGAAAGGAATATTATCATTCAGTTAAGTTGGTGAAGTGCCTCATCATATGTAAAATAACCTGCAGTACATGCTTAGCAATAGGTAACTTTGTAGTGGCCAATTTTTATTTCAAGCAATGTACAGTGTTGTGCCAGAAGAATGCACACATGAGGGAAAATGTTTGCTTTCCTACAATGACTTGTATTTTGTGTGGAAAAGGAATGGGAAAGAACAGGTCAATGTGTAGTTAAATCGTCCAGGCTGAATATGGAGAGTCAGCAGACGGTCAACATTCTGAAGCCCTCCGAGCTGCAAGGATAGAACTGTGTTAGTCCTGGCAAGTTTAGCCACGCTTTCTGAAAGAGTCTCCCTCAGGTTTTGTGGTTTGTGTATTCTCTTATTAGCTCCAACCTGCTCTATTCTAGATTCTCATCGTCTCTTCATTCCTAGAGATGGTAGCTTCCGGTCTGGTGGCTTGTGTTACTTACCTTGCCTCTTAGCACTAAAGTCCAGTTTGTCTCCATCTACAAAGTCATCTTTTTTTTCCCCAAATGGCTTGGTATCCTTATACATCAAACGCTGACATCAGACTCAATTAGAGATGCTCTTTTAACTCACAGTAATAGTGGCAGGGGGTACAGAGAGTTTTTCTAAGTCACCAGCAAATCTTGGTAGAGAAAGTAATAAGCCATAGTAACTCACTCATATGTACTGTACTTCACCTTGCTCCTTGTCACTGCCTACGTTATTTTTTTTATCGCATCCAAACTGAGTCTTGTCACAATAGTACTCCTATGCTTGCCCACCCTATAGATAGATACTATTTTTCATGACTAGCTTCATGTCTGCATTCATCTATGGCACCGGCTGATGTCCCAGCCACCTGTTTGTAGATTTCCTACACTGGGCTCCTTAGGTACTGACTTCTTCAGCACGCAGGTTCTGTGGCAGTGGCTTCTGCTATGCTGCACTCTCTGCACCTGCTACCTCTGTGGCGACAGTGACTGTAAAGTGGTTTTCCACGGAGATCTGCAGGATGTTCACAGATTTTCAATGAGCAAACAAGGCTGTAAGAACAAGCAAGTATGAAAAACAGTGCCTTTACTGCAAGGCTTCTCAGAGCATTTTGAATGCTAATATGCATTGTGATATGCTAATATGAATTGGAACTCTCCAAGAAGGAGAATTAATGTGCAACATGAATGAAACTTATTTTATCCAGAAACTATTTTTTTAGGGAAACATCTGTTTCCATCACAGAGAATTATAGCATCCTGGTAGACTATGGTTTGCAAGTTTTGGACTGTTTTCATCCAAACTCATCCATTATACTTTGCCCAACTCATTTTGACACTCTTTTTTTTAATCCCATTTAAATTCTAAGAGCATGTATATGGTTACAACAATGAAAAGAACATGGTGGTTTCAGACTCTGGAGCCTTGTTTGGACATTTTAGGCTCATGTAGAGGAATATAAAAAGCATTTTGTGGAAGAGGAATGTTCTGGGTTGGTGGGGAGGGGATGACATGGTGTCTGAGGCTTGATATCAGGAAGTTTGAGAGCTGCATTTGTCCAAGTAATATGATCGTGTTGGCAGTTGTGACATGATGTGGTTATGTGTGTAAACAGGGAAGTCATTGAGTTTAGACATTTGTTGAAATTCTGGAATGGATAGACTTCCTCGGGTTGAATGCTAATGAAAGTGATGGTCAGAAAAACCATAGACTTGTAATGAAAGAGAAATTGGAATAAAGGAAGAGTGACCCACAGTATCAGGGTGTACCCAGTAGAGCTTTCCTTCCTTCTATTGTCCTAGCATAATTTTTTAGAGTTCTTTTTTTTAAAAAAAGATTTATTTGTTTGAAAGGTAGAGTTATAGACAGAGAGGGAGAGACAGAGAGAAAGGTCTTCCATCCTCTGATTCACTCCCTAAATGGCAGCAGTGGTTGGAGCTGGGCAGACCCAAAGCCGGGAGTCAGGAGCTTCTTCCTGATCTCCCATGCAGGTGCAGGGGCCCAAGGACTTGGGCCATCTTCCACTGCTTTCCTAGGTCATAAGCAGAGCACTATATAGGAAGAGGAGCAAGCCAGGGAATGAACCTGTGCCTATATGGGATTCTGGCGCCACAGGCAGGGGCTTAGCCTACTATGCCACAGCGCTGGCCCCAAGAATTCTTTCTTTTAATCTGCAAAAGTCACCTTAGGCAACGAAGGAGACAAGCACCAGTAGAGGAGCATTGTGTCCTAGGAGTAAATGCAAAAGATCTACTTTAGAGCAAATGTTATGTTATGAGACACATGCATATTACAAATAAATTCAAAAAAAGCGTAATGGAAGTTGAAAAGGGTGATGTGAAGTTAACAATGATGAGGCTAAGCCAGTATTCTAAAGTAGAGCAGTCTCAGTAAGAAAGTAAGGTCAACCCATTTACTTTCCACCTTCTCGACCCTCTCAGAGCATTTTGCCAAATGTGTTGGTATTAATGATCAGGTTTCTTACTGTACTGCAATTTTGTCAGATTTCTGACATGTTCTTGAAGACACCTCTAAGGAATATGGGAATTCAGAATCCTGGGATTATATGAGCAAATTGCTTCAAGTATTAGTTAAACATAAAAATAAGGATAAAAATCCCACCTCTCCCATTGTACCCAGCATAGCATTGACACACAGCCAGCAGTCAAACCCTGTATATTCACTGTGTTAATGAATTTCCTGTTGGCTGGTGAAAAAAAGCCTAATTAAATAAAATAGCTACAGTAGCATCCTTAGATTTTTGACAATGTGCATGTAATTTAGCGAATCTGTACTCCTATAAGCTAGTTTTACATTTTGCTTCTTCTTATCTTTTTTTCATATGAGTTGGCAACTTCTGTTGAATAACACTTTGTTTGAAGAACATTGTGGTTATCCTTGGGGATTATGAAAGAAGTAGATTATATCAATTTGCTCAAGGATTATTTTGCCTTTTGATAAATTCTTTGCTGTGTAGTGCATGAGATTTTAATAGGCAGTGAGACAATTCATGCACTATATCGGGCAGCTCAAGAGATATAGTTGTGTCAGAGCCCTGCTGCACTCACATAGTCAGAAGCCTTGCACCTTCATTTACTTTTACTCACTTGTTCACTGGGAAAACTCTGATTTAGTTGGAAAATAAATTAAGCTTGTAGTAGTTTTTTCCTTACAGGAGCTGAGAGTCTAAGAATGGAAGTGACAATTTTTGAGAAAATACACAGTAGTAAGCTTGCGGATAGATCCTCTAGGTTCTGCCAGAATGCCTCTAATGTGAGGACAGACCAACATTTTTAAAGAAAGAAAATAAAATCACATATATTAGTATTTTATGAAATTTTGCCTGGTGGCCAAATTGCAGGCTGTTATAATAGGAGAGGAAGAGAACCGATAGGTAGACGTTATGGTGACCAGGCCATGGGAAGATAATACTAGATTCTGGAATGCTAATAGAAAAGAGACCATGAGTATAAGAGATATTCATAAGGAAGAATGAAAGACATCTAGTGGCTGTTTCCAAAAAGGGGATTGTACAGAGATGAGCCAAAACAGTAGTCAGTGTGACCACAATGACTGCCCAATAAGTTTCCTCACTGTTTCTACCAGACCACTGGTCTACAGAGTGCTTATATTGAGGCAACGCAAATATAAATTTATAATACTTCATCTCCCTTTCCAACTCCAAAACAAGATCCTGCACTTCATCCACCCCAAATTTTGTTTTTGTTTTGTTTGGAAACTTGGATTTTTAGTATAGTTTCCTGATTAGAGAGAAACAGGAGAAGGGGACAGTCCCATGGATGAGTTATTCTGCTCAGTGAGAAGAGATTTGGAGACTACAGAGTCAAGAAGTCTTTATTCATGCCTGGGCTGATCAGTGTGCTGATCTTGATATTTGAAAAACTAGAGAGAGGGACCCATCTGAGGGTGGAACGAATTTTCCCAAAGTGTGAGCAGACAAAGCAAACTAGATTGCAGTGGAAGGCCGATGGGCACAACAGTGACCTTACATGACACAGATTGAGGCCGATGCTGGGGAAACTCTCAATGTCAGATTTGTGTTACTCTCCTTTCCTGGATATTTTGTTTTCCAGGATGCATGAATTAGACCTTCCATTCCATCACTCTTGTGTATACAAGAGTGCTTCAGAAAATTTCTGGAAAAATAGAATTGGAATGTACGTTTGGCTCAAACTTTTTTTTTTGAAAACTATATGTAGTTTTTTTCATAATTTGTATTTCCCATGACCTTTTTGAAGACCCAAATTTAAATATCCAACTTGCCTACATTTTTAATTTATATATACTGTCTTTCTCAGTGTAAGCAGAGTAAACTAAAACCTTTTTTATATTTCATAGACTCATTAGTGAGCACATTTTCTTTTCTACTGAATTAGATGGCTGCTTTTAGTCACGTGGTGCCCACAGCAGCTTTAAAGGCTTGTCCGTATCAAACTAAGCACATCCCAGCTTAGTACCGGGTCCAGAACTTGTCTCGATGCATATAATTTAAGGAATGCACAGTTTTCGTTTGGTCTGCAGTATAGAATATTGTATAGAATTGTAAAGAACATTTAATTCCCTGAGATCTGCCCACGCTTAACTTTCGACTACTTCAATGATTAATAGGCAGTTATCACTGGTTGTAAGAGGACTGCTATGGAGCAGAATTATTGTTTGTAAGATGAGTTTTAAAGCTGATGTGTATCAGATTAAATAGTTGTTGAGAATGAAACTCTGGTCTAACTTTGGTCAGATTAAAATCTGGAATTTGTTTATTTATATTTATAATGAGGACAAAATAACAATTTAGAGTATTTGTATGGATTTGAAGGATTAATGAATGTACAATGTCTCATGGTAATCACTAAGTAAAACACTGGCTAACAGTTTTATTACTTTCAGGTTTCTTAAGGATGCTTTATGGCTGTATCATCTGAGTATGGACAGAACTATTCTTTAAAGATATTTACAGCTTCCATCTTTCTAAATGTGTATTTTTTTCATAAAAATAGTAGATGCTTATTGCAAAAGCTCAACTAATATGGACAATCTTTAAACTTTTCAAAACTTTAACCTCCTTATAATAAAAAATAATACTAAAAGCTATTGCACAAACATAACTGTTAATATTCTGTAAACGTCTCTCTAGTTATGTGTCTGTGTATGTCCATCAATCATTCTCCTGCATACATTTATAGATGTATACATATACTCACACAAATACCAAGTGTGTGTAAAAAAATAAGCACCTGCTCTTTCTAGCAAGAACGAGCAAATACACACCATTATTATTTTCAGATCTCTGCTTAAAGATCCCCATCCTCATCTTAATGGCTGCCTCCTTTCAATTACGTTAATTTGACATCATTTGTCTCAGAGATTTTTTATTGGGGGAACATTTAACTTTTGTCACATTGATAAACATCATTTTAGTGTATAAACATTTTTGTACACTCATTTGGTATTATTAGAATATAATTTTGGAGAAATGGAATAATTGGGCAATGCAGTATACTTATTTAAGCTTTTCAATCTTTATTTGGTACAGGCATCAGTTTTGATTCATTTCTGAAGACTTTATCTGCACAATGACAATGTGATTTATAATGAATTATTTTTTGTAAACTGTCAAGATTCACCATTTGGCATCTGCAGGATATAATGGTCTTGGTCTAGGCTAGTAGGGAATTTTCACCTTAGCTATAGCATTTATTTTTCTCTTCTCGGTGATTTCTAATTTTTCCTTTCAACTGTTCACATGGGCAAGTCAAATACATCATGATCATTCTCAGTGATATTTAAACTGCAGTGTTTTTTATCCACTTGCTGTGTTTGCTACATAAAGAAAATCTTTTACATTTGGTTTATTTTCCTCGTGTTCAGAAGCTAAGTATTCAACACTATGGTGTTAATAGAAGTGAAGACATTTACAAGGTAGTTGCTTTCGGGAGCTCCATTTTATTTATGGCAAGATGTGGTAACATATATTTGGGAGTTAGAAATGCAGAGAAGGCTACTACACAATGTGGAATAAAGGAATAAAAAGATAAGCTTATTTTGCTGCAAACATTCTTGAAGTTTATGCAGGTTTTTCATAGTACACATTTTCCGTGAAATTTTTGAAGAGCTCTAAACTGTAGATTTCAACTTTTTTTTGCACAAGAATAAATTTATTTTAATTCCATTTTCAATGCATATTTTGAAGTATCTGCATATAGACTTTTCTGGAGTAGTGTATTACCAGGTTCTTTTAAATAACAGGAGAAATTCTTTGACCCCACGGCAGTCAGAAAATATTTTGTGAAGGGAATAATAGGAACATCCTGAAGAGTGGCTGGGATTTAGGGAGGATGGAACAAAAGGGAGGGCTATCCTGGGGGAGAGATGTGTCAGTTGCATATTACTATTCAAGAAATGACTCCACAACACAATGACTTCAACCACAGTGATTCAGTGTTGCTCATGATCCTAAGGGGTGACTAAGCAATCGATTCTTCTGCTCCCCCTGCGTGGTCTCTCTCAGGCAGCTGCATTTAACTGGCCCCTTAGGTTGGGAGCTAGGTCCAGCTGTGGGACTACTAGAATAACGCGACCTCTAGGTCTTGCTTTCTTGCTGTCCCTTCGTACATCCCAGGCTTCTTCAGGGACAGTGAGCTCAGCACAACCTCCGAAGAGAGTGAAGGTCAAGGTTAAGTCTTCAAGAACTCTTACAGTCTGGTTCTGCAAGTTGTATCTTGTCATCTCTGCCACATTCTGTTGGGCAAAGGAAATAATGTGAGAAAACAGATTCTACCACTTGGTGGAAGTAGTGAAGTCTGACTGAAAATGTCTGCGTGTACCCGGATGAGAAACATCTAGGATCACATTTTGAAATCCATCACAGTGAACTGCATGAACAGACTTTTGAGGTTCAACGAGAAGAGATGACACCATTTCTTAGAAGATATGAGCAGCTCTTGTCAATTCCACAGGGCATATGAGGATCTATACTTGGGACCCTCAACAGTTTATGTAGACTATCGGCAGTGCCACTTCAGTACTTGGATCTTGGATCCATATGAACTTTGTTTTAGTAAAAAGATATTTCAGTATTATTTCAAGTATTATATGACAGTACTCCAGAAAGTTCATGGAAAAAAGGAGTTAAAAGGTGAATTTATTTTGGTGCAAAAAAATTTGAAATCCATCCATAGATACTTCTTTTTTAATTTTTTTAACTTTTATTTAGTAAATATAAATTTCCAAAGTACAGTTTATGGATTGCAATGGCTTTACCCCCATAACTCCCCTCCCACTTGCACCCCTCCCATCTCCCGCTCCCTCTCCCATTCCATTCGCATCAAGATTCATTTTCAATTATCTTTATATACAGAAGATCAATTTAGTATATTTAAGTAAAGATTTCATCAGTTTGCACCCACACAGAAACACAAAGTGTAAAATACTATTTCAGTACTAGTTATAGCATTACTTCACATTGGACAACACATTAAGGACAGATCCTACACGAGGAGTAAGTACACAGTGACTCCTGTTGTTGACTTAACAATTTGACACTCTTGTTTATGGCATCAGTAATCTCCCTAGGCTCTAGTCATGAGTTGCCAAGGCTATGGAAGCCTTTGAGTTCGCCAACTTTGATCTTATTCAGGCAGGGTCACAGTCAAAGTGGAAGTTCTCTCCTCCCTTCACAGAAAGGTACCTCCTTCTTTGATGGCCCCATTCTTTCCACTGGGATCTCACTTGCAAAGATCTTTCATTTAGTTTTTTTTTTTTTTTCCAGAGTGTCTTGGCTTTCCATGCCTAAAATACTCTCATGGGCTTTTGAGCCAGATCTGAATGCCTTAAGGGCTAATTCTGAGGCCAGAGTGCTATTTAGGACATCTGCCATTCTATGAGTCTGCTGTGTATCCCGCTTCCCATGTTGGATCGTTCTCTCCCTTTTTTATTCTATCAGTTAGTATTAGCAGAGACTAGTCTTGTTTGTGTGATCCCTTTGATTCTTAGACCCATCAGCGTGATCAATTGTGAACTGAAATTGATCACTTGGACTAGTGAGATGGCCTTGGTACATGCGACCCTGATGGGACTGTACTGTAATCCCCTGGCACATTTCTTACTCCATCATTTGGGGCAGGTCCGATTGAGCATGTCCCAGAGTGTACATCTCCTCCCTCTCTTATTCCCACTCTTAACTCCAGTGTGTAAGGAAGAACATGCCGTACTTATTCTGTGTCCTGATCATTTCAGTCAGCCTGATGCCCTTGGGCTGCATTCCCTTTGCTGCAATCGGTAGACTATCATTCTTTTTTATAGTTGAACAATATTCCATTGTATATATGCACCATCTTGATTCATCTGATGATGGATGCCTTGACTGAGTCCGTATTTTGGCTACTGTGAACAGTGCTGGTAAAAACCTGCTGGTGCAGGCCTGTCTTTGATACAGTGTGTATTCCCAGTAGTGGGATTGCTGGGGCAAGTCTATTTCTAGTGTTTAAAGAATTCTCTACACAGTTTTCCAAAGTGGCTGCTCTAATTTACATTCCCACCAGCAGTGTGGACATGCCCCCCTTTGTCCACATCCTCGCCAGCATTTGTTACTCTCTGTGTTTTGGATTTTGATAAAACAGGGGTTAGGTTAAACCTCATTGTGGTTTTGATCTGCGTTTCCCTCATAGCTAGTGAGGTTCAGCATTTCTTTCCCGTATACTTGTTGGCCATTTGCATTTCTTTTTTTGAGAACTCTCTATTGAAGCCCTTTGCCCATTTCTTTACTTGATTTGTTGTTTTCTGTTTTGAGGCTTTTCACTTGCTGATATATTCTGGATATTAACCTATTGTCTGTTAGGTCTCTTGCAAATAACTTTGCACTGTTCTATTAGATGTCTCTTCACTATGTTGGTCCTTTCCTTGGCTATGCACAAGCTTCCAATTTTGATGTAATCCCATTTGTCTTGTTTTGCTTCTGTATTGTTTTTTCCTAGTACATATTTCCCATAGACCATTTGAAGACTGCTTGTATTAATTCTTCTTTTTTGAAGTAAGAACAATATTGACATCAACTTTATACATAGGAAAGGTGAATGACTTGATTCACCTTCTTTTCGTAGTATGGTGCTAAAGATTACATAAAAGGCTTGTAGTTAGCACTACTGGAAAGCAAAGGTTCTTGGGTAATTCAAATATGTACCCAGTACAAAATAAATAGGAAAAAGCCATAAGAAGGGAAATTGCATTTTTCATCATAGTGAAGCCATTCTGGACTCATGGTAGTTTTCACTACATTTTTTAGCCCTTTTTTGCTTCTATAGCTGATGAAGCCAGAGTTATAATTAGGTAAAGCAGATAATGTTTGTATTTGACAATTCCAAGGATTTAGGAATTTAAACACTGGGTTGCTGTAGATCTGAAATCTGGCATTCTAGTTTGTTTTGTGTTTTAAACTGTTATTAACTTATTTATTCGAGAGAGGAAGAGAAGGAGAGAGGGAGGGATGGAGGGAGGGAGGGATGGAGGGATGGAGAGAGGGAGGGATGGAGAGAGGGAGGGATGGAGAGAGGGAGGGATGGAGGGATGGAGGGATGGAGAGAGAGAGAGAGAGAGAGAGAGAGAGAGAGAGAGAGAATCTTCCATCCTCTGTTTCACTCCTCAGATGCCTGCAACAGCAGGGGATAGGCCAGACTGAAGCCAGGAACCTGGAACTCAGTCTAGACTGTCTTCCACATGGGTGGGAAGGACCCAAGAACTTAAGCTACCGCCTGCAACCACCCGGAGTGCCTGCTAGCAGGAAGCTGGAAGGGAGAGAAGGGCTGGGACCAGAACCCAGGCATCTTAACTGCTGCACCACCTTAACTGCCCTTGTATTTTAAAGTTTATTTTGATTCCATACAAAAATCTACAAATACCTCAAAGATGCAACTTACACCACTGTTCAGGGTCTGGCGCTGTGGTGCAGCGGGCTAGGGCCCTGGCCTGAGCCACCATCCCGTTTGGCTGCCACAGGTTTGAATCCTGGCTTCTCCACTTCAGATCAAACTCCCTACGAATGCCCCTGGGAAAACATCGGATGATGGTTCATGTCCTTGGGCCCCTGCACCCACGTGGGAGGTCTGTTTATTTATTTGAAAATCAGAATGTGTGTGTGTGAGTGTGTGTGTGAGTGTGTGTATGTGAGCAGAGATGACAGAAGAGGAAACATGCTTTCTGCTAACTTAAGAGAGGAAAAGAAAATACTAGACGTAAAATAGAAATACCAAGAGCCTGTGTCACCACTGGTTAACTTGTGAAATGCTACACTTTCAATTACCCTGTGAGTCTATAAAATAGCAATTTGAGGCAGAAAACGAAAAAAACAAAATGTCAGTTGCAATAAAGAAAATGTCAATCATACGCTTTCCCCAGCTGATGTTCTGCTGCTGGAGAAACGCAGCTGTGTGTGTGTGCTGACCCCTGATGTTTACAACACGTGATGCAAGCCTGTCTTTGGCTTGGCTCACATGCAAGGTTTAGTCCTTTTTTATTTTTGGAGCAACTTTAGTTTTAAAATATATTGTCAAGCTTAAAACTTCTCTCCCCATTTCTCTTTCTCTCTCCCTATCTCTCTCCCTCTCTCTCTCTCTCTTTTAACTTCTAGAAATTGCTGGGTGACTGTGAGTTGCCAGCAGTCTGTGGCTTTGACTTTTTTTAAAGCTCACTCACTTTTCTTCCCCCTCAGTTTCTTTCCAAGCCGAGTCAAAAATTTCTGAGAAATATGGAGAAGAATGAGCAGTGTCCCAGGTTGGCATAGATCGCAATGTGCTTGTCTGAGGCTCTGGTTCAGTGCCTGACTTAGCTCTTGTCCTGAGCTTGCTAGGGTGGTATGATGTCATAAGCAATGGGACCCTTGGGAGGGAGAACTTAGTGTCGTGAAAGATATATAAGAAGTAGGGAAGAGATGGGTACTAAGAGGGAGCTGGGGTTCCAAGGGTAACACACGACTTCCATCTCTGTATCTGTGCACCTGAAAGTCGATACATTGAGGAACTTTTATTTGACCCCTAACACAGGAGTCTGAAATAATGAGACCAGTGTTCACTTAGCATCTATTATTATTGTTCTGATTGCAGAATCATTGTTCCACGAAGTTTTTATCAAAGTGACGAAACTTTATAACAAGTAGAGAGAATAATGAAAATGGACTTACTTAACATGAAAGAGAACATCACAGAAGCATATAGTGGAAATCAAGCTATCCTTATACTTAAACAAAGATTTTTTTTAATTTGAAAAACATAGTTATAGAAAGAGAGAGGTATTCCACCTGCTAGTTCACTTCCCAGATGGCCACAACAGCTGGAGGCGTGCAAATCCGAAGCCAGCAGCCAGGAGCTTCTTCTGGGTCTCCCCCACAGGTGCAGCGGCCCAAGCACTTGGGCCATAGTAGAGAGCTGGATCGGAAGTTGAGAAGCCAGTACTCAAACCAGCACCCATATAGGATGCCGGCACTGCAGGTGGCAGCTTTACCCACTACGCCACAGTGCCGGCCCCACTTTCTTTGTTTTTAATTTTACTTTAATTTCTTAGAGATCTTTTAAGTGAAAAAAAAAAGTTTCTGTCTTTACATTCATCCTCCTCTGTCCCTTTCTTTCATCTTTGATGTTGCCTTAGTAACTGATTAATGTAGGTTCATGATTAACTTCCTAAAATTAAGTGATTTTTTAGAGCATGTAAGAAGTAATATCAATTAATTGTTGTCATATAAGTATTAAAACTATTTTAGTAAAGTCAGTTGTTTGGTAATCACAGAATCATCTGTGAAATCCACCTAACATTATGCTAAAATTGTCAGTTCTAAAGATGGCCTCTTGTGTGTTCCAACTTATCTCATTAGTTGACAGTAAAAATAAATAACAAATCAGTCAACTCCCTGTATTGCCTGAAATTCTGCTTCCACAATTTGAACATCCCTGAGAGGGATAACGTATTAGTTTTCAATATTTAACTCAGCATAAAGGTATTAATGAGATTAGCGTCTAACAGGATGATTGTCATAACTCCATTTCTAGGTGGAATGGGACATGGTTTGAGTGCACACTGGGAAGTAGGTGATGCCGGGCATGTAAGTGGATCTGTGGAGGGTGCCCACCTACCCAATGGGATCCTGTCACTGAGCACCTGGAAGAACCATCATGGGAGAACTGGGTGGAGAACGTCTTTTAAACTGAAGGGTTTATAAGGTCAATTTCTTCACTGTACTTTAAGGTTAACTGGAATCCTTGCAAATGTTCTAATAAGCTGTGAGCTGTGTAGATAATCACAGATCAATGGAACATTTTCCTTTCACATCTTAAACATCATTATTAAGGGTGGACTTTAGTGAATATGAACACAAGGGAAGATGACAGTTGGATCACCCATGTGAAAGTTTGCATTACTGGAAATGCGTTCTTATGGCCACATCAATAGCTGAAGCTGTTCAGTCTAAAGATAATTGTCAGTCGCAAGTTTTATAAGAGGAAGATACAAGAACTAAAAAGATTGTTATTAAGGAGCTGAATGAATGCAGCCTGACCTGATGAGGAAACAAAATGACTGGAGAACATAATTGCTTTGGAGACTCAAATATCACTGTTTTATGTGTTAGCACGAAAGTTCTTCAGCTGGACGCCAACTTGCAATTAATGAGCTGGATGCAGGTTTTTGTTTGACTCTACAAATTGGCTTACGCTGGGAGTACAACTGCACCACATTTGTATGCTTGGAATGGCTGTACATTTTTATTTGGGGACTTTTTATTGATTATGAAGAGACGATTTTAATTTTCTTTCAAAGAACGTGTTTTGAGACAATTAAGGACCAATCATTTTCTATAGGATATAGTAAACACTGCTTAAAGGTGTGAATTAGGTTTTCATTGTATTGCCAGTAGCTGTCATACAGTAGGTGCTCAATAGATAGCAATAGCTCCTGAACTCAATAATGCTTTAATGAGTAGTGGTATCTGTGATTAGATATCACATTATTCAATCATCTAACCTATGTCTTTCTGAAAATGTTAACATTAATTCATGACTTTGATATTTATGTTATAATAATAGATATGCTTCCATTTGAAAATATGAAGCCATATTAGATATTTCTAAAGTATCTTAAAAATGCACTTTTAGCCATGATGTGTGGCATAAGGGGCTCAACATCTGTTTCAGTCAGGTCCTCTACCTGCAAGGTGTCCAGCGTGTAACAAATCTTCCCAGGCAGACAAATCAATTAATTCACAGGCTTTTTTTGGGATTCTGCTCCCAGGCGAGGTTCCCTGGTCCCAACAGAGTGGGGGCCGGGGAAGTCGTGTGTCAGAGATTGGGAGAGCTCCTTTATAGATTCAGGGCGTGGGGTTAAAGGTTAAGGCAGGTCCGATCCTCATTGGTTCATTGGTTGACCTTTAGGCACCCGTGGGGACCTTGACAAGGACTTTTCTTCCCGGAAGTACAAGTAGGGACTCTCCATTCCCGGAAGTGTAGGCCTTCTCTCCTTGTAGATCCCAAAACTACCACTACCCAATTGAGAAATGCTGTGTTTGATTAGGGTTTGAGCTACTACAGTTGTGTAACGGATCAAAGTTAGTGGCTTAATAAAGGAATCACCACCTACTTTGCTCATGTAGCTGCAGTTTACTCAGTGCCAGGAGGGCATAACTTACTTCTGCTTCCTGTGGCTTCAGCTGCAATGACTTGAGTAGGCCTGGGAAATCCATGTCTTCAGTGGCTCAGCCCCACGTCTAGAAAGCTGATGTGGCCAGGCTCTGAGCTGCGCTGACATCACAGACTGATGCAACTTATTCTTCACATCGTAAATGTCATCATTAAACATCTCAAATATAAGTAGAAAGGGTACTAGTGGTTGAACCACTTATACAATCTAACGTGTTAGCAGGAAGAAATACGTCAGTATTTTGTATTGCTTAATCTGAGTCTGGTGCTTAACTGGAGTTCAGCCAAGGTCATTGGTCTGGGGCCTCTAGTCCTCTCTGAGTGCCCCTCTGTGGCAGAATGCTCGGGCTTCTTCCTAGCATGGAAACGGAATCCTCAGAGCACATATTTTAACGGTGTGGAACTGAAGCTTCTAGCTTCTTGAGGCTGGGGCTCATAATCATACTTAGAATAGTCTTAGGCCGGTGCCGCGGCTCACTAGGCTAATCCTCCGCCTGCGGCGCCGGCACCCAGGGTTATAGTCCCTTTCGGGGCGCCGGATTCTGTTCCAGTTGCCCCTCTTCCAGGCCAGCTCTCTGCTGGGGCCCAGGAGTGCAGTGGAGGATGGCCCAAGTGCTTGGGCCCTGCACCCGCATGGGAGACAAGGCGAAGCACCTGGCTCCTGGCTTCGGATCAGTGTGGTGCGCATGGGAGACAAGGAGAATCACCTGGCTCCTGGCTTCGGATCAGTGTGGTGCGCCAGCCGCAGCGCGCCAGCTGCAGT
Source organism: Sylvilagus floridanus (assembly GCA_949820135.1). Classification (NCBI taxonomy): domain Eukaryota; kingdom Metazoa; phylum Chordata; class Mammalia; order Lagomorpha; family Leporidae; genus Sylvilagus; species Sylvilagus floridanus. Next base: position 17,021,479 of record OX463228.1, on the reverse strand, counting down.
GGCCATTGAGGGGTGAACCAACGGTAAAGGAAGACCTTTCTCTCTGTCTGTCTCTCTCTCTCTCTCTCTCTCTCTCACACTTTCCATTCTGCCTGTCAAAAAAAAAAAGAATAGTCTTATTGGTAAGAGTGTGCCTAGATTCACCTGGAAGAATTATAGAGCTTATTCCTCTAGGGGAGGAGTGTTGGAGCATTTGTAGCCATCTTTAATCTGTTCTTATTATAGCTTCCTTTCTGCTAATTATAAGAATGTAAGACTTGTTAGATAAGACTTTAACGTTGTGTATGTCAGAATTAAGACTTTACATACGATAAACCTGCAAAATTATCAGTCATCTTAAGTCTACAAGTCTGCATGAGAGTATGTAAAAAGTATGTTATGAAATTGTCACAAATTAGCCCCATTATTACCAGTAAACATGTTACTGACTATATGGAATCTCCATTCAGAAGGTAAAGTACTCTAACAGGTTTCTATGCAAATGAGCAGACCGTGGGCACTCACGTTGGATGAGTGACAGTGGCTGTCTCAGTTTACTTACTATGTTCCTATGGTGAAGCATATGTTACCATAGCCTCTAAATCTACTAGTACTGTACCTGTCATATGGTGTCCTTCTACAGCCTGTATCAACTATGGTGAAGTATATGTTACCATAGCCTCTAAATCTACTAGTACTGTACCTGTCATATGGTGTTCCTTCTACAGCCTTGTATCAACTATGGTGAAATTCGTTTCTGAAAGACTGTTTCTTGGTTTGGGATGTGTGAGTTTACTGGGAAGAAAAAAATACATCACTTCTTTTGTTGCTAGAATTGGTCAGTGTTGAGGAACTACAGCTGTGAACAAAAAGGAGCAGATCTACACCTGATCTTGTGAGATTTGCATTCCTATCAATGAAGAAGAAGAACAGACACATCGATGTATAGTAATAAGTAACACAGCGTAGGCCGGCGCCACGGCTCACTAGGCTAATCCTCTGCCTGCGACGCCGACACTCCGGGTTCTAGTCCCAGTTAGGGCCCTGGGTTCTGGTCCCGGTTGCTCCTCTTCCAGTCCAGCTCTCTGCTGTGGCCTGGGAGGGCAGTGGAGGATGGCCCAAGTGCTTGGGCCCCTGCATCCGCATGGGAGACCAGGAGGAAGCACCTGGCTTCTGGCTTCAGATCAGCACGGTGTGCCGGCGCCGGCCATGGTGGCCATTATTTGTGGGGTGAACCAATGGAAAAGGAAGACCTTTATCTCTGTCTCTCTCACTGTCTAACTCTGCCTGTCAAAAAAAAAAAATAAGTAACACAGCATAAAACATAGCAAAGGATGGGGAGTGAGTTATAGGATGGAAGGAAGGAATGTCAGAGGGTGTGGCCCAGCAAGGGCTCTGGGGCAAGAAGGAGAGGAATCAGAACAGGAAAGGGTTTTGGAAGAGGCTGGGGCAGCAGGGACAGGTAGTGCAGGGGTGCTGAAGGGGATGCAACTTTGGGGTGCATGAGTAGCAGTGGGGAAGCTGGTGTGACTGGAGCAGAGGCAGAGAGGGGGAAGCTGGTGGAAAGGAGGCTGTGAACCGATTCTACACAGCCTTGGACTACGCTGAGGCTTGGGTTTAAGTCCAAGTGCAGTGGAAAAGGGGAAAAGGCTTGAGTAGAAGGGAGGCGGGATCATACGAACACGCAGGCACACACATGCACGCATGCGCACAAAGGTGCTTTAGAAAGGTCTCACAAAACTCGAATGAAAACATAAGTGTGTTGAGTGCCACAGGGGTTCCAAACCCATCCCTAGGTTTCCTCACAATACATCTTTTCTGTGAACTTTTTGGTGACCCCTCCCAAAATAAACATTTTACTTCCATTTTCCATGGATTTTGGCAGTCCTCTCAGTACATGTTGATGCATATGCATAGGTGTAGGTGTATTGCATAAGTGAGTGTGTACCTACCTACCTACCTACCTACCTTTACAAGTCACTCTTTGTGTCTGGGAGATCATTTCTGTGATATTGGTGATGATGTGATGATGATACATGGAATTTCATGCCTGTCTACTGGGCTCAATTTTTAAGGGCCATTTTATGTGAGTTATGTCATTTAACACAACCTCCTTGGGAAAGTTCTAGTGTAATTTTTAATGAGAAGTAAGGAAATAGCAACATCGGAGGCTTCATGCCTGGCCCAAAGACTCGCATTCTTTCGCAGGGTGGTCTCCACGCTAGAAGACCCTACAAGGGGGCTGGTGGAGGAATGGGAAATGATAGAATCGAAGCTGGATGATGAGGCAGGGGCAGAAGGAACTGCTGATGGCTTAGATGTAGAGGATGAATCAGTAAATTGAAGAATGACCTTGATCATTTTTGGTCTGAGCAACTAAATGTATCTTTTCCACTTACCGAGACAGAAGAAGAAAAGACAAAAGCACATTTGATGGTTGGAGAGAAGGTGTTGGAAATTAATTAGACATTCTTTTTTGACATGTTAGACCCAGAGGGGTATAAGACATTCGGAAGGTGTGTGTGTATGTGTGTGTGTGTGTGTGTGTGTATTTAATAATCCATATTATTATAGGAGAGGTATTATTTTGGGAGTTAGAAGGAGAGAAGCAGCTTTGGCTGAGACCAATTTCTCCCATTATTTTGTGTCTCGATCCAAGGCCTCTCTCATTAAAGATGTGCCCGTTTGTCTTGGGAAGAGAGACTGCAGTGGGCAGAAGAGCCGCTGCTTACTCTGAAACATCATACGTGTCCTCGTTTTCTCTTTGGAAATATATTCCAGCTTTAACTGCTGAAAATACTTTTAAGAAAGTAGCTTCACTTTTTAAAAATAGACATGTATTACATAATCTATACATATCATAAAATTTCATAAAGCCAAACATCAAAGAAATGAATGCAAGTGAAAAGAAACCTGGCAAAATATGAAACAAGTCTTCAATATATTTAATTGCATTGTGCCATTATCAAATTTCCTGGTTTTATATATGATTATAGTTGGATAAGACAATACACATAGAAGTCAGCCTTCTGCACTAGTTTTGCAGCTTCTTTTGAGTCTAAAATTATTTTCAAATAAGAAAAATGCAAAAGTGTGAACGTATAATTAAATCTCTTGCTTTAAATTATGACATCACTTTCAGATGAAAATGGGAGGCAAACCTGGGTATCTTTGTCGTATGCCTAACTTAGTGGGGTGTTGATTATCCTTCAGTTATTGCTACAAACTTTTAATATCTTGCCAGTTTTTTCATATTTTAGCTTAAAATTTTCACAAAAGAAGAATGTATTTTTGTGTGACTATGTAATGCACCCCAAAACATGAAATGTGTGGAAATTTGTTATACACAAAGGCAGTAGGGGTATTGGCAAATATAGTATATTGGTAACATTTTAGCCAAACAAGTTGAACATGTCAAAAGAATAGATCCTTCTGTGATCTCATGAACAATTTCTCGTAGCTGAACTCTGTTAAAAACACAATTATAACATTATTTTATTAACTCCTAAAATGACTACTATTTTTGAAAAACTCCCTCTGCTTTTATTATTATTATTTTAAAGTCAGAGTTACATAGAGAGAGGAGAGGCAGAGATAGAGAGAGAGAGAGAGAGAAAGAGAGAGAGAGAGAGAGAGAGAGAGAAAGATCTTCCATCCACTGGTTCACTCCCCAGATGGCCACAAAGGCTGGAGTTGCGTCAATCCAAAGCCAGGAGCCAGGAGCTTCTTCCAGGTCTCCCACGTGAGTGCAGGGGCCCAAGAACTTGAGCCATCCTCCACTGCTTTCCCAGGCCATAGCAGAGAGATGGATAGGAAGAGGAACAGCCAGGGCTAGAACCAGCGCCCATATGGAATGCTGGCGCTTCAGGCCAGGGCGTTAACCCACTGTGCCATAGTGCTGGCCCCGACTACTCTTATTTTAAAACCATAAATTTGCCTTAGTTCTCTTCTGAGACATGAAATTCCATATTTGTTAAGTAGTTATTTTGCCATTTATTTGTTCACATTATTTGAATGATTTTCTCTCTTAACACAAAAGTTTTTTAAAATTCATGGAAATGTGTATTATTAAAATACTATATAGATTTCAAATTTCTTTTGCATTAAAATTAATTTATCTTTTAATTCCATTTTTCCATGAACTCTTTGAAGTGTCCTTGTGGCAACAGTGATAGAATAGAGATGCTAAGTCTGTGATTACCTCCATGTTTTTGGTTTGGTTATTAAATACAAATGTGCAAGGATTTAAAGACTCAGTTGAGAAATCTCCACACTATATTCCTCCTACTCAGATTTAACACAATGTCTTCCATCTTAAAAATTGTCCTGATTGGCATGAAAATTCCTAACTAACAGCAGAAAACCCAACTAAGTGCTTATGAAATGATAGCTTTCTGATGTGAAATTATAATTTGCTATACCCAAAGGACAAACAAGTATTCTTGGAGAAACAAACAATTTCTCAGAAATGATATATTGAGGATCTTATGTTGCTTTAGTAGCTGGAGTCTACACCTCTTCCATCAACTGGAATTTGATTGATGAAGCCACCAACTCAAAGCGCCCTCATTTGGATTAGAGAAGTCACTTTCAAATGCTTGGAAGATGTAGGACAGGAACGATTAGTGTCTTATACTCTGTTATTTGTGAGATGCTTATGGGTGCCGTGGTTACTAAGCATTGTATTTACTGCACATCAAGGTGAATGGGGGGCTGGCTTCTTTTCAGAGGAGCTTCCTTTTCACAGGGGAAGGAAATGCCAGCGTAGGTTGGAGATGGTGAAGAAGTTTGGGCCTGCATTTGGTTAGGTACGAACTCAGCTAGTTGTTTTTTGCACAGGACTGGCATTGTGGTTCAGTAGTTTAGGCCTCTGTGTGTGACAACCTACATTGCTTATGAGCTCTGGTTGGAGTCCTGGCTGCTCCACTTCTGATCCAGCGCCCTGTCAATGTACCTGGGAAAGCAGCAGGTGATGGCCTGGGTGCTTCGACCTCTGCCAACAACATAGCAGACCTGGATGGAGTTGCAGGTTGCTGGCTTTGACTTGGCCTTTGTGGCCATTTAGGGAGTGAAGCAGCCTATATAAGATTCTCTCTCTCTCTTTGTTTCTCTTTCTCTCTTTCTCCTTCTCTTTCACTCTGCTTTTCAAAAAATATAAAATAAATCTTAAGAAAGAGCTTTTGCAGAACCATGTTAGCATGAGTAGCCTGACTAGAAGAAGAGCTGGTGAATTGTGGTTTGAGGGGGTGCAGCAGGAACACACATTGAAAAACCACATCCCATTCATTGCTCCTGTAGAGTAAATAACAGCAGTCGGCAAGTTGACTTTACTCGTGATTCAAATGATAGAATCGAAAAGCATTTAATCAGCGGAATACTGCCAGGAATTTAATAACTCCAGGTACTCTCAAAGTTTTATTTTAGCCATGAATTCCAATTCAGTTTATCTTCAGAGCCTTCTAAAAATAGAGCACTTTAATCTAGATGCACATCTGATGTTTCTGAAGTTCTGTCAAAAATATTTATAACCAGACAGGTATTCCAGAAGCTGGAAGGAGCAAGCTGGGAGCACTAGCATACATTTCTAAGCTGGTCATCAATCCCTGGAACACATACATTGATTAGGCTTCAATCAGGACAGAGGTGGGGGATGGCTTCAATCACAACCTAGAATTTCTTCTGCAAAATTATAGCTTTAAGACATCTGGTTCTTCAGAAATATCTTAGCTACTTGCATGTTTTGTCCTGTTGACTAGAGTGGGGCATGCGCACAAAATCTTTTTATCTTTAAAGATTTATTTATTTGAAAGTCCAGGTGAGAGAGAGAGAGAGAGAGAGAGAGAGAGAGAGAGAGAGAAATCTTTCATGTGCTTGTTAACTTCCCAGACAGCTGCAAAGGCCCCTGAGCCAGGCCAAAGCCAGGGGCCAAGAACTTCATCCATGTGGGTAGCAGAGACCTAACCTGGGCCACCCTCTGCTGCTTTTCCCAGGTGCATCAGCAGGGAGCTGGATAAGAAGTGGAGCAGCTTGGACTCAAACCTGTGCCCAGATGGAATGTTGGTGTTACAGACAGTGGCTTTATCTGCTAATCCAAAACATTGGCCCCCTCAAAAAATCTTATTGTCCTGACTTGTAGCTTCGAATCAGAGCAGCTCTGGCCCTTGCGGCCATCTGGGGAGTGAACCAGCAGATGGAAGAGCTCTCCCTCTCTCTCTCTCTCTCTCTCTCTCTCTCTCTCTCTCTTTTTCTGCCTCTCTGCCTTTCAAATAAATAAATAAATCTTTTTTCAAAAGTCTGATTGGTCACAAAGAAGGGAACATTTCCCCAGTGAATGCCCAGAGCCAGGCACTCTTCTTAGGGTTAATGTGCATTAACTCCTGCACATTTCAGAAATCACCTCCATCCAATTATGAACAGAGTTAGCCCATATGCACCTTGTTGTTTCACTTGGGATATTTGTTTTATTTTCATAACTTTTTTCTTCTCTTCCAGCTCTTCTTTATGCAACTATATTTGGAAATGTCACCACAATTTTCCAGCAGATGTATGCCAACACCAACCGATACCATGAGATGCTGAATAACGTCCGGGACTTCCTGAAACTCTATCAGGTCCCCAAAGGCCTCAGCGAGCGAGTGATGGATTATATTGTCTCGACGTGGTCCATGTCAAAAGGCATCGACACTGAGAAGGTATGGGTTATCATTATTATCATTATCATTATCATTATTATTATTAATTTTCTATTTCAGTGGCTCCTTAGATGCATATGGCTTTCTAACTCATGTGTTGCTTGCATAAATTGCTTTATAAATGATACTCTGTACTTTGTAAATGACATATCAATCAAATTTATTGAGTGTTTATAAGGTGCAAAGCACTTAATCATTAATCATTGATTAGTACCAGTCATCACACTGAATTTAGAAAAATCAGTTCTGGCAAACAACTAATCACTGCATTTCCTGAGGACACTCTCATTAGCAACCATGGAAGTCTGCTGCATTTGTCCAAAGCTAGGAGCCCTGTTACTTCTCCTGGTAGAGTTTATTTTTGATTTCTTCTTTGGCATTTGCCCATTAAAATATTAAAAAGGAATCCACTTGGCTAAATGTGACTATTCCAAAAAGCTTGTTGAAAATTGATGCAAAAAACTTTGAAATCCATGTTTAGTTTTTTTTTCAGCATTTGTATTTCCCATGAACTTTGTAAAGACGCCTGTAAAGCGAAAATTTCCATGTCTTCTAAGTCACCTTCCACTTGAATTCTTCCCACCTCTTACACATCTTACAGAGCCACTCATAATTCTTCATCTTTCACGTTGTGCTACACAAGTGTATAAAACGATACCTCCTTCTTTAATCAGCTGACATCGCTGCTTCTTCCTTGTATTTTCATAGAACTTTTTAATGTTTTTCACCTCTTTCATATTTGGGGCAAAGATGGACTCAAACTGCTTGTTACAATAAATAAGAGCAAATAAAAAATTGCTTCCTGCACCCAGCAGGTTCACAACAAATACAGAGGATGACAAATAGAGTTCTCACACTGAGTTTCGGAGAATGCCTGTCGGAGCTATTTTGCTTTTATAAAGCATCAGATGAGACTATTCTTTGTAGATACTGATTTCTTACATATGATATTTAAATGACAGAATATCTGCCTTATGGTTCCCATACATTTGTTTTTAATTTTCACAATATCTTCATCCCTGTTCCCACAAATTTATTCTAATTTTTTTTATTCACTTGAGAGGAAGAGAAACAGAAAGAGGGAAAGAAGAGAGGGGAAGAGAGAGTAAGAGGGGAGGAAGAGAGAGAGAGAGAGAGAGAGAGAGAGAGAGAGAGAAGTGAGTTCCCATCACTGGTTCATTTCCTCATGTCCACAGTGCTTAGGGGTAGGCCAAGGCTGCAACCAGGAGCCAAGGACTCAACCCAGGTCTCCCAGGTGGGTGGCAGGAACACAGTTACTTGCGCCTCACCTGCTGCCTCCAGGGTCTGCGTAGGAAGGAGACCCAGAGGCAGCAGGTGGACCCAGGTCTCTTCATGTGGGACAGGGGTGTCTTAGCCATGAGGCCGAGCAGCCACGTCTCATTGTTCTTTCAACTTTCTGAGATTGCTTTTGGTTTTTCTCTCAGACTTGTGCAACAAGCATGTTTCCACTTGAAATGGGAAGAACAAATGAGCAAAGTGAAAGTTTATTTAGAGGTCTTTCCCCAAACAAGTAAGTGTTGTTAGGGACACATGGTTGATGGGTGTAGGGAATGGCCTTGGGGTGTTCGAAAGCTTCAGAGGGAGTGCACGTGGGACCCTCTGGGTTAGCTATGTGGAGGAATCATGAAACGGGTGAAATTTGCTCCTTTTTCAACATTCCACAAGGTGAAGTCTAAATGTTCTAGTTAAATGGCCACTTAAAGTGCTATGCATGACCACAGAAGGAAAAAAGAGAAAATTCTGTGGGATTTGATTAGTTTGCATTGAGACAAGATGTGTTAATTAGGGAAATGACCCACAGAATCAGAATCATCCCCGGAGTGAGTGTGAGAGTAGCCGGGTCTACCTGTTCCAGGGCAGGCGTCCTTGGAAATCCACACTGAGTCAGACAGAGAGCCAGGGCAGCCATTTGCCTTGTCAGTCACTGTTCAGAAACTCTTCTTTCCAGAACCTGCCATGAGGTCATGTAGTAGCTAACAGAAGACATCAGAGAAATGATGAATGCTAGCCTTTGACATGTTAGGGAAGAGCCCAGCCCAGGCCTGTGCTGTAAGTTCAGCAGGTGGCAGAGTATGGAGCTGCTGTTCTCTTTGTTGCATCAAGAGTGAAGCAGACTGGAGGCTCTGCAAGCCGCTGCTGGAGGCTACGCTGACCGTCTCCTTGGTGATGTGGTTAGGTTGTAACGCTCTGGTATGGGGCATATTTGGAAATCACATCTCATGGAGCGAAGACCAGTTTCTAGGTCCCTTCTGTGTATTGCTGGCTTTTTGTTTTCCTGTTCTTTGTTCATGTGTTCATCAGAAAAAAATATATACATCTGTGAAGGTTAGTGTTAAAGGTGAAATAAAAATGAATTTACGTGAAAGATCTTTTAAAAACATGTTTAAGACATTAAAATGGGATAACCTGGTGGATAAAAAGCATGGATGTTACTTCTGTCTGAATGAGGATCTCTTAAGGGTCGCTTTTCACTAACAGAAGCAGAGCTCAATAACTTTGACAAATAAAAGTTTTCTTGTGCATCTGCATACAAAAAATATTCCATGCATGTTTTGGTTTTTGCAAGCCTATTAATAAAATCCCACCCAGATGCATAATAATTTGGGAAATAGCATTTTAAGGACAGAGAGGAAAGAAAAAACGTATGCCAAAATGTATGCCTAGACAGGGTGTGCAGGAATTCCCAAGAGTTGTGTTGTCAATGAGCCTGAATTTAAAAATGCTTCTTAGACTAAATATCATATGCTCTGCTGAACAATAAGAAAACAAAAATTTGCTTCCAACTCTGGCGTTTAGGAAAGAACCTAAAGCAGAACAGGAGACTTGTGTATCTGTTAGGCATTCAGTTATTTGACAAATTGTGTGTGTGTGTTTGTGTGTGTGTGTATAATACACAGAACTTTAAAATATATTCATAGATGAAAGAATTATTAACCAAACCAGAGAGAGAGAGAAGAGCTATCTAAGAATATATTTAACTATATTTAAGAAGTCAATGCAAAATAAAAACTGAATTGCAAAAATAAATATATTATTTTTAAAGTGTAAAATGCACTAAAATGGCTGGCGCCACAGCTCACTTGGCTAATTCTCTGCCTGCGGCGCCGGCACACCGGGTTCTAGTCCTGGTCAGGGCGCCGGATTCTGTCCTGGTTGCTTCTCTTCCAGTCCAGCTCTCCGCTGTGGCCCAGGAAGGCAGTGGAGGATGGCCCAGGTCCTTGGGCACCTGCACCCGCATGGGAGACCAGGAGGAAGCATCTGGCTCCTGGTTTCCGATCAGCACAGCGGGCTGGTCAAAGTGTGCAGGCTGTGGAGGCCATTTGGGGGGTGAACCAATGGAAGGAAGACCTTTCTCTGTCTCTCTCTCTCACTGTCTAACTCTGCACTAAAATATCTAAACAGTCTTGCCTATGGCCAACATAAATATCAGAAGAACTGAGAGCTAAATGTAAAAAAAAATCATAAACTATGAACTCTTAAAAGAAAATATATGAATATATTGAATGTATCCTTGTACATATTAAAGTAAACAACAAGGTAACTGATAAATAGGTTTAAATAAAACTGTAAAATAAAAAAACCTGTAAAATCCCTCATACCAAAAAACCATGAAAATGAAACTGAAATAAAACATTTGTTATAAGTATCAACAGTGAACATCTAATTGCCTTAATATGTAATGAGATTTTATAAGTCAATAAAAAGAATTGGAATACATGGGGAGAAACATTAGCTGAAGACGTAGATAATGTGTAGAAAACAAAAATGTAAACTATAAAGTAACACACACACAAGTGTATTTTTATATGGCAAAGAGACCCAGAAACAAACCATTTTTAGTATGTCACATGGACAAAGATAATGCCAGTCTTGGCACAGGCTACGGTGACTGACACTGTTCCTTAGTTCTAGAATGTGTGTAGACTGAAAGCAGGTGGACCAAGATAATGCAGCTCAGTGCTTGTGCCTCTTCCCCCTTCTGGTATAGTCACTCTTCCGTGCTCATCTTGTCTTTCATAGTGAGTGCTAACTACCCCACCCCACCCCACCCCATGGGCTTCTCTGTCCAACTGTCTGCTCGTGTTCAGTGAGCTTGTCTGAGACAAAGTTCCCAATCATCTCCTGAAACCCTGTTCGAATTGTTCCCAAGGGCATTTAATGGAAACCCCACCCTTAAGCTATAAAGATCTCCACAGTTAAAGCTCTATCCGATCCTTTTAGCCTAACCTCCCGTCTTACCACCTCCTGCCATCTCCTACTCCAAGGAGCCATCCTGGGCTCCATGGGTATTGTAACAGCCAATTGATTGGTCTGTTGTTTCTTTCTCTCTTTATAGCCTATTCTCAACACAGTATCTGGTCAACATATATGACTTTCTGTCTGTCTCTCTCCCTGTTACCTATTCATCTGTGCTGTATGGTTTATATTTATATATATAAAATGAGTCAAATTCATTTAACCTGTTAAAATACAAGTGTAGAGAAAATAAAATGAGTTTGATGCCAGTAGGCATATGTATTCTGTAGTTAGAGTCACAATCTTAGAATTGTGGATGTATTGTAGGACGTAACCAGCAAACAGCATCTGAACTCTATCAAGGATCCACGGTTTACTGCAGTGGCCTCCGTTAGACTTCCTGTCCCTCAGTAAACCAAATATTGCATGTTCCTATAAGCACCTTATTTCATTTTCTGATGGATTCTTTCAAATGTTTTCTGAATGACAGTATCAATTATGGCTATGAGGATCTGGTGAAAAGAAGGAAAATACAATGTACAAAGTCAAATGACTGTTTTACTCTTTCTGTTCTCTTGTTATAAAACGGGAATACATTTCCTCTATTACTAGTACAATGGAATGTAATGATGCACTACAGCTAATTAGAGAGAAACCTTTGCCAATTACTGATACTTCCTTCCATCCTTTCCACATACTTAGTTTTATAGATTTTTGAATTCAGCCTTAACCCACAAGCGAATTAATCAGTGTGATTCAATTCCGTCTTAACTTGCCTTATGTGAATAATGCCTTCTCAAATACAATTGTAGCATTAAAATTTGTACTGGACAAGAATGTGGCATTTCTAACATGGATGTTTGCTTTCGGCAGTATTTTATAAAAATACAAAAGTGCTGCGTTAATTTTATTCAGTTGAAAATATTTTTATTGACTGCTGATTACCACAGTTGCTTAAATTCTTTTTTAATTCAATAACCAAATCTGTCCCTGGGCTTTGCCACTTGCTGACATTCTGGACGTTCAAAAGGCAGAAATGGGAGAGTGGAATGAATGAGGATTTAAATGGGGAAGAGTGGATTATGGGAAAAAATAGAAGGGATGATGGGTAAGCCCAAAAAATCTACATTGCAGTTTGAAATGACTTTATTGGAAAATAATTCAAATTAACTACATTGCTAGAGACTTTATTTTCAGTTTTTGGTACCATGTGAAAAATATATAGCCTGTATAACATTATGTAGACCACTTATTTCCTAACCTATTGGACATTTTTTCCAGCCTGCTTTATAGAATGAAGTCTAAAACTTTAGCATTTTAATTTAATTCAATATCTTATATTTTTTGTTCTAATGGGTAGTTTTAAAAAATCAGTAGAAAAAACTCTTTGGTCTTCAATTTTTCTTTTGTTTCATATGTTTGATATAAAAAAGTATTAGTGGAAAGACAGCCTCATCTGAAAATTCTGACAGAATTACACAGAACATTCAAGTAGCATTATGCCTTTATACAAAGTGCTATCTTGAAATGTTTTAAAATACTGGAAAATTTTAAGCAAATCTATTGCAGATGCACTGGACTTCATCCAAATGCAGTAGGCAATCTATTTAGACGTACCTACAAGTGAAAGTAACTTCCTTTTGTCAGCTTATATACATGAGGTTACTTCCAGAAGTTTGTAGGAAAATGGAATTAAAAGGTAAGTTGATTTGGATACAAAAACATTTTTAAATCCAAAATGTTTTTAAATTAATGCCAAAGAGAAAAAGCATTATCATTTGTAGACTTAATTATATGCCTTCTATCTTGTTAGCTTAGTAGCTGGAACCACTTAGTTGCTAGGTGCAAGACTGTTGTTATAATACCAAGAAAAATGTTGTATGTGTTATGAGACTGTACATTTTTTAAAAAGCAGCAATATACAATAAAGAGATGAATTCATTGGGTGTACATACATGCTCTCTAATGATTATTAAAAGAGCTTCATCACAATTTTTTTCCATATGTTCCACAAACTTTTCAAACATCCTTGGTATTTTTTTTAACTTGGAAAAACATATTTATATATAATTTTTAACATTACTACATGTGAAAAACAGGGCTTATATTTTTCTGAGGTGACATCATTTTCTTGGCACAACATTTAAATGTTCAAGCATGCATCACTTTCTACGGTGACAGACACTTGAAGCCAAGAATGAAGGCGTGTACTTTCCAGTAGGAACACTGCAGACCCATGTGCCACGTAACATATGCCACGTGAACACGCCAAAATAAAACTGGATTTATGGTAAGATGATTTAAAAGCACTCTTGATGATCAAATGAGGTAATAAGCATCCAATACAATCTATGCTAATTATATCATAGACAAAATATTGGTTCACTTTCTGGCTGGTTATTTTAAAATAAATCTCACCAAAAGCAGCGACCTTACTAGAAGCTAAACATGGTATAAAGTTCTGAGAATCTGGTTATATAATAAATAAAATATATATGTATATAATATTAAAGGTAATATGAATATTTTGTTTGGCTAAGAGAATATTCGGGGGCAGATATGGATAAGTAATTTGCAGTATTAGGTGGGTTTAAAAATGGAATGATCATGTGTTTTGTAGGAAGTTCACTCCCTGCTAGTAAGTTTGCAGGTGCGTAAGTAGAGCATAACAAGAAATGGACTGGCAAGTCCTGAGACATAAAGACTACACAATTATGTCTGAATGATTTGAGGTACTGTCATACATCATAGCTAATTTATAATTAAGACATGTATGCTTAAGGTATTCTGTGTAAAAATTATATGATAAAGATGTGTAATAACCACCTAAATGATTTGAGGTACTGTGATGCATCATAGCTAATTTATAATTAAGACATCTATATGTAAGGTATTCTGTATAAAAATATACAGAATATACTGTATAAAGATGTGTAATAACTCAATAATAATTTCCCCAGCAACTTTTGAAATTATCTGGCTTTTCTATGGTTATAGAACAAAAATTATGAGGACTGAGAATCTCTAATGGGGCTGTGCCAGGCCAGTATCAGACAACCAGATTGTTGAATAAAAACGGTGGTCTTTAAGTAAGCTGCTGGCTGAGCAAGAAACATTAAATGTGGTATATGGTAGTAAAAGTTGTCCTGCAGCCCCACATCTGAAAGCTATTGTTTTTCTTTCTGTCTCTAAATATGGTAAGAGAGCTGTTACTCATTGGTACCTACTGAAATATTATGAAGTCGGCATTCAGAGTTATTGACTATTCTCTTTTAAGGGATGAATTTATTTATTAGAGAGAGAGAGAGTGCAAGAAAGAGCTCATATCTGCGGATTCACTTTCTAAATGCCCACCATGCCTAGGACCGGGTAAGGACTGAAGCCAGGTACTCAGTCCAGACCTCCCACATGGGCGGAAGGAATCCAGTTACTTGAGCCCTTACGCTGCCTCCTACGGTCTGTATTAGGCAAGAAGCTGAAGCCAGGTACTCCGATGTCAGACACAGTACCTTAAATGGTAGCCTAGATGTACTCCTTTCTGGCTGACTATATACTTTATCTGAGAAGGCAGAGACTATTGAAAGCTCAGCTTTATTTTGCCTCGCATGCGTCAGGAGTTAAGTAAAATAACACTTGCACAACATTACAAGTTGATGAGAACTTCAGTATTTTCTGTAATGATGATTTTGAAACATCCTAAAGTATATATGAACAGGTTTCAGAAAGTCCATGCAAAATGGAATTAAAGGATAACTTTATTTTGGTGCAAAAAATCCTGAAATTAATGCATAATCATTTCATAATATACACATTTTTTTAAAACTTTTTGAACACCCCTAATGCGCCTGGAGTTAACTTTTGATTCCATTTTCCCATGAACTTTTAGAAGTACCCTTTCATTAGTTTGTCAGGTTTGCAGTATAGTTTAAAAATTCTCCAATACAAGTCTCACATTATTGTTACCAAATCTAACTGTTAGTAAATTTTTGTGAGTCAGCTAGTAGGCAGGTTTTTTTTTTTTTTTATGGTAACGATATGGAGGCGTTAATAACTAAGTTAAATCGTGAATGATTCACAACTTTTCTCTGGGAATAATATTAAGTGCATTCTCTTGTGGTTTTGTTGAAGTGACCTGAGTGTGGTAATGCAGCCTAGTTTCTGTTTCATTTTCTCAGGACTCTGCCACCAGCTTCTGGAGAAAGGCAGAGGAACCACTTGATAGCCATAGTCACAGAGCGAGAACAGACTTGTGTGCAGAGGGCCACAGAGTTTGCTCAGTAGCCTGGCATTACCTGGACTGTGGGAACTGGTTTCCATCCCTTCATATTGATATCTACCATAAAAATGCTACCACCCACCTTCCTTATTTGGCTGGAGGGTGAAAAGTGCCCGCTTAGAGCCTGCAGAAGCTGGCAATAATAAGAGGTAGCAAATAACCTGGCGCACTGTGACCACAATCCACATCTTTCTTTACGAGCCATCAACTCTAAGCATTGCTCATCCCAGGCACCACTTTAAATCGTCACCTTTGCTTGCTGTTCAGTGGGGGCTGTTGTCTTTTGTAGAGCAGTTTGGATGAATAAAATGTTTGTTCAGGCTTGTACATTGAATGCAAATTCTCAAGTCTGTTTTAGACTTTGGGAAAAAAGTCAATCATGCACGAAAGCACTTGCTGCAGACAATATTACAGTATGAGTAGATGTTTGCAGCCCACCTGTTATTTTCTTCTGAGAGGCCATGATCGATCTGTTGTCAGACTCCCACTGGAGTGTGGGTGTGGTCATGCAATGACAGCACTTACTCTTAAATGAGATCATGGTGTTTCCTACCACTTTGACAGGTCTTTTACGTGAAAGTCACACTTTGCTAAGGATAGGATTTCATAAACTGACCTTTTTAAAAAAGATGCATCCAATTCTGTGACTTCTGCCTTTGTTTGATTACTATTAACCATGTTTGTCATTTGTAAAATTTTCTTTCAGGATTTTGTGACTTTTTCTCCTCTCTACTCACTCTCCCATCTCTCTCTTAGTCTTATGATAACGAACAAAAAATGGCTGGCTTTTGGAACAGAGTGGTGGCTGTTGATTTTGTATTCACTTGTATTCTGTGAAGTACTGGAAATCCACTTTTAGCTCCTTGACTAGTAGTGCCAAGTAACCATGGCCATCCCTGACTGGCATAGCAGAAGGCAGCAAGGGGATAGAGAAAAATAGATTTTAAAAAAAGAACTTTGTGTGAACAGGAAGATCCCTCTGTGTGTTCACCACCAGTAGCTGAGCTGTTGCGTTGGGGTGTGTTTTGGAGTTGAGGGAAGGTCACGTGGCTGTGCAACCTGATGGCTGTCTGTCAACCCCACTGGCTAGGAAACGCGACATCTCTTGTGACCGTCACCTGTTCTTTTCACACATTCACATCCTTCCTCATTTTTTTATGTCTTGAGATTTATTGAGGAAGTCCTTGCTTCCGTAATTTCTGCTAAGGAGATCTCTGAGGGACAGAAAACAGCATAAAAGGCAGAATTTACACATAGGAAAATACTCATTCTCCAATAAGCACACCCCTACCAGCAGACACTGTGGTAGAGTTTATAGTCATTGTTATCAAATGGTAAAGAAAAAGCGAACACACATTCTTACATTGCTCAGAGACTCCTGGGTGGCGAAAAATAAATAATCATAAACATGTGATCCCAAATTATTGTGATGCTTTAAGTGCAATATAAAGAGCCATGGAAGGTACAGTAAAAGGGAGGGCATGAGTCTAATTTAGGTTGTGAGAATTTGTTCAAGGAAGGTAAGAGAAAAACAATAAAATGTGGACATAAGGGCTTGTTAGAAGCTGGCGTTTTTCACGTATTTTATAACAAAGCTCAAATTCTATGTTGCGAATAGTCGAATAACTGTTCTGAAGGGGGAAGCAATAGAAAAGAGAGAAAGCAAAGCTCTAGTTAGTCTGTCAGCTACTGGTAAGTCATTAATTAGCAGAACAGAACCTGTGTGTTTCGTGTGCTACGTAACAATCTCAGCTGGTTTGTCATGTGGGTTAAACACCTGACTCTGAAATCAGTGCCAACATATAAATTGATGGAGGCACACATTCGATTTAACTAACCGGTCCCTGTTGGTTTAGAGCATGATAAACAAATATGCATATCTGCTTCCCTTGAGGGCTTTGTCCGTAGATTTAATTTGCATGTGCTATTGAGGTGGAAAGAGTATAGGGCAGTGTATGGGTAAGTATGAGAGAGCGTTTGCAACCAGAGTGTGCAGGTAGACACTCTGTCATGATGCCTTTCAAGGACAAATCACTGTCAGAAGTAGTGTAGGAAGCCTTTTTTGAACAATTTATGTGTGTTAGCATTGGAATGTGCCTACTCAGACTGTACCCTGAGATTTTGTGACTGTTTTGTTTCTAAAAAATGTTTATTTAAATAGCAATACATAACTGTTAGATAAAATTAGAAATAGCTAGTAAAAGAAGAAAATATGCAAAATCACTCATAATCTCACTACTTACTGAAATAGGTTATGCCACATTGATTCCATGTAATTTTATAAACATATTTCCATGGGTCATATCATAACTGAAACACAAAATCAAAAGTGTTTTGGGTTTTTATTTGGATTTTGGACTATTTTCATACAAAGAATGTTGCCTTTTGGGATAGGATCCAAGTCTAAACACATTCATTTATTGTTCATATACACCTTATACACATAGCTTGAAAATAATTTTAAGTGGGATTTTTAATGCCCCTGCATTTTGACTGCAGTTCAGCACATGAGGTCAGCCGTGGAACTTTCCCCTTGTGGTACCATGTTGGTGCTCAAAAAGCTTCCGTTTCAGACTGGAGATGTTCAGCCTATACTGTATAATATTATATTCTACCTTATGGATATTTTGTGACATATCATTGGATAATCAATATGTTTAATGATTGCATGAAGGTAAACACAGAGTGAGATTTCCAAGTCAAGGGGTATGCCCATGTAGAGTCCACATTAATGGGTAAATATCCAAGCAGGCTGTGATGGATAAGACCTACAGGAACAGTATGAAGTATCCCATTCTAGTGAACTCATCTCCTAGTCTAGTTGACACACTCCAGCTGGAAAAGCCAGCTACTCGGTATCCGAATGTATATTCTTTCATGATCCTTCCTAAGATGAAAAAGTAAATGCATATTTGGAAAGAGCTAGTTAGAAACAGCAATTTCCCTTTAGCAGCCAGGAAAAATCAGAAGACAGAATTTGAATTGATACCTTAATATTGTGGCCCTTGTATCAAGTCTCATGGTGACTGTAAATGAGAAACAAATGGGAAGCAGCTCCCTCGGGGAAACCCATTTACTCCTGGAACAAAAACACCCAACGGACTAGCAGGGTACACCCAGCCCTTTCAATGAAGATCCCCCTTGCCTAACAGCACGACCTAAAATGCCAGTGCATCCAAAGAGACTTTGCTTGTAAAATCTGGTAGTTTTACTGGGCTTCTGAGTGCCTTGTAAAGAAATAAAATTAATGGCCACATAATTTTAGCTTGTTTTTAGTGATTTATATGATCCTATGAATCACAGAACACAGTAGGATTAGAAGTAGTTCACTTATTGAACCATTCTAACTGTGTTAGTTGAGTAGCATCTTTGTATGGGACCAGGAAACATGAAACCAAGCCTCAAATTCCAAATCCCTTTTACCTATTCTTAGTGATACTTCATTATTTAAATTTTCTTTTTAGAAGGATTTTCATCTAACAATAACTTACTTTGTGCAGGTTGAGCATCCATAATTCAAAAATCTGAAATCCACAATGTTTCAAAATCCAAAACTTTTTGAGCATTCATAGTCTAATAGTTTCCAGTTCTCTAATGAAAATATAAGTGGTGTGCATTGTTAACATTGCAAGTAAAAGAGGAAATTCTTTGCTTTTTAAGCGTTGGTTTTCCTAACATAGAGGAAGATGGTCTTGCCTGCATTGAAAATGGTCCAATAACTGCACTATTTCTGAAGACGACTTGAGTGCTTTGGGATATACGGAACTCTCTCAGTCTTTCTGCCCTTGTGGCAGAATACTATTTTGCAAGTACTCTGAAGCCAAATAATAGCTATGATTGTGATCATTCTTGTTTCTGTTTTCATTAATCAGTAAGAGGTATATAACTTTACTGACCAGAATTGGTATAATTACACCCAGGAATAATGATCCTTGGGATTCAGTAAGCTTAGGCTGCCTAACTTGGGAGGAATATACAATTAACATTGCAGTTTCCAATATTGTTAAATAAAAGTTTTTGTGTTCTTTTTGGCACTGAATATAGGAAAAAGCACTCTCATTTGCAAAGAAACTTAGAGTGTAACATTTTAATTTTCCCAAATTCTCTTAAGAACCTAGGTTTCCATAAAAGCTCATTATTTTAATGAACAGGTGTCAGAGAGCCTTGGGATCTTAGCCAAGCCAACAACCATACAATACTCCTGTAAGAGAGGGCCAAATGAATATGTTAACAGTGATGCAAATATCAGGCCTGTTATTGTGTATGTTGTATATTTGAGGATACAACAACAAGACCTGTTCTGCTGTCTACACTAATCCTGCTGCTAAATGTATAGTTAATTTGTTTCTCAAAAGTTGTTTCTGAAATCTTCCTACAAACCTACAAAGAATGAATTTCATGTATTTTGCAATTGGAGGGCTACTGTAAAAAGATCCAAATGCAGCACAAGATAAAACAAATAAACAAATGAAACAAACCCAATATTGTAATTTTTTCTTAACATTTTATTTTAAGGTATTTTATGGATAGAAAAACCCAGATATTGATATTATGACCCTTACTTGATAATTAATGGAACATGTGAGCTTAGATTATCATTTAAGAAACTTTTTGTTGCATTTGTGCCTAAGAACAGTAGTGTCATAGCACAGTTGTTCCACATAAGCATACTTTCCGATTGACTGAATTTTTACCAAGATGCAAAACTTTTACAGAAGAAGCTTGAGAAAAGTCTTTCAATGGCACAGGTGCAAATTATAATAAGACAGGAGAAAAAGTTCTGGCATTCGGTTACACATTGGGTGATTTTGGATAAAAGTATTGTATATTTTTCTAAGACAAACTAGAAGAAACAACTTTCATGTTTCATCATAAATAAATGACAAATTTTATTTATATAATTTATTTTGAGAGGCAGAGAGAGATCCATAGATGGGGAGAGAGAGAGAGAGAAACATAGACAAAGAGAGACAGAGAGAGCTTCCATCCACTGGTTCCTTCCCCAAATGCCCCGAACAAGTGAGGCTGGACAAGAAACCAGGAGTTAGGGACTCAGCGTGATGGCAAGGATACAGCTCTGAGCCACCACTTGCTGCCTTCCAGAGTGTGCATTAGCTGGAAGCTGGCAATGGGAGTGGGGCCAGGACTCAGGCCTCATCACTCTGATTTGGAATGTGGCAGCTGAATGAAAAAAGGAAAAACAAAAAACTGCTTTTGTCTCTTAAAGGGAAAAAACACACTTTTCTCAAGACCTACGTGTTTTCTACTGGTGCTGAATAGGAAATAAGTCTTTATCATGTGGGACGTTTTGTTTACAGTCAGGGGAGTGCATTGATTAAGATCAGGAATCAACAAAAAAAATTTTTTTGGAAGTACCACATAGTAAATAGCTTGCACCTTGTCAGCCAGGGGTTTGTTGCCATTACACAGCTTTTCCACGGAATCATGAAAGGAGCCATATACAATATTTAAATAAATACACCTTGCAGTGTTCTAGTAAAACCTTATTTATGGACACATTAATTTTAATGCCATGTATTTCCTGGATTACATGAGATTTTTTTTCCTTTTAATTTTTTTTTTTTGACAGGCAGAGTGGACAGTGAGAGAGAGATACAGAGAGAAAGGTCTTCCTTTTCCATTGGTTCACCCCACAATGGCCACTGCAGCTGGCGCACCATGCTGATCCGAAGGCAGGAGCCAGGTGCTTCTCCTGGTCTCCCATGCGGGTGCAGGACCCAAGGACTTGGGCCATCCTCCACTGCACTCCCTGGCCACAGCAGAGAGCTGGCCTGGAAGAGGGGCAACCGGGACAGAATCCGGTGCCCCGACGGGGACTAGAACCTGGGGTGCCGGCACCACAGGCGGAGGATTAGCCTATTGAGCTGCGGCGCTGGCCTCCTTTTAATTTTTAAAAACCACTTGAAAATGTGAAAATCATCCTTAGGTCCATGGCCTACACTTACAGGAAGCTGCGTCAGGCTTGGCCTTCAGGAAGCAGTTAGTTGATTTCTAGCAAAGATCGCTGGACCTCTGATCAGACTGCAGCCTCACTGCCCCAAGGTCTTCTGGGAGCTTACCAGAAACTGTGTGTGACTCACACTCACACACACTCACACACAATTGCAATTGATTTTAAAAGCCATACATATGAGAGGTCTTCAAAAATTCATGGAAAACACGTTTTCATGATAAAACCTCTGTATGGGGCCCAGTGCTGTGGCTTAGAGGCTAAAGCCATCGCCTGCAGTACCAGCATCCCATATGATTGCTGGTTGAGTCCCGACTGCTCCACATCCTATCCAGCTCCCTGCTGTGGCCTGGGAAGGTAGTAGAGGATGGCCCAAGTCCTTAGGCTCCTGTACCCCCTTACAGAGTGGAAGCTCCTGGTTCCTGGCTTCAGATTGGCCCCGCTCCAGGGCCATCTGGGGAGTGAACCAGCGGATAGAAGACCTCTCTCTCTCTCTCTCTCTCTCTCTCTCTCTGCCTCTCTTTAACTCTGCCTTTCAAATAAATGAATCTTTTTTTTTTATATATATATATAAAGCTTTTATTTAAAGAATATAAATTTCCAAAGAACAGCTTATGGATTACAATGGCTCCCCCCCCACAACTTCTCTCCCTCCCCCTACCCTCCCCTTTCCCGCTCCCTCTCCCCTTCTGTTCACATCAAGATTCTAAATGAATCTTTTTTTTTAAGATTTATTTTATTTATTTGAAAGAGTTAACAGAGGTAGAGACAGAGAGGGAGGTCTTGATTCACTCCTCAGATAGCTGCACAGCTGGAGCTGTGCCAATTTGAAGGCAGAAGCCAGGACCTTCTTCCGGGTCTCCCATGTGGGTGCAGGGGCCCAAGGACTTGGGCCATCTTCTACTGCTTTCCCAGGACATGACAGAGAGCTGGATCAGAAGTGGAGCAGCCGGGACATGAACTGGTGCCCATATGGGATGCCAGCACTCCAGGCCAGGTCTTTAACCTGCGGCACCAAAGTGCCGGCCCCAATAAATGAATCTTTTAAGAAAAAAAAAAAAAACTGTATATAGATTTCTTTTTTTTCCCACTGAAATAAACTTACGTTTTAATTCGATTTTCCCATGTACTTTCTGTAGTATTTTCATTCAACTCACTTATATATTATTTGTTAACTATGCCTCTACTTGAATAAATATTCCAAGTATGTAGTTTTGCCTCTTTTGCTCGCTGATGAATAATTAGCATCTAGATCAGAGCCAATTATTATTTGTTGATTTATTGATTTTATAATTTATTATTTATATTATTATTTCATAAATCTTTATCATACCAAGGAATCTAATTCTAGGGTTCAGAAGGACATGTGCGTTTGAAGGCCATTAATATATGAAAGGCTGTCAGTGTCCAGCTGTGATGATAGAAAATGACATTACAGCCAGAGAGAGAGAGAGAAGAGCTAAGATCAGGCTTGAGATGAGATGTCAGGTAGAGAAGGGCAGGCCAGAAAGGGCACAGCAGTGACTGGTGATATTAGATGAGATGTAGAGTTATTTGATTTTATGGGAGTAAAAGAAAAAATAAAACAACTCTCTGGAATTCTTCTAAAAGACAAGCAAAATAAAATGTGAACAATTCCTCCTGGATTTTACAACACAGAGACTGCTGGTGAACTTCATGAAAATATATTTATTGGAGCAGTGGAAATAGATGCAACACTGGAGTGAGCTAAGGAGCTAGGTGAGGTGATTAAGACTGTGATGTTGTTATAGGTGTGATCCCATTGATGTGATAATGGCTCAGGATAGTGATTCTAAAAATAACCTCAAACATAGAGGATGGTTCTGTGTGTGACAGTGTGGGGCAAAGGTAGACCTGTGAGAAGGAAAGTCCATTCAGTGAATGTCATTGTGATTAACAGTTACTCACATGCGAAGAAATTCCATGTCTTCTCTCCTTCATACTAATTAATGCTCATTAATTCTGACTTGAAGCCCTAAATGTTAAAACAAAGGCATTTTTCACAGAAAGTAGAAATTTTAGAGAAATAGAAAATAATTTTAATGTTTATATGGAACCACAAATGATTGCAAATAGACAAAGCATCCATGAGAAAGGAGATGAAGCTGAAGGCATCACATTCCTGATTTCAAAATATATCACAAATCTTCAATAACTGAAACAGCATGGCGCTTGCATAAAGAGAAGTAGAAAAATAGTGCAGAATGAAGAGCCTGTAAATAAAGTGATGTGGATTTGGTCAATTAAGCCCCTACAAAGGTGTCAAGGGTACGCAACTGGGAAAGTATAGTCTCTTCAACAAATGGTGTTAGGAAAACTGGATACCCATATTCAAAAGAATGAAATAAGACCCTAAAAGAATTAATGCAAAATGGATTAGACTTATCTTTATGGCCTGACACTGTAAAAGAGCTAGAAGAAAAAAGCGGGAAAAATTTTTTCCCGTTTTATGATTTATTTATCTATTTTCTAGGCAGAATCACAGAAACGGAGGAAGAGATAGAGAGAGATGTTCCATCTGTTGGCCTATTCCCCAAATGGCCACTCCCAGTGGGGCTGGGCCAGGCCCAAGCCAGTAGCGTGGAACTCCATCAGAGTTTCCCACATGGTTGGCAGGGACCCAAGCACTTGGGCCATATTTACTGCTTTCCCAGGTGCATTAGCAGAGAGCTGGATCAGAATTGAGACTGCTGGGATTCGAACATGCAATCATGGAATGCTGCTGTTTCAAGCAATGGTTTAACCTGATGTACCACAATGCCAGCCCCTGGAAAAATCCTAACGTTGGCCTTGATAGTGGTTTCTTTGATATGACACCAAAGGCTTGAGAAACAAAAGTAATAATAGACTAGTGCATAGACTAGGTCAAGCCAAAAAGCTTCTTCCAACAGAAGAAACAGTGAACAGAGGGAAAGAGACGCCTGTGGAATAGGGGAAAGATTTGCAAATTGTAGACATGATAAGGGGTCGATATTCAACATAAATAAAGGACTACTTCAACACAATGGCAAAAAAACATGAATAACACAATGTAAAAATGGACAAAGGACTGAACAGAGATTTCTTCAAAGAACACAACAGAAATGGCCAACAGTGGGCCAGGTACATGAAAAGGTATTTACCATCACTCACAAGTCATCAGGCAAATCACAGTAACAATCCTAAGGAGATATTACCTCTCTCGGGTAGTATAGTTAATACAGAGAAGTGTTGCCAGGGATGAGGAGGGGAAATTGGACCCCTTGTGCACTGTTGGTGGAAATGTAAATAATGTGGCTGCTATGGAGAACAGAAGTTAAGTTCCTCAAAAGCTTAAGAGTGTTTATCAAAAAAAATCAGGATCTGAAGGCTGTCCAAGGTCATTGTGGCATTATTCACAGTAGCCATACATAAATGGATTAGAAAAATTTGGTAAATATGTGTGATGGGATATTCAGCTATAACAACAAAAAAGTAAATTCTGCCACATGTGTCTATGTAGATGGAACTAAGAGCATTGGGTTGAATGGAATGATACACTCAGAGAGGGCAGATAGATACTACCTGATCACACTTGTCTGAAGTACAAAGCAAACAGACACACAGCAGAGAATAGGAGGTATCTCTGGCAATGGAGCAGATGAAAACGGAGTTGCTATTCAATGGGTATAAAGTTTCAGCTATGCCAAGTGATTAAGCCCTGGAGATCTACTGTATGACATTATGCCTGTGGTAGCTAAAGTAAGTCTGCAAGTAAAAGTTTACAAAGGCAGTAGATTGCATGGTAAACACTCTTCCCACAATTTTTGAAAAAAAAAATGCAAACATTTTTATGACTCTATATTTCTAATTTCTTAAATATGACACAGTTTGACTAAACAATAAAGCTTGATGAATTTTTTAAAAGATTTTATTTATTAATTTGAGAGGTAGAGTTACAGACAGTGAGAGGCAGAGACAGAGAGAGAAGTTCCTTCCATTGGTTCTCCTCCCAAATGGCCGCAAAGGCCGGAGCTGCACCAATCCAAAGCCAGGAGCCAGGAGCTTCTCCCAGATCTCCCACACAGGTGCAGGGGCCCAAGGACCTGGGTCACCTTCTACTGCTTTCCCAGGCTATAGCAGAGAGCTGGATTGGAAGAGGAGCTGCTGGGTCTCAAACCGGCACCCATATGGGATGCCGGTACTGCAGGTGGAGGATTAACCTACTGCACCACAGCGCTGGCCCTGTGACGGATTTAATTGTTGAGTTACTAATTTATGTTTATCCAACATAATTCATATCCACATAATTCATATTCACATCCAAATATGTGAAAAGAAAAGAAAATAATCTACAAACTAAGAGAAGATATTGAAACATATGTACTGGGGGCTGGCACTGTGGCATAGTAGGTTAATCCTCCACCTGCCGTGCCAGCATCCCATATGGATGCTGGTTAGAGTCCTGGCTGCTCCTCTTCCAATCCAGCTCTTTGCTAGGGCCTGGGAAAGCAGAAGAGGGCCCAAGCGCTTGGGCCCCTTCACCTGCATGGGAGACCGGAAGAAGCTTCCGGTTCCTGGCTTCAGATTGGCGCAGCTCCAGCTTTTACGAACATTTGGGGAAAGAATCAGCAGAAAGAAGACCTGTCTGTCTGTCTCTCCCTCTCACTGTCTATAACTCTACCTCTCAAATAAATAAATAAATAATCTGAAAAAAAGAAACATATGTACTCAGTAAATATTAGCATCCAGAATACACGAATTATTCCTGAGAATCAGTAAGAAACGCAAAGACAACCCAATAGGAAAATAGACAGCAAAATGCAAACAGACATGTCTCAAAAGGGGAAATATAAATACTCAGTGAGCACATAAATATGCTTACCTCTCCCAGTAATAAGTGAAATGCAAATTATAAAGCCAATGCTGGCCTCAGGACTCCCATAGGATAATCATGGTGGCCTACATTTGCTTGATAATCACCCCCCCCAACACACAAACACACCAGATCTACAGATTAATAAGGATAAAAAAGTCACTCTCAGAGTGCACCTGTAGCTTAAGTAAGAGGCAGAAAACCCTGCAAATGTTTGTATTGAAATAAGTGTCCATGTCAACAAAGTAGGCTCCAGGACTCACACATGAGCTGAGAGTAAGAGGGTATTACACAACAGAGAGGAAGAGGACCCTGAGTTGGTTGAGATGGGATATAGACAATCGCTCCATGGTTTGCCCGCAAGCAGAAAGGGAACCCTGTCCCAAGTGGAAAATGCTGAGAGGAGCCCTGAGACCCAGTGGGTCAGCTCCCACGTCACTGTGCAAATGACTTGCAGAGTGTTGGGCTCAAAGGCGCAGGTGTGGGAAGAGCGAGGCCTTGGAAGCACAATGCCTGCCTTAGAGAGAAGAGGAGATGGAGGTACCCTCGCAGAAGGGGCCCACACAGACATCAGCAGTGGGATTCAGATTGTGGTGTTTACTGAAGGCGCCATGCTTCACTGGAGTGACAGGAGGTGCCTTTGAAAGGGATCTGAGAAGGTACAGAAAGTCTCTCTCCACACCTCTGTCCCTTTGACCTCCTCCATCCTCCCCTCCACACAGAGAATCACCGCTATGGCTGGTGGAGAGCACTATGACACAGATGCTCATAAACAGAAAGGAAAGAGAGAATTCGTATAAAGATGCCAGAAAAGCAGTGAGAAAGTAAAACTCATGTTTCAGCGTGAAGACTCACCCCTTGTGAAAAGCTAAGATGTGGACGGACACAAATGTGAGATCTAAGTTCCGTCAAATGTGGAAAAACAAGTAGTTTAGGGTATGAAAAAAAACTTTATC
The DNA here is from genome assembly GCA_949820135.1 of Sylvilagus floridanus. Taxonomy (NCBI): domain Eukaryota; kingdom Metazoa; phylum Chordata; class Mammalia; order Lagomorpha; family Leporidae; genus Sylvilagus; species Sylvilagus floridanus. Next base: position 16,994,493 of record OX463228.1, on the reverse strand, counting down.
AAAAACCAAAAAAAAAAAGCTTAAAATAGAGATAAAGAACGGGCCGACAAATAAGGAGGTACCTTTCTCTGAAAGGAGGAGAGAATCTCCACTTTGACTATGGCCTTGTCTAAATAAGATTGGAGTTGGCGAACTCAAGAGGCTTCCATAGCCTTGGCAGCTCATGACAAGAGCTTTGGGTGATTACTGATGTTATAAACAAGAGTGTAAATTGTTAAATCAACAACAGAAGTCATTGTGCACTTACTCCCCATGTAGGATCTCTGTTCTTAATGTGTTGCACTAGGTGAATTAATGCTATAACTAGTACTCAAACAGTACTTTAGACTTTGTGTTTCTGTGTGGGTGGAAAATGTTGAAATCTTTACTTAGTATATACTAAGTTGATATTCTGTATATAAAGATAATTGAAAATTAATCTTTATGTGAATGGGATGGGAGAAAGAGAGGGAGATGGGAAGGTTGCGGGTGGGAGGGAAGTTATGGGGGGAAAAGCCACTGTAAACCAAAAGCTGTACTTTGGAAATTTATATTTATTAAATAAAAGTTAAAAAATAGAGATAGGGGAGCTGATCAAAATCAGAAAATAAGTGAAAGAAGAAAAATAATCTTACCAATGAAGACTAAATTTTAAGGTGCCCATGTGATACTCATTTAAGGGACATATAAGAATGAATACAGGAGATTAAATGAAGAATTCCAAACAATTAATGAAACTGAAATATAGAAGGTGATATAGAGGGTGCGAACAGGTAGTGGAAAAATTAGGCTTAAAGATAAAATATTCATATAATTTCTGCTCACTCAAGCATGAAATGGAGCACAACAGAACTTCTAAATTATATTCAGGAAAGCATTCCTGGAGCAAAAAAAATCCAAAACTATATACCTGGAGCAATGCAGACCTGAAGAAATGGATCTGTTGTAGTCACTCCAAGAACTTTTTACATTTTTAAGTACTATAAAAATCAGACCAAAAGAGAAGGCCACTTGTGAAGTCCAGAACATTAGGTTGGCATGAGCCATCATGATAGCCGTGTACAAGGCAAAACAACAGCAGAGCAAAGTGTGCTGAATCCTCAGGAGAAATGTGTGAATCAACAACTTCATATTCAATCAAGCTGCGCTTTAGGTTTAAAGTCTATAGAAAACGGACTAAAATATCAGTGAGCTCTGGAAATGTTGTACTCACAAGCTCCTCCTTATGAATCTGTTATGACTGTGCTTCTCACACTTTTCATCTGCATGTGAGTTGCCGCCAGATGTTGTCAGAAGGCAGATCCATTGGTCTGGGTGTGGATCAGGAACCCGTGTTTCTGCCAAGCTGCTGGGGGGTATCCGTGCTGCTGTTTTACAGTGGATGCTTCGAGTGGCAGAGGAAGATGGAGTCAACCAAGATATTATTGGCAAACAGAGGCAAATAAGCCAGTAGCTAAATACAAGAATATGTTTGCTTGTAAATCTGAATAAAAATATGGTAAAGGTATAATACAAATGCTCTCACAAAATTGGTGTACAAAATCTAAGAAAACAAGGAAATGAGAGATATTATCACATGAATACTAGTAGGAAAATAAACTTGATGTTCCAAATAGCCTTAGAAACTAAGGAAAAAGGATTAAAGGTTTTATATATATATATATATATATATAGATAGATAGATAGATAAAGAGCAGGCAAAAATTACAAACAAAAAACTCTAAATATTGAAGGAAATAAATTAAATGACAAATACGATTCAATCAAAAACACAGAACATATAACTGAAAAGGGTTCTCTCTCTCTCTCTCTCTCTCTATATATATATATATATATAATATATATACAAATTTCCAAATATACAAGTTGAACTTCACTTATCAATTAGAAGAAATATATTTTCAGATTGGCTACAAAGAAAAAGAAGTGCTTACCTAAGAACACACAGTTAAATCAATGAAAATCTGAACATAGAGAGGGTAGTGAAAGCACAGTGAGATAAAGAAGAGACTTGGGGGCAGCCAGTGGATGCCCACATCCCATACCAGACTGCCTGGTTTAGTTCTGATTCCTGTTTTCCATCCAGCTTCCTGGTAAAGGACGGTAGAGGTTGATGGCTCAGGTATCTGGGTAGCTGTCACCAACCTGGGAAACCCAGATTGAGTTCCTGTCTCCTGACTGTAGTCTGGTCCACCCTTGGTTGTTACAGGCATTTGGAGAGTGTACCGGTAGATGGAAGATTCTCCTTTCTCTCTCTCTCTCTCTCTCTCTCTCTCTCTCTCTCTCTCTCTCTCTCTCCTCCTGCTCCTCCTCCTCCTCCCTCCCTTCATCTCTTCTCTCTCTCTGTAACTTGCCTTTCAAATAATCTTTGCTCAGTTTCAGGATCTCCTGGCCTATGATGCTTAGGAACCAGTGAAGCCTGGGGGGACGCAGCTCAGACACTTGCTTCCCTGCCCTTCAACGTCTTGGGGTCTTATTGTTGACTGTCTGGGTGGCCCTGATCTGCTGAAACTTCTTAACATTGCAGACTCTCCCTGAATCATTTATTACGTAGTTGGTATATTCTGCAGGGGCAAAATGGACTCCTGGTTTTGGATTTTTCTTCTCTCTGAGATTGCTGACGTCCTGACTGTTTCTGGACAGCTTTTCATTTCTGGGGTAAATCAAGCTCAATAGTTCTTGTTCTCCGTGGAGAGATTTGTCTGCTGGAAGCCAGCTCATCAAGCTGGGAGACGTCCAGTTTGTGTCACTTTAAAAATCAAATCTGAGAGACATTAATCAGCTAAGATTGAAGGGTTAGAATTGGGTGGGAAGACAGAAAAAAAGATGAAAGTATATAAAGTAGTTATATTGACAAATAAGAATGTGTGAATGTCGGGGAAGTAGAATAGAAATTCTAGATATTGATGAGGCTACATTTTTAAGTTTGTATTCATCATTTGAAAGTGAAACCATTCAGCAAACTTATGTGATATGAAGTAGCCAAAAAGGCATAGAGGAAGAATAATTTGAAGAGTTTGCAATTGTTAACAATAAGAATCTACACTGGGCACCCAAGAAGTGAAGCCAGGAAGGCTATGTATATAGTGGCAAGTGTTGGGAATGACCAGTGGGCTGGAGATCTTAATAAAGCAATGAACTGCTGCTGACAGTGAGTGTGCATGGACGTGACTGCGGGGAATTTAGAGGCATTTCATTCCACCACAGCTACATTATTTACAACACCATTATTCAAAAGCCTTGTTCTAATAAGATGCAAGATGATTATACGTACCTTGTATTAGGACAATGTATGAGCTTTCTAATTCAGTCAGTCTTAAACAAAAAAAAATGGAAAAGGGCAAGGTGCATGCAGAAAATTTATTGCCTTTGTTTTGCAGTGAGTAGGATAAGTTTGAGAAGCAGAAAGGATATCAAAAGATTAGGAAAGATGAAATACGAGACAGGTGATGCTGCTGCTGTACATTGATGAGATTGATGTCAGGTAGGTGGAGTTCTGCAAAAAAGGCCAGGGTCTCAAGCTGAGGATCTTAAGGACACGTTTCCAAAAGACCCAAGTGGGGAGAATGCTGAGGCACAATAAGTTAATCCTCTGCCTGCGGCACTTACACCCTGTATGGGTGCTGGTTCTAGTCTCGGCTGCTCCTCTTCTGATCCATAGCTGTCTGCTATGGCCTTGGGAAAGTGGTGGGAGGTGTCCCAAGTGCCTGGGGCCCTGCACCCATGAGGGAGACCTGGAAGAAGCTCCTGGCTCCTGGCTACAGATCGGCCCAGTTCTGGCCATTGTGGCCATTTGGGGAGTGAACCAGCAGGTGGAAGACCTTTCTTTCTGTCTCTCCCTCTTTCTTTCTGTAACTCTACCTCTCAAATTAAATCTTCAAAAGAGCCAGGTGGAATTGTGAGAGCCATATGAGATTGCATTATGGATTAGACCAAGATTCTGTGGCCAAGTGTGCCCCCACCTATTATAAGTTTACCTGCAATGAATTTCTATTGATTGTATGTATATCAGGGCAAGACTGGGTTAGGGAGAGAGCAAGAGGACTTTAAGGTCACCTGAACTTAGCCATGTTATTAACCTTTGTAAAATGAAGATAATAGTACCTATATTGTTCAGGTTCTTTAAGAATTAAGTTTTTAGGGTCATTTTCTTGTTCCTTCACTGTCTGGACCAACTGTATCTAAGCAAACAACATTGAAATTCTTGCTGGGCTGTTTGAACGTTGGGAGGAAGATTTGAGTCCACTAAAATATGAGAGTGTTATTTTAGGAATAAAGATAAGGTTATGCACCACCCTGGGAAAGATGTCCTTATTTTTAAAGATTTTACTTATTAATTTGACAGGTAGAGTGAGAGAGGGAGAGAGAGAGAAAGAGAAGGAAAAGGAGGTCATCTACCTACTGGTTCACTACCCAATTAGCTGCAACAGCCAGAGCTGAACCAATCCAAAGCCAGGACCCAGGAGCTTCTTCTGGGTCTGCCACGCACATACAGGGACCCAGTCAGTTGGGCCATCTTCTACTGATTTCCCAGGCCATAGCAGAGAGCTGGATGGGAAGAAGAGCAGCTGGGACTAGAGCTGGCACCCATAAGGGATGCCAGCACTGCAGGTTGGTGGCTTTACCCACTATGCCACAATGCCAGCTCCAAGGGAAAGATAGCTTTAAGTCACTCAGCTGTTTGGATTTTCCAAGGATGTTGCTTATACCTCTTTCATAAAATAGCATAGTTATTATTCTTTCAAAATGTCTGACACAACTAATAAACTAAACACTTCTCAAGGTAAGGGCTGCACACATATCATCTTTATCCAAAAGTTAGCGCACGCTTCTGGCATTCATAGATGCCCAGCGAATGAGTGAATAAATCAGTCACTGAGGGATAAAATAGCAAATCCTGATGGAGCCGTTTTAGAGAACTTCGAAACCCTGAGAACTTACTTGGGGAAGGAGTTATTTCCTTTCCTTTGATGTTTCTTCCTCACTTAATTAGTTGGCATAAAATTTGCCAATCTAACATAAATTAATGATTAATTAGAGGGGCATAATGATAGTGCAATGAGTTTTTTCAAGTATAGAACATGAACTGGGGCCACAGAAACTTCTAGGTGATGTTTTCCATACCAAGTGTTCTATGTATGGAAAAAGATGAAACTGGGATATTTATAGAGAACCTTAGAAGTTGCAGGGCTCTGTGTTGACTTCCTGGAGGTCAGAGGCTGGCCCTTCTGTCGGCCCTGGGACAGGGGTTACCTGCAGTCATCCTTTGTAGGACTCAGCGGATCTTCCTGTCTCCTGTCCAGCTGACACATGGGTTCAGCACCTACTGTTCTCCCAGTAGGGGGCTTCCTCGCGATGTTGGCTGCATGGGAAGTCAGACAACAAAGTGTGTTAGCCAGTGTTCAAGGGCTCTGGTGTTTGGTGGGGCAAATTTATCTGTGCCTCCAACTGCAGAACTTGGAGCATTTTTCAGAAGTCTTTATGTTGCGATAATTTTTGATTTATGTGCAGTTGTAAGCAATAATATGGAGATGTTCCATGTGTGCTTTACTTCATTTCCCTCAAGGTAACATCTTGTGTAGCTAGGAGACAGACTTTGTTACAAATCCCCAACCTTATTCAGAATCAGCAGTTCAGCAGGCACTCATCTCCATCTCCGCCTCTTTCTCCCCGCAGCCTCCCATGGCATAAACAGGATCAACAGCACCGTGGTGACTGACGTAGAGCGTTTCCCCCACAAGAAACCCTGGTGCTTCCCCTTATACCCATAGTCGTCTCATCTGCACCCGAAATCCTGTGGCCTGAGAATCTGTTCTCTGCCTCATTAAGCTGTTTAAAAAGATTTGTCTGTGTGTTTGTTTGAAAGGGAGATTGGTGATGGTGAGAGGGAGGAAGGGAGGGAGGGGAGAGAGGTCTTCTATTTGCTTGTTCACTCTCCCCGAATGGCCACATCCTCCAGGACTGGACTATGCTGAAGCCAGGAGCTAGACACTCCTTCCAGGTTTCCCACATGCGTGGCAGGGGTACAATATTTGGCTGTTCTCCACTGCCTTCCCAGGAGCACTAGCAGGAAGCTGGGTCAGCAGTATATGAAACACATTTTCTCTCCATCCTCGTCACCATTTGCAATTAGCACTGTTTAGCACTGTTTATTTTATTTATTTATTTTAGGTGGGCACTGACATCACATTGTGTGTTTAATCTGTATTTCCCTAAAGGTTAATTATGATGGCTGTGTTTTCAGGTGATTAAATTTTTTTCATTTTGGCATTCTTTTCAATGAAATTTCCCTTTATGTCTTCAGCCCATCTTCCAATTAGATATTGTTCTAGTGATGAGTTAAGAGAGTTCTTACATATCTTAGATACTAGTCTCATGTTGGATATGTGATTTGCAAGTAATTTTTTCCCCAATCTGTAGTTTATCTTTTAAATCTCTTCACAGTGTCTTGCAAACGAAGAGTTTACATTTTGTGAGTGATAGTTCATCACTTTTCTCTTTTATGGATTGCTGCCAAGTTTAAGAATTTAAAAATTTTACAGTTTGCACTTAAGTCCATGATGCAGTTTGAGGTGTGTGTGTGTGTGTGTGTGTGTGTGTGTGTGTGTGTGTGTGTCTTGTTGTTGTTGTTGGTAAGTGTGAGGTTTACATTGAGATTTAGCTTTTGTTTGGTCAATGATATCCAAGCTCTCCAGCATCATTGTTCAGAGACCATCTTTTCTCTGTTGAATTGCTTTTGTGCCTGTGTAAGAAATTCGTTGGCATATGTGTGAGGGTCTCTTCCTGAATATGCTATTCTATCCTATCAGTACTCTGTTAGTGTTTATCAGCTATCAGTCTGCCAACCCCACACTGTCTGGATGACTAGAGTTATGTGCTATGTCTTAATGTTGACTACTGTGCTTCCTTCTACTTCTATTCCAAATGTTGTGCCTTTACACATGAATTTTAGAATGAATTATGCTATTAAAATATTTCAGGTATTCTATAAAAGTTGCAAATTTAAGAAGACTTTACATATTCACTTACTATGTTGGGTCTTCCAATTCATTAACACATTGTATCTCTTCATAATTTAGATGTTCTTTAATTTTTTTCATCAGCATTTAGTGACTTTCAGAATTCAGATCATATCCATGTTTTGTTAATTTACACTCGAGTATTTCATTTTATTTGGTGCCATTGTAAAATGATATGATGTTTAAATTTCCAAAATATTTATTAGAGAGAGACAGAGAGAGATACTTCCATCTGCTTGTTTACTTTCCAAATGTCCACAATGGCTGGTGCTGGACAGGCCGAAGCTGAGAACTCATTCCAGATCTCCCATGTGAGGTGCTGGGACCCAGCTACTTGCTGCCTTCCAGGGTGGACACTAGTAGGAAACTGGAAATCGGGGTAGAGCCAGGACTTGAACCCAGATTTTTTTGATATGGGATGTAGGCATCCCAAGTAGCATCCTAACTGGTATACCAAACACTTGCCCCGTATTATGTTTTTAATTTCAGCTTTCATATGTTCATTATTGTGTTTTAGCTTTTTGCATATTTCTTTGGCACGAGGTTGTTTCCATCTATTGTTTTCCCGACAGTCAGCACAATCACCTCCAGCAATATTTCTGTCCATCTGCTGTCTTTCATCTGCCCTGGGCAGAAGCCAGATCATGTGGGTGGCACTGGATGGCCTTTGTCACTCTGAGCCCTGCCTGCTCTGTGACCGTCTCTGCTTCTACTCATAGATATTTTTTACCTACTCTGGTATCCATGGTTATTGACAGGGTGATGAAAAGTGTGGTGAGTTTGATTTCTGAGTAAGTGGTGTTGCTGATGTGTAGTTTCTCAACTCTGATGATGATGACAAACATCGATGTAAATAACACATGAAGTTCAAGTTAAGGCTTCGTTTCCCAAAGCGCCTTTCAGTAATGTCAACATCATGTGATATTTCAAAAAGATGATAGCTTGGCATCTAGGATGTGAGAGAATACGAGTGAAATTTAAAGGCATTTCTTAAAATTAAAAAATATTTTTCCTGTTTTACAATAGGTTCAAGCAAATAAGGAAAGTTTTTTTTTTTTTTTTTTTTTTTTTTTTTTTTTTTTTAGTCCTGAAAACAAACCATTTTGGTCACCATGACAGCATCTACTATTTCACTGAATAAACAATTATAAGTTGCAAATAACTAGCAGTGTTCGGTTTTCTGTTCTCAGATCTTACTGACAGCATTGGTACAGAACTAATAATTAAGATACTAGAACCTACATTTCATCTTAGAAATTCACTAGGATGGCCGGTGCCGTGGCTCAACAGGCTAATCCTCCACCTTGCGGCGCCGGCACTCTGGGTTCTAGTCCCGGTTGGGGCGCCGAATTCTGTCGCGGTTGCCCCTCTTCCAGTCCAGCTCTTTGCAGTGGCCCGGGAGTGCAGTGGAGGATGGCCCAAGTGCTTGGGCCCTGCACCCCATGGGAGACCAGGAAAAGCACCTGGCAACTGGCTCCTGCCATCAGATGAGTGTAATATGCTGGCCGCAGCGCGCCAGCTGCGGCGGCCATTGGAGGGTGAACCAACGGCAAAGGAAGACCTTTCTCTCTGTCTCTCTCTCTCACTGTCCACTCTGCCTGTCAAAATAAATAAATAAATAAATAAATTCACTAGGATGGACCAGTTATTTCAGAAAAGCCCCTTCTGCCATGCAGAGTGAAGACAGAGTTATCGCAGTCACCAAGTTTGTTATTGTAAAATGGCCCAACGCTGACCTCGCTTTCACCTTTGTAGAGCAGCTCACACTTCCCAAACATTCTTCCTCTTCCTCCCTGAGCCGCTGCCTGTTTGCCTGCAGCTGGCTTCGTGTTGCAGCAGGCTTGCCCCCTGGTGTAACTCTGAGTGACCCACAGTTGATCGCTTCTTCCTGGTAGAATTAATAAGGAACCTGCATGCAGAAGCTGTCAGGAGCAATGTTTAAACGCAGCCTCCTGTACATGTTTCACATGTAACAGACACTCTTGGCCAGGACTATGTGAGGACAACCACTGAACAAAATTAGATACACATGGCTCTTGAAACGTTCTGATCTATAGATGTACAATTAATTATGAGTAACTTTGCCTGATGTCAACATTTTTAGGGGTTGTAGGATATGGCAGTAGTGATTTTTCATGTAGAAAGGTTCACACACACCTGTGAAGTATACAAATCCCAGGTACACAGACCAATACATTTTTACATATATATATATATATATATATATATATATGCCTTATAAATGCTCCCAGGATGAAGATTAGGAAAATTTTAAGGGTTGGCGCTGTGGTGTAGTGGGTTAAGCTGCTGCCTGCAGTACTGACATCCCATGTGGGAGCCAGTTCAATCCTGGCTGCTCTGCTTCCAATCCAGCTCCCTGCTAATGCACCTGGGAAAACATCGGAGAATGGCCCATGTGCTTGGGCCCCTGTGCCTATGTGGGAGACCCAGATGAAGCTCCTGCTCCTGGCTTTGGCCTGGCTCAGCCCTGGTCATTGCAGCCATTTAGAGAATGAACCAGCGGGTGGAAGACCTCTCTCCTCTCTGACTCTCTCTCTTTCACTGTAACTCTGACTCTCAAATAAATACATAAATCTTTTTTAAAATGTATTGCCCCTGAAGACTTCCCCCTGCTTTGTCCAATCAACTATTTCCCCTCCCCCTGAACTAACCATCTTACAAATTGAGGTATAATTCAGATATCATAAGATCGCTCATGCAGAAACGTACAGTTTTCAGGGCAGGGCTTTGTGACAGATGGCAGTTAAGATGTTGCCTGGGACACCTGCGTTGCACATCAGAGTCCTTGGGTTGAGTTTCCCTCTGCTTCTGATCTAATGCACACCGGGGCGGCAGCAGGCTCTGACTCAAGTAGAGGGATCCCTGCCACCCACGTGAGAGACTCAGATTGAATTTGGGCCTTCTGGCTTCCGCCTAGCCCAACCCCAGCTCTTGCAGACATTTAGGGAGTAATCAGCAATGGAAAATTTTCTCTCTCTCTCCCCTCTCTTTTTCTTTAAAATAAAGTGAAACTAAGTAGTTTTTTAAATGTATATTCTTGTGGTTTTTAGTATATTCACAAGATTGTACAACTATCACTATCTAATTCCACAACTCCCAAAATAACTCCCGTCCCCATTGTGGTTAGTTTCTACTACCTCCTCCTCTGAGCCCTTGACAACCACTGTTACATTTCCCATCTCTATGGGTTTACTTACTCTGGATGGTGCAGAGGGGCAGTGGTATAATATGTGGTTTTTTATAACTGGCTTCTTTGATTTAACATGCTTTCAAGGCTCATCTGTATTGTGATGTACATCAGTATTTCATCCCCTATTATGTCTGAATTGTATTGTGTTGTATGGATTTACTTCACGTTGTCCATTCATCAAAGGCTGGGAGGCATTTGGATTGTTTCCTCGAACTACTATTTTGAGATTAAGCTTCATACACATGAAATGTTGCAGTATGCATGTAGTCTTCAGTTGAGTGAATACACCAAAGGATTTTTGTTTATTGTTTCTGGTGGATGTTAGGATTGATTCCAATTTTTAGGTACTACCATTTGAGTATCTTTATCTGAAATGCAAGGAAAAGAAGTGTTTCAGAGTTTGAATATTTTAAAAGATTTATTTATTTATTTGAAAGGCAGAGTTAAAGATAGAGAAGGAGAAGGCAGGAGGGAGAGAGGGAGGAAGAAAGAGAGAGACAGAGTGAGAGAGAGAGAGAGATCTAGTAAGAGCTCTTCACTCCCTAAATGGCTGCAATGACTGGGGCTGGGCCAGACCAAAGCCAGGAGTCAGGAGCTTCTTCAAGATTTCCCACATGGGTGCAGGGGCCCCAGCACTTAGGCCATCTTCCTCTGCTTTCCCAGCCACACTATCAGGGAGCTGGATCAGAAGCGGAGCAGCCAGGTCTCAAAATGTCGCCAATATGGGATGCAGGTATCGCAGATGGCGGCTTTGCCTGCTACGCCACAACTCCGTGCCCCCTCCCCGCTTCTAAAATTTAGAATATGTGTGTTGACTTCACAGTAGAGCACCTGTAACCTGAAAAATTTGAAATGATCACAAATTTGGCTTTTTGAATGCTGTGGTGGATAGTGAAACATTTTGGTTTTCAGGTATTGTATTAGGGATGCTAAATCTTACACAGGCAAAGGTGTTCCGAAATTCTGGTATATGGGCTTTTAAAAAAAGATTTATTTTATTTAATTGCATGTCAGAGTTACACAGAGAGAGGAGAGGCGGGGGGGGGGGGGCTTCCATCCACTGTTTCGCTCCCCAATTGGCTGCAATGGCCGGAGCTACACTGATCCAAAGCCAGGAGCCAGGTGCTTCTTCTGGGTCTCCCATATGGGTGCAGGGACCCAAGGACTTGGGTCATCTTCTACTGCTTTTCCAGGCCACAGCAGAGAGCTGGATTGGAAGTGGAACAGCTAGGACTTGAACCAGCACCCACATGGGATGCTGGTGCTTCAGGCCAGGGCTTTAACCCGCTGCGCCACAGTGCTGGCCCCTGTTTTTTAAAAAAGATTCATTTATTTATTTGAAAGTGGCGCAGGGAGAGAGAGAGAGAATGAGAGAGAGAGAGAGAGAGAGGAAGAGAGAATTCGGTTTTCCATTCACTAATTCACTCCCCCAAATGCCTAAAACAGCTAGGGCAGGAGCCAGGGGCCAGGAATTCAATCCAGGTCTCTCATGTGGATGGCATGTCCCTAACTACTTGAGCCATCATCTGCAGCCTCCTAAGGGTGTGTATTAGGAAAGAGGTGAATTGGAAATGCAGGCAAGACTCAATCCCAAGCACTGCAATATAAGGTATGGAAGTTCCAAGCAGTGGCTTAATCTGCTTCACCACAACACCTGTCATGTCTTGTTTTGACCAATGTCTTCAATCTTGTTCGTAACACATATACCAGGTTATTCTGAACTCTCATCATTCCCCTATGCTGTGAACTCTAGGAACTTATTCCTTCTATCTGACTCTAATTTGATTCCCAAATTCAATTCTTAATCTGTATACCCATGTGCTACACACACATACAAGTATATATGCACACACAAACACATTAGACTTATGTGAATGTATACACTTACATGTATATGAGAATATATGTGCACATCTGTGTTTATGTAGTCTTATACAAGCAGATCTAAAATTATTGGAACTAAATTTTCAAAAAGTATAATTAACTCATATTCTTTGTTTCATTTGCTACTTGTGACCTTTTTTTGAATATCTTTACTATTTACAGTTGCGGTTGTTCTTACGCGTGGTGGTGGATGTGTGTGTGTGTGTGTGTGTGTGTGTGTGTACATAAATTAGCAGCATGATAAGTTTTCACAAAGTGAACGTAAGTGTGTAGCCAACACTCTAAGATCCTGTTACCAGCATCCCGGACGTCATTATCTCATGTTCCACAGGCATTACCAGGGTTGCACTGAAAGAATAACTTGACTTCCAGCAACATAAATTAGCTATGCTTGTGTTTGAACTTGATATAAATGGAATTCCGTGGGATATATTCTTTTGCGTCAGGCTCTGTTTTGTCATCACTACGTTGTTGAGATCCACTTGTTTGTGTTGTGCATAGTGGTTACTTCTTTCATTATCATTAAGGATGGTCTAGTGTATGAATATGTCTCCATGTACTCACCCATTTAGAGGTGATACATCTGTGCATAATTTCCAGTTTGACGCTGTTGTCAGTGCTTCTGTAGACATCCTGATCTGTGCAGTTTGGTATATATTGTCTCGTTTCACACCTACCTAAAATGGGAATTGTCGCTTCTTAGGGTAAACTGTATGCTCCACTTTTGTCAGTATAGCCTTATAATTTTCCCAAGCAAAGATTCTCGTCCAGTCTTACCCACAGCATATGAGGGAGCTTGTTTATCTGAAGAAGCTGGAAACATCTTGTCCTAGGTGACTTTAGAAAGCTCATAGCCACTGGCAAAAACTTCCCTACTCTTCTGCACAATTAATGAAATATAGTGGAAAATATACTCCCACCTTTTACATATGTGGACAAGCATTCTTATTTAGTCAAATATCTTTATATAAAATCACAGACATGGGATGAAGGACAGGGCACAACAGAAACTCAATTTCCTCAGAATCCACCTTTGGAGATTCAGGGGCCCAAGTCCTTTCTGGCTTCAACAAGCTGAACCACCCCAGTAATGCTGCCGTTCTTTCTTTTCCCTCGTCTACTGCAGAACCAAAGTCATGGGAAACTTGGTAGAATTAATTGGTTCCTCATATTTTTGAAACAGAAACATTTGATCTTTCTTTTCTACATGTGGCTTCTTTACAAAAAAATTGTCTCTACAGTGAAACCAGTGAATTCTAGCTTAAAGCCTGCACTGGCTAGAGCAGTTTTCTCTTTAAATATGACCTTTCACTTCTAAATAATGGAAGTTAATTTGCCTTGGTTTTATTTCATTACACTGTTCCGGGGTTAATTCCTTGAGGATTTTGATGCCTCTAGAGACTGGTAGATTAACATCCAACAGCAGCTCGCCTTGTTCTGCATGACTGCTTGGTTATTCTTTTCGCATTTTTTTTAAAGTAAGGTGAACTTTCATACCACAACATGAATGAGAATTAAGTTCCCATGAAAAACTCTACTTCATTCTTGTGGTTTGTTTTGCAGTCTTTACTCCTCATTTCCAAGAAAGATTGAAAACATGTTTCATGTGTAGATGTCACATGCCCGCCTCTTTCTGCTGATCTTCACTAACTTAATATTATTTTTTTCTTTTTCCTTTTTTTAAAGATTTACTTACTTATTTGAAAGAGAGAGTTACAGAGAGGCAGAGGTAGAGAGAGAGAGAGAAGGCTCTTCCATCTGCTAGTTCACTCCCCAGATGGCCTCAATTGGCTGGAGCTGCACTGGTCTGAAACCAGGAGCCAGGAGCTTCTTCTATGTCTCTCTTCTGCATCTCCCAGGCAGCTGCAGGGGACCTGGGCCATCTTCTGCTGCTTTCCATAGCAGAGAGCTGGATCGGAAGTGGAGCAGCCGGGTCTTGAGCTGGTATCCATATGGGATGCCGGCACCGCATGCTCAGCTTTACCCTCCACACCACAGGCCAGCCACAAATTAATGCCATTTCAGTGGAATTCCTGAGGAGAGTTTAACTAGTAGTGCATGCCTTCATTGTGTCAAAAGGAAGGATTTTGAAGACTCAGTGACAGCTGCAGTGGCTATCAAGAGATCATGAATGCATTTGTTCCTCTCTATTGAGACAGAAAATAAGGGCTTGTCTTAGCTTGTCAATTGTTACTAAAAACAGCTGACATTACAGTACTTCTGATGGAGGATTTTAGGGATAATCAATACTATAATTTTATCCTAGAGCAGTAGGAAGCCTTAGGAAAGTGCCTTGTATGGTTCACCACCTTTAAGCACTTAAGGTGGAATCATCCCCATTAGATAGCATTCAAAGTATGTTGCAGATTGGACAGGGATCAGTTTGGGATCATTGAAGTAGAGACTGCCGATAATAAATTACTAAGGACAAAGCTCTCTGGGATTCTGCCTCATTATATTACAAATTCTATTTCTGTTTCAGGTGAACTTTTCTCTTTCAATAATATGGGAGATTTAAGAGGCAGATTATGAGTAGTAACACATAAGATACTCTCATAGACAGCAGATTTGAGTAATTTGATGCATCTTCTCTGGGAAACAATTTGTCAAGAGCAATAAAGGTGTTTTTAATATTTATCCACTGATTTGCTTGTGATAATCTGTTCTTAGATGATCTGAAACAGGTACAAAGGTATTTGATGTAATTTGATTTATGAAAGGAATAAATGGAAATCTTGATATCTAATTATAGGATAATGGTTTAGTTAATTTTGTTACAATCATATGATGGAATAGATTGCAGTGATTAAAATTATGTTTTGATGTCCATACTTTATGGCATAGGAATTAATTTTAATATGATATTGAGCAATTACAGCAAGTAATACAATTTGAGAATCAAGTTTTATAAAAACTATATACACACATAAATAAGTGTAAGTAATGGAAAAGTTTTATTTTCTGCTTAATGTTTTTTTGCTTTTCCATATTTTGTATAATTGATATTAATATATTTTGGGTATATACAAAGAATGAGTAGGAGATAGGATAAAGTCTGTTTTCTTTGTGCAATCATTTTATGAGAGAATATTGACTTAACACCTTGTTTTTTATGCTCATTATCACATTTAGACTCCCTCTTCCAAAGTTCTGCAACATTACTGATATCTTAATGGATAAAAGACTTGAAGGGACCCGTGTCACATTTATTAGATATTCACATTATGCTAATACCTAGTTCAAGTCCTTTTTTCAAAATTTTTATTAACATAAAGAGAATAGATTTCATGCATTTTATGGGAACACTTCTAAGAAAATAACTGTACTTCTCTCCCTCCCCATGCATCCCTCAAGCCCCTTCTTCTCTTCTTTTCTTTTCTTTTTCCCTACTTTTGCACACATAATTTAGTCCACTCTGTTATCACAGGGTTAATTCAGCAGTAGCCATAATACACAACAAGTCAAAAGTGGGAAGGCCACAGTGCCACAGGACTATAAACAAGGGCCAACAATGACCATCATATCACTATACATTTTTCATATTCTATATGAACTGCCACGTATCAAAGAAAACATACACAATTTATTGTCTTGGATCTGACAAATTTCACTAAGTATAATGGTTTCCAAGTGCATCCATTTTGCTGCAAAAGATGAGATTCCATTCTTTTTATGGCTGAGTAGTATTCCATAGTGTATATACATCAAGTTTTCTTTTTTTTAAACTTTTATTTAATGAATATAAATTTCCAAAGTACAGCTCATGGATCACAATGGCTTCCCCCCCATAACTTCCCTCCCACCGGCAACCCTCCCCTTTCCTGCTCCCTCTCCCCTTCCATTCACATCAAGATTCATTTTCAATTCTCTTTATATACAGAAGATCAGTTTAGTACATATTACTAAAGATTTCAACAGTTTGCCCTCATGTAGCAACACAAAGTGAAAAATACTGTTGGAGTACTAGTTATAGCATTAATTCACAATGTACAGCACATTAAGGACAGAGATCCTACATGATTTTTTTTAAAGAATTGATTAATTTTCTATGCAATTTCCAATTTAACACCAAGTTTTTTTTTTATTTTCAATTATCTTTATATACAGAAGATCGATTCAGTATATACTATGTAAAGATTTCATCAGTTTGCACCCACACAGAAACACAAGGTGTAAAAATACTGTTTCAGTACTAGTTATAGCATTACTTCACATTGGATAACACATTAAGGACAGATCCCTCATGAGACGTAAGTACACAGTGACTCCTGAAGTTGATTTAACAATTTGACACTCTTGTTTATGGCATCAGTAATCTCCCTAGGCTCTAGTCATGAGCTGCTGAGGCTATGGAAGCCTTTTGAGTTCGCTGACTTCAATCTTATTCTGACAGGGTCATAGTCAAAGTGAAAGTTCTCTCCTCCCTTCAGAGAAAGGTACCTCCTTCTTTGATGGCCCCATTCTTTCCACTGGGATCTCACTCGCAGAGATCTTTCATTTAGGTCTTCTTTTTTTTTTTTTTTTCCCCCAGAGTGTCTTGGCTTTCCATGCCTAAAATATACTCATGGGCTCTTGAGCCAGATCCGAATGCCTTAAGGGCTGATTCTGAGGCCAGAGCATTATTTAGGACATCTGCCATTCTATGAGTCTGCTGTGTATCCCACTTCCCATGTTGGATGGTTCTCTCCTTTTTGGTTTTATCAGTTAGTATTAGTAGACACTAGTCTTGTTTGTGTGATCCCTTTGACTCTTAGACCTATCAGTGTGATCAATTGTGAACTGAAGATTTCTTTATCCAGTCATCAGGTGATGGACATCTGGGTTGATTCCATATCTGAACTATTGTGAATTGAGCTGCGATAAACACGGGGATACAGATAACACTTTCATATGCTGATTTCATTTACTTTGGGTAAATTCCCAGGAGTAGGAGGGCTGGGTCATATGGTAGATCTATTTTCAGATTTCTGAGGAATCCCCATTCTGTCTTCTATAATGGTTTCACTAGTTGACGTTCCCACCAACAGTGTGTTAGGATACCTTTTCCCCACATCCTCACCAGCATTTATTGTTTTTTGATTTTGGAGTGGTAACCATTTTAACTGGCGTGAGGTGAAACCTCATTGTGGCTTTTATTTAGATTTCCCCGATGGCTAATAATCCTGAGTATTTTTTCATGTGTCTGTTGACTGTTTGTATTTAATACTTTGAAAAATGCTTATTCGTGTCAATTGCCCATTTCCTAATTAGGTTGTTTAATTTATTGTTGAGTTTTTGAGCTCTTTAGAGATTCTTCATATTACTCCTTTATCAATAGTTGCATAATTTCCAAATATTTTCTCCCATTCTGTTGGTTGCCTTTTCACATTGTTTAGTGTTTCCTTTGTAATGTGGAAGCTTCTTAGTTTGATACAATCCCATCTATTTTTGGTTTTATTTCCATTGTTTCTGGGATCTTTCCCAAGAACACATTGCCTATGAGAATGTCTTGCAGAGTATCCCCAATGTTTTATTCTAATAATTTGATGGTATTGGATGATAGATTTAGATTCTTGGTTTGATTTTTGTATAAGGTGTAAAGTATGGGTTTTTTTTTTTTTTCAATTTCTGAATGTGTAGATCCAATTTTCCCAACACCTTATGTTGAACAGACTCTTTGATCTCCAGGGATAGATTTTAGCACATTTGTCAATGATTAGTTAGTTGTAGATGTGTAGATTAGTTTTAGGAGTTTTTATTCTGTTCCATTGGTGTACCTGTCTATTTTTGTGCCAGAACCAAGCTGTTTTGATTATAAATGCCCTGTAGTATGTCATAAAATGTGGTATTGTGTTGTCTCTTGCTTGATTTTTGTTGCTTTAGATTGCTTTAGCTACTTGTGGTCTCTCATGTTTCATATGAATTTTAGCATAGTTTTTTTCTATATCTAAGAAGAATGTTAATCTAAGAAATGATGACATTTTGATTGAGATTACACTGAGAATGTAAACTGTTTTGGGGAGTATGAACAGTTTGATGACATTAATTCTTACAATCCATAAACATGAAAGATTTTTCAAATTTTTGTTCCTTCTATTTTTCTCTTTAATTTTTTAAAAATTTTTGTTGTAGATATCTTTCACATTCTTGATTACATTTATTCCAAGGTATTTAAATTTTTTGTCACTATTTTTAATGTTAATATTGTTAATAAATTGTCAGCCATTTATATAAACAAAGGCTATTGACTTTCGTGTGATTTTATATTCTGAAACTTTACCAAGCTCTTATGAGTCCAGTGTTCTCTTAGTACAGTCTTTTAGTTTCTCTCTATGTAGGATCATGTCATCTGCAAATAGGGTTTTTTTTTTTTTTTAATTTGAGAGGTAGAGTTACAGACAGTGAGAGGGAGAGACAAAGAGAAAGCTCCTCATTCCGTTGGTTCACTCCCCAGAGGGCCACAACGGCCGGAGCTGTGCTGATCTGAAGCCAGGAGTCAGGAGCTTCCCTCAGTCTCCCACACTGGTGCAGGGGCCCAAGGACTTGAGCCGTATTCTTACTACTTTCTCAGGCCATAGCAGAGAGCTGGATTGAAAGAGGAGCAGCCGGGACTAGAACTGGCACCCACATGGGATGCCGGTGCCACAAGTGGAGGATTAACTCACTGTGCCACTGAGTCAGCCCTGTCATCTACAAATAGGGATAATTTGACTTATCCTTTCCAATTTGTATCTTTTTGATTTCTTCTTCTTGCCCAATAGCTCTGGATAAACTTCCAGAACTATATTGGATAGCAATAGTGACAGTGAGCATTCTTGTCTGGCTCTGGATCTCAGTGGAAATGCATCCAACTTTTCACCATTCAATAAGATGCTGACTGTGTGCATGTCATAAATTTGCTTAAGGTTTTTTTTTCATCATGAAAGGATTTTGTATTTTTTTTTGACAGGCAGAGTGGACAGTGAGAGAGAGAGACAGAGAGAAAGGTCTTCCTTTGCCGTTGGTTCACCCTCCAATGGCTGCCGCGGATGGTGCGCTGCGGCCGGCACACCGCACTCATCCGATGGCAGGAGCTATGTGCTAGGTGCTTTTCCTGGTCTCCAGTGGGATGTAGGGCCCAAACACTTGGGCCATCCTCCACTGCACTCCTGGGCCACAGCAGAGGGCTGGCCTGGAAGAGGGGCAACCGGGACAGAATCCGGCGTCCTGACCGGGACTAGAACCCGGTGTGCCAGCGCCACTAGGGGGAGGATTAGCCTGCTGAGCCATGACGCCGGCCAGGATTTTGTATTTTAGCAGATGCTTTCTCTGCATCTATTGAGAAAATCATATTTCTTTTATTCTTCAATTTGTTTTGTGATGTATCGTATTTATTTATTTTTTGTATATTGAACCATCCCTGTTTACCATGGATAAATCCCTCTTGGTCCAGGTGAATGATCTTTCTGATGTGTTGTTGGATTTAACTAGTTCTTATGTTGTTGATGATTCAGGAATATTGATCTATAGTTATCTTTTTTGTATCTTATTCTGGTTTGGAATTTGGCTTCATGAAAGGAGTTTGGGAAGATAACCTCCCTTTCAATTGCTTTAAATAGTTTGAGAAAAATTGGAATTAGTTATTTTTTTAAAATTTTATTTAATGAACATAAATTTCCAAAGTACAGCTTATGGAATTAGTTATTCCTTCAATGTCTGGTAGAGCTCAGCAGTGAAGCAATCCAGTCCTAGGCTGTTCTTTGTTGGGAAGGTCTTTATCGCTGATTCAAGTCTGTCTTTGTATTAGTCAGTTTAGATTTTCTGTCTTCGTGACTCAGTTTTAGTAAATTGTATATATCTAGAAATCTGTCTATTTCTTCTAGATTTTCCAATTTGTTGGCATACAGCTGTCTGTAGTAACTCTAGATCATTCTTTTTATTTCTGTACTGTCCATTATAATGTCTTTTTTGGATCTCTGATTTTATTAATTTAGGTCTTCTCTTCTACCCCAACCCCCCTTTTTCTTGGTTAGTTAGCCCAATGGTGTATCAATTTGTTTATTTTTTTAAAAAAACCAACTTTCATTTCACTGATATTCTCTGTAATTTTTTTCCAATTTTGTTTATTTTTCTCTAATTTTAATTATTTCTTTCCTCCTACTAAGTTGGGGTTTGGTTCTTGTTTTTCTTGGTGCTCAAGGTGAATTGTTAGGTCATTTATTTAATGCCTTTCCAATCTCTTGATTTGGGCACTATAAACTCCCCCTCTTAACACTGCTTTTGTTGTGCCCCCTATGTTTTTATATGTTGTGTTGTCATCTTCATTCATTTCTAAGAATTTTTTTATTTCTCTTTTAATTTCTTCTGTGACCCACTGTTCATTCAGGAGCATGTTATTCAGTCTCCATTTGTTTGCATGTTTTCTAGAGTTACTTATGTTGTTAATTTCCAGCTTCATTCTATTGTTTTCAGAAAAGCTAAATGGCATGATTTCAATTTTTTTTTTAATTTCTTGAGACTTACTTTATGTCCTAACATATGGTCTATCTTAGAGAAAGTTCCATGCACTGATGACAAGAATGTGTATTCTGCAATTGTGGGGTGAAATAGTCTATCGATTTCTATTAGATCCTTTTGGTTCATAGTATAGATTAGCTCTGTTGTTTATTGATTTTTTTAATATAGTTGATATGTCCATTGATGAAACTGGAATGTTGAAGTCCCCCATTATTATTGTATTGGAGTCTGTTTCTCCTTTTAGATCCATTAACATTTGTTTTTAATAGCCTAGTGCCTTGGCTTTGAGTGCACACACATGTAATATAGTCACATCTTCCTAATGAATTGATCACTTAATCATAATATAATGCCCTTGTCTCTTTTAACAGATTTTGTTTAAAGTCTATTTTGTCCAATATTAGGATGGTTACATCTGCTCTTTTTTGCTTTCCACGAGCATGGACTATCTTTTTCCATCTTTTCACTCAGTGTGTGTGTATCTTTGTTGGTGAGGTGTGTTTCTTAGAGGCAGCAAATATAAGTGTCTTGTTTTTTAATCCTTTCATTCAATCCATGTCTTTATATTGGAGAATTTAGGCCATTTACATTCAAGGTTATTGTTGATAATTAATGACTTGTTCCTACCATTTTTCCATAAATATTACTATTGTTGTCTTTGGATTTCCTGTGTACTTTCACTAGGAAATTTTCTGCCTTTCCTTCTTTCCTAATGATGACTCTTTTCTCTGTTTCTGTGTATAGCACATCCTTAAGTATCATTTGTAAGGTTGGATGAGTGGTGATAAATTTTTTCAATTTCTCTTTTGGAAGGTCTTTATTTCACCTTCATTTTATTAGAGTTTTGCTGGTTACAGTATTCTGGGTTGACAGGTTTTTTTTTTAAGGACTTGAATTATATCGTTCCATTTTCTCCTAGCCTGTAGGGTTTTTGATGAGAAAACTGCTGTTAGTCTAATTGGGGACCCTCTAAAAGTAACTGGTGTTCCTCTCATGTATGTTTTAAAATCTTTTCTTTATGTTTTACTTTTGAAAAGTTGAATATAATGCATTGTGGTGAGGATCTTTTCTGATCATGTCTATTAGGAGTCCTTTTCATACACGAGAACTTGTAAGATGGATTTCCCTTAAGAAACAGCAATGGGATATAAACATTTTATCAATGAACACCGTGTGTGTGTACTAACATATTCAATTATCCAATCCCCTTGTTGAAACTGAAATGCAAATGCTTCAAAATTTGGACAGATTTTCAGTGAAATAGTGGCTGTTTTGTTTGATAATGGGATATTAGTGGTTTCCTAATGAGTAGACCATAGATTTGACTAATTTAAGTGAATTTTAGAAACCAGTTTTTATACTTTTAATATTAAGCCAAGAACCACAAAACACCAGAGGATACCATATTTTATCCTTTTTTCCTCATTGAGCTTTATTCAGTAGCATGGCTTAACAACTGGAGCTTAAGCAATTTTGTCTTTGCTAGAAATTTGTTGACAGAACTTGAGGAACTCCCTTAAAATTTATGAGATATATGTACCTTCTCTGTAGAATGGGTATTGGACTAAGAACTGTGAGTTTTTTTCAAATTGTGCCAAAATAGAAACTCCAGGGAAACAGGAACCTTAGAGTGTTTGCTCCTGGGTCTGGAGAACTTGCATAGTGCTAGGCACACATAACCAGTGCTGTTTAACTGTGAGTTCAATGAATGAATGTGTGCTTTGGAAACTTGCTTCCTGGAAGACAGAGCTTCTCCCAGCATAAATCTGCCTGTATCTGTTTTATAGATTGCAGGTAAACAGCCTTCTATGTTTGGTTTGGTCTTTGGGTTTACTTGGTGGGAAAGCTGGCCATCACTTATCCTAAGAAAGCATGATCATATGAGGGTATTAAAAGATTTGTGGAAAATGTAATTAAAAGATGGAATTATTTTGGTGTACATTTTTTTTGGAAATCCATGCATATCAGAGGTCTTTAAAGAGTTCATGGAAAATGTGTGTTATGAAAAATCTATGAATGGATTTCAGGTTTTTTGTACCAAAATAAGCTTTCCATTCTATATTTCCATGAACTTTTTGAACTACTCTGATATTTGTGTTTTGTAGGAGAGGAATCTGGTGTGGAGGTCAAGATGCAAGTTGGGACACTGCATCCCATATGGAAATGCCTGGGTTTGGGTCCCAGCTCTGCTTCCAGTTCCAGCTTCCTGCTGATGAGCACCATGGGAAGTAGCAGACGATGGCTCAAGTACTTGAGTCCCTGCCACCCATGTGGGAGAGCTACATTGAGTTCCTGGTTTGGGCTTCTATCTAGCACAATATCAGTTGTTACAGGCATTTGGAGAGTGAACTAGTGGATGGGAGATCTCCATCTCTCTCACTCTCTCTGCTTTTCAAATAACAGTAAACAAGTAATTTAATCGCAGCATTAAGGTTCAGTTTTTGGAGCCTGAGGATTATCTGTTACCTCTCAACCTTGGATTTTATGAACATCATAAGTAATAGAGAAGGATTTTATTGACCAGACCAAGGCATTCATTGGCTTTCAGGGTTTGTTTGCAGAATTGGCAAAGATGATTCCTTTCGCACTGCCATAGCTCTTCCAAAGAGAAAATTTATTGCTCATCTTCATTAAAAATTCACTTTATTAGCATTCTGACATGACGATGAAATAAATAATCAACTATGGAGATAAACATAAGTCATTTAAACCTGAATGTTTTTACTGAAATGTAATTTTGTTTGTAACTATGAGACACACATTAGAGAATTTATACACAAGAGATTAGATATGAAATCCAAGGCAGAGTATATTAAAATGGAGACAAAAGGCCAGGTATGAGAGTTATCCTGAACGATAGTTTTATTCTGTCACTTAAAATTAAAATTTTCTTTGCTTATGATGGTTATTAGTGCCTTCATTTCCAGACTGAATGACATTATATTTGCATTTCTGTCTCAATCACACCATGTCAGATACATACTCTATGTGAGGATGGAGAGGGAGTTCGCCATTTTATAGCATCTGGACGTAAGACTATACCATCAATCAAAATAAATAATATCCTAAGTGGAGTGAACCAACAAAGAAAGATGCACTAGAAATGGAATATGAATCCTCCTTTCATATGCCAATTACAAGACAATATTGCAGACACTGGAATATTTCATTTGCAATATGAATCCCAGAAGAAATAATTAAAGGATATAAAATGACTATTACCAAAATGAATCTAAAACAATAAAAGTTCTCTATTGTAAATGGCTGGAAACTGAGAGTGCATTTCCTCATCAAGCTATTCAATGTTAAGGCTTATGGTTGATACTTCAAAAGATTTGTGGGAAAATGAAGTTAAAAGATAACTTTATTTTGGTTCAAAAATGTTGAAATCAGTGTATTTTTCAATCATACATGTTTTTCATGTACTTTTGGAAGAAAGTATGTATGGATTTCTAAAGTTTTTTTACCAAAATGAACATTATTTAATTCAATTTTCCATGAACTTGTTGAAGTACCCTCATGTGTGTATATACATTTATTATTTTTTGACTTTCCTAGAGCTAATTTCATTTTTAACTTGAGAAAAACATTAATATTCTCCACTGCTTAATATACCTATAGATTCTTATTGATATATAATTCTCTTAATTCTGTCTGTATCAAACAGCCCAGGTGAGACTACAGATGTAGAAAGTACAATACGCGAATTGCTTTTGCAGAGAGCTGACGCAACAATAAACTCTGTAAGAACACACATGTTCAACAAGGAGACAAAATAAAAGCTATTTATTTAGTACTTGCTGTGTGCCAGGCTGACGCAGCCTAAACTCATGTCCTTTCATTTAATTCCTGTGCTGAGCCTACGATAGACACTGCATCATTGTCCGCGTTTCACAGATGCGGTTTTGTGAGATTAAGTAACTTGCTCTGGGTTATAGAGGGTGCAAATGATAGATCTGAATTCAGACTCACATCCCCTTAGGCTGATCTTTATGCTACCATTATGTCACACGTGAGGACTAGGAGGCAGCGCGTGTTCCCTAATTACCTTAGCCACGTCCCCATCACAGCTTATTTTTCATTGTTTTTTAATTGTCCTTTTATTGTGTACTTCCTAGGCTTCCGGGTTGGCTCCTTTAAGGCAAAGACAGTGTCTTATTTATTCTTTTTAGTTCCAGGGATTTAACATAGCAGTGAAACCCATAGCAGAAACTCAATAAGTGTCCACAGATGACTAATTTTGTACAAAACCACTAAAGGTAATGTATTAAAGAATATTAAATTATTATGCAAAATAACTAATGTGGACCAAAGCACCTATCGCTTCTAGAGCTATTAGGTGTTCCTTTCCTCAAAGATGAAATTTGTTTCGGAAAGGTAAGTGAGTTGGCAGCTGCTGCCCCCGGGAATTTGAGGGGTATGAAAATAAAAACCCACGGACGTAATTAAGTGATATGAAATACTGTGTACAATGTTAGGAAAGCTTCAGAGAAGGGATACTGAAGTTATAACTTAATTAATGATTTTTAAATTTAAATGAGACCGTCTTACCCATAGTGAGGCAACCAGTGAGTCCAAAAATGAAAGAAGCAGTCAAGGGAATATTTCAAGCCTCAGGTAATTTTTTAGAGCTTAAAGTGCAATTAAGCACAGGAAAGGAAAGTGTCTTATGCTAAACATTATGTGGTATAACTTAACGAGGGAAAATCAACTTAGTCAGCTTTGAGGGATCTAAATCCTATCAGAGAAGAACATTTCTGATGAGAAGGAGTCGTTCGCCAAGGGAGCTAGAGGAGTCTAAATGAGTGGGCACGTACTTCTTTACCACTGGTGATGCAGACTTCTCTAATCACATCTGGCTCCATGGTGTTCTGATTAAATGTGACTGTCATGTCCATTTTCATTTGGGTCTTTAGCTACCCCGTTGGGAAGCCACAGCCAGGAAAAGCTCTCTGCCCCTTTCCCTGTAACCACGATTCTACTGGTGCTCACTGTTGTCAAGGATGTCCAGAGCTTACATTCTGCTACTGCCCTTAGAAATCTGGAGGAGCTGGGACAGAGCTGTGGTGTAGCAGGTAGAGACACCGCCTGCAGTGCCGGCACCCCCATATGGGTGCCAGTTTGAGTCCTGGCTGCTCCACTTCCAATCCAGCTCTCTGCTATAGCCTGGGAAAGCAGTGGAGGATGGCCCAAGTCCTTGGACCTCTGCACCTGCATAGGAGACCCAGAAGAGGCTCCTGATGGCTGGCTTCGGGTTGGCCCAGCTCCAGCCATTGCAGCCACTTGGGGAGTGAACCAGCAGATGGAAGACTTTCTCTCTCTCTCTCTCTCTCTCTGCTTCTCCTTCTCTCTGTGTGTTAACTCTGACTTCCAAGTAAATAAATAAATATTAAAATAAATAAAGAAAGATATCTGGAGGAGCCAAAGATGGCTCAGCAAAGACTCCTGCAAACTGATGCTGACATACCTGGGTGCAGCACACCCTTTCCTGGACCTTTGCCAGGAATGAATGTGTTTGTAGGAGGAAGATCGTTCAGCGTGACTAAAACACGTCTAGAGTGGAGTTATATCAACCAGCTAACATGTCAAGCTGTCCCAGAGGGCTTTTGGTGATTTTGCTTTCTGACACCTGGCTGATATGACTCCACCCCCAATGTGGCCTAAACACCACAGTTCTGAAATTGGATTCAATTATGAAAAAATGGGCAAGAGTTGAGTGAAGGCTGTTGCCCTGTTTTCCTTAGCTCTTTGAGGAAATGACATCAGACTTTCTCCTGATACCCTTCTTGACCCTGGCCCTGGTGGGGAGCCCCTTCTTCCGAAAGCAGTTGCCATGGTGTTGTGTCCTAATGGTGCAAGTCAGCGCATCTCAGGGGATTCTCAGCTCCCAGAGCAGAGCTGGGTCTTGTCAACATTGCCTGCCCAGCTCCTCCACGGGGTGCAGCAGACATAGTCACCATCAATAAATATTTGTCGGACGATGGAGAACTTCTCTTTTTTTTTTTTTTCTTTAAAGTGAAATCTCTCCCTCCTGCTTACCCACCTCTCGCTTTTCTTCAGGTCCTCTCCATCTGTCCCAAGGACATGAGAGCAGATATCTGTGTCCACCTAAACAGGAAGGTCTTCAATGAGCACCCTGCATTCCGACTGGCCAGCGACGGGTGTCTGCGCGCCCTGGCAGTGGAGTTCCAGACCATCCACTGCGCTCCCGGGGATCTCATTTACCACGCCGGGGAAAGCGTGGACGCCCTGTGCTTCGTCGTGTCGGGATCCTTGGAAGTCATCCAGGATGACGAGGTGGTGGCTATTTTAGGTACTGTGAACTCTCCTCATGTAGTAGCGAACGGGATGTTGCTTCTCAGGTTTCTGAACAGAAGTCTGCTCCGATGGCTTTGGTCACGAATGGGATGATGTAGGAAAACAGCATGCGGGATGACTGTCGGGGGAATAACCTACAGTGTTAGCTCCAGATAGGCGGTGGAGCCTGGTTAACCCAACCCTTTCCTTTGGAGAGAGGCGCTCTCGGAAGCCCAGAAGAGCTAAGTGACTTGCCCAGGTAGTGAGTGAGTGAGTTAGGGTCTGAGCACAAATGCCTGGCTACAAGTGTGTGTGTTCTCAGCACTGTGGACCTAAGTAATGAGCTTATTAGGAGCAATAAGAGCCACTGAGGCTTCCACATTATATGACTGTGATCATAACACAAGCAAATGCAACTGAGGCTGACAAAGTTGATTCTGTTCATCCATAGTCGTACATCAGGGAATTATTTGGCTCATGGTAAGTCCATCCTAAAATTCAGAGACCCGGGAGGTAGTTGTACTCAGAACAAGGACAAGGCAGTGACAGTGCATGTAATGACAATTCTCTAAAAATGTTTATTTATGGGTCGTTTAAGATATATGAAGATCATGCTAAAAATTACACAAATTGCTTAATGACCCTTAAGATCATTTCTGCTCAGATTTCTGCAGCAGGTTCTTAAAATCCATCTAGATATAAAAAGAAGAAATAATGAAGTCAGAAGAGAACCATCCATTATTTTTTTCTTGGGTAAAATAAGTTAGAATTGCAGGATGTCTTCTCCATTTTGATCACATTTTTCATGGCTTGTGCCTCATGAAAAATGAGCTCAATTTTTAAACTATTGGATTTTTAGCCACCGAGGTCAACCTACCATGGCTTGAATGCCACTTATTCTTTTAAGTAAAAGATTGACTGATGGATTTTTGAAACTGCAAAAGCAAAATCCAAGAGAAAAATGAAAAACTGATTTCAAAAAGCACAATTACTTGGAAAAGACAGAATTGAGAATCAAGAAGAAATGACCCTTCACAGGAAAACAGGTTCTCAAAAATTGTGAGGGATAGAAAATGGTGCAGGGTTGCTATTGACAAAACATCACAGTTTATACGCCTTTATTTAACTCTTGTAAATAATATTGCTGTTATAAATTTCTGTTTTTAAAGATTTATTTATTTATTTGAAAGTCAAAATTACACACACACACACACACACAGAAAGAGAGAGAGAGATCTTCCATCCACTGGTTCACTCTCTAATGGCCACAATGGCTAGGACTGGGTGAAGCCAAAGCCCGGAGTGAGGAGCTTCATCTGTGTCTCCTGTGTGGGTGCAGGGGCCCAAGCTCTTGGGCCATCTTCCGTTGCTTTCTCAGGAGCATTAGCAAAGAACTAGCTTGGAAATAGAGCAGCCAGGACATGAGCCAGCATTCATATAGGATGCTGGCATCTCAAACAGCAGCTTTACCCACTATGTCAAAACTCCAGCCCCAAATTTCTATTTCTATTTTTTTTTTTTGCAAGAAAAATACAACCCTGGGTGTCCTTAGTGCTAGTTAGTTCTTGTTCTGCTTTATTTACTATAGTGTAAGAGAGTTAAACAAAATCCTTCATAAAAATACACATTTTACCAGAGCAGTCTATACCACAAGCATTCTTAGTTGCTTAAAGAAGAGAATGAAACACGAATTGCAAGCAGATGTGTTTTCTTTTCCTGAATGCATCTGTCAACGGGGGGTGTCAAAGATACTACATGAACGTGCGCGCTGCTGAGATGAGCTGTGGACTCCTTGTCGTTTGCTTTGCCCCATTTTCTTCATTACAGCTGCACCGTGGTAACTCCCTTTGCAGAGAAGGTTGGGGAAAGCCTGGGGTACAGTGCCTCGGGGCTGGGTCAGCGCAAATGAAGTCATTTGCTCAGCGACACAGACAAAATGCAATTTCCTTACATTTTACAATAACATGGTAGCTGCTTTTGTCCAGTGACACAGTAAAAATGAACGCAAGGCTCCTGAGTGTGGGGCCACTCTCATCGTCTCTTTGTCACATTTTATCTCTGGGAGTGTGTACTTTCGGTTCTTCATCTCAACAATCTTTGGACTCAGAGACTTTTCATATTTGGTTTAATGAGGCAAAGGATATGAACAACTCTCTGGCAGCCTTTCTTCCTTTCTTTTTCCCCCTCTAGGCGTCTAAAAAAAAGACTCATTCAACAAAAACTCGAGCAAATTCAGATGTTTTCAGATAGTTGAGATAGTTCAACAGTGTTTATGAAAAGGAGGAAAACACTAACTTACCAGTGTCACTTCTGTTGTTTGGGTGGTCATCCATGTCTTTCTTGTTTCCTGTTTTCTTCCTCATGTTCTCGTTTTTGGTAACTTAATTTTCAAATAATTGCAACTGTATGAAAAGTTGCAGAAATTACCAGGATGCAAAGGGTGATGCATGTGTATTTATATCTTTGTGCATTTTTAAATTTATTTGACAAATAGAGTTAGACAGTGAGAGAGAGAGAGAGAGAGAGAAAGGTCTTCCCTTCATTGGTTCACCCCTCAAATGGCCGCCACGGCGGGCGCTGCACCAATCTGAAGCCAGGAGCCAGGTGCTTCTCCTGGTCTCCCATGGGGTGCAGAGCCCAAGCACTTGGGCCATCCTCCACTGCCCTCCCGGGCCACAGCAGAGAGCTGGACTGGAAGAGGGGCAACCAGGACTAGAACCCGGGGCCCATATATGATGTCAGTGCCACAGGCAGAGGATTAACCAAGTGAGCCACAGCGCCGGTCACCTGTGTGCATTTTTAAAACTTAGATTCTACCCCATAGGGTAAGTTGGTTAGGTCTTCTATACCTTTCTCGACCGTTTTGTTTTGTTGATTTGTCCTGTCCTGACAATGCCATTTAAAGTATCTTATTAATGCATTTTATTTATGTCTCCTTCTTTTTCCTGTGGTTTATGCTTTATAATTTTTGCTGTGTGTTTTTGGTGCACAGATATCATAACTGTTACATCTTCATCGTCAGCAGGAGCTTGTGGTCTTGCAATGTGTCCTCTTCGATGTATTCCATAGTTTTTATCTGTATTTTTTTAAGATTTATTTTATTTATTTAAAAGACAGAGTTACAGAGAGAGGTAGAGAGAGAGAGAGAGGTCTTCCATCTACTGGTTCACTCCCCAAATGGCTGCAATTACTGGAGCTGAGCTGATCTGAAGCCAGGAGCCAAGAGATTTTTCCAAGTCTCCCACGTGGGTGCAGGGGCCCAAGGACCTGGCCATCCTCTGCTGCTTTCCCAGGCACATTAACAAGGAGCCGGATCAGAGGTAGAGCAGCCATGACTTGAACTGGCACCCATATGGGATGCTGGTGCTGCAGATCAGGGCTTTTACCTGCTGAGCCACAGCACTGGCCCCGCCTGTATTCTTATAAGGGTCAAAAAAAAAAAAAATCCCTACGTCCATCACATCTGAGGACAACTCAGAAATATGGGAACTTGCCTATGTTTGTGTGATAGGAAAAATAAATAGAACTTGGTATCTCTTACGCTGATTAATTTGCCTGTTGAAAAGTAGAGAAGGGAGGGCATTTTAAAATTAATCAAAATCTCTGAATCTAAAACTAGGTGCAGTGTCGTTGTTTTGGCTCCTTGCCTCTAAACAGACTCTAGATAGATACCTAATTCTGAAGTTTGTCAAAAGTCCTGAGGAGCTTAGTGAGTAAATTCAGAGGCAGCTAATTATGGAAGGATAAACTATGTAGCCAGCAAATGCCTCCTGTCTAACACTGGAGAGTGGCTTCAAGATGTTTCTCCGGATAGGGCAGGTGGGTCTAATTGCGGGTCATGTCTTCTTCCCGTGTGATGTTTCTTCAGTTCTTACACCTCCACCTCTTTCTTGACCTTCCTACTTTTAATGAAATACAATGAATTCCAAATTAAGTGTGTGATGCATACATGTTATTTTATATTCTTTAATGTCTTTTTACTTTTTAGTTCCTACCCTATAATTACTTAATGTGAATGGGGTCTTTTATGTGGTTGAAATAGCCAGGTTACCTCTCCGCTGCCTTGACAAGAATATTGTACCTGTCAAAGGGTATAAAAATGCCATTTTCTCACTAACAATAGATTGTCCTTAAGACGTTGGTTTTGTTGCATTCAGATTTTATGTTTTTTGAGTGTTTGTTGATTGTTAGAATCATAGTATTAGAATTATTAAACTCTGCGACTTCTGTCCAAAGTCTTTTGATTGTAGTTTCAAATTCCCATAAGAACTCTACTTATTTATGTAGAGTTTAGATCAAGGAATTAAAGAAGGAGGAAACATAAGTGATAAAGGATACACAGAAATTAAATGAACTTAAAAACATAATTGTTTGACTTGGTTTAAGATTCCGTTTTGATTAGACTCTGTTATTTAAAAACTACATCTTTTGTAGACATCTGTGCATTAGTAGAGAAAACTTTTTATTTATAATTCTCAAAATCCAGAACCTATTTTTTATTACAAATAGAAAAAATCTGAGCTGTGAATGAATAATATTTGACTATTTTGAGAATCTGTGAAAATGTGACTTCTACGCTGTGGTTAAGGTTTCTTCCTCTGTACTTGTTATTAGAAGTCAAATGCTTCACACTTTACATCCTTAAAAGGGCTTTTCCTGAGTTCCAGAAAATTGTTCTCTTTTGCATCCACATCACTGTGCTTCAGGCACTGAACCGTGAAATATTTAGGTTTGGTCTACATTTTATAATGATGAACTTAGTTAATTCAAATATTTCAATCAAACGGAAACCAATTTTTCTTTTTCAAAAAAAAAATGCATCTCATCTGTTTTTGAACATGCTGAGCTGTGAGTATGACATCATTCATAAACTTTCTGGGTTACTCAGCCTGCAGCTTTTTTAGAGAAATTTAAGTTTCTACAGTCCTGTAGTTTAAATTCAGCCTCGTACCCCTCCTGAACACATTTCAGAACTAAGTCTTACTTGTTCCATCTCCTTGATGTCCCTTGATTGTTCCTTTAATGTCCCTCGCCAAAGCCACTGCTCTTAAAACCTTGTTCCTGAGGCCGGGGAAGGGTGATGAGGAGGGGGGTTGGGGTGGGTGGAGCGGGTGGGCAGAAATTTGTGCAGTGTTTAAGCCACTGCTTGGGGCACCTGTGTCTCATGTCAGGATGCCTGGGTTGAGTCCTAGTTTGGCTTCTGATTCCACCTTCCTGCTAATGTGCGCCCTGGGAGGCAGCAGGTGATGGCTCAGGTGCTATGGTGCATGTCACACATGTGGGAAACTCTGGCAGTGTTCCTGGCTTTGGCCTGACCCATCACTGGGTCCTGGGGACACTTGGGGATTGAACCAGTGAATGGGCGATCTCTGTCTTTTTTTTTTTTTTTTTGGTCTCTGTGTCTTTCAAATAAATAAAATAAACGCATTGTGGTTGAAAAAAATGAGATTCTTGTCTGGTCCTGAGTCATGACTTCCATCTAAAGACCCGCTTGTCTATAATCTGTCATCAGTTTTAGTTTCCACTTCTGTGTACTGCTGGCACCACAGTTACCATCCAGAGATATAACTTAGCATGTCCGTTTCCTTGTTAGGATTCCTACCAAGGCTTCCTGGCGCTTTAAGGATGAAATGTAATTCCTAGCATTGTCCATGAGGCCATTTAGATCCTGGTCTCCGCCCTCTCCTCCCCCTTGACTTGTGCTGTTCCCTCTCCCCACCTTGTTCTCTCCATATTGCACTGCAAGAAGTTTCTCTCATCCTACCAGGTTCTCTCTAACAGACATGCTGCTGTATCTGCTGCAACCTTGTTTAGAATCATTTTTCTCTTTTTTAGGTGAGAGTCCCTTGCGTCCTCTCTTTCATTGTTTGCCTTATTGCCCTGGCCTGGGTTAGATGCTTCAATTCTGAGCTTCTGTTGTGCAAATATTTATAGGCTGTTGGTAGCTCTGGTTTTTATCTTTTATCTGTTTATCCTCCCCTTGCACTAGGAGCACTTGAGACGTCTTGTTCATTTATTTATTTAGGAGTAAATTTAATCAAATGAAAGAGATCGGCAATGAGAATTGCAAAACACTGAAGAAAGTATCAAGGACAGAAAACAATGGGAATGGTGTTCCTGGTTCATGGATTGGAAGAACTAATGCCGTTAACATGTCCATACTGTGTAAAGCAATCTTTATATTCAATGTGATCCCTGTCAAATACCAATGGCATTCTTCACAAAATTAGAAAAAACAATCCTAAAATTCATATGAAACCACAAAAGATAGCTTAAGCAATCCTGAGGAAAATAAAGTTAGAGGCATCAAAATACCTGATTTCAAAGTATCCTGTTAAGATAATGTAACTAAAACACCATGGAATTGGGATAAAAACAGACATAAACATACATCTGACAGAGAGCCACATTACAATATAATAACCTCAAAATAACAGTACCGCTGCCAACATCAATAAGATTACTAACACTACCATGAAGAGTTTTGCATATGCTTATCCCGTTCTGTCCTGCCCACCATTATTTTTAATGTTGTACTATGTGTGGATTGTCAGAGCACATCATTATTTCACAGTATACTCTCTCCTTTTTAACAATTGTTTAGTCGTGTTTCTAAAGTTACTGTATATTTAGTGCCGCCACTGGTCTCTGGGTCACTGTCTCTTTAGGTGTTTTGGTTGCCTACAACATATCCATGAA
This sequence comes from Sylvilagus floridanus, assembly GCA_949820135.1. Taxonomy (NCBI): domain Eukaryota; kingdom Metazoa; phylum Chordata; class Mammalia; order Lagomorpha; family Leporidae; genus Sylvilagus; species Sylvilagus floridanus. Next base: position 16,960,929 of record OX463228.1, on the reverse strand, counting down.
TAGATCCCTAAGGAAGGAGCCACAAGAGCAGTATTCCTTGAGTTTTATTCTCTTGGTGACATAGCTTGCACCATTTATACTTGAAAATCAGTTGTGCAGGACAGGAAATTCTTGGCTCACATTTCTCTCCTAGACTATGTTAAATACGCTGCTTATTTTTGTTATAATCAGGTGCAAAGAGAAATCCCAGAGCTTCTGTTTTCTAGCATTGTAGTCTGTGTTCTGTTTGCTTTTGCTGTCGCTGTCGTCACGGTGATAGAGTGGTGAGGTGAGCTGAGTCATGTGTGAGGATTCTGTGAAATGCTGGGTTGCTTGAACGCGGTGCTAAATACTCTGCCAACAGCACTTTCCTTGTCGCTCTTGGCACTAGCATCAGTTCTGTTCCAAAGGACTGGGCAGGTCATGACTTCTTGGCTCCCTCTGTGAAACAGGGTTAAGTGGACTGTTAACCAGCACTTAAGGTTCTTCCTCCTGGCTCTCCTCGGCTCTCTCTATGCGTGGCCCTGTAGGTGTGTAGGTTTCCTTTTAGGCTAATGCTATTCTTCATTCCCTGGACCCCATTTTCTCTCAGCCTTAAATCCTACCCTTCCTGTGGAAGGTTCAGCTACAGTTACTCTCAAACAAGTGCTTGCTTTGCGAGATCTTTCCTACATCTTCTTAATTTTAAAATGTTTTGCTCTTGTGAGCTTTGCTGGTTCTGGTCCTGTACATGTTCCCTTTTATTTTTGCTGCTTTGTAATTACTTTTTTGCATTTTTCTCTTACTCATAAACTTGAAGACCTCCTGAGAGCCAGATTTCTGTTGCCTGCATCTCTCCGTTCACCCACTGCACAAAGTAAATGTTTTTGCTTCATTTTTCAAGTTTTATTGAGATAGAATTGCTCTACAAAGACCTGCACACGTTTAATGTGTGCAGTGTGATGAATTTGGACATTTGCAAACACCCACGGTACCATCATCACGATCAATGTAATAGACATCTCCAATGCTACTCAGTGTTTTCTTGTGTGATTTGTGAGTGTGTGCATGACATGAATATTCAACATGACATCTACCCTCGTAAATGTTGCACTTCACAACATCCTGTTAAGGGTGGGATCTGTGTACAACAGATACCTAGAACTTAATTGTCTCCCATAAATGAAATTGTATCCCCCTTAAACAACTCCCCATTTCTCTTACCCCATGGCTACCGCTAATGTGTTCTCTGCTTCTGTGGGTTTGGCGATTGCAGATACTTCATGCAACTGTAATTGTGCACTGCTTCTTCCTCAATGACTGGCTATTGCCAGCCAGGTTTCTCTGTGTGGTTGCAAACGGGAGGATTTCCTTTCTTAAAAAAAAAGGCTAAATGAGGTTCCATAAGCATTTAGCACATTTCTTCATCCATTCATCTGCTCATAGCACCTGTGTGTTGTTTCCATATCTAGTTATGTTTAATAATACTACCTGGATGCAGGTGTCTCGTCAGGATTCTTACTTTGATTCTTCGGGGCATATGCCCAACAGTAGGATTGCTGCAACACAGGTTACTGTTCAGGATAGGACACCAAATGCATGATATGGATGAGGTGAACGAGATACCATTAGTTTTCACACTTGACAAGTGCAAAGCTTCAAGATTTAGTTATAACATGCACATTATTGTGCACTTCAACTCAAATTCTTTCTTAGAAAAATAGAACAAGAATTTTAAGATGTAACTAATTTTCAACTTAGTCTTTCCTGTATATTTCTTTTGGAATAACACGCTACTAACTTTGTTATTTTGGGGACATGCTTTATAATACATTTGTTCTTAACACTACCAGTGTCAAACTTGGGATTATCATTCTGATTGTTATTATTTCTTGCATCTTCTTAAAGGCAACTACCATTCCCTCTTACAAATATCAGTATGCTCTATTTTTTACTTCTATTTAGTAAGAGATATTTGGCTCATTCTTTGTGTGTGCAAAGAAAAATCTATCAACTAAATTAGTTGGTTTCCTGTAGATAATTATTACTTCCTTCTCTCAAAATATAAAAGACGAATTTGGAGATACCTCCAAATTTGAAATGTCTTTTAAATTTTCAATGGCGTGACACCAATCACTGAAGATTGGCAAGCATCATTTCTAAATGCTTTAAGCACACTGTTCTAATCTGTGAATATTTGCTTAGTTTTTTTAAAGATTTATTTATTTGAAAGTCAGAGTTAACAGAGAGGAGAGGCAGACAGAGAGAGAGAGAGAGAGGGGTCCTCCATCTGATGGTTCACTCCCCAAATGGCCGCAATGGCTGGAGCTGTGCCGATCCGAAGCCAGGAGCCAGGAGCTTCCTCCTGGTCTCCCACATGGGTGCAGGGGCCCAAGGACTTGGACCATCCTCCACTGCTTTCCCAGGCCACAGCAGAGAGCTGGACTGGAAGTGGAGCAGCTGGGTCTCAAACTGGCACCCATATGGTATGCCAGCACTTCAGGCCAGGACGTTAACCCACTGCACCACAGCATCGGCCCCTATATATTTTCTTATTACAACATTAATTGTCTTGATCCTTCTGCTCTTCCCCTAAAAATATTGCTTAATTACATGTGTGTTTGTAGTAGTCAAAGTCTATTTGAAATCAAGTAACTTAATAACTTGTCTTACTCATTACATATATATATATATATATATTATGGATACATATACATATGGAATATATATATATATATATAAATATATATATTCTATAATATATATGTATCCATAATAAAGTTTCTGAGCCACCTATAGTGATCAGTTATAGTGAGGGGCTAACAAATCGGTAAAGTGAATGTGATTAAAGGACAATATTTCCTTTTTTTTTTTTTTTTTTTTTGACAGGCAGAGTTAGAGAGAGAGAGGCAGAGAGAAAGGTCTTCCTTCCATTGGTTCACCCCCCAAATGGCCGCTATGGCTGGCACTGTGCCGATCCGAAGCCAGGAGCCAAGTGCTTCCTCCTGGTCTCCCATGGGGTGCAGGGCCCAAGCACTTGGGCCATCCTCCACTGCCTCCCAGGCCACAGCGCAGCACCGGCCTTAAGGACAATATTTCTGGATTAATTTCCTGTCTTCCTGTTCCTTCCAGTGTTAATAAAAGTAGTGTTTGGAGTCCCATACTCTGATTTTATTGCTCTTGTTGTGCTTCATGTCCATTGATGTTTTCATGTTTCAGGTGGCCCAATCCTGGCTGCACACATGTATTCACAATTGTCATATTCTGTCTTTTAAAACATCAGGAAGTGCATTTATTTCTTTTTCTTTAAATATTTATTTATTTGACAGGCACAGTGACGGGGGTGGAGGGGCAGAGAGAGAAACTTGCTCTGTGTCTGTGACACTTTGTAACTTGAAGTAAATTCTGCCTGATAGGCTAATCCTCCGCCATGCAGCGCCGGCACACCGGGTTCTAGTCCCGGTCGGGGCGCCGGATTCTGAACCGGTTGCCCCTCTTCCAGGCCAGCCCTCTGCTGTGGCCCAGGAGTGCAGTGGCCCAAGTCCTTGGGCCCTGCACCCCATGGGAGACCAGGAAAAGCACCTAGCACTTGGCTCCTGCCATCAGATGAGCATGGTGTGCCGGCCACAGGACGCCGGCCATGGCGGCCATTGGAGGGTGAACCAACAGCAAACCTTTCTCACTGTCTCTCTCTCTCTCACTGTCCACTCTGCCTGTCAAAAAATTAAAAAAAAAAATTCTGCCTGATATAAACATAGTCACTCCTCCTCTCTTTGGGTTGTGGTTCCTGGAGTATCTTATTCCATCCTTTCACTTTCAGTCCATGTGTCTCCTTAAAGTTAAACTAGATCTCTTGTAGGCAGTGTGCTGTCAGATCTTGATTTTTCTTAAAAATCATTCAGCCACTCTCTGTCTTTTGATTGGAGATTTTAATTCACTTATAGTCAAGGTTATTGTTGCTAGAGAAGGACTTACACCTGCCAGTTTATGGATTGTTTTCTGGGTGTTCTGTAGCTGTTTTGTTCCTTTCTTGCTCTTTCCTCGTTGACCTTTGTGATTTGGTGATTTTCTGCACTGCTGAGCTTGGATTCCTTTCTCAATCTCCTTGTGTATGTGCTGTAATTTTTGTGTTTTGCAACTTTTTGTAGTTATAATAGACTTTTTAAAAATATTTATTCATCCACTTGAAAGGCAGGGCCACGGGGCGGGGTGGGGGGGCACGGAGATTTCTTTCATCTGCTTGTTTGTTCCCCCAAATGAATGCAACAGCCATTGCTGGACCAGGCCAAAGCCAGGTGGTAGGAGCTTCATCTGGGTCTCTCATGTGAGTGCAGGAGCCGAAGCATCTGGGCCATCCTCCACTGATTTCCCAGGCATCCTAGCAGGGAGCTAGATCGGAAGCAGAGCAGCCAGGACCTGAACTGGTGCCCATATGGGATGCCCGTGCTGTAGGCTAAACTTGCTGCACCACAGCATTGACCCAAGACTGTTTTCAATTTGTAACTCTGGGTACAGGCAAATACAGTCAACTTTTATGCACCCAGATACAATTTTTATTTTTATTGTCACAGTTATCATAATTTTTATTATATATGTACCTAATACATGTACCTTAATGTATGTGTAGTTACTGATCATTTTGACATGCAGAACAGAGCAGAAGGAGTGGATTGTCCCTATTTTCATATGACATGATTCTATCTATAGAATGCCTCTGAAGTTCCATGAAAACACTGGTAGTATTGGTAGATGTTCAGTAAGATTGCAGGATACAAAATCACCATACAAGAGTCAGGTATGTCGACGCATGAAAACTGACCCAGCTGAAAAAAGAAATCAAGACCAACCCAGTAATAATAACACCAAGAATATTAAATTCTTAGAAATAAACTGATTCAAATAATATTTGATTAAAGTAAAATTTGCATACTACAAAACATTCATTAAATAAGTGGCGTAGGGTGTAAAGCTGCCACCTGCAGTGCCGGCATCATATATGGGTGCTGATTTGAGTCCCGGCTGCTGCACTCTTGATCCAGCTCTCTGGGAAAGCAGTAGAAGATGGCCCAAGACCTTGGGCCCCTGCACCCACGTGGGAGATCTGGAAGAAGCTCCTGGCTCCTGGTTTTGGATCTGAACAGCTCTAGCCATTGCAGTCATTTGGGGAATGAATCTGCCTCTCCTTCTCTCTCTGTGTAACTCTTTCAAATAAATAATAAATAAAAATATTTAAAAAAAACAAGCTGAAGAAGAGTAGATGGGAAGATACCTTGTATTCATTAGTTATTATTATTAATATTTTTAAATATTTATTCTATTGATTTGAAATTCAGAGTTACAGAGAGAGAGAAGGAGGAAGAGACAGAGAGAGAGGTCTTCCATCCACTGATTCACTCCCCATATAGGTGCAACGACTGGGCCAGACTGAAGCCAGGAGCCAGGAGCTTCTTCCCAATCTCCCACATGGGTGCAGGGGCCTAAGCACTTGGGTCATCTTCTGCTGCTTTCCCAGGTATTTTAGCAGGGAGCTGAATCAGAAATGGAGCACCTGGGACTCGAACTTTTACCCATTTGGGACACTGGCATTACCCACTATGCCATATCACTGACCCCTATAATCAATATTAAAATGCCTCTACCACTCAAAGCAATGTACAGATTCAATCTGATCTCTGTCAGAATCCTAGTAGCATTTTCATAGAAATAGGAAAATAGCCTAAAATTTGAATTAAATTACGAGGAACTCTGAACAGCCAAACAGTACTGTGAAAGAAAAAGTTGGCAGTATCCTGCTTCCTGATTCAAAAGTATGTTACAAGTCTATAATAATCAAAAGTGTATGGTATTGGCATTAAAAAAACACAGATATTGGTGGAACATATGGAGCCCATAAATAAATCCAAATAATTACCGTTGGCTCATTTGGAAAAATGCTACAAAGGGAAAGCTTCTTTATTTCATACATGTTGCAGGGAATACTGGATTTCCACATGTATATGTAAAAGCATAAGATTTGACACTTACCTTATGCCACACACAAAGTTAAACTCAGATTAAATATAAGACATGAATGTAGTGCTTGAAGCCATACAGTAGCTCAAAGAGAACACAGATAAAGAGCTGCTGTTGACACTGTCCTCATCTGCAATGACTGTTTTGGGTATCACAGCAAAAGCTCAGGTTACAAAAAGAAAAACAAATAAATGAGACTGTCAAATGAAAATCCTCTGTGCAGCCAAGGAGACAATCAACAAAATGCAAAAGCAGCCTATGGACTGGGAAAAATATTTGAAAACTGCATATCTGGTAAGGAGTTAATATCCAAAATGTACAAAGAACCGTTACAACTCGATAGCAGGAAATCAAATAACCGTATTTTTAAAATGGGAAAGGTTTGTGGCAGGTGTTTTTCCAGAGAAGACATAAAACTGGCCAGCAAGTATATGCAAAAGGATCTCAATATAGCTAAGCATCAGGAAGATGCAAATTAAAGACACTATGAGATACCACCTCCCACACATTAGGTTGGCCATTATCAAAAATTTGAGAATCGGCGACAACTAACTGAGCACCAAAGGGGAAACCTGTTGAAGTGAAATGGACACTATGAGAAACAGTGACTTGATCAGCTCTTGTGCTGACTGTTATTGTACAATGTAATACTTTATCCATTTTCATATTTTTTTATCCTAGTACTAATGGTTGAACTCTGTTATTAACACACATTTATTCTTAGGTGCTTAAATTTTAACTGAAAAGTGATCCCTGTGAAATATAAGAGTGGGAAAAAGAGAGGGAGGAGATGTACAATTTGGGACATGCTCAATCAGTCGTGCCCCAAATGATGGAGTTAGAAATGTGCCAGGGAATTCCAATACAATCCCATCAAGGTGGCATGTACCAAGGCCATCTCACTAGTCCAAGTGATCAATTTCAGTTCACAATTGATCACACTGATAGGTCTAAGAGTCAAAGGGATCACACAAACAAGACTAGTGTCTGCTAATACTAACTGATAGAATCAAAAAGGGAGAGAATGATCCAACATGGGAAGTGGGATACACAGCAGACTCATAGAATGGCAGATGTCCTAAATAGCACTCTGGCCTTAGAATGAGCCCTTAAGGCATTCGGATCTGGCTCAAGAGCCCATGAGAATATTTTAGGCATGGAAAGCCAAGACACTCTGGAAAAAAAAAAAAAGAAGACCTAAATGAAAGATCTCTGCGAGTGAGATCCCAGTGGAAAGAACGGGGCCATCAAAGAAGGAGGTACCTTTCTCTGAAGGGAGGAGAGAACTTTCACTTTGACTATGACCCTGTCAGAATAAGATCGAAGTCGGCGAACCCTAAAGGCTTCCATAGCCTCAGCAACTCATGACTAGAGCCTAGGGAGATTACTGACGCCATAAACAAGAGTGTCAAATTGTTAAATCAACATCAGGAGTCACTGTGTACTTACGTCTCATGAGGGATCTGTCCTTAATGTGTTATCCAATGTGAAGTAATGCTATAACTAGTATTGAAACAGTATTTTTACACTTTGTGTTTCTGTGTGGGTGCAAACTGATGAAATCTTTACATAGTATATACTGAATCGATCTTCTGTATATAAAGATAATTGCAAATATTAAAAAATCTTGGTGTTAAATTGGAAATTGCATAGATAATCAATTCTTTAAAAAAAATCATGTAGGATCTCTGTCCTTAATGTGCTGTACATTGTGAATTAATACTATAACTAGTACTCCAAAAAAAAATTTGAGAATAAATATCAGTAACATTGTAAGAAAATGACATCTTAGAACAATATTGGTGGGATGTAGATTAGCACAGCAGTTGTGGAAAATATGTCGGTTCTTAAAGGACCAGATGATCCAGCAGTTCCTCTTTAGGTGTATGTATCCACACACGGTGAAGTCACCACCTCCCAATAGTGTACACGCTCCCATGTTTAATGCATTAGTAGCAGTAATTAAGATATGAAAACTGGCTGTGCAGTGTGTGAATGCATAAAGAGAATGCATTGCACATATAGACTAGAATATCATTCAGCCCTCAGGAAAGAGATAATGGGTTTTTCCACAACACGAATTGACCTGGAGGGTGTTATGCTAGGTGAAATAAGCCAGACACACACAAAAATGATACATCGTTGCATTTATGCTCATATATGGAATCTTGAAGAAAGAGAGGTGAAATACGCAGAGGCGGGGTAAAGGTGCAGTGGGGGAGGGAGGACACAGTGAGATGTGGGTCAACAGATAGAACCTAGCAGACATGTACGATGGACAAGACTGTGGATCTGAGGCACAACATGTGGATGGTAGCAAAACTGTGTTTTATGTGCAGTTTTTGTCAATGGGTGGGTTTTAGCTGCTCTTGTCACACATAGAAAAATAAAGATGTGAATTGATAAGTATATTAATTTGCTTCACTATAGGAACCATTTTCTTATCCAAATATATCCTGTAACATCATGTTTCAAACTTCAAACATACACAGTAAAATTCAATTTTATGAAAGAAGTGAGTATCTGGATTAAGTCCATTGTATGTAAGAATTATTAAATATAGCTGATATCACACCGTACACTCACAGGAGGCTACCTTAGGACAATTCAAATGACATTTTTAGGGGTCTATTAGACATAGTTAGGTATGCCCACTAATGAATAATTGTGATAGCTTTATGCATTTACTTTATCCATGCTATTAACTCATCAAATAATGTATCACATTAAAAAAAAAAGTTTGGGGGCTGGCTTTGTGGCATAGCAGATTATACTGCAGCCTGCAATGCCAACATCCCATATGGGTGTCCTGGCTGCTCCATTTCCAGTCCAGCTCCCTGCTAATGGCCTGGGAAAGCAGCGAAAGATGCCCAAGTGCTTGGGCCCCTGCCGCCCATGAGGGAGACCCACATGAAGCTCCTGGCTCCTAGCTCTTGGCTTTAGATTGGCCCAGCCCTAGCCTTTAGGGCCATCTGGGGGAGTGAACCAGATGATGGTAGATCTTTCTCTTTATCTCTCCCTCTCTCTTTGTAACTCTGATATTCAAAATAAATAAATAAGAAAAAGCAAAGTCTGTCCGCAAAACCAGCACCTTGGAGAAGCATATCACTAAGCATGCCATGGCCTGTACTACTGCTATCATGCTGCTGTAACTCTGTCTCTGTTTTCTTTTTAAGTTTTCCAGTTTCTTACTGTATGAATCTTTACCACATTAACTTTTACAATCCTGTATCCTGTGGCTTTCAGAGAACTGCTTCATAAGATTCGATGCATAGAACTGAGAAAATATAAATAGGCCAAACAACAACTTTGATGTTGAGTGTGAGCTTTTCTGCTAATTTTAGGGCTCTGGGTGTGGTGGTGGTGGGAGGGGGGAGTTAGTTCTCTCAAACTCGGAAATGTTTCTAGCCTCGACTGCTTACAGCTAGCAGGTGCTGATCTGAAAACCAGCATCAGGTGTTCTGCAGTCACAGAGGTGAACAGCAGCTTGTAGCCCTGAGCGTGTGCAAAATCCTGGCCATGAAGGAAAGGGCATTTTTCCTTTGGAAATTCATACTGGTCCTGCACCTCCTCAACCTGTGATTTCTGCAGATGCTTGGTAACTCCCCTTGAAGAAGGGCAGTAGCCGGCTCTGCTGCAGCCACTTATTAATGGACTTACAGGATGACTGCGAAAGTTCCGTGACAGTTTGTTGGGAGTTGAATGACTATTGGGTGACATAAAAAGTCAGATAGAGCGTTTTGAAATGGTCGATTGTATTAGTACTCAATTTATATATTTTGTGTCCTAGCAGAGATTCTATATAATGAAACAATTAGTATTGTTTGTTGCATAAAGTGAATTTTCACGTTGGGGACAGAATTATTCAATTTATTAATTTCTACATACTTCTCTAGACTTTTTTGGGGGAGGAGCTTGGGATAAAGTTTATCAAGAGTTTATATTCGAGTTAATTGGTACTCTTCACATCACAGACATTTCATTTCTTAATGACACTAAAAAACACATGATTCAAATTTTAAAATGTTATGTAGAAGATAAAGATTTAATTTCATCAGTTAGGTAAAATAATATATACAGAAAATAAATTGAATGCTTCTAAAATTAAAAATGGTCTATATTGATAAGGAAAGTATATTTATACATTTAGTATCTTTTATCTATTCATGAAACACTAAACTATCAAGAAATGTTTATTTACTATTTTACTGATCTATGTCTTACTATGAATTCAGTTTTATTAAAAGTATAAGAAGAGACATCTGTGAAAATAGTTTGCTATTTTAATAAGAATATAATTCAGTTCATTATAGAAATAGTTGGGCAAATAGAGAAGAAATTTAAAAACTCACACTACTTGATGCCGCTATTATTTAAATGTATTTTCTTTTAGTTTTTCACTCCTTTTGGCTTTTACCAGTTTGTTAACAATTGGCAAATTAATAATAATATACTTATGTAGTAACATAACTATAAAAACTATGATTCTGTCAAGAGAATTTTTGTGAAGACAAAATGTAATTTATTTATTTTTTTAAGATTTATTTATGTATGTGAAAGTCAGAGTTCCACAGAGAGAGAAGGTGAGGCAGAGAGAGAGAGAGAGAGAGAGAGAGAGAGGTCTTCCATCTGCTGGTTCACTCCCCAATTGGCTGCAGTGGCTGGAGCTGTGCTGATCCAAAGCCAGGAACCAGGAGCTTCCACCAGGTCTTCCCATGCGAGTGCAGGGGCCCAAGGACTTGGGCAACCTTTTACTGATTTCCCAGGCCATAGCAGAGAGCTGCATCAGAAATGGAACATCCGTGTCTTGAACTGGTGCCCATATGGGATGCTGGCACTGCAGGCGGCGGCTTTACCTGCTAAGCCACAGCACTGGCCCCAAAAAAGTAGATTTCAAATAAATAACAATTCACTTGGTCTTTTTTTTAAAGATTTATTTATTTATTTGAAAGACAGAGTTACACAGAGAGAACCAGAGAGAGAGAGAGAGACAGAGAGAGAGACAGAGAGAGAGAGAGAGGTCTTCCATCCGATGGTTCACTCCCCAACTGGCTACAATGGATGGAGCTACACTGATCTGAAGCCAGGAGCTTCTTCCATGTCTCCCACGTGGGTGCAGGGGCACAAGGACCTGGGCCATCTTCTGCTGCTTTCCCAGGCCACAGCAGGAAGCTGGATTCGAAGTGGAGCAGCCAGGACTTGAATCGGTGCCCATATGGGACACCAGCGCTTCAGGCCAGGATGTTAACCAGCTGCGTCACAGCACCAGCCCCCGAAATTCACTTAGTCTTGGTATTTCAGTTTTTCAGTTTTATTTTTGTACACTTTATTAGATCAGTAACCTTAACCATATATTTCTTCAAATCTATTTTTTTATTTAACAGTATAAAATAAGAATTTTTGCATGTTATTTCAAAATGCACCTTAATTTTGCCTAAGTTGATAAGTTTTAGTGATTTCTGTTGTCAATGGATGTAATTTTTAAGCAGTCTAGGATTGTGGTTAATAACACGACAGTGATACTATGTGTGTTGGTTCTAATTCCATGATGATTCCCAGCAGTGAAATCACTGTGACAAAGGCATTGACAATTGTTAAAGAATACTGTACATGAAAATCAACTGAAGAGTAATGAGGCTTTATATGGGTCAGAGTTGCATTAAAATTGATCATTTGAGAAAGGGTCATGGAAATGGAGTATGGATATGTAACCCCTTCTCTATCTCTCAAGAACTCAATGTGGAAAGAGTACCAATGATGATAGCCAACCAGGAGGAAGGGGTAGAGGAGATTAGCCCATTAAAATGTGTTATTTTTATAGCACCAGGGACTTGGCCGTGTAGAAACTATTGATCTTTTCTGTGTATAAGGTAATACATATTCGGCTGGCGCCGCGACTCACTAGGCTAATCCTCTGCCTGGGGCGCCGGCACTCTGGGTTCTAGTCCTGGTTGGGGCACCAGTTCTGTCCCGGTTGCTCCTCTTCCAGTCCAGCTCTCTGCTGTGGCCCGGGAAGGCAGTGGAGGATGGCCCAAGTTCTTGGACCCTGCACCCGCATGGGAGACCAGGAGAAGCATCTGGCTCCTGGCTTCGGATCGGCGCAGCGCGCCTGCCTTAGCGGCCATTTGGGGGTTGAACCAACAGAAGGAGACCTTTCTTTCTGTCTCTCTCACTGTCTAACTCTGCCTGTCAAAAAAAAAAAAAAAAAAGATAATGCATATTCATTATAAGAAAAACAAAACCCATTCATTGTTCCATAGTGCAGAGACAGCCTACCTACTTCCATGTATTTACATATGTGTGGGGCATGTGGGTGGAGCCCATACGATGAGATTGATTATACTGTTCACAGGTCTGCTGTCTTGCTTATATTATTTTCATAAGATAAGCATTTCTCTAAGTCACTTTTTAAATTTTTTATGAAACTCGGTGGCTACATATTTCACAGTTTATTTATTCATTAACATGTTGGTTTTCTCCGCTTCTTTTTGCTGTTATAAATATCACTTCTGTGAGCATTTTTATAAGTAAATTTGGCACTTCTGATTATGCAATTGAAATAAATGCCTATAATTGGAATTTCTAGATCAAAGAAAATGCCATAAGCATATTTCTGAAATGTTATCTGTGTATAAGGATGTAGAGTTTATGTTTTAATTTTCTATAGCAAAAATCTCCATTAGGTTATTAGGACACTTACAACTTTAGAGATTTTACTTCGGTAACAGGTCTGCAATCTTAATTCCTTGGACAAATAAATGGCTCTCAGGCCTAGAGTTGTGTTGTTCTTGAGTGTTATTACCTAATGGGAATTTTGGCAGGGTCCAGAAAAAAGTAACTTGCTTAAGAATAATTAAATACCTATCATGGTTCTTTTATGCTGGTTACATGGTCATATAGGGGGGTTTTAAACCTCTTGCTAAGAATGTACAAATTTTCTCTTTCTGGAATGCCTCTTAAGGTCCCATCCCAAGTTTGTGATTCTTTAACGGCTTCCCAGCTGTCTGTGGGCAAAGAGTCTGTAATTCATCAGTCTCTCCACCACCCCCCCCAACACACATTTCTCTGGTAACACATTGTTTTTTCTCTCTGATGGTATGGCTAGCCTGAAGGATTGTAAGATGGCTTTCATCTTTTTTTCCTGTTAGTTCCCATTTTAATCTGCATGATGAGAACAGATATTTTCTCATGTCTCTGGTTAGAATATAGAAATAAGAAATCATTGGTCTCCAGCAAGCTTAGATACTTAGATGGATTCCTCCGGTCTTTCCCACTTTAAAACTTCCCCTTTCCCCTGGAAGTTGAAAACAGAGTACAATTGCCTACGGTTTAGGAGCCAGGGGTTCTTTTGGAGATCTTTTGAAACCTTTAACCTTTGAGGCTACCTCATTTCTTTTTGGGGTAACTACTTTTTATTTGGAAGAGCAGGTGGTTTTTATACCACTAGTCGATGGTGCACTGAAGTGAGTGGGTGATTTCTAGAATTTTCAAAAGACTTAAGCATATGACTATAGCACTGCATTTATTTTTAAGGGGCTGTTTATGGATAACAACTCTGGGCCTCCAGGCTTTAGCCAACACAACTTCTGTAGCCCTGAAATTGTGAATGGGGTCCCTTAGGCCGGATGCAAAATTGTGAATGGGGTCCCTTAGGCCGGATGCAAAATTGTGAATGGGATCCCTTAGGCCGGATGCAAAATTGTGAGTGGGATCCCTTAGGCCGGATGCAAAATTGCGAATGGGGTCCCTTAGGATGCTAAGGCCCTCTATGGTGTTTTGCTAGGTGGAGAAGAAAAAGCATCCTTGGTAGCTGAGTCATGGCAAGTTTTAGTGCTGTGTGTAGAATGTGTGCTGAATCAGGGCTGGATTGATAAGGCTCTAACAGCAAATCTTTGTATACTACATCTTTTTGTCATCTTTACCAGAAGTAGAACAAGGATGAAACTGCCTTTGCTCCTTCCACTCAAGAACAGGAACAGTTAAGGTGGCAGAAGAAAATCAAATTATTTGTTAAATAATTCAAATAATAAAACTTTCATTGGGTTGTATTTGTTCATGCCCTCCAGGATTTCCATCAGGAGCTAAATTCAGGCAGCTGTTGCACTACTTGGTGTGTAGAAGTGTTGTATGTCGTTCCGTGTCTGTAGATGGGATATGTTGTTACATGTATGCAGATGGGGTTATCCCTTCAGCTCTCAATTACACTGGAAGATCAATGGAGCGCGTGAAACTGGATCACAGTGATTGCTTCCATCACACCTGCTGTAGATCACTGAGTGCTTGTCTCGCTGGGTTTTCCAGGGAAAGGCGATGTGTTTGGAGACATCTTCTGGAAGGAAACCACCCTTGCTCATGCCTGTGCCAATGTTCGGGCGCTGACATACTGCGACCTGCACATCATCAAGCGGGAAGCCTTGCTGAAAGTGCTGGACTTCTACACGGCGTTTGCAAACTCGTTCTCAAGGAACCTCACGCTCACGTGCAATCTACGGAAGCGGGTATGTTGTCTGCATCTGCTTCCCCTTCTTGGTGCTCCCAGGGTTACTGTGTTGCACTCTATTAGCTGAGGACTCGTTCTCAAGGAACCTCACGCTCACGTGCAATCTACGGAAGCGGGTATGTTGTCTGCATCTGCTTCCCCTTCTTGGTGCTCCCAGGGTTACTGTGTTGCACTCTATTAGCTGAGGACCGGAAAAGTTGGTTCGTTTTGTAGCAACGCCTTCCCAACCATGGAAAGTGATATAATTTATATTTTGCTTACTTTCCAAAGGAAAAAAGTGCCCTGATAATACTGCCAAATATTTGAATCTTTATCTCTTAGGATGCAAAATGAAAAACAGACTTAAAGAGAAAGGAACAAGTAAATAAACTATACCATGATATATTCAGTTCTTATAATTTATATTAGATCTGTAAACTCATTTCCAGTATCTTTTGCTTTCTTCTGTGGATTTCTTTCAAGCTAGTATGTTCATCAAGCTGGTTGCCTATTTTACACTTCCAACGCTCCTTAAACCCTTATTCTCATTTAATAATCAATTCACAAAGCCTACTCTCCATTAATTCTTTCAAAGAGCACTATCTCAAAAATTAATTAGCCACATTGACATATCCTACAAATAGGTATAGGAATCCTTTACTTTTTACTGAGGCTGCAATTTAATCTTCATTGCTGTTTTATTTTTATTGATGAGCATGACACAAATTTAATTTGCATAAAGCAATCTCCTAGCTCTGATTTATAGGTCATTGGGCACTGTTTGGGTCTCTCTTATTGCCAAGAATGAAATACATGTCTGAATAACTTGCACTTAAGGAATTTCATCTAATGTACTTGCCTGTCTATGGTGAAGTATTTTGAAATAACAATCCTTTCTGTCTTCTGCCCCCTTAAGTAAAATTTCCCCCTTCAGTTAACATGGAGGAAAAAATTCAGTCCAAGAGACAAATCCACATCCATCCTGTAGCAACCTAGAAATGGCACAGTTAAACCAATGTGATTCCTACTCAGGGTTCTAAAAGAGGGTGAAACTGGCAGGAGAGGCCATTTGACATGCATTTGAACATCATTTCCCCTTACGGTTTTGTTACCAAAGAGGTACTGTGCATCCAGAACATACAAAACAAAAATGTGAATATAAGGGTACTTCAAAAAGTTCATGGAAATTGGAACTAAAATAGAAGCATATTTTGGTGCAAAACATTTTTGAAATCCACAGAGTTTTTTTTTTTTTCATAATATGCTTTCTCCATGAACTTCTTGGATATCCCTCGTTTGCGTGGATTTCAAAATTTTTGCACCAAAATAACTTATCCTTTAATTCCATTTCCCACAAAGTTTTTGAAGTCCCCTTGTGGCTGTAGAGAACATAAAGACTTACTACAGACAATTTGAGACAAACTCAATTGGACTTGCACCAAATGATGGAGTTAGAAACACGCCAGGGGATCCCAATAAAACCCCATCAAGATGGTATATACCAATGCCATCTCAACGGCCCAAGTAAACAATTTCAGTTCACAACCGATCACACTGAAAGGGCTAAGAGTCAAAGGGAATATACAAACAAGACTAGTTTCTACCAATATAAACAGATAGGACCAGAAAGGGAGAGGACGATCCAGCATGGGAAGCAGAGTCACAGAAGACTCATAAAATGACAGAAGTCCTAAATAACACTCTGGCCTCAGAATCAGCCCTTAGGGCACTCAGATCTGGCTCAAGAGCCCATGAGATTATTATAGGCATGGAAAGCCAAGACACTCTGAAAAAGGAAAAAAAGAAGACCTAAAGGGAAGACCTCAGCGAGCGAGATCCCAGTGGAAGGAACGGGGCTACCAAGGAAGAAGGCACCTTTCTCCAAAGGGAGGAAGGGACCTCCACTTTGACTGTGACCCTGTCGGAATAGAAGCAAAATCGGCGAACCCTAAAGGCTTCCATAGCCTCAGCAACTCATGACTAGAGCCTAGGGAGATTCCTGACGCCATAAATAAGAGTGTCAAATTGTTAAATCAACACCAGGAGTCACTGTGTACCTATATCCCATGTGGGATCTGTCCTTAACATGTTATCTAATGTGAGGTAACGCTGTAACTAGTGCCGAAACAGTATTTTTACACTTTGTGTTTCTGTTTAGATGCAAACTGATGAAAATTCCTACTTAATACATACTGAACCGACCTACTCTATATAAAGATAATCGAAAAGGGGAAAAAAAAAAAAAAAAAAAAGAAAAACTCAGTGTTACATTGGAAACTGCATCAAAAAAAAAATTTATCAGTCTCAAATATATATATATATATATATCTCATGTAGGATCTCTGTCTTTAATGTGCTATACAATGTGACTCAATGCTAAAATGAGAACTCAAAGACTATATTTCACTTTGTGTTACTATATGAGGGCAAAGGGACGAATTCATAACTTAACACATACTAAATTGATCACATGTATACAAAAAGAATTGAAAACGAATCTGGATGTGAACAAAAGGGTGGAGGGGGCGGGCAAGGGGGGAGGGTTGTGGGGGGAGAGGGAAAATATGGGGGGAAACCCATTGTAATCCATAAATCATACCTTGGAAATTTATATCCTAAATAAAAGTTAAAAAAAAAAAAAAAAACAAAGTGGGGAAAAAAAAAAAAAAAAAAGACTTACTACAGAGTCCCGAAGCTTAAGAAGCTTACAGTCCAGTGTAAATACTATACAAAGCACAAATGACTTCAGGCGGTGACGAGTGTGGAGCAGCGGTGCTAACTAGGTACCAAATACAGAACTTCCTTGCTGCTTCGTTGGGAGCTCAGAGTTCTTTCGATGTTAAGCAGAAATCGGTTTGGCTTGATTTAGTTTGGTCTGTGCTCTGCCTTCTGCAAAGAGAAGTTCCTCTGGTACAAGGCAGCCTGTCTGATATCTGAACTACTTTTATTCTCTAGGTCTGCTCCACCCTACAGTTTGGCAGTTTTGAGATCTGCTGTCCTGCCCAATCACAGAAATCCTTGTCCATCATCACGTTACCTTCCTCAGGACACATCTTATTTGTCATTGCCCTCTCAAAACATGTTATTTACACTGGGTCTCATTTGACATTTAAAAAATATTCCTGTGCAGTTAAATGGGCTGTTATCTTCCCACTTCAAGCATCCAAGGAAACTCAGGGCCACAGTGGCTTTTATCAGATAATCAACTGGTATATTTGCAATGCAAATCTTTGTCTCAATGAGCCATGGTTAATGAGATATATCTAGTTTCTTCCATCACAATGCTCTCTCAGCTCTTTCTCTTTCATACCCACAGGTAAATGCACGCATATGCACACACTCACACGCACCACAGGTTACAAGAGCTGAGTAGGCATACCAGGGTGGCTACCTCTGATGGAGAGAGAAACTCGTGACAGAAAGCCTGTGTGTTCCTTATGGTGGCACCTGCAGTGATGAGCTTGTGTTTGGAGGTGCTGGGAGCTGAGTTACAGCCAATGGCTTCTTCCTTTTGTAACCTTGCTCCCTGCTGTCTTGCGTCAGCTTTCCCAGTCCTTCCTGATGGACAGTCACAATAACCTGCAAGTTGTGGGCACAGGGTGTGTTGTCCATGGGTCTCATTTTCCCCTCCAAAACAAAGTACATTCTTAGGAAAAAGAGAAATTGTGAGAAAATATGCACCAATAGTTAGTAATTTCAACTACCATTTTGAGGGTCTGTTCCATATAACCAGGAATTTTAGCATATTTTACCTGTAATAACCTGATGAAATGTCAACAACCCACAAAAA
Organism: Sylvilagus floridanus; assembly: GCA_949820135.1. NCBI lineage: Eukaryota > Metazoa > Chordata > Mammalia > Lagomorpha > Leporidae > Sylvilagus > Sylvilagus floridanus. Next base: position 16,942,690 of record OX463228.1, on the reverse strand, counting down.
TGGCAGCGTAACCTCTATTTTACCCATGAGGAGGTTGAGGGTCTGGGACTGGAGCAGATCATTTTCAGATAACTAACAGGTCTGGGTCTGGATTTGAACCCATCTCTGCTTGATTCTGCAGTCTGTATTTGCATAGACTCTACTGTGTTGCTTTGGTTTGCCAAAGTTAATATTTTCTCTGCAACCATGCTCCACAGACACACTCTGAACAAGTTGTAGTTTCTCAGTCACTTATCACTTTATTCTCTATGGATCTATTAATAAAAAATATCTTGTTGTTATTGTCACTAGTGTAAACATCATTGCAATGAGTATTTGCTGTGAATGGTATAACCAAAACGATGTCCTTAGTATACTATTGGTGTCTCATAGCTGTCTGGTCTGTTAATGAAGGGCATACTCTTGGTAAGTTGGAGGATAGATTTTGAACCCAAGTTTTCAGTCATAACAGGTTCTGGCTCTGGCCAACTAGGTATGTTCTGTGGCTCCCTGCATGGGTTTGTGCAGTGAGCAGTTTGCAGAGCATGAGACAAGGAGGGATGGGATCATTCTTTAGCTAAGGTGCTTGTTATGCAAATGTAGCTCCCCCTAACCATCCCTCAATCCCTCTCCATCGAAATTCTAGAGGTATCTCTGGTCATTTCATTCAGCAACTAGAGCAGGGGTTGAAAACTTTTCCTAACAAGAGTCAGATAGTATTTGATGATTTATAGGCCAGTCTCAACTAATCCACGTTGCCACTGCAGTGGATTTTAGCTTGGGCTGCCATGGCAAAATAGAATAGACAAGGTGGCTTAAGCAGCAGGATTGATTTGTCTCCGTCCTGGAGCTGAAAAGTCCAAGGCCAACCTGCTTGGCTCCCTGGTGAGGGCTCTCTGACTGGCTTACAGATGTCCACCAGCTAACTGTGCCCTCACACGGAGGCATGCGACACTGAGGCGGGGTTCCTAGCTAACCGTGAACACTGGGAAGCTCACAACAGAGTAGCTGTTGTTCAGTTCAGCCTGGCTCTGCAGACCTTGCTGAATGCCAGCCTCGTGTTGCTCAGTCTTCATTTGTTTCTCCCCCCGGAGAGTCGAGGAGTGTGAATTTTCACATGAAATCACAGTAGTGTAGTCATTAATTTGATTCTAACGCTTCTGCGGTCAAGCAAGGCAAGTCTGCCTGCTGCTGGACTTAATGGCCTGATGTGCTGAACCTCTGATCTCATGGCCCTAGAAACCTGAGATTTTTATCCAAGCCCTATGCATTTTGATGAGAAAAGTTATTATATGTTTACTCTCTCTAATTGCTAACTGAAATTTAGCTTTTCTTCAGCTATGAAGGTTGGTGACCAATGACAGTGTTACTAGAAGTACCAAAAGAAATAATGAATATTTTCATATCATATTGCATGTGTTAAAGATATCCCAAAATGCTGTTTATATTCACCATTACTTAAAATTTAGGGTCGTCCTGGGATCCAGTGGCGGATAGTGCCGTCCTGTGTACGTCTGTGAACTTAGAAGTAGCTTCTGAGAAGTCCCCAGGCTGCCTGGACGGCTGGAGATTAGGATCCCGTGCTCAAGAGTCAGAAACTGAGCAGAGCTGAACGGAAGGCGTGGTTGGTGTGTTCCAGTTTGCAGTCACAGGACTACAACTCTATAGTTTCTCCCCAAATGAAGCATAGTCAAAAAAAGAGATGAGAAAGCCGTGAAGGAAAGTTGACTCACTTGTTGACCTCGTGTGTTTATGTAATGAACAATTCAAGAGGCTGTTTCCTGGAATGGAAACGGTGTTGGCTAGGTTGAGGAACAGCCCTCAGGTATGGGACGAGACAGTCAGCAGCTCACCCAGCTAAACGGCAGCTGAATATACATACAAAATATTTGATATATCATTAGTTATATATATAAATATATCATTATTTCTAAAACATTTTATTTGTGCATATTTCTGAGGTACAGTGTGATAAATTGATATATATATATTCAGTGCATGATGATAAAATCACAATAGTTAGCATTTCTATCTCCCTAAACATTTAAAGAAGTTTCTTGATTAACATTAATAATCACACATATTATTCTGGTATAGGATAATATTTCCAGGAACGTATACAGTGTTTTTGGGCTGAAGCAGGGTAACTAATGTTTGCCGCTCCTTGTCATTACATCACACTGGGCATCTTTGGCCTCCTCTCATCTGCTTGCTCATATGTATGCAGCAGGTTATTGTGAACGATTCCTCGGAATGTTAGCACTCATGCCTTCTATCTGACTGTGTTTTGTGCTCATTACCCAACCCCCTCTTCATTAAGCTGTTGAAGCAATTGCTGTACTTCTGCCCATCTTGCCTTGTTGTTATAAAGTGATTTTTGCAATGTACAGGCAGGATGTCTATCCTTTGAAAACCCTTACTTAACACTCGGCCTTGGGAACTTGCATTTCAGGATGGTCCCCTCTACTGTAACTGATGGGAGTGCCCCCTGGAACCTACATTGTTTCCCCGCACAGCCCGATTTATGCTGAACGCCTATGCTCCTTCCAGAGTGTGGAATTTGATAAGTGCCAGACAGAGGGTGCTTATGGGACCAGCCCAGTGAGTCCTTAATGAGCCCGACTGGCATCTGACGTTCGTGTTGCCACAGCTCCTACTGGAGAATTTTAGGAGGGAGGGCTTGGAGCTAGTGCCTGGTTTCCTTCGAACGTCTACCATGTTTTCCCTTTGTTGGATTTGTTTTGCGTGTCTCTGAGGTCGCTTCAGAACTCATAGAAAGTGGAATCGGCCGGCGTCGTGGCTCAACAGGCTAATCCTCCGCCTTGCGGCGCCGGCACACCGGGTTCTAGTCCCGGTCGGGGCACCGGATTCTGTCCCGGTTGCCCCTCTTCCAGGCCAGCCCTCTGCTGTGGCCAGGGAGTGCAGTGGAGGATGGCCCATGTGCTTGGGCCCTGCACCCCATGGGAGACCAGGATAAGCACCTAGCACCTGGCTCCTGCCATCGGATGAGCGTGGTGCGCCGGCCGCAGCGCGCTGTCCGCGGCAGCCATTGGAGGGTGAACCAACGGCAAAAGGAAGACCTTTCTCTCTGTCTCTCTCTCTCTCACTGTCCACTCTGCCTGTCAAAAAAAAAAAAAAAGTGGAATTAAAAATTCATTTGGGTGCAAAATAATTTTGAAATCTATGCATAATTGTTTTCACAATGCACATTGTCTGCACACTTTCTGAAAATGTGTGCTGCAATGAGTCATGCCCATGAGACTATTTGCTGAACTCTGTTTTAGTGAAGCATCCAACATGAGGTGGTCATGAGCCTCGCTAGTGCACCATTTATAAAGCTGGATAACAAATTGTGGGGAACCACAGGCCGGCCACCTGTGGGGACCTCCTCATTGCACTGCCTCATCCTGCAGAGCAGAACAAGGTCAAGGAAGTGCTGAACAAAAGACTTGCAAACAACCTGAACAAAAGACTTGCAAACGACCTGATGGGATGAGATACACCTTGACCTGAGACTATGCGTGCCCTTTGATCTGATTGATGGACTACTCGCCCTAGCCCCGGGGGACTGGGAATGGATAAAAGACCATGTTAAGGGCGGAAACGCGGAGCAGCCTCTTCAGTCTTTCTCCTTCTTTCTCTTGGCTGCTTCCCCCTCTCTCCTTTCCTTCTTCTATCACTAAGAATAAAAGTTCCTCGAGAACCGATCAACAGCGGTCGTGTCGTGACTCCGTGGGTTGGACCTTTGCTGGCAAGACTTTTGTTGGCGAGGGTTCCTGACAACAAATCTGTATTCTCAGAGCCCCCTCAAATCTGCTTATATGATGGTAATTCCATGTAACTTTTTTAAAAAAATATTTTTCAGTTAGTTAATTGGTAATTCGAAAGGGTTGGGGAAAGAGAGAGGGCGCGCCCATCTGTTGATTCACTCTGATGCTCACAATGGCTGGGGCTGGGCTGGGCCAAAGCCAGGAGCCAACACTCAATTCAGGTCTCCCACCTGGGTGGCAGGCACCTGGTTACTTGAACCATGACCACTGCCTCTCAGCATTGCAAAAAGCTGGATTCAGGGGCCAGAGGCAGGCATCAAATTCAGATATTCCAGTGTGGGACAGCAGTATCTTAACGGGCATCTTATCGACTAGCCCAAATACCCACCCAGTAATCTATTTTTTTTCCATAAAGGATGGGGAAGTCTACAGGTCTTGTGTGGATAAGAAAATGAACCATTTTAAAATTGGTCAGTGTGTGTGTGCATGAGGCTGTCAAGAGAATTCCAATTCCTTGAAGCCTAAAATAAATGTTACATTAGCACTTACAGCTGCATTAGGCATGACTGAGCTTTTGAATTATTTCTGAATATTTCCTTCCCTTTCCAGATAGCAAGAGCGTATTGTCCTGCAGATTGGCCATGTAAATAGGATGGGTGGGGAATTTTACTTGCTATTTTCTGTCCTTCTTCCGACAAGACACTTTGTTGAAGCGTGGCCCCCAGAGCTTTGGTTGTATGTTCCATATGTATCCATTAAACCTCTACTAATATGATGATGGGGTCATGGAGATAAGAGACCCAGGGCCTGTTCTCCAGGAGCCTACAATCTCATGAGAGATTGCACGTGTCAGATAAGTGACAGAGGGGCTTACACTCAGGTACATACCCAGTAAAGGCGAAATGAATCAAGTGTATCTCAGAGAATGAAACAGGAAAAGGATTCCAGGAGGTGATGGCAACACTGGAGTTAGGATTTCCTTTCAAACTGAGGAATATTCTAGAGCAAGGAGGGATTTTTTTTTTTTTTTTGACAGGCAGAGTGGACAGTGAGAGAGAGAGAGACAGAGAGAAAGGTCTTCCTTTGCCATTGGTTCACCCTCCAGCGTACCACTCTGATCCGAAGGCAGGAGCCAGGTGCTTATTCTGGTCTCCCATGGGGTGCAGGGCCCAAGCACTTGGGCCATCCTCCACTGCCCTCCTGGGCCACAGCAGAGAGCTGGCCTGGAAGAGGAGCAACCGGGACAGAATCCGGCACCCCGACCGGGACTAGAACCGGGTGTGCCAGCACCGCAAGGCGGAGGATTAGCCTGTTGAGCCACGGCGCTGGCCAAGGAGGGATCTTGTCGATCATCTATCTCAGTGTCTTCTTTAAAGATGAGAAAAATCGAAACCCAGAAGATTAAATGACCTGCCCAAAACACTCAGCTAATTAGTGGCAGAGCTGGGACGGGAATCCAAGTCCTTTGAATCCCATGCTGGTACTTATTTCAACTATTTAACCTGAATTAAAAGCCTTTTGTGGAAGACACTGAATGCAATTTAATACTTGTATTCATTTTTAATAGTTGAGAAGAAAGTTACACAGAAATACTTCAATAAGCTTGTGGAAAATAGAATTAAAAGGTTATTTTGTTGCATTTTTTTTTTAATCTATGCACCGTCTTTTTCATCATGTGCATTTCCGTGAACTTCTTGAATTTTCTTCCTAAGGCCGCACATGAAGCTCCAGCGTGTGAAGTGTGACGGAACACAAGCATTTGCTAGCAATGTGCTTATTCTTAAATTATGGGTGGAGGGAAAGGGCATTTGCTCTAGCAGTTGAGACGCCAGTTAAGACACCACATCCCACATTGGAGTGCCTGGATTCCACTTCCTGCTGCTGCTCCCAATTCTGATTCCAGCTTCCTGGTATTGCAGACTGTGGGAGGTGATGGTTCAAGGAACTGGCTCTTTGCTGCCCATATAGGAGGCCTGCATTGAGTTCTTGGTTCCTGGCTACAGTTCCCGAGCTCAGCACTGGTCATTGTGGGTATTTGGGAAGTGAACAAGCTACTAGAATCTCTCTCTCTCTCTCTCTCTCTCTCTCTCATTCTCTGACTCTCAAATAAAAATTAATTAAATATGAAGGAATCACCTTGCAAAATACCATAAATCAAAACTTACAGCTGCAGAGGGTCTGAATTACAGAAACATCAGCATTCAGTGTTGATCTTTATAACATCTGTGTAATGCATTGCAATACTTACAAAACGTTCTCATACTCCTACAATGATTTACGAAAGTTTTCAATTTAAACTTAGAATAAGGTCTCCCAAGAATGATCAATAAAATTTGTAAAATGGAAGAAGACAATAAAAGAACCACTTTTATTACCCCATCAAGCCAGGATTCTTTTTCTGTAGGTGGCATGGTTGGAAGTAGGGTTCGGCTGATGTCACCTGGCAGTTTTATGGGAAGGCATAAAAGGAATCCCGTATTTTGATTTCTGTTTGGTAAAACATCATAGTTTAGCTTCATTCTTGCATAAGCATCAGCTCAGAACTCAGTAACTTCTCCTCTTTCCAGAATTCTTAGGACAGTGAGTCCAGCAGCCCAGATTTTCTTCTGTGAGCAATGCAGCATCTGAACAGTGGTTTCCTTTTGTGGATGAAACATACCCTGGCTCTGGAGATCACACAGGCCTACAGTACTTGCTTGCAGACTGGGGGTCTCTGGGAGTCAGCACAGGGATCTTATGGGGAAATGGTCTACAATGTGACAGCATCCCAACTTCACTGCTTTCTCTTCCGTTGCACCCAACATAGTGCATCAGCTAAACAAAACGAGAGCACATGCACCTGACAAACCCATCAGGTGCTGAACCCATGGGGAAGGCATCACAGAGACCTCGTGTACACTTGCAACAAGAGCTAACGTGGTTTCCACAAAACTCTTCAATGTGACGTGGTGTTCATGCTTGCTGCTGCCATAGCACTTTGATTTCCTATTCACACTCTTGTTTTTCCAACCATTGAGCTCCCTAAAGTATGCGTTTTCTGTAATCTTTTTCTTGCCGATGACCAGGTGTCTGCTCTATAACTGAATGAATGAGTTGGTGAATGAATGGAGCATGAATCGGTCAGGCTGTCCGGCACAGTTTTTTTATCATCACTGAGTTGAATACTCACTGTCATCCAGAAAAACCCATGATACCTTTGACAGTTTTGGCAAAGAGCCTTGTCAACTAGGATGATGGAGATGACTATGACTAATCGGTGTTAAGTCACAAATAGAGTTAACTTCCGGTTGCCCTTGCTAGCCACTGGTGCCTGAGGAATTTGCACAGTCCTGCTGATCTGCACGGCAGTTTGGACAGGGCTCTTGAGAGCATTAAGGTCACCGGTCCCTGGTCCCTGGGACTGCCGGGATAGTGCTTTATTCTCAGTCTAGTAGACCCTGAAGAGAACTGGATTTCTCTTTTCGAGGTTTGCTTTGGGGAATCTGCACACTACACTTGAACCTGTAGTCAATAACTCCCATTACCTTAACTGATCATCAGGATCAAAATTCACTCTGAACTGCCAATCCCTTGGACCCTGTCTTCTGCTTTATGTGTCAGGGTTTGTACGATGTTCACCTCCAGATGACGGAGCTCGCTGTTGGGCAGTGCACCCTGCAGACATCACCTGCTTAGGGCTTCAAGTGAACGCTGTAGGAGAGGTGAGCCGAGAGATGAAGGCACCAGCTCAGGACCATACGACTGACAATGGTTCTCCAGCCCCAAGCTGGCTTGCGTTCCACTGATGGGGATAAAAAAGGACAGGCCTTCGGCAACTCTAGAAGTTTGTCATGTGCACTTGGATGCAGCCAGGACCTAATTATGGAGTCTTTGAGTGCTTTAGCCGCTTCTATTTAGGGCACTCTATTGGTCTGCTTCCAGACAGAATAAAAACTTTTCCACGTTGAGTTGCTAGGACAGACACACCGATCCCTTACTCTGCTTATGCCTGCGAAGCAGTTCTTTTAAGGACAGAGTTTTCCAAGTGTTGGAGTGAGGGATGGAGTCAGTCATTGGCCAATATCCTTGACTGTGAGCTGTGCCCTGTTGTTTGCCGCCTCTTGTTTTCAAAACTGGACTCTAATCTAGTGGTCAGAAAATATGTGGCTTAGTAGGAAATGGAAAAGAAGCACATCAGCATTTGATAGAGAAGTATTTAACATAGTAGAAGGAGATGGCTATTTTGCAAGCTGTCTTTCTTTAGACTCTCAGTCCACTCACACCATTTGTTTATAATTTTCGACCTAAAGCCTGACTTCCCAGCAGCAACCGTAGTTGGACATCAGACTGTTTGTTTCCAAAATATTTACCTCTTCTTAGTTCTCAACAATTAATCTTGGAGGAGAGGCCACCAGAAGTAAGGCCATGTGTCACACCGTCTTCACTTAAAAGAAATTTCTCCTTTTGATTTCAGAAGCGAGGACTTTGATTAGTGTTAAAACTGAAATAGGCGGAGTATTTTCTATTATTTTAAAAATAGACCTATCAGATGATATATTCCAATGTTCTTTTGGGAGTTCCTCCCCCACACCCCCCGAGGCAAGGTCTAAATTTAATCATGGAGTTTGTGGCTGTGGGGATGTCTTCTCTGCACTTTTTGAGCTGAATCCACAGGCTCAGCTTTTTCTCTCCTCTGAAGTATCTGAGGAAATATAAAGTTCAACAGACATGCGTGTACCAGTCATCTGTAGATTTTTTACTTGTTTATTTATTTAGAGGCAGGGAGAGAGAGAGGTAAGAGATAGACAGAAATCTACCATCCAGGTGGCCTGTGGTACAATGGGTTAAGTCACTTCTTGTGGTGACAGCATTCCTTGTGGGTGCTGGTTCAAGTCCTTTTCCAATCCAGTTCCCTGCTAATGCACCTGGGAAAGCAGCAGAAGACGGCCCAGGTGCTTGGGCCCCTGCCACACGTGCAGGAGACATGGATGGTGTTCCAGGTTCCTGGCTTTGGCATAGCCCAGCCCTGGCCATTGCAGCCATTTGGGGAATGAATTTACCTATGGAGGATCTCTCTTTATCTTTGTCCCCTCTAAATGTAACTATACCTTTCAAATAAATAACTAAATAAATATGAGAGAGAGAGAGAGAGAGAGAGAGAGAGAGAGAACTAAATTCCCGATCCACTAACTTATTCTTCAAATACTTGCAACTTTTAGGGCTAGGCTAAACTGAGGCCAAGAGCCCAGAACTCAGTCCGGATGTCCCATGTGGGTAGCAGAAACCCAAACACCTGACCCATCACTGCTGCATCCCAGGGTGTAAATTAGCAGAAAGCTGGAATTGGACGCAGAGCCAAGACGCCAACCCCAGGCACTGTGATATGGGATGCTGGCATCCTGAACAACATTTTAACCGTTACACCAAAAACCAGCTGCATTATCAGGGGACATATTCTCAGAAGCAATTGGTTATTCAAGAGAGGGATTTCAAGGTGTGTATGGGAAATTCAGTTAGACTGCTGCAAAAATGCATAATAGATATTTTAGTAATACATATGCATTTCTGTAGATTAGCAAGGGCTTAAAAATAATATATATATATATATATAAAACATATATATATTGCAAATTAACAAATAGCCTCTTTGTGGTTAGATTGAATACCTAATAGTTGACTACTGTGACCAAAATAGCATCTGACTTCCTAGAATGTCCTGCCTGCCCCGACCGTACCCCCCTCCAGCTAGAAGATGCATTTCATAGATTTTGGCATTCCGGTGAAGTGATCTGTTTTCCACAGGAATCAAATAAAGTGATTCTGCTAAATAGCCAGAGACCCACAGGTGACCCCATGGGGCCACAGTCCTTTCTCCCAAAGTCATTCATTTCCCGCCTCTCCCTTCTGAATCAGGCTGTACTTCAGAGACTGACACTGGATTTCACTGGGTGTCTTCTCTACCTACAGTGTTGTCCTCTAGAGAGCGATGGCACCTGTACAAGTTCAGCAGAGGCACAGTTGCCCGGGAAACTCACAACTTGGGAAGTGAACTGCACAGTGCAACAGTGGAGCAGCTAATTTTGCTCCCAGGAAGAAGAAGTCTCCCATTAGAAGCACATGGTGGTGGTGGTGGGGGGAATGTGGGGCATTGGGCTCTTATCACAAATTCGCTTCCTTATTTTAACCAAGCCTTCAGCAACTACTGTAGCTATGGCTGCCGGCTGCGTCATCATCCAGGCAGCCATAAATGCCTGGATCCGGTGTAACAGATCCTTTGGAAATTAGTTTCCCGTGACAGGCAGTTCCATATTTCCTCTTGAGTGAGAAAATAGTGTGACTTGACGCTCAGAATTCAGAAGGCAGGCTGTCGAATGACCTACTTAGCTATTGTAGAGTATGCTATTACACCAAGAAGGGTCTATTGTGCCGGCAAAACCTGAGCGGGAGAAAGCAGATGCAGCCTGCTGGATTTATGACTCCATAAAACGAGGCTGGCTGCAGGCTTGTTAACAGCCACGTTTCCACACCTGAGAGTCACCAAATGGCTTGTTATGGAAACCACACACTAGGAGGACTTCCCCCTGGGGCTGCTGGGAGTGGAGAAGTGCCTGGTAGGAGCTCATCCCCTTCATTCTCATTTGTTAAGATCTTAAGGGGGCTGCTTGCGTAGTGAGAAAACTTTGTGCAGGGAGATCTGGATTTGGTAGCTTTGCAATGCTGAAAAATCTCTATTTTTTTTTTTTTTTTGACAGGCAGAGTGGACAGTGAGAGAGAGAGACAGAGAGAAAGGTCTTCCTTTGCCATTGGTTCATCCTCCAATGGCCGTTGCGGCCAGGCGCGCTGCGGCCAGCGCACCACCCTGATCCAATGGCAGGAGCCAGGTGCTTCTCCTGGTCTCCCATGGGGTGCAGGGCCCAAGCACTTGGGCCATCCTCCACTGCACTCCCTGGCCACAGCAGAGAGCTGGCCTGGAAGAGGGGCAACCGGGACAGAATCCAGTGCCCCGACCGGGACTAGAACCCGGTGTGTTGGCGGCGCAAGGTGGAGGATTAGCCTGTTGAGCCACGGCGCTGGCCCAATCTGTTTGATTTTCAATCAGCATTTATACAGAGGTTAGTAACATTCAAGAAGCTCGAATAACATCAAGAGAGGAAGAGAAAAGGAGAGAGAGGGAGAGAGAGAACTGTAAAAATTCAATCAGTAGAGTCTTTAACAGGAAAAGGATTGCCACAGATGTAATTATACGAAAGTGTGTCCTATGCTTGGAGTGTCAGCTGGCATTACAGTACCAAATGGAATAGAAGAGATTTGCATTTCCAACTGTTGAGCAAACTTTATAAAACCAATGTATCCATCTCCTTCTAGCAGCACAAAGTATCTCTGTATTTTCCCTGGTCAAACAGCCCTGCCCCAGAAATAAATTCATAACTGATGCCGCAGAACTTCAAGTTATCCAAGCACTTTCTCATGTGGTTTAAAGCCTCTTCAGAAGAATGTGCTCAATTTAGATAACTGCTATTCTGAATCTGCATTTCAGCGTGTGCGAATATCCAATCCTCAGGTTTATTCTGGTTTGTCAAAAATGAAGCTGATTCATTTAAAGTACATCAGTGATGCATTTAATGTCTTACCGAAATAAAGTCAAACTAGTATGGGTGGCCAAGGCCATAGGACAAAATATAATAATTTATATAGTAAGAAAATTGATTATTTTAAACAGAGAACAAGAGCAAAGGTTTGCCTTTATTGAATTATGAAAAGCCTTTAATTCTGAAAATGATAAACATCTGAGGTGTGGATGTTTAGACGAATGGTTAATACCTGTGTCCCTCATCAGAGCGCCTGGATTGGACTCCTGACTCTGGCTCCCGAGTCCAGCTTTATGCTAATGCAGGCCCTGGGAGGAAGCTGGTCATGGCTGGAGTTATTAGGGCCCTACCACTTCCTGTGGGAGACCTCCACCGAGTTCCCAGCTGCTGGCTCCAACTCAAACTCAGTGCTGGCCCTTGCAGGCATTTGGGGAGTGAACTAGTGGATGGGACTGCATTCTCTTTCCCTCGCTCCCTCTTTATCTGGTAAATCTGCCTATACATTAAAATACCACAAAATATTTGAGATTTCACCTTGAAAATGTGAGACAATGAAATCAGTGAGTCATAGACAAATGAAGAAAATTTGGGAGAAGATATACAATGGGTCTTCTTGAAGGTCTTGGAAATGCATGATATGAAGAAATTAGGCATGGATTTAAAAAATGCTGCCATTTTCACATGATCATTGTGAATATCCTCTGTCCCTTGGATTGCTGTTATATAGAAGTATGCTTTGACTGTAGCTCCCTCTTCCAGGACCAGTTTCAGCCCTGTGTCCTCCCTTCTTTCCTCAAGGCTCTAGCTCCACATAACCTCTCCTCTGTCCGTCTCCTGCACAACCAACCGCTGCACCATTTGCTCGGTATTTACTGTATATTGCCTTGCAAGGTCATATGATGTGCTGAACTGCTGCCCTGTTCCCGTCTACTGCCCATTAAGCTCTTAACCAGATGTGTCTGCTACCCTGCACATCCAGCTGCTCTCTGCACTCCAGTGCTCCAATGACGTTTGTTGATGGAAAGAGTAATGATATCGTGGAGCTCATTACTTCACAGCCGCGTGTGCTGGTGCATTCTCTTCCTAGTGGTTGAACACGACTCCCGTAGAAGAATGTGTGCTAAGAGGAGCAGTAAATGAGGAATAAGAGGAATCCTGATTGATTGTTTTAGTTTTAATCCTGAAAATTACTAAAATAGTTTTCAACATATAGGTAAGGATAATTAGCGGAGATTATATTTTTGAGGAATTAAAAAACTCTTCAGGAAAGTAAAGGTAAAAATGGAGGGGCTGACATTTAGCTCACTGGTTTAGATCACCTACAGTCTTATACGGGGATTCCTGAGTTGGATCCAAGTCAGATTCCCTGACAGCTTTCTGCTAATGATACACACCTTGGGAAGCAACCAGTAAGGGCTCAAGGATCTTGGCCCCTGCCACCCATGCAGCAGACCTGAATTAAAGTCCTGGCTCCTGACTTTGGCCTGACAGTCATGTCTGTTGCAGCCATCTAGAGACTGATCTAGCAGATGGAAGGTGGAAGATCTCTCATCGTCTTTCTGTCTCTCAGCCTCTCTGTCTCTATCTCTGCTTCTTCTTAAGTATATTTGTAAAAATAAAGGAGTAAAAGTTTCAAGAAATTTAGGTTTGCCGATCAGTGTGCACAAATACACAGTTGATCCAAAATTGATCCAAAAATCATAAAGAGATTCGAATGCGGCAGGTGTGATTCTTCAACACGTAGCTCGATTCTTTCTTTCCTAGCAATGGGCATTCAATCCAGAAGGCATCTTTTCTTTCACCTTATGATGAAGGGGACAACAGTGAGAGAGCCTCAAAAGCCTGGTCCCTTCTTTAAAGATCTATAGGCAGGTGAAGTGAATCATGGCTGAACTTAGAAATAAAAAGCGATCCTGATTATACCCACAGTTGAGGAGAATGCCACTCTAACCACTGGAGTTCTGTCTTTGGGTTCAGATATATCATGGTATTTCAGAAGGTTCATGGAAAGGGGGCCAGCAGGTGAAGCCACTGCTTCTGATGACAGCACTTCTTGTCCTACCGCTGCTTCAAGTTCCAGCTCCCTGCTTCCAATCCAGCTTCCTGCTAATGCACCTGAGGAGGCAGTGGAAGACAGTAAGTGCTTGGGTTCCTTCCGCCCATGTGCAGATCAGAATGGAGTTACTGGCTCATGGCTTCAACCTGACGCAGACTTGGCTGTTAGAGCCATTTGGGCAGAGAATCAGAGGATAGGAAATTCTCTCTCTCTCTCACTCTGCCCTTGTATATATATATATATATATATATATATCCATGGAAAATTGAATTAAAGTTTATGTAAAAAAATTGAAGAAGTGCATTTTCATAATATATATATATATTCCACTAATTTTTTTATATAAGGATGTGCCTTACTGTTATAAGATGTCTTTCTTCTTTAAAACATATTTTATTTATTTATCTGGAAGGTAGAGTTACAGACAGTGAGAGGGAGAGACAGAGTGAGAGGTCTTCCATCTGCTGGTTCACTCCCCAAATGGCCGCAAAGGGGGGAGCTGGGCTGATCCGACGCCAGGAGCCAGGAGCTTCTTCCAGGTCTCCCATGCGTGCAGGGGCCCAAGTGCTACTGCTCTCCCATATTGTAGCAGAGAGCTGGGTGGAAAGAGAAGCAGGTGGGACTAGAACCGGCGCCCATATGGAATGCAGGCACTGCAGGCCGAGGATTAACTTACTGCGCCACAGCGTGGCCCTCCATTAACTTTTTGAAGACTTCTCCTATGTGTGGATTTCAGAATTTTTTTGTAGTGAAATAAAGTTATTCTTCAATTCTATTTTCCATGAGTTTTTTGAAGTACTGTTGGAGTAGAACTATACAAAGTTTGGGTACACGATTTTGTTCAGTGTACCTCTCAGTTCATCAGTAAAGTGAGATTAGTGATGGTGACTAATTATGCCAGCATGCCTCTTCAGTGTCAAGCAGCTTTTTTAATTAAAAAAATACTTAAAATTGAATATAACAGGGGTGCTGCCTGTCCTCACGTGATTTAGGGTCTCATCCCTGCCTCCTAGAGTTGCTGTAGTGTCATGTGTGCACACTCCATGTAAGTCTTAGTGAAGATTACAATGACCATGGCCAATAGGACGATGAAGGTGGTGACAGGGTTCTATTTGGTGCTCAAGATTCACCCCCAAAATTCTACTAGAAAGAGCTCAAGCTGTGGTCTTATTGTTTCTGGAGTCCATCGGTCCTTGATAATAAGAAAATGAAAAAAACGCTAACAAGGCACCTGTGTCTGACTTCTGTAGAAAATAGAATCTCCCTCTAATAATGGAAGGTGTAGTGGCAAGGAATTCTATATATGCCAATGGAATATGCTGAGAATTGCAGAAACACACACTTTTTTTTACGTGCCCGGAATCATATTGAGTTTTCCTAGTGGAAACGTGCACTTGGTGAACCCAAAGTTCTATCTACCTGCACCTGTTTCAAAACTCCTTGCACTCAGCATATCCTCTCTAGGGTGTTAGATATGAATTGGGTTCCCCAATCTTGATGAAACTGTTTGGCCAGTAATACAGGAGAGATCTTCAAAAAGTTCATGAAAAATTCTTATTGTGAAAAAATTATGCAAGAATTAAAAAAAATTTGCATCCAAATAAGCTTATCTTTTAATTGCATTTCCCATGAACTTTTAAAAATTCCTTGAATCTTCAGAAAGCAAATAGAGGTTGTAGTGTTAAGTGCAGGTCTTGGCACTTTCAGATCATTGGTTGCAATTTTCCAATCTAGGTTAATGAACAAGTTTCCATGCTTTGTTTTGCTGCCTGTGCTAAGATTAGCATTCCTCCATTGAACTTGACCTAAAGCTCCCACTTTAACTATAGGTTCTTAACTCATGCTGAATTATATATATCAAGTGCAGCTATCTGTGCACCGTGCTTCCTGCTGAAATACTGTTCTTATAACCGTGCTCCTGTGGCTATGGAAACAAGGTTATTATGCAAACCTGTGCCTCTTCATAGGAGACACTCTGGGGAAGCATTGGGAAAAATGGAAAAGAGCTGTGCCAACCTTTGTGCTTTGTATTAACCTCACAATTCTGTAAACTGAGAACTAAGTTCATTCATTTATTTAGAAACTTGAGCACATTTAATTTTCACTTTTTGAAGTAAAAAGAAACCACATCTTGCCTTCATAAAATTTTAAATTTCATCTGCCCTTAATGTTACAGTGTTTGAATGATTTAATTTAAAAAATACTACTTTCTTTCATTCATCTGGTTGTAAAAGAATTTAATAGAGAGGCTGCTGGAATGGGAAGAGATAGAGATACGGCTTCAACAAGCTCAATCCTCTAGTCAGATTTGTCAAAGAAAAGGTAAGCTGGCTTGTCTTTTCTTAATAATAGTCCCTGCAAGGAAGGGTGCTCACTTTATTCATGTTTGACATTTCATAGTAAAGGTAAAATTCATTTTTAATGAAAGATATTCCACAGGGTTATTAATTAAAAGAAATACATAAAGACAGAAGTGTCAGTTTGAAAGAGCATCTCATGAATTAGAGAAAGTCTGCAGTCAAAAATACAGCTCGGTCCAGCTCTCTCGAGGACCCGAGGCCGGCTGGCCCCGGAAGTGGCCTGCACGCTGCACCTTGTCTCACGCGGGTCTAAAGTGCGCATGAGATGCTTCCCATCAAAACCTTGGTGAACTCAGAGAAAAGCCTGTTGCTAGGATCTTTTCCTATATGCCTTAGCTTTGGTACATTGTTCTAAACAAATTGTGAAGGTGAGAGCGAAGACTGTGAATAATGCAATCATCACACCCAAACCATAGTCTTATAAGTTAAAAAAAAGTGCTAAGTGAGTGAATCAACATTTCTGTGCCTTCTGTTTGCAAGAGGGCTGAATATTGTTATTACGTGGATTTATATTCCCCTAGCGTATGTATCGTCTCTATGAAAAGGTTAAAGAGGCCAGAATTAGTTCAATTTGTTGAAGATAACCAGATGCCATAAAGATTTGCTGCAGAACTGGGGAGTGGGATACCCAAATGCCAAGTTGCCTTCTGATGACTTCATTCTTCCTCCCTTCACCCCCCCAGACCCTCCAGTCCTGCCGCATTTGATTCTCCCCACAGCACTCTTCTGCTGACTTTGTCTAACATTTGTCTTCTAGGGAGTGTTAGAGATTTCGAAGGTCCGGGACACAAAATCCCTATGCCATCCCATATTGGGAACCAATGGAAGTATCAAAATGTGACTGTGAGGACTGACAGAGCGGAGTGGAGGAAATGGCTGTAGGCCTGTAGGACGTGATCTGTCCTGAAGAGGGCAGCCTTCTCAGGCGGGCACGGGCTGAGTAGGCGACGCCTGGTCCATGCTTGCAATGAAATACAGTGCAGCAAAATGGCTTCAGAATGGGAGGCTCTGTGGCTAGGTTTTGCTCCTTTTTCCAAATTCACCAACCACAGAGGTCCCCCTTTCCTGGGGGATATATTAGGTAGAAGTCCTTCCATAGGTGAACAGGGAGAAGAATTCTGTTCTAAATTGGGGCCAGTTACTAATGATTGTTAACACACTGGTATAATATACATGTGCATAAACTGTGTAACATTTATAACATGTACAGTATTTATGTGCATTTATAACAGGTTCTATATATGACAGCACTTCAAAAAGTTTATGGAACGTGGAAGTAAAAGAAAAGCATGAGACGTCTTCAAAAGGTCATGACAAATACATAATATAAAAAACAACTATGCATGAATTTCAATTTTTTTGCACCAAAAATAAACTTATCTCTTAATTCATGTTTTCCCTGAACATTTTAAAGCCCCCTTGTATATAAATATAACATGTACATACTTATCTAACACAGCACAAAAGTGCTGTTCACTTGCATTTTGAAACGTTACCTGATCGCTAATGGTGAATTTCAGGCAAAGTAATTACTACGTGAAGCATCATAGGCAACTTGGATATATGGGGGTGGGGGGGACTCCTAAGACCAAACCATAGACAGAATGGGAATCAGGAGCCAGCCACATCAGAACCACTTGGGGTGCTTGTTCCAGGATCAGGTATCTGGACCCTGATTCAGAGGTACTGAATCATAGTTACCAGGTACAGGGTAGTGAGGATTCACCTGGTGACTCAAGTGCACAGTGAGGTTGGAAGGCGATTACCAAGAGGCAGCCACCGTCTCTTAAGGTAGCACAGAAGACTGTGATCAGTCTGTGTCACCCCACTACTCCCCATGGAGAGGAGACTGAAAAAAAAATGGCTCAGGCCCAGGTGTTATTTGTCATAAAGACTTTTCTGACAGTAAGAGACAGTAGGGGAATGGCTGCTTTGTGTCAAAATGGTGAACAGTTCCAAGTGTGCAGAATTTTTCAACCATGCATTATTTTTCATGGTATTTTTTGTAAAGGTTGTGAAGACCCCTCATATGCATGGATTTCAGAATGTTTTGCACTAAACTCATCTTTTAACTCCATTTCCCACTGTCATTTTGAGGTGCCTGATACGCTTATGGTATAGAAAAATGCTCCTATTGCTTTCGTCATTTGGTGAGTGATCAATCATGTCTCTGAGGATGGTGTGACGGTCAAGGCCAGGTGCTGAGACACTGAGATTTTGTTTGGCGTGCCTTCTGCTTCTTGCACCAGAGGTAAGGTTATGGCGTGCTGCGTCATATCTCAGAGTCCGTCAAGATATGAAAAAGGTCTGTGTGTTGTTATTTAATTCCCCCAGGTCATAATAGGTTTGCTCTCTCTCATTTCTCTCTCTGTTTGAATTCAGGGAGTTGATTGGGTACTATTCTGATTCTGATTGGTGACATTATGAGAGTAACTGATAGAGTAGGAATTAGAAAATCTGTGAGTATATTCTAACCACAGTAACATTTCTCAGCCACTTCTTACTTTGGGGGACCGCCTAATGTCTTTTACCTCGATATTATCATGTTTGATAATGATGATAGTGCTGTAACCTAAATAAGTCTTCAGAAAATTTACTCACTATTATTTTGTAAAAACGCATCCTACATTGCTCAAAGAATTACTGGGTGAAATATAAAGGTGATAACAAGGAGTTTTAAAAACATCAGTGATGGGGCAGGTGTTGTGGCACAGTAGGTTAAGCCGTTGTCTGGGACGCTGGGATCCCATAGCAGAATCCTTGCAACTGAGTGCCGTCTTTGCTTCTGATCTTGCTTCGGGCTAATGTGTGTCTGGGAAGCAGTCACAGTGGTCCAAATACTTGGGTTCCTGCTACCCATGTGTGAAAGCCAGACGTCTCCTGGCTTTGGTCTCACCCATTTCAACCGTTGCGGACATTTAGGAAGTAAACCAGTAGATGGAAGATCACTCTCTCTGTTTTTCTTTCTCTTTGTCTCTCTCTTTCCCTCCTCTCTTTGTCATTCTGCCTTTCAAATAAATAATAAATCTTAGAAAAGTATCAATAGCTGTACTAATATTAACTAGTATTAATGAAGTTAATGAATCCCTTTGATGCTTTGGCTATTCTTCCTAGTCCCTGAGGCTGTAAGAGTTCAGTGCTGATAGAGGATAAGGAAATTAAAAAGCTTTAACTTGGTTCTTTTTTAAACTAACGCATCAAAACATCGTGTGTTTGTAGTTACCCATGTCCTATTTTGATACAGGTGTATTGTGTAATGTCCAGTCAGGATAAAGATAACTGTCTACAAATGTTTACCGTTTCTTTGTGGGGAAAGGTTGTTGAATGGATTCTTTAATTCTTGTGTTAATTAACCATCTCAAATCAGGCCAGGCTTGTTTCTTGGCTCCTACATTGAACAAAGGGTCCAGAGACAGCTCCCAGCTACCCATGGGCAGTCTGCAGACCCCCTTCCTCTGCCTCCCCGGGACTGCTTTCCCTTTCAAAATGTCTATCAGTCTCTAGAGCACAAAACTGCCCACATGGGGTGGCCTTGGCTGGAAGCCCACTCTCTGTGGACAAAGACTGCATCAGGAATAGGGTGGCCGAGGGTCAGGCTGGCCTCTGAAGTGAGTGTCTGGATACAAATTTCTCACCTTCATCCTGACAGATGAGGCTGGGAATCTTTGAGTGCTTTGAAGCCACGGTTTTTCACCCAAGCAGTACTTCAGAGTCCCTGGGGAGCTTGGGAAAAAAAAAGTACAGTGACCTCACCCCTGGAGATTCTGATTTAAATTGGTTTGAGACAGATGTGGACATGGTGTGATTTTGTTGTTTGTGTTTGGTTGCAGGGGTGATTATAATGTGCAGCCAAGGTTGAAAACCACTGTTCTAGGTCAGTGATTCTAAAAGTGCACAAGAATCACCTGAGGGTATTGACATGCGTAGATCTATAAATTCTTTAATAACACTCCCCTCTTCGGGTTTTGATGAAAATTTAATGGAATTATTTTAGTCACTCCTTATTTAGGATTTTACTTATTAAAATCGATATTAATGTATTTTTGTCTAAGTCTAATAAAAAAGCTACAGAAAAAAGCTGTTTTAAAAATCTGCTATAACTGGGATCACATAGCACTGAGCGTTTTTTGGTCTCTGGTGCTAGTTAAGGCATTCACTCGCCTAAAGCTTCTAAAATACGTTGAGCTCGCCTCACGCCAACAATTTTCAGGTGTGATTTCACCTGACTCTTCCAGGCCTTTGAGGAAGATGGCACCGTTCTGTTCTGCTTTGGAATCTAGAAAACAGATTCACAGACACCATGGGGAGGCTCAGGGTTGTAAATTGAGCAAGCCTAGAGGTGGAATTTAAGCCCTAGGGCCAGTGTTTGGTGTAGTAGTTGTAACCAGTTGGGAAGCCTGTGCTCCATATCAGACTACTTGGGTTTGAGTCCCTGTTCTGCTCCTGATTCCAGCCTCTGAGTGATGCTCATGTCATCACTCAAGGTCTTGGCCTCTGTCACGAGAAACCTGGATTGAGTTCTATGTCCTTGGCTTTGGCCTGGCCCAGCTGTGTCTGTTGTGGGCATTTGGGGAAGTGAACCAGTAGATGGATGGTCTCTCTCCATCTTTGTGTCACCACCATTATCCTTGTCTCTATGTCTTTTAAGTAAATTTTTAAAAAATAAATAGAAAAGCTTTAAACTCCTGGGTCTACTTTGAGATCAGTGGTCTTTCCTTACCCACCATTGGCTTTAGATGTAGAAAACTCATGGGTGATTTTTGCAGATCTGACAATTTAGAGTGCTTTTCACTTAAAACATTAATATTGGATATTTTTGTATATATACATAAACACAAATACAAATATAGAAGCTATTCTAAAATAAAAGCAGAAAACAAAACTGTATTCCTGTGTATTTCCAGGGAAGAAGGATTAAGGTGGGCTAGGAAATAGAAAGGATCAACTTCTATTAGTCCAGAGTTTCTTTCTCAGTGTCTCTCTGCAGTAATGCACTTTTGGAAGTCATCCTAGGTGAGCTCCAAATATCACTGCCGTGGGTCGATTCACCTTTTCAGGGCTTAACATGCTCATTGAGTGGGGGAGGGGACCCAAATATCAGTTGCAAGATACCGGAAATGCTGTGAGGGCTTTTACAGTCCGAGAGCTGGATCCTTCGTTGTGATTTTAACTGAACGTTAGGATGATGGCTTGCTTGTGGTCCTGAGTTCATCACAAAGTCCACCAGATGCACGGAGTGTTGCTGCTGTGTGTTGCAGGGTTGTAAGTCCTGCCATGTGCACTAACATGAGCTTGTCCTGAGCACGAGTCCCACGTGCTAATCCAGCCGGTCGATAAAGCAGGTCCTTATACTGTCAATTATCCTCTCATCTGAGAATGGAGTGCAGTCTTTTTCTTGGTCTCCTTCATCAGAAGTATCAAGTACTTCACAAAAGTTCTTAAGGACGAGGCACAAGCTGCCTAATATCTCTACTTATTTTGCTGAAGATTCCATTACGAGCCTTCTTCACACAGCGATCAATATAGTTTGAGAGGACAATGCTTGCCCTTAAAAATTCGAGAGGGCTATCTTTTACATTTATGAGGATTTTCCTTTTTTTCTCTGATACTCAGGAGAAATCAAGACATATGTTTAGGTGAGTTCTACTTAAGAATAAGACTTGTTGGGAAATTACCAGATCAAGTTCTGTTAACGAAGTAATGAAAGCAAGAAATGAGGCTATTCAAAGCTTCCAGGAGTTCTCTGTGCTGAATTGCTGCACAGAGCTAATCAGTTGGCTTTGCTCTAAGGAGATACAGGGGAGATTTTGCATGTTAGTGGATATTAATTCCATTCATGCTAGGTATTATCCAAAAGTGAATCTCTGGCATTGAACAACCAGTTGTGCCATGTTGAGTTGGCAACTTCATTTTCACCTCGATATTAAGTGTATTTTATTTTATATGTAGCTTGTAAAAATAAGAGCATAGCAAGATAAGCTTAATAAAAGGAGAGAAAATGAGAGTAGGGTAGAAACAGGTGTATTATCTCTTTGGGTTAGATCTCTTAAATGTCATGTTTTGTTTTGTTTTTTTCTCTGAACAAGCTTCACAACTCAAAAAGGACTTTTTAGGGTGGTGTGAAACCAGGAGTTGATGTTGTTAGAAAAACTACAAGGGAGAAAAATGCAAGTTGGGGAGGGTGGGTAGGAACAGGGCAATAGCAGCTACAATAGGGCCACCTCTGCCTGACAGCCTAAACTATCAGCCTAAGGTGATCTTTGAGCTTCTGAGGTTACACGCACACACACACACACACACACACACACATGCAAAGATGGAGCATAATGACACACAGTCTGTCTTCCTCACTAATGGGCTTATACAAAGGGTCTTCAGAAAGTTCTCAGAAAATGAGTATGATGAAAAATCTATACATTGGGGGCAGTGTTGTGGCTTAGCCGGTTAAGCTACTGCCTGCGGCATCCCATATGGGCGCCGATTCCTATCCTGGGTTCTGCACTTTCAACCCAGCTCCCTGCTACTGGACTGGGAAAGCAGCACATAAGGACTCAAGTCCTTGGGCCCCTGCACCTACGTGAGAGACCTAGAAGAAACCCCAGGGCTGCTGACTTTGGCCTGGCCCCGCCCCACCCATTGCAGCCATTTAGGGATTGAACCAGCGGATGGAAGATCTCTCTTATTCTCTCTCTAACTTTGTCTTCAAGTAAATAGATAAATCTTAAAATAAAGGAAAAAATTAAAAATCTGTGCACTAATTTCACATGTTTTTTGCCCCAAAACAAGCATTTTAAAATTGAATTCCCATGAACTTTGGGAAAGTGCTCTTGTCCACGTCTTCTGTATGAGGTGACCACTGGCAGTTTAACAGTCATACAGCAGTATCTTAATCCTTCGTGTAACGAGCCCATCACAGGTTGGTTCCTTCTTGATCTTTCTTGTTCTCTTGGTTTAACCAGACCTGACTTGTCTAAATGGGTGATCTCTGGGAATGGAAATCACCTTAATCTTTCATATGGGTTTTTTGTTTGTCGGGAGAAAGAATTCTTAGTGCTTACTCGGATGGTAAAATGTTTCCACCCTACCCCTCCAAACACCAGCTTCCTTTGCTAGAAGGTTTACGTTTGAGTATGGGTTGCGTTGCTGGCCTGTCCAGCAAACACCATAAAACTGCTGCCATTAATCAGAGGTCACATTCTACTTGCAATTGGTAGCAAACTTTCCCTTCAGTTTTTCACACTAAACAGAGAATAACACAGTGAGTTTCCTAATTTATTTATTGGATAGAGAGAGAGAGAGAGAGAGAGAGAGAGAGAGAGAGACTGCCTGATTGTTCATACCTTAAATGCCTCCAGCATTCAGGAGCCTGGAACTCAATCCAGGCCTCCCCTCTGGGTGGCAGGGAGTCATCACCACTGCCTCCCAGGGTGTGCATTAGCAAGAAGCTGAAATCATAAGTGGGGTCAGGACTCGAATCCAGGTACTCCGATATGGGGTGTGGGCTTCCTAAGAAGCATCCTCACCACTGTGCCAAGTACTCTACCTGACCCTTGAGATTTATATGGGGTCTTCAAGAGGTCACGGAAGTTGTATGTTGTGGGCAAACTATGGATGCCAAGATGTTTTTGCATCTTTTAACTCCAGTTTGTTTTTTTTTTTTTTCCCATGAAGTCATGGAAATCTTCTTGTTTCAAAGGGTCATTGAACATCCTTATCCAAAGCATTCTCTGTGAATTTGGCAAACACTGATATTCTGCAGCTATCTTAGATATTCTCTAGTACCTAAATGCTGTCTTGATTTTCATAAGACTTTCATGCTACTGTGGTACTACCCATCAAAGCTTCTCCTCTAGGAACCCATGAGTGTTCTGATGCAAAAATAAAAAAAAATTCCACATAAGTAGTGTTGTTATTTTGACCAGAGATTGTCATCCTGAGGTCCAGAGCCATTCATTGTCCATTGTTTTGGACCACATAACATGGCCACCATGGTATAATTTGCTGTGGAGGGAATATTTGCCATTGACATTGATTTCCATGTAGTGGGGATGATCCCTAAATATCCACATTGTGTCTGAAAACTTACTTACAGATAAGGTTATTCCAAATCTAAATTTTCCCTTGAATTTTTTTTTAAAATCTATTTATTTTTGTGAGAGGCAGGGGGGACGAGATAGAGAAAACACTTGAATCCACTTCTTCATCCCCAAATATCTACAAGTGATGGGACTTGGCCAGAGCCAAAGCCAGTAGCTGAGGACTCATTCCATGTTTCCCACATAGCTGGCGGGGACCCAACTGCTTGGGTTGGCAGGAACTGGAGGCAGGAGCAGGTGCTGGGAATGGAACCAGCATGCAGACGTCTGAGCTGCCAGGCTGAATGTCCACCCCCGTTCCATGAATGTTTTTACTACTTCTGGTCAAGTTGCTTCCTCTCTCTGGCATGCTCTGAGACCCTCCTCTTTTCTCTGCCCAGTGAATCCATGGACCCCGGATAGACCAGCACTGTACGTAACAAGGCTTCCAGGTTTCTGCATTCAGAGTTCCTCTTTCTCTCCTGCCTAGGGCGCTCCTTTGGTGCATCCCTCTCATGGTCTAATGTGTATTGCAGTTCTGGTATGTTCTTAACTTGATTGCAAACTTCTCTACAAGAGAGAGCATGTCTTAACTCTCATCAGGCAGTGCCTGGCCCTTAATAGGTATTTAATAAACTTTTGATGAATCTCTAGCAGATTCCTGGTACCCTAAATGTGATTGTAGGATCTGATCAGGAGATCAACACAAGCCACGTTACCCACTGAATACTCATTTGGTAAGAACACATGAGCATATGTAAATCACCACAGGTCAGAGACATTCAAGAAAATGTCATCTTTCAAATATTAAAAATTTTCTTTTACTTTTTATTTATTTATTTTTTGACAGTCAGAGTTAGACAGTGAGAAAGAGAAAGACAGAGATAAAGGTCTTCCTTTCTCCGTTGGTTCACCCCACAAATGGCTGCTATGGCCGGCGCATTGTGCTGTGCTGCGCTGTGCTGATCCAAGGCCAGGAGCCAGGTGCTTCCTCCTGGTCTCCCATGTGGGTGCAGGGCCCAAGGACCTGGGCCATCCTCCACTGCACTCCCAGGCCACAGCAGAGAGCTGGACTGGAAGAGGAGCAACCAGGACAGAATCTGGCACCCCGACCCGGACTAGAACCCCGGGTGCTGGTGCCGCAGGTGGAGGATTAGCCTAGTGAGCTGTGGTGCCGGCCCAAAGTTTTTCTTTTAGAAGAGGATTTGTTCAGGCAATAATGCTAAGTCCCATTCACTAATAAGGAACAGTTCGTGGCACCAACAAGGCTTATATTCCCTGGGTCCTTTTACGCAGTTTGCTATATAAGTGAGTATTTTCAGTAACTCTTAGCAGGTAATGGCTGTTAATAATGAATGTTATGTTTCACATCTCAAGGTTACTAGAAAATTTTAAGTGGTACTTGACTGGAATTCCTTTTATTTGTTGTTTTTTTTAGAACCTATTTTCTAAAAGCCTGGTTTTTGAACATTCAAAAGTGTCATCTTTCCTTACTTATCCCTGAATACACAGACTTCACTTTCATTCTATAAAAAATCTGAATACATTGGTTTTAATAATAGCTCCTGTTGGGGCTGGCCCTGTGGCACAGCAGGTTAATGCCCTGGCCTGAAGCACCAGCATCCCATCTAGGTGCCGGTTCTAGACTCGGCTGCTCCAATTCCAATCCAGCTCTCTGCTATGGCCTGGAAAAGCAGTAGAAGATGGCCCAAGTCCTTGGGCCCCTGCACCCACATGGGAGACCTGGAAGAAGGTCCTTGCTCCTGGCTTCGGATTGGCACAGCTCCAACGGTTGTGGCCAATTGGGGAGTGAACCAGCAAAGGGAAACCATCTCCCCCTCTCTGCCTCTCCTCTCTCTGTGTAACTCTGACTTTCAAATAAAAATAAATAAGTCTTTAAAAAAAATCTCCTATTTACACAACAGTGTACAGATTCAGATGCATTTTATATGCTCCATCCAAGTTGCTCCTCAGACCAGTGTTGGAAGGTAGATAGAGTGGATTTGATTCTTCTCATCCAGCCAATGAATGGACAGACTCGCAGGGACTCACCCCAGACCACTTAGTCCTCTTGAGTGATGGAGCTGGGACAGACAGCATTCATTCCACTGCCTTTTGCTCCCTCTCTCCAAGTTACAGAGATTATTTATTCACTTCTACACTTTACAATTTTTAATTGTTTTTATTTAAAAGACAGAGGAGGAATGCACAGAGAGACAGAGAGAGAGAGAGAGACAGAGACAGGAAGATCGACAGAAATCTCCTAACTGCTGGGTGAGGCTGGAGCCAGGAGCTAGGAACCCCACAGAGGTCTCCAGTGTGGGTGGCCAGAACCCCAGTGCTTGAACCATCACCTGCTCCTCCCTCCCTACCTGGGTACAAACGAGCAAGAAGCTGGAGCTGGAGCGGAGCCAGGACTTGAACCCAGGCCTGCCATGTGGGATGTGGGCACCCTGAGTGCTAGACCAAGTGCCTGCCCCAGTGCGTTTTTTATAGCAAATTCTGTCTGTCTAGGCACTCGGGGTACGTCAGTGAAAAAGGCAATTAAGCATCAAGTCATTGTTGAGATTAAGTGTGTGCTTGATATAAACACAAATATCTAGTCTAAAGGGTGATGACAAATGTGGTGGAGGTAAACGGCGCAGGAAAGTGAGTGGGGGTGTTGGTAGCAGCTGCAGTTGTCCAGGAGAACTAGACCTCATCTCAGAAGTGCTGCTTGAGCAAAGACCTGGAGGAGGAGGAGCAGACTCATGGATGCCAAGGAGGTAGACCTCATCTCAGAAGTGCTGCTTGAGCAAAGACCTAGAGGAGGAGGAGCAGGCTCATGGATGCCAAGGAGGTAGACCTCATCTCAGAAGTGCTGCTTGAGCAAAGACCTGGAGGAGGAGGAGCAGGCTCATGGATGCCAAGGAGAAATAAGCAGGGGAAGCAGCAAGTGCAGAGACCTTATGGCATGTTTGAGGGATGGAAATGAGGGCAGGGAGATTGTAGTCCCCTGAGCAAAGGAGTGAACGACGAGAGATACAGGCAAAAGGTGTGGAGGCTTAGAATCTGCTGTCAGGGATTTGGTATCAACTCTGAGTAAGGTGGGAAGCCACTGGAAGGTGTTGAAAATGGGAGAAGCAGGATCTGATTTGTATGTTTCAGAGGTTCACACTTGTGTCTGCCTCATATGTTGAGAATAGATTGCGGGGTTGGGACGGGGAAGACGCAGAGGAGCAGAATCAGACAATAAGGGAGCAGCGTTGGGAACCGCGTGGGTTTTCCAAGGCTGCTGTAAAAAAGTGACAGAAACTGGCTGGCTAAGGAGAGAAACTGATCGTCTCCCAGTTGTGGAGGCTCAAAGCCTGGAATCAAGGGTTCAGCAGGGCCGTCATCTGTCTGCCAGCTCCTGAGGAGTCTCCTTCCTGGCTCTGTGAGATGCCGCTGTTTGCCAGCTACTCTTGGCATTTTTGGCATGCTAATGCATCACCCCTGCCCCAAGGCTGTGTTCTCCCTGTGTGTTGTCACAGCGTCTCCCTGCTGTGCATGTCTGTCTCTGTGTCTAAATTTCCCCCTTGAAAGAGAACACCAATCATTTGGGATTCGGGTCCATCCTCATGGACCTCTTTTTCATATGATTTCCTCTGTAAAGATCCTATCGCAATGAAATCCTATTCTGAGGTGCTGAGGCTGGGACCTCAACATCCCTTTTTGGGGAGACACAGTTCAACCCCAAACAGTGGCCTATACCGGAGTGGTGTCCGTGGAAATAGTGCGATTGGATTCTGGATATTTTTTGAAGGTGGAGCCAACAATACCTACTGAAGAATGGGATTATATACACATATAATATATAGCATAGTGCCTAGTCTATGTGCTAAGAAGTAATGGCTATGGTTAGTTTTCTTACTAGCATGATCACAGCAACAGCGACACGTGTCTGGATGGTAAATTTGTGTTCCCCTAGGTAATATATGAAGAAGACAATAACAACACAGGTCAAGAACTTCGATGCTTCAAATCCCTCTCTTCAATTCAGAGTCTTCGGGGTATCTCACATTCTCTTGCATGGCTTCACCTCCCTGGTCGGCATTGTGTGTTCTGCCCCTCAACTGAGGCCACCCTCACACCGAGGCCCATGTGTGTCCCTTCCTGTAGCCCCGTCATTCTTTCCACCTCTTTATATCACCAACATTGATGTAAGCCAACTGTTCTTCTTAACTCCACACTGTCTTGTGTTATAAGAGCCTTCTTCCACTTTCTAAACTGAGTAACATCAACTCTTATTTCCCGCAGGGTCTCAAATATAGGGATTAGACAAAGCTTTAACACATGAGGCCCGATATGGCATCATCTTTGGTCTCAGTGCATGCAAATCTAGGCTGTCCTCTTCCAAGGACTTGTCTTACTTTCAAGTAAGTACATAATGTAGGACCTTAAACTGGTATATGACTGCTTCATTACAATACAGAAGTTCAAGGTTTGGAAAATGTGTCCTAAGATAGATCAGAATGAAGATATTTTCATAGATACTTGCAGTGTTTCGGTGTACATTTTTAGAAAAATGACAGTGAGAACAAAGACTAAAAAAGAGCCTTGTATTAATAGTAACTACCTTTCATTATATATAGCAGTAAAGTATTTGCTTTGGCTCAGGTAACTATGCTATACAATTGTAAGAAGATGGGCAAGTTATATTACCTGCGTTAGAGTACTTAACAAAGACAAAGGGAGAGGTGCTGAAAGATGATTTAAATATAAAGTTTTCAGTTCTCTGGAAGATTTTAAGGTATTCTAGGAGCCTTAGTGTAGAAATTAACAAGCAGGAGGATAAGGGGGAAATTTGAATGCAAGTAGAGGTGGGGCTGGGGTGAATGTGGACCAAAGTAGCGACTTTCTGGGAAGGAATCAGACTTACGCTAAACCCCTATGGGCAAATCAAGCAGCCTGGTCAAAGGCACCTGGGAGAGTGTGGAGGCATAAACCATTTTGGCTTGAACTAGAATCTGTAAGCAGTCTTGTATTGATATCTCATAAAGCACAAGGTGTGGAAGTTTTGCTGAGACCAAGCATAGGGAAAGGGCAGCGCAGGATGAAAGTACCTTTTGTGCCTTGGAAGCTCACAACCCAGAGCCGTTAAAGGAGAGTGAACTGGGGGAGGATCTTAGGCAGGAGCAGGGTGATTTTCACATATGTTGGTGAGATAGAAATGTGGGAAGATTTATTCTGATTTAATAATTTAAGCCATAGACATGGATGCAGTTCTGACGTACTGTGAATATGAGTAGTGATTTATAAGGGCAGTGGTTTTAGTACATGATGATTTTTGACATCTGAGTTTGCAGTGTCAATGACATATATATGGATAATGGTGTTTAACAGGTTTGGATAGTGAGATCTGGATCATTGTTTTGAGAGTGGAGGGCCTCTGTTAAGAGATTTAGATAATATTTCAGGAGCAATAGACCAGGGACTGAATTATGAGGAGCACCATTGTTTGAGGGGTAACAGTAAGAAGAGCCCAAGAACGAGATACAAAGAACAAAAATGTGTCATGGCTGCCAAAGAAAGAGATTTCCTAGAACATAGGGCTTGACAATGACAAATATAGCAGTCACGTCCACCATGGTATGAACTGTGGCCTCAAGAGAATACCCTGGATTTGTCTATGTGGAAATGAGAGAGAAATAGTTTTGATACATGGATAATAAGGCAAAAGGTAAGTTTTGTGAGGTGATGACTGAATAGGAAATGTTCTGGTACCTATGGGTCTTACTTTGCACTACTATGTTAATTTGCCAGAGACTGGGAGACCTAAAATGACAAATAGAAATTTCACAGAGTCCTGGAGGCTGGGAACTCTGGAATCAAGGTCACAGGAGGTCAGGTGTCCAAGGAGTGCCTGTTTCCTGGTTTGTGGTTGGCTATTTTCCCATTGTATTTGCACATGGCGGAAAGCAGAGAGTAAGCGAGTTCTCTCATCTCTTCCTGTAAGGCACTAACCCCACTCGTGTGGCTTCCACTCTCATTGCCTGATCACCGCCCAAAGGCTCAACACTAGACACCATCCAGCAGGCACTGGGGTTTCAAGTGGCAAAAAAAATTCAGCCCATAGAGTTAAAATAAGCTGCTCTTTCAAGAAAATTGTATCAACTGAGGCCCAGTGGGAGACAAATGGCAGACTTTTCCTGGGTGCTTTGAAGAAAGCAAGATAAAAGACTGAGTTACAAAGTGCAGTGGGTGGTATCTTCCCAGGAGGCATAGTGAACCACTCGTGGAACACTTACAGAACAGATTTACCATTTATTGCTCTAAAAGGTGAGAGAAAGGAGAGACTGTCATGGAGTGACGGCCTTTAGTCAAGGAATGAAGTCAACCCATGGAGCCACGTCTAGAAGGAGCTGGAGTGGAACAGAGCATGGTTTTCTCTCCTCCTCTCTTTCTTCCAGTGTTTCCCATGGTCCACACCCAACTTAGAAGCCAGACAGCAAATCAGCCCACTGATAAAGTCATACCAGTCAGCATCCTAGGTGCAGAGCAGGGTAGGGCAGGATGAGGGATGTATCTGGAGGGGTAAAGGGAATATATTCAGCACACAATTAGTTTGAGTAGAGAAGGAAGAGTTTTTATGTGGCTGCAAAGTCAAAGGAAGAGGATTGGTTTTGAGTTTTATAAAGCTTTTTATTTTTTTCTCACCCAAATGGCCGAGATGAGCTAATAAACAGGTTAAAGAGCATCAATAGAGAAGCAGTTAAAACTATTGTAGGATTTAAGGATCATTGATGGGAAAAGAGTCCTAGAGGACTCAGATGATCAGATAAGAAGCCAGAGTGAAAGGCTTGCTTTAAATAGAAGCAATTTTGTTCCTTCTAAAGGCAGGAAGGTGAAAAAGAAGCCGAGTTGTGTTCCATGTGCAGCTGGTGAGAGGAACAGAAAGGAGAGGCAAGACGTTGAGACAGGCAAACTCCTTGTGCCAATTTTCCTGCAGTTTCCAGGCGTTGGAATGGTGCAAAAAGAGAAAAGCCCGTGTAAGTGACTGTGATACGCCACCAACACGCATGCGCACATGGAGAGGCCAGGAGGGGCCTGTGAAGTGAAGTTTGAGCTGTCACCAATACAAAGTCTGGTTAGGGGCTGGCATTGTGGCATAGCTGGTGAAACCGCATCCTGTGACACCAGCATCTGTATGAGTTCTGGTTTATGTCTTGGCTGCTCCACTTCTGATCAAGCTCCCAGCTAACACACCTGTGAAAGCAGTAGAAGATGGCCCACCTGCTTGGGTCTCTGCCACCCATGTAGAAGACCTGGATGGAGTCCCAGGCTCCTAGTTCCCACCTGGCCCAGCCTGGCCATTGCAGTCATTTGTGGAGTGAACCACCATATGGAAGATCTATCTCCCTCTGTCTCTCCCTGTCTTTCTGTAACTCTGCCTTTCAAAAAATAAAATTAAAACCTTTTAAAAATATAAGGCATGCTCATCTGCTGATACTGAGAGGCAGAAACCTGGTGGGTTTGAAAAAGTTAGGGTTATCTGAAAGGGTCACCCAGGGGAGCTGAAGAAGGAGTTGACCAAGATCAAGGGAGTCCTGTTGATGTCAGAGACTGTGAGCTCTCACAGGTCCCCTAGCTGGGCAGACTTCAGAAAGTTCATGCACATGGAACTAAAAGCTAAGCTCATGCTTTCTTAAAAATAATACACATTTCCCATGAGCCTTTTGAACTCTGAAGTCCCCTCAAGGGCTAGGGAGAGGGATTTTCCCATCCCACAGTGTGTAACCCGAAGTCAATAGAAAGGATGGCTCAGGGTCAGGGTTCTTAGTGCAGTGGTAGGATGGAACTAAGCGAACTGAGGAGACTGGGAATCATCCCTCAGAATCCATTTGACAGTGGGGAGCATTTTATTCCCCACCCCCTGCTTTTCGGTGCTATTTTTAAAAAGTGTGTGGTGGGTACTTCAAAAATTGTGAAAAAATAAAATGAAAAGATGTTTATTTTGGTGCAAATTTTTTTAATTCATGCACAGATTTTTCATAATACAGATTTTCCATGAACTTTTTGAGGACCTCTCGTATGAGTGGGTTTCAAAAGTTTTTGTACCAAAATAAACCCATCTTTTAATCCAATTTTGAACATTTTGAAGTTCTTTCAGGCTTGTAACATTTTCAAACTCATAACAGTGGTGATATTATTATAATTATTTCCTAACATTTAGTTATTAAAATTCCTTTACTATAATTAGGATTTTCAAGTTTAGCATAACAGATTTCCTTTGAAGGTTAAAGTAAGTGTGATAAAAGGTAAGTGAATACAGTTGAAATTTTAATTTTAGTAGAAAATTATACTGCATTTATATACTTATATTCCATGAGGACGCCATCAGCACTGCTGAATCCACACAGCTTATAGCTAACAAATTAATGTTGTGTTTCTAAAGAAAGAGAACTGAAATTCAGTGACATTTTTCTAGACTTTTCATTTTTTCCCCCTCATCAATGCAATTGGTATCTAAGAAAAAAAGTCTGTTATCCTCATCTCAAAACTCAACAGATTTTTTTTTTTTTTGGCTAATAGATTTGATGGAGAAGAGTGTTGTGATTACAGCCCTCCCTCCATCTACACTCAGTGTTTGGAATGTAAATGAATATAACCCCACTGGAAATGATCCCTTTGTAGTTTCACTCTGTTGACTTTTGATATGTGTTTTCTACCATGGAAGATGAAAATCTGCCTACCAAAGATAGATTTCAGTCATACATAATGCCATTCCAGTGGAAATTCAGATTTCTGTGAGTCTTATATGTTCTCCGATTCATTCAACAAGTAAATACGCCCATGGTGTTGATCTTGATTAGATGTGAAAAGAGATTTCTTGATTCTGCTAATAGTGAACAATACAGAGGAATCTGGGGAAATTTCTTTTTCTGTGTGGTGAAGAGTAACACAGGGAAAAGAAAGAGGAGGAACGAGAATCGTGTAAATTGCTTAGAATGTTATTGATTGTAGTAAGTGATCCATGGTGGACATTACTGCTGCAAAGTTAGATTTTGGTATCTTGCAACCATTTCCCCATAACTCGCAAAGGAGATCAGATAAATCACATCTGCAGGAATCACTATAAGGAAATTCTTGAAATTAAATAATCATTCTTTGGTAGCTACTTTATTTGGACTTTTGTAAAATAAAGATTACAAGATCATACTTTATTCACATGTTTCTTGTCCCTGCTTCCAATTCATTAAGTCCTGAACTATGTTTTCATTTCAAATTATAAAAGTAAATGCTAGACTAATTACGTATTCCTGCAAAGTCTGGAAAGAAAAAAGAGGGACCTTATCACGCCGGGAAGCTTTAGAAGGCTTTAACTTCCTGTTGAACTTTAATTCTGCAAAAAAATGTTTATATTCTGATAAGACTAAATCAAACTGAAAATTCACAGACAATCCATCAATTCCTTGTCAACAAAATGACAGCTGGTCAATCAGCTCAAATTTAAATGTCATAACATAATGAAAATTTGACTCACTTAACAATGCAAAGCAGGTGTCTGGCAGGCAGCCTCCCATTGGGTGATTAGGGGCCCAGACATCTTTCAGCTTTGGTAACCACTTCCACTGACGGCCAACAAGCAGGTCCTACAGGGACATTATACTGGTGAGGTCTGGATATGCTGCCTGTCGTTTCTACTGGATGTTCCCTTAGTTAAGACTCAGCTGTGTGGCAACTTCTGTCTCTGGG
This sequence comes from Sylvilagus floridanus, assembly GCA_949820135.1. NCBI lineage: Eukaryota > Metazoa > Chordata > Mammalia > Lagomorpha > Leporidae > Sylvilagus > Sylvilagus floridanus. The sequence continues at coordinate 16,909,165 of OX463228.1, read as the reverse complement.
GAAGACAGCTTTTTGCAAGAGAGGAAGAGGTAAGAGTTTGGTAATAAATTAACAGACTGACCCTATGGGTCCTTCTTCTCACACAGGCTGCTCAGTGTAGACAACAGCCAGTCTCGTCCAGACACTGTATCTTACTGAATTTACAGGATGTCCAAGCAATGTGTTTCTCTGTCCAGAAACTCAATGGTTAGTTTTGAGAGGTGCTGAGGTTGAGACGCCTCCTGGCGGTCTCTGTGGAGGGGAGTAAGTAGTTGAGTTAGTAGTTGGAGGAAGTGGTGTCCATTGTCCATCTTTACACAGAGTGTTCCATGATTTATGCGTGTTGTCCTGAAATAGTTACTATTAGCACCTCTGTCTCTGTAATAGATTCAGTTGAGATGATGTGTTAGATGAGTGTGAAGCTTCAGCAATGGGCTATGGCTAAGAAAATCTGAACCTTCAAGGTGGATCTGTTATTTACGGTAGCAGAACCTCAGCTATTCTTGACATTTAAAAATCAGGAAGAGGAAGATCCAGATCAGGTGACTGAGGCTGGCTACCAACCAGGGACTAGAAAGTGCTGGTTCACTCCCCACATGGCTGTACGGCCAGAGCTGAGCCGATCCAAAGTCAGGAACCAGGAGCTTCCTCCGGGTCTCCCACACATGTGCAAGGTCCCAAGGACTTGGGCCATCTTCTACTGCTTTCCCAGGCCATAGCAGAGAGCTGGATCAGAAGTGGAGCAGCTGGGTCTTGAACTGGTGTCCATATGTGATGCTGGCACTACAGGCAGAGGCTTTACCCACTACATCACAGCACCGGCCCCTTGATGGATTCTTACACCCATATAGATGGCACCTAACTCAAGAAACAGAAGAGGAGACATGTCTGCAGGGCACGGCCTCTCCCAGTGCTTTCACCACGGGCACTTGCCCAAGGTTTAACTAATACTCTGATGATATACTTTTGATGATATTTACCATTTTAAAAAAATATTTAGTGTTATATAAGTGGAGTCATACAAATTATTTTCACTTACATGTGGCTTTTTTCACTCAAACTTATTTTGTAGGCACCTCTCATATTGCTTGCATTTGTGGTTCATCAGTTTTTCATTGTAGAGTTTTACAGTGAAATGCAATTACATTTATCTATTCTATTCTGGATGGACATTTGCATTTGTAATTCAGGGTTACAATGGACTCTGTTACCACAAACCTTCTTGTACTCTTTATTTCCACATGCACAGCATCGTTTTGGAAAGCGAGTGTATCCAGGAGTATGTACCATTTCTGATGGTAGCGGATGTCTGTCTGTAGCTTTAGAGGATGCTCACCAGGCCATTTTCCAGGGGTCCTTTGGATCTGCATCCTGCCAGCCAAGGGGGAGAATGCAGTTTGTGTACATCAGTTATTTCCTTTTGGGTATTTTTTTGACAGGCAGAGTTAGACGGTGAGAGAGAGAGAGAGAGAGAGAGAGAGAGAGAGAGAGAGAGAGAGAGAAAGGTCTTCCTTCCGTTGGTTCACCCCCCAAATGGATGCTACAGCCGGTGCGCTGTGCCGATCCGAAGCCAGGAGCCAGGTGCTTCCTCCTGGTCTCCCATGGGGTGCAGGGCCCAAGGACCTGGGCCATCCTCCACTGCCTCCCGGGCCACAGCAGAGAACTGGCTTGGAAGAGGAGCAACTGGCACAGAATCCATTGCCCCAACCGGGACTAGAACCAAGGGTGCTGGCACTGCAGGCGGAGGATTAGCTGGCCTCCTTTTGCATATTAATCACTCTGGAGAGTGCGTAAGGGTAATGATTGTGCTTTAAAATTGCACCCCTTAATGTCTAATTAAAATGAGCACTGTTCCATATTTTTAATAGGCATTTAATAATTTTTTTGTAAAACACTCATTTTTTTCTACTGGACTTACCTATCTTTGTCACTAATGATTTTTAACAATCCTTTGTAGATTCGAAAAATTAGTTCTTTATTGGATATAGGTATTGCATACATTTTCTTTCACGTTGGCTTGCTTTTTGATTTGGTTTATGATGTCTCTCGAGTAAAAACTAATCTCCATTTTATTTTAATGTGGTATAATTTATTCTTTTTACTCCTTATATGATGTGTGTGAGACTGCAGATTTTCTCCCATGCTTTCTTTTTTTTTAAAAAAAAGGATTTTATTTATTTATTTATTTATTTGAGAGGTAGTTATAGACAGAGAAAAAGAGAGGGAGAGAGGTTTTCAATTTGCTGGTTCACTCACCAAATGGCCGCAACAGCCGAAGCCATGCTGATCTGAATACAGGAGCCAAGAACCTATTCTGGGTCTCCCACACGGGCGCAGGGACCCAAGCAATTGGGCCATTTTCCACTGCTTTCCAAGGCCATAGCAGACCAGGCCATAGCGGAGATCTTGATGGGAAGAGGAGCAGCTAAGACAGGGACAGGTGCAGCAGGTGGAGGCTTAGGCCACTATGCCACAGCTCTGGCCTCTCCTGTGTTTTCTTTTAAAAGCTTCATGGTTTTTACTTACCACATTTGGATCTACAGTCTGCAAACTGTAAGGTAAAGGCCATGATAAAGAGGATTCAGATGTTCCTCGGAAATCTTTATCTTTTAATTCCATTTTCCCTCCAAATTTTTGAAGTGCATCATATCTGTTTTTTTTTTAAAGATTTTATTTATTTATTTAAAAGGTAGAGTTACAGAGAGAGGGAGAGACAGAAAGAAAAGTCTCCCATCTGCTGGTTCAATTCCCAAATGTCCGCAACAGCTGGAGCTGCACTGATCCAAAGCTGGGAGCTTCTTCTGGGTCTCCAACATGGGTGCAGGGGCCCAAGGACTTGGGCTGTCCTCTACTGCTTTCCCAGGCCACAGCAGCGGGCTGGATCAGAAGAGCAGCACCTGGTACTAGAGCTGGCGCCACAGGCGGAGGGTTAACCTAGTGCACCAAGGCGCTTGCCCCCATATCTGATTTTCAGTTCTTCTCACGCTTGTATTGCAAAGACCATTGTTACCCCAGTGTGCTGCAGTATTGCCTTCTTTGTAATTCTGTAGGTAGGGCCTGGCCAGGCCGGAGCTAAGAGACAGGAGCTTCATCTGGGTTTCCTACATGGATGCAGGGGCCCATGTCCTTGGGCCATCTTCCATTGGCTTTCCCAGGCATATTAGTAGGGAGCTGAATTACAGGTAGAACAGCTGGGACTCAAACTGGTGCTCATATGGGATGCCATTGTTGCATGCAGTGGTGTTGTGAGCCATGAAGCCAGCCCTGCACACTCTCTTAATTACAGTTTTAAATTTTCTATTTGTTTATGTTATTGATTTAAAAGGCAGAGAGACAGAGGGAGAGACAGACAGATCTTTCATCCACTGGTTTACTCCCCAGATACGTGCAGTGGCCAGATCTAGGCCATAATGAAGCCAAGAACTTGGAACTCAATCCGTGTCTCCCAAAATAGGTGGCAGCGATCACATTATCTGAGCTGTTGCCTGCTTCCTGCCAGTGTGCCCGGTAGCAGGAAGCTGACGGGCACTTGAACCTGGGCAACTCCAATATAGGATAAGGCCCTCCCAAGTGCCATTTCAACTGCTAAGCCAAACATCACCCTATTAAAAATTTTAATTGTAAAACCTGGGATAATTTTCCTCTTTCTAATTAATATTGCCTTAGCTATTGCAGGCCTTTTGCATTTCCATATAGATTACAGATTTAAGTTGTTAATTTCCTCAAAAAAGATCCTGCTAGGATTTGTATTTGGATTATAATAAAAATCTGAATCAGCTGGCGCTGCGGCTCAATAGGCTAATCCTCCACCTTGTGGTGCTGGCACACCGGGTTCTAGTCCTGGTCAGGGCACCGGATTCTGTCCCGGTTGCCCCTCTTCCAGGCCAGCTCTCTGCTGTGGCCCGGTAGTGCAGTGGAGGATGGCCCAAGTGCTTGGGCCCTGCACCCCATGGGAGACCAGGAGAAGCACATGGCTCCTGGCTTCAGGTCAGCGGGATGCGCCAGCTGCAGAGGCCATTGGAGGGTGAACCAACAGCAAAAAGGAAGACCTTTCTCTCTGTCTCTCTCTCTCTCACTGTCCATTCTGCCTGTCAAATAAATAAATAAATAAATAAAAATCTGAATCAATTAGGGAAGAGTTTCCATCTTAACAGTAGCTCATCTTCCAAGCCATAAATGTAGTATGTTCCTGCATTGGCTTATCGGTTTATTTATTTTTTTTTGTTTTCTATGCATATAATATTGCTGTAATCTGGTAGATTATGTCCTCAGAAATACCTTTCCCCCCGAGCCAAAACTCGAAAGTATCAAATGAGCTAGTGTGGTTAGTAATTTCTAACAAAACAGTGCAGACTCTTTTCAAGTTAGTAGGAGACAGATCCTCTAGTTATACTAAAGTATAGAAGATGAAGTTCTACCCAATGTGGCAAAACACGTCAAAGATAGAATATGATATTGACAGACCTGCTTTGATTGTATGGAAATAGAATAGAATACAGCCATATAAAAGAGAACTTAAAAAATTCATGCAAAATGTAATTAAAAAATGTAGATTTTGGTGCAAAAACGGTTTGAATCCATGCACACCAAGAATCTTCAAAAAGATCATGGAAATACGTACCATGAAAACTTACGCACAGATTTTGAATTTTTTTTAACCATGGTGAAGTTGCTTTTTAATTCCATTGTCATGCATCTCTTAAAGTACTCTTCTTTGTTTCTAATTAAGAAATATTAGATTTGGTACCAGTTACATGAATATATAGGGGGTTCCCAGTGAGATTATATTTTCTAATTCAAATACTTCGATATAATTTTTATAGGCTATGGCGTTACTGAAATCTCTCGTTCCTGGTGCCAAATCGAAATAACAAGGACAGGTTTTGGGGAGCAGGAAAGAGAACATTTAATCTGTTGACAGATAAGCAGGTAGCAGATCTCTGGGTCTCAAGAACCACCACTCTTGAACAATGGTGTTTGGTTTTTTGTTTGTTATAGATTTATTTATTTATTTATTTGAAAGGTGGACTTACAGAAAGGCAGAGAGAGAGAGAGAGAGAGAGAGAGGTCTTCCATCTGCTGGTTCACTTCCCAAATGGCCACAACGTCATAGCTGGACCCATTCGAAGCCAGGAGCTTCTTCCAGGTCTCCTGTGCAGGTGCAGGGGCCCAAGAACTTGGGCCATCTTCTGCTGCTTTCCCAGACCATAGCAGAGAGCTGAATTGGAAGTGGAGCAGCAGGCACTTGAACTGGCGCCCACATGGGGTGCTGCCACTGCAGGTGGTGGCTTTACCTGCTATGCCATAGCGCCAGCCCCTGTTTCAGGGTTTATAAAGGGGCAAGAGGGGAGTCAGGAACACGACAGGGGAGGCTGCGTGTTGGTCCCTGGCCAGGCTCTGAAGTTGTTACGTTCCGTCTCTGTGTCATGCTCTGGTTCTCGACAGAGAAGTTGAGAAAAGGAACGTGGCAGTGGGCCTCTGGGACGTGGCCAAGTGTGCAGCCTGCAGTCTGGTCCCGAAGCATTGACAGTGTGCTCTGCGGCAATGATGGCAGTGTGGGCTTCAGTTGCTTCTGCCCCAGACCTGAAATTCCCCGTAACAGAATATTGGCCACCAATGTGTCATGCAGGGAGGAAGCAAATGACCTCGCAAGTCTCGTGATCAGAACCGTACAGGGCCGACTGTGCCACTCCCTCAATTCAGAGAGGTAAGCCCAGGAAGGGGAAGGACACTGGAGCTTTACGTATCTAGCACCTGCATTCATTGCACTGCTTTGGAGCTTGGTCCCAGTGGCCCAGCAAGACGCAGAGGTGAGATCTCTTTAACCAGACTTTCTTTTTGAAGATATTTATTCCTTGAAAGGCAGAGTTACAGAGAGACAAAGAGACAGAGAGCCCTTCCATCCGCTGATTCACACCCCAAATGGCCACACCGGCCGGGGCTGGGCCAGTCCAAATACAGGAGTCGGAAACTCCATCCAAGTCTCCTACATGGGTGGCGAGACCCGAGCTCTTGCGACATCTTTGGCTGCTTTCTAGGCTCATTAATAGGGAGCTGGATCGGAAGTGGAGCAGCCAGGACTCCAGTCGGTGCAGATATGGGATTCTGGAATAGCAGGCAGCAGCTTAATTCTCTGTGCCAGCACATGGGCTCCTAACCAGGCTTTCTAGCAATGGCAGCTCAAACTTAACTCCCAGGCCTTAGCTGGCTTTGCTATATGAACATGTGTGTACACCTTGGTGGCCTAGCACAGTCACGGGTTCTTCTCTTTTTGCCATTTTACATTCCAGCTCCTGGCAATTGCAACATGAAAGAAACAACCATTCTGGCTTTTCATACTTTTTTTTTTTTTTTTGGACTGGGATAACTAATTACAGTGCAACTCTATGGGGACAAAGTTATTAGCTGGGATTCGACTCTAGACATTGCAATTCAATTACTGGCCAGCAATGTTTAGAAACACAAACCCTGGTAATTAGAAGCACATTTTCATCTTGTCTCAGCACAGCGTGTGCGCGTTTGCCTGCAGAAGCACCAAAATGACAACACAAATAAAAAGAACCATCGTACCCTCGATCTGTCCTTGCTGCCAGGGTCACAGGAACTCAGAAGGGATTTTTGGACACCTAGAAAATGAAATGAAGCAAGTGTCTTATTTTCTAGCAAGAAGTCTCATCAGGAATAATTTTAAAGAGCTTAATGTAGATCGTATCTGTCATTTTAAATTTGTAAGCATTAGGTACTGACCTCTTATATATTCAAAGTTAGCAGACTCTAAAAAGAACTCACAGCAATCCTACCATCTTATAAACTGAAGTCCAGAAAGACGGGCCTGGCCCACAATATCATGCAGCTTGGCAGAGCCCTGGCTGGGGCTGGAACTCCGATCTCCAAATGACCTCACCTGACTTTTCCCACCGGAGCTTCTGAACACACATAGCCCTATAAAGCCAACTCTCCAGGAGAAGAGATACCACCCACCAATGCAATGCTGGAAACCTTTTGTTAAATTAAATATAATATACCAGGGGTCTCAACAATTCCATAGAAAACGAAATAAAGATAAGTTCCTTTTGATACAAAAATATTGAAATCCATGCACTTTTTTCATCATACATATTTTTCATAAACTTTTCGAAGACCCCTTCATAATCATGAACTTCTGTTTCTTTGTAGCTAGAACTTATATTTTTTCAGATATATTTTATGTGAAAGGCAGAGCAACAGAAAGAGGAAAAAATCTTCAATTTCCTTCATCTCCTTGTTCATTCCCCAAGTGGCCACAACTGCTGGCGCTAGGCCAGGGCCAAAGCTGGGAGTTGAGAACTCAGTTTGGGTCTCCCATGTGAGTGGCAAGGACCCAAGCACCTGAGCCGTCACCTGGCGCTTCTCAGGGTGTGCATTTGCAGGGCAAGGGGATGGGGAGTGGAGCCAGGACTGGAACCCAGCCACTCGGAAGGGGCTTGTGGCTTCCCAAGTGGCACTTTAGCTGCTGTGCCATTTAAACACTTCCCCACTCCCCCGCCAGCAACTTGCTTTTTAATTCCATTTTTGCTTTTTGCAGAACCCTGGTATATGGCTTGCCTCTTTGTAACCTGTGAAAAGCAAGAAGATGTTGACTGCTTTGGACAAACTCTTATTAAACACACTCTCCCACTGCAGCCCTCTCAAATCTCAGAGAACTCTTCGTTCTTTTTAAAAATCTCACCCCACAATTTTTTAAGTTTATTTATTTGACAGGTAGAGTTATAGACAGTGAGAGAGAGAGACAGAGAGAAAGGTCTTCCTTCTGTTGGTTCACCCCACAAATGGCCTCTATGGCGGGAACTGCTCTGATCCGAAGCCAGGAGCCAGGTGTTTCCTCCTGGTCTCCCATGGGGTGCAGGGCCCAAGCACGTGGGCCATCCTCCACTGCACTCCCTGGCCACAGCAGAGAGCTGGACTGGAAGAGGAGCAGCCGGGACTAGAACCCGGTGCCCATATGGGATGCCAGCACCGCAGGTGGAGGATTAACCAAGTAAGCCACAGCACCGGCCTCTCATCCCACAATTTAAACCCAGAAATCATAGACACCATGCCTGGGGAGTGGAGGGTGGATTTAGAAACCAGGAGTTCCAGGGGGAGCTATGCGTGACTGGCTGCTCAGCGTGGTGGTCGCCTCACGGCCCCTCCAACTTTCAACTATCAAATTCTGCGAAGTTATGAAATACAACACTCCCAAGTGTTGCATTTTACGTCACTTTGATTCCAAATGAAAAATATTGAAAAGGTTATATATTACCTGGAATAGATATACATTTCTAAGTCTTTCTAGAAAATCAGTCTCAATAGAGAAAAACTGTTTACCTAGTGAGGAATTCGTGTGTGTGTGTGTGTGTGTGTGATGTTAAGCCAAAATTGCTTTATTCTTTTAGAAATCAAAGGTTAAAGATTAACCAATATTTGTATCAATGTGCCAGACTGGGTTTTACAAACAGTAGTTATAGAAATTACTTTCGTTTTTTGAAAACATGTCTTCAAAGAGACAGGAATTATGCTACTGCATACTGTTCCCCTTGAGGAGTTGCCATTATCTTTCAAGGCAGAGGCTCAGCCACTCATTAGATGTGTTTCTGGGGAGGCCGGAACGATGCAAAATGAGATCTAGTAGGTTGAGCTATCTGAAAGTGCATTGTAAACTACAAAACAAAATTATACACAGCATCAGGAGAGCCAACGCTCCAGAGGGTAGTGGGAGAAAAGAGTTTCAGACCCAGCGTGGCCACTTACGAGCAGGGTGAGGTTAGCGCAAGTCACAGGAGGTCTGTGAGCATCCTGTGTCAAATGGGGCTCAAGCTAATCACCATCACCCTGCCTGGTGCAGAGCTGCAGGGGGGAAATGAGATGTTTAGGCTGTGGTGCTTCATAAAGTGCATCACGGCTGAGAAATGCCAACCAGTATGATTTCTTACATGCACATTGCCTGTTTGTATGTAAACACTTCCATCCGAAAGTGACACGACCAGCCCACAGCTATGATTTTCATGAACACCATGATGAAAGCATTCTGGTCTCCATCATTTAATTTTCTTCCCTACAGGTCAGCTGTTAACAGTTTGGCTGGGGAAGTCTCACGTCAGAATAGCCTAGTCTTCAAGTCCCAGACACCTGCGTTGGAAACCCTCCTTTGTAGCTCCTTAGCTCTGTAGACTTGGCTAGGATGTTAAAACTTAAGCTTCAGTTTTGTCATCTTTAAAAGGGATTATTGTGAGACCTAAATGAGACAATAATGTACAGTACGATTCTCCTAATCTTGACATTTTTGTTTTAATTATCCCAAGATGAAAATGTGATGATTTCTCTATTTATGACTGGAATAAGTGTGTTCCAAAAACAGTGTGGTCTAAGGCTCACAGACAGACCTCAGGCAAGGACTGGGAACTTTCTTATATCCCCAACAAAGCATAATCATGATGGCTTCTGTTTATCAGTTTCCTTCCAATGAACTTGGGGATGCTGGAAATTCTGAGCTAAGAACTCAGAAATAAAATGACGCCATTCCTCTGAAATTTCAAATGCTAACAAATGATGCCAATTGCAATGCAATGGGGTCTTGATTCTAAAACATGGTAGCAGAGTGACAATAAAGAAGGGAATTAAGTTTCATAGAGATGGAAGCAATATTTTTCAGTGACAAGCATTTGGCCAAGTTGCTACCTGTGATTGTCTTCCTGTGCTGTAGCTGTGTTGACAAAGAGTATGCTGGCTAAGAAATTATGTGGGATACTCACATCCCACATTGGAAACAAGCTTGATATTTAAAAAATCCACTTACTGTGTGAGAACCCAAACAAACCTTGGGTCCCCAAATGAGTGGAGCAGGAAATGGCTGAGGAAGCTATATGGTTATGAGAGGGGAGAAACCAAGACCTATATCCAGTCTGACTATAGAGGAGTTAAGGCAAAGAAGAAACTCCCAAAAGATAGAATCAGAAACTACAGAGAGCTGGTCCCAGATTGCCAGATGAGAGAATAATAAAGGGATCGACCCCACAGGTGGCTCTGGGTGCGGGAGCCTCATGCCTGCCTGGCACATTTCACCTTTACTTGGATCAATGTGTGCCAAGTCTCTCAGTCATTCTCCCCTGCCCATGCCTCCCCTCCAAATACTTGAACCATCGCTGTTGCCTCCACAGTAGCAAGAAGCTGGAGTCAGGACCCAGAGCCGACAATGGAACCTAGTTAGTTCAACGTGGGATGGGAGGGTCTGACGGATTTCTTAACTTCTAGGTGCAGCACTTGCTCTTCTCCTCCCCTTTCAATGGGAGTGTTTAGCCAGTTATTCTGTTCCTGGTCCACTTTTGCATGTTGTGCATGTTGCTGTATACCGGTGTGTGTGTGTGTGTGTGTGTGTGTGTGTGTGTGTGTATGGGCCATCACCATTCGAGGAATCTGCATCTCAGAAAATGACCCTGCCATTTATCCTTTGCTGTGGACTAAAAAAAAAATTTGTCTTACAAATTTCTTTTTTTCTCAGTTTGTGCATTCTTCCCATGAATTCTGCAAATTGAATTCTGCAAAATGAATTCCAAAGCTGACCACTTGTCACGACCTCCATTACTGACGGCCTGGTCAGCGTCAGCCTTGATGTCTCCCCCGAGCTACTCAGAATGTCCCCTGATGGAAATCACGCCTTCTCTCCTTCCACCTTGCAGTGTGTTTTCCTCATTGTAGCCTAACTCATCCTCTTAGGCTGGGAGTGCAATCATGTGACGCTTCTGCTCCAAACTCTCGCGTGACTTTCCTCATGCATAGGATGCGAAGCCGCCAGCCACCTCTTCAGTCTTTCTCCTTTTGTTTATTTACCAGGTGTCATCCTCTCGCTCTCCTTAAACTGCCTCACATGTGCAAAGCATTCTGACCTCAGCTTCCCCTTCTCGGAACCCCTTTTCCCACGACCATATTCTATAGCCTCCTTCTCCCTTCCACAATGTCTCTGGTTCACTTCCTCCTATCTGCCCCTCTCTTTGTTCTTTTTTTAAAAAGACTTATTTATTTATTTGAAAGTCTGAGTTACACAGAGGAGAGGCAGAGAGGCAGAGGCAGAGGCAGAGGCAGAGGCAGAGGGAGAGGGAGAGAGAGAGAGAGAGAGAGAGAGAGAGAGAGGTCTTCCTTCCATTGGTTCATTCCCAAATGGCCGCAACAGCGGAGCTGTGCCGATCTAAAGCCAGGAGCTTCTTCCAGGTCTCCCATGCAGGTGCAGGTGTCCAAGGACTTGGGTCATCTTCCACTGCTTTCCCAGGCCTTAGCAGAGCGCTGGATGGGAAGTAGAGCAGCCGGGACTAGAAACGGTGCCCATATGGGATTCCAGTGCTTCAGGCCAGGGCATTAACCCACTGTGCCACAGCGCCAGCCCCTCTCTTTGTTCTTTCATTCTTTATTTTCCCTTGTAGCCCATGTCACCATCAGTATTACCAACTTTTCATTACTCTAAGTGAAATGCCTGGGCAGAGCTTCTTGGGAAAGACAGGGTTTATTTCATCTGACTGTTTGGAGATGCACATTTCAAGATCAGTGGCATCTGATGGAGACAGGCAAGTCCAGCCTATCTGCAAAGGAGAATGATGTGGTGAGCCCGGAATCCAAGCCAGGCATAGGAAGTGTGCTCTTTTGCTACCCTCTCCTTCTGATGCAATCCTGATTCTATCATGAACTCTGCCCTGGCCACCTAATGCAAACCAGTCACTTCCCAAAGATCTCACCTTCAGACACCTTAATTGCATGATGCCTCCACCCTAATACATCAACCACGAGCATTTAGTCCACTCATTGACTGTTCATGTAGACTTTGAGGTTCAAATGACTGCATGAGTTTCCAGAGTCCAATGCCGTTCCATCCATAACACCATCTGACATTTGGAATGTCTAAGGGATTTCCCTTTATTTACACAAGTATTCCTGACTTCAACAAAGAGCTGGAAACACGGTAGCTGTTAAACAAAATTCAGCATGTGGATGAATATCCTGTTTGGTGCTGCGTCCCATCCCTCATTTAGTCATATAAAACAAGTGTGGTTGCGGTGTAGAATAGGGTGCACCTGACTCTAAGGGATTGGTGAGAGCCTCCTGGCTGGTCCACAGATGCACAACCCTTTGCCCCTAGAAAAGCCTTGCTCTTAGGGTAATGTTCTGTGTTCACTGTCTTGAAATTCTTCATAATAATTCAAAACAGGGGCCCTTCATTTATTTTACTGAGAAATAAATCTAATTTTTACAGCATACCATTCAATGTTTTTTTTTTTTTCGTATATTCAGAGTTGTGTAACCAGCTCCACTCTGCAGTTCCACAATATTTTCATCATCCCATGCTCATTAGTAGTCTTCCATTTTCCCTTGCCCCTGGCAACATGACAGTACTTTCTGGCTCTGTCTATCCTTGTAGACATTGTCTATTCTTGTTTGAAAGTGAAATCACACAGTGTCCTTTTGTGTCAGTCTCCTTCCATGCAGCATGTTTTGTATGTTCACCTGTGTTGTCATGCATATCAATGTTCGTTCCTTTTTTTTTGCTGAATGATAGTCCCTTGTATGGGTGTATATATATGTATATATATACATATATATGTATATATGTATATGTATATATGTGTATATATGCATATATGTATATATATACATGCATATATATACACCCAGACACACACACACATATATATGTTTCTTGGTTCATTGTTAATGTGTATTTGAGTTTTTTCTACTGTTGAGCTATCATGAATAGTGTTGGTATGAGTAGCCATGCACAGTTGTTGTGTATATAATTTAAAGTCTCTTTGATAAATATCTAGAAGTGAAATAATGGAGTTTCTCTATACTTTACTTTTTGAGATATTGTCAAGCTGTTTTCCGTAAAGACATTTTACATTCCTGAAAGCAATGGGTGACAGTTCAAATTTCTTTTCATCCTTCCAACACTTATTATTTTGTTTCCTTTAAAGCCACCTTAGAAGGTTTGAAGTGATAACTCATCGTGGTTTGTGTTTGTATTTCTGTAATAGTTAATGGTGAATAATACTTTGTGTGCTTGTTGGCCATTTGAGTCTCTTCTATGGATAAATGTCTATTCAGATCCCCTGGTTATTTTAACATTTTCTTTTGCCTACTTATTATTGAGTTGTCATAGGTTTTTTGTTTTTTTCTTTAAATTTTATTTCTTTATTTGAAATTCAGAGAAAGAGAGAGAGAGAGAGAGAGAGAGAGAGAGAGAGAGTGTCCCCCACCCATGGGTTACTCCCCAAATGACCACAACAGCCAGGACTGGTCTGATCCAAAGCCAAGAGCCAGGAACTTCTTCCAGGTCTCCCACCTGGGTGCAGGGGCCCAGGGAGTTGGGTTATCTTGCACTGCTTTCCCAGGTGTATTAGCAGGGAGTTGGATCCAAAGTGCAGCAGCCAGGACTTGAATTGGTGCCCTCATGGATGCCGGCACCATAGAGACTTTACCTGCCATACCACAATGCCAGGCCCAAGTTGTCAAAGTTTATTTCATGGGTTTTAGATACCCAGCCCAAATCAGATATGTGTATAATATTTATATAGCCCATTCTGTGGTTTTTATTTCATATTAATAGTGTCCTGTAGGGGGCCAGTGCTGTGGTGTAGTGGGTGAGGCCGCCACCTGTAGTGCCAGCATCCCATATGGGCACCAGTTCCAGTCCCGGCTGCTCCACTTTTGATCCAGCTCTCTGCTATGGCCTGGGAAAGCAATAGAAGATGGCCCAAGTCCTTGGGCACCTGCAGCTGCGTGGGAATCCAGTGGAAGCTCCTGGCTCCTGGCTCTGCATCAGCCCAGCTCTGGCTGTTGTGGCTGTTTGGGGAATGTATCAGCAGATAGAGGACTTTCTCTCTCTCTTTCTCTCTCTCTCTCTCTCTCTTTCTTTCTCTCTCTCTATAACTCTGCCTCTCAAATAATTAAATATTTAAAAAAAATAAAAAAAAACTAGTGTCCTGTGAAGCACAGAACCATAAAAGTTTTCATTTTTGATGAAGTCCAATACATTTTTTTTTCTTTCATGGCTTGAGATTTAGGGCCTATTTTAGATACTGTTGCCTAGTTCATGATCACTGCACACCTTTGTTTCCTCCTAAGAATTTGACAGTTTTAGCTTTTATGTCTGGGTCTTTCATCCATTCTGAGTAAAATGTTGTATATGATGTGAGGTAGGTATCCATATTCATTTTTTGTTTGTAGATATGTGGTTATTCCAAGTACCATTTGTTGCAAAAATTATTCTTTCGTTATTGAATTGCCTTGGAACACTTGTGACCGTAAGTGCATGAGTTTATTCCAGGACTGGCAGTTCTGTTCCATTGATGCATATGTCTGTTCTTACATTAGTATCAAATCTCTTGATTATTGTGGCTTTGAAATAAGATTTTTAAATCTGGAAATGTGACTCTTTCAAAGTTGTGCTTATTTTCCAATAGTATTTTGATTGCTGTGGGTCCCTTGGATTTTCATCCAAATTTTTGGGTCAGCTTGTCAATTTCTGAAAAAGAGGCAGTTGGAATTTTGATAGGAGTTAAATAGAATCACTTGATCTTAGCCATAAGGGATTGAAAAAATAGAATCTACGTATCAATCGGGGGAGCATTACTGTGTCAACAATGTTGGCTTTCAATCCATGAACATGAGGTGTTTTGTATTGACTTAGGTTTTCTCATTTCAACAATTTTTTTTCATTCTCTATACATAATTCCTATACTTCTTTTGTCAAATTTATTGCTAAGTATATTATTATTTGTGATGCTATTGTCAATGAACTTATTTTCTTATTTTCATTTTCAGGTGGTTTGTTGCTATTGTATAGACATAAAACTAGTATTTGTATTAATTTTGTGTCCTGCCTTCTTCCTGAAATATTTTTTGTGTGGATTTCTTAGGATTCTCAATGTACATGATCATGTTATCGCCAAACAAGGCAACTTTAAATGCTTGCTTTTCATTCTAGATAACTTTATTTTCTTAACAATTTCCCTGGCTAGACGCTCCAAGACAATGTTTAATAGAAGTGGCAGGTCACATAGAGGGACTTCAAAATGTTCGTGAAAAATGGAAGTAAAAGTTCAGTTTATTTTGATACAGTTTTGAAGTTTGTATTTTTTCACAATATGCATTGTAAGAATTTCACATAGGCCAAGATTTCAAAATTTTCTGCACCAAAAAAAAAACCTTATCTTTTAATTTCACTTTTTTTTTTTCTCCACCAAGGTTTCTTAAGTACGATCACACGTGCTTGCTCTGAGCATTTTCCCAGTAAGTGTGTTGTTCGAGGGCCTGACTTTTTCTGGTACTTTGGGCCTTGAGAATCAGCTTGCCTGTCCCTGCTCGTGAAGAAGGGCCTAACTGACTTGAGTGTCCACGGCTGGTGCAAGCTCTGTGCTGGGTGAGCAGGAGAGGGAACGATTTGTGCAACATCACAGATAAATTCTGGCCTTCAGAGTGACCCTGTGAGGAAGTGCAAGGAAGGCGGAGCTGGCCTACTGTAGGCTCCTGACTTCTTATGGAGGGATTTTCATTGTGTTCTGGGAATTTTCTTAGGCTGAGACACTGGCTTATTTGATACGTGATAGCAAAGAATGAAATGAAGGGAAATGAGATGAGGAGTTGAGGCAAGAACAGTCCATGGGTGACTGCAGTATTTGAGACGGTGAATCTAAACCTTGCCAGCTGTACTTCTGATGGCTATAATCTTGCTTTTGAAGACTTCGGCCTTCCATCTTTTACTACTTAAAAAACAAAAAGTCCTTTAGCAATGCAGTGTATGTTTAGAGCACCTGTATTTTGAAGCTATGTTAGGTAGTGTCAATCAAGTTTACAATATTTTCACATTTATGATAGCCTGAAAAATAGTAATAATTGATCTTTTATACGATAAAGAAAAATGAGGCCTTGGAACATTTTGTTAGCTTATTTAGTTATTGTATTGGTAATTCTAGACTGTTCTGTATTTGTTTATCACTAACCACTAGACACATGAGCAAAACCAAAGCAATGTTTAAGGGTGGGCACATGACACAGGAGTTAAGATGCTGCTAGGGATGCGTGCATCCATATGGAGTGCCTAGGATCAAGTTTCTGGCTCTAATTTTCATTCTGTCTTCCCACTAATGTACATCTTGAGAGTCAGCAGTGGGATGCCCATTGTAGTTTCGGGATCCTGGTTTCAGCCTAGCCCAGCTCCTGCTGTTACCGGCAATTGAGGAGGGAACCAGGAGTGGGAGATCTCTGTCTGTCTCACTATCTATCTGTCTCTTTCTCTCTACCTTCAAATGAATTTAAAAAAAACTATAAAACCAAAAAAGGTCCATGTCCTTCCTCTTCCCCCTCCTCCCTCTGTTTTTTCCTCTCTGTTCACCTGCCTTTCTTTTTTATTCTTGTATTAACATTAACTAATTAATTCATTAATTAAGCAATGCATAAATTTCCCAAAGTTTGTTTGGGATTTGAAAGGCTGAACAAGTCCTGTAACACACTTGTAGATTTATAGGTGGCCAGAGTAAAGCAAGGCAGTCATACCTCATAGCAGAGTGTGGTTCACCATCGATACCCTGTATGCATACACCTGTCGAACAGCCATCGAAGGTAATCCATTGCTGTGGCCTTTGCTGAGATCTGACCGTGTCTGAGATGCACAGGGTAGTATTTCATAAACACTGCCTTGTTGTATTAGGTCAAGTTCAAATGGACTGGAAAGACTAGAACTGAAATGACTGACGAAGTTTATGGAAACAGGAGGAAGAACAAAGGAGCCAATGCAATTAGATCCCAGTAGAGCTAGAAGGACTGGGGCTACTCACTGTGAAATCACATTTACCTGAAAAGCCCTGGCCTGTTCCCTAGATCCACGGGCCTGGAAAGGGCTGGACCACTTGAGGGAAAACACTTCTGTTTGCAAATTGCATAACACTATATCCATGTTATTAATCAAATGATTCTAACCCCTTCCTCCCCCCTTGTCTTTATTGGATTTTAAAGTTCAGTACACATTCAAATTATTCAATTTTGATATCACTTTTATGATCAGATGTCCTACTTTTGAAATGGAAAGCTCAGCTGGCCATGTTCCCTATTACGTTTAAGAAGCTTTTATCATTTAAATAAATTAAACCTTCCAGCATGGCTTCCACAGAACATAATGAAGCCCTGGGAAGAAAAGCTTAAATGAAATAAACCTCTTTGCTGAGAGAAACAATGTAAGCTATTGTGCATTCTACCAATAAATGGGTATCTGGCACCATAGCTGGATTCCTCACTTTTCTTTTTATATTTTGTCCTTAATTTTTGTGGTGTTCAACAGCAATTTGACTTGCCGTTGGATAGATACAAAGGACATCAAGTACAAGGGGCCTGGCTTCGTAGCCTGAAAAAGGAAACAACAAACCTGAGAGTCTTAAAAGTTATCTTTTTGACACTGTTTTGAAAATCTTAATTTTTCTTCTACATAGTTTAAATCATACATGTTGAACACTTGTGACCCCAGATCCTTTAGCATTTTCTAAAATGATTTCTTTGCAGTGCTTTTTTAAAAGAAGCTGTTTATTTTCTGGAGTGAAACCATCATCATTTCCACATGATAATTGGATGGAATTAATCTGTATAGTTCTTGTACAGAGTGAGCAGGAGACTCTGTCTTGTGTGACATATTACCCACGACACTCAACTGGATTATGAAAACTCTTATTGTTTCAGAGTTCCATCAATGGCTGAAGAGTAGTCTGTAAAAGTTTGTACAAATCTAAATAAAAGCACTACTTTTAGAAGGTTTAATGAAATTTTGTCAGTTTTTCCATTACGTTATTAAATTTAGCCATTTTATTATATAGACAGAAAAAGCTAAAGGCAGACAGCTCTTCTTGAAAGGTAACATTCAGCAGAATTAGGAATGCTTGCACTGCTAATTTAGAATAATTACCTTGTAGTTTCCTTAGTAATAAAAATACAGTATAATTCAAAATTGGAATTTAGCATCATAAAGTTGTCTTCAAACCTCTGAGCACTTATAGAGAGGACCTATTGCATTATTTTAAATGTTACTTAAGTTAGGCACCCTTGATGTTTTATTTTCTTGTTTATTATATGATGCTTTTTTTTTTTAAATTAAGATGGTCCAAAAATCCATCAGACTTTGCACATAATGCTTGTATCAACATATGGAAGCACCTCAATGTATTAGGCTTTGAACTTCACAAACATGATCAAATCATCTCTTTATTTTTGTTTTCAATTTCAATTTTGACATCCTCTGATTGTGCATTCAGAAAATTTTGTCTTGGCGTAAGCCTGAGAATGGATGGTCTCGCACCATTACAGTGGACTGAAGAAAGGCTCTGACTAAAGACCAGCGTGTGAGCAGTGGATGTGAACTGCATTCTGCTCAGCATGCACTTGGTAGCCATGTGCTTGTGTTCAGCAGGGAGACTATGCAGTGTCCGCTTCCAAGTGCTAATGAGGGGCAGCCATTAATAATCAGTCATCGCAGTGTGGATAACTCTGATTCATTGGTTAGACAGTGCAAAACAGTGAAGGGATTGGAAAGCATGGCTTCTTATTTATGGTAGTTGCTGACTGCATGAACAGGTTACCGAATAAATGACCAACATTTATTTATTGAAGACTTTCAGCATGGCAGGCACTGTTGTAGAGATTGGAGACGCAGCAGTGAACATAACTGACAAAAATCTGCATTCTCATGAACAAGTGAACCCAGGTATAGGTGGGATCAAAGAGAGCGGCAGAATGTTACCTCCCTTTTTTGGGGGCCCGATTGTATGGGTAGAGGCCCCAGTTTTGGGCTCATTCAAAGAAACCCATAAAGAAACCAAAGCTGAGTAACACCACCAACTTCATTCAGTAGCCCAAAATGGAGAATCAGGAGCTTAGCTCATGTGCCAACTGTTCAGTCTGCTGGTGGCTGAGAAATCAGACACAGGGCAACAGAAATAAGGGGGGCATGCTAATAAGGGGTGTGGTATGCTAATAAGGGGGGGTGTTCACAGATTTTCTGGGAAAAAAGCCCGGTGAATCTCTGAATCAGGGAGCTGCCTTCTTCCTGTCCTTTTGTGCAGCCCTCATGGTGGTTGTCATCGGCCATGCACTGGAGAGAGTGGTGTTGGGATTAGAGTGAATTCTGAGGGCTCCTGGAGGTGGCCCAGGCTGCCCTACTGGATCTCATTGGTTCTGGCTGGTTAGCCTGAGGAGGCACTGTTGACTGCAGAGTATCAGGTGCGCATGTTACAGTGGGGATAGATGCTTACCTGTGCAGGGCATGGCCCTAAGTAACAAGAATCCCAGTAAAATTACTTTGCCCCTCCCCCACCCCTCACCCTTCATAGAGACAGTGCATCTAACATTTCTTGAAGGGAGTGAAAAAAAATACAGAGCAGCGTTGGAGGGAACCAAAATGGCAGCGTGTTTTTTTTGACAGGTGATCCAATGATGCAACCCCACTGGCTTTGCTTTTAAGGGTGAGGAAGGGTCTGGAGACTGCCTCCTCTGGACTCTCCAGCTGTTAGTAGTAGTGACCTTTCACCCCTGAAGCGCAGAGCCCCAGTCTCATTCTGCTCACTGCTTTCAGGGGCGGTTCTGCTTGGCGATCACCTTTTTGCTGTTTGAAGCAGCTGCATCGCTTCCCTGCTTCACACACTGTAAGTTTTCATAGGTTCCGGGAGGAGTTGTGAGGGAACCTCAAACATCTGTGCAACATGGAGTTAACAGAGAAGTTTATTTCGGTGCAAAAAAGTTTTGAAATCATACATAGGAAGGGTCTTCAAAAAGTTTATTAAAACATGTAGAATGATGCATTGATTTCAACATTCTTTTGCAACAAAAGGAACTGATTTTTAAATTGTGTCTTCCGTGAACTTTTCCAAGTGCTCTTGTATCAGAGTTTCCTTGAGGACTACTGGCAGGTAAATAGTTAAGATTGTTTGGAATTTGACCTTTTGCCTTTCTATGTCCTGTGATCAAAGACAAACCACTTAATCTCTGTGTATCTGCTTTTATTCCCTCTGTATCATGAGAGTAATTGAACCTGACTCATACAGCAGTTCAGATGGTTCAGGAGAAAATATAAAGGGGCTTCAAAAAGTTCATGGAAATGTGTATTACAAGAAAACTACAAATCAATGTCAAACTTTTATTTATCTTATTATTTTTATTTATTTATTTATATTTATTTATTTATCTTATTATTATTATTTATCTTTTAATTCCATTATCCCACAACTTTTTGAAGAATCCTTATTTATGTGTGGATGTGGTCACTCTGCTAGATGTAGACTTCTTATGTTGTTTTCTAAGAAGTCATTATTAAATTTCATTCTCGAAAAGCAATAAAAATAAAATAATTTAATCAGCAGAATATCCGATCTATTAATTTAAAAAATACTTCTATCTTAAAACCCTGGATGTGGTAAGAGGTTGGCCAAATCGAAGTGTTCTTGTTTTCAGTTTGGCTCAGTCCCAGATGTATAGATTCATCAGTGAATCTCTTCATAACCTTCTCTTACCTATCCTGCCTCTGCACTTGATCATACTTCCGCTGGGTTCAGGGTTGCTCATGGGCCTGCTGCTAAGGGGAGGTTGGTGGTGAGGGCCGGTGCTGGCTGCTGGCTCTGTGAGTATGTGGCACAGTTAATGGCTGGAAGTCTCGGGCGGCAGGTGTCCTGTAAGGTGCTGTGACTTTTGTCACATTATGCAGTCAGTTTACCATGCCTGGCTTCCATGGGCTGAAATCACGAATGTCTACCTTCAGTGGCTTGTTGAGCCTACAGAGCTTACATCCAGTGCCCACCTGGCTATCAGGAAGTAAGGGGCAAGGAGTAATGATAAACATCAGCTTTTTGACACCGTGTTTTGCTGGCTCCAGGGAGTGAATGTGTAGGTCCTGCAGCTCTGCAGCTCCAGAAGTCAGGCCCCGTCTGGATGGTCTCAGGTGCCCCCAGACTGGAGGAAGCAAAGCACACGACACTCTTAGGCTTTCGCCATCGGATTACCCAGACCTTGATGCTTTGCATTTTCCAGTGCCTCTTACTTTTCCAGACGGCAAAATGCACCAATCCGGTTCTGTCTTACGTGTCCCCTGGTGGGAACTGGGAGTCTGCCTGGTGTCCGGACTCCGTTTGAACTATGCATTGGGGTCTTCATTTTCAGTTGAATAGCTACAGTTGGGACACCTCGTTTGTCCTTAATTGGGGAAGGCGTAACTGGTGGTTAAGGAAATCGGAAAATAACTCCTTCACTGATGTTTTACATGGGCATTCTACCATTTTAAATCACTAAACCTCTTGAACTTACTAAGGACACAGTTACTGCGAACAGTTATTCACCATTCTGTTGACAAAATTAGGCCTCAGATTTTTCATTGTTGTATTTTCTGGATGCTGTGAACTCCACAGGGCAGCCCCGAGGATGTTACAGAGTTGCAATGTCCTCGTCTGTTATGTAACAGCAGAGCTGCCAAATTTAGCAAACAAAAATGCAAGATTCTAAGATAAAATTAAACTCTCAATAAACAACAAATACTTTCTAAAGCATAAAAATGTCCTCTTCAGATTAATACCGTATTTTTAAAGTTATCTTCCAAATACTACATGGCTGGCCTGCAAGTTGTTTTTTTTTTTTTTTTAAGACTTATTTATTTATTTGAGAGGCAGAGTTACAGAGAAGCAGAGAGAGAGAGAGAGTCTTCCATCGCTGGTTCACTCCTCGTGTGGTCGCAATGGCTAGAGCTGTGCCAATCCGAATCCAGGAGCCAGGAGCTTCTTCTGGGTCTCCCACGTGGGTGCATGGGCCCAAGGACTTGGGCCACATTCTACTGCTTTCCCAGGCCTTAACAGAGAGCTGGATCAGAAGTGGAGCAGCCAGGACTTGAACCAGCACCTGTATGGGATGCTGGCGCTGCAGGTGATGGCTTTACCCACTTTGCCACAGCACCAGCCCTGTCCTGCATTTTATGTGCCATGTACCTTCCCTCTTCCACTCACAGCTTAAAATGGGTCCTTTATCTCATATGTGAGGGCTACTCTCCATTACCATGCTACACCAGTATTACGTCTATCTGAGCCTAAACAACTACTTTTGAGAATAAACAGCTCAGAGGTGAGTGAGAGGGAGACACAGCCAAGGGCCTTTCCTTAGTCCCCTGCTGTCAGTCCACTGGACCAAAATGAGCGCCAATTCAGTAAAAGGCCATGAGACAGCAAAAAGAGTATCTATTTTCCCATCTGTTCAGTCAAGAAGAACATTGATACCTGAAAAGCTTAGGGTAAGCTCTGTTCTCTTAGGGAGCTTGAGAAATATTCCAAGCCTTTGCTAGATTTCTAATTAACCTGCTGGAGCTTTCATGTCAAACTGTGAGATTAGTTTTCCATCTTTTAAAAGGACTCAATTTCACATGTCACCTGAAAAGGAAAATAAGTTGGCCTTTACAGACAGTTATTGAATTTAGAGAATATTTATTTTCAAATTCAAATCACAGCCACTTGATAGGGCATCTTCGGAGATGTGCTGGCTCAGGAGGGTTTCTGCCTCTCGGAGTTCTCTGTTGAAGCCATCATCACTAGTACTTGTTTCTGGGATCTGCCACTCCTGGAAGCTGTTGGCCCTTCAAAAGGTGATGAAAACAGTTTCCGCATGGGAAGCATCCTTTTAGGAGTTCAGAGGGAAAGAACAGGCATATTTTGAGTGTTTGTTGTTGGTGACGGACTGCTGCTTCCTATATATTTCGAATAAAGCTAATAGCTTAGGGAAGGTGACAGCTAAGCAGTTTCGCTTAGGTCACGAGAGTCTCTGATTCCGAGAGTGCTTTCTCTAAATAATTCCATTTACAGTCTTCACCTGAAGTTGCTGTGTCTTTCTTGATTCTGAAACCCACTATTCACTTAAAATAGTCTCTGGTGGTTCCTTATGTCGCTCCAATCTTTTATTTCTCTTGAGAGAGTGATCACAAGTTCTCTACAATATTTTCAAAATCCACTTTTGAAATAAACAACTTGAAATAAAAAAAAAACTTTTGAAATAAACACTTGAAATAAAAAACTTTTGAAATCAACTGTTTTACTTGGAATAAAACAGTGCACATTTGTGGATATCCATCGATCCTTGCATGTGCTGTGCATTTAATGTTACATGTAAAGTATAAAGCCAGCACCATGGCTCACTTGGCTAATCCTCCGACTGTGGGGCTGGCACCCCGGGTTCTAGTCCTGGTTAGGGCGCCGGATTCTGTCCCGGTTGCTCCTCTTCCAGTCCAGCTCTCTGCTGTGGCCCAGGAGGGCAGTGGAGGATGGCCCAAGTGCTTGGGCCCTGACCCACATGGGAGACCAGGAGAAGCACCTGGCTCCTGGCTTCGGATTAGTGCAGCACGCCAGCCATAGCGGCCATTTGTGGGGTGAACCAATGGAAGGAAGACCTTTCTCTCTGTCTCTCTCTCTCACTAACTCTGCCTGTCCAAAACAAACAAACAAACAAACCATGTAAAGTGTAAAGAATCTTGGAATTTGAAGAGTTCAACCCTGAACTAGTGAGACTGTCTCATTGTTCCTTCTGTTAGAATAATCATGAATAGGAGGCCCATGAACTTCCTTTAAGTAGTAGATAGCGGTTGGAAATGAAGTCTGCTTGTTGAGTTGGTGCCTGGCCCCAGGAACTTTGCCCCTGAAGCCACATAAATACACTGAATCCTTCCCCCTGGAACCCAAACCAGGTGCCACTTCAGTCAGCTAACTTCTCAACATGTTCATGGCATGGAATCCTCAATATATAACTCTCAGCATGTGGTACTAAAACTGGTTTTGAATTATATGCAAAAGGGAAAACATACAAAAGAGTTGATGCATTATAGTGCAGTATAGGGGATAAATATATACATCCTTACCTACCAGGATACTTTGAAGAGTTCCTGGAAACATAAGATTATTTTGGTGCAGAAAGTTGTGGTTTTTTTGAAATCCATGTATCTTTTCTTCATAACACACACTCACTTCCCATGAGTGGATCCCTACTGCTATAAACACAAATTTCAAATGTTTCACGCTATAATAAATGTATCTTTTCTTTCCATTGCCCATGAGCTTTTGAAAGTACTCTTGTATTACAGTAAAAAACATGCACAGATTTCAGAATTTTTTTTAATCAAAATGAGCTTATCATTTAATTCAATTTTCAGTGAACTTTTTGAAGTCCTCCTATATGAATACTTGTACATGCATACACGATACACCAATGCATACACAATACACCAATACACCAATGCATTTATTTGACAGACAGAGTTAGTGAGAGAGAGAGAGACAAAGAGAAAGATCTTCCTTCCGTTGGTTCACCCCTCCAAACGGCCACTACGGCCGGCACGCTGTGCCGATCCAAAGCCAGGAGCCAGGTGCTTCCTCCCGGTCTCCCATGCGGGTGCAGGGGCCCAAGCACTTGGGCCATCCTCCACTGCCTTTCTGGGCCACAGCAGAGAGCTGGACTGGAAGAGGAGCGACCGGGACTAGAATCCGGCACCCATATGGGATGCCGGCGCCGCAGGTGGAGGATTAACTAAGTGAGCCATGGTGCCGGCCCCCCAATGCATTTTTATATGTTTTCTATTAAATGGAACCTAATGGGCCCATCATCTGAGTTCTAAGTCATGTCTGAGTTCTTTTCTGGGTTCTCCCTCTAACATGTAAGGGAGTAGAATTGAGTGAGTCAGCAGTCAGCGTTCCTGCTGGATGTTAAGCATTTTGCCAAAAGGCATTGAAAAATCTGTCTCCCCTCAGAAACGATCTGGCGTATATGTTCAGGGTTTCCTGTGTAGAGCAAGGCACATCCACCACTGTGACCCCCGGGTCCGCGTGCACCTGCCTGGATAATCACCGTTTGCACCTCTCTCCCGCCCGCAGATCATCTTCCGGAAGATCAGCGACGTGAAGAAGGAGGAGGAGGAGCGCCTCAGGCAGAAGAACGAGGTGACGCTCAGCATCCCCGTGGACCACCCGGTGAGAAAGCTCTTCCAGAAGTTCAAGCAGCAGAAGGAGCTGCGGAACCAGGGCTGCACGCAGAGCGACCCCGAGCGGAGCCAGCTGCAGGTGGAGAGCCGCTCCCTGCAGAACGGAGCCTCCATGACAGGCACCAGCGTGGTGACCGTGTCCCAGATCACGCCCATCCAGACGTCCCTGGCCTACGTGAAGGCCAGCGAGTCCCTCAAGCAGAACAACCGAGACGCCTTGGAGCTCAAGCCCAACGGCGGGGCTGACCCCAAGTGTCTCAAAGTCAACAGCCCCATACGGATGAAAAACGGAAACGGGAAAGGGTGGCTCCGGCTCAAGAACAACATGGGAGCCCACGAGGAGAAGAAGGAAGACTGGAACAACGTCACCAAAGCCGAGTCCATGGGGCTCCTGTCGGAGGACCCCAAGGGCAGTGATTCCGAAAACAGTGTGACCAAAAACCCGCTGAGGAAAACGGACTCCTGTGACAGCGGGATTACAAAAAGTGACCTTCGTTTGGATAAGGCTGGCGAGGCCCGCAGCCCCCTGGAACACAGCCCCGTCCAGGCCGACGGCAAGCACCCCTTCTACCCCATCCCCGAGCAGGCCTTACAGACCACACTGCAGGAGGTCAAGCTCGAGCTGAAGGAGGACATCCAGCTGCTGAGCTGCAGAATGACTGCCCTGGAAAAGCAGGTGGCAGAGATTTTAAAAATACTGTCCGAGAAAAGCGGGCCCCACGCCTCGTCTCCCAGATCCCAAATGCCGCTCCAAGTACCTCCCCCCATTCCGTGTCAGGATATTTTCAGTGTCTCGAGGCCTGACTCGCCCGAATCCGACAAAGATGAAATCCACTTTTAATATAGATATATATATATATATATATATATACACATCTATATTTGTTAATATATTGAAGCAGTATATACATCTATATACATATGTGTGTATATATGGTATATACATATATATATATTTTCACTTGCTTTCAATATGAACACAATATGGATTTTGATATGTAAATATTGCATGTCCAGCTGGATTCTGGCCTGCCAAAGAAGACAATTATAAAAGACATAGATATTGCTTGTATATTATGCAGTTGACTGCATGTACACTTTATTTATAATCTCTATTCTAATAAAGAAAAAAGTATGATTTTTGTTAACTAAGGCAATGTAATATTTGCAGAATCAGGGTCCAACCTGCCAATGTTGCCGTGACAAACTTGATCTCAGGCCGAGTACATTGAGCTGTGTCATTTCCTCACTGTTCTGTTAAGTTAAAATTGCAGATGAATGCCAAGGAAGAGTTCAACCTTTGAAACTGTTAGAACCATTTTATGATCTCTTTCCATAGGATGTATTTCTGTAACTTAGTGTTAGGTTATTTTCCTCTACAGTGTTTGCTCCATTTAAATGACTGTTCTGTTGCCTAAGGCAGATAGCAGTGTGGGATATCAAGAACTTGTTGCTATGGGTTTTGTGCATGAATTGCATTTTTGCTCAACTATACCTCTCCTTTTTTAACATTATACATAGATAGTAGTCATTAGCTCTTACGTAAGGCTATCCCTACACCCTCCGTCTTGGAGAACAGCTGTCACCTTGTAAGCTGACGATATCAACACCATAAATACTAAACTATTAATATAGTGTACTCTATTATAGAAATACTGCACCACAGGGTATAACA
This sequence comes from Sylvilagus floridanus, assembly GCA_949820135.1. Taxonomy (NCBI): domain Eukaryota; kingdom Metazoa; phylum Chordata; class Mammalia; order Lagomorpha; family Leporidae; genus Sylvilagus; species Sylvilagus floridanus. The sequence goes on along the minus strand of OX463228.1, from coordinate 16,882,481 downwards.
GCCTTTTAGTAATTCATGTTTGAGATGGTGATTCTCTAAAGGTGATGAATGTTCTAAGTTTGTATTTCCAAAACTTGTTCAAGAGTGAAGTTGTCAAAGGCTCTTAGCAAAGAAGCGTACAAAAAAAAAAAAAAAAGCATTGAAATAACCACATGAAGATTTTTAACTATTTGATAAAAATAGAACCAATAATGTAAACAGATGGACACTTTTTTAGTAGCATCTGTGTAACTTGGAATGAACCACAGGTGCAGAATTATAGACAGGTGTTTCTGTTTGTAAAGATAACACATGAAGTGTAAACAAAGCAACCAACCAAGAAGTAGATGTTAAGTTGCTCAATGAGATAACTGTTTTCTATTACTTTATTCTGGTTACAATTTTATAAAGCTTTTTTGCACACAGTTCTGCTGAGTTGTTACAAGAGACTAAAGTGATGAAAGGGGAGAGCTGAGGACTGGATCTCATAGTCTTTTGGATCACAAATCCTCTTCTTAGAAAGTGCCTATTATCAACTAAGAAAAAAGTCACAAAGAGTTGTGTTGTGCATGGCTAATCTCTTCAGTGATCTGCATTGAGAACGAAGTAGCACGATCGTTGTAGGAACTCAGGAGAATTTCCTTTGAGATTTATGTCATGAAGTTGTTCGGAAAGGCATACTTTTCAATTGGTGCATGCATGCCATGTAAAGTTGGAAGCAGGGGAGTTTATGTTCGCATCAAGTTGAAAATTAACACTAGTAATTTGCATATTATTGGACCGTCTGTACAGACACATTGACAACATACAAATGATGAGCGAGGAAGCTATTTTGGCCTACTGTACTCATTTTTATGGGCTTTTCTAACTTTCCCTCAGTAACCCCAAACCAAAAGTCACCAGATCTGAAAGACAAGTTACTACAATCAGACTGGAGTAGTGCAACACAGTAATTTATAGAAAAACAGTTGCTATTTTAGAAATTTCTATTAGAACTTGCTTACACGCCTACAAGTTGTGCCTCTCTAATCCCCGAGTCTCAGAACACGTGTTGTGTGCATGGGTTCCTTATTCCCTACTCGGTGCATGTAGCATCTTTACCTTCAATAGAAGTTTGTAGGGGACCAGGGCTCCAAATTTTGTTACAATGTCTACCTATCACAGGTAACAGAAAACAGCCTTGCACCTGGAATTGGGTCGTTTCCATGGTGAGGATGATACCTTTATCTTGACATTTGATATTTGTTGCATTTCAGGGTATTTTTCTATTTGTTAAAGTCAGGTTTGGCTAAAGCTTTAAAATGAGTGGAAAAAATATGATCAGAGTGCAGCAGCTGTCAGTTTGGCCATCTGCTTCAAAAATTGTTGGTGTGAGGCTGTGGGAGAATGACTGAAACAGCAGGAAGATGTGACGTTGCAATCCAAGTCTTTGCAGGTTAGAGGTGCAGATACTTGCTGCGTTCTGACATTCACTCTGAGCTTTTTCTAATTGACCTGTTTTGAATATTTTCTTATTCATATGCATGGGAAAGAAATGCAATGGTTTTGAGCCATTCCAGCTGTCAAGAAGTGGGAGACCATATCAGTTGTTTATTTATGGTGCAGTTATCCCAGTATTCTATTCCAGCCACCTCTCTTTGTGTGCATGATACGATGTGGTGCTGAGTGCACTCTGCTGTTTCCAGCAGAAATGCATGTGTTCAGCAAACACTGTATATAGAGCAGTTTCTTAGGTTCCCAGAGTCCATAGTTCTTCACAGTAGGATTTACTCACATTTTAATGGAGGGTGAACACTTGCTTTAATACATGCAATAATGTTACAGTCATGTTCTGTGTTGCCACAACCAGGACATAAAGCAAATAGAAGCTCTTTACCACACAATTGCATGCTTTATTCCTACACTGTATAGATGCTCCCGGTGCATCCAGAATAAAATTTCTACTACTATATTTCTGAACAATGTACTATTAGGAATCAATGGCTATGTACTTAAAATCTGAACATTTTCCAAAGTAACATACATGCCTTCAATATTTTCTATGATAATATTAATATGTAAGATCAGATGCTATATCCTGGACAGATGGTTGTAACATAATAGCAAAAGCCAAATAGAAATGGAAATGTGAGCTATGCATCATAAGAAGCAAGTTTATCAGTATATAGCAGGATGTTGTTGTACCAGATGTGACCTAGAAGAGCTTATGATAAAAGGGGAATAGTCACACAAAAGGTAGATGACAATATCAAAACATCTCGTGTCCTACATTGACATGAATGGTGCTTAAAATGGATCAGGGATAGTGGTCAACTATAGAATCATCCTTCATTGTTAAAATGGGAAAAAAATTGTATTCTGCTACTGGGGAAAAGCAACTATATATATGAATCACTGGAAAGAGAATTTGAAAAATTGGCTCTAAGTTGCTCCTAGGACAAATGACTTAATGTTATCTTGCAGTAGTACCCTGCATTTATGACCAGTAACTAAGTGTGACTTCGAAACTTGCCCTTAATAGAACCCGAATGCAAATCACATTTTCCCTGAAATTTAAGGATATTTAATTCCTTAAATGTAAGGAGATTTGGTCCATTTGACCTACTATTTTAAATAACTGGATTGTTTTTGAAAGGTTTTTAGAAAATTCATCTTCAAAGCAGTGACTGTGTTGAAGTGTGCAGTGGTTGATACTTGCAAAATTGTTTGTCTTATTTCTGATGATTCTGCTGCTTTGTATAATTTTTATCTTTTAAAATATTGTCTCTGAGTCTTTTTTTCCAAAATTTCACTCATTTAATGAGAAAATGTCTTTAGAATGCAGATGTGACACATGGATAATTTTAAAATTTTGTAATTATGCTACTGCACTTTAACATTTCATTGTTAGATATGAATATTTCTCTTGTGTTCTTTATAGAAAGGAGGAGAAGAAATAATTTTCAAAGTAGTAATTTAATTATTATTTTCTTATTTGAGTTGCGGAGAGATAGAAACCTTGCTCCACAGGTTCCCACCCCAAATACCTCCAGTGGCCGGGGCTGGAGGCAGGAGCTGGGAGCTCAATCCAGCTCCACCATCTAAGTTATGTGGACCCAGTCACTTGAGCCATCTCTGCTCTGTCTTGGGATCTGCACTGGCAGGAAGTTGTAGCCAGGAGACAGAATCTGGGTATCAACCCTGGGCACCCCAGCGAGAGATGTGGCACCTTAACTCTTGGCCAAATATCTGCTCCCAAAAATGATCTTTTGAAAAACACCCTAGGATAAATATCTGAACTCTGTCTTGGATTCTGAATCTAGCTTTGCCGCAATCTAATAGTGTAATTGTGGACAGGTTAACTCTTAATTTTGCTTAATGCTTTGATTTACCCCTTCAATGGATAGTAAAACAAAAATAAGATCTGATCCCTTCTTGTAGCAAGATGTTCTCGAATTATTGGAAAAATAATTTTTTTTTTCACGTGAAGACCACATCAAGACAAACCGCTTTTTTTTTTTCTTTTTTTTTTCCTTTCACGGATTGTTAAGCCACAAAGTGTTCTCTATCTACATATTGTTAGGATTTAGGAGGGACTTCTCTGGTCAGAAATTGGTGATGAGAGGCACAGGTTGCTACATAATTATTAATCAATGTCATGTAAACAAAAGATTTGTTAATTCTCTAGGAATTTAAACTACTAATCAAATAAACATGGAAAGAATGAAAGTCCTTTGAGGGAAAGAAAAACAGACATGGGCAAATTTCATGAGTCTTCTTTTTCTACTTTATCATTCCGCTCAGCTGTCATCCTCAATTTTGTGTAAAAAAGTGTGCATGTCGGTAGGTACTCAAGATATAGAGTAGTCCATCTTTCAAGTTTTTATACAAGAGAATCACGGCTCACTCGAGATTTCTGTGATTCCACATGGGCAAATATTCTTAGAACAAAATTCTCAACTATGAAAAAATTTCTGTTGACCAGTGTATTTCTCAATGTCTGAGGGTACTTCGAAATGTTAATGGAAAAATGGATTTAAAAGATACGCTTACTTTAGTGAAAAAAAAGTAGTTGAGATCCATTCATGTCTTTTACAGAATACACATTTTTCTGTGAACGTTTTGAAGAAGGCTTCTGTGCATGGATTTTAAAACTTTTGGAACCAAATTAAGCTAATCTTTTAATGCCATTTTCCACAAACTTTTTGAAGTATCAGTTATCTTGAGCTGAAAAGAAATAGACTAAAAAAATAAAAATCTTTTGAAAAATCCAGTAAGGTTTTTGCATTCTAAGTGACAACATTTTAACTTAAAGTTAGGTGAACATATTGGTAATACAAGGATGTCACTTACAAAACATGAACATTTTGAGTATTGAAAATGAGACCTATTTTGATAATGCTTCATTCTGCAGACATCCTGCTGTATATAGGGTTGCACTCAGCAGTGACTGCCGTGACTGTGCCCCTCTGCATAGAGAAGACAAGAGCCCAGGGAAAGAAAGGGGCGTATGCGCAGGACAGAATATTTTCATTTGCATCACTCATTGAGTTTTTCTAATCTATTCAGCAAACCACAATTTAAAAGCTGTTATTATACATTAGGAATTAGATGTTTTTTTGAAACTGGACACAGTTTCCCAAGTTGAAGAAGGATTAGTTGTAAATGGCTTCTATTTCTGAGAAGGGAAATTAAAGGAGGTTGAAGGAGATTGGTCATCAGTGACCTTGCTTTTTAGATCCACTGTAATCCTTTCTACTTACTTGCTAAGTGCTTGGTAACATTTATATCTTGATCTCCCGTGATGAGTCCCTGACATTCTAACTCATGACTGCCCTACATATGTATTTTACACATATGTAAATAAATATGTTCAATCAACTTGTTCTCAGTGTAAACTTTGTATTTATAGCATAAACGTTGTTAGCAGCTTGCATAACAAAAACTAGTGACTATGGGGTGATTTTTTTTTTTTAGAATATCTGTATGCATAGTTCTTTCTCATAGTGCGTATTTTCCATGGGCATTTTGATTTTTCTTTATTTATTTTCATTCTGTTTCAAAGGCAAAGAGACAAAGCAGAAACGGATACAGACAGATAGGATTCTTCTATCTGGTTCACTCCCCAAATGCCCACAATGGCCAGGGCTGGGCCAAATGAAATCCAGGAACCTGGAACTTAATCCTTGTCTCCCACAGGGGTAAGAGGGACCCCAGTGTCTGAACCTCATTGCTGCCTCCCAAGGTGTGCATTAGCAGGAAGTTGGCCTGGGACTTGAACCCAGGCATTCTGATGTGGTGTGTGGCATCCCAATTGGTTCTTAACTGCTTCTTAACTGCTGCACAAATCTCTTGTGCCTAATTAGAGTCTGCAAAGATCAACATTACATTACAAGAAATCTTCATCTTATTTTAGCCCAGGAAAGTAAACCAAGAGATGATACTCATGGGGTGGTCGATCAGAACGAAAGCAAATATTCAGGTGCTAAATAGGTTCATCATACCAAACCACCTGGACTCAAGGGTTTAAACCAGGATTTGCATTTCCATGATTGGAACAAATCTGCCAAGAGAGACACAATGGAGGCTCAATTTAGATGCATGTAGGTAGAATCTCCACGCCATTGGTGGTTTGCTGATGCAATCATGTCAACTCTGGTGAGTTTATGGAGAACTTTTAGAAATGGTTTTATTTCAGTTTCACAATGCTTTGCATCACTTTTATAGACTGTAGTGCTTTAAGAGGGATCTTCAACACGTTTGTGGAAAATACGTATTATGAAAAACTATGCATGGATCTGAACATTTTTTGCACCAAAATTAATTTATCTTTAATTTCCTTTTTCCAAGAATTTTTTCAAGTCCCCTCATTTGTGCCACCTCCCGAGTGAGAAATATTGGCTAAGTCTGTATCTGCCACTAGTTGTAAAAAAAAACACAACTTAAAAGTACAAGTGGAGTTGCAAACAGAAACTAAACCATAGCACCCACGTTTCTTTAGTTATAGCATATTTTCCCAGTAGCACAGCACCAGTCAAAATAAAAGGACAAATTCAGATGCATTTTGCAAGTATCACTGCCTAATTATTAAATAATAGGAATTACTAATTTTAATGCCATCATAGGACTTGGACAAGAACTAAATTCAAAGATATCTCTATTACATGCAATCTCCCTTAGTATATTGGGTTTTTTATTCTGAAGCAAAGAAGTGCTTAGGTGAGACATTTCTAGTCCCCATAATTCAAATGCTAAGTAATGCGTTTTTAACAATGAAGCTACAGAATCACCATTGTTCAAGGAGATCCATGTTCAAGTTTTCCATACCTCTTTGCTGTGAACTTTAGATCTCCAACAAAATACATTTCTCACACTTTATTTTCACAGATTCAATACCTATAAGTTCCATATTAATTGATATTTGTATTTCTTCTTTTGGACATTTGCCATTCACCATTTTATTTCTCTGCAAAGCATTTACTAATTTTCACCAAGTCTGTAGTTTCTTCTGTCCCAATAGTATTATCCAACTTTTCCTACATCAAGTATTTCCAAAACTAGATGCTAAAAATGATGACTGCCATTAACTCTCTTCTTGAAAATAGGAGTTACTCAAAATGTTTAACATATAAAAATTGATGGAGTTTTCTGATATTAGAATAAAATGCTTACTTTGAATTTCAGTTGCTTAATTTTCCATTCTTGAAACTTTTGTCCTCAAAACACTTACAAAAAAGACTTCAAAAATAAAATTTCTTCCCTGTTAGTCTGTTTTTAACTTGGAAACGAAGGCAGAAAATGGGTGAAATTTGTGGAGGTAAACAGTAACCAAATTCTGAATTGTATCTTCAATCTGTTTCCATGATAAAGGAGTTTAATTTAAAATTCCCGCAATTAAAATTACAGGATAAAATTTCCAAAGACTACAGTGACAATCAGTTTGGAGCCATAAAGTATATGAAGATGAAAAGTGCTAAGAAAACTAACATCCTTTATTAACAAAGTAATGAACTGAATGATGATGCCTAATTATATCCAGCAAATCCACGTATTAACCGTTGTCCATGTTAACTATTATTGATAAATTTTCTCTTCATGCATTTTAGGCAGACTGGTTTTTAGCCATCTGGTGAAAGCAAAAAAATACCCTTACCCAAGGTCGGAGGCTGCTGAAATTGTACTGAGTCTCCCCACTGTGTCATTACTGTCCTCCACCTCTCAAAACGCTTGCAAACACACACAACCAAGGAGTCATCCCCTTTTACATTATGTAAGGCAGCTAGCTTTTTCATTTTATACAGCACTTAAATATGTTAAATTGCATGCTGGCATTTGGGAGTATTTGAGAAATTATTTCAGTATGGAAAGAGTTGGCAAATGTGTAGGTTGATACTCCAGTTCAGGTGGTGCTGAGTTTGTCATCAGCCCTGAGTTTGTTGAAAGCTGAATCATGTCGTATAGTGAAGAGGGATACAAACTAGAATTCTTTGATGCCTATTATGCTCTGGATGTTATGAGACTATCGATCTGTTTTCTGTCTCGAAACTTCCTCTTTTTTTTTTTTTTGAAATGAAATGAAAACTGTGTGTTTGTGAGCTTTTTGAGGATCAGGACCGTGGAGCATCTGGGACAGGAATTAGGACGATGTTGAGGGCTAGGGACGAGAGAATGTTGAGGCAAACCTATTTCTTTCCACTTAGTCTGAAAAGTCAAATAATTTAATTAAGGTATTTATTATGTTCGCTGTGTCATTTACTTAGATGATCACATTTACTTCTTGCTAGAACCTTATGAAGGAATATGTGATAGAACTTATCCAGGGTGGCTCAGCTAAGTTGAAATTCTAACACAGTCACACCTTAAAGAGAAACCTTCCTTGTATCCAAGTAGGACAATGATGCTCTGTCCCAAATACTAAGTCTTTTTAGACCTATACTTTTACACCTGCTTAAATTAAGATATTAAAAAAAAAAAATGGGAGGTCCGAGTGAATGGCAGAAGTTGAAATCATACATGTTGTAAAGCAAAAGAGGCTCTTGTCCCCAAAGTGACATTTTCCTCACCTCTCCCAACAGTTGATAGGCATCAGTGGAGACCAATGGGCAAATGTGGTTATAAGGAAGAAGCAGTATTGATGTATGGTCACTTACTATCAACATTCCCTGTCCCAGTTGAATTTTAGCCTAAAAGATTAATGAATGCTACTTAAGCAAAGCAAGTGATGTTTATAGATTTTTTTTCCTATAATTTCTTCTTATTTTTAACACTGGAATTTAGATGAGACTCCAGAAAAACTTAAAAAAAATATGTTTTGATCCACTGAGTTTTAAGTAGATTATTCAGATATTTTTATTGATTGCACTAATGTTGGCTTTTTGGCCAAACTACTCTTAAGTGCATTATCCAAATGAACTATTTCGGCTTAGAACGGCAACATTTAATGAGCTTGTGGTCTGTTTATTTACTTCAGGTAGTTTTAATAATTTTTTCTAATGAAAAATTGCTGATTTTTACAATGTGATTAATTTGTTCTACCCTTTGAGAATTTTAAAGCATATGTCTCTAGATGAAGAGGAAAAACAGGATACTACTCTGGGATCCTCACTTTGTTCTTAATGGGGCCAGAGGTAGCTGGGAATAGGAGTGCCCTACTTATTTGATAACTGGGAAAGACCCCAGCTGATGCCATCCTAACCTTTTTATAGTGAGCTCTCTTCCATCCCTGTTTACTAACACAACTGTTGCATTGTTATTTAAAGGAGGTCTTAGCATGAGCTGTTTGTGGAGGCATTTGGTCACAGAACAATTAACTAAAAGGTTCATTGGTAGGCCAGAGTTCTAAAGGAGGAAAAGAAAGACAGAGTAGGGGTTAGCCCTGGCTTCCTCTTAGTGGTTTTTCATTGCGGTGCCTATTAAAATGGTTTTATTTTTGTTTGTTTTCTTATGATATCACATTTGCAGGACCATTGCTTAGGTTTCAACGAAACTTTAAGAAACAGCTTTAAAATTCATCAGATGTTGGAACCCTTCCTTCCTCTCTCCCACCTCCCTTCCTTCTTTCCTTCCTCACTTCAAGCTTTTCTTTCCTTCTTTCTTCTCTCTCTCTTTCTCTCTCTCTCTCTTTCCTTCAATAAATGAGTCAGTGAGTTCAGAACTCTTGTTCGGACCTGGAAGTACAGGACACTAAGCACTCAACTGGTTGAGCCACATGGGGATACAGTAAAAGCAAAAGGATCTACTGTTGCACGCCTGGAGCAGTTAAGATCAAAATATCCACGATGTGCCTGAATAAACCAAATTGAAGATTTATAATAACTAATTTAAGTTCAGTGTCAATTGTTGTTTTCTCATGCTCAGTCACAATGTCTTTGACTACATAAAATTTAATCTCTTCCTTCCCTAGTCTTGATTGAGTAACAGTAGTTGGGCTTTATGACTAAAACAACATTAAGATAATATGTAGTAGCTGGCACAGCAGGTTAAGCCACAGCCTATGGTGCCGGCATCCCATATGGGCGCTGGTTCCAGACCTGGCTGTTCCAGTTCCAATCCATCTCCTTGCTAATGGCCTGGGAAATCAGCAGAAGATGGCCCAAGTGCTTGGGCCCCTGTACCCACATGGGATACCCAGAGGAAATTCTGGGCGCCTGGTTTTGGCCTGGCATAGCCCTGTCCATCGCAGCCGATTGGGGAATGAACTGGTGGATGGAAGATCTCTCTCTTTCTCTCTCTCTCTCTATAACTCTGCCTTTCAAATAAATAAATCTTTAAAAATAAAAGATAACATTCGAACACACAGCTCTAGGTGTCATTTGCTCTTCAACTTTTCCAACCATCGTACAATGGAAGATTCCTAATGAGGCCAAGACTGAACAGTCAGGGAGAAGAGCTGGCTTGCAAATTATGCAAATCACAATAAAGATTCATCTTTAATTCCTTGCCCAAGAAAGTCTGACAGACCTTTTCATATTGGTTTATTATGTCACAGCCATGAATTTTCAACTCACAAACCAACCAAATTAACTTTCACTTAAAATCAAAATTATTCAACATTTGATTTTAGGAAAAAATAGTGGTGAGGATTGCTTTTTATCTCTGTGGGAATGTTTTTGCATTGTGATTTCCCTGATAGTTTGTCAGAGAGGGTGTTTGTATGATGTTGGCCAGCAAAATCCTTATGGTTTGGTGTAGCAGTATCTTCCAACGAGCCGACACCTTCCATCTTAGTCCTTAAGCACACAGCTGACAAAGCAAGACAAGCCCGTATTTCACATTGGCAACAGACTTCATGAATGATTTTTATTGCATTGAAATTTCAAACTGATTGAGAACTGCTGTAACTTAAAGCATCCATTGTAATTTACTGAAAGAATGACTCCTATAAACAACACAAAATAAAAATAAAATGTGTGTATTTATGATTTAGGTTAAATTTTAGATTTCTTTTTAGTCTATGTTTGAGAGACTTTGTTTACACCTGCTGTGGCATTTTGTACTTAAGATGTAAATTCCTGACTATGACAATAATGTTACTATGGGAATTTCTTTTTGCTGATTGTTAAATGAAATGTTTTTGTCACTGCAACCATATTTGTGGGAATTTGGGGATATTAAAAATGCTAGTGCCCTTAAGGATTAATTCATTGGGAATAATTAATTAATGTATTGACCATGGTTAAAACGCAAAAACTTCATTTGAGATGTTTTTAATAACCTTACATGTCTGCTCTTTTCAAAGACTGATTCATGCTTAACGGATCATTTTTTCCTACTTCAACAAAGACATTACAACCTGTAATATAGAAATTTTGTATGTACGATTGACCTGTCACCCCGCTGCTGAGAGGATGTGTGAAAATATTTTGACCTTGTGATGTTAGAGTCAATTCTGAAATACTTGTGATCAAAATTCGATTGCGACTGGGAGTCTGTGGTTATCAGTTTATTTAACATTTGTTACCAAGAAATAGTCTTTTTAAAAAGCGAATTGGCAGGTGGAAGTTTCTAACCCGAAAGAATTCTGGGTTTCAGCACAATAAACTGTATTTCATCAGGGCGGATTAACTTTAATTTTTTTCACAATTTATTTAAATGTGGATATTTTTTCATGATACAGAATAAAATGTGCATTTTATGGAATTTGCTTGAATTGGATTTTTGCTGGAAATTGCTGTTTTGAATTTGGTTAAATAAATGAAAAGCTCCCCAGTACAAAAACATGAAGCAATGAGCTTAAAGAGAAGTCTTTTGATGCATTAACTTTGCAAATGTTATTTTACACATTATAACATTTTTTCCTTTGATAGATTATACTGTTTTGGTATCAGCAATAAAATTAGTGTCATTTAAGGAATTAACAATTTAAGCTCCTATAGTAAATTCATTTGCATTCGAAGATTCCTCTTTATCATAAAAGATAATGATGAAGTCTAAATAGAATATTTCAGAAACTTTTATTTTAAAATGGATTTTATTCAGTCTTTCTTAATCCTAATTATAGATCAAAATCCTATTAATATCTTAACATTGTGGATTTGCAAATTCTTAACTATTTTTGCTGCTACAACGCTAGTCATAGGAATTTAGGTGCACCAGAAAGATGTCTACCCTTAAAGATTAATTCTCAGGGAAATTTAGAGCTACAAAGGGCATGTACACGGAACAAAGTAACAATTTTTCTCATTTTGGGAAATATAAACATTTTTGTCATTAGCCCTTATCAAAAAACAAGCTGAAAATGAAATTATAGGAAGGCTTTCCAATAGCATTTTGTTTAATCTAGGAAAATCAGCAAAATGTGCTATAATTTGATTAGTAAAGAATATGCCCAAGGTTAGCAACTCAGAACCACTAGCAGGAAAAAACACTGGAAATGAATTAGCACTATCTATATTTTGAGAGGCGAGGAAGGCAGATATTGGAGTGGGCATGTAATCCCCCAAAGTTATCTGTAGAGCGAATAGAGGAGTTTGGAGTTAATTTTTCTCTAAATCCAATGTTTTTCACATTGTTTTTCCCTTTCCTGCGTTTTCTACACTGTAGCACACACATATACACTCATGCTAGCTAACGCTATTGAAAATGTTGCTGCCCCCTCTCTGGGTGTTGCTGAAAACATAGTTGTGTGTCCTACACTGCTATTTTATAAAATTTTGTGTCTTTTATTTTCCGTGTCCTTAAATTAAAGGTGGTATCTTATAAATGGTGTATTCTCTCCCTTTGGTGTTAAGATTGTTTTTGGTATTCCACACTCAGAATGTTCTGCTCATGTCAGTTTTATAATCAGTACTGGACAGATACCAGTTTGTTATATCTGGCAGAGTTTATACATATTGATCAGTTTTCAAATACACACACACACACACACACACATACATACACAAGACTGAATACCTACCACCCCAGATCACAGTGTGAGGAGTAGAAAATGAAGGTTCTGGATTTCTTCTCTTTTCTGGACTCCATGGGTACCTCAAACAGTTTTTTCTCTTGATTCTCCTGTCCTTTTGTACCCAAATTTCCATTTCCATCACTCAATATACGTGTCCATATATGTGTGTGTGTGTGTGTGTGTGTGTGTGTGTGTTTGGAGACAACATCAATCTTGGTTCTTAAAACTCCCAAGGACTGCAGCAGTACTTCAAAAAGTTCGTGGAATCAAAGGATAACATTATTTTGGTGCAAAAGTTTTTGAAATTCATGCATATGAGAGACTTTCTAAAAGTTCTTGGAAAATACATATTATGAAAAACTATGCCTGGATTTCAAATGTTTTTGCATCAAAATAACTGTATACCCTAACATTCCCATGAAAAGAGAAAACGTGTATCCTATTTCAGTGTTTTTTAATAATACTGTTCAACATGGTTGACTGATGGACATTTGCTGGCATCTCATCACTTGGAGTTATTCAACTCACCAACAAACATGACTTCCACGTGTGATATTGCTCTAGGCACAATATTCTGACCATGTTCATCTGTGCCCAAAGCGTGGGCCCCAGGTAGGATTGTTTTCCATAGCAGTGACTATCCTGGTTGAAGACTGACAGCAGCAAGCTTCTGTTGAAGCTCTCCCTGCTAACGATCTTTAGTTATTTAACGTAGCAGGAGTGCAGGAACAAAACTTGAATTTGAGACAGGGCAAGATTTCAGCTCTCTGATGCCTTTTTAACATTTCCATGTTCTCTATTATTTTTCTATTTGCTCTTAGTTTCAAAATTGTTAAATAACGTGTATTTTTTCATGCAGTTCAATATTTCACCACATATATAAGAGTAAACTGAGCAAATCAGTCAACTGGAGTAGTCTCTATTCTTAACAGCCTTTCCCCAAATCTTAGCGCTTCTGGTAAGGAGAGAAGAGAGCAGATTTTCAGTCTGGTTCTTCCACTGGCGCTTGCATTCATGACCTCCCCTTCCCTGTAGTTTTCCACTCTGCTGTAAGCAGGGGGAAGAAAAACTACTCTGCAGGGAACCTTGAGCTGCTTGCCTGCCTGAGGAGAAAAGAGAAGACAAAATCCAGACGTCCATTGGTCACCAGGAAGAAAGGCACCGTCCGAATGGAGGCATGGAGGCGGGCGGGGGTATTCGCCCTTCAGGACACCAACAGCAACTAAGAAACTGCTAAGCTGGAGGAGTTGCAAGGAGTCTTCCCTCTCCTCTGTTTTTGTGTAGCCTAAAGTAGTTTGGGATCAGATCAAAGGAGATAATAGCAGTGAAAGTGCTTTGAATAATATAATGGATGACATAAAGCTTGAGATTCTCTATTTGCCAATGATTTTCCTAGTCATCAGGGTAGATGCAGAACTTTTTGAGAAGCCATAAATGTCAATAACATCCACTCAAGTTCCAAGTCTTCCTTACACATATGTAGAGAAAATTGAACAGTCTAAAGTGTGTCCAGATATGACAACTGGAGTGCCTTTGCTCCCCTGTCGCACGTAAGGGAAAATACACACACCACACATACCCTCTCATCCCCTCCTGTACTTTAGGAAATAAAATATCTTTCAAAAGCACCTATTAATGTATGGTCTATGTAAAAAATGTAACCCTAAATTCATTAATCTGAAAATTAAATTAAAATTCCCTGCAGAGCAGTGCTATTCAACATTATTATTCAGAAATAATTCCCAATATGATCCAGATTTCTGTTACACAGATTAGGAGTTAGGTCATGTTCCAGAATTCTTCCTAGTTTAACTTCCGAGCTATAAATCCCAGAAGTTCATGCTAAAGCAGTGGAAAGTCCACTAGGTGTTGAATTAGTTAAGGATTCTGACCCAGTGCTGGAGGTGACAAGGCACATGCATACTCCTCCATGACACAGGGACTTCATTTCAATAACAACAACTTCATCTGACCTGCCTTGACTCTCAACCCTGTAGGAGACCCATAACTTCTAGCATTGTTTTTTGTTGTTACCTTTGTTGTCTTATTGAATTGGCTTTGATGTGGAACCGAGATTTTCTTTTATATATTTTACGCAGATGAATGAATGAACAAATGGACAGATGGATGAAAGGAGGGACAGAAAGATGAAAAGATGTGTGTGCTGACAGATGGACAGATGAATGGGTTGATGGGCTGAGGGACAGTTGGCTGGTTGCATGCGTGTATGTGTCCACATGGATGGAAGTACAGACAGACTAACTTTGATATAGAACTAAGATTCTATTTTGGATATTTTATGTGCATGGATGAATGGGAAGATGTATGCATGCATTTATGCATGAATGAACAGATGAATGGATTGACAGATAAGTAGAATTACCTACTATTTATCAGATAGACTAACAGAAACCCTCAATGTAACGCTCCTAACTTCCACATTAGAGAAACAAGGCATGGGCTCTGTGTGATAAAGAACCTTATCTAACCTCAGAGAGCTGGAAAGTACCAGAAAAGTTTCAAACCCAGATCTCTGACTCCAAATCAAGTTTTTATTTGCCTCAAAGTGTCAGCACTCACAGAAAAAAAAAAAAAACTGTTAAAATGAATTCTGAGAGGGAAACACTTCAGTGGTTCCAGGTCTTCCCAAGAATGTTAGCATCTGACTACAGAACTGCAGAGTCTGACTTGCTCAAGTTCCTAAGGTAGGAGAAAAGCTATGTTATATCTGCTTATGCACAGGGAAGGCGTATAACAACTCACAGCATCACCTTAGCTTCTCCTCTGGATGAAGCAGTGTTGTGATCAGTCCAGAAAGCGCTGGGGATGTAGATGTTAGCTTCTTAAAGAAAAACACCACATTTCCTTCTCCTTTTATTGCTCCTTTCAGTGTTTACAGGTGTGAATGATCCAGTACAATTACTCCAATTAAAAGTCTTGAACAAATGCTTAGAGTAGTTCAAATGCTTTACTCTAAGACTCACTTTCAGGGTGAGTATTTTGTGTAGGATAAAGATGCCTCTTGGGACACCAGAATCCCATATCATCAGAGTGCCCGTCTTTGTGTCACTGCTCCACTCTCTAGCTTCCAGCTAATGCACACCCAGGGGCCCCACCAATCATATATGAGACGCAGATTGGCTTCCTGGCTTCCGCTTCCAGCCTGGCTCAGCCCTTTTGGTAGTGAACCAGTGCATGGAAGATTTCTCTTTGTCTCTGTCTGGGCTCTCCATGTTGTTCAAATAAAATTACAATAAATTCATAGGGGCTGGCGCTGTGGCACAGCAGGTAAAGCTGGCACCTGAAGCCAGCATCCCCTATGGGTGCCAGTTTGAGTCCCAGCTGCTCCACTTCTGATCCAGCTCTCTGCTATGGCCTGGGAAGGCAGTGCAAGATGGCCCAAGTGTTTGGGTCCCTGCACCTGTGTGGGAGACCTGGAAGAATCTGCTGGCTCCTCGCTTTGGATCATCCCAGCTCCAGCTGTTATGGCCATTTGGGGAATGAACCAGTGGATGGAAGACCTTTCTCCTCTCTGCCTCTGCCTCTGTAACTCCACCTTTCAATTAAATAAATAAATCTTAAAAATATAAATCATTAAAACATTTAAAGAAACACTCACCTGTCCCCACAGCTCCTGCTCGCTCTGTTCCTGTGTGCTTATGCCCTGGGTGTCGTCGCCTTCCTCCCCCAGGCTAAAACCATGGAAGTGCTGTCTGTTTTATCTGTTGTGTTTTGTGTTATGTCTGTGGACATCTTGTGTTACTTAGAGTGGCGTTTCCTCTCTCACCAACTGGGTGAATCGGAAGCAACTTGTACAGAATAGTAATTAACTTAACTGAGGAGAATTTTAATGTTGATCGACTACCAATGCTTATCAGAAGTTAGCCCATTACATCTCTTCTCACTTTGATGGTTTAATTAAATGATGATCTTGTCTGAGCTTTCTTGTCTAATGTGTTGATAAGCTTTGTGTATTATGTTTTCATCCTAATTTTTGACATGTATCTATGATTTCATAATAAAGGTGATTTGTTGAGCTTAGAAAAGCATA
Source organism: Sylvilagus floridanus (assembly GCA_949820135.1). NCBI lineage: Eukaryota > Metazoa > Chordata > Mammalia > Lagomorpha > Leporidae > Sylvilagus > Sylvilagus floridanus. The sequence goes on along the minus strand of OX463228.1, from coordinate 16,866,081 downwards.
CCATGCGGTAAAAATCCATCTGTTTTTATCCAGTTTGAATGCTTAGAACAAACACATTTCCCTCATTACTGCTGTTGATGCTGGAGTTTGTTGTTGCACTAAAACTAGAGAAATGGCACTTCTCTCTTGCAAGTATCTTCATTTTCCAAGATACTTGCATTGTGTTATCTCGGTACCAACAAATTCAACAGAAAATTATACTTTGTCAAAGTTTCTACTCAGTCTTCATGTAGGCTAGTTGTTCGCGACTGTACACAATTTTACTCCCAAGGGGTATTTGGCAATTTCGGGGAGCATTTGTGGTTGTCTTAACTGGGGTAAGAATGTTATTGGTATCTATGGGTAGATTCATGGAGACTGTTGAACATCTTACAATACATAGGACAGCCAACAGTTAGGAATTTTCCAGCCCTGGATGTTCTAAGTACTGAGGCTGAGAGGCTGAGGTCAACCATAGTGTTGCTCTTTTCAAATTACAAAAACCGAAACATGAATGACTTGACCCACACTGGCATCTGAAGTTGGCTTATCCAGGAACTTTTCTAGACATACCCCTGAGATCCTTCTTGGAAGTAGTTCCATGTTCTACACCAGTGTCTCTCGTTATGGCATGGAGGATCCCAGGGTTTCAACCTTGTCAATGTGTACCTATCTACATCTCACACCCAGTACCATCTTTCTGACCAGAGTAAAATTATATTCTGCAGCGATAGAGTGATCATTCTCCATCCAAATGCTGCCATTTTAGCTTAGTGTAACCCATACAGAATGCTTTATATATTTTTCATTGAATATTTGTGTTTATATATTTATATTTTTATTTATTTATTTTTTATTTGAAGGTGGAATGATGGGGTATACTGTGGAGAAAGAGAGATCTTCCTTCCACTGATTTTAGCCCCTAAGCACCTGAAACAGCTGGGGCTGGCCCAGGCCAATGCCATGAGCCTTGAACTCCACTTGGGTCTCCGACATGGGTGGCAAGGATTATCTGTGGTCTTCTAGGGAGCTGGATTGAAAACAGTGTAGCCAGGACTTGAACCAGTCCCTCCAATATGGGATGTAAATGTCCCAGTTAGCATCTTAACATTCCATGCTTGAACACCAGCCCTTAAGGATTTATTTATTTATACTGGCTTTTTCCATGCTAAATTTCTTCATTGAAAAAAAAAAGGAAAGTAGGTAATCAACTTTTATTTTTAAATCATTTTAATAGATTGTTTTCATTTTTTTCTTCTTTCATTGTTTATTTGAAAGAGAGAGAGGTAGATAAGAAAGAGAGATGGGGGGGGGCAAGTGAGCCTGGAACACAGTCAGGTCTCCCCCACGAGTGGCAGTGATCCAAGTCCTGCTGTCTCCCAGGGTGCACATGAGCAGGAAGCTGGGATTGGACGTGGAGTCCAGACTCAAATTCAGGCACTCTGATATGGGAGTTTGGTTGTGCCAAATGCTAGTCCCTTAACTTTTATTCTGGAGGAAGAGTTTGCTTAACAATCACACATTATTCTTTTAAATATTCCTGAATTACAATTAGTTCTTTAATGACAGTGTCTTCTCTTTTACAGTTGTAGAGGGTCTAATAAATTTTGGTACAAATGTCTTCCCTGGGCTTGCAAGGTTCATTCGAAAAGGAGGCATGATGGCTTAACTTTGGCTAAATTCGCCCCTGTTCTCATCTCCTTTCTCTTCTTGGTTGAACTTGGCCGTGGTTGACTTATGAAATCATATTTGGAAAGAAAAGCTGTACTTAGAGGCAATTATGAACTTGTCTGTGCACCTTAGTGAGAAACTCATTGAGAATCATGCTCATGTCATGTTTCCATTACTATAATTATTGAAAATCTCATTTAATGTGATGGCTCCTACATAACTACACACATATACATCTCCTCCATGTGAGTGAACTATGCACACGAGGCAACTGATAATTCTAACAGAACAGCTACCACTCTCATTTCTTTGTGAATGAGGTGATGCCTAGAAATAATGTTTGACTCCAGGAATCTCCTTCCTCAGCCTGCCAATGATTCATGGTTTGCTTTGAAATGAATTTTCTCCATCACAGGAACATTGATGTCAGGTGCAGATCTGCTTGAGAAGTTTTCATTGTGAAAGTTTTATTGTTTTATAGCCAAGTAGCATTATTGAAATATACTTTAAATAGCATAAATTCACTCATTGTAAGTGTAGAGTTTGTCAATTCAAATGTCAGTACAATAATCATGATGATCGAGTTCTGGAACATTCTATGACCCCCCAATGGTCCTTTACATGCATTAAATAGTCAGCCCTCTCTACCATCTCAAGCCCCTGCCAATCACTGATCTGCTTTCATTCTTAATAGACCTTGCTTCCAATAGCACTTTTATTTAAGTAGAATCATACAATATAAAGTCTTTAGTAACAAATTCTTTAAATTTTTTTAATTAATATAAAAAATAGCTTTTATGTATTCTGTAGGCACAGCTCCAAGGAGACAATCACACTTCCCTCACTCTCCTGCTCCTCCCCATCCTCTTCCCTCCTTACCCTCTCTTCATCAGATTTTGCAAAGCCATAATTTAAACCCACTCTAGACTCACAGGCCTAATTTGTCACTAATCATAATATTCAAGAAGTAAAATTAGGAAGACTACAGTTCCACAGGATTACAAGCAAGGGCTAAAAAACAACAATTATTTCCCAAAATGGCCATTTGATTCCTGTATATTTTTTGGTATTCTATATTAACGTCCATATATCACAGAAAATATATATTTGGGAAAGTATTGCTTTGAAACTGTAAAACTACCTTAGGGCTTAATATGTTTGAACATTTCAAGGAAACTATTTAAGTTATTTCCTAAATATAATTGATAAGTACTAGAAACAGTTCTGGTTCTAAATATTAGAATTTCAAAATTTGATTTTGAAAAAGAATTCCAGAAGAATTTATCTCAAGGAACACTAGATTACAGAAAATGAAATATAAGAGATACGCTTCAAGACATTGGTAGGTGACGACTTCTTGGAAAAGATCTTTAAAGTGCAGGCAACAATAGAAAAACTAAGAGAATAGGAGTACGTCAAATTCAGAAATTTCAACACAGCAAAAGAACTAATCATTAGTGAAGAGATGTCTGAAAAAATGGGGAAAATATTTGCAAGCTTCTCTGCCAAAGCCTTAATATCCAAAATATATCCACAGCTCAAAACCCAGCAATAATGAAAAAAAAAAAAAAAACTGATTTAGGTAAGAAACGGGGAACTTAATAGACTGTTCTTAAAAGAAGAAATACAAATGGTCAAAAAATATATATGAAAAACGCTCAACATCATTGGCTATTAGGCATATGCAAATCAAAACCACAATGAGATGTCTATCAACTTACCCCTGTCAGAATGGCTATTTCCAAAATACAGAGAACAACAAATGCTGGTGAGGGTGTGGGGACGGGGCATTCTTATATAATTTTATTGGGAATGTAAATTAGTATAGTCACTGTGGAATGGAGTATGTGCGATGTGTATGGAGATTTCTTTTAAAGCTTGAAATGGAGCTGCAATATGATCCAGTAAGCTCACTACTGGGTATATACCCAAAAGACATGAACTCATTATATCAAAGAGATACCTGTTTCACCATGTTTATAGAAGAACTGTCCACAATAGATAAATTATGGATTCAATCAAGGTGTCCATCATGAGATGAATGGATAAAAAAAATGTGGTTTCACCTCCCCGCAGCTCAAATGGCTCTCATGCAGAAATCAGAAAACAATAAATGTCACTGCGGCTGCCGCTGCGGCTCATTAGGCTAATCCTCCACCTTGCGGCGCCCGCACACTGGATTCTAGTCCCACTCTGGGTACCGGATTCTGTCCTGGTTGCCCTTCTTCCAGGTCAGCTCTCTGCTGTGGCCCGGGAGTGCAGTGGAGGATGGCCCAAGTGCTTGGGCCCTGCACCCCATGGGAGACCAGGAGAAGCACCTGGCTCCTGACTTAGGATCAGGGCTTTGCGCAGGCTGCAGCGGCCATTTGGGGGGTGAACCAACGGCAAAGAAAGACCTTTCTCTCTGTCTCTCTCTCTTACTGTCCACTCTGCCTGTCAAAAAAAAAAAATGTCACTGAGGATGTGGAGAAAAAGATACCCTAATCCACTGTTATTGGGAATGCAAACTAGCACAGCCATTAAAGACAGTATGGAGATCCCTCAGAGATTTGAAAATAGACCTACCATAAGGCCCAGCCACCCCACTCCTGGCGACTTACCCAAAGGAAATGAGATCAGCATGTGAAAGAGTGATCTGTACCCCCATGTTTATTGCAGCTCCATTCACAATGCCTAAGATATTTGCAGCAAAATGGTTGGAAATGGAAGGCATCATGTTGAGGGAATTAAATCAGATGCAGAAAGAAAAAAATATTTCATGTTCTCCCTCATAGGCTGGAGCTAAAATTAAATAAAGAAGAGGAGAAAGAAATGCTTGTGTGTATCAGTTGTGCTGTAAATAGAGTGTTTTTTTAAATTTTTTTTATATAAAGCTTTTATTTAAAGAATATAAATTTCCAAAGTACAGCTTATGGATTACAATGGCTTCCCCCCATAACTTCCCTCCCACCTGCAACCAAGCTTCCTTTATCATATTGGTCAAACAAATTGTTAGGAAAGTATATAAATAAAAAAGTTTTAAAAAGAATTATATATTACCATAGATTTAGTAATTTTGAGACTATTTAAAAATGCACTGTACATGAGTGAAGTTGAACATCTTTTTTTATTTAATTATTGTTTATAGCCTTTGCCTATTGTTCTGCTGGACTATGATCTTTTAATGTTTTATTTGTTGAATTATTCATTCAGCAGAGTCATTTTTTCTGATCCTATTTTTTATTTACAATTTAAAAAATTTATATACAATGAATAAATTTCATGTAATTCACATATACAGATTTAAGAGTATAGTGATACTTTGTATCTTACCCTCCCATCTATCCACACTCCCATTCTCCCTCCTTTATCTTTTGTTATTCTTTCTCTTAATTTTTCCAATGACACACGTTTGGCTTATTTTGTAATCATCAGATTAACCCTCCACTAAGTAAAGATTTCAACAAATAGTAAAAAGTAAAAAACACTGTCCCTCAGCAGTAGAGACAAGGGCTATAAACAATAATCAGTTCTCAAAATGTCCATTTTGTTTATATACATTACATTTTGGGTACTTCATTAGTTACTACAGATCAGGCATACATATGGTATTTGCCTTTTTGGGACTGGCATATTTCACTAAGTATAATGGTTTCCAGTTGAAGTCATTTTGTTGTGAAAAACAGGATTTCGTTCTTTTGTACAGCTGAGTAATCATAGTGCATATATACCACATTTCTTTACCCATTTTTTGGTTGATGGACATGTGGATTCATTCCATATCTTAGCTTTTGTTAATTGAGCTGTAATAAACATGGAGGTACAGATAATTCTTTCATATGATGATTTCATTTTCTTTGGGTAAATTCCCAGGAGTGGAATGGCCAGGTCATCCGGTAGATCTAGTTTCAGATCTCTGAGGAATCTCTATTCTGTCTTCTACAATGACTGTGCTAGTTTGCATTCCCAACAACAGTGGGTTAGGATACCTATTTTCCCAGATCTTCACTGGCAGTTATTGTTTTTTGATTTCTGTATGAGAGCCTTTCTAACTGAGTGAGGTGAAACCTCATTATAGCTTTTGTTTGTATTTCCCTGATGGCAAGTGATCCTGAGCAGTGTTTCCCCAATTTTCCCTTCTAGTAATTTTGGGTAACAAGTCATAGACTTAGATTCTTGGTCCATTGTTGAGAGGGCTTTTGTATAAGGTAGGGGTCTTGTTTCACACTTCTGCATGTGGAGATATACAATTCTCAGCACCATTTGTTGAAGAGACTGTTTCTCCAGGGATTGATTGTAGCTCCTTTGTCAAAGATTAGTTGGTTGTAGACTTGTGGATTGATTTCCGGGTTTGCTATTTTGCTCCATTTGTCTACATGTCTATTTTTGTGACAGTACTAAGCTATGTTGATTATATGTGCCCTGTAGTATGTCTTGAAATCTGGCATTATGATGCCTCTGGTTTGTAGTTAAAATTGCTTTAGCTATTGGGGATCTCTTGTATTTCCATATGAATTTTAGCATAGTTTTTTTTCTAGATCTGAGAAGAATGTTTTTGGTATATTGATTGAGATCATATTGAATCTGTAAATTGATTTTGGTAGTATGCATATTTGGTGATATTAATTCTTCCAGTGAATGAAATTGCAATGTTTTTCCATTTTTGTGTTTGTCTTCTTCTATTTCTTTCTTTAATATTTTGTAATTTTCATCATAGAGCTGTTTCACATACTTTGTTAACTTTATTCCCAGGCATTTAACATTTTTGTGGCTATTATGAATGGGACTAATCTTACAAGTTCTTTCTGAGCTATGGCGTTGTCTGTGTATACAAAGGCTATTGATTTTGTGTGTTAATTTTATATCCTGCAACCTTACTAAACTCTTATGAGTTCTAATAGTCTCTTAGTGGGATCTTTTGGTTCCCCTATATATAGAATCATGATATATACAAACAGGAAAAATTTGACTTCCCCCTTTCCAATCTGTATTCCTTTGATATTTTTGCTCTGTAGCGGCTCTTACTAAAACTTTCAGGACTATATTGAATAGCAGTGGTGAAAGTCGGTATCCTTGTCTGGTTCTGGAACTTAGTGGGAATGTTTCCAACTTGTCCTAATTGAATAAGATGCTGCCTGTAGATTTGGCATAAATTGCTTTGATTGTGTTGAGGAATGTTCCTTCTATATCCAGTTTTCTTAAGATTTTCATCATGAAAGGATGTTGTAATTTTTCAAATTCTTTCTCTGCATGTATTGAAATAATCATACGGTCTTAGCTCTGCAATTTGTTAATGTGATTTATCACATTTATTGATTTGCGAATGTTGAACCATCCCTGCATACCAGGCATAAATAACAATTGTTGCAGGTGAATGATCTTTCTTATGTGCTGTTAGATTCTATTAGTGAGTATTTTGTTGAGGATTTGCATCTATGTTCATCAAGGAGATTGGTCTACAGTTCTCTTTCTCTGTTGTATCTTTCTCTGGTTTAGGAATTAAGATGATGCTGGCTTCATAGAAGGAGTTTTGGGGGATTCCCTCCCTTTCAATTTTTTTGAATAGCTTGAGAACTAATTGAGTTAGTTCTTTAAATGTCTGGTAGAATTCAGTGGTGAACCCAACTTGTCCTGGGCTTTTCTTCGTTGGAAGGGTCTTTATGACCAATTCAATTTCTTTCTTGGTAATCAGTCAGTTTAGGCTTTCTATGTCTTCATGGCTCAATTTAGGTAGGTTGGGGTTTGGAGTGTTCTTGTTTTTCTTAGTGCTTAGATGAATTATTAGATCGTTTACTTGATGTCTTTCCAATTTCTTGGTATAGGCATTGATTGCTATAAATTTCCCTCTTAACATTGCTTTTTATTTCCCATAAGTTTTGATATGTTGTGCTGTCCTCTTCAATCATTTCTAGAAAATTTTTGATATCCCTTTGGATTTCCTCTGTGAACCACTGTTCATATTGAATTCTTCATTTCTACTATTTCAGTTTGATTTACCTTCAATATGTCTATCTCTCAACAAAAATATTCATTTATATCATGTATGGATTTCTTCATCTCATGAATTTGTTTCTCTGTGCTTCTGAATAATCTTATCATCATTCTTCTGAATTCATGTTCAGGCATTGCCTCAATCTCTTCCTCTTCACATTCTAATAATGAGATGTTGTTGTGTTCCTGTTGGAGAGTCATATTGTCTTACTTGTTCTTGTTTCTGCATTTATTTTTTGGCGTTTGAGGAAATGCTTGTTGGTTTTCTCCTCTGATGGCTTTTATCTTTGAACTTTCCTTTTGGTCTTAGAGAATATGTGTTCCGTCAGTGGATATCCAGAGGTGTGTGCTGGGTGGGACCAGAGGCTCTGCTCGGTGCTGAAGGCTGGGCAGTGCTCCAGGGTGACACCTATTTTGGGCGAGGTAGATCCCCTCTCATTTCAGCTGGAGGGAGGGTGTGATCACGTCTGTTGGCATAATCACAGCCTCAACTCCTCTCTTCCAAGGATTCCAGGAACCATTCTACAGTGGCTACAGTCCCCCACCCATGCAGACCCACGAACCACTGATCCCTGTACACTTTTCCTTTAATTTTTTTAAAAAGGATTTATTTTATCTATTTGAAAGACAGAGTTACAGAGAGAGGTAGAGCCAGAGAGAGAGAGAGAGAGGTCTTCCATCCGATGGTTCACTCCCCAGATGGCTGCAACAGCAGGAGCTGTGCTGATCCGAAGCCAGGAGCCAGGAGCTTCTTCCAGGCCTCCCACGTGGGTGCAGGGGCCCAAGGACTTGGGCCATCTTCCACTGCTTTCCCAGGCCATAGCAGAGAACTGGATAGGAAGTGGGGCAGCTGGGACACGAACTAGCGCCCATATGGGATGCTGGCGCTGTAGGCTTGGGCTTTAACACACTGTGCCGCAGCAACCCCTCCTGTGTACTTTTCAAACAATCTTTGTCAGACCCTATATTTTCTGAAGAGTCACTTGATTCTCTTCCCTAGTTTCTTCAGCAGATATTGCTTTCCGTGGGTGCATGTTTTCTCAAGTCCAACTAAAACAAAACAAAACAAAAAAACAAAAAAACCTCTCCAGGCCTCTCCAAGCAGGAGCTATGGGTATAAAGCAAAGCTCTGTCTAGAAAAATCTTAGATTGGCTCACCAGTTTAAGAAATGTAATAATATGAGATTTGAAAGTCTACTTTTGTTAGTTTGTATTGTTATATTCTTTCCTAGAGAGTCATGAGCAAAATACTCCTTCTTTTGACTTGGTGGCTACAGGTCATTTTTCCATAGTAGTTTGATGAGAAAGAGCATAACCCAGGCCATAGGAGCAGGATTACTCACGGTTAGAGGGATCTGGCATTGCCCCAAATCGCATCTTTTGGCTTCCTTTCCACTGTAACATCTGAAAGAGCACAGCTCTGAAAGATGAGGCTTGTTGAAAAGCGCTTCTCATTCCTAGTTCCCCCAGACGGCCTGGTTTCTAAATATGCTTGTTCTGTGTCTTCAAATTGCAGCCCACACTCGCACTCATATAGAAAATTATACCCCATTCCCATTCTGATCCCATGATGACCATGAGTCCCCCTCTCGGCAGTGCCTGGCACAGAGCCATGCGTGTAGAATGCATTTTGTGATTCCTTGCTGACTAGATGAATGTTGGTCATTATCTTATTGTTACATGTCACCATTGTGGGGCTGACACTGTGGCATAGTGGGTAAAGCTGTTGCCTGCAGTGCCAGCATCCCACATAGGCACTGTTTTAAGTCTGGGCTGAACACTTCTGATTCAGCTCTCTGCTTTGGCCTGGGAAAGCTGTGGAAGATGCCCAAGTGCTTGGGCCCCTGCACCCACGTGGGCCCCTGCACCCACTGACTCACTCCCCAAATGATCGCAATGGCTGGGGCTGGGCCGATCTGAAGCCAGGAGCCAGGAGCTTCATCTGGGTCTCCCACATGGGTGACAGGGACCCAAACACTTGGGCCATCTTCTGCAGCTTTTCTCAGCCATTAGCAAGGAGCTGGATCATAAGTGGAGCAGCCAAGACATAAACCAGCACCCAGACGGGATGCCAGCATCCCAGCGGCAGCTCTACCTGCTACACCACAATGCTGGCACCTACTGCTAATTGTTTTCAGTTAAACTGCTTGTTTTAAAGTCAGTGCAGATCCACAGGTAGCTAGCAGATGGTGCAGAGACATCCTGTGTATCCTTCACCTGCGTTCGCCAAACACTTACATTTTACCTCACTCTGGGGCAGCATCAAAGCTGAGAGTTTGATATCAGTAAAATGGGAATTTATAGCACTAAGCCATTTTATTACACATTTGATCATCACTGCCATCAAAATACAGAAATTTTTTGGCACCAAAAACACCAAAAATTCTCTGTTGTGCTAACGGGTTGCCCTCCTCACTAACCCTTATCCCTGACAGCTACACATTTGTATCCCAAAGCTATCATCCTGTATTTCAAATTTTCATATCAACACAATTGTACATTTTCATATAAGTAAAATTGTAAATAAAATTTCATATAAAATAAAATTGTAAAGAAGTTCTCTTTTAAAATTGGCATTTTTCATGCACCCTAAATCTGTATCCATCCAAATTGCTGTGTGAGTGCATAACTTACGCCTCCCAATTGCTTTATCCTAGTCCATGGTACAGATGTACTACAATCTGACCATTGAGGAGTATTTTGGTTGCTTTCAGTGTTGTTCTATTATAAATAGTCACTTCTATGAATTATACACAGGCTTTTGTGGGAACATTAGTTTCATTCATCTGGTTTAAATATTCAGAGGCACAAATTACTGAATCATATAGTAAGTATACATTTCATTTTAAGAAATAAACTATTGGGGCTGCCGCTGTGGTATAGCGGATTAAAGCCCCAGCCTGCAGTGCCAGCATCTGATATGGGCGCCGGTTCAAGTCCTGGCTGCTCCACTTCCAATCCAGCTCTCTGCAATGGCCTGGGAAAGCAGTAGAAGATGGCCCAAGTCCTTGGGCCCCTGAACCCACATGGGAGGCCTGGAAGAAGCTCCTGGCTCCTGACTTCATATCAGCACAGCTCTGGCTGTGAACCTGCGGATGGAAGACCTCTTTTTTCTTTCTGGTTCTACCTCTCTCTGTAACTGTGTCTTTCAAATAAATAAATCTTAAACAAACAAGCAAACAAAAAGAAACAAGCTGTTTTCTGGGGTGATTGACCATTCTATAGTTTCTCTACATTCCTGCCAGCATTTGGTATGATCACAGTTCTTCAGATCAGCTATTCTAGTAAGTATATAATGGGATCCCATAGTAGCTTTAGTTTGCATTTCCCGAGGGGCAAGTGATGGTGAATGTCTTCATCTGCTTATTGGCCATCAGCATATAATTTTCTGGAAATGTCTCTTCATGTATTTGGCATTTTCCAACTGATTGCTTTTTGCTACTGAGTTTTGAGAGCCAGAAACATGTTCTAAATGTGAATCTTTCCTCGTATGTGTATTTTACAAGTGTTTTACCCCCCTCCACAGCGTGTCTTTTCAGCATTTCAATAGGACCTCTTACAAAGCAAAAACGTTAATTTGTGATGCAGTCTAATATACAGATTTTTGAAAATATATTTTTGCAACCATATCTAAGGAGTCGACATTGAGTCCTAAGTGCTAAAGATTTTCTCCTACGATAACTTAAAATTTTAGATTTTTATGGTGTGTATTTTGAATGATTTTTTTAACAAGGTGTGAGATTTGGGTGAAAGTTTACTTTGCTGCCTTTGCGTGTCCAATTATTACAGAATCAGCTGAGAAAAGTTAATCTTTTCTTCACTGCATTGTTTTAGAGCCCCTGTAAAAATCAGCCTGCCTTAATAATTTGTCCCATTTATTTATGTGTCTGTCATTCTGCCAATACCATATGACCTTGATTACTGGGGCTACATAATAAGACTTAAATTTGGGAGAATGAACCTTCCAAGCTTATTCTTATTTTTAGCTATCTGGTTTTGTTATTTTCCCATAGAAAATTGAGAATAATCTTGTCAATAATTACTTTTTAAAGTTCATTGAGCTTTTGATAGAATTGTATTAAGTGCATATATAAATTTGTGCAAAATATTTATCTTTACTATGTCAAGTCTCCCAATTCATGAATATAATACACCTCTCCATTTACTGAGAGATTTTTTGATAGATTTAATCAAAACTTGTAGTTTCAAGATATAAATCCTGTACACATTTTGTTGGATTGACAGATCAAGTTTTCTCAGTTTTTGATTAATTGTAAATGGTATTGTATCTTTACTTTGGTTTTCACAAATTTAATGTGTAGAAATATAATTGATTTTTCTTTTTAAAGATTTATTTTATTTATTTGAAAGACAGAGTTACAGAGAGAGGTAGAGCCAGAGAGAGAGGTCTTCCATCCTCTGGTTCACTCCCCAGTTGGCCACCACGGCCGGAGCTGAGCCGATCCAAAGCCAAGAGCCAGGAGCTTCTTCCCGTGTACATTGTAGCACTACTCTCAAGAGCCAGGTTATGGAATCAACCTATTTGTCCAAGCAATGGAGGAATGGGTAAAGAAAAGGTAGTGGGGCTGGTACTGTGGCGTAGTGGGTAAAGCCATTGCCTGCAGTGCCGGTATCCCATATGGGCGCTGATTCGAGTCCCAGCTGCTCCACTTCCAATCCAGCTCCTTGATAATATACCTGGGAAAGCAGAGGAAGTCAGTTTTTGCAATCTTTTCCACATAGGTCCCCACACCCATGTGGAAAAACAGAAAAAGCTCCTGGCTCTTGGCTTCAGATCAGTTCTGCTCTGGCTGTTGTGGCCATTTTGGGGAGTGAAATAGGAGATGGAAGACTCTCTCTCTGTCTGCCTGCTCCTCTCTGTAACTCTGTCTTTCAAATAAATAATAAATCTTTTTGAAAAAAGAAGGGGTGGCGTATACATATATATATATATATATACATATATACATATATATACATATATATGTGTATATATATCTATACAAATAAATATTTTTAAAAGGTGGTATATACATACACACATATATACACACAGTGGAATATTACTTAGCCATAAACAATGATGTCCCCACAAAATAGATGAAATTGAAAGTTATTATTTTAATGAAATAATGCAGACACAGACAAATACTGTATGCTTCCTTTCATTTGTGAATTTTTTAAAAGTCAATTTGAACTTAGATAGTGATTATTCCTGACTGGGTCAGTGGGAGGAGGGGACAGAGAGAGGTTGGATAAAGGTTATCAGACACATTTGGAGAGAAGGGAGGGTTCAGTGCGCCACAGCCCATCAGGCAACTTCTGTGCGCAGAGGAGCTGTGTACTGTGTGAGGGCCCAGGGCAGAGGGAGGAGCGGGTTGTCTCCAGACAGGAATAAAGGGGGAAAGACAGCATACTGATTGCTGGGTTGATCAGCTCACATTGTTTGTATCTGTTGAAATACTGCACTGTGCCCTCATCTAGAGGGCTAAAATGACATGTTAATTAAAATGAGTAAAAAAAGAAAGAAAGAAAAATATACATAAGCAAAAACTAGACGAGTTTTAGAATGTGATTGCCGTGAGTAGTTGAAACATCTTGCTGTTAAGTCCTATCCTAAATCTCTCCTTCACACGTGGACTTGCATCGGTTCTAAGGGGATTTTGTTGACCTGACAAGTTTTACAAAAGTCTGGTCAGCTTCTGTAGTGAGAATTGCACAGATTTTGCTATGGGTGAGCTTTTTTTTGTTGCTGCATTTGGCTACAATCCTTCTTTATTACAGTTACAACCTGGAAAAGCATTTAAAATGTGGCATTTATGTCCTTTGCACAAGTCTTTTTGCTATAAAGTTTCTTCACCCCTGAGAAAGTGAGTTGAAAAGGCTCCACATTTTTCTCAGCTTAAATACTACTAGATCGAAAGGTAATTCGTGATGAATAAGCCGTGATGACATACAAGCCATGAAAGGCCTGGAGTTGAGATTGTTTCAGGCAGAGGTAAAGTCTTTACAAGTAATAGTAAGAACAGGTGGAACGTAAAATACAGTTAAGGATGGGATAATAATCTGCATTGGGCATATTCTTTGATCATACGTACAGATTTCATCTAAGTGAAAAAGTCTTGTGGTTGTCCTGTTCCTCTTCTGCAAGAAACTTCAAGATAAAGAAAACATTTCTTGCTGTTCATTTCAATTTAAATCACCTGTAGTACCATGTGTAGCTGTGCGTTTACAAATGGTCTTCAGAATAATCAACACACAAAGTCACATCTTGGGATGTTCACAATCATTTTGTTTCTAAATAGAGAGGTGAGAGGTGACAAGTCAATGTTTGGTGCTTGTTATTTTAATTTCTGTAATATCCCATCTTCTTGAAAAATTAAAAATTGCTTGAATTCATAGGTGCTTAACTCGATTCATTTGTATTGTTTTTGTTTGTTTCATTCTCCATGTCACTTATAGAATGCCTTTTCCTATACACATATATGTATATATATTTGAACATTTATTTATTTATGTATTTGAAAAGCAGAGTTACAGAGATAGAAGGAGAGACACACAGACACAGACACACACACACACACACGGATTGGGAGAGATCTTCCATCTGCTGGTTCACTCCCCAGATGGTGGCAATTGCCAGGGTTGGGCCAGGCTAAAGCCAGGAGCCAGCAGCTTCACCCAGGTTTCCCATGCTGCTTTTCCCAGGCCGTGAGCAGGGAGCTGGATCAGAAGTGGAGCAGCTTCAACATTAACTGGTACCCAGATGGGATGCTGGTGTCACAGCAAGTAGGCTTACCGGGTGTGCCACAGCACTGGCTCCAAGAATCCCTTTCCCAACCCTGGATAAAAGGCTCCACTTCATCTTATTAGGGATACTACTTTTTGAAAGAATTCATTTTTCCTAATATTATGTATAATATAATGCCAGTTAGAAGATCATATGCAAATTGCAGCCAGAATTGGAGGATGCTACACAGCAGAGTGTCTAAGAATACTCACCGGGGCCAACACCACAGTGCACTAGGATTATCCTCTACCCATGGTGCTGGCATCCCATATGGGCACCGGTTCTAGTCCCAGCTGCTCCTCTTCCAGTTCAGCTCTCTGCTGTGGCCTGGGAAAGCAGTAGATGATGGCCCAACCTTGGGCCCCTGCTCCTGCTTGGGAGACCAGGAAGAAGCGCCTGACTCCTGGCTTCAGATCAGCACAGCTCCAGCAGTTGTGGCCATTTGGGGAGTGAACCAGCGGACGAAAGGCCTTTCTTTTTCTGTCTCTCCCTCTCACTGTCTTTAACTCTACCTCTCAAATAAATAAATAAAAATCTTAAAAAAAAAAAGAATACTCACCGTGGAGTCTAAGTTCCTGGATTCTAGCCTATCTGCACAACTCAGTAAGCTAACTACAGGCAAGGTTTTATCTTTAACTTCTTCATTCACCTCTATGTATCTTATTTCTTCTTATCCAAAATAGGTATAGTCTGGTTAATATAGAGCCTTTTGAGATTCAGATGTTTCCTTTTAGTTTTCTGATTTACCACTCCAAAGTGGAATTCTGTTCTAACTGACAAAACAATGACTGGAGCACCATACTTGCACCTGCATTTCAAATGGATCTTGGAAAAAGAAGTGAGAAGAAGCTGTCCTCCGAGTTTTATGTTTTATGTAGACGTCACCAAAGTACTATGTAACACTATGTAACTATGTTGCTATGTAACTATGTGACTATTTTACTATAACACTTCTGTCCAAATCTCCTCCTTCAAGACCTACTGACACTACTGTAAGAGTGACTTGGGATAGGTTGAGTCTTCGCAGAGTACTAATGTGGATGTCCCAACATGCTGGCTTCCTTTTGCTGAGCAGAAACAGCAGAATGGCATTGGGGAGATAACTCACAGTTCACAGCACATATTCCTAGGGAACGTGCATCACACTCCTTAGATTTAGTACAAGGTAGTATCAATTAGGAAACAATTTGGTAAAACCATCCTATTTCTTACTATATAAAGACTTAATTCGCTTAATGGATTTACTGAGCCATAGTGGAGAAAGGAAGGCCTTCATTAATGTTCATCTGAAGTGAAGATTTTGACACCCTTCCCCCTGAAATCTACACCCCAGTCTTCAAACATTTATTAAAAAATTTGTTGGTGACATACTGAGTTCGATTTTGCTAGGGCTGAATAGTTAGATATTCTTGTTTCTTTTATTGAGGGGGAGGTTAAAGCAGAGAACCACTATTTAAGGCATGGAGTGAGAGCTCTTCAACAAGTTCCTAGAGAATGTGTATTAAGAGGGGTTGGCCCTGTGACATTAGTGGGCTAAGCCATTGCCTGTGACCCCAGCATCTTATGTGGATGCCAGTTCCAGTCCTAACTGCTCCATGTTCAATCCAGCTCCATGCCGACGCACCTGGGAAAGCAGCAGAAGGTGGTCCAAATGCTTGGGCTCCTGTCACATATGTGTGAGACCAAGTTGGAGTTCCAGGTTCCTGGCTTTGGCCTAGTCCAGTCCTGACAGCTGTGGCCATTTGGGGAGTGACCCACCACATGACACGTGTCTCCCTTTCTCTCTGCAACTCTGGCTTTCAAATAAATAAATGAATCTTAAAAATAAAAAGGAAAGTGAGTATTATGAATAAAAAAAACCCCTATGGATCTCAAAATCCTTTTCACCAAAATAATCCTATCTTTTCTATTTTTTATGAGCTTTTTGAAGCACCCTCTTATGGTAGATACTGTACAGGGATGGCAGAGCACATCTGGAGGCTATAGGGAAGGAGTTGGCCCTGTGGGTGAATGGACAGGGTTACAATGGATGTAGTGGCCCTGGTGATGGGGAGTGGCTTGACCATGCCGTCTGTGTAGATCATATTTTGTAAAGGATGACACACAGCTCAGGGAGGCTTGGCCATGCTGCTGAATGACAAATGTATTTTCAATCCAGTAAGAAAAACAGCCATTGACCATGCAAACAAGGGTTAGGCCATAAGACAGTGACTATCACTACAGAGTGTAAGTTCAATTGGAGATAATGAGAAACAGAGGCAAAGAAACTAGCAAAGAGTTACCCTAACAGGAGTGTACAGATGAGGAAGGAATGGAAAGGTCTTTGGAATCAAAGATTGGGGACTTAAACAATGGAATTATGAACAAATAAAAATCAGGAGGAGAAACAAACATTCACACATTTGTGTGAATATAAAATATTTTGAACTAAATTTAAAAACATAAAAGTGAGCTTGTCCAAAGAGGGTTAGAAATTGTAATCAAGACCAGGTTTCCTGACATTAATAGATCTGAACTCTGAGGTTTCAAATCTTCATTGTTCACTTTTTAGTGATATTGATGTGGACAGGTGAATTAACCTCATTGTGTTTTTGTCTCAACATGGGCATCTGCCTTCTTGAGTTGTTGTGAAGATAAAAAGATTGGATATCATTCCTTAGCTTGTAGTAAGATCTTTGTGTTAATCATTGTTATCATGAGCCCTGATTATTCATTCTCATAGTGATTGCAAAGGCCAAGAGAAGAAAGGGTTTGGCTGAGCAGACAGAGGAGTAAGGACAACCAAAGGAGGCTGGTGGCCAGGAATCCACCAGCAGAGCCTCAAGACAAGCTTCCGAGATAAGAAAGCAGAACATGCCAACAGCTTATGCAAACAGAATCTTTAAGATAAAAGATTTAGCCAAGGAGTAATAACAGAGCCCAGACTGCAAGGAAAACAAGTGAGGAGATAGTGATGAAATGGAGGCAAGACAATTCCTCCTATTTATTAAAAACACACACACAACTGTACATTGATACAAAGAGAAGAAAAGGAATAAGGTCAGCAGAACAGACCAATGACAGAAGAGAGTGAAACATATTTAAGATGGATTTCTTTGGTTTTGTGTGTTATAAAAATGTGAAAATACTGTTAAGATAAAGACAGAATGGCTAGGAGAGAGAGAGAGAGAAATTAAAAATGTACACAGAAGAGGAGGGAAGGCTTTATCAGGGTGGGATGTTAGTCCCACTAGAAGCATGAATGAAATTAAAGGGAAATTTTTTTTAAAATTGTGAGCTATCTGTAAAAGAACAAATTCTTGTTAGAGAAAATTAGGAAAATAAAATCAAGATTCAATTAAATATATCTCATAATCCTACTAAAGATAAGTACTGTTAAAATTTTGATAGATAGCCCGATAGACTATTTTCAAAATTGTGTCATTATATCAGGTCATTATTTAGATTCTCTTTGAAAGCATCCCTTTTAATAAGCATATACTACTTGGTCACATAGAAATGCCAATGTATTTAACTGGTAGCTTGAGCATTCTCATTGATTACAATGTCACATTTCTATCACTGTGCTTCAATGACCACCTTTCTTTATAAATAAAATCTATAACTTAGACTTACGTTTCTTAGAACAAATAAAATTACTGGTCAAAGGATAATAGCCATTTTGAATCTTAATCCATCTACCAAATTGCTTCCTAGTAGGTGTCTACTAGTTTATACAGCTATTATCTTTCCATATCTATACTAGCTACCAGATGGCCAGTATGTGCCATGGAGGTCCATTTCTGATGGGCCATGCGTTTGTTGAGACTGAGAGACCAGTAGCATGAGAGAGAGAACTGGGGATTTGTTTAGAGCTTGTTTTGTGTTGACAGCCACTTTTTCAAGACGTTCCAGGAAAGCATTTTGTAAGGGAAGCTGGGTACAATGCAGTGCCTGCGTGTGTGTTTTAAATGATTCATTCACCTTTTACAAGGAACGTATGAACATGGTCTACAAAAGTAGGCTTGCCTGATGTTTTGATGTTTTTGTATGGATGACAGCTGGTAAATGTTTCTCTTCAATGAGAAGTAGATGGTAATCTAGCAGTGCTCTGTTTCCACATTAATGTTTTCACATTAGTCAACCAATAAATGTTTATTGGCCCACTTGTCTGTGTACACAGCACTGGGTGTAGCAGAAGACACAAAGAAATAAAGGATTTTTCCTTTCATTGTCTGCATGGGACAGTTGGAGTCTGGGTATTTAAACATACTTTCTAAAATGCTGGGTAAATATACCTATGATTTCCCAAAGGAGCATATTCTGTGTGCTTATTTATTTTGGTAGGAAGTTCATTGTACCTGGCTTTAAGTGATCCTTTGCATTTTAATCTGATGAATTTACTCCCAAACTTTTTAAGAGTGACACATTTAAACACCAACACACATACTTTACCAGACTGATTCATTGGGAGAAATGTTTTATCACAGTATATTATTTTGATTGTTTTAAGCTTATATTCTATTTTCAAGTAACTACTGTGGTTGCATTTCATTGTTATAAACATTTCCAAGTGGGTAACCCAGCAGACTCTTTTAAAAGTGTAGCTTTATGATTTTTATTATTTATCTGCATATAGTTCAAGGCAAAAATACAGAGCTACCTTTTGGATATGCAGGTAGGACAGATAGTAATCGTGTGTGTGGGGGGGGTTGTGACTCAGAGGTTAATACCACACATCGGGCCTCACCACACTGCACTCCTGTGCCATTGATCTCTCATTTGTGGCTAAAACCATTGTCCACTCTAATATTGCATCCAATAAATTGCCTAACCATTTTTTGTGGCCGAGAGTTACTGATCCCTCTTCCTCAGAGTCAGTATTCTATTTGTGCTAGAGAAGTTAGCTTGCTATGAAAACAGCCAGTTGCTAAATATTCCTAACACCTTGATGAGCAACTGGGCCATTGGAAAAACTGGAGGCTTAGGATTTAATGATATCACGATTGTTGGCCATTGTTAATTCTTACGGGTGAACTCAATATCAAAGATAAGGCCACCCTTTACTCTGCTCAGCCTCGTGAACAGACCTGAGCCCAGAAACAACTCTTAGGGAAGCCATGTATGTCTTTGATTCTCCCAGCAGCACCTCCTCTTCCTTCTTGCTTGGTCCTTACCCAAAGCTCAGTGTCATAAATTAGTGTAATGTAGCTGCAACTTCAGCATCCATTCTCAAATGCAGTCTTTCAGTTCAGATTCTCTGAAGTATTACAGCACAACCAGTCTTAATTGCAGTGTCCACCTTTAGGAGAAACCAAGGCACAATTTGGTTAAAGAGAGTTTAGCTTGGTTTTTTAAGAGCTGCAACCTGCGAAGCCACAATCTAATGAGTCTCGGATTTTTTTCTGACGTCTTACAGATTTCAAACAGGTTTTAAGGGCTGTCAGTGGAAAGGGGAATTACAACAATCATTGGCCAAGAATTTAGATTAGTGCCTTCAGGGGACTTTTGTCTCCTAAAGGATTGGGTAAGTAAGGAATGCATGGGGTGCCGTTCTCAGTAAGGCCGAGGGGTGGTGGTGACCACCAAGAACAAGAAAATTCCCAGGAGAGGGAAGGGCTGACCCCTGTGGCTGTTCATAATATAGGCAAATTCTGCTGGAATGAGGAACTACAGTTCTCAGCATGCAAATGAAAGGATTACGGAGTGTTGGGTCTGGCGAGGCCTCAGCATACGCTGGGGGAGGAACACACATCTGAGAGGGGTCAGAAACTGGTGTGTACTTGACTGTAGTCAGACACCCCAGTCCTCTGGGCCAAAGTTCTGCAGGTGCCTTTTGGTGTTTAATAATTGCAT
Source organism: Sylvilagus floridanus (assembly GCA_949820135.1). Classification (NCBI taxonomy): domain Eukaryota; kingdom Metazoa; phylum Chordata; class Mammalia; order Lagomorpha; family Leporidae; genus Sylvilagus; species Sylvilagus floridanus. The sequence goes on along the minus strand of OX463228.1, from coordinate 16,845,836 downwards.
TGTTCTGATGTTCTCTCACCCCGATTAGCCTGGGTCCATCCCTGTCCTTATAAACTTAAGGGATGATCACTGAAAGAAGTAATTCCTTCTTTGGTGTCTACCGACCTCATGCATTTGTGAGAGCGCGACTCAAAGTCATAATCGTATTTAGTCCTGGTGATAATTCTAATGCTCTGTAAATATTAATTCATTGAATGTTTATAGTTCCATTATCCCAGTTTTAAAGACAAGAAAAGTGATGCATTGGCTATTTGGAAACTTGTCCATGTTTCCTAGCTTGTACAAAGGCAAGGCATAATTTGACTCAGAGACTCTAACCGCGGCCTCTTTATGCAAGCATTCTTATTAAGATCAATTATTATCTTTAAGAACATTTATAAACCTTAAGCAGTTTATACATAAGGTGGTGCGAATAATCTGCTTTACTACTTGAAAGAAATTTTCTATTTCCATTTTGAACATAATTAGTTATTTGGGCAGGTTTGTTTTCTTTGTATCAGGAAACATTAAGTATCTTGGGAGATTAGTGATATTAGTGATTTTTACATGAAATTTATGCAAGTTATTAAAATCTAACACTTCAGGACATGCTTCCTTGGAATAATGAGGGTTCAAAAAATGAGAGAATAATTAACAATAGTAGAGGCAGGTATGAAATACTCATGAACTCATGAAAGTAAGTGCTACAGTTTTTTATAATTTTTTAAAAGATTTATTTATTTATTTGAAAGTCAGAGTTACATAGAGAGAGAAGGAGAGGCAGTGAGAGAGAGAGGTCTTCTATCCACTGGTTCACTCCCTAGTTGGCTAAATGACTGGAGCTGTGCTGATCCAAAGCCAGGAGCCAGGAGCTTTTTCTGGGTCTCCCACTTGGGTCCAGGGGCCCAAGGACTTGGGCCATCTTCCACTGCTTTCCCAGGCCATAGCAGAGAGCTGGATGGGATGCCTGCAGTGCAGACTGGGGCTTTAACCTGCTGCACCACAGCGCCGGCCCCAGCACTACAGTTTAGTTATAGAAATTAGGAGCGCAGGGAGAAGGCACCTGGGAAGAGGCACAAGACGACGAACAGAGAAACAAAATGGCTATTTTAACTTGCTCAGAGAAAAGCGATGGATGGCAAATCATGAGCTCTGCGTGTGTCCTTTCGGCGAGTGGAGGCCTCTATAATTAATTGGACCCTAGCATTGCATAAGGGTCACGTGTTATTCAGTGGGACACATCTCCTATTGAGTTGGCACAACGTCAAGAGATGGGAAGAAATGGGAGAAAAACAAGGAAAGACATCAGGAAAAAACCATCTCTAAGGAAGAAAATTCTGAGTAGCTTCAATTTATCTTTCATAATATTCCCTTATGCGATGATTGAACGTGACAGGCTGGAAACTGGAAGAAAGTCTCTGTTGAATTATTTATCTAAATTTGGTTTAGAGGTAGATTAATATGTGAAATTCTTTTCGTTGTCACCAAGAGAGAAACATTATCCTAAAAATAGCTATGATTGCAAAAAAAAAAAAAAAAAAAAAAAAGCCTGCTGTTGGTTGGGGGGGGGAGAAAGAGAGTGTCAGTGTCCTTGATGTGCTTTTCAAATCTCAAATCCGATCTCCATGGTTTCCAAACCACGTCTGCACTGCTTCACCTTTGATGGTTAGCATCCTGTTGGCTTGCTTGATTACTTAAAAGTGGACGGGTAAGGATGGTGGCATTGTCTGTCAATATTAAGTTGATAGCTAAGCCTGGATATAGTTTGTGATCTTCGCACGAGACCTGAGAAAAATCCTTTGAAGATGTACTTTAGCATTTCCTTGTTTTCTCTTATACATTTGAGAAAGCATACATGGACGAAGGGGATAAAATAAAATTTCGCTCAACTCAGTCCTGGACATAATTCCCACTTGAACTTTGTGTTTTCCAATGGCATGATGCATTTCTGTTCCACAAAATGCAAAAAAAGAAAAATGACATGGCATGCTTTTATACTATCCTGGGTAAGTCCTGCCTGTCCATGAAGCAAACACCAGTGGGTATAATTACAGATTCCCTATCATTAAAGAAAACAACAACTCTGGATCCTGTGTTTTTCTCTACTTATATATTGTTTTTGTGGCAGGCAAGCCTGCATTTTTGTATCTCCATTCAAGGTCGATCACTTTTAGCCAGTGGAAAGAGTTGTTTATCCAAGATTAGCTCTTACGATTAAGGACAAATTCTGCAACAAGAAAAAAAATTACATCAAGCCGTAGATGGGGTGGAGATGAAAGACAAGGAGAAGAAAATCGCCCAGCATGCCATTTGGCTCCCCTGGTAGGAGGTTGGCATTCCAGCCAGGGTTGGGGCAAGCAAGCAAGCAGTGCTGTAGGGCATTCTGGAATCACACCAGGTGGACCTCACAAAGCAGCCCAGCACACTGCCCTCAGTCCTGACTACAACCAGGATGTCTAAGGCTAGTAGAGTTCTGGTGTTGTCTCTACACTGAAACACAGAGAGTGAACGTGATTAAGGTCTGGCATGGTGCAGCAGGTTAAACCGCCACTTCTCACACTCGCATCCCAGATCTGAGTGCTGGTTTGAGTTCTTGCTGCTCTCCCTCTTGTCCAGCTTCTTGCTAATGTACTTGGGAAGGGAGTGAAAGATGATCCCAGTACTTGGGCCCCTGCCACCCAAAGAAACTTGGATGGAGTTCCAGGCTCCTGGGTTAAGCCCCAATCATTGGAAATATTTAGGGAGTGCATTGGTGGATGGAAGACTTCTTCCCTATGCAAAAATCAAATTACCGATCAGTTGGGACGGACTAACTAACTTTGTCCTAGCACATGCAGAACTGGTCACAGCTGTGTCTTTCAGGGGCCTTTCTTAGTTGGTTCAATTTTGTTTCTCTGAATGGATTGACTGATACACTACAAACTATGACCTTGGGCAGCCCTGTGGCACAGTGGGTTAAGTCTCCGACTGCAGTGCTCACATTCTATATGGGGGCAGGTTCTAGTCCCGGTTGCTCCTCTTCCAACCCAGCTCTCTGCTATAGCCTGGGGAAGCAGGAGAAGATGGCCCAGGTCCTTGGGCCCCTGCACCCAGAAGACCCAGAAGAAGCTCCTGGCTCTTGGTTTCGGATCAGCACAGCTAGAGTCGTTGCTGCCATTTGGGGAGTGAACCAGTGGATGGAAGACCTCTGTCTGTCTCTCCCTCTCATTGTCTGTAACTCTACCTCTCAAATAATATATCTTTAAAGATAATATTTTTTAAAAAACAATGACCTCAAAACCAGGCTAATTTCCATCAATGGTGGGTATAATGTTTTTTGACCCCTGGAAGTAGATAATTCTTTTAAACATCTTTTTCCTCTGAACAGCAAAAAGGTTCAGTATAATAATCAAATTAAAAATGTAATTTTGATATTTTTCATTTTATAAGAATAAAAATGAAACACATTATTTTTAAAATAATTATTCAAATTTGGCAAAATATTTTACCTATGCATTTGCACTTAAAGAAAAATATTATTCTTTACAGTTCCACTATTTTTGAATGGTAAACACAAAACAGGAAATTGTGTTTCATGTGTTCTAATAAGAGTGCATGCCCGTGTGCATACCTCAACCGGAGCTATAGAGCTCAGATCAAAACAATAATTTCTGAGAGTGTTGATCTCTGATGTGAATAATTACCAATTAAGGGTGCTAATCAAATGTGTAGAGCCGATTTTAGTCAATTCCATTGTCATTTTTCAGTTGTGTTGAGTCAAATGGTTGCTTTCCTCTTATTGCTGCTTTGGGACTGGCTTCTTCCAGGCCTTGGTTCCAATCTGCTTATAGAAGATTCCTTGCAGCACAGAGTAGCATCTTCCATGGCCTTTCACATAACTGCAAGCACTTGAGGTCAGACAAGTTGTTTTTGGTGCATAGTGGCCAATCTCTCTTTTATCTGCCCACACACTTCTTTTGAACGACAACGTAAATAAATGATTTTCATGGGTTCAGAATTTTTCTTATGTTTCTTTCTGAAGCTGTCTGCGACAACTAGAGTTCTGTCTGATCTAAGAAGGCAGCCTGAGGATAATCTGGTCATGAGATGATTTATCTCCATGTCCCCTCTGTTAATCGGCTTAGCTCAATTCTCTGCTGTGCACCAAGTTGCAGGACCAAGAAATCTGGACCTTTCTCTCCTGCCATTGCTCAACTCCGGGAGAGATTTGCCTGTTTAGATGGAATGCATTAAAATTATGCAGAGATAAAAATCTAATAGTGTAATACTCATTTTAAAGCCGTTTCCTCCAGCGAAGGGGAACGGAACATAAACTACCTAAAGAAAGGAACTTGCATGAACAATCGTGTTAATAGCTTTTTTGCTGGTTAGGACACAGTGAGCAAATAAAAGCAAGGGTAATAATCCAACAAGACCGAGGATGTTAAAATGAATCATGACCAAAATGGGGCCTAAACCAATATTGCTGCAGTAGATTCCTTTTGCAATGGGGGTTTTTCGCTGAGTCTCGAAAGCCTATATGAACAGACATTGCTACGGTTAAGCAAGGGGTCTACTAATCCCAAAGTCCAGAAAGTGGCCATTACCATGTGTTTTTAACCATTTCTTTGCTGCTTATAGATAGCAAGTAACCAGGGCCAGTGCTGTGGCGTAGTGGGGAAAGCTGCCGCCTGCAGTGCCGGCAACACATATGGGCGCTGATTCGAGTCCCAGCTGCTTCACTTCTGATCCAGCTCTCTGCTGTGGCCTGGGGAAGCAGTGGAGGATGGCCCAAGTTCTTGCGCCCCTGCACCTGCATGGGAGACCCGGAAGAAGCTCCTGGCTCCTGGCTTCGGATCGGCGCAGCTCCTGCCGTTGCAGCCATCTGGGGAGTGAACCAGAGGATGAAAGACCTTTCTCTCTCTCTCTCTCTCTCTCTCTCTCTCTCTCTCTCTCTCTCTGTAACTCTGACTTTCAAATAAATAAATGAATCTTAAAAAAACAAAACCGTGTGCTGTGGTGGGTGGCGGGATACACAGTTGCAAACTTGCTAGTGTTGAAGAACCAGTGTGGATACTCTAGAGGGAATGGAACCTCACAGCCAAGTTCAGTCAACAGAATTGTTTATGCACCTATATGAGGCAAAAAAAAAAAAAAAATACAAAGTCTGAAGAAATCGGAGAAGCACAATTTAATCAACAGAAGAGAAAAATAATACCATAAATAATATCTATTAGATTATTTTTCCTTAGTGTAAGCAGTTTAGGAAGAAGCACTGTTTCTCTTTTTTATACCACAACACTAGCCCCCTAATAAATACATCCTTTTTTTTTATTTAATAAATGTGAATTTACAAAGTGCAACTTTTGTATTATTGTGGCTTCCCCCCCAATCTCCCTCCCTCCCGCAGCCCTCCCCTCTCCCACTCCCTCTCCCATCCCCCCTTCATCGAGTTTCAGTTTCAATTACCCTCATATACAGAAGATCAACTTAGTATATACTAAGCAAGGATTTCAACAGGCTGCACTCACACAACCACACGAGGTATAGGGTATTGTTCGACTAGTAGTGTTGTCTTTAAGCTTCATAGTAAAACACATTAAGGACAGAGATTCTACGTGGGGAGCATGTACACAGTGACTCCTGTTGTTGATTTAACAAATGGCACTCTTTTTTTTATGACGTCAACAATCACCCGAGGCTCTTGCCGTGAGCTGTCTAGGCTATGGAAGCCCCTTGAGTTCACCAACTCTGAACTTGTTTAGTCAAGGCCGTATCACAGTGGAGGTTCCTTCTTCCCTTCAGAGAAAGGCGCCTCCCTCCTTGATGGCCTGTACCTTCCGCTGGGGTCTTGTTCACCAGGATCTTTCATTTAGGTAGTTTTTGCCACCATGTCATGGCTTTCCATGCTTATGAGACTCTCATGGGCCTTTTAGCCAGATCCAAATGTCCCAAGGGTAGATTCTGAGGCTGGAGCGCTGTTTGGGGCATTTGCCATTCCATGAGTCTGCTGTGTGTCCTGCTTCCCCCACAGGATCATTCTCTCCCTTTTAGTTCTGTCCTTCATTATTTGCTTACACTGGTCTTATTTGTAAAATCTCTTCGACACTTACCCTATCTTTTTGATCAGTTGTGTATTTATACTTATCACTTTACCAAGTGCGCTGACATTGGTACATGCCTCCTTGATAAGATTGAGTTGAAATCCCCTGACATTTCCAGCTCTACCATTGGAGGTAAGTCCAAGTGAGCCTGTGCCAACCTATATATATATATATATATATATATATATATATATATATATATATATTTCTTTAAATTAGAGAATTTCATTTAACCCCTTAACAGAGTTAAACCTTCACACTCTATTACACTATATAAAATGGTCATGAACATGTGTTCAATATCATTTATTTTCACATACAAAGCATTTACATTTACTCTGTTCTCACATTATACATAAAAGTTTGCATAAAAATGAATTTGAAACATAAGATAATTTTAGTGCAAAATAATTTAAATCTATGCATAATACAGACTTATTGGGTAATATACAGTTTCCATGAACTTTTTGAAAACCCCTCATGAACAAATATTACACAAATTAGGTTACATCTAATATAGCTTAGGTTAGTCACTTCAAAGTCATCCATTTTGGCTTTCATGATTTATACGTGATTGATGCATCTGTTCATATACAGCTTATTTTGCAATCTTCCCATCTCCTTACCCCTTCTTAGACCCTGGCTCTTGCCACCTGCAGAAACAGCCTGAGTTCAGAGTATAGCACCACGGGGACCAAGCCTGACCTCCCGCCGAAGGGAAGGATTCTTAAGGCAGATGCTTTGGGGTCCCACGTGGAGTCAGCCTGACCCGCCTCTAACCTGGCTTTGACACGGGGACTCCGTGGGTGACTTGACCCGACAGTCATTTTGCTGCTTGTGCCTGGATCGGAAAAGTACAGGTGAGGCTCAGACCAGGTTCTACCGAGAGTGATTCTTGACACCCTAAAAGCACAGGCCTGGAGACAGAAACGGCCGTTCCTGAGCCCAGCATTCTGAGCACGGCTGTTTCTCAGTCCCTGCCATCTACGTCTCAATGACGACTTTGCTCTTCTCACTTTGGCTTTCGAATTGCACAGCACCCGTGTTTACCTTTAATCAATGTTCATAAAACGGGTGATGTCATTTCCGGAAAATGGACTCTCTTTTGCCCCAATATTAAAACTTCTAAGAGGGCAGCTCAAAAAGGTATGGAAAAATGAATTAAAAGATGTATACTTTGGTGGGAGAATTTTTGAAATCTGTGACTAGTTTTGCTTATTTTTATAAAATTTTGAAAATTGCTTGAAAAGTGGGGAGAGAGAGAAATCTCCCATCTACTGCTTCACTCCCCAAACACCTAGGACCTAGGACCTAGGACCTAGGACCTAGGATGGCCTCGCCAAAAGCCAGGAGCCAGGAATGCAATCCAGGGTTCCCAGGAAAGCGTCAGAACCCCAATTACTTGGGCTATTACTACTGCCTCTCCAGATGTGCCCTAAAGGAAGCTTTTGTCCAGAGCTGGAGTTGAGACTTGAACACCGGCACTCTTGTTTGGGACATGGCATCTGAACTGCTTGCCAGGCTGAACGGCCTCTTCCTGGTTTGTTAAAAATACGCATTTTCCAAGAACTTTCTGAATACTCTTGTGTGTTGTGAGCGTTTATCCACCTGGGAAATCTTACAGAGAAACTTTGGTACCCAGAGATTGAGAACCTACATCCAGACCCTTCATTCCATCCTTGCCATCTGCAGTTCATCTCTGTCCTTGGTCTAATCAAGACATTTCCTCCCAGACTTAAAACCCTTAGTACATTTACTGTGCTTTGGGAAAAAGAGGCTTCATCAAGCTCTGTGACACAGAGGAAATAAAGCTTGAATTTGATGTCCACAGAACCTTGAAGGCATTCTACTTACACGTTTCCCTCTAATTTAACAGTGAAGCTGTGAAGGTTTACTTGGACCCTGTGCAGCAATGCAGCTACCACAGGGCCTTGCCTAGCTCTGTGCTGGTCGATCCGATTTGAATAGTGAACCATCTATAATGAGATAGCAGAAGGGTCTTGTTATGGAGACAGGATGCTGTGTGTTGATGAGGGGTGGTTGATTCGATTCGAATAGTGAACCATCCATAATGAGATAGCAGAAGGGTCTTGTTATGGAGACAGGATGCTGTGTGTTGATGAGGGGTGGTTGAGCAATTTGTGGGCTGCTGTTGCCTTTACAGGTGGTGCAAGGCCTGAAGTCAGCAGGGGAAAAGATGGGTATGGAGGGGCTGGCGCTGTGGCACAGCAGGTTAATGCCCTGGCCTGCAGTGCCAGCATCCCATATGGGTGCTGGTTCGAGACCCAGCTGCTCCACTTCTGATCCAGCTCTCTGCTATGGCCTGGGAAAGCAGTGGAAGATGGCCCAAGTCCTTGGGTCCCTGCATCCACGTGGGAGTCCCAGAAGCTCCTGGCTCCTGGCTCCTGGCTTTGGATCAGCACAGATCCAGTCATTATAGTCAACTGGGGAGTGAACCTTTGGATGGAAGACCTCTCTCTCTCTCTCTCTTTGCCTCTCCTCTTTCTGTGTAACTCTGACTTTCAAATAAATAAATAAATCTTAAAAAAAAAAAGAAAGAAAAGATGAGTATGGAATGAGCGAGAACAAGAGCCAATCAGAATCCTTGAGAACTAGCTGCAGGCTGGATTGGTTTGTCACAACTTTTTTTTAAAAATTTTAAAAAAAGATTTCATTTATTTATTTGAGAGGTAGAGTCACAGAGAGAGAGAGACAGAGAGAGAGGTCTTCCTTCCGCTGGTTCACTCCCCAAATGGCTGCTATGGCCAGAGTTGAGCTTATCCGAAGCCAGGAGCCAGGAACTTCTTTCAGGTTCCCACGTGGGTGCAGGGACCCAAGTACTTGGGCCATCTTCTACTGCTTTCCCAGGCCATAGCAGAGAGCTGGATGGGAAGTGGAGCAGCCAGGACTCTAACTGGCATCCATATGGGATGCTGGGGTTTCAGGCGGAGGATTAACCTACTGCACCACAGCGCCAGCACCTTGTCACAATCTTTAAGCCTCAAATTTTGGTGAAGCAGATGGTTTGAAGCAGTTGAAGATGACACAGTCTTCCAGGATGTGGCCCAGGAGTTAGAGAAGCTCATGGAAAAGACAGACCCCAACCAGGTAGCCCAGCAAATCCACAAAAACACATGACACTGCACCATCACCTGGGAGCCCACTGACCTGCAGGGCTAAAGGAGACTTCTAACCCACTTTCCCCTGTGACCAATTCTAGCCCAGAACCATACAGAGAAATCTGGGAACCGTGGTTTGAGCTTAGCTAAACTAGCATGCCTTTGTATCTTTGCATCCGTGACTCAAGTTGGTAGCTGGAAAGCTCTGTTGAAAAGTCACTGTGAATTCTCTGGGGCTTGCCTCTGTGACCTAATTGAATGGGCCATCTCTGATTCAGTCCGCATGGCTAGATTATTCCCTCTGTCAGGCAACTGGACATCTGGTCTGGCCTCGGAGTCCTTGTTCTCTAAGCTGGATCAAGTTTACTGCACTTCTGATGTGCTAGGGTTTAACATTACTCTTAGGTAGGGCTACAGCAATTTTGTACTTATTTGAAGCGTGATGGGAGGATAATTGGTTTATGACATGTGAGACCCTGGTAAGCTTTTTGGATGGGGATGAGGGACATCATGCTGCCAAGTTTACAAAACTGTTCATTTAATTGTTTTACTCCTCCAGGCTGACGGCTGATAGTGCTGCTCTGAACACTGTGCCTTGCCGTTCCAAGGGCAGGGCTATTTTAGTCTTGGAAAGCCTTCCAAACAGTTTTTAACCTGTTTGAGCTCTAAAGATCTGGAACAGTGATGCATTTTTCACCACATTAAATAATACATTCAAGTGTAAGTGGCTTTCAGAGAAGGCCACTGGATGAAGCTGTTCTCACTGTGTCTCCAAGGTGACTGTCTCAGGGCCATGGACCTGTCCCTTGATGGGACTGGAAATGATGACCTTGGTGGAGAGCGATGGAGTAATCAACACAGCTCTGTGCAAAGCTGTCACTCACAGACTAGCTCTGATGAAGTTCCTCAAAGCATTAACTTCAGGTTTTTGGAAAAAAAATAATTTGCCTCCTTGGTAGAAAAGGAAATAACACAATGTCTGTATCAACTTCCAAATGTAAAATCAAAGATGATGTATTCAGTTCCTCAAGATGAATCCCTAAAGAACTTGGATCTTGACAGTCCACAGAAGGAGAAGAATTTGGAAAACATGCCCTTGACCCATCTTCAAGTGGCAGGCAGACGAAATCCTTAAATCCTACTTCCAGCATTTGGCTGTTGCATTGTCTTTCTATTTGCAAAAAATTTAGCATGATTTTTTAATGTTTATCTTCACCTACTTTTTTAAAAAAAAGAACCATTTTATTTATAGGAGAGGCAGAGTTGCAGAGAGAGAGAGCAGGAGAGAGAGAGAGAGATTCCATCTGGTGGTTCATTCTCCAAATGGCCTCAATGGCTGGTACTAGACTAAGCTGAAACCAAGAGCCAGGAGTTCCATTCAAGTCTCCCATGTGGGTGTATGGGCCAATTACTTGGGCTATCTTCCACTGCTTTCCTAGGTGCATTAACAGGAAGCTGGAGTGGAAGCAGAGGAGCTGGGACTGGAACAGGCATCTATGTGGGATGCCAGTGTTACAGGTGGAGAGTTAGCGTCTGTGCCACAATGCTGGTCTCTATTTTTATCTACTTGAAAAGAGAGAGAAAGTGAGAGCAAGAACAAGAGCAGGAGAGAGAGAGAGAAAGAGAGAAGGGAAACAGAGAGAAAGAAAAGAGAGAGAGCTCATCTACCTGCTGATTTACTGCCTGAATGCCTGTAACAACCAGAGCTGTTAAAGGCTAAAGCCAAAGTTTGGAATTCCAACATGAACGACAAGAACACAAGCACTTGAATCATCATCTACTGCCTTTCAGGATGCTCTAGCAGGAGATTGGATCAGAAGTGGACTGACCAGAGCATGACCCAGCCTTCTGATACAGGATGTGGACACGCTAAGCAGAGCTTTAACTCTGTGCCACAGTGCCAGATCCTAGCATTTCTAAATATTTGCAGTGTATAAATAAATAGTTATATGTCAGACAATTGTTCAGTTAAACACAGAATATTGAAGTTGAATTGATGTACAAGGTGGAAATTATTCCAATTGCTAATTTTATTTTTATTTTGTGAATTAGAAGTTTCTAAAAATTCTAGCAACAAGTCTATTGGGGTACTTCAAAAGCCTTTGTGGAGAAACAGAATTATAATATGCTTATTTTAGTGACAAACATCTGAAGTTCATGCATAGTTTTGCTATAATATGAATTTCCCATCAGCTTTAAACACTACTTAATTTTTAAGGGGGGAGAGAGAGAAAGAGAGAGAAAGAGAGAGAGAGATTCCATTTGCTGATTCACTCCCTAAATGTTTTCAGTGGCCTCTGTGTGAGACAAAGCTGGGAGCTGGGGTTAGTCCCGCAATCCATGTCTTCCACATGAGTGGCAGAAACTCAATTACTTGATCCATCACTTCTGCCTCCAACGGTACACATTAGCAGGAAAGTGGAGTCAGAAGTTGGATCTGAGCGTTGCACGTAGGTACTCCAATGCGAGACAGACATCTTACCTGCTGCGTGACATGCCTGCCCCAACAACTTTTTGAAGACTCCTCATAAAATGTATTTGTAATCCCTTTTTAAAGATAGAGTACTATGTATTACAGCCAAATGCAAACCTTGCTAAAACCTCCAGAAATAGTCCAAAGGGAGATGTGAAGGCCTGAAGTGTAGCACTGGGGCTTGAGAAAAGCAAATGGAATCGAGACTTCCTAATTCGTGTGAGGTCTGGAGGAGGGGATGGATAGATGTAGAGAAAAATCTCATTTGGAGATTTCTTGCTTGGCGCATTGGGTGATACAAAGATCTGAGAGAGAAAATGCAGGAAGGGGAGCAGGTGGGAGATGTGATCGGTTTGTAGCTAATATCTGGAGCTAACCATCACTGGGTACATCTGTGGAAATTCCTACTGGCTTTGCCATCTGTATCCATCCTGAACATCAAGAGAAACACTCTCACTCTCACCATCTGCATTTAGCGAGGGGAATCGCAGCTGCCTTCCACGTCTCCACGGTTGGGAAGCCTAGTAATGCTGTCAGCAGTTCAGAGTGGCTGCTTGGCATCGGTTCGATATGTGGGTGGATTTCCTTGTGGATAATAATAGTGGTGTTTGCAGCACTGGCGATGTGACTGCCACTTGGCATATGAAGCAAAATTACTGAAATCAGGGTACCTGGGGGAGCATCTTAAAATCGTGTCCTTTGAAAATGTTAACTAATGAACTCCAGTTGGATGTGTTGCTGGAGCCCATGGGATTCTGCGTGATAAAAACCTAAAAATGTTAGGTTGATGGGCTGGAAGAAATGGTAAAATGTGCTTTTTATGCACTTTTAGAGAATGTATAAATGTTCCAGGTCAGGCAGTGCAGTAGCTGTCACAATGTGTTGGCATCTTGTCATTCTTACACTTTATCCTCTGTGTGGGGTTGTGTTTGTTCAGACTCTGAACTGCATTAAACTGCTCCTTAGCAGGATAAAATAGACTCAGTTCCATAAATACTGAACTAACTGCACTTGGGTGTTTTTCATGCTGGTTTTCAACCCAGCCTCTTGCCTTTTATGCTAAAATCTTAATAAACTCAGATGCATTAAGTGACAATTGAGATGTTCTTTACATTCTTAGGTAATGAGTAGAGAATAGGGTTTCATGAACATTGATTGATTGTGTGGGAATGTTATAATGGACATCTAATTTTTTTCATCTACACAGTGTAACTTTTTAATAGAATTCCCTTGTCATTGGGTATTGACTTTTGTAGTTTTTTGCATACCTATCCACATATAAAATGCATGCAAAAGTTTGGTTATATATTTGCACTCTGTTTAAAGAAAAATGGCACAGAAAGAATTAAAAAAGCCTCTATAAGACATAAATTTGGAAAAATTAAGTGAAGTTGTATCTTCATTTAATGAAATATATCTAAAGATGTCATCTTTTAAAACCTTAAGCCAACTCCCTAGTTCTGGCCAAAGTTATTATATTATAAATACAATAAACCTAAAATGAACTCGATAGACTCTTAGGTCAAATGAGCATTTGTTGGCTTCACCCCAGGACAGCCACTGAGTCATTTAATTCTTGCTCCAGGTATCTAGCCATTACTTTCCTAACCACCACACCAATTGGGTCTTGATCTAAGACCTAATCATCTCCAGGACTACTGAAAAGCCTTTTTTTTTTTAAAAAAATATTATGTATTTATTTGAAAGTCAGAGTTACAGAGATAGAGAAGGAGAGATAGAGCGCACGCGCGCCAGAGAGAGAGAGCGAGAGAGCTCTTCCATCCACTGGTCCATTCCCCAATTGGCCGCAATGGCCGGAGCTGTGCCAGTCTGAAGCCAGGAGCCAGGAGCTTCTTCCAGGCCTCCCACACGGGTGCAGGGGCCCAAGGACTTGGACCACTTTTTACTGCTTTCCCAGGCTATAGCAGAGAGCTAAGTGGAGCATCGGGACTCGAACTGGCACCCATATGGAATGCTGGCACTGCAAGCAGTGGCTTTACCTGCTATGACACAGGGCCAGCCCCAAAAAGCCTTTCTAAGGAGACTTCCCATGTGGTTAGCAGCAACTTGAATATTTGGACCATAAATGTGCTACTTTCCAGCCACATTTTCAGGGAGCTGGATCAGAAGCAGAGGAGTTGGGACTCCAAATAGACTCTGATATGGGATGCAGTCTCCCAAACAGCAGCTTAACTCACTGTGCCACAGCACCCAACCCAGTGCTGCAATTTCATTTCTTGTCATAATTCCACCTCTCCCTACTATCTCCAAACCCACTCCCATGAAACACACAAAAGGAAAGAATTCCCATTCAGCTGCTTCTGTTTCTTTCTGAGCTTTGTGCCTGGGAATTCATCCTTCTACTTTCCCAGAACACTTTCATTTTCTAACATGGTTAATTTGTTGTTATTTGTACCCAAAGGCTTCTATCTGCGTATGTAGCTTTAACCTCTCCCCTTGTATATCTGTGTCTCCACCATGTTTTGGATGTAATTCCATAAAGCACTGTCTGTGCGTGTAAGGCTACATCAAAAAGTTCACAGAAAATGGGATCTAAAAAGTTCATTTCTGTGCAAAAATTTGGAAATCCATGCATTGTTTTCTCATCAAACACATTGTCCAGGAACTTTTGAAGACTCCCCTCACCAATATGCATGGATTTCACATTTTTTGGACCCAAGTAAACTCATCATTTAATTCCACAAACTTATTGAAGTTCCCTGGTACAAGTTCACTGAGAACAAGAACAGGGTTAAATCCCTATCTGCGTTCCCAGTACCTAATGGAGTTCCTGTTCTACAGAAAATACTAAATAAAACTTAATTGACTTATGTGGTGGAAGAATGTTAGAAAAGCTAGTATTTATATAGCATTATTTAGCTACACATTTAAGTTATTTATAAGCTTGATATTTGTGGCCATACTTACTTGATTCTGTAAAGAATCTGTCTGTGTATACTTCTTTTTTTTAAGATTTTATTTATTTATTTGAGAGTTAGAGTTACAGACAATGAGAAGGAGAGACAGAGAGAAAGAGCTTCCATCCACTGGTTCATTCCCAAATGGCTGCAATGGCCAGAGCTGCACCGATCTGAAGCCAGGAGCCAGGAGCTTCCTCCAGACTCCCACTGGGGTGCAGGGGCTCTGGGACTTGGATCATCTTCTACTGCTTTCCCAGGCCATAGCAGAGAGCTGAATTGGAAGAAGAGCAGCCAGGACTAGAACCGGCACCCATATGGGATGCCGGCACTGCAGGTGGAAGATTAACCTCCTGTGCCACAGCGCTGATCCCCTGTGTATACCTTTTAAAGCTGCTAGTAGTGTGATAAGGGTTCAGCAACTAGAGTTTCAGATGTGGTGTAGCTTGTGTTAAGGATGTGTCATTAGGGGGTGGGTGTTTAAGACGGCACTTTGCACACCCATGTTTCATATGGGAGTCACTGGGTTTGAGTTCCCACTTTCCTGGGGATTTTATCTCCCTGCTAGCGCACATCCTGGGGGACAGCAAGTGAAGGGGAAAGTGCTTGGTCCCTGCTATCCACCTGGGAGATCCGAATTGTGTTCCAGGCTCCTGACTTTACCCAGCCAGCCTTTGGTGTTTGGAGGCATTGCAGAGTGAACTACTAATAGGAGATCTCTGTCTGTCTGCCTCTCTCCCTCTCTCTCTTTCTCTGTCCCCTCCTCCGCCTCAAACAAATAAAATAAAAATGAACATAAAGAGAAAAAGTAAGCATTCTGAGTCAACGGACTCTGACGGAATTGCAGTCCCAGCATCTGAGTCTCCTTCCTACATTTCCATGGTGGGTCTTTCTGTAGATTTAGAAAGCCTGGTTAGTTCAGAATCTCCAACACAGGCATGAGATAAGGGCATGGCTCACCAGACCGAATTCCTGGCATTTTAAATTTAAAGGTTCCATGCAGTAACAAAAGTCAGTGTGTGGGGGTGTGGCTGGAGCTGTGGCATAGCGGGCAAAGCCACCACCTGCAGTGCCAGCATCCCATATGGCCGCCAGTTAGAGTCCTGGTGCTCCACTTCTGATCCAGCTCTCTGCTATGGCCTGGGAAAGCAGTGGAAGATGGCCCAAGTCCTTGGGCCCCTGCACACACATGGGAGACCCGGAAGATGCTCTTGGCTCTTGGCTTTAGATTGATGCTGTTCTGGCTGTTGCAGCCAAATGGGGAGTGAACCACTGGATGGAAGACCTCTCTCTCTCTCTCTCTCTCTCTCTCTCTGCCTCTCCTTCTCTCTCTGTGTAACCTTGACTTTCAAATAAATAAATGAATCTTTAAAAGTCAGTGGGAAACATTCATGTGTCCAGCAGCTGCACCCATTTCCCAGGGCTAATTCCCCCCAAGCAGGAGCAGAATCACTAAGCTCACACAATCATTCCAGTGCTCCTGGTACTTACCTGAGAGCTGCACATTCCTGCCAATCCTCCAAACCTCATTCTCTGGCCTTCCGAGGAGCTTCCTGAGTTATTCCAGTATTTTTGAGGAAAGCATTTTTTTAGAAAAATATTTATTTTATTTATTTGAAAGACAGAGTTACAGAGAGAGAGAGAGAGAGAGAGAGAGAGAGAGAGAGAGAGAGAAGGATCTTCCATCCACTGGTTCACTCCCCAATTGGCCGCAATGGCTGGAGCTGTGTCGATCCAAAGCCAGGAACCAGGAGCTTCTTCCAGGTCTCCCATGCAGGTGCAGGGGCCCAAGGACTTGGGCCATCTTCTACTGCTTTCCCAGGCCATCGCAGAGAGTTAGATGGGAAGAGGGGCAGCTTAGACTAGAACCAGCACATATATGGGATGCCGGCGTTTCAGGCCAGTGCTTTAACCCACTGTGCCACAGCGCCGGCATCAGAGAAAAGCATTTCAATGGACCAATCATTTTGCTTGTTTCAGCTAACAAAATTGATAAATGATATAGACAGGGTTTATTTATGCCAAACTGTTTAAATGGAAGACTGCATTCTAGTATGCCTCCAAATTAAAAATAGGTGTATCTAGGGGGCCTGCATTGTGGCATAGAAGGTTAAGCCTCCACCTTCCATGCTGGCATCCTATATAGGCCCCGATTTGACCCTGGCTACCCTACTTCCAATCTAGCTCCCTGCTAATCCACCTGGGAAAGCAGTAGAAGATGGCCCAAGTGCTTGGGGACCTGTACTCACATGGGAGACCTGGATCAAGCTCCTAGCTCCTGACTTCAGCCTGGGCCAACCCTGGTCATTGTGGCCATCTGAGGAGGGAACCAGTGGATGGAAGATTTCTCTTTCAGTGTCTCCCTCTCTCTCTCTCTCTCTTTGTAACTCTGCTTTTCAAATAAATAAAAGAAGCCTTTTTTTTTTTTTAAATGGATGTATTTAAGTCACTAAATGCATTGAGTAAAGCTACCCAAGTAAAAACAGAGAAGCAGAATGTTTGTCTAACACAACGCCAGGTAGCAGATGCTGGGTAAACGACCTAAATAATTTGTGGACAATAACCATTCTCTGCCTTCGGATATTTCTTTATCTCTTTCACATGCCTCTCCCCAGGTGCCGTCTGAAAGGGGAAGAGTAGGCGGCTGGCTAATGTAGGTGTTCTCAGTGGTATTATTCGTAGCCTTGAGAATAAGAAATGGAGCGATTGTCTGCAATCATAACCAGATGTTGCAAAGCTTTGTAGCTTTAATAGCTGTTGTTTCAATATAGCTTTCTAGGAAGAAAAAAATCAATAACATAAAAATACATTATCTATGGGAAGCATTTGCTGGCCATTTTTCATGGGAAAACTGCTGTGCTCTTTGAATAGAGGTTGAAAGTTAAAAAGCTGAAGAGTTTTCTTTGTGCTTCCGTGTTTGACTTTTGTGAAGAGTTTTATGAATTATCACTGGGGCATCTATAGAGCTCTACTATGAAAACTGTGCATACAATTGGACTTTGTGCAACTTAAAGTGATGTGAAACAAAAGCTACATCCCATTGAGCTGGAAACATATAGCACTAAATGGAACAGAGATGCAGTCTCCAGATTTTAATGCATCAACACTGTGGATCCTTCCCTTGCTCTAAAATTGGACCTCTGTTGGCAATAAAAACAGTGAGCAATGTGTGCATGCAGACGCCCAGATATTATCCTCCTACTAAGACATCAGATCTGTGGACAGGCCAAGTTGTAAAGTAACTAGAGATGCTGGGATCTGAGCTGTGTTTGGAAAGCAAAATCTTGCAGTCCTCGTCACCATTTCCTGAGAGTAGCCTTTAGCTCCCTTGTGTCAGGGTCACTCAAAGTGTGGATTCCTTCCCCCTCTCTACATATTAGAATTGCAACCTTCAGTAGGTAGGGTATACAGAATGTAGCCTGTAAGATACACCTGTCTGTGATATTTCTTTGGCGATTGATGTACGAGGATAATTCAAAAGGTTGATGAACAATGCAACTACAAATAAGCTTGGGTTTAACATATTTTGAAATCCAAGCACAGCTTTTTTAAACAGTACATATTTTCTGTAAACTTTTTGAAGACCCTGCACACGTATAGCTTTCAAAATATTTTTGCACCAAAATAGACTTATCTTTCAATTTCATTTTCATGAACCTTTTGAAATTCTCTGCATGGTCTCACTCACTGATAATGTCTTTTTTCCTCCTTAGCATCTTCTTTAGGAGCAGTGCTAACTCTAGTCTAAACAGCAGGCACATATGTAGAGGAAGAGCCTTCTCTTTTTCCCCCATCAGACCCTGCTATGGTTGGCTATTAGTTTGGGCTCTCCTCAAAGGCTTGGCTCCCAAGGGGGTGTCATTAGGAAGTGGTGGGACCTTCAGAAGTGGTGTCCATTGGGGGATCCCTGGGTCATTGGTGGCAAGTTCTCAGAAGATGGTTTTCAAGAGGAGTTGTTGTAAAAGCCTGAATTGGGTCCAAACTCTGTCTCCTTCCTGGCTTACCATGAAGTTCACCCTCTGTATGAAATTCATCATTTGCCATCTTCCATGGGTCCCTTGCTAGAGTCAACACCTGTGGCCATGCCACTTGGACTTGGAACCTGGTAAACTTTGAGCTACATACATCTTGCTCTTTATGAGTTAGCTGTCTCAGGCATTCAGTACAGTGATAAAAATGCATGAATACTCTGCCCCCACCGCTGACTCTTCCCAGCTCACCTGTCTGGCATCTCCTTATGCTCCCTGCCCTTTTCTGCATAGCCTTGCTCGGAGAAGCCTTTCTCCTGATGCATCCACTCTCTGTGACCCTAGACACTCAGAATTTGGCCATCTCATCCCTCAGTCTCCATTCTCCCATGAAATCAACTGTTCTGGATTTTATCTCCCCAACTAAATAATCTAAAGTGATAATGACTTGTTAGCAAGCTACTCTGTCATGAATTTGAGAAGGTTGGAGGAGATTCCCCTGAAGGGTTCTTCCTTCTTGAGTGACACACATTTAATGGAATCTCCCCTGAGCAAAGCACCTGCTTGCCCGTCTCTTCCAAGGGAGCCAATTAAAATAAGATTGCTTCATCTAGTATACTTTTAATAAATGTTTGTTCAAAGAATAATAGGATTTCAGTCCAAATTGCAAGGAATGGTAACACAAGCTTCAGGTTCAGGAATGTTTTCCAGTGACAGGTAGATGATTTAAATAGAAGTGAAGTCAGAATATTCCAAAAATGATAATTAGCAAAATAAAGTGTTAGAGGAGATCTATTCCCCTCCCCCCAAGTGAGGAGGTGGAGTGGAAGGTTTGGTATTATGTGTGTGTGTGGGTGGGCGTTGTATTTGTACATGCAGCAGGCAACATACATTTTAAATAAGGTCTTAAAGGAATTTAGATAGGATTTCCGCAGCGAGGCATGAAGGGATTCTAGATGAAGGAAACAGCTCAAGCAAGACAGAGACTGGAAAAGACCTGAATTGGAACATCTACGAGTCTTCACTGAAGTTGGAAAGGAGGAGTTGACACCAGAAGCTTTGAAGAAGAATTAAAAGAACCAACTGCAGTTGTGCAGGGTGTGTGGGAGAGGAGAGGAGGAAAGGATTACCCTGCCTCAGGTCCAGCTGACAGTGCATAGATTCTGCTGTGACTGGAATAATATGCCTCATTTCTCTGTAAGCATTCAAACTGTGTGCTCTGCTAGCCCTGTCCTGCAGTGCTGGGCTCTCACATTACAGTTCCCATGCATTAGTGAGAGGGCAGCTCCTGTTTTCCATTTTTCGGCTACCTGCTGAAAGTAACCACGTGAAGATCATCTTGCTACTGCAATTGCCCAAGTAAGTTTTTTAGGCAATGGGCGTACAGGGTGTTTGAAAAATGAAGCCTGCTGTTTCTTTGAAGTGGGACACGTGACTCTGTTGGTGAGCCAAGAAACCAAGAAGTGAAGGAGAAAACATTAGCCATAGGCAAGAAAATATAGAAGAAAGTAAAAACATCATCACTAGTTCACAGGTGAAGAACCCAAGAAGGTGAATTCCATTTGGGAGACTCCTGCCTCATCCAGATGTTTCCAAGTATGTGATAGAGTCTCTTCATCCAAGAATAAGCTTTAGGAAGAGCATCTAACATCTTTTAAATTTCAGGGTCATTATTCTCACTAGCAATTCATTTGCACTTCACATATTTCCAAGAGTTGGCTTTTTAAAAAATCTATCCTTAATTCTTTGTGTATGTTAAACTTGATTTTTCGATCCTTGAAATGTTGTCTCTTACCTATTTTGTTTTGGTGATGTGTCTTCCCGTCTCTGCTGCCTTCTCCTAAGGAGTGTAGAATGAACCAATCATGAATGGATGGGGAGCAGTGATATTCATTTCAATGGAAAAACACCCTCTACATCCTCTTGTATTTCTTCAGCTCCTATAAAGAATGAAATTTTGCTCTACAGTGGGGAAGAGGATGTTAATGAAACATGTACATTTCAGCCCCCAAGTTGCATATGAAACAGGACATTTGGTTTCTTTTCCCTTGAACACAGTTAAGCTCAATGAAAATAAACACTGGAAATAAGTCACACAGTCTACACAGAGCCTAACACTTATTATAATCTTCAAAGCTTTCAACTGCAAAAAAAAAGGTAAACTAAATATTTTAGCTTTTTAAGGATATTTCAAAAAAGTTCCTGGAAAAAATTAAAAGATAAATTTATTCTAGTGGAAAAAATTTTTGAGATGCATGCATAGTCTTTTTCATATTATGCATTTCCACAACCTTCTTCTAATTCTAGTTGTTATTAAAGTGAATTCTTCATGCGTAGAGACAAATGCAATAAACAATGATTTTGAAAGTTTAAATGTTTAAAATGGTTTAGGATTTTCATTCCCTTATGATTTTTAAATTTATTTAATATCCGCAGCATTAATAAAACATGGCAGATATTATATTTTTATGTGTGTAAAATTGCGCTGGTGAAGCTCCCTGCTAATATACCTAGAAAGTGGCAGAAGATGGCCCAAGGGCTTGGGCTGCTGCCAATTTGTGGGAGACTCAGCTGGCTCTCCAGGCTCCTGGCTGCAGCTTGCCCCAGGCCTTGCTGTTGCAGCCATTTGAGGAGTGAACTAGCAGATGGAAGACCTCTCTCCCTCTCTCTCTCTTCCCACCTCTCTCTCTCTCTCTTTCTATCTCCTCCCTTTGAAAGAGAGAGGAGTCTGTCTTTAAAATAAATAAATAAATGCTTTTTAAAAAATGAGTTGCTGGCCGGCGCCACGGCTCAATAGGTTAATCCTCTGCCTACGGTACTGGCACACCGGGTTCTAGTCCCCGTTAGGATTCTGTCCCGGTTGCTCCTCTTCCAGACCAGCTCTCTGCTATGGCCAGGGAGTGCAGTGGAGGATGGCCCAAGTGCTTGGGCCCTGCACCCCATGGGAGACCAGGAGAAGCACCTGGCTCCTGCCTTCAGCTCATCGCGATGCGCCGGCCGCAGCACACCAGCCGTGGCGGCCATTGGAGGGTGAACCAATGGCAAAGGAAGACCTTTTTCTCTGTCTCTCTCTCTCACTGTCCACTCTGCCTGTCAAAAACAAAACAAAACAAAAAAATGTGTTGCTGAATGGCTCTGGGGTAGGTCTAACAGTTGGTAAGTGAAAAAACCAGACCTCAAATCCTGCTGTTCTTCCTATTTCAATGTGCATATTCCAGAAGAGGCCAGGATATACAGGGTCTCTTGGTTTTCATGCAGGAATTCAAAATCCAGCTGTCATTAATGTTAAGATGCACACATATTTTTAAGGACTGCATCTTTTTAATGTGTTTTAATTTTTATATAATACCTTGAGAATAGTTTTAATTTGTTTTGATAAATAAAAATTATTCCACTGATGTACAATATGTTTTTTCAAAATACATGTATATTGTCAATGGATAAATTGAGCTAATTAACATATTAATTACTACACATATTTTCTTTCTTTCTTTCTTTTTTTTTTTTGACAGGCAGAGTGGACAGTGAGAGAGAGAGACAGAGAGAAAGGTCTTCCTTTTGCCGTTGGTTCACCCTCCAATAGCCGCCGCGGCCAGCACACTGCGGCCGGCGCACCGCACTGATCTGAAGCCAGGAGCCAGGTGCTTATCCTGGTCTCCCATGGGGTGCAGAGCCCAAGCACTTGGGCCATCCTCCACTGCACTCCCTGGCCACAGCAGAGAGCTGGCCTGGAAGAGGAGCAACTGGGACAGAATCCAGCGCCCCGACCGGGACTAGAACCCGGTGTGCCGGCGCCATAGGTGGAGGGTTAGCCTAGTGAGCCTCGGTGCCGGCTATACACATATTTTCATGTAGTGGGAACATATAAAATCTCAGCAATTTTCAAGAATATATTACATTAACCATTATGATTATACTTATTCCTCCTAACTGAAATTGTGTATAATGTTAACATCTCCCCAACTTTCCTGCAACTTGTTTCACAAATTTGAAAAACCTTCTGTTTAAAACAGACTCAAGTCAGAAATTCATAGAAAGTCTTATATAGACTCCGGGTTGAGTCCCAGCTGCCCCACTTCATATCCAGCTCTTTGCCATGGTCTGGGAAAGCAGTAGAAGATGGCCCAACTCCTTGGGCCCCTGCACCCACGTGGGAGACCTGGAAGAAGCGCCTGGCTCCTGGCTTCTGATCGGCACAGCTCTGGCTGTTGAGGTCATCTGGGGAGAGAACCATCGAATGGAAGACCTCTCTCTCTCTTCCTCTCTGTAACTCTGCCATTCAAATAAATAAATAAATAAAACTTTAGGGGGAAAAAAAAAAAACCGAACCTTGGGGCCGGTGCCATGGTGTAGTATGTTAATTCTCCGCCTGTAGTGCCAGCATCCCATATGGGTGCTGGTTCTAGTCCTGGCTGCTCCACTTCTGATCCAGCTCTCTGCTATGGCCTGGGAAAACAGTAGAAGAAGGCCCAAGGCAGGCACCACGGCTCTCTAAGCTAATCCCCTACCTGTGGCTCCGGCATCCCGGGTTCTAGTCACAGTTGTGGTGCCAGATTCTGTCCCAGTTGCTCCTCTTCCAGGCCAGCTCTCTGCTGTGGCCCAGGAGTGCAGTGGAGGATGGCCCAGGTCCTTGGGCTCTGCACCTGCATGGGAGACCAGGAGAAGCACCTGGCTCCTGCCTTCGGATCAGCGTGGTGCACCGGCCGCAGCGGCCATTGGGGGATGAACCAATGGAAAAGGAAGACCTTTCTCTCTGTGTGTTTCACTGTCCACTCTGCCTGTCAAAAAAAAAAAAAAAAAGACCCATTGTAGGTATGAATTTCAGATTTTGAGGGCCTAAATAAACTTTCTTTTAATTCAATTTTCAACAACCTTTTTAAGTACCTTCATACTTCAAATTATTATGTATTTTAATCCTTAAATTAAGCAGGTGAAATTGTCACTACAATAGATGCTTCCCTAAAGCCACTTGTGTGAATATCATTTTCATTGAACTCTTGGGCCTTTTAGCCACAGAAGCAAGAAAAACTATGGACTAAAAAACATGGTAGGGGACTGCCGTTGTGCACAGCAGGTAAAGATGCTGTGTGCAGCATCAGCATCCCGTATGTGTGCTGCTTTGTGTCCCAGCTGCTCTGCTTCTGACCTAGCTCCCTGTTAATGGCCTGGGAAAAGCAACAGAAGCTGGCCCAAGTGTTTGGGCCACTGTCTCCCAGGTGAGAGATAATAAAGAAGCTCCTGTCGCCTGGCTTCAGCCTGACCCAGTCCTTGCTGGTGGCCTTCTGGGGAGTGAACTAGAAGATGGAAGATCTCTTTGTCTCTCCCTCTCTCTCTGTAATTATTGACTTCCAAAAAAATTTAAATAAATCTTAAAAAAGAAGAAAATGTGATAGGATTTTATGATAATGCTAGTATGTTAAATGTTGATATGGGATATCATGAAAGTTCATCCAAAAACATTCACGAAGCATCTTGTTAATGTAAGAAAATGCATGAATGCATCAAATTTTGTAGAGCAAGATTTTGATGACAAGTGCCAAATCTTTCTACATGTTGGTGTGTTCTGTAGAAGTATGTCACCCAGACCTGTCGTTCGGCTTCTCTTCCACAGTTCCATTTCTGAACTATAGCATCCCAAATTAAGTTTCACTGCAATAGTCAATGACATGCATAGGTTAGCACTGCAAGTTCAAGGAAATTTTAAGTCTCTTTTTGCATTCTCACAAAAGTCATAGTTTAAGCGAGTTGCCTGTTTGATTTTTGTTTTGTTCTTAATTTGTTCTAAACAGTTCTGAGAGATATAAGTTAAGGAGGACATACAACAATCCTTTTACAGCATGATATCTGCAAAAAGGTTTACAGAGGTTCTTTCCCAGGAAATATATATACAGAGACTGTTCTGCCTTTTGGTAAAAAGAGCTTTCCAGGCCTTAGTCTCCCTCTACCATACCATAATAGTCACAGATACTTATTACTTAACATGCTATCACCAGGAACTCCTTCTACCCGAACTGACCCTATTTGGTTGTTTAATTCTTATGTCATGAGATGTGTCATATCCATCTTGAAAAGTACCCTTCCATTGTCTGTTAACTAATTAACACCAAGATGTTAGGAAGGGTATTGCCATTTTAAGTAGAGCTTTGTTCAGTCTAAAAAAATGAAGGATGGGAAGCAGCACTATGGTTAAGCCATGGCCTGCAGTGCCAGCATACCATATGGGCACTGATTCGGATCCTGGCTGCTCCTCTTCCAATCCAGCTCCCTGCTGATGAGCCTGGGAAAGCAGCAGAAGGTGGTCCAAGTCCCTGGGCCCTCCTACCCACATGGGAGACCCCAGTGTAGGTCCTAGCTCTGGGCTTTAGTCTGGCCAATTGGGGAGTGAGCCAGGGGATGGAAGATCTCCCTTGCTGTCTCTTCCTTCCTCTCTGTAACTCTGCTTTTAAAAATATATATCTTTGAATAAAAATGAGGGATGGCACTTTACACACTGTGGCATCATGAGAGGAAGATTGTTCTCAATTGAGAAGGAAGAACCTTGCCCTATGTGAACCCTTATCTATTCATTCTCTCATCTCTTGGTTTCCATGACTTGCTTCTCTGCCCCCTGAGTGAGCGTGCTCCTACAGATGACCCATGAGACATAACATGAGCAAACTACACACGTTTGTTATTGTAAGCCAATGATATCCTATACTGGCTTTTCACTCTAACACAAGCTATACGATCCTAACTGCTGTTGAGAATCTGATTGAGTAAATGGTAAAATTTCTTGAGAAGGTTTAAAGCTGATAGAAATATGGGAGTTCTTCCAAAGTTTCATAAAAAATAGAATTAATTCATTAACAAGTCTTTTCTTGTGTAAGAAATTGGAGTCTATGTATTGTTTTCCCATGATTTGCATTTCCATGAATTTTTTGAAGAACGCTAATACAAGCCCTATTCCTATGAGAGATGCCTCACGTTATCCACAAGCTGGGGTCTAATTTATTCAGCTCATTGTAAGTATTTGAATTAAGTTTTGTCTTGATGTTTGTATTCTCTCAATCAGCAAGTATTTTGTTGATGGATTTATTGATGAACAGAAGAATCTGGAAGCTGTTTTGGTAGCTTCATGACAGTGGGGGGATCTTAGTACAAAGAAGCAGTGAAAGTCATTATTATACAGTAGATAGTGATGGCATAAGACATCCCCTGTATTTCCATGCCAGGGATCAATCAACACCAATGGACAAAGAGGTTTCCTTGGCTTTGCTGGCCCATTCAGGAACCCAGGGCAATTTGGTTTTGTTATTCACTTGGTTACCCAGTGAGAAAGTGGAGTCTTGATTAGGCTGGAATAAATTTGGAGTAAAAAGCAGTTTCAGTGAATGGTAAAAGCTTTAAGCTATATTTAAAATCAGAGGTAAAAGCTATTTGAGAGCTAGACTAAGCAAGGGTTGTACAACTTAATTTAATGATTGGTGACTCAACAGTTTTTTAAAAAATAATACTATACATGTATTCAAAGAGTGACAATAGAAACAGATTAGTTGCCATTCCAGCTCCATAAACTCATTAAAGTTTGTTTTATTAACAATGTACATATTTATGGAGTACGGTGTGATAATGTGATAAATTTATACAATTAGTGCTGATCAAATCAGAGTAACTAATGTGTTTTTTAAAGCTAAAATGCATTCCCAAACAATAAAGGTCATAAAATATTTTTCCAGGATATGCTTCTAAAAGGCTAATAGTTTCTTCTTCCTTCATTATATTGCTCTCCATGTAATTGAACTACGTCATTCTGCTCCATTAACTTTTAAGCTATGAAACAGGTGCTCAACTCGAATTATGTCAGGCACTACAAAGATGCATTAAGTAATTACAACATAAATTATGTTAGCTATGTATTAATGCAGTAAATATTTTTTTAAAAATATGTAATTGGTGATATAAACAGATGTAGATCTTATTGCCACTTTGAAAATAATCAAAATATTTGTTGAAGTTCTAATCTTGCTAGATCAATTGTTCAGACACAAGGTAATATTTTCCAATCATTATTTGTTACTTTAAGTTACAGAATTCTTTTTTATGTAAATTCTTAATTAGGTTTTAAGAAACTCAATGTAACGTGTAGCTACAAGTCCAAGAGCATAATGATAAATCCTCCCTCCCTCCCTCCAACTCTCCTTCCTTCTCTATTTCTGTCTTCTTTTTTGTTTGGTTTGAGATAACTTATTTTAAATAAGTATTACAGTAAAAATGTATAGTACTTCAACAGATAAGTTTAACAAGTAAAAAGGAAAAATATCTGAGTTTAGTGGGTGTATAAACAATGGCTATAAACAACAATTGAAGGGAAAAATGATCATTTCTCCCATACACAGTAAATTTTAAAGTAATCACAGATCATTATAATTATAGTAGTATAACATTTTTAAGCACTGGTTTGACAAAAACATAAGGCAAAGGTTTACAAAACTTCACTTGCAGCAATACATGCATACAGACATTTCTTTTTTTCTTTTTAATTTTAGCTCCCAGTATAAGGGACAGCATGCACTTTTTGTCTTTCTGAGTCTGGCTTATTTCACTCAGCATGGTGTCCTTCAGTTGTGTCCATTTTGTTACAAATGGCAAAATTTCATTCTTTTTTATTACTTAATATTCATATTCATATATATATGTCATATTTTCTTTATCCATTCATCTGATGATGGATCTTTGAGTCCAAGTTTTAGCTATTGTGAACAGTGGTGCTATCCACATGGTGGTGCAAGTACCTTCTTGATTCATTGTGTTCAAGTGTTTAAGTATGCATCCAGTAGTGGGATCACTGGATTATATGACAAGTCTATTTCTAGTTTCTTAGGAAATCTCCACACTCTTTTCCACAGAGGCTGCACTAATTTACACTGCCACCAACAGTGTATAAGTGCTCTCCTTTGTCCACATCCTTGCCAGCATTTGTTACTCTCTGTCTTTTGGATTTTAGCCATTCTGACTAGGATGAAGTGATATCTCATTGTAGCTCGGATTTGCATTTCCCTGATGGCTAGTGATGTTGACCATTTTTTTCATATTTTTGCTGGCCATTTGTATTTCTTCCATTGAGACCTATTGAAGTCATTTGCCCACTTCTCAACTGGATTGATTTATTTGTTGTTGAGTTTTTTTAAGTTGCTGTATATTCTGGATACTAATCCTTTGTCAAAAAGTTGTTTTGCCAATATTTTTTTCCCATTCTGTTGAATGTTTCTTCACTCTTTTGATCATTTCCTTTGCTGTGCAAAGGCTTCTGAGTGTGATATAGTTCTGTTTGTTTAATTTTATTTTTGTTGCCTGTGCTTTGGGGTCTTGTCCAAAAAGTCATTTCCTATATATATATATATATATATATATATATATACACACATATATATATATTTGGAGTTTTTCCCCTACATTTTCTTCCAGGAACTTCATTGTCTCAGGTCTTAAATTTGGGTCGTTGATCCATCTTGAATTTATTTTTGTACATGGTTAGAGGCATGAATCTAATTTCATTCTTTTACATATATAGACCCAATTTTGCGAGCACCATTTGTTGAAGAGATTATCATCACTACACTGCATGGTATGAGCACTTTTGTAAAAAATTAGTGGGCTGTCTGTATGTGGATTAATTTCTCATCTCTCTTTTCTGTCCACTGATCTATGTATTGGTTTTAATGCCAGTACCATGTTGTTTTAATACTACAGCTTTGTAACATGCTTTTAAATCAGGTATTGTGATGCCTCCAGCTTGATTTTTCTTGTTCTGGACTGCTTCTTCTATTTTGGGTCTTTTGTGATTCCAAATGGATTTTAGGGTTGGTTTCTATAATTCTGAAAAGAATGTCTGGTATTTTGATAGAGATTGTATTTGTGTGTAGTGTATAATGATACTGATTCTCCCAATCCACGAGCAAAGAATACATTTCCATTTTTTGTGTCCTTCATGATTTCTTTCTACAATATTTGACAATTTTCATTGTAGAGATGTTTCACTTTTTTAAGAAATTTATTACTAAATTTTTCTTGATTTCTCTTTCAGTGAGTTCATTATTAGCACATCAAAAGTTATTGTTTTGGTTTATTTGTTTTGTAACCTGCAACTTTCCTGAATTGATTTATCAATTCTAACAGCTTTTTGGTGGAATGTCTAGATTTTCCATGTACAACAGCATGTCTTCTGTGAACATGGATAATTTGACTTCCTCTTTTCCAATTTTGATGCCTTTTATTTCATTCTCCTCTCTAGTTGCTCTTGTTATTATATTGAATAAGAGTAGGGAAAATGGTCATCCTCGTCTTGTCTCAGAAAGGAGGGGAAACTCTATCAGCTTTTCCCCCATTCAATATGATGTTGGTTGTTGGTTTGTGATATATAGCCTTTATATTTTTTTGAGAAATGTTTCTTCTATACCTAATTTGCAGAGGGTTTTTTAACTTTTATTTAATGAATATAAATTTCCAAAGTACAGCTTATGGATTACAATATCTTCCCCCCCCCATAACTTCCCTCCCACCCTCAACCCTCCCCTTTCCCTCTCCCTCTCCTCTTCCATTCACATCAAGATTCATTTTCAATTATCTTTGTATACAGAAAATCAGTTTAGCATATATTAAGTAAAGATTAAAACAGTTTGCACCTACATAGAAACACAAAGTTAAAAATACTGTTTGAGTACTAGTTATAGCATTAAATTACAATGTATAGCACATTTAGGACAGAAATCCTACATGAGAAGTAAGTGCACAGTGACTCCTGTGTTGACTTAACAAATTGACACTCTTGTTTATGGCGTCAGTAATCACCCGAGGCTCTTATCATGAGTTGCCAAGGCTATGGAAGCCTTTTGAGTTCACGGACTCTGATCATATTTAGACAAGGTCATAGCAGACTCATTGAATGGCGGATGTCCTAAACAGCTCTCTGGCCTCAGAATCAGCCCTTAAGGCATGCAGATCTGGCTGAAAAGCCCATGAGAGTATTTCAGGCATGGAAAGCCAAGACACTCTGCAGAGGGTTTTATCATGAAGTGTGTTGAACATTATCAGTTACTTTCTCTGCATCTATTGAGATGTTCATATACTTTTTGTTTATCATTTTACTGATGTGATTTATGACATTTATCTATTTGTGAATGTTGTACCACCCTTGTATTTCTGGGATAAATTCCTCTTGATCATGAGGTATGTTGGATTTGATTTGCTAGTATCCTCTTGAGAATCTTGGCACATTTATTCATTAAATATATAGGTCTGTAGTTTTCTTTCCATATCAGGTTTTCATATCACAGTAATGCTTGGCCTCATAAAAACAGTTTTGCAGAGTTCCGTCCTGTTCAATATTTTGGAATACTTTGAAGAACATTGGACTTACTTTCTCTTTGAATGTTACGTAGAATTCAATACTAAAGCCATCATAACCTTGATTTTTCCTTAATGAAAGACTTTTGAGTAGTTCTTCAATCTCATTCCTTGTTATGGGTCTGTTTAGGTTGTCTTTATCTTCTTGATTTAATTTTGATGGGTTTTATTAATCCAGAAATTTATCAATTTCTTGAAGGTTTTCCAGTTTATTAGCATATAGTTCTTCATAGTAGTTTCTTATGATTCTTTGTATTTAAGTGGTGTTGGCTGAAATGTTTTCTTTTTCACTTCTAATTTTTTATTGGAGTTTTTTCTCTACTTTCCTTTGTTAGTTGGCTAGAGGTTTATTTGTTTTGTATATCTTCTCAAAAAAAAACAATTTTTTGTTTTGTTGATCTTTTGTGTTTTTGTTTCAATTTCATTTATTTCTTCTCTGATTCTTATTATTTCTCATCTCTTGCTGAATTTTGGTTTGGTTTTTTCTTGTTTTTTTAAGTCTTCAAGATGTATCATTAATTTTTTTTAAGATTTATTTATTTATTTGAAAGAGTCACATAGAGAAGTAGAGACAGAGAGAGGGAGAGAGGTCTTCCATCCACTGGTTCACTACCCAATTGATTGCAAAGGCCGGAGCTGTGCTGATCCAAAGCCAGGAGCCAGGAGCTTCTTCCAGGTCTCCCACCAGAGTGCAGGGACCCAAGCACTTGGGCCATCTTCTACTGTTTTCCCAGGCCATAGCAGAGAGCTGGATCAGATGTGGTGTAGCTGTGTCTTGAACAGGCGCCCATATGTGGGATGCCAGCACCATAGGCAGCAGCTTAACCCACTACGCCACAGCACCAGCCCCTCATTAGATTTTGAGGTATTTCTCATTTTTAATGTAAGCACTTAATACTAAAAACTTCCTCTTTTTTAAAGATTTATTTTATTTATTTGAAAGACAGAATTAGAGAGAGAGGTAGAGACAGAGAGAGAGGTCTTCCTTCCGCTGGTTCACTCCCCATATGGTCGCAAAGGCTGGAGCTGTGCCAATCAGAAGCCAGGAGCCAGGAGATTCTTTCAGGCTCCCATGTGGGTGCAGGGGCCAAGGACTTGGGCCATCTTCTACTGCTTTCGCAGGCCATAGCAGAGAGCTGGATCAGAAGAGGAATAGCCAGGACTAGTAGAACCAGTGCCCATGTGGAATGCTGGTGCTTCAGGCCAGGGCTTTAACCCACTGTGCCATGGCACCAGCCCCCAAACTTCCTCGTAATACTGTATTTGCTGTATCCCATAGGTTTTGATATATTGTGTGTTTATTTTAATTTATTTCAAGAAAATTTTTTTCTTCCTAATTTCTTTCTTTCTTTCTTTCTTTCTTTCTTTCTTTCTTTCTTTCTTTCTTTTTTTTGACAGGCAGAGTGGACAGTGAGAGAGAGAGACAGAGAGAAAGGTCTTCCTTTGCCGTTGGTTCACTCCACAATGGCTGCTGTGGCCGGCGTGCTGCAGCCGGCGCACCACGCTGATCTGAAGCCAGGAGCCAGGTGCTTCTCCTGGTCTCCCATGCGGGTGCAGGGCCCAAGCACTTGGGCCATCCTCCACTGCACTCCCTGGCCACAGCAGAGAGCTGGCCTGGAAGAGGGGCAACCGGGACAGAATCCGGCACCCCAACCGGGACTAGAACCCAGGGTGCTGGTGCCGCAGGCAGAGGATTAGCCTATTGAGCCACAGCGCTGGCTCTTCCATTTCTTTAATGACCTATTGATCATTCAGTAGCATATTAAATTCCAAGTCTTGATGAGTGTTCTATTGTTCTGCTTCTTGTTGATTTCTTGGTTTTTGCTTTTATGATCTGAGAAGATACATAGTGTGATTTCAATCTTTCTGCATTTGCTGAGACTTGGTTTGTGGCCTAATATGTGGTCTATCTTATAAAATGTTCTACATACTGATGAGAAGATTGAGTAGTCTGTGAGTGATGGGTGAAATGTCTTGTAAATGCCTGTTAGGATCATTTGCTCAATAGTATGTTTCAACTCTGATGTATCTTTATTGATCTTCTGTCTGGATGATCTGTCCATTGATGAGAGTGGGGTATTGAAGCCACCCACTATTATTGTATTGGAATCTATCTCTCCTTTTAAGTCAATTAGCGTTTTTTGTATCTACTGTTTGGTCTTGTAATGGATACATATATATTTATAATTGTTATGTCTTCTTGCTGAATTGAACCTCTTATCAAAATATGTCATTCTTTATCTTATTTTATAGTTTTTGACTTAAAGTATTTAAAATCTGTTTTGTCTGATATCAAATTAGCTATGTCTGATCACTTTTGGTTTCAATTTGCCTGGTATATCTTTACCCAACCCTTCACTTTCAGTCTATGTATATCTTTATTTGTTAAGTGAGTTTCTTGTAGGCATATAGTGGTGTCATGCCTTTTTAATCAATTCAGCCAACCTAAGTCTTTTGGTTGGTGAGTTTAATCCTAAGGGTGATCCTGTGCCTGGCTAGGAGACTGCCTGCCTAGCCCATGCAGGAGGCAGACCATGCCTCCTGGGAAAGACCCTGGTCAGGGACTCAGCACACTGAGCCCACACATGACATCACTGCTGGCAGGCGGCAGGTACACCAGGCACATTTCCCCCACCTTCACTTCCTGTTGAAGGTCCTTGCAGTTGCCAACTAGGTAAGCAGTTCCTGGTTGTGGCCCAGACCCCTAAGACTACCTGGAAGGCTAAATACGCTATGTGATCTTCAAGCTGATTGGAGAAGTGTAGTGGCGCCAGTATCTGCTTTATCCTATAGAATTAGTGTTGCTAAACTGAACTAGCTACTTCCCTTTGCCTGCCCCATAAAAGCTTGTGCTTGATTGTTAATAAATGGATTTATTTACTGAAACTGTCTCTGGTGCTTTTTGTCAAAGAATGCCATCGCCCCACCATCTCAACAGTGTGGGCCTCACAGTTCGAGCCCATATAATCCATTTCGATTCAAGGTTGCTATTGATAGGTAAGAACCAAGACCTGTCATTTTGCTGACTGGATAATGATTCTACTTTCTCTAGTAGTTAATTTGGTGGTGGTGTGTGTTTCATGTTTACTTTGAATGTAGTGAAGCCTTCAGAACTTCTTGTAAGGCTGGTCTGGTGATGGTGAATTCTGTTTTTGCCTTTCTGGAAAATCATTTGTTTCTTCTTCACTTTTGAAGGACAGCTTCACTGAATATATTATTCTTGGTCAGAACTTTTTTCTTTTAAGATCTTGAATACAGTCCATTCTCTTCTGGTAAATAGGGCTTCCACTGAGAAGTCTGATACTAATCTAATTGATTTTTCTTTATTTGTAACTTGACACTTTCATCTTGCTGTTTGTAGGATTTTCTACTTGTCTTTAACTTTTGATAATTTGACTACAATATGCTGTGCAGAAGACAATTTTTTTTGAGTCTGCTTGGCGTTCTTTGAGCTTCTTATGTCTATGTCTCTTTCAAGTCCTGAAAAATTTTCAACTATCATTTTATTTAGCATGTTCTCAATTTTTTCCTTTTATTCTCCTTCAAGAATACCTATAAAATTAATATTTGGTTGTTTAATGGTGCCCCATATTTTGCATAGACTTTCTTCATTCTTTTTAATTCTTTTTATTTTTGTCTGATTGTGTTATTTCCAAATTTTTGTCCTTGAAGTCAGAAATTCTTTTTCCTCTTGGTCTATTCTGCTGTTAAAACTCTGAGTTGTACTTTTTGAAGATTGATGATTTCATCCCCGGATTCTTCTTAATTAGTTTTATCTCCTTCATAATGTTTTCATTCATGGAACTTATTTATTTCCTCATTTCTTTAATCTGTCTGTATTTCATGTCGTTGAGTTTTCTTACAATCATTATAGTGAACTTTATATCTGCAATTTCACAGAATTCCTTCAGTTCAAGATCTAAGTTTGGAATATGACTGTGTTCTTTTGGAGGCATAATGCTCCCTTGCTTCTTCATGTCTCCTATGTCCTTACATTGGCATTTGCCCATCTGGTGTACCTGTTCCTTCTTCCTTGTGGAGTAGATTTTATCAGAAAAAAGTTCATGGTTTAGTTGTAATGCAAGGTATCACTTGGCTTGTTACTTTGGCTTTAGTTGCTTTGATTCTGTGTTTAGAATGAATTTTATATATTTTTAAAATTTTACCTCCCACATAGAAGGGAGAAAAATTAGTAGTTATCTTTCTATGTCAGGCTTACTTTACTCAACATGGTGTCTTCCAATTCTATCCATTCTGCTTCAAATGACAATAGCTCATACTTTTTATAGCTGAATAATATTCCATTGTGAATATATACCACATTTTCTTTCTCATTCATCTGATCATGGACGCATTTGTTGATTACACGTTTTTGGTCATCATGAAAAGTACTGCTATAAATATGGTGGAGCAGGAATCCATTTCATACAATGAATTCATGTCTGTTGGGTATTTACCCAGTAGTGAGATTGCTAGATCACATGGCAGGTCTATTTCAAGTTTTAAAGAAATCATTATATTGTTGTCCACCATGACTGTACTAATTTATGTTCCCAACAAAAGTATATAAGTGTTCCAAATCCAACAAAAGTGTTTATGTGTTTTCCTTTCTCCAAATCCCACCAGCATTTCTTACTCTGTCTTTTGGGTAATAGCCATTTGGACAGGTATAAGGTCATATATCATTGTGGTTTGATTTGCATTGCCCAGTTAGCTAGAGATTATGAGCATTTTCATATATTTTTTAATCACTTGTATTTCTTCTTAAAAGAATTGTCTATTCAAGCACTCTGGCCTCAGAATCAGCCCTTAAGGCATTCGGATCTGGCTCAAGAGCCCATGAGAGTATTTTAGGCATGGAAAGCCAAGACACTCTGGGAAAAAAAGAAGACCTAAATGAAAGATCTCTGCGAGTGAGATCCCAGTGGAAAGAATGGGGTCATCAAAGAAGGAGGTACCTTTCTCTGAAGGGAGGAGAGAACTTCCACTTTGTTTTTGTTTGTTTGTTTGTTTTTTGACAGGCAGAGTGGACAGTGAGAGAGAGAGACAGAGAGAAAGGTCTTCCTTTGCCGTTGGTTCACCCCACAATGGCAGCTGCGGTCGGCGCGATGTGCTGATCTGATGGCAGGAGCCAGATGCCAGGTGCTTTTTCCTGGTCTCCCATGAGGTGCAGGGCCCAAGCACTTGGGCCATCCTCCACTGCACTCCCTGGCCACAGCAGAGAGCTGGCCTGGAAGAGGGGCAACCGGGACAGAATCCGGCAACCCAACCGGGACTAGAACCCGGTGTGCCAGCGCCGCAAGGCGGTGGATTAGCCTGTTGAGCCACGGCACTGGCCGAGAACTTCCACTTTGCCTGTGACCCTGTCAGAATAAGATTGAAGTTGGCGAACTCAAAAGGCTTCCATAGCCTTGGCAACTAATGACTAGAACCTAGGGAGATTAGTGACGCCATAAACAAGAGTGTCAAATAGTTAAGTCAACAACAGGAGTCACTGTGTACTTACTTCTCCTGTGGAATCTGTCCTTAATGTGTTGTCCAGTGTGCAGTAATGCTATAACTAGTACTGAAATAGTATTTTTACACTTTGTGTTTCTGTGTGGGTGCAAACTGATGAAATATTTATTTAGTATATACTGAATCAATCTTCTGTATATAAAGATAATTGAAAATTAATCTTGATGTGAATGAAATGGGAGAGGGAGCGGGGGATGGGAGTGGTGTGAGTGGGAGGGAAATTATGGGGGGGGGAAACCAATGTAATCCATAAACTGTACTCTGGAAATTTATATTTACTAAATTAAAAAAAGAATTGTCTATTCAAGTCCTTTGTCCATTTATTAACTGATTTGGTTGATTTTTGCTGTTATTTTTGAGCAATATTTATTTATTTATTTATTTGAGAGGCAGAGTTACAGACAGAGGGAAAGACAGAAAGAGATGTCTTCCATCCACTGGTTCACTCCCCAAACAGCTAGAACTGGGCCAATCCAAAGCCAGGATCCAGGAGATTCCTCCAGGTCTCCCACATGGGTGCAGGAGCACAAACACGTGGCCATCTTTCACTGCTTTCCCAGCCTATTAGCAGGGAGTTGAATTGGAAGTGGAGCATCCAAGACTCGAACTGGTGCCCATATGGGATGCTGGTGCCTCATGCAGAGGCTTAGCCTACTATGTCACAGTGCTGGCCCCTTTGATGTTTTTGAGTAGGTGATATATTCTAGATATTATTCCTTTGTCAGATAAGTCGCTTACAAATATCTTCTCCCATCTTTTGTTGGATGTCTCTTCACTCTATCAGTTGTTTCCTTTGATGTGCAGAAGCTGCTGAGTTTGACATAATCCCATTTGTCTAGTTCTGATTTTGTTACCAGTGCTCTTGGAGTCATATCAAAGAAGTCATCAGATACACCAATATCTTAAAGTGTTTCCCCTATGTCTTCTTCTAGAAATTTGTTTAGTTCTTGGTCTTATATTTAGGGCTTCAATCCATCTTGAGTTAGTTTTTAAATATGGCACAATTTAATTTTTATGCCAGTACCATGCTGTTTAATTTAGTTTTTCCTTGGATGATTACTGACGTCATAAATAAGAGTGTCAATTATTAAATCAACAACAGGAGTCACTGTGCACCTGCTTCCCACGTAGGATCTCTGTCCTTAATGTGTTGTAATATGAGAATTAATGGTAAAACTACTAGTCAAACAGTACTCTATATCTTGTGTGGTTGTGTGGGTGCAGTCTGTTGAAATCTTTGCTTAGTATATACTAAGTTGATCATCTGTATATAAAGATAATTGAAAATGAATCTTGATGAAGAGTGGGATGGGAGAGGGAGTGGAAGATGGGATGGCTGTGGGTGGGAGGGAGGTTATGGAGGAAAAAGCCACAATAATGCAAAAGTTGTACTTTGTAAATTTATATTTAGTAAATTATAAAAATAAAAAAATTTAGCTTTGTAGTATACTTTGAAGCAGGTATTGTGATGTTTCTAGCTTAACATATTTTGTGAAAGATTCCCTTGATTATTCCAGGTCATCTGTGATTCCACATAAATTTTAAGGTTGATTTTTATAATTCTATAAAAATGCCATCAGTAGTTTGATAGATTGTTTTGAATATGTTAATTATATTAGCTAGCATAGAGATTTTAATAACATTAGTTCTTCCAATGCATGAGCAAGTAACATCTTTCCATTTTTGTGTCCTTGATAATTTCAACACTGTTTTATGATTTTCATTATAGATATCTTTCATTTCTTTGGTAAAATTCTTTTCTAAATAATCAATTTTTATAGCTATTATGAATAGAATGGAATTTCTTTCTTGATTTTTCTTTCAGTGAGATCATTATTGGTATATACAAATGTTACCTTTGTATGTTGATTTTGTATCCTGCAACTATACTGAATTGGTTTATCGTTGAATGGCTTTTTGGTGAACTGTTTAGAATATTCCTTGTAAAACATCCTGTCGTCTGCAATCATGGATGTTTGCCTTCTTCCTTCTCAATTTCAATGCCCATTATTTCCTTATCTTCCCTAATTGATCTTGGTAATGTTAGAAAACTGGCGCATGGGGTTCGGTGTGTTGTGTGACGGCTAACATTAATATATACCAGGTAATACTTTCAATACTAAGTTGGAAGCTTTGTCTTGTTCCAAAGCTGAGAGGAAATGCTTTCAGCTTTGTCCCATTCAGTATTGTTAGAGTCCGAAAGCATCCCCTGCCCCAAGAACGTCTCCGAGAGGCACTCTCATGCAATCAGCATAGGGTTTATTGATCAGTCCAGCATGCTGGGGCCCCCGATCAAACAGGCGGCCCCGAAGAGAAAATGGTCGGGGTTTTTATACATTAAGACATCTGATTCAGGTCAGTTACAGTTCGACAAGATTAATCACTTAGTACAGAGCTAACAATCAGTATACTTGGATACGTTGGACGCTGAACACATAGAATAAGATATTAATCACTAAAAAGGGGAAGATCACAAGACTTTTCCATCACCCGGGAGGGATCAGGTCACTATGGCCATGAGAATAGTTCAAGAATACAGTAGGGATATTTATCATAAAGTTTACACAAAGAAAGTTACAGATCTGTGTTCTATTAACTTCAGTTACAGGAACGTTTGGTCAACATATCCCTAACTCAAGACTCCCTAGTAACACTCTTGTGCCTACATAAATCATCAAGTGAAGTCGGGCAAGGGGGAGGAACAAGGTAGGGTCACACTACGGTTACTTTTTTTTTTTTTAACAAAAGGAGCAAAGAAAGACAAGCGAGGCAGTTTTTAGTTTCTAGTATTAAAGGGACAGATTTCAGATTTCTTTTATTCCTTCAGTATGATATGGGCTTTTGGTTTGTCATACACAGTCCTCATAATGTTGAGGTATGTTCCTTCTATTCTCAGTTTGTGGAGGATTTTTATCATGAAGGGAGTTGAATCTTATCAAATTACTTCTCCACATCTCTAGAGATGAGCTTTTGGTGTTTGTTATTCATTCCATTGATGTGATATAAGATGTGTATTGATTTTTAAATATTGAGCCGCCCTTGTAACTTTGAAATAAATCCCACTGGGTCATAATGTATGTTCTTTTCAATGCAGTGTTGGATTCAGTTTGTGAATACTTTGTAAAGGTTTTTTGCCTCTATTTTCATCAAGGATATTGGTCTGTAGTTTTCTTCTTGTGTTGTCTCTTTGGTTTTGGTATTAAAGTGATGCTGATCTTACAGAAAGAGTTTGTCAGAGCCATTTTCTTCAATATTTTGGAATAGTTTGAAAAATATTGGAGTTAGTTCCTCTTTTTTTAACAAAGTCATCAGGTTCTGGACTTTTTGATGCTGCTTGTTATGGGTCTTTTAGATTTTTACATAATCTTAATTTAAATTTGTTAGCTTATATTTATTCAGGAATGTATCCATTTCTATGAATTTTCCCATTTGTTAGCACATAGTTGTTCATAGTGATTTCTTATGATCCTTTGTATTTCTGTGGTATTGATTATAATGTCTCATTTTTCATATCTAATTTTATTTATTTGAGGTATTTCTCTCTTGTTTCTTTATTAGTCTGGCTAAATGTTTGCTTGTTTATTTTGTTTATTTGAATACACCAGTTTTGCCTTTTGTCCATCTTTTGCACTTTTTTAGTTTATTTCTGTTAGGATTCTTAGGAATTCTTGCCACATGCTAATATTGAATTTGGCTTGTTCTTGTTTTTCTAAGTGCTTGAGATGTGTGTTTAGATTTTTTGGATCTTTCTTTTTTAAATATAAGCACTTATCACTAAAAACTTTACTCTTTCATACAGCTTTTGCTGTATCCCCCAGATTTTGATATGCTGTGTTTTTATTTTCACCTGATTCCAGAGATTTTTACTTCCCTTTTAACTTCTTCAGTGACCCACTGGTCATTCAGTACTGTGTATTTGTAAATTTTCATTCTTATTGATTTTTTTGGTTTATTACTCTGTGGTCTGAGAGAATACATGATATGAATTCAATATTTCTGAATTTACTGACTTTATTTGGGACCTAATATATGGTCTCTCCTAGAGAATATCTCATGTTCTGATGAGAAGAATATGTATTCTGTAGCTGTTGGTGAAATGCTCTACGTCCATTTGCTCAGAGGCATGGTTCAACGCTGCTGTGTTTTTGTTGGTTTCCTCTCTGCATGGTCTGTCCATTGATGACAGCAGGACGTTCAATCTCCCTGTATTATTGTATTGTATTGGTGTCTATCTCTCCTTTGAGCTTGCTTTCTCTTTCTCTGTCTCTCTCCATGGGTTTTCTTGTGTATTGGGTGCATATATATTTATGGTTGCTATGTATTCTTCCTGAATCAAGTATTTATCCATATGTAATGTCCTTCTTCATCTCTTCTTAGGGATTTTGATTTAAAATATATTTTTTTCTAATTTTCATAGGGCTACTCCTGCTTGTTTTGGTTTC
This sequence comes from Sylvilagus floridanus, assembly GCA_949820135.1. Taxonomy (NCBI): domain Eukaryota; kingdom Metazoa; phylum Chordata; class Mammalia; order Lagomorpha; family Leporidae; genus Sylvilagus; species Sylvilagus floridanus. Next base: position 16,805,955 of record OX463228.1, on the reverse strand, counting down.
TATTTGCATGCTGTATCTTCTTCACATCTTTCACTTATAGTTTATGTGTATCCTTATTTGTGAAATGAGTTTTTCTTATAGGTGGCATACAGTTGTGTCTTGTTTTGTTATCCCTTCATCCAACTTGTGTGTTTTGACTGATGAATGTAATCCATTTGCATTCCAAGTTAATATTGTTAGATTAACTCCTGTCATTTTGCTGTTTGGTTACTGGTTGTTTTTACTCTGTTAGTGAATCTGGTACTTTTGAGTGCTTACATGATGCTTATTTTTAATGCAGTACTCCCTTCAGGATTTCCTATAAGGCTGGTCTGATGTGGATGAATTATCTCGAATTTGCTTGTCTGGAAAATACTTTATTTCTCCTTCACTTCTAAATGACAGCTTTGCTGGGTAGAGTATTCTTGCCTGGAAGTTTCTTCTTAAATTTAACATCCTACTCTCTTCTGGTCTGTAGAGTTTCTGCTGAGAGTCTGTTCCTAGTCTAATTTATTTTTCTTTCTATATAATTTGACATTTTTATCTTACTGTCTTTTGGATTCTCCTTGTTCTTAATTTTTGGCTAATAGTGTATAATACCCATTGGGGAAATCTTTTCTGGTTGAATCTGGTTGGAGTCCTTTGAGCTTCTTGTATCTGTATATCTTTCCAGACTTGAAAAGTTCTTAATTATTATTTCTTCTCTTCTCTTCAGTTGTCCTATGAGTATCATTTGCTTAATGTTATCCCATGTATTGCATAAGCTTTCTTCATTTGTTTTTTATTCTTTTCTCTTTCTTTTTTTCTGGCTCAGTTATTTCAAAAGCCTTTTCTCTCAGCTCAGAAATTCTATCTTCAGCTTAGTTTGTTCTGCTGTTGGAGCTCTTGATTATATTTTTTACTTCAGTGATTAAAATTTCCAGCACCAATATTTCTGTTTGGTTCTTTCATGATTTCTTTCTTACTGAATTTTTTAATTGATGGCATCCATTGTTTTCCTTACTACTTTGAACTAGTGCCTGCATTCTCTTGCATCTTTCTGGGTTTCTTAGGATCATTATTTTGAATTCTTTTTCAGGTATTTCATGGATTTCCTTCAGGTCAGCAACTATTTCTGGAGAATTATTGTGTTTTTTTGGAGTGAGAAGCTTCCTTGACTTTCATATTTCCTGTTTCCCTATGTTGATATGTTGATATATAATAACTCTTTTTTAATGGAATCATTTTCCTCGGTAAGGGCTTTTTAGTTTAGATGGAATGTGGGGTGTCACTTACGTTGTTGCTTTGGCTTTGATTCTTAGTGATCTCAGTAACCTCTGAGTGATTTCTCACACTCACTGAGTGGTAATCGGTGTCAGCAGAGTCACACAGGTGGGGCTGTCTCCTTGTACTGCCAGACACAAAGGAGAGGCTAGATGGGTGTGACTAATGCTAGGGCTTACTGCACCGAACATCCAATCCCCACCTCTGAAAAATGTTAAGCAGACTTGCCACAGTACCTCCGGGTAAGTACAGGTTATGCCAAAGATCGCATACTGGCAATGTGGGGAGGCTTTCCCCATGTCTCTGGCTACTTTTCTATGATTCTGAGGAATGTAGTGTTAAGATTCGGAGTTCTGGGGCTTCAGGATACAGTGGGGTCCTTACCCAGGTCTCAGAGTGAATGCCTGTTAGGCAGGGTGTTGCAGAGGATTGCAGGAGTGCCCACTGTATTGCACAGGTAAGTGTGAATTACAGTGACAGCTGCAGAGCTGCAGACGCAGAGGGGACTGTCCCCACTTCCTGCAGCACATGCAGTGGTGATCACAGGGTCTGGTCTGGTCTGCTGCACCCTGAAAGGGCTTCCTCAGATCCTCCGGGATTGTGTATCGGCCCCGGGGAACTCCCCTAGATGGTGCAGAGCTAGCAAGTGTAGGTACAGGGTTTATGCTCAGAAAGCCTGCATCTACAAGATCTCCCGTGTTCTGCTCAAGAAAACGCCTCTACCTGGGCTCATCTGGTGTGAAGGGTCTGCTTACTTGCCACTGTGGCAGGTGGAGCTTTGCAGGGTGGAGCAAGGCAGTGCGGGCTCCTTCTCTGGAGCAAAGTAGTCACCCGGACCCCAGGCAGCTCTGAAGACTTGATTTGAGGTCCGCGAGGACTGTGGGAGTCTCCCGTAGTTAGGGCTCCTGTGTGTGTGTCAGTGGTGGGGGCTGCACTGCTTTCAGCTTCTCTCCTCCTGCAGGACAGAGAAGCTGGGGGAGAGGTGATGGAGGTGGCAGCCGCCCAGTTCTTGCTTGCTTTCTCTCTCTCTCTGCATTGTCTCTGGGCTGTTTGCTGATCATATTCCCTGTTTAGGAAGTTTTTCGCTCAGTTTCCTATATATAGAATCTTCTCCCAGGGATGACAGCATCTCTGGCTTGGGGAATCCAGGATAGGCGTGGAAGGCAGACAGCAGTGAGTTTTGTCTCTCTCTTCTGCTGGTTTCCGCAGTCTCCATGCTGTTTCTCACTTTGCTTTTGTCACTGAAGCTTTCTGGAGCTTCTTCCCTTGTTCTGAACATCTTTTTTTTTCTGGCTGAGGTGGATGCAAATTCTCTCTGTTCAGCCATCTTGATCCTTTTCCCAACATATGGGATTTCTAGAATCCTAATGTTAGATGCTACCTAAACCAGAAGTAAGTTTTTTCCTCCTAAAAATGATCATTGGTAATACATTAATATATGAGGGTACTTCAAACAGTTTATGGAAAAATGGAATTACAAGATAATTTCATTTTAGCACAAAAATTAAAATCCATGTATAGTTTTTCATAATGTTCATTTTTCATGAATTTTTTAGAAAGACGACACATACAACTATTTTAAATTTTGCAGTAGTTCACATGAGCAAAATTATAGAGTGAACGTCTTCCAGTTCTGGCTGGAAGAGTAAGGAGTATTTTTCATGTTTGTATTTAAACCATACCCTGCTTTATTGGGGAAAAAAAGGGATTTGGTTTGATGTTTTTCTCTTCTCTGAAGGAGATTAACAGAGCACATGTGATATTGGGTGCCCCATCTAAGGGCTGGGTAAGCGCGGATTTTGATCTCTTAAGCCTCACAAGCAGCATTCTTTATGCTTGAGCAAGCAAGGAAAGTTCCCCTTCACTGGGGTGAGCTGGGTGTCCGGGGAGATTATGCGTTTTCATCTCAGAAACATTCTGCAGGAGAGCAAACCGACAGAGCTGAGCAAGGAGCAGCAGACACAAGCACAAGCTGCCCAGCTAATCAAATCAGCAGGAGGAAATATTTACACATTTTAACAGGTTCAGTGGTTTATTTTTGTTTCTCACAGTCCCACTGTGAGCGTGGAAGGTGTCAGCTCAAACAGGACCATCAGCTTGTAAAACTTAGTGTAAAAAGAGGTAAAAATGTGGATGCTGGTGCTGTAGCGCAGTGGGTTAATGCCTGGCATGCAATGCCTGCGTACCGTATGGGCACTGATTGGAGACCTGGCTGCTCCACTTCTGATCCAGCTCTGCTATGGCCCAGGAAAGCAGTAGAAGATGGCTCAAGTCCTTGGGCCCCTGCACCCACGTGGGAGACCCAGAAGAAGCTCCTGGCTCCTGGCTCCTGGCTTCAGATCAGCTCAGCTCCAGCCATTGTGGCCGATTGGGGAGTGAACCAATGTATGGAAGACTGCTCTTTTGCTCTCTCTTACTCTCTTTCTCTCTCAATCTCTCTCTGCCTCTCCTTCTCTCTGTGTAACTCTTTCAAATAAATGAATAAGTCTTAAAAAAAAAAGGGTTGATGAATGCATTTCAAGTATTTTTTTTTTTACCAAAATACATTTATCTTTTAATTCCACATCCATGGGCATTTTAAAGTACCCTCATTTAAGTCTCAATAAATATATATGCACACACACAGACACACACACACACTCAGGAGTGCTAGAGTATTTTTCTTCTCCTTGGCAAGGATTAAATTCCTAAAGCTTTTGGATGCAACAAGCGAATCATTTTTGACTGAACTTGCAGCTGACTGCCCTCCCTGAAACACTCTTTGTGGTCCTTTAATCTTTAAGAAGCTTGTATTTCGCTTAGCCAATCATCCCCATTTTCCCCTTTTCTCCATTTTTTGCAAAAAGAACCTTTGGGATGTAGCCAAGCCTGATGATTCAGGGGGATCCGGGAGGGACAATCTCCACACAACGCAGTTATTATGTGGCTTCTGGAAAACACCCAGTGGTTCATTTCAGTGTGTGTCCAAATCATTATTGTTTTGCCTGTCAAATTTAGAAGTCATCTGTATTTTAAGATTGAAAAGCATCTCAGTTGGCTCTATGGAACCAGTTTAGCTGAAAAAGGAAAGTGAAATAGATTACTAGTCAACTTGAAAAACATTAGGTCATGAGAAAAAAATTACAAGTACCTAATGGAAAGTACAGCATCTAAATTAAACAAGTTGCAAATGAGGGCTGGTGAGGTGGCCTAGTGGTAAAGTCTCCGCCTGCAGTGATGTCATCCATATGGGGCGGATTCACGTCCCAGATAATCCACTTCCCATCCAGCTCTCTGCTATGGCATGGGAAAGCAGTAGAAGATGGCCCAAGTCCTTGGGTCCCTGCACCCACGTGGGAGACCCAGAAGAAGCTCCTGGCTCCTGGCTCCTTGCAGCTCCCGCCATTGCATCCAATTGGAGAATACACCAAAGGATAGAAGACCTCCCTTTCTCTGTTTCTCTGCCTCTCCTTCTCCCGCTGTGTAACTCTGACTTAAAAATCAATCAATCAATCATTAAAAAAAAAAAAAAAAAACAAGTTGCAAATATTGACAGATCTCAGCATGGCTCACTGGGTGAGACTTGACCTGCCTGTTCACTGCAATTTTTTTCCCCAAAATGCACCTTACCTACTCCAATAAGGAGAATATTATAAGCTTTACCTTGTGAATGATCAATATAAATAATATAATTTACAACAGATTTACCAAATTGAAAAAAGAACAAGTCATTCTCATAGTCATCAAATTGCAAACCTAACCTGAAAGCTATTAAAAATATGATTTAAGATGCATACATTTTCCTTGGCTGGTGACATGGAAAGTAGTTATGAGAAGCATGAGTGCATTAATTGATTAATCAGTAATGAACCATTAGCCTGACTAAGAAGATATGCAAGCTACATCATGCTCCATTATATACACAAATAAAAGTCCATAGACACAATGCAGAAGTTGGATCAATTTTCCAAGCTGTTCATAGCCAGCTGCAGTTCAGTAACAGCATTGACGCAAATTCCCAATCATGAAATTAGTTTCTTGAAAGAAGGGCCAGGAAACCATCTTAAGAGAGAAGGGGGCAAAGAAGCTCTGAAAAGAAAATCCACAAAACTGAATTCATGATTCAGAAAGGGACTGCTCATCACGGTCGAGTCTAGTCAGGACTTAATCACAGACATTGTCCTAACAACAGTAAAGACCTCCTGTTTATGCAGACGGGTAACAATCACTATCTTGTAGACACTCATGGTCATTTGCTCTCTAATTCTCACTTTTCTCAACTATGGAGCAAGAACAATCATAATCCCTTCTCCACAGGATTCATGGAAGATTAAGTAAAGTAATTCCTGTAAGTCAGCAAGTCAAGCATGTTGCCTGTAGGAAGTTCTTGCAATCATAGAAGTCAGATCATTTACCCCTTATGTCTTCCTAATTGAATTGAGAATATAATCTAAGCACTCTACCATGGTTTTTGAGGACTTTAACAACAGTCACTTGCCTGTATCTCTGTCCTTGAATTATATCGAGTTGTCCCCCCAACCCCCTTAGGACATGCAAGACTCAAGCGCTGGCTTCCTGCTGGTACCCTGAACACACCACAGGAATTCTCAGCCCAGGACCTTCGCACGTCTGGCTGAGGCTTCCTGTCATGTTCCCCCACTGGGCGTCTTCCCCATCATCATATCAGCTTCAGCTCAAGGCTGCCTCCTCCAAGGAGCTGTTTCTGATGAGCAGAGGAAAGCGGTGCCTGCCTTCCTCCCGCCTCATGGGTGTCTGTCAAACGAACCTGGCTTTTTTCCTTCAGAGATTTCAGCCGCAGCTAAAAGATTACTTTCAGGAAAAGGTAATACAGCAATCCTCATGCTGAAGTGAAAAATGAACAGTTTTTAAGATTCAATTCCAGGCCGGTGCCGCGGCTCAATAGGTTAATCCTCTGCCTTGCGGCGCTGGCACACCGAGTTCTAGTCCCGGTCCGGACACCGGATTCTGTCCCTGTTGCCCCTCTTCCAGGCCAGCTCTCTGCTGTGGCCAGGGAGTGCAGTGGAGGATGGCACAAGTGCTTGGGCCCTGCACCCCATGGGAGACCAGAATAAGACCTGGCTCCTGCTGTCGGATCAGCGCGGTGCGCCGGCTGCAGTGTGCCGGCCGTGGCGGCTATTGGAGGGTGAACCAATGGCAAAGGAAGACCTTTCTCTCTGTCTCTCTCTCTCAGTGTCCACTCTGCCTGTCAAAAAAAAAAAAAAAAAAAAAAAGGATTCAATTCCACCTCTCAATTAACATTCAGGCAGATGTTGTCACCAGTTCAGAGACAGTCTGTAAATCCCACAAATTTCTAAATCAGGCATATTGAAAGTTATGCACATGGAGACCAAGCTGGCTTTTTCTTTTGGGGGAGTGGAGTGCAGAGAGATGGTGAAGATGAGACCATTACACTTCTATTAGAACTCCCAGGTATTTCAGACTACAGTTTTATCACACCTGAATTTATTTACCTACTTGTTTATTTTCCTTCTAACCTGCTCACTCACCTGCCCAAGTGTGCCCTTGGTACAAGTTTCCTGGAGGCAGGGGTTTTAATCTGGGCACTGATGAATTCTACGTGCCTGGTAGTCAGACCACACATGGAGTGGAATCTGTGAAAGGCACAGTGGATGTGTGGTTTTCACTGCTCCAGAGCAATGCGTATACCTTTCCTAAGATTTGCACAATCTTGTTCTCATTTTTATTTGCTTCCTCTTCCTCTGAAAATTTCAGTTTGCTTAGAAGCAGATATTTGGAGCATAAAGCAAATTCAGAAATCATCAAATTCATCACCCACCCCTCTTTACTGGAAGAGCTAGGCATAAAAACTGGTCACCTGATATTTAGTTGAGGATTCTTCTCCCCCAAACCAGAGTTTCAGAAATTTGAGTAATGTAATAACTCCTTTAATAACAAAAAGCCTGAAGACTCAGAATCACTGAGTTACGAGCTCCATGACTGGCGAAACATCTTTCCACTATGCGTTATCACTCAGGGAGCTGGATCCCAAGAGGAGCACCCTAGACTCGAACCCGGGCCCATATGAAATGCAAGCATCTCAGGTGGTGGCTTAACCTGACACAACACAACACAGTCCCTGCTTTAAATCCTGAAGTATATTCCTACAGCATCTCTCTCTTCCAAATATGGAATGTAGCCTGCGTGCATGTCACTAAGCCAGAGTTATGCCTTCTCACCCTCTGGTTTCCACACTGTCAAACTGAAGGGACTTTTTTGAGCTTTGTTCAATATGACCTCTTTGGTTCTATGAACCAGAGTCATTTGTAATATCTCATCATAGGCTCAACCTCTGAGTGAGTATAGTTGTAGTTTTCTATCAGATGGGCAAGTTATACAATTTTGTCCCCAGGGCCTATTTTTAGATGTCTATTAATATATATATATATTAATTTTAAAAAATTTATTTTATGTATTTGAACAGTAGAGATGGAAAGATGTTAAGGGATTGCCCCATCTGTTGGTTTGTTTCCCAAATGCCTGCAACAGCTGAGAATGGACTAGGCTGAAGTAAGGGATCAGGAATTCTATCTAGGCCTTGCAGGTGGGTGGCAGGGGCCCAAGTACTTGAGCCATTACCTGCTGCCTCCCATGGTGCATATTAGCAGGTGGGTGGAATCAGAAATGGACTAGCGTCTTGAATCCAGATGTGCCAATCTGGGATGTCAGTGACCCAAGTGATGTCTTAAGTGTGAGACCAAATGTTCCCAAGCCTCTTCTATTGATAGACCAGAGTGGGGAAGGTGCTACTGGCCTGAAATGGCCTCAGAGACCGGGGGTGCTGGTAAGCATCCGGCAATGCACAGCCTCCTCACAGCAAAGAATTGCCCAGTGCAACAGTGATGAGGTGGGAAAACTGAGAAACCTTCCTATAAAGCAAAAGTCAAAGAAAAGTCTTGCAATTTTCTGTGGTTTGAACTCCAAGTAGATCCACCCAGTTTACACAGCCATAATTGCATTATGGAAATTTTTATTCCACATCCATTTTCCACTGTGGTAGCTGGCACAGAACCCAGGAGTTTGATGAAACGGTAAAGGTGCAGGCAGCACATCGTGACCAGACTCCGGGTGTTTGCCAGACTGTAACACCAGGTGCTAACTACCAGCTAGAGGTTCCTAAGGGATTTGCAGTCTGGATATCTTTCAAAATCCACCCGTGTGTTATGATATTTAGGTCGGCAGGAGCATTCCTATTAGCAGTGCTCAAAATCCAATTCCATGAAACTAATGCCAGGGAATTTTCCACCGAGAGCCTTGTTATCCCTCTTTCTCCTTTTTCTTATTGGATTCAGAAGAATGGAGCTTCAGTGTCTGTTCCTCAGTACTCAGGCAGAGGGGCTGGTTGCAGACTTATTAAAATTAAGATTTTATTACATTGTGGGATATCTAAACAATAATCACATTAATCCCTGATACACAATTGCAAAATGTCCTATTGTGTTAGCCTGCTTTTGTTACCTTACCAAAGATACCCAAGAGGAGCTTTATGGGAAAGAAGAGGTTTATTTCAGCTTATGGCTGGGAGGTGGGGATGCCTCATAGGTTTGTGTCTGGAGCAAGCTCACCAGAGTGGTATGGAGGAGAAATAACATGAGGAAACAGGAAGCAGAGAGAAAGCATCTAGGCAGAACTTGAACTCAAATAATCAACCCTCTCATGAGAATAGCCCAAAGATCTTCCACTGGACCTGCTTCTCAGATGCTGCAATTAGATCAATTATGGTCTGCACGGTGGCGCAGTGAGCTAAGCCTCCACTTGCGGCACTGACATCCCATATGGGTGCTGGTTCATGCCGTGGCTGCACCTCTTTCCATCCAGCTCTCTGCTGATGGGCTGGGAAAGCAGTAGAAGATGGCCCAAGAGCTCGAGCCCCTGTTCCTGAGTCCTGACTTTGAATTGCCCAAGCTCCAGCTGTTGCATTTGGGGAGTGAACCAACAGATGGAAGACGTCTCTCTCTGTCTCTCCCTCTCTCTGTATGTAATTTGGCCTCCCAAATAAATCTTAAAAAATTAGATTACATGTGTGTGCCCTAAATCTATGAACACTGAGATAACAGAGTCTAAACATTTGTGTGAGTTTCAGGGAGACCAGCCCTACTCAGCCCACCACATCTATCAGTAGTTGGATATTTTCAGTAGCACTTGTTGGTTAAACTCCACAGTCCTCTTTAGTTTCGGGATCTCTTCAACTAGGTCGCAGCCTGGCCACAGCCTACCCTCCATTCCGCACCTGCCCCCATCAATTCTATCTATGAAGCTCTTCTCTATTCAAACTGGTGTAATTATTGTTCTAGAAACAGTCTGAAATCACGTGCCTCTGAAGTAGAAGATTTGTACCATAGGAAAAACTCTTCTAAAAATGTAGTACCAAGGCAATAAGACCAAGGACTTTTAATTACTTTTCTTTTTTTACAGGAAGAGTGGACAGTGAGAAAGACAGAAAGGTCTTCCTTTACCGTTGGTTCACCCCACAATGGCCGCTGCAGCCAGCGCACCATGCTGATCCAAAGCCAGGAGCCAGGTGCTTCTGGTCTCCCATGAGGTGCAGGGCCCAAGCACTTGGACCATCTTCCACTGCATTTCCGAGCCACAGCAGAGAGCTGGACAGGAAGAGGAGCGAACGGGACAGAATCCGGCGCCCCGACTGGTGCTAGAACCCGGTGTGCCGGTGCCGCAGGCGGAGGATGAGCCTAGTGAGCTGCGGCGCCAGCCCTTAATTACTTTTATGGAGATAACTACTGAGTTAAATTTTCACTAATACGCTTTAAAACATAGCTTGTAAAAATTGAGTGAAAAAAATTGAGATATATTCAAGTAAAAACTGTATTCAAATTCAAAGGTACGTCAACAAATTATTTGAAATGTGCTTAAGAGATAAATTTATTTTGGTGCAAAAAAATTTGAAATCCATGCACTTTTTTGTAACATGCATTTTCATGAACCTTTCATTTTTTTTTTATATAAAGCTTTTATTTAAAGAATATAAATTTCCAAAGAACAGCTCATGGACCACAATGGCTCCCCCCCCCCAACTTCCCTCCCTCCCCCCACCCTCCCCTTTCCCGCTCCCTCTCCCCTTCTGTTCACATCAAGATTCATTTTCAATTCTCTTTATACACAGAAGATCAATTTAGTACATATTACGTAAAGATTTCAACGGTTTGCCCTCACATAGAGACACAAAATGATAATACTGTTGGAGTACTAGTTATAGTATTAATTCACAATGTACAGCACATTAAGGACAGAGATCCTACATGATTTTTTTTTTTAAAAATTGATTAATTGTCTATGCAATTTCCAGTTTAACACCAAGATTTTTTAATCATTTGCAATTATCTTTATATAAAGAAGATCGATTCAATATATACTATGTAAGGATTTCATCAGTTTGCACCCACTCAGAAACACAAAGTGTAAAAATACTGTTTCAGTACTAGTAATAGCATCACTTCACATTGGATAACACATTAAGGACAGATCCCTCATGAGACGTAAGTACACAGTGACTCCTGATGTTGATTTAACAATTTGACACTCTTGTTTATGGCGTCAGTAATCTCCCTAGGCTCTGGTCATGAGTTGCCGAGGCTATGGAAGCCTTTAGGGTTCGCCGACTTCGATCTTATTCCCACAGGGCCATAGTCAAAGTGGAAGTTCTCTCCTCCCTTCAGAGAAAGGTACCTCCTTCTTTGATGGCCCCGTTCTTTCCACTGGGATCTCACTCACAGAGATCTTTCATTTAGGTCTTCTGTTTTTTCCAGAGTGTCTTAGCTTTCCATGCCTAAAATATTCTCATGGGCTCTTGAGCCAGATCCGAATGCCTTAAGGGCTGATTCTGAGGCCAGAGTGCTATTTAGGACATCTGCCGTTCTATGAGTCTGCTGTGTATCCTGCTTCCCATGTTGGATCATTCTCTCCCTTTTTCATTCTATCAGTTAGTATTAGCAGACACTAGTCTTGTTTGTGTGATCCCTTTGACTCTTAGACCTATCAGTGTGATCAATTGTGAGCTGAAATTGATCACTTGGACTAATGAGATGGCCTTGGTACATGCCACCTTGATGGGATTGTATTGGAAACCCCTGGCACAATTCTAACTCCATCATTTGGGGCCGTTCCGATTGAGCATGTCCCAAGTTTTACATCTCCTCCCTCTCTTATTCCCACTCTTATATTTCACAGAGATCATTTTTCAGTTAAAATTTAAACACCTAAGAATAATTGTGTGTTAATTACAGAGTTCAACCACTAGTACTAGGATAAAGAAAAAAAAATACTACCATGGATAAAGTATCACATTGTACAACAACAGTCAGCACAAGAGCTGATTTGAAAGAGTTACAGAAGGCTGGCGCCATGGCTCACTTGGTTAATCCTCCGCCTGCGGCACCGGCATCCCATATGGGTGCCGGGTTCTAGTCCCAATTGCTCCTCTTCCAGTCCAGCTCTCTGCTGTGGCCCAAGAGTGCAGTTGAGGATGGCCCAAGTGCTTGGGCCCTGCACCCACATGGGAGACCAGGAAGAAGCACCTGGCTCCTGGCTTCGGATCGGCGCAGTGCTGGCTGTGGCGGACATTTGTGGGGTGAACCAACAGGAGGAAGACCTTTCTCTTTGTCTCTCTCTCACAGTCTAACTCTATCTGTCAAATAAAAATAAAGAGTTACAGAGAGAAGTAGAAACAGAGAAAGAGGTCTTGCAAACACTGGCTCACTACCCAAATGGCCGAAAGGGCCCGAGCTGTGCAGATCCAAAGCCAGAAGCCAGGAGCCAAGAGCTTCTTTTGGGTCTTCCATGTGGGTGCAAGAGCCCAAGGACTTGGGCCATCTGCTACTGCTTTCCTAGGTGCATTAGCAGGGAGCTGGATTGGAATGGGATGCCAGCGCTTCAGACCGGGGCTTTAATCCATTATACCATAGACCAATCCCTTCATTAACCTTTTGAAAGTTTATTTTATGTGTCTCAGTTTTTTTGTGCTAAAATAAACTTTATCTTTTAATTCTACTTTCCATAAACTTTTCAAAGTAATCTGAAATGTAACTGCACATCTGCATGTATGAAAACGTTCTCCTCCAGAGCTCTGATGTGAGAACATGTGCAATTTTGCTTTCTACATAAGTACAGAATGCTTGAAAAATCTCAAAATGTGTTGTCAATTATTTCCTCCACTGACTCTATGGCCTTTCTATGAATCCTTAAGTACAACACAAGCAGCATGCTCCATTTTTATTGCAAATTTACCAACCTTACGAAGTTGATTTATATATGATTATATTTAAGCCTAACAATGCTTCATCAAAATATCCTTCCCCCACAAATATCTTGAAGTCATCATTTCCTCCTTTGCTCTGTGCCATGGAAACTCCTTGCCCTTCCAAAATCTGGTTGCCCTACACCATTCAGCTTCTCAGTTTCCATTGCTATTGTTTCTATCTCCTCTGGAATCCTCTTGATCCCACAAGGCTTGTTTTGCTCCAGCCATGCTGAGCGATATATCACAGGAATTGAGAGTATTTGGTTTTGGCATCAGAACTCTCTGGGTCATAGTTCATATCTTAATCCCTTTAACTTGGTTCTTGGCACCTCTGTCTCTCAGTCTTGTCCCTCTGTCCCTGGTATCTGTGTCAAACTGAATGAAATTGAAGGATCAAAGTGAAAGTCTCTCCTTGAATAGCTTCATTTAGAATGGTTTGCTTTATCTAGACACATCTGATGATAACCCAATTGGCTGGAATGATGTCACATGGCCATCAAAGACTAAGGAATAGCTTGGAATGGTTTTCCCCTCCCCAACTCCCTGTCTTCAGTGAAGAGGAAATTGAGGGATGGATGAAGACAAGTGTTATAATAATGCTCAAGGAGCCACCCCCAACTCTCAAAATCCCACCAATGCAGAAGAATGATATAGTACCTTTATTTGTTTATGCAATGCTACTGTTTTATCATGTTCCACCTAAGCAAGACTCTCAGCTGGATTCATTGTTTATATTTGCTTTTCTTTTGTAAAAAATTATTTTATTTATCTCAAAGGCAGAGTGAGAGACATGCACTCACATGCACAAAAACACACATGCACATACAAGCACAGAAACACACATACACACACGCACACAGATGTTTCATCTGCTTGCTTACTCTGCAAATGGCTGCAATGGCTGGGGCTGGGACGAGCTGAAGCCTGGAACATGGAACTTCGTGTGGGTCTCCCACATGGAATTCAGGGGCCTGGCACTTGGTCCATCTTCCACCTCTTTTCTAGGCACATTAGCAGGGAGCTGGATCAAAAGCAGAAGAGCCAAGACTCAAACAGGCACTCTGGTAGGGGATGCTGGCATTGCAGGCAGTGGCTTAACCAGCCATGTCAGCCTCAATGCCAGCCCAGCTTTGGTTATATTTTCTAATGATAACTGAACATAACTTCACGAAAAAGGACAAGAGAATTAAATATTATTCTTGCAAAGAAGCCACAGTTGAATTTTATAATCTCATAATAATGAAATTAAAGAGCATAAACTATGGGACAAGGTCATTATTAAACACTGGCTTTAAATAATCACAATCTAAACAGATAAGCAGAAGTCAGGAAAAATAAACCAAACTTGCTAAAAACAAACAAACAAAAAACAAGACAAAACAAAAGAATCTTTAGGGATGAATCTTACCCCAAGTGTATAAGGCTTCTTGAGATACTAGCATGAAGCCATTGTGTTAGAAGACAACATACTCAGAATTTAAAATCTGTGAACATCAAACATTAAGAACATGAAAATAAATCTTTACAGCTTTTTCAAAAAGCACTGCTAAATACATGGGATTCTCAGTCATTACTTTAAAAGTTTCAGCAAAATTATTGATAGAATATTTGGAACTGTCTTTTGAAGCTGTTTTCTAACCTAATAAAGAAAGACAAAAATGTATCATTGGAGAAGCACATTCCTTTGCCAGAGCCTAGTTGGCTGAATGACATGTGGGGAGTGGTGTAAAGTAAAATTCATTTCTCTGAGAGCAAAACTCTGGGAAGGCGCATGGGAAAACCTGGCTGCTGTAAACCTGAAGCAGATACTATTTGGTTAAATCATCCAGTGTGGGAGAATGGTCATAGGGTTGCATAAAAAATTTAAATATTTTTTTTTTATTTTCTCAGCTTAAAGTATTTTTTAAGATTTTTTTTTTAAAAAGATTTGTTTTATTTATTTGAAAGGCAGAGTTTCAAAGAAAGGGGGGAGGAGACAGAGAGAGTTCATTCATTTGCTGGTTCACTCTCCAAATGGCTGCAACAGCCAGGACTGGTCCAGATCAAAGCCAGGAGCCAGGAGCTCCATCCAGGTCTCCCACGTGGATTCAGGGGTCCAAGCACTTGGGTCGTTTTCTGTTGCTTTCCCAGGTGCATTAGCAGGCAGCTGGCTAAGGAAGTGGAGCAGCTGGGATTCAAACTGGTGCCCATAGGGGATGCAAGCATCGCAGGTGGTGGTGTTACCTGCTAGGTCACAACGCCATCCCCTCCAGATTCTTGTTAAACATTGACTGTGCAGGGGTGCGTGTTGTGGTGCAGTGTGTTAAGCTGTTGCTTTGGACACCCACATTCAGTGTCAGAGTGCACGTCTGAGATTTTTTTCTCCTTCCTTTCTTTCCACTCTCCTGATGACACCTCCTGGGAGGCGAGGGATGATATTCCAAATGATTGGGCTTGTCACTCACTTGGGAGATCTGGACAGAGTTCCGGGCTCCTGGCTTTGAGCTGACCCAGCCTAAGCTGTTGCAGGCACTTGAGAAGTGAACCATCAGATAAAAGATTCTCTCTGTGTCTGTCACTCTCTGTTACTCGTTTCAAATAAATAAATAAATAAGTAAATCTTGAAAACAAAGACTATAAAAATAACTGCATCTTTGTGAATCACTAAAAAAATTATGTGTCATCATCATAAAGTAAATTGCTCTATGCATTCCTCAAGAGAAGAAGCACCATAGTATTGAAAATAAATTAGTTCAAGGCTGGCACAGTAGTGGTAGAGGGTAGCTGTAGTGGGTAGAGCTGTCTTCTGTAGTGCCAGCATCCCATGTGGGCACCGGTTCAAGTCACAGCTGCTCCAATTCCAGTCCAGTTCTGCTATGGCCGGGAAAAGCAGTGGAAGATGGCCAAAGTCCTTGGGCTCCTGCATCCACGTGGGAGACCCAGAAGAAGCTCCTGGCTCCTGGCTTTGGATAGGCCCAGCTCTATCCATTGCGGCCATCTGGGGAGTGAACCAGCAGATGGAAGACAACTCTCTCTTTCTCTCTCTCTCTGCCTCTATCTCTCTGTAACTCTGCCTTTCAAATAAATAAATCATTTTTAAAAAGAAAAGAAAATTAATTAGTTCAAAACTACAATAGCTTAACATATCAGAAGTCTGCATCTTGCTCACACTAGGTATGCTGTGGATCTGATCACTTCTCCCCTATGCAGGATGTCCCACATTTGTGCCCTATCATCTCAGCTAAAGCTGCCTGGTCACAGTGGCAGGAAATCAAGGCCCTGCCTTGTGCAGCAAATTACTTGGGCCAGTTCAACTTATGTTTCAATGGCCAGAATTAGTTTCTGGCTTAATTAATGACAAAATGATGTAAAGTATTTATGAAAAATTATGCAAGGATTTCAGTTTTTGCAGTAAAATAAACTTCATCTGTTTTTTAAAGATTTTTTCTTTTTCCTTTCATAAAAATTAATGTAAAAAGAACAGACTTTATGTATTTCTGGGTACAGTTCTAAGATGATAACCACACTTCCCTCCCTTCCCTCAATCCCCTCTTTCCTTCCTTTTATTCTTTAATTTTTGCAAAGACATAATTTCAATACCCTCTATAATCATAGGCTTAATTCATGACTCACTGTATTATTGAACAAGTCAAAAATGGGAAGACCACAGTTCTACAGGAGTGAAAACAAGCGCTAGAGCAACAATTATATCACATGAAGTCTGTGTCAGTCAGAATTACAGAGACACGGAGGAAGATCTTGCAACTGCTGGCTCACTCACACCCTAGATAGCTACAAGGCTGGGCCAGGATGAAGCCAGGAGCCCAGGAACTTCATTTGGATCTCCCACGTGGGTGCAGGGGCTCAAGGACTTGGGCCATCTTCTACTGCTTTCCCAGGCCATCGCAGAGAGCTGGATGGGAATTGCAGCAGGTGAGACATGAATCGGTGCCCACATGGGGTGCTGGTGTCACAGGCTACATCGTCAGCACTCAACTTTATATTCCAATTTCATTTATAAAAAAAAAAAAAACATTTTGAAGGAGCTCATGGGGGGATTTGAATGTTAATGCAATGTTTTCCAGTTCATAATCATATGTATTTAAAGGAAGGGGTACATAAGAGTAAGTAATCACTCTTAATGGAGCAAGGATTCCAGAGCAATATTGTAAAGCTAGCCCCTTAAGTGCTTGGGCTCTGCACCCCATGGGAGACCAGGAAAAAGCACCTAGCACCTGGCTCCTGCCATCGGATGAGCGCGGTGCGCCGGTCGCAGCGCGCCGACCGCGGCAGCCATTGGAGGGTGAACCAACGGCAAAAGGAAGACCTTTCTCTCTGTCTCTCTCTCTCACTGTCCACTCTGCCTGTCAAAAAAAAAAAAGAAAGAAAAAAAAAAGTAATTGGATGCAATTTCGCACTTTGGTAGACCCATAGTATAACTGATGAGGTTAGTTTTAACACACAAAGCTTTTTCAGAACAGGAGAATCTGCAACATTTACATGATATGGAGAGTAATTGGGAGAATGGTTTATATTGTGTAAAAGTTTGCATTCTTATGAAGAGGCAAGATACAGAACTTCAGGATAAATTATGCATTTTGGTATAAAAAGGCAAATGTTCCAAAGTTGTTGATCACTTTCATCAGTTCAAATGGCTGTTAGTGTTATGTTGTCTGATGTATTTCTGTGTGGGGTGGAGTGCAATGGGAATTCAGACACTTAAAATACATTACACGTTCAATGCTTAAATAATACATGGGAAAATAATTACTTTGGAAAACATGCTATGGAGAAAGCACTGAAAACATGGATACCAAAGTGAGATATTCTTTACACATTTTGAAAGCATTGGAAGAATATGAACAACAAAATCATACAAGTTTCTATATAAAACATTTTCAACAACGTTTTGAAAACTTCCTAGAATTAAAACAACGACCACTTGGGGCTGGTGCTGTGGGGTAGTGGGCTAAGCCTCTGTCTGTGGGGCCGGCATCCCATATGGGTGCTGGTTCTAGTCTGGCTGTCCTTTCTGATCTAACTCTGCTATGGCCTGGGAAAGCACCTGCATGGGAGACCTGGAAGAAGCTCCTGGCTCCTGGCTTCGGATCAGATCAGCTCCGGCTGTTGCAGCCATTTGGGGAGTGAATCAGTGGATGGAAGACTTTTCTCTCAGCCTCTCCCTCTCTCTGTCTATAACTCTACCTCTCAATTAAATTAAATTAAATTAAATTCATTTTAAAACAGTGACCACTAGACAGCCAATGAATGGGATTTAAAATAAATAGCAAGCACAGCCACACAAACACACACACAGGGCTGTATTTCACGCATTTCATGGAAAATGGACTTGGAATTAAGAATTTATTTTGTAGCAATGTTTTTTTGTTGAAACTGATGCATAGGTTTCTCATAATATTGATGCAAAATTTTTTAATTTCATGCATTGTTTTGTCATGATATGCCTTTTCCACAAGTTTTTCAAAGCCCCCTTTGTATGTATGAGTATGAGTGTGTGTGTGTGATTACAAATTCATTATCCAGTGCTTTTGTTTGGATCTTCAAATATATGTGAATTATCTTCTACTCCACTGGTGAAACCAAATACCCAGGCAACTTGAATTTTGAATAGCAGAATGTCTATATAAAAAGCACACCATAAAGATTTGTGGTGGTGGTGCCTCAGCAGTGGGACAATCTATCAAGGTTCCAGGGGTTTGTCCAAGCAAATCTGCTGCCTTCCCCTGAAGCTTGTATCTGTGTGTTGTTGTACCAAGACTGCAAAATATTTTTATGGTGAAAAGAACACCTAATAGAATATTATCCTCCTAACAACTTGCAAGTGTAGACTACACTGTAGTTAGGTATATTGACGACAGGTGTAAAGCTGATTGCTAGCGCTTACTCAGCTCGCTTGGTTGAAATATTGTGTTATCCTTGATTTGTGTGTCTAGTCCCTCACTATTATTCAATGATTTTCAACAGAAGGATGAAGAAAATGAGTCTCAGAAACAGGGGAATATTTCAGTAGTCTGGGTAAGAAATGATGCTGTCTTGAAAGCTGGTACCAGGAGGATTGAAAATCATTGGAAAATTCTGGACATATTTAGATGGAAGGAAAGACAGGATTTGATTAAGGGTCCAATACAGGACATAAGTGAAAGAGAGAGAAAAGAGCGTAGTCAGGGATTTTGGCCTAAATGACTACAAGAAAGCCGTTTCTCTTTTCTGAGGCTGCAAACAACAGGTCTTTTTTTAAGATTTATTTATTTGAAAGTCAGAATTACACACAGAGAGAGGAGGCAGAGGCAGAGAGAGAGAGAGAGAGACAGAGAGAGAGAGAGAGAGGTCTTCTTCCATCTGCTGGTTCACTCCTCAGCTGACTGCAAAGGCCAGAGCTGTGCTGATCAGAAGCCACAAGCCAGGAGCTTCTTCTGGGTCTCCCACACAGATGCAGGGGCCCAAGAACCTGGACCATCTTCTACTGCTTTCTCAGGCCATGGCAGAGAGCTGGATTGGGAATGGAGCAGCTGGGACTTGAACCAGTGCCCATATGGGATGTGGGTATTACAGGTAGAGGCTTTACCTGCTACACCACAGTGCTGGCCACCAGAGGCAGTCTTCAGCCCAATGAGCCCATGTTAAGTGGGAGGGTGTTGGTAGATTGAACTGAAGGTGTCAGTAGCCAGTTTTATATGTCTGAGATCAAAGTTCAGCCTAAAAGTTGGTGCCAGAGACAAAGATTTTGAAATCCTCACCAAAGCAATAATACCAAAATTCAAGAGACTGAATGAAGAAATCTGCAAAGTTAAGCTAGGAGGGTACTTCAAACCTTGGTGGAAAATGGGATTAAAAGAAACATTTATTTGGAGCAAAAAATATTTAACAAACTCACAGACTTTTCATAATATGCATTTTACATGAAGTGCTTTTTAAAAAAGATTTATTTTTACTTATTTGAAAGGCAGAGTGAACGAGAAAGAGAGAGCGAAAGAGAACTGGGGCTGAGCCAGGCTGAAGCTGGGAGCCTGGAACTCCGGTGTCTCCCACGGGGACGGCAAGGGCCCAAGTACTCAGGCAGTCCTCTGCTGCTTCTCCAGGCAGATTAGCAGGGAGCTGGATCAGAAGCAGAGCAGGTCAGGCTTTAACTAGCTGCTCTGACACAGGCTGCTGGCACTGCAGATGGCCACTTACCAGGCTGCACCATGACACCGGCCCCTATGTCGGTTTTTAATGAGTGGATTTCAAACATGTCCTGTGCCAAAATGATCTTATCTTTTAATATATTCCCCACCAACTATTTGAAGTCCCATTGCATATGCAGAAGAGATGTGCAAGACCAGGCTTTGGTGCATATGAATATTTAGAAGGGGGGGTGACAAGGAAGCATTAGGCAAGGTGATTAGCAAGACATAAGAAGATATTTGGAAGGACAAAGAAAATGGTATTGTGTAGTCCAAGTAGAGAAAGATGGAGCCATCTATCAGTGGGTGCTGATCAGACTGCCGCACAGGCAGACTGAGAAACATGAAAAGATTGGCATGACTTCTTTTTAGGTTGGAGGTGGTGGTGGATGTCTGCTTGGTGTGGATTGAAGAAGTAACAGGAGGAAATCAAGTTGAAAGCTCTAAAGTTTTGCTGTAAGAAGACCCAGGGAAAAGTGCAGTACTAGAGAAGAGAAGTAGAGCCCAGGCTGTTTTCTATTATGGGGGGAAATGTTAGAGTGCATTTGTATAACGTTAGGATTCATCCAGAAGAGAGGCACAAAGTGGTACTGTGGATTAACACAACAAATGCAAGAGGTCTGAGACTGAGTGTTGTATTGGAGAGTTTGATGTGAGGCCACAAAAGAAGGCAAAAGATAGAGTACGTGCGGGGGGGTTGGTAGATTTAGCAATGGTGACATGCTGCTATTCCACAATGATTTGCTTTCATCTTCTCAAATGATTGAGAGAATGAGTTCATCCCAGCTAAGGTTCAATTAGGGCTGGAGTGGTGTTGAAAATCTAGGGAAGAGAAGAAATATAAGATCATCTATTAGGAGAGTGGAGGAGAGAATTAATGAAGGAATTTAGAAAGATTCCTTGGTAGAGTCAAGGCTAGCTATATGTCTTAGTTTGGTTTGTGGATTTCCTGTCATACTGAGCTACTCAAGTGAGTCCAGTTCTAGCAGATCTTTCTGTATAAAGATATTCTTGCTGCAAATGATAAAAAAATAATCAGTATCCACCAATGTGGATTTCTTGCCATTTCCCCTGACACTTTAGCTAGAACCAGTGTACAACTTGTTTAAAGAAAAGACATATGAAGATTGGCCAAATATTTCATCAGTGCACAACAAGGTTGTGATTTCTCCAGTCCACAGAAAAGTGTGTCCTCCCTCTGACAGTCCTACTTAGTCAATTCTGTGTTGTAGTATCCTCCTTCTCCTCCCCAGATTCTGTCCAGGGCAAAGAGAGACATCAGGGCAGAATACAAACAAGTGAGAATTTTACTTTTCACAAAACAGCATCTCTTAGAGCTGATGAGGTGACCCCTTAATCTGTCTTTCTCCTAGAATCTATCTTTCTACACAGCCATCTTTGGTTATGTATCCCTTTTATACCAACTGTACACCCATTCTTTTCTACTCTGCTTCCAACTACTGCACCTGCGGCTCTGCGGTTAATGTTTTCCAGGCAGCTGGTATCTTGTTAGATTCCTCCAAGAAGGAGGCACTGATAGATTTGAGAGTGGGAGGGAGACAGAACAGTTACGATGCTGGCTCTGAATGCATTGGCAGTTGCCCGGTGGCTGGTGGTGACTGCAAGAGGGTGTCAGATGGCTGAAAATTTACTCCAGTGTGCCAACTCTTCATTAAGTCCGGTTTTGCCAGAAGTAGCACACTTTGGAAATCTTTGTCCCCACATGTTAGAAAGTATATGCAAAATGAGCTCCATTACAGAGATGATAGCATTTTTTCTCTGATTTTAGGGTGACATTTTTTTTGGTCCTTCACTCCTCATCATACATTAGAACTGTCTTCCTATGTTAAATGATCTCTGTTTGAAATCCTGGTTTGGTTTTTGTTGTTGTTTTTAGGTATAGAGCTTGGCTGATAATCAGTAACACAAGAGCTAGATGCCAGAAAAAGATGTTCACAATCAGATTCACATTGAATGTGAACTGATGAATTCCGTACCTGTGGAAATGATGATACCACTAAATCATGGCATGCTTTATTTTCAGTTATTTAATGGACAGGGACACTTCAACAGCTCATGGAAGAATGGACTTGAAAGGTAAGTGGGGGTGGGCACTTGCTGCAGTGGTGAAGATGCGACTTAGGACACCCACATCTCGCACTGGAGCGCCTGGCTTGATCTGCAGCTCCACTTCACACTCAGTTTCCTCTTAATGCACATCTTGAGAACAGCAGATGGTGGCGCAACCACTTGGTTCCCCACGACTTGTATGGGAGACCAGGATGGAGTTCCTGGCTCCCGGCTTCCACCTGCCCAGCCCTGGCTTTGTGTCAGTGTTAGTGGAGTGAACTAGTGGATGAAAGATCGATTTCTAACCCCCACCACCACCTCCATCATTCAAATAAATGAAAATAAATTAATTTAAAACATCTTAAGAAGATAAATTTACTTTGATCCAAAAAAATGAAATCCATACATAGATTTTTTTCATAGCATGCATTTTCTGCAAACTTTACAAAGTATACTTGTGTTATCTGTTGGAAGGGTGTACCAGGCAAGTTGCACACTAAGCCTGCCCATTCCAGTGGTGGTGATGGCATAGGGATGATGACATGATTTGGCTAGCTCTGACTGCATCAGAAAACTTATCTCTTATCCCAATACCAAAATCAACAAAGCCAATACTTAAAACTTGCAGTGTCTGCAAGGACTGAAAAGCTGAAAAGGAGACTCAAACTTTGTAAGTTATAACTAGTGATTACATACTTTCTGAGTGTCTCATTTGAAAGCTCAAATCCTTTTTTTAAAAAAAAGATTTTATGGATTTATTTGAAAGAGTTACAGAGAGACAGGGAAAGAGAAAGAGAGAGAGTGAGAGAAGTCTTCCATCTGTTGGTTCACTCTCCAAATGGCTGCAACAGCTGGAACTGTGCTGATCCAAAGGAGGAGCTAGGAGCTTCTTCCGGGTCTCCCACGTGGGTGCAGGGGCCCAAGACTTTCCCAGGCATTGCAGAGAGCTGGATCAGAAGTGGAGCAGCTGGGAGTCAAACCAGCATCTATATGGGATGCTGGCACTGCACGCGGTGCTTTACCTACTACTCACAGCGCCCACCCCGAAAGTTTGCATCTTAATTGGAAAGGAAAGAGACCTTTAGAATTGGCATGGGCCATTTGGGTAACATCTGAAAATCATGACTCTCAATCTCCTGAGCAACGCTGCCAATAGCACAATTTCTCCCACCTTCACTAGAGAGATTGATTTGATTGAAGATCCCTTGAAACAGGTACGTCTAAAGAAGACGCTCATTCTCACCCCCGCTAACCAGACTCCCTTCTAAACCTCTAACCAAAGTATAGCAAGCTACAGAAAGGAAAGTAAAAGTTCTAGCTTCCTAGGAGCTCTATCTATAGATGCCAAAGAGTTGAGAGAAACTTTATGGAGATTAATTGCTACTTGGAGTTTGGCTTGAGCCACTTGTCTCCCCAGGGACCTGACAGTTCTGTCTAAGCATTCTGTGGCCACCCCCGTTTTTCTTAAAGGCAGAATAGACATGCCCAGCAAAAGGGAAAAATCATCACATAGGCTTGTTCCTGGATAAGCCCCAGGTGTTTCTCTACCTTATCATCCTGGAAAGCCACGGCTTTATCTATGGGAGTACAGCAGAGAATATGCCCCATTGAAGATGTGAGTTATGGGGTGATGGTTCCTGTCCCATCGTCCCTTGACTGCCCTGTTTGACAAATAGCTTGCAGAGAATGACTACTGGGTGCCATAAATCCAATTAGGTGGTGATTGCTGTGAGTGACAGCTGCTGTTCCAGATGTGCTATATTTACCAAAGCAAATCAGCCCCGCCCTTGACAGCTGATCTGCATTCTGATCAAACTGCTCCCCCCTCCCCACAACAACACCAAGGAGGAAGAGAATGGAGAAGGCCATGTCAGTGCTCCCCTCAGTCAGATTAGGGTGTGGAGAGCTTCAAACCTTTTGACATCCTGCAAATGACTCATTCTGACCTGAAGCGCAACTCATGACAAGTAGGCTAGACTCCTTTACGCGAGTGTGCTTCAACAGGTGCCTGGAAAAGTAAAAGGTAAGTCCATTGGAGCAGGCATTTGCTGCAGTGGGTAAGATGCTGATTGGGTCTCCTGCTTCCCACCCTGAGTGTCTGCATTCCAGGCCTGGCCCCACTCCCAGTTCTAGCTCCCTGCTCATGTGCACCATGTGAAGCAGTTGGGTATTTGGGAAATTCAAGTACTTGGGACTCTGCCACCCACATGGAAAACCTGGATTGAGTTCTTTACGCCTGACTTTGGCTGGCCCAGTCCCAGCTGTTGTGGGCATTTGAGAAGTGAACCAGTGAATGAGAGTTCTCTGGCTCTTTTATAAATAAATTATAAAAAAGTATACATGTGTTTTTTTAATACACTGCTTTAAAAAAGATTTATTTTTTAACTTTTATTTAATAAATATAAATTTCAAAAGTACAACTTTTGGATTATAGCAGCTTTTCTCCCTATAACCTCCCACCCACCCACAACCTTCCTATCTCCCACTCCCTCTCCCATCCCATTCATCATCAAGATTAATTTTCAATTATATTTATATACAGAAGATCAACTTAATATATACTAAGTAAAGATTTCAACAGTTTGCACCTGCACAGATACACAAAGTATAAAGTACTGTTTGAGTACTAGTTTTAAAGACAGAGATCCTACATGGGGAGTAAGTGCACAGTGACTCCTGTTGTTGATTTAACAATTGACACTAAAATAGATTTATTTTAAAGATTTATTTATTTATTTGAAAAGCAGAGTTCTAGAAAGAGGAGGAAAGACACACACACACACACACACACACACACACACCACACACACACAGAAGGAGAAAGAGAGAGAGAGAGAGAGATTCAAACTGCTGGTTCATTTCCTAAATGGCCCCAATGTCCCAGAGCTGGGCCAGACCAAAGCCAGGAGCCTAGAACTCCATCTGTGTCTCCCATATAGGTGGCAGGGGCCCAAGCACTTGGACCATCTTCTGCTATTTTCCAGGCATGTTAGCAGAGAGGTGGATCAAAAAATGGAGAAACCAGGACTCAAACTGGTGCCCATATAATATGCTGGCATCACAAGCAGTGGCTAAATCTGCTAGGCCACTCTGCTGGCCTCATTGCAAAGGCTTTTTTGAACTCCATGTGTAGTTTTTTATTTTTTTTTTTTTTGGTCTTTGTTTTTGGACAGGCAGAGTTAGACAGTGAGAGAGAGAGACAGAAAGGTTTTCCTTCCATTGGTTTACCCCCAAAATGACCGCTACGGCTGGCGTGATGCACTGATCCAAAGCCAGGAGCCAGGTGTCTCCTCCTGGTCTCCCATGCGGGTGCAGGGCCCAAGCACTTGGGCCATCCTCCACTGCCTTCCCGGGCCACAGCAGAGAGCTAGACTGGAAGAGGAGCAACCAGGATCGAACCGGCGCCCCAACCAGGACTAGAACCTGGGGTACTGGTGCCACAGGCGGAGCATTAGCCTAGTGAGCTGTGGTGCCGGCTTGAGTGTAGTGTTTTAATAATAAATATTTTTCCCTGACCATCTTGAAGATCCTGTTGTATGCCTGGCTCTCAACAATTTTGTACCAAGATAAGCTTATCTTTTAATTCCATTTTCCATGAACTTTTTAAAGTACCCCTGGAAGACAAAGATATGGCAGAGAGTAGGGGATGAGCACCATGAAACTTCAAGTGTCTAACTCTTAGGAAAAAGTTTCTTGGGGAGAAAGAGGCACATTGATTTATTTGAGGTTTGGAAACAACATAAATTCTTCTGAGCTTGTGACTTGCTCTCATTTGCCAAGTGACAGAAGGCTTGGGGTGAGGCTGGTAGCAAAACAGACTAGATCCCCGTCTCAGTATATTCTATCATGGAGGACTTTCTTCCCAGCTAACATGATGGTACCGGTGTCTGCAAAAACGAAGGGTGTGTGTGTGTGTGTGTGTGTGTGTGTGTGTGGAGCATGTGAGACCATACACATCACCATGACCACTTCGGAGTCCAGGAGTACAGTCTGCCAGTACCATTCCTAAGGCTAAGTGGGTGGTGTAACTCAACTGATAGGTATACAAAGATCCTTGAAGAACTCCATGGAAAACTGAATGAAAATGTAAGTGTACATTTTTGTGTTTTGAAATCCATGAAGTTTTTCACTAGATGCATTTCCTATGAGCTTTTCTGAAGACCTCTCTTATGTTCAGACACAGGCACAGTTAGTTCATGACCATGGTGCTCTTTGGTCTATGGGTCGGATCCATGCCAGATGCCACTACAGGAAGCAGAAAAGAGGGGTCAAGGACTAGAACATGGCAAGCAGTTTAGGCCTTTCCTGAATGACCACCTGTTCTACCCCCATTTTTTTCATTTGTCATGTCAGTTGAGTATTCCACCTTGGCATCTTTGAAAACAGCAATGAAGTTTTATTGCCTTCTTTGAGTCAGATCACACCAAATGTCATGGGGGTGATGATATGATGCAGGTACTTCATCATATTTTTTTTAAAAAGGGCCAATATTCATTACCAAGTCATTTATGAAGTCAGAGAAGACAAAAAGGAGATACATAGGGAAGTAGCATTATGTGTAGAGAGGCAAAGTCTGTTAGAGGTCAAGACATTAGAGAGATAATAGTTTATTATACATTGTGCCATGTGAACACCCACGCATCAAAGAAAGAATGGGAAATGCATGACAGTAACAACTGGTGGGGGGCCGGTGCTGTGGAGTATTGGGTGAAGCTGATGCCTGCAGTGCCAGCATCCCATGTAGGCACTGGTTTGACACCTGGCTGCTCCACTTTTGCTCTGGCTCTCTGCTATGGTCAGGGAAGTCAGTCAGGGATGGCCCAGGTGCTTGGACTCCTGTATCCATGTGGGAGACCAGGAGGAAGCTCCTGGCTCCTGGCTTGAGATCAGCCCAGCTCCAGCCATTGTGACCATCTACGGAGTGAACCAGTGGATGGAAGACCTCTCTCTCTCTCTGCCTCTGTCTCTCTGTAGCTCTGCCTTTCAAATAAATAAATACATAAATAAATCTTTTTTAAAAAGAATAACAACTGGTGAATGGCACTAAGTGCCTCTCTGGGGAAGGATTCACTTCCCCAGGCCTCACAAGCTCAGGACCCAGGGACACTTGTTCTAACACTATCTGAAGTACCATGAGCAGTCCCCCAGGGCATGGGGATGCTTTGTGTGTTTGTACCTGGTTTTCTACCTCATTCCTGGGGGAATCTCACTTCCACGCCAACATTGTTATCTTCTGCTCTGCTCCCCCTGAGAGGGCCTGTGCTAAGTGACTTCCTGGGGAAATCGCCTCTAGCCCTACCCTGTCACCTGCAGTCCTTCTCTCAACCTCTCACCTGAACCTCATGGGACTAGTTTGTCCAGCTCCGCCTCCATCCCTTTACACGCATGCAAGGAACTGGGCTGCTGAGGACGGCAGAGACCAGTGTGTCTGGCCTACTCATTCAACAGGGCACCACCCATGTTTTTAGCTGCACCCAGAAGAGTTCAAATTAGAATCTTGACTTAGAAGTGGGTCTCTCTTGTAAACTGCTCCATTTGGTAACCTCTTTAAGTTATTTCCACATTTCCCTAAATGTCATGCTGGGTCACAGGTAGTGATGAGATTTGGTGAGACAGGCAGGACTCCTGACCTGGAAGAAATTCTGAGCTGTGGACTCAGGTTATTTGGGGTGAAAAAAAGCTATAACCAAGGACAAGCCAGAAATGAAGTTGTTAGAGACTGCAGCTTGAAATCTGACCATCTCACAAGTAAGCAGCCAATGCATGGTTTCTTGAATTCCACCCAAACCCCCATTTCCCCTCAGCATGGAGGAGGCAGAAAGGGACAGGAATGAAATGACTGGGTACCAAAGTTATCCATTGCTGAGACATGAATGGGGACCAAGGTTATCCATGGATAAGGCATGAATCATATTATATCTCTTCTTGATTCAAATTCTCTGGCCTCACCTCACTGCCTTTAGCATAAAAACATAAACTTGTAAACACAGCATACAAAAGCCTCCTTAACTGAGTTCTTGCTGCCTTTTTGGCTTCTTCTCCTTAGTTTATCAGGGCTGTTACACTGGGGTGAGTGTCTTCACCCCCACACTGCTTCCTTTGTACCCACAGATGAGTTGCCTGAGTTCCAGTGACTTTATTTTTCTCATTGATAAAAAGGGGATGAACAATGGAGACATTACAGTACACAAGTCATTAACATAATCATTCATCTTTAGAATGATACAGATGATATGGAAATGGTCTAGTGTCTAATGTGAAGGCAAAACTAAAAAAAAATATTTTGTGTAATAAAGTCTTGGGTATGAGCTCAATCATGTGGTAAAACTCACACTTAGGTGAACAGATTGATACATTTAGAAAAAAAAAAGACTGAAAGCAAATATTTCTTTATGTTAGCTGTGACTTCTGGGAATGGGATGTTAGGATGGAGTTAGGTGTTTAGGTATATTGTGGGGGGAATGGTACCTGGGAGCATGAACGGGGAAGGGGGCAGGATTGGGCTGAAACAGATTTCTTCTGATGATGGTGTGGATTTGATGCCCTGAACAGGAAAGAGGAGGGAGCAGGATTGGACCAGAAAGAGTCACAAAATAGACATGATGAAAATCTCTGCCAACCCAGGAGGGAGATCTGTATGAGACTGACCATTCGGAGTTCTTTGTTGGGTGGCCACAGTACATCCACCCTGCTTCTTCTTGGTTCCTGGCTGGTGTTGCCTGGGAAACCACATCCTCACCTCAGAAGCTGAGGAGGATCCTGAAGCTGTTAACCCCTGTAGGTGTCAGCCGGCAGACCATGCGCTGGGCAGCCACAATGCAAATTCTTTCTTGAAGGGAGATCCAAGTGACTCATCTCCACCGTGGCCTCTTTCTGAATTTTTTTTTTATAGGCAGAGTGGACAGTGAGAGAGAGAGACAGAGAGAAAGGTCTTCCTTTGCCGTTGGTTCACCCTCCAATGGCCGCCGCGGCTAGCGCACCGTGCTGATCCGATGGCAGGAGCCAGGTGCTTCTCCTGGTCTCCCATGCGGGTACAGAGCCCAAGGACTTGGGCCATCCTCCACTGCACTCCCTGGCCATAGCAGAGAGCTGGCCTGGAAGAAGGGCAACCAGGACAGAATCTGGTGCCCCAACAGGGACTAGAACCTGGTGTGCCGGCGCTGCTAGATGGAGGATTAGCCTATTGAGCCATGGCACCAGCTTCTTTCTGATCTTAAGGAAGGTGAGAATTAGTTGTACATCCTTTCTCATGCTTTGCCATTTGCCATATTTTCAAAAGTTCTCATAGGTTCCTCATTCATTCACATTGGATCTGAAACATACTTTAAATTATGTCCAGAAAAAAATGAGTTTATACACGCTAGGATAACTTGTAAGGCTAGAGCAGTAGTGTTAAGCACTTGCAATAGCTAACATAGTGTCGAGTGCTTAGTATACGTCAGTAATATTAAGTGCTTGGCCTGCACTTTCCTTTTCAGTCCTTGCAACTGTGTTCTTTTCCCCAGTTCATCTGTCAGCATCCTTAGAGGAAAACAATAGAACCTGACTTTGGTCAACCTAGAAAAGAAACTGAGAGATGGACGTGTGGGGGCTGAGGAAATGGTTGGGGAGCTGGGAGGTCAGGGTTGCTGGTTCAGGCATCCACTGGTTCAGGCAGTGAGGGGCAACGTGGACACTGACCTTGGTGCCTCTGGATGCCCCATCCCACCTCTGTGGCACTCTCGGCTTTCTCCCTTACCCGTATCTCCACACGTAAAACAAATTGCTTCCTTCTGGACATACACATGAGAAACAGAAGAGCCCAGATTCAAATCCAGCAGCCTGAGTTCACGGTTTGGGCATTGAATCACATTGCTATTCTTGCACCTCACACTTTCTGTGCAGAAACATAGAGGAGGGCCCACTTACTGGGCAGACTGCTGTCTGCCTTGCTGAGGGTCAGCTAACTTCCCAGACTGCATCCTAGCTGGATTTGAGCACTACCCTGCTTCCCTCAGAAAAGCGTTCACTAATTGAGAAAAACCAAACACTGTGTGTGCATGATGTTAGCCAGGAAAGAAAAAGGAAAAAAAAAAAAAAAAGACTGGTTCCATGTGCAGCCTGGGGTATTTTAAGGTAAAGCCCACTTGCTTTTATGCTGCCCTTTTTTAAGGTCTGGCTCACAATCTTCTTGCTTTCATGCTCTGGGGAGGAGAAAACTCAACTGTGACTGTAGCTTTAATACCTGAACTCAGGTCCTTCTATGAACTCTAAGAGAGAGAGAGAGACCAAGAGAGGAGAGAGTGAGAGTGAGAGTGAGAGTGAGAGTGAGAGTGAGAGTGAGAGAGAGGAGGAAAGAGAGATTTCCATTGTCCCTCAAGAGTATTCTTTTCCCCAGATTTTTCTTCCCCATTGATACAATTGATACAATTTTTTCTTCCCCTTGATACAATTGATACATTTTTTTCCTCCCCATTGATACACTTGCCTTCCTGAAGTGTTTAAGCATTCAAATGAATTCTGCCACCAGGATACTAGCTTCCAGGTCTTAACAAAAAATATCCCTTACCTGTGAATTCAGCATCCTGCTTCCTTATGAATTTTTCACTTGAGATCCTATTTATTGCTTCCCATGTTTCAGTTTTCCAGATCTTTATCTGATCAAGATTGCAGCACTGCCCATTTGCATTGCCTTCTCCTTCCAAGAGATGCTCTGGGCACATCTGTTCTTTGTGGCTCATGTTATCCCAATTCAGTAAGAAGACTAAACTTCTTCCTGAGAATGCTCAAAAACACTCATGCAGCTAACATCAAGATGCAAGTAAGAGCTCAGGAAGTGGAGTGATGAGCGTCTTGGGGAGTGAGGGCTATTTGGTGAGGTGGAAAGATTCAGCAAAGCTGGATTTAAACCCCAGTGCCCTGTGTCACCTTGGAAAGTCACCAGACCCTTAGGGCCTTGATACTCTATCCCGTGAATGAAAATAGTAAACTGTGCTTCCCTGGGGGGCGGGGAGTGAGGGGTGAGCATGGAACTTGGCTGGTGTGTGTGGGTGAATTTGGAGCTGCAGAATGATACATCAACGATGTTATCTTTGTTGCTGTGAGCAGTCCGATAGAAGTCCCTGGAAGCTAGAAGAATGTGTTTTCAGCCTTCCTATCTTGCAACAAACATCAGATTTACCTTTGATTGGGGCCGGCACTGTGGCCCAGTAGACTAATCCTCCCTCTGCAGTACTG
Source organism: Sylvilagus floridanus (assembly GCA_949820135.1). Lineage (NCBI taxonomy): Eukaryota > Metazoa > Chordata > Mammalia > Lagomorpha > Leporidae > Sylvilagus > Sylvilagus floridanus. Next base: position 16,774,992 of record OX463228.1, on the reverse strand, counting down.
GTATCCCATATGGGTGCCAGTTCTAGTCCCGGCTGCTCCTCTTTCAATCCACCTCTCTGCTATGGCCTGGGAAAGCAGCAGAAGATGGCCCAAGTCCTTGGGCCCCTGCACCCCAATGGGAGACCCAAAGGAAGCTTCTGGCTCCTGACTATGGCCATTTGGGAAGTGAACCAGTGGATAGAAGATCTTCCTCTCTGTCTCTCCCTCTCATTGTCTGTAACTCTACTCCACAAATAAATAAATAAAATCTTTGAAAAAAATTTACCTTTGATGACCACCAAATAGAACTTCTCAGGCAGTGGCCAACTGTAGACAGTCCTGTAGGCCAGAGAAGGGAGCACTGCTACGCCTACAGCTGTGGTAACATCTGCGCAGCAAAAACAGCTGCGCCAGAGACCTCCACGGGCTGAAGGGCTGAGGTGAGATCTCTTCGGAGAGGGGCCTCAAGCACCTCCTGTGGAGACAAAGGTCAATAATGATCTTGTTTCTACATAGTGGAAGCCGAAAGCCCTTCCTGTGTTGGTTCCTGCGTTTGCTTTGTCCTTTGTACATAATGTTAGGAATGATTGCAATCTACCTTTGTTGCCTGTATTTGATCTGGGCTCATGCCCCCATGGACACGGAACAACAATAGGATTACCGGGAACCCATTATCATAGCAAACAGTTCCTTTAACATTCCTGAGGAAGCAATTCAGAACATCACGCTCTTTGCACCGCCAGCTGTAAAAGCCTTCCTGGAAGAAGCCTTAGCAACACATGGTAATCGGACTCTGGGAGACTTCCTGGACGCTATGGAGCAACGGAAATTGCTAAAAGAAAGCAAGAATGACCCTGAGGAAACTCGGGTCGAACAGCTCATAGGGAATCCACATTCAGACCCAAACCGAAAGCAAAAGGAATTGTTAGCAACAATCCCAAAAATAACTCTTCCCGGAGGATATGAACAATACCTAATTAATGGTAGACAAGGCAGGAAAGACAACAGATATGGGAAACTATAAAAATGGCTAAGGCAGTGGCGCATACAATGGCGCATACAATGGCGCATACAATGGCGCATACAATGGCGTGTTCCTCATGATTGGGCACAGATAGAAGAGGAATATCTTTCTGACCTGGGGGAATGAGGCCTATATGCAGTTAAAATGTTATCACTATTCCCTCATTGTTACCGCACTGTTCTGACCATGTTAACCTTTGTTCTTCTGTTAATCAATGATGTTTTTCCCTCAAGCTTTAGAAGTTTTACTATAAAAACCCTGACTTAACAGACAATAAACGCAGCAGCATTAGTACTACACTGGTGTCTGTCTGTCATTTTCCTCGCCGATTCCTTGTCTCCCTAGACGCCTTCATCCTGTTCTCCCTCGGTCTGTGAAGTCTCCGAGCTGACAGTCCGCGGCAGAGCACCCTTACTGTCAGGTGTCAGGGTCTCTCCAACTGGTTCCTGGCCAGCACACAAATGGACCCTGACTCCAGCCAAAGAGTGGGCTGCTCTGCCCGTGCCCATGGTTGCTCTACATGTGAGTAGTAGGGTTGGAGGTGGGGAAGAGAAAGTTACTTGGCTCACACTCTGTTGCTAGCTTTTATACTTCATTTGCTCCATCAGTTACTTATGTGACAAACGTTTGGTTAAGTTTTTCTTTTACATTATAAATTCATGACAGATTTGAGAGATGTCTCTTTATTAAGCTTTATTTATTTATTTGAAAGGCAGAGCTACAGAGAGGCAGAGGCAGAGAGAGAGAGAGAGGGATAGATCTTCCATTCACTGGTTCACTCCTCAGATGGTCGCAATTGCTGGAGTTTGTCCAATCTGAAGCCAGGAGTTAGGAGCTTCTTCTGGATCTCGCACATGGGTGCAGGGGCCCAAGGACTTGGGCCATCTTATACTGCTTTCCCAGGCCATAGCAGAGAGTTGGATTGGAAGTGGAGCAGCTGTGACTTGAACTGTGCCCACATGGCATGCTGGCACCACAGGTGGCGGCTTTACCCCCTACACCACAGCAGAAGCCCCAAGATGTCTATTTTTTTTTTTAATTTTTTTTTGACAGGCAGAGCGGACAGTGAGAGAGAGGCACAGAAAGAAAGATCTTCCTTTGCCGTTGGTTCATCCCCCAATGGCGCTGATCCGATGGCAGGAGCCAGGTGCTTCTCCTGGTCTCCCATGGGGTGCAGGGCCCAAGCACTTGGGCCATCCTCCACTGCACTCCCGGGCCACAGCAGAGGGCTGGCCTGGAACAGGGGCAACCGGGACAGAATCCGGCGCCCCGACCGGGACTAGAACCCGGTGTGCCGGCGCCGCAAGGCGGAGGATTAGCCTGTTGAGCCACGGCGCCGGCCATGATGTCTATTTATTAACACTAAGTGTTCTCAGCACCCCCCCCCCAAGTTATTGTCACCAGGTAGTCACATAAGAAGAACTTACAGAATACATTCATAAGCTGTAAGTAAAGTTCATATTCTTCAGAAACTTGGCAATCAGATGTAGTACCAGGCTGTCCCATTATGAGGGAATATTTTCTTTCCTGTCAGTCTGTTGCATAACCAGAATCTCAGGAGAGTAGGTTGATATGGATGCCAAGTTTTCTGGAAATATCATAGTGTCTCTAGTTCATATTTTAATCAATTATTTGAATGGCTATAGTGGGCTGAGATAATGTCTGAAAAATGTATTTTTCTTCTGGTGTCTGTCTCCACTCTAAATTTCTGAAGCATAAGATTGCAGTCATGGTCAAGATTCTGTTTGATCTTCAGAGGCCCATTGGGAATATTGTACCTTTAGACAGGATCCTCAGGGCCTAGCAACTCTGTTGCATCAGTGTGTGATGGATGGGCACCTCTGTGGAGAGGAGAGAGACCATCACAAATGCAGCGGGGAACCATTTATGGAGTGTGCATAGACTTTTTCCAATTTACTTCTCCTTTTCCGTGTGCAGACAATTCATGTTCCTAATGACAGACATAAATTTTGGAGAGTTGTTTTATACAAAACAATTTACCTCATCAGGCAAGACAGATGAGGGTTTTTTTTGTTTTTTTCTTTTCCCATTTTGATTGTTAAAAGCAAACACAAAAGAAATACTTCCTCAAATTCATTCTGGCATTGATTGGGAAGCAAAATGTGTTTTAGTAGCTCTGAGATGCTTTGTCTCCAAACACTCCTATGGAAACGCCATCAGAAATTCAGGATGATGGCTGCCGCGTGAATCCGATGAATCACACTCACACCAGCACGGCACAGTGCTTTGCAGCCTGCAACAAGCCCAGCCCAGCAACCCCGGGTTTACAACTGTCAGGGGTGCTCCAGGGGGGCCTAATAAGTAAAAAGCTCCAGGATGTCTATTCAACCACTGGAATGCAAAACAAGAAAACAAAGTTGAGTGCTCTGTCAGATAAGCACCTGATGTACTGGAAGACTGGTGTTTTCATGCCATTCAATCAAGACATGTACTGAGATGCAACATTATACAAGAAATGCCTGGACACAGCTTGACTTCTGCCAGCAGGCTCTTGATGTGGAAGGGAGACATAGAGCAGTGCACCAGGAAGAATGTCTCTCACGCATATGTGAAGTTCCTTTAAAGTTTGTGGAAAGAATTAATTAAAAATAAGTTTACTTTGGTGCAAAATTTGTGAAATGCATGTGTAGCTTAGTCATAGCAGGTATTTTTGTTAACTTTTTGAAGACCACCCTGCTCCCTTGTGCAGATAACTGTCTCTTCCCATTTCCAGAAAGGCATGCTTATTTTAAAACTGTCTCAAGTGTTTTGAAGGCCTCTAAAATGATCTTCCACACTTGGGTAAAGCTGAAACTATTTGTAGACCAAAATTCCCTTACCTGACAAACACTTGATACAGTGAAAGAGACATGAGAACAAATGCTACCCAATGCATATTGGAACTAGACAAGAGTAAGTGCTTCCCAGAGGGAAGAGTTTGTGTCTTCACCTGGGTGTAACTCTGAAGCAATGGCCAGCATGTGAATCCTGTTCTTTATATATATATTTATATTATATAATATATTGTTGTATTTGTGTATATAATTATTGTATATATGTATCATTATCTATAATATATTTATATATATATAAAGATGCATGCACATTTTCTTCATACAGGTTTTTTAAAAATTTATTATTTATTTGAAAGTCAGAGTTATGCAGAGAGAGGAGAGGCAGAGAGAGAGAGAGAGAGAGAGAGAGAGAGAGATTTCTTCCATCTGATGGTTCACTCCCCAATTGGCCACAAAGGCTGGAGCTGTGCTGATCCAAAGGCAGAAGCCAGGAGCTTCTTTTGGGTCTTCTGCGTGGGTGCCGGAGCCCAAGCACTTGGGCCATATTCTATTGCTTTCTCAGGCCATAGCAGAGAACCAGATCAGAAGCTGAGCAGCCAAGACTAAAACCGGCGCCCTTGTGGGATGCCGGCTCCTCAGGCCAAGGCATTAATCCACTGCACAACAGCGCCGGACCTGAATTCTGTTCTTAATACACACTGAAGTTGGTGAGAAATGAAATTTGTGATAGAATTTCATAACAGAGGAATTCAGAGAAAGGACACCAGTCTTGTATAAGTGGTGGGGGCACAGAGAAGGTCGATGATAACATTACAGAGGAAGCAAATTTTGGAAAGAATTGTTGATGACAGGCAGGGGTCAAACAAGCAAGAAAGATCTCAAGAGCATTCTAGGAAGTGGGAAATTTTTGTCTAAGAGAAGACTTATTACGTGCAGGACAATTTCCTCGAATTGCAGTTATGGTACATTGCTGTGTCTGTGGCACGAGGCAAGTGGCAGGGAACAGTCAGACACAAAGTTGGACAGGTGGACAGGGACCAGACCTCATAACATGTCAAGCAAATGTATTTTACTTTTAAGCTTAAGACCATTGAAAAGCCAATGAAGCATTTTAAGCAGGAAACTGACATAACTGGATATATAGTGTTAAGACCTCTGGGCTAGGTTTGTGGAGGATCAGTCAGAGGAGCAATAAAATTGTACACTGAGTTTGATTGAGAGGCTTTGAAATAAAAGATTAATGGAGATCTGATACTTAAGAGCAGTGAGGATATAGAGAGCTGTGAAATAATGTGAGAGACAGATAGGAGGTAGCATTGGCAAAGTCTGGAGATTATAGACAAACAGTTAGAGGGAGGTGGAAAGAAGTTGAGAAAAGAAATACTCAGGATTTGCAACTGGACACTTGGGAGAAGCACAAAGCTGTTCTTTGAGGTAGTGAGCACTGGAAAGGAGACATTTGACCAAGGTGGACATAAATAGGTTCTGTATGTGATGAATTTGAAGGTTCAGGAGAGATACCCAACAAATTTCTGAATTCTTGAGTCCATGTATGATAGTTTTTAAGACATCTCTAGGCTAAGGATACATCTTTGAGAGTCATTGGTTTCTAACTTTTAATGATAACATGGAGACTAAATGGGATCATACAGAAGATTATGTAGAATGATAAGACTACCTGGGACCGAGCCTTGGATTGTGGGAAGAGGGGAAAGAAAAGCTCTTTTGAACAGTTTGTCTGAAAAAAAGAAGCTGAACAAATCAGGAAAGAAGGGAAATATTGTGTCTGGGGTATAACATACTTTCATTAAAAGAATAGCACTGCAACGAGATAAGCAAGGATGGGTCAATGACATGGCTCTCAAGATATTTCTTAATTTCCATTTATTGTATCCAATATCCAGCATTTCTAATCACAGGTGAAGTAAGTATTTTTTTTTAATCCTGGTATAAGTGCCATCAAAATGTTCCTGTTTTAAGACAATTGCACCACCACCACAGGAGAGCCCCAATGACAACTCTCTCTTATTTTTGGGAATTAATACAGAGTTCTAACTCACCCTAGCCTTCCTGAAATGGCTTCTGATGCTTGTTTGGGGATATGTGTAGTAATGGTAATGAGAGACAAGTGGATGGAGTGGGAGAGGAGGAAATTTTGAAAAATACTATGAAGGATAGAAAGGCTTAGCCTTTACACGTGTTTGCAACAGTATACCCCTTGGAAAGGCTCCTCCAAGATGTGGCTCAGAAGTATACGGGATGCTGATGGGTACCAAATGATGAACAAATTTCCCACTATCCCTCACACTGCGGGTTTTATTGCTTTCCTTTAAATGTATTTTTATCAGAATGTTTTAAGATGTTCTTTCTCTAATTAGTTTGGGTATTTTGATGTTATAAATCTTGCTTTATTTGGCAGCCTTGATACTTAACTTGCTGTCTTTATTTTCATATTAATTGCCCTTGGTGATTGTCTTTGAACATGGGGATCACAGAAATGAAATCCAGAATACCAACCTAGTATATGCAGCTGAGAAATCTTTATTTTAAAAAAGATTTATTTTATTTATTTGAAAGACAGAGTTACAGAGGAGGTATAGACAGAGAGAGAGAGGTATAGACAGAGAGAGGTCTTCCATCTTGTGGTTCACTCCCCAAATGACTGCAATAGCCAGGGCTGAAGCCTGGGATCCAGGAGTTTCTTTTGGGTCTCCCATGTGGGTCTAGGGGCCTAAGGACTTGGACCACCGTCCACTGCTTTCCCAGGTGCATCAGAAGGGAGCTAGATTGCCAGTGGAGCACTGGGATTTGAACTGGCACCCATATCGGACTCTGGCATTGCGCTCTATGGCTTAACCCGCTACACCACAGCGTCGGCACCAACAAATCTAAAACAGCCAGGTCAAGAGAAATCCACTTTGGAGTAAAAGAGAATTATGATCCTTGCTCAATTCTGCTAGGTGAAACCCTCATCGAGAGTTGTTTCTGGATATGAACACTTAAACGTTCTAAGTGGAACCAAGATGGTAGCTGAGTAAGACACCCTGAGGACCGCCTCCACGCATTGATACCAATTTGGAAAGCTACACACACGAAGCCACCCTCAAGAGAGTTACAGAGGCCAGGAGAGAGACCTCAGTGCCTCAGTGAAGAAGGCAAGAGGGAAAGAGCAACTCCCTGTCACCTCCAACCCCTTCAGTGCCAAGGGCATGGAATGGAGAGATGCCTCTTGTTTGGGAAAGGGAATGAGCAAACTAAATATCAGAACCAGGTCATCTGCAAAACAAAAACAAAGCAAAAATCACTTGGACTGAGCCCTGCTGCCCCAACCCCCAGGCCCTTGCCTGTGAAAAGACAATTTAGAGCTTCTACATCAAGGTAGACAACATTTTGAAATCTGTGCCTATGTAGGATCTTATAAAATTCATGGAGATACGCACGATGGAAAAATCTGCTTGAATTTCAACTTTTTTGCATCCAAGATAAACATCATTTAGTTCCATTGCCATGAACTTTTTGAAGTTCCAAGGGCCCTCGTGTGTATGTGTTCATTCCTGGAAGCATTCCTTCTTGTTCTGAACAATTTTTTTCAACTTTTATTTAATAAATATAAATTTCCAAAGGACAACCTTTGAATTACAGCAGCTTTTCCCCCCATAACCTCCCTCTCACCTGCAACCATCCCATCTCCCACTCCCTCTCCCATCCCATTCTTTATCAAGATTCATTTTCAATTATCTTTATATACAGAAGATCAACTTAGTATATACTAAGTAAAGAGTTCAACAGACTGCATCCACGCAGACACACAAAGTACAGAGTACTGTTTGAGTAGTAGTTTTACTGTTAATTCACATAGTACAACACATTAAGGACAGAGTCCTACATGCAGAGCAGGTGCACAGCAACCCTGTTGTTGATTTAACAATTGACACTCTTATTTATGATGTCAGTCATCACCCAGGGCTCTTGTTATGAGCTACCAAGGCTATGGAAGCCTCTTGAGTTCACCAACTCCGATCTTATTTAGACAAGGTCATAGTCAAAGTAGAAGTTCTCTCCTCCTTTCAAAGAAAGATACCTCCTTCTTTGATAGCCCAAAAGATTTATTTTTCATTTATTTGAAAGTCAGAGATACACAGAGACAGAAGGAGAGGCAGAGAGAGAGAGAGAGAGAGAGAGAGAGAGAGAGATCATCCATCTGCTGGTTCACTCCCCAGATGGCTGCAACTGCTGGAGCTGGGCTGATCCAATGCCAGGAGCCAGGAGCTTCTTCCAGGTCTCCGATGCAGGTGCAGGTGCCCAAGGACTTGGTCCATCTTCTACTGCTTTCCCAGGCCACAGCAGCGAGCTGGATCGGAAGAGAAGCAGCTGGGACTTAAACCGACGCCCATATGGGATGCTGGTTCTTTAGGCCAGGGCTTTAACCTGCCTGAACAGTTTCTTAATCTTCTAACAAGTTAGTCAGCTTTATTTTAGGCCAGGACTGAAGGCTAACTTGAAAGAAATTCAGTCAGAATCAAGATGAAGATGAAGACTGAGATATTTATCATTTCCACGTGAAATGTAATTTTTATATATTTCAGATAAGGTTTTGTAACCAGTCTTTGTAAATATTTAATAATGCATGCTGCTATTTAATAGCTCTGAATTGCACTAAGCTTACAGTTTATTTAAAAACCTCCCCCAATTTCTGCTCTCTTGATCCCTGGGTGACCAGGCATGTTACACATTAACTTGCTTTATGTGCTAATCTATAATCTAAGAAAATGTTTCAAATTTAACTCAAACACATTTGTGTTATGATGGTGGAGTTACGTTTTAGTTAAATTAGCAAGTAAAGCATAACATTTAATTTTGGGGATACTTAAGTTACCTTTATTATCGTAAAGGCAGAATGACAGAGGGTGAGAGAAAGAGAGAGACAGAGATCTTCCATACAGTGGTTGTCTCCTCAATTGGTACTTAAGGCCAGACCTGGACCAGACGAGAGCCAGGTGCTGGGACCTCCATCTGGGTCTTCCACATGGGTGGGAGGGCACCAGGACTTGGGCCATCGTTTTCTGCCTTCTCAGGTGCATTAACAGGGAGCAGGGCTGGAAGCCGAGCAGCCTGGTCTTGAGCTGGAGCTCTGATGCAGGATGCCAGCCCTGCACTGTGGCCCAGCCTGCTGTGTAACACAGGGCCCTTACTGGGTGCATTTATGTTGAAGATTCTCAATCTTGTTTCCTAAGAAATGGAATATACTTTAGCCTTAGAAGGATGTAACAGTGTTATTGTAAAACATGGGCTCCTAAGAATATGGATACCACTGATTTGCCAAATCATAATTTCATATACACTTGCAAGAAATTTTGTACCTTTGGGGGAAAATAATCTTAAGGAAATAGACATACAATTCAGATACATGCTTAGACAAGAAGACACAAAACAGCAAGATTAGAAGTAATGGGTTCTATGCCCCAATTCAATGCGATTGAAATCCTTGGTTGTACAAAATTTTCTTTTCACAGCAATTATATATTACAAAAATTAAATAAATACTAGAAGATTATGACAGTGCTCATTTGATCCTAGTCTCTATAACAGTCATTGTCAAACTTTTGGGTATTTATCAGTGAAGTGAATAAAAATCTCTGAGTCTGTATAGTTACACTGTTTAAAACATGAGTTTGACAATTTTGAAATTATTTCCCATGATTCTTCTAGCAGTTTTATTGTTTCACCTTCTAATTTTATTTTTAATTGGTACATACTAGATAGTTATGGGGCACAGTGTGATGATTTAATACCAATGCAATGACCAAATTAGGATTATTAGCATTTCTAGCTCCTTAAACATTTCTTTTCTTTGTGTCGTGAACCTTTAAAGTTCTCTTTTCTAATTCTTTATAAAATATGTAATAAATTGGGAATTATAATGATCCCACTTTGGCATAAAACACTACAAGTTATTCCCCCTAACTTATTTTGATACCCATTTTTAAAAATATTTATTTATTTATTTGAAAGGTGGAGAGAGAGAGAGAGAGAGAGAGAGAATCTTCCATCCACTAGTTCACTCCCCAAATGGCTGCAATGGCTGGAGCTGGGCTGGTTCAAAGCCAGGAGCCAGGAGCTTCTTTTGGTTTCATTCATGGATGCAGGGACCCAAGGACTTGGGACATTTTCTGCTGCTTCTTTAGGAACACCTGCGGGTAGCTGGATCAGAAGTGGAGTGGCTGGGTCTCGAACCAGTGGCCAAATGTAATGCTGGCTTCGCAGCTGGCAGCTTTACCCGCTCTGCCCGATCCATTATTTGACCTCCACCCACCCCCACCCTCCTCCTCCTGACCTCTAGTCTACTCTTTTCTTCCATGAAATCAACTTTCTGAGCTTCAGTATAGTGAGCACATACACTCGTCTTTGCTGTGCCTGTCATATTTTTGGAGAACATAAAGTTCTCCAACTACATCCATGTTGTCACAAAGGGCAGGATTTCACTCCTATCATCCCACTCTAGTTAGAATGACTATAATTCAGAAGACAAAAAATAAACACTGGCAAGGATTTGTACAAAGGGGAACTCTCTACCATTAGTAAAAATGAAAGATATAGCAAACAGTATGGGGGTTACTCAATGAATTAAAAATAGATCTACTACACAATCCAGTGGTCCCATGGCTGAGTGTATACCAAAGGGAATGAGATCGGTATGCTGCAAAGACATGTGCAGCCACATGTTTATTTCAGCACAATTCACAACAGCCGAGACCCGGAATTCAGGCAGCTTTCTCGTAAAGAACATTTTTATGCACTTTTGAAGACCCTTTGAAAGCATGGCTTTAAAACTTTGCATCAACATAAACTTAGCTTTACTTCATGAAATTTTCAACCCTCCTCATATGTAATGATGGTTCATTTCAATATTAAATATGCAAATATCTTTCCATTTGACCCATTTAGATTTTATGTATAAATTTATACTAGTGAAACATCAATTGTCTGTGTCCCCTCATCTATTTCCTCGTGGCTGCCAGCTGTCCACACATTAACTATAAATGTCCACTTTTCCCCAATAATTTATGATAATTTTTGTCAGAGTTTAATATCTGCATAATTTAATTTTAATAGACTATTTATATGCCAAAAATATCATTGTTTTTGGGACATGCTTTCAATTATCCTGTGTTGTAGAATTTTTCTAGATATTCTTTATTTTTTTCCTAATGAGTTAGTTACCTCATCAATCCCGTGTCACCCAAAAAATTCATACTAGCATTTTTAGAGTAAATTTTGCAGAGGTATAATTGCGAGCAGGCATGATTTACATAAAGTACAATGAAGGGAGCATTTGTGAGTGTCAATGAGAATGAGAAGCTCTAAGTCCCCATCATGTTTCCTTCAGCAGTTGTCTTACCCTGACCCTAAGCAACCTCTGGTTTTCTTTCTGTCACTCCAGATTAAAATTTCACATAAATGGAAGCATACCAGACGGGCACTCCTGCCTAGCTAATGTCATTCAACATGATGTTATGGTCTTTTTCCATATTGTGGGTACCGAGCAGTTTGCTTCTTTCCGTTACTAAGTAGCATTCAATTGTATAGAATACCTCCTCTGTTTATTCATTCGCCTGGATAGATTCATGTTTTACAAAGATAGATCTTGAGCGTGGACATTTGGAGCAATGGTTAAGATGCCACTTGAGAACTCTGCATCCAGAGTGCCTGATGATGCCAACTTCCTGCTAACACAGAGCAGGTGATGGCTCAAGTACTTGGGTCCCTGCCACTCACAGAAGAGACCTGGTTGAGTGCCATCCTCCTAACTTTGACCTGGCCCAACCCCTGCTGTTCTAAGCATTTGGGGATGAAACAACAGATTGGAGATCCCCATCTCTTTCTGTCTTCAAATTAAAAAAATAATAAGCCAATAAGCCTTTAAAGTGTGTTGCCCCGTGTTTATCTGGGTAGGGAGTAGGCTGTTTACTGTTCGCTGTAGCTGTGCTATCAGAAGCTAATTTTTCTCTGGTGCCCACTTTTGTCTCTGTTTCCTTTGGGTTTTCTTAAGCACTGCTTAAATAGGGCCTGAGTCTTGGCATTTCTTAGGTGCAAATCCCAGTTGTTCTATAAGAGTGGTAAGATGAATGGAGAGGGAACTCATTCTGTAGTCCTATGATTACATCTATCTTTCTGTGAGCCTGGGTCACACAGCTCCCTGCTTCCCCAAGAAAGGCTTGAATAGGAGGGAGTGCGGTACTTCTCTTTCTCCAGGTCAGAGGAGGCTTTGGTAAAATAGCAGCTGGTTAAGGCTCTGCTTAAATAGTCTCCTTTTCCAGTAGAGCTTATGAATAGGAACAAAAAGGGGCTGGGGTGAGGGGTTGAGCCTCTGTATGTAATGCTGGCCTTCCATATGAGCAACGGTTCTCATCCCAGCTGCTGCAATTGTGCCAGGCTCCTGGCTTTGGCCTGGCCCAGCCCTGGGCCACTGTGGCCATTTGGGGAGTAAAGCGGCAGATGGAAAATTTTTCTCTCTTTGTCTTTCCTTCTCTCTAACTCCGACTTTCAAATACATACACACATACATAATGCCTAAATAGGAATGGAAAGGTCTGGGTGTATTTCAAAGTGGTTCTCTCTTTCTCTCTTTTGCACAAAAGCACCAGAGACCCTGGACATGAAGCTCACAAGGCTGAGGCCTCCTTTAAGACTGGGCTCTCTTGGGCTTTATAACTCTCAAGCTAGTCTCTCCCGAGCCACCAGCCATTTGCCAAAGCCTGTCTAATGGTTCCCACTGACACAGGTGCCCCTTGGGTGCTGCTGCTTCCTGAACTCCCTGGTGCTCTGTGGCGGCCCCTCTGTGGCTCTGGGATTCCAGGCAGCAGATGCTTCCCGGCCTCAGATCGCTGACGGCTCCAAGAAGACACGTTCTTCAGTTCATGCAGCATTTTTCCTGCGGGGAAGAAGGATGTGACGGCTTCTTGGGTCTTCACACGCCAGTTTGGAAAGACAAAGCCCTCTTGCTATCCATCTTTAGCTTGGTTGTAGCCTCCCTAGTGCATGATAGATTTTTCTTGCATATTCTGGATTGTAATTTCATTTCTCTTTGAGTTTCTGTTTTCAATTCTCTCTGCTGGTGTATTTCCTATGTGGACCTTGTCTTCTGAAAACTTGATAAATTAATGACCAGCTCTAGTGGCACGCTTGTAGATCCTGGAGGATTTTTAGATATATAACAATGTTGTTGGCCGGCGCCGTGGCTCAACAGGCTAATCCTCCGCCTTGCGGCGCCAGCACACCGGGTTCTAGTCCCGGTCGGGGCGCCGGATTCTGTCCCGGTTGCCCCTCTTCCAGGCCAGCCCTCTGCTGTGGCCCAGGAGTGCAGTGGAGGATGGCCCAGGTGCTTGGGCCCTGCACCCCATGGGGAGACCAGGAAAAGCACCTGGCTCCTGGCTCCTGCCATCGGATGAGCGCGGTGCGCCGGCCGCAGCACGCCGGCCGCGGCAGCCATTGGAGGGTGAACCAACGGCAAAAGGAAGACCTTTCTCTCTGTATCTCTCTCTCTCACTGTCCACTCTGCCTGTCAAAAAAAACAAAAAAACAAAAAAAAAAAACAATGTTGTCTACAAATATGTTCATTTGTGTGTGTTTTTTTTTTCTCCCTACAGTATTGTGGTTTTTCTCTTGACTTATTGGCACTATCTAGAGCATCATGGACAATAACGAATTAAATGCCGGGAGAACACAGGTTTGCCCATTTCCGGCATCAGAGGGGTATTTATTCTTTACCCACTAAGGAAAAAGTTGTAGATTTTGCATTCACATTATTTATCAGATCAGGAATATTTCTATACACAGTTTCTTTCTGAGAATATGGATGTCTCTCTTAACAAATACTTTATGCATACGTGGAGTTCACAATATATTTTTTCTTTCCTCTGTTAGTGAAATGAATTATGTCAATTGAGGTTTGCAGTGTTAAACTAATCTTGCCTTCCTGAAATACATCCAGTTTAATCATGGTGAATTATCATCTCTGTATAGTGCTGGATTCAACTTGTTAATGTGTTGTTAAAGGGTTTTATATAGAACTTTATGAATGATATTTGCTTGGAACATTTTCCTTTTCATGTATTTTTCTGCTTAGATATCAGATATGGGCTTTTTGTATGATTGACATTGTTTATCATTAAATCTTAGAATTTAACAGAAAAAAGTATGTGGGCTCAGACTTTTCTTGTGGGATTTTAGTTCACATTTTAATAGCTATAGCCATGGTCTCTTTTTCTGGTGTCAACTGTAATACATTGTGTCATTTGAGGATTTTACCAGTGTCATCAAAATTGATGATTTTATTGGCAAATTTCAGCACAATGCTCTCTATTATCCCTTTGCTCTTGCAGGCTCTCCGGGGATGTTGTGGAGGTCGTTGCTACTGATTCTTTGTGTCTTTATGCACTCTCCCTCTGGCCTCTGCTTATCTCCTTTTATTGCTTAGTCTAGATAGAGTTTTAGATTTAATTTTCTCCCCCTTTTCAAGATTTTCAAGGTAGAACTTCAGATAGATTATTTAGCCCTTTCTTATCTCTAATATAAGGATGTGGGTTATATATTTACATATAAGTTCTAACTTAATTACATTCCACTAATTTTTATTTGGTCTATTTCATCACCATTCTTCCCAAAGTATTTTCTTTTTTTTATTTTATTATATATTAACATCGCTTCTTGGCCTTTTAACTTAGATCAAGTGTAGTAACTGTTCTTATCAGTTCAATATATATTATTAATATTACATTTTCAACTTTATTTTTGTTTGAAAGACACAGAGACAACAACAGACAGACACACAAGGTGTTACATGCATGGATTCACTCCAAAAATGTCCACAACATCCCAGGTTAGGCCATGCCACAGTCAGGAGCCCAGAATTCAAGTTGATTTTTTATATGGATGACTGGGAACAAGTTCTTTTTTTTAATTTTATTTATTTATTTATTTATTTTTTGACAGGCAGAGTGGACAGTGAGAGAGAGAGAGAGACAGAGAGAAAGGTCTTCCTTTGCCATTGGTTCACCCTCCAATGGCTGCCGCAGCTGGCGCGCTGTGGCCAGCGCACCATGCTGATCCGAAGGCAGGAGCCAGGTGCTTCTCCTGGTCTCCCATGGGGTGCAGGGCCCAAGCACTTGGGCCATCCTCCACTGCACTCCTGGGCCATAGCAGAGAGCTGGCCTGAAAGAGGGGTAACCAGGACAGAATCCGGTGCCTCGACCGGGACTAGAACCCGGTGTGCCGGCGCCACTAGGCAGAGGCTTAGCTTGGTGAGCCGCGGCGCTGGCCAAGGGACCAAGTTCTTGAGCCATCATTACCTGGTACCTCCCAGGTCCACCTTAGCAGGAAGCTAGAATTGAAAGTTGAGCCAAGATTCAAACCAATACGGATGCAGCTGTCCAAAGTGGCATCTTCACCACTGTACCGAATATTTGCTCCCCAAATATTTTTAAGTGATTTTACTGCTTTCTATTTGATCCATAGGCTACTGAGAAATGTACTGTTCATTTCCCACATGCAAGGAGACTTTTGGGAAATATTTTGCCACTCATTTCTAGTTTCGATCTTTTATAATCAGAGAATATTTTCTACTTTTTTTAATTCTTTCAGGTTCATGAGTCTTGTTTTGCAGTCCGGTGGATGCTCTCTACTGGGGAATGTTTATATTTGCCCTGGAAAATATAGTCCATTCCATAGATGTTGGTTCATGAATATCAATTAGTGTAAGTTTGTGAATATAATGTTTAATGTCTGCTATAATTTATTGATTTCCTGTCTACTTTTATTAATTCTTGAATGAGGAATACCAACATTTTCAATTAAAATGGTGTAATTATCACTTTCTGCAATTCTCTGTTTTGGCTTTACATGCTTGCACATTGATGCACACACATTTAGGAAATTTGTTTCCTTCATTGTCTGTCCTTTAAATAGGAAATGTCACCATTTTTTCTTGTAATACTGTATGTTCTATACTAGTCCTTATTATTAATATTAATATACTGGCTCTATCCTGTACTTTTAAGATATGTGTTTGTGTAGGTTTAAAATATGTTTATTGGGACAGATGTTATGGCACAGCAGATGAAATTACTGCCTGCAACCATGGCTCCCCATATGGATGCCGGTTTGTGTTCTGGCTGCTCCAGTTTCAATCCAGCTCCCTGCTAATGGTCAGGGAAAGTATCAGAGGATGGCTCAGCTCTTGGGGACACTGCACCTATGTTGTAGACCTGGATGAAGCTCCTGGCTCCGGATTTTGCCTTGCCTGGTGCTGGCTGTTGTCGCCATATAGGGAGTGAAATAGCGGATGGAAGACTTCTCTTTGTCTCTGTCTCCCTCTGTCTCTCTGAAACTCTGACTTTAAAATAAATAAATAAATAAATATTTCAAAAATGTTTCTTATAGCCAGAATATTTAAGTCTTTTTTTTTTTTTTGACAGGCAGAGTGGACAGTGAGAGAGAGAGACAGAGAGAAAGGTCTTCCTTTTCCGTTGGTTCACCCTCCAATGGCCGCCGTGGACCGCGCACTGCCAGGTGCTTCTCCTGGTCTCCCATGTGGGTGCAGGGCCCAAGCACTTGGGCCATCCTCCACTGCACTCTCAGGCCACAGCAGAGGGCTGGCCTGGAAGAGGGGCAACCGGGACAGAATCCAGTGCCCCAACCAGGACTAGAACCCAGTTTGCCGGCGCCGCAAGGCAGAGGATTAGCCTGTTGAGCCACGGCGCCGGCCCAGAATATTTAAGTCACTTTTATGTGCTGTATTACAATCTCTTCATCTTATTTTTTTTGAAGATTTATTTATTTATCTGAAAGTCAGAGTTACAGAGCAAGGAATAAAGAAAGAGAAATGTCCTCCATCTACTGGTTCACTTCCCAAATGGTGGCGACTGCCAGGGCTGGAGCAGGCATAAGGCAGAAGGCAGAAGGCAGAATCTTCTTCCAGGTCTCCACCATGGGAGGCAGGGCCCAAACACTTGTGCCATAATCTGCTCCTTTTCCCAGGCCATTAGCAGGGAGTTGGATTGAAAGTGCTGTAGCCGGGACATGAACTTGCACCCAAATGAGATTGGCTTAACCTGCTATGCCAGTCACATCTACCTCTTAATTTGAGTGTTCACAAATCATTTTTAAAGTATTTGTTTTACTGATTTAAACGGCGGAGTAACACAGAGAGGAAGAGATAGATCTTCGATTCACGGGTTCACTCCTCAAACGGCCGCCGTGGTCAGGGCTGGACCTGGCCTAAACTGGGAGCCTGAAACTCATTTGGGTCTCCCAGGTGGGTGACAGGAGCCAAAGCCCTCAGGCTGTGTTCTGCTGCCTGCCCAGGTGCATTAACAGGGAATTGGATTGGAAGCAAACAGCCGGTACTGGATCCGGCACTCATACGGGACGCTGGGATCATAGGAGTTGGCTTAACCTGCTGTGCCACAGTGTTGGCCCCTAAAACTTGTTTTAAATGCATTTATTTGTATGTCTGTGTTTATCTCCTCTCTTGATGCATATTTGCAATTTATTCCATAGTGTTTATTCTTCTGGGGACTCTTTCTTGTCTTGTTAAGATTCGGTGAGCGTCTTTTCGTATTCTACTCTGTCTCCTCTTATGGTTTATCAGCTACATCTCTCTGCCTTAATTTTAGTGGAGACCTTAAAGTTCTCAATATGCACATTCAGTTCATCATGCTGTGCCTTCAAAGCATGAAATATCATTTCCCAATAGTATCAGTTGGGTGCCATCTTGAATTTGCTCCTCCTATTCCTTCTAATAATTTTTATACCTTTTAGTTTTATATAAGTTTATATAGCCAAAGCAAAATGATGTAATTTGTGCTTCAAGCAATTATATTTTAAAGAAATCTACAAAGGAGAAAAAATATCCATGCATTTAGCATTTCTAGCAGCCCTCAGAACTTTTACAGACTCAAGTGTCTACTTAGAATAATTTTCCTTTTTTTTAAGATTTATTTATTTATTTGAAAGTCAGAGTTACACAGAGAGAGGAGAGGCAGAGAGAGAGAGAGAGAGAGAGAGACAGAGAGACAGAGACAGAGAGGTCTTCCATCTGCTGGTTCACTCCCCAGTTGGCTGCAACAGCCAGATCCAAAGCCAGGAGCCAGGAGCTTCTTCCAGGTCTCCCATGTGGGTGCAGGGGACCAAAGACTTGGACCATCTTCTACTGCTTTCCCAGGCCACAGCAGAGAGCTGGATTGGAAGAGAAGCAGCCGGGACTAGAACCAGCGCCCTTATGGGATGCTGAAACCGAGGCATTAACCTATTGCACCGTGGCGCCAGCCCCGTAGATAATTTCATACAACTTCACATGTCATTCTCCCTCATATTTTTATTTACTATGCTGAAAATCCTCTACAGTTATTCCCAAAATCCCTAGAAGCAGAAGGTCCCTCACTAGTGTTTTATTTCTTTACATTTAAATTTAAATGACTGATTTCCCAAAATATGAGTTTTTTGATTTTTAAATCCTACTGGTAAGTAAAAATACAAAAGGAAGGAAGCAAAACATATCACATCATACAGAAAAGATATATTTCCATGTACATCAATAAAGTTACATTTATTCAGAGATATTTTATAGCTTGTTTGAATGACACCTTTCATTAATAATTATAAATGAAATGCCAAAGATCATCAAATACTTGGGGGAAATCAACATAACAAAATTCTGGTGTAAAGTGACATGACAAATGAACCTAACAAATTAAGTAACAATGAGAAATACAACTCTAATCAGTATGCTCAGAGAGATTTAAAAGGATACCACATTCTTAACTTCTTTTCCACTCCAGTCTGTTCTTAATTTATTAGATAAGAAAAATAAAACAAGTTTTAGAAAATAAAATATTAGCATATAAAAAACTGAACACATGCGATTTAAAATTACAGTTTCACTGTGCCAGGGTTTGTCTTAGCACGCCAGCCAATGACAGCCACTTTACAAAGGGTGCAAATGTTCACAACAGGAGAGAAATTGGTCAGCACGGTATATTAATCATCTTCTTTATTTTGCGAAAATACCATAAAACTCCCATGGTTGCTAAGAACTTCACTGTGGTTTAAAAAAAAGGACAAAACATTATGTGTTATAAATAACCAAATTTTCTTCCAAAATCCCTGCTTGTTTCTATATTTCCTGTCTTTGTATTCTTTGAGCTATGTCCAATTTAGTTGTCATAGTTACAAAGGAGAAATAATCTTAGATTTCATTTATACCACGAAAGTATTAAAATCCACCCACAAAAACACAAAGAGAAATGAACTGGGATTTAACCTTGTCTTGACCGGCTTAGCCACAGCCTGAATCGATAGTCCAGAATTATTTTATTTACTTATCCGTGATTTTAGAAATAAGGTTTTAGAAGTGAAATTGTGTAGCAGAATTGGCAGTTTTGCTTCTACATGATAAAAATTGCAAGCTTAGAGTCAGTTCATTCATAAATAATTGTTTAAAAGCAAACAATAGGAGCAATAGATGGATATGGTTGTCTGGGCCAGCTTATTGAGCATGGAAAGTTTGCTTTGCATAAAATTAAATTACATAAACAAAACACTGATGAATGGTTAGCAGTTGGCCAATGTACGCTTAATCAAATCAGTCGTGTTACTATATACAGAAGTTAATAAACTAGACTGGGCTTTATTTCTTTAGGGTCATTCATATAAGAATGTCTATCATGTTAAATATGATACTTAACATGAATAAAAGTAATGATCTTAAGTTATCAAAAAGCCTCAGATAATCATCATCCGTATCTTGAATTTTATATACCTAGGATACTTTGCAGTTTACATATTTTTTCTTCAGATTGCTGCTCAAGGTATTTTTGTATCTTAGTGTATACTTAGTTATTGCTGGTTCCAACATATGAAGAAGTCATTTTTTACAGGGTTGTCAAAAACATAGTTAACATTTAAAATAGCTGCTTCATTCAAGGGTTTTCTCATCACTAGTATGAATGGAACATGACAATATTAAAATTTTCATTCTGGTATATTCAAGATTCCAGCTCTTTCTTATCTACCTTTTATATCTCAGAGCAATTCTAAAAGGAAGCTCATGACAGTCACTACTTCTTTGTTTCTAGTTTTCCAATGGCATGGTTCACTTTATTTTAAATGATGTTTACAATTGTCTTTATGTCCCAGCGACGGAATTTCTGGCATCAATGGACAAGTCTAATACGTATTTGGAAAGGCAGAATCCTCACAAATTATCCTTGAAACATGCACAAAAGATATTTAGAATGCCATCAATTAAAAGGAGTTTTCTTTTTCATTTGAAAAAGACTCAAAGAAGTAGAAGCTTAGACCAACCAGCTGCCAGCGTGTGTTGAGATTAGTTAGGTAGAAAACTATCACAATGTCAGGAAATTGTTAATCAGAAAGCATAAATCCCCCTCCCCTTCCCTGGTCATTTTACCCCTCCCCCTATGTCTTCTCTGCCCAAGATTTTTATACACTGTGGACAGAGCAATGATGCTGTGTCTTCAGTTCTTTTTCACTCTGATTACCTAAACCCAGCTACCTAGGTCCATGTGCCTGCTTCTCTTCAACACATGGACAAGAATGAAAACTCAGCAAAAATACAAATACTACTCATTGCCAATTGCATGAACAAAGAGCGTTTACTATCCTGAGCGTTTCATAGTTACTGTGCATTGTGATGGCCATTCACAGCAGAGGAATCTGAAGTAGTTAAGGACCTATGCTGGAGAATAATCAGCAAGAAAACAACTTGAGAAGACTAAGGGGCTCACACCAAACTCTACAGTGAGATAGAGCACAGAATGAGAGAACCTGTACTGATTTCAGGCAGTCAGTGAGCTGGGTCCAGAGTTCCACTTTTTAACTTTGGAGCTAGCAGGACTGGACCATTTCAAAGAACTTGGGTGCTTTGATACAAAACACCAAACTAATTAATTGTCTTGGGAGATGTGAAAAGATCTATTGGAATCTTTAACAGTGAAGAACAATTCATCAAGCTGAAACGTCGAGCCACTTGGATGAATGCTAAAATACAAGAGATGTCTACCTCATCAGCCCAGAGGCCATGACTACAGATGGGCAAAGTGGGGAGGGGTTGCAAAGAAGGAGAAGCTGTCTCTGGGCACTGAAGTCAACATAGTAGCTGTTGCTGGCACCTGCTTTTCAGGGAGCTGGAGTGGTTTCCATGAACATCCTCAATGGCTACAAGGCATCTCCTTGCCTCTGAAGTTCTTCCTCATAACCCACACAGCAGGGGGGTCCTGTATTCTTGGAGAGCGTATTCCTGGAGCTGCTGCCTCCGCTGACCTTGAGTAGACGGAGAGTCTTACATGCCAGGGATGAGTCGCCCAAGTTCATGAGCTGAGGAATATTCAGATGATAGAAATGGTAGTTTTCTTCAGGCTGAACAAGCGTGCCTCTGAAGCCAGAACCTGACAATGCTGCTGTGGTCACCTTTGGAAATAATGTGCTAAAGAAAGTGATGTGAAGAGAACAGAGCTATTGTGGCTTTTCCAACTGGTGAGGAGCTATTGGGTTGTTTATTAAATGACCATGGTAATGTCATTATTATTAGGTCCCAGTTGGTTGAAAGACCCATAGGCATGTTGGTCTGAAAGCCCTGGGGATCATTCTTCAAATTTCTTTGCAAGAACCCAGCAGACTCATATTAAGGCTGTGGATGGCTTGGCATCAACTGGCTGTGGTCAGTGTGAGTTGGTCACTGATGACTCATTGGAAAAACATCAATTGCTCTTGATACAGTTATTAATCACAAACTTTTCAATGATCTGAGGAAAAGAGTTTGTGTTGTATCTGTATTACAATAAGTCAAAAGAAATCTGTTGTGGAGAGGCTGCAAGTGTAGATGTCATTATGTATACCATTGCGGTTCCAGCTATTACCTATGATGCTGCTCACTTCAGTATCCAGCTCTTATTCTTTGTTCAATGAGAGAATCTTTTAGAAATAATAGCAGAGGCTGGGGCTGTGGCATGGTGCACCTGTGGCATATGGGCACCTGTTCATGTCCAGGCTGCTCCTCTTCTTTTTTTTAACTTCTATTTAATGAATATAAATTTCCAAAGTACAGCTTATGGATTACAACGGCTTTTCGCCCCCCATAACTTCCCTCCCACCTGCAACCCTCCCCTCTCCCACTCCCTCTCCTCTTCCATTCATATCGATTCATTTTCAATTCTCTTTATATACAGAAGATCAATTTAGCATATATTAAGTAAAGCTTTCAACAGTTTGCACCCACACAGAAACACAAAGTGAAAAATACTGTTTGAGTACTAGTTATAGCATTAAATCACGATGTACAGCATATTAAGGACAGAGACCATACATGAGGAGTAAGTGCACAGTGACTCCTGCTGTTGACTTAACAAATTGACACTCTTGTTTATGGTGTCAGTAATTACCCTAGGCTCTTGTCATGAGTTTCCAAGGCTATGGAGGCCTTTTGAGTTTGCCAACTCTGATCATATTTAGACAAGGTCATAGTCAAAGTGGAAGTTCTCTCCTCCCTTCAGAGAAAGGTACCTCCTTCTTTGATGACCTGTGCTTTCCACTGGGATCTCATTCACAGAGATCTTTCATTTAGGTCATTTCATTTTTTCCTTTGCCACAGTGTCTTGGCTTTCCATAGGCTGCTCCTCTTCTGATAGAGCTCTCTGCTTGTGGTCGGGGAAAGCAGTGGAACATGGTCCAAGTGCTTGGACCCCTGCATCTGCGTCGGAGACCCAGAAGAACCTCCTGGCCCCTGGCTATGGATCTATTTAGCTCCAGCCATTGTGGCCATTTGGGGAGTAAACCACTGGATGAAAGACCTTTCTCTCTGTCTCACCCTCTCTCTGCCTGTATCTCTACCTCTCAAATAAAGAAATAAAATCTTGAGGAAAATAATGGCAAACATGCTGTGGTCATCTCTGATGACCTAACCAAATAGGCTTTTGCTTGCTGTGAGATGTCTCTGCTGCTCTGCTGTGTTCCTGATGGAGAACCCTAACATCCTCTCAGGTGATGTGTTCTACTTAGATCCTCATCTGCTGGGGACAGCAACCATCCAAATAAGGGATTTTTATGAGGTAGCATCTCCTTGATGTTTTCCGGTCATAGAAAATGAGCTGGGGATGTACCTTTTTATATTTCAATGAATGTATTTTTTTTCCATTACTGATGGATAGATCTTTATGGATCTTCCTGGAAACACAGTTGTCCCACAGGTGTTCGTTTGTCTGTTTTGATTGGCTGCCCAAACCAAGGCCACGAAATAGGAGGCAGGTGCTGCAAAGCTGTAACTAGCTACCGCTTTTGTCCAATCTGATTCTAACTTCAAAGCTGCCAGTCAAATATTTTTTAATCATGTAAAACTTTATTCTGCATCAAAATATCTGGAAAAATGAAGCTGCATTTGGGGCATGTTATAGATAAGAAATGATCCATGTACAGTGAGTAGAAAACTCAATCACAGAATTATTTCTTACCTAGTACCCCATACTCCAAATTACCGATGCTCATGTGAAAATATTATACTATTTGCTTCAGTAAAAGGCTAGAAGAGAAATATGATGAAACAATACTTTTAAGTATGTATATATTTACTTATATATTTTAAAATATATCTTCAGATATTCTTTAAATTACTCATTTTCCCCCAAAGAAACATTTTATTTAAGGAATATAAACTTGATGCATTTCATAAGCAAAACTTTAGAAATATAGTGATTCTTCCCACTGTAGCTTCCCTCCCAACCACTCTCCCACCCCTTCTCCTCCTCCCTCTCCCATTAGCAGTCCTATTCTTCATTAAGATCATTTTCAATTAACTTTAAGCATGGAAGACCAACTCTATACTAAGTAAAGAGTTCAACAGTTTGCATGAAAAAAAAACTAGAACAATTCTTTTTAAAAATCATATTTATTATTTTTATTGATTTTGAATGGCAGAATGGTGCAGAGAGAGATAGAGAGAGAGAGAGAGAGAGAGAGAGAGAGAAAGACATAGAATATTTCACCCACTGAATCACTCCTCAAATGCCTGCAGTAAGGCCAAGTAGAAGCCAGGAGCCAGAACTCCACCAGGTCTCTACACATTTCCAGGATGCCATCATCGTGGCACCCCGGGGTGCCTGCCTGCAGGAAGCTGGATTGGAAGCAGAGGCAGCACTCAATCACAGGCACTCTTACATGTGAAATGGTGTTGTCTAAGGTGCATCGTAACTCACTGCGTCAGAATGCCTGCTCTAAATCAACTATTAAGTTGCTGAGGCAAGGACAATATTCAATATCTACCAAAAACAAATGGCCACTATCTGTGCTCATGTAAGAGGTGTCAGGATAAACAAGGGCCAAGGAAAGTCACCAAGTTCAAGAATGCTTTCTTGGTGAAAGTTATCAGCCAACATCCAGCCTTGTTAGACAACATCATGGCTGATAGAACTTAGAACATTCAGATGCAAAGCTGGAGGAGATTGTAAGAAACTTCTTGACTGGATTTGAAGCTTAAAGTCCTGTGGGTGAATATCAAATGCCAGTTTGGTTTTGTCAATGTCTTTCCTAGTAATCAGTTAAATGGATTACTTTCAAACTCCTGGTGTACAGATGTTGTTAAAAATATAAAGTTCTGTGCTGTTTGATGGTTCAAAATGAAAATATCTAACAAAATGCTTTCTAATTATTCATACTATTAAAAAAGAGCAGAAGTTTGTCAAGACAGTGACTGAGGTTGGTGTGGCACAGCAGAGTAAGCCTCATCTTGAGACGCTTCTTTTCCACACTGAAGTGCTGGTTCGAGTCCTGGCTCTTCCCTTATTCTGATCCGGCTACAGCTAACCCACTAGAAGACAGCAAATAATGGCCCATACACTTGGTCTCCTGACACCCATGTGCGAGACCTGGATGGAGTTCCACATTTCGTGTTTCAACCTGCTCCAGCCATGGTTGTTGTTAGCATTTGGGGAATGAACCAGGAGGTGGGAGATTTCTCTCTGTCTCTTTCTCTTTCCCTCTCTGTCTCTCTCCCTAACTTCAAATTTTTTGATTAACATGTAACACTTGTACATTTGTGTTGGGTATAGGACAATATTTCAAAATATATAATACAGGATGATCAAATCAGGTGGCATTTGTCAGTGAAGACATAGGCCCTGGGCTTTTTTTATTTGAATAGGAGAATTTCATTACTCATTCAGTCACCTCACTCAAAGGCCTTTCCAGGCTTTTGATTTTTCCATAATTCAGTTTTTGTAGTTGCATGTGTCAAGGAACTTAACCTATTTCATTTGGGGATCCAATTTCCTGTGTAAAATTGTTCAAAATATATCTAGGATGCTTTTGATTATGTTTTATCAGTTGTGGTGTCTACTTTTTCTTTTCTTTTTAATTTTTTTGACAGGCAGAGTGGACAGTGAGAGAGAGAGACAGAGAGAAAGGTCTTCCTTTTCCATTGGTTCACCCCACAAAGGGCCACTGCAGCCGGTGTGCTGCACTGATCCGAAGCCAGGAGCCAGGTGCCTCCTCCTGGTCTCCCATGTGGGTGCAGGGCCCAAGCACTTGGGCCATCCTCCACTGCCTTTCTGGGCCACAGCA
The DNA here is from genome assembly GCA_949820135.1 of Sylvilagus floridanus. Lineage (NCBI taxonomy): Eukaryota > Metazoa > Chordata > Mammalia > Lagomorpha > Leporidae > Sylvilagus > Sylvilagus floridanus. The sequence goes on along the minus strand of OX463228.1, from coordinate 16,749,567 downwards.
GAAAGCTGGACTGGAAGAGGAGCAACCAGGACAGAATCCAGCACCCCAACCGGGTGCCTAACATGTAATAATTGTACATTTTTATGGGTTACAGTGTGATATTTCAACACATGTATACCCTGATCAAAGAATGAAATTAGCATTTCCAGCTGCTTATCATTACTTTTTGTTTGGAAACTTTGAACTTCTTTGTTTTAGTTATTTATTTTATCATTCATTTGAAAGGCAGAATTACAGAATGAGAGAAAGTGAGAAACAAAGAGAGAGAGAGAGAGAGAGAGACATAGAGAAAGGGAGAGAGAGAGATCTTCCATCTGCTAATTCACTCTACAAATGGCCATAATTCCCAGGGCTGATCCAGGTGGACACCAAGAATCTGAGTCTTTCATATGGTTGTCAGGGGTCCAAACACTTGGGCCGTCTTCTGCTGCTTCCCTGTGTACGTTAGGAGGCAGCTGGATCAGAAGTGGATTAGCCAGGACTCCATCCTGTGCTCAGGGATGCTGATACAGGAGGCAGCAGCTTCATTGCCTGTACCACAGTGCCAGATCCCCCCCCACACACACTTTAATATTTTTTATAAAACAGAGCTAGAGGTGATGAACTTTTTCTGCTTTTAGCTGTCTGAAAAATCTTTTTCTCTTCTTAATTTCCTAAGGACAGCTATCCTCATTAATGTATTCTTGGCTGCCAGTTTTTTCCTTCAGTACTATGAGTCTATCATCCCATTCTATCTTGGTTGCTACTAAGAAACATACTGCTTGTTGTATTGAAACTTCCTTATCTGTGATGGGCTTCTCTATCCTGCTCCTTTCTTGGGCCTCTTTTTGTCTTTGGTCTTCTACAGTTTGATTAAATATGTCTTAGGTTAGTCTTTTTTTTTTTTAAGATTTACTTATTAGAAAGTCAGAGTTACACAGAGAGAGAAGCAGAGGCAGAGAGAGAGAGAGAGAGAGAGAGAGAGAGAGGGGTCTTCCATCCGCTGGTTCACTCCCCAATTGGCTGCAACAGCCAAAGCTGCGCTAATCTGATGCCAGGAGCCAGGAGCTTCTTCCTGGTCCCCCACATGGGTACAGGAGCCCAAGGACTTGGGCGATCCTCTACTGTCTTCCCAAGCCATAGCAGAGAGCTGGATTGGAAGTGGAGCAGCCAGGACTTGAACTGGCAGCCATATGGGATGCTGGGGCTTCAGGCTGGGGCTTTAATCCCCTACACCACAGCGCTGGCCCTTTGGGTTAGTCTTATTTGGACTGAATATGATTAGAGACTTTTGACCATCTTGGACCTTGGATGTTACATCTTCTGTAGATTTGACAAGTTTTCTGCTATTTCTTTAATTTGTACTGTAACCTTTATAAATCTTTGACTTTCTCTTCTTTGCTTGCATGACTCTAACATTTGTTGTTTTGATACTGCCTCATAAATATTGTAGGGTCTTCATTCCTTTTCATTCTGTTTTCTTTCTTTTCCATGAATGTCTAGGTTCAAGCAACCTATATTGTAGTTTAGATTTCATCTTCTGCTTGATGAATAGGCTTTATATTACCATTTTCTTTTCATTCATTGTATTTTTCAGCTCCAGATTTTTGTTTTTAATTATTACTACTGTTTCAATCTCTATTCAATTTTGTATTCTGGTCATGTATTGTTTTCCTTACTTCAAGGAACTGTTTGTATTTTCTTGAAGTTCCCTGAGCTTTCTTAAAGCTTTTTAATCCTTTCCAGGTGATTCAACCACCTCCATTTCTTTTTTTTTTTAAGATTTTATTTATTTATTTGAGAGGTAGAGTTATAGACAGTGAGAGGCAGAGAAAGGTCTTGTATCTGTTGGTTCACTCCCCAAACGGCTGCAATGGCTGGAGCTGCACAGATCCAAAGCCAGGAGCCAGGAGCTTCTTCTGGACTCACAAATGCATACAGGGGCCCAAGGACTTGGGCCATCTTCTACTGCTTTCCCAGGCCATAGCAGAGAGCTGGATTGGAAGAGGAGCAGCCGAGAATAGAACCAGCGCACATATGGGATGCCAGTGCCGCAGGTGGAGGATTAACCTACTGCACTATGGCACTGGCCCAAATCACCTCCATTTCTTTAGTGTTAGTCATTGGCACTTTCTTTTATCCCTTTTGTGACATCATGTTATGTTGGTTGTTTTTGATTCTTGTCCTTGTGTGTCCATGTATATGAACTTGAAGAAATAGGTAATTATCAAACTTTTCACAGACTGGGTGAAGGAAAATCCTTCAAAGGGCAACCTGTCCAGAGCTTTCTTGGCAAGCCATCTGAAACAACCTGAAAGCCTGGGCTCTCTGAAGTCTATGTGAATTTTGGGTACACAGGAGATTGAGTCTACCTTACAGGTCTGAAAGCTGCGGCTGTAGGATCCCATGTCACCTGGTGATTCTTGAGGCTTCATTGTAGGTACTGGCCTGAGTTCTGGGTGCTGTGTTTTAGTGTGGTGGATCTGATTGGAGGGTTTAAAGTGTACTCCTATGCTCTCTCCCTTCACTTTCCCCTTAGGTTATGTCCCTCCCCATCCTCTGCTGCCTGAGGTTAGGGGAGGAGTGATATGGATCATCCAAAAGTGTCCTTTTTGCCATCCTTCATGCATCTTTTCTTAGCGTGGTACAACCATGTACTGTGATCTCACACTGCTTTCCTTACCTCTTGAGAAGGGATCCTTATGCACAGAATTGTTCAAGTTGACGCCCATTTCTGTGTCTTGCTTCACTAGACTAAACCACTTCCTGTAAACAATTGTAAAATTGAACAAAGTTAATGAAGCGGCTGTATTCAGGCACTACGCAGCGGGAATTGCAAGAGTGCAAGCTTTAATGGCTGGGAAACTAAAGATGAGGTCCATTTTCAAAACACCTAGCTGCCTGGGAATAATATTCTGACCGTAGCCTAGTCAGCAGTGGCAGTCATGCTGAGCTTGAGAGTTGGATGTCAAAAGCTACTGGGAGCTTAAATCACAGGAAGGGATGCATTTGCACTGATTCTTTCCTGGTGGATTTTCAATAATGGATTGGACTGTGCCAGGAAAGGCAACATGGGACTTATCAGAGTGCAGCTACCTTAGAATTCTTGTACACTTAAAAAAAATGGCCAGAATTCAGCTGAGACAACAGAAAACCCCCACCATAAAAAAAAGGAGGGAAAAGAAAAGCTTACTCTATGTCTTTCTCAATAAAGCCTGAAGTCACGTCTTAGTCAAATACAGAGAAAACAGAGTTTGAACATCAAAGTCAATCAGGTTAAAAAGGGTTGGGAGTTTAATAAGCTTTTCTGATGTGCATTAAAATGTAACCAATTTGTAGGGTTAAGAAGAAATAGGAAACAGTAACCTATAGTCATGGAAAAAGCAGTCAGCAGAAACTGGTCCTTTGTGTGATCCTTTTTTTTTTTTTTTTGGACAGTCAGAGTGGACAGTGAGAGAGAGAGACAGAGAGAAAGGTCTTCCATTGCCGTTGGTTCACCCTCCAATGGCTGCCGCGGTCGGCGCGCTGCGGCCGGCGCACCACGCTCATCCGATGGCAGGAGCCAGGTGCCAGGTGCTTTTTCCTGGTCTCCCATGGGGTGCAGGGCCCAAGCACTTGGGCCATCCTCCACTGCACTCCTGGGCCACAGCAGAGGGCTGGCCTGGAAGAGGGGCAACCGGGACAGAATCCGGCGCCCCAACCGGGACTAGAATCCGGTGTGCTGGCGCCGCAAGGCAGAGGATTAGCCTGTTGAGCCACGGCGCCGGCCATGATCCATTTTTAGGTAAACACTTCAGAATAGCTTTTATAAACATGTTGCGTGAATAAAGGAGAAACACATATTAAAGGAATTAATTAATACATCAGAGTCTCAGGGTTATAGCAATGAATGATATCTATTACAACATGATTCTCATCAATCATGTTAATATGATAGTAATACAAAAGAGAACAGGCAGATTCAATGTATTAAATGAATACAGTTCTAAGGATGTGAAGATACTTCTCTTCCTCCTGCCCTCCCTCCTCCTCCCTTTCTTTTTTTCTTTCCTTTTTTTGTTTTTGAGGTAACCCATTTTTAATTTACATTGTAGTCACAGGCTTAATGTTCCACTAAATATAGAGTTTAACAAGTAAAAAGTAAAAAAGAATGAAGACAGAGAGAGTATCAACAAAGTATAAAAAATGTCCAAATAATTCTAGAAAGAAAACTACAATAGTAAATTAAAACTTTATGAGTAGATCAGCAGATTGGAGATTTTAGAAAAAAGAAACTGAATTTAATACATAAAAGTAAATTAGGCTAGTGAAAATTATGATCTGAAGAATCAGCACGTTTCTGAATCTATATATATGAAATACATGAAATTTTTTTAATAACAAAAAAATTGATCTCAAGACTTCCCTTAAAATCATGATCACAGAACACTGTGGAAATGATACAATGAATCAATGAAACAGAGTAGATTCTCCAGAAATATTCCCATATATATAAGGTTGATGGGTTCTTGAAAGTGTGCTCAGATATAAAAATCAATGGACCAGGAGGTAGCACCTGGCTTCTGGCTTTGGATCCGCGCAGCACACGGGCTGTAGCGGCCATTTGGGGAGTGAACCAATGGAAGGAAGACCTTTCTCTCTGTCTCTCTCTCTCACTGTCTAACTCTGCCTATCCAAAAAAAAAAAAAAAAAAAAAAAATCAATGGAGAGGTACTTTTTTTTCAACTAATATTTTGAAAAAACTTGTCATCTCTGTTTAAAAAGTAAAGAGCTTCAACCCATTGGATGACAGACCTAAATATAAGTAACAAGACTAAAAGAATTCTCGAAAAAATAGGGGGAAACTGTAGCCCAAAAAATTGCTAACAACAGAGGAAAACAACAGAGGGAACAGAGCTAACAACAGAGGGAAAAAAAGCTATTGAGTATTCTTTATAAAATTAAAAGCTTCTTTTCAAAAGATACCATTAAGAAATTGAAAAGCTACAAAAATAGGGGAAAATATTCACAATGCTCAGATCTTGAAGAAAATATTACTTTCTAGAATATATTACAAAATAATTCATCTAATATAAAAAAATACAAAAAGCTGTCCAAATAAAAAATATTATCCTGAAATTTCAGCCGACAAAAGAAGATACATGAATGGCCATTAAGCCCTAGAAAAGATACTCAGTATAATTGGCCTTCAGGGAAATGCAAATTACGACCACAAAGAAGAAACCTAAATAGACCCATTATTTTTTTAAAATGACAATAGCAAGTGTTGTTGTGGATTTGGAACAGTGACAATTCTCATATACTTTTGGTGAGTGTACCAAGGGTAGATCTACTTTGAAAAGTTAGGCAGTTTCTAATAAAATGTAGCATACATATATTCATTATCTAATAGTTTCACAGTAGATAGTTATCTAAGTGAAAATGAAATAAAAGCATACATCCCTTTCCCAAATTTGTTTTGCAGAAATTTTAATTCCAGCTGTCAAATAGTAGATGCCAACATCAGCCTTGCAAGAATGTGTTGGGTGGAAACTGTATTCCAGCAAAGCAGCTGGACTATGACAGAAACCCCTAGGAACGTGATGCAGTTCCCATTATACATGTGGTCTATTGTTGCCATTTTAACTTGATGTTACATTAGCACCATTCTCCACAATCCACACAATTTATTTATGCAAACTTATATACCCAATATATTCCAAAACTCAAAAAGATGTATTTTCTACCATGAATTTAAAATTATTATACATTTAGATTTTCTCCACATTTTGATATTATAAAGTTATAATGCTCCTTTGTGCTTAAATTTGTATATTTTTGATTATTTTCTTAGGGCCAAGCTAGATGTGTTAGTCCAGACTTGAGCATTTTTAAGGCTTTTGACATATATTTTTAAATTGCACTTTAGGAATGGTCTTATTCCTTAACTTAGATGAATCACAATATTTTAAAAATCTTTGCAAATTTATTAAGGCCAAGAATATTAAACATAGACATATTTCAATTAATTTAAACTCCTTTAATTTTCAGTAGAAAAGTTATTTCAAGTGCTCATTGACTGTATTTTCTTTTGCATGAATTATCTACTTCAACTTTTTGCCATTGGACTGCTTGTTCTCTCTTGGGGTCTTAGGATCTTAATGCTTTTCTAATTAATTGTATGAAATTTTATATAATGTATTATGATGTTTTATATGCTGCATTGTAGGACATTTTAAAGCTATATTTTTGCAGCTCACTGCCCTTTGGGCATGAAAACAAACATCCATTAATTTCTTGACTCATCACTTAGTCATTACTAGCAATTGCTGTTTTTACAACAATTTACCCATACTTTTACCCAGATGTTTGTTTGCCATTATTTCACATCTTCGTGGGGATTTTATTATGCAGATTTCTAAAATTATGGTTGCCACTTGGAATCAATTGACACTTCAAATTTGAATTACTAAAAAGTACATTTTATTTATTTTTCATTTCACATTCTTTTTGACTCAAAGCCCCACGCTCCTTATCCATCTCTTTAATGTTCCTTCAAATTGTTTTGTCCTCTCTTGTCTCTCTGTGTTAATTCAATCCCCCATTAATTTTTATCTGAACCCTAGCTATTATAACGATTCTGCTTCCAATCTGTTCTTGGTCATTCCACTTTATTTCTCACTGTTTGGATTAATAGTAATGCTCACCTTAAATAATAACAGACGATGGCAGAGTGTCTTTCATTGGGTTTCTTTGAGACTGAGGGTGTAGGTTGCTTTGCAATCCAGGTGACAATCTATGGTAAACAGAAGAGAAAGAAATGCTGTTCAATGGTTCTCCAAGGTACATGCAATCTGAATACTACAGGGAATTTCTTATAATTTGGTCAACTCAAAGATTTTGAGATTTGTAGCTTTAGGAAGAACCAGCAGACAGCATTCCAGGAAATATGGACTTGGGTTCCCCAGGGAATATGCTAACAGTCAGGTACTGTTCTCAAGTGGATTTTTACATAGTGGACATTTAGTCATTTCCTTACCCATTCCCTGCCAGGCCCCCATTCAATGAAAATGTCTTCTAATTGTTGCCAGACGATGACTTGAAGTCATCAAAGCCTACAATTATAAGTCTCCTTATGATGATATTGATAAATTAAAATAAAGTCAGAAAGACAATGTCAGAATTTTTAGAAATGAATTTATTAATGAAGATATTAATGTAAGATAAACAAGCTTTCTCTAAGAAGCAGAATAGATGCAAATACAGATAGATTTGTTTAACACAAAGTATGTTTAAATAAGATACAAGGCAAAGGGCTGTTTCTTCTATAATGCAAGTAGAATGGAAATTGAAGAAGCCAAGTATGGCCTTCTAGAGAAGAGTATCAGCACAGAGTTTTCTGAAGCCTCTGTGCGGAACAGATGAGGAATTAAGAGGAGGGAACATTTAGTGTAAGTTTCGTGTATAATTCCAAATCTGTATATCTAAGAAGCTTTGAGGCATAAGTTAACATTTCTCAAGTGAGCCCAATGTAGCTACAGTACGGTACATAAATCTTGATGCTGCTGTAGTCACACTTAGCACTGTTTTCTGAAGGAAACAATGGATCTGAAAATGAGAAATGTTCATGTCGATGTTATACTGGCTTGGTCGGTCTTCAGGCTGAAGATTGTAGACTGACACTGCTCATAGCCCACGTATCATGCTTTGAGTATCAGGCAACTGTTATTATTTTGCTCTCTTGCTTTGCTAACACTGAAGATATCAGTATGTCCATAAAAAGTGTAACAGGAACCTAACAGATGTGATGAAATTTTGAATGTGGATGACTTAATTTGACTTGATGTGGGAATGTTATTAGGAGGTACTGTAATGGGACTAGGTTTCTGTGCATAAACTCAAAAGGAAATGCTGTTGGACTCTTTCATTGAGCGACAGGGCTAGTCTCTGACCAGCTAGAGTTACCTATGAGTCCAGACTCAGGGAGTCAGCTCCTCTTGGCATGGAGAGCGAGGAAGTCTGAGTACGGTGCACTGGTTGCTTCTTGCTAATGAGAATCGTAGTTGGTCCACCATTTCCGCCGTGATGTATACATAATAACAAAACCTCAACAGTATTCAGAGAATACTCCATCGCCATCAGCAGAGTGGACATTCTTTTCAAGTGGGACCTTCATCAAAACAGACCTTATTTTGAGTCATAAAGCTAACTATAAAAAAGTAAAAGTCTCAAAATTACCCAAGTATGTTCTCTGACCTTAGAATTAAATAAAAGCCAATAACAAAAAGATAACAGGAAAATATCCCCTCATTCGCAATTTAAACAAAGTAATTCTAAATAATGTATGAGCACAAAAGGACAACTCAAGAAAAGTTATAATCTGTATTGAACTACATAAAAATGAAAATTCAGCAATAAAAATCTTTGGGCTACTGAATGATCCATGCTGAGAGAAAAATTTTTAGTACTAAATGTTCGTATTAGGAAGGAAGATAAATTTCAAATCAATAATCTAAGCCAGGGTTTGGTAAACTTTTCTAAAAAGGTCCACATAACAATTTTTTTTTTCTTTTTCAGGAACATAAAGTCTCCATTAATATTTTTGCATTCTGTTTAATGAATCATGAAATAAAAATATCATAAAATGTTAAATAATCCCTATGGAGAATCAAGAAATAGCAGAGTAAAGTAAATGCAAGGCAAAGAGAAAGAAGCAAATAAGTAACGTAGGAGCAGTGATCATGAAGTGGGATGTAAGAAGTCACTGGAAGGAACCAGTCAAACCAAAAGTTGGCTTTCAAAAGATGAAGAAAACGAATAAACTTCTTATAAAACTGAAAAGAAAGGGCAGCTGCATGTTTCCACTTTCAGGAAGGAAATGAGAGGCACCATGACCCTTTCCCTAGACATTAGAAGGATAAAGGAATACTAAGAAATATTCCCCGCCAGCGCCTCGGCTCACTAGGCTAATCCTCCACCTTGCGGCGCCGGCACACTGGATTCTGTCCCGGTTGCCCCTCTTCCAGGCCAGCTCTCTGCTGTGGCCAGGGAGTGCAGTGGAGGATGGCCCAAGTGCTTGGGCCCTGCACCCCATGGGAGACCAGGAGAAGCACCAGACTCCTGCCATCCGATCAGCACGGTGCGCCAGCCACAGCACGCTGGCCGCGGCGGCCATTGGAGGGTGAACCAATGGCAAAGGAAGACCTTTCTCTCTGTCTCTCTCTCACATTGTCCACTCTGCCTGTCAAAAAAAAAAATTCCTTATACATGAGTTTGAAACTTAAATGAATTGGACCAATTCATCAAAAATTGCAGTTTTAAAACTAATTAAAGTAACACAGTACTGTAACCATTGAATTAGTAATTAAAAGCTTTCCAAAAAATAAATCACCAGGTCCACATGGGTCACCAGCAAGTTTTACCAGAATTTAAAGAATAAATTATTCTAACTCTATGCAAGCTTTTGCCAAAAAAAAAAAAAAAAAGGAGTAGATAGTACTTTCCAGCCAGTTTTATGATGCAATTATTACTGTAACGCCAAAGATGGACAGGCGGTGCAATAAAAGGGAAGCCTCAGTCTAACAGCTCTCATAAACACAGGTCATGAAAATCCTTTACAACATTTTAGCGACAGTCCAGAAAAAAAATTAAAATAATTTTGATATTCATTCCAGTAATGCAAAGATGATTAAATAGTCAAGTTTCACTCAGTGTAGTTTTATATCTTAGTAGTCCAAGGGGGCCAGCAATGTGGCTTAGTGGGTTAAGCCTCTGACTGTAGTGCCAGTTAGTGTCCTTGCTAGTCTTCTTCTAATCCAGCTCTCTGCTGTGGCCTGGGAAGGCAGTAGAAGATGGCCCAAGTGCTTGGGCCCCTGCACCCATGTGGGAGACCTGGAGGAAGCTCCTAGCTCCTGGCTTCGGATTGGTGCAGCTCCAGCTGTTGCAGCCATTTGCAGAGTGAACCAACGGATGAGAGACTTCTCTCTCTGCCTCTCCCTCTCTCTGTCTATAACTCTGCCTCTCAAATAAATAACTGAATTTTTACAAAAAATAAATAAAAAGTAGTCCAAGGAAGAAAAATAGGATCATATGATTAGATGCAAAAAATTGAACAATTTATTTATGATTAAAATTCTCAACAAAGTGAAAAATATACTTCTAACTGACAAAGAGCATCAAGCATCAACAAAAATTCTACATCTAACATCATATTTAGTGGTGGCAGAGCAGCTACTCATAAAGCCAGAAAAACGTAAGAATGATCACTCTTACCACTTCTTCTAGTCAATGTGTTACTGGAAGTACTAGCCAGTGCAGTAAGGCAAGAAATGAAAAAAAAAAAAGTAATTGAAATATAAGGGAAGAAATAAAGTGTACTCTGCATTGTAGATGATATGATAGTCTTTGGAGAATATTATAGTCTATAAAGCATCTTCTAGAACTTTTAAAAAATAGTTATTCATTTGAAATGCAGGGAGAAAGAGAGAGAGAGAGAGAGAGAGATAGAGAGAGAGAGAGAGAGAGAACACACTCCCATAAATGCCTGCATCAGCCAGCATTGGAGCAGGCCAAACACACCCATTTGGACATCAGGGACCCAATTGCTTGAGCCATAGTGCACATTAACAGGAAGTGGAAATTAGGAGTGGAGCCAGAACTCCAATCCAAGCTCTCTGATATGGGCGGCAGACCTCTCAAGCAGTGTCTGAACACCAACTGCCCACCCTCAGTGATCTCCTAGAAATTCTAAGTGATTTAGCAATGTCGAAGGATGCTTACATGAAACATCAATCATATTTCCATATATCAGAAAGGAATAACTTTATAAAATTTAAAATATATTATCTAAGAAGGTCACATACATACATAATACTTATATGTATAAATCTAATAAAATAGTTACAGAGCAAGGTAGACAGAGAGAGAGGTCTTCCATCTGCTGTTCACTCCCCAAATGGCTGCAACTACTGGAGCTGTGCTGATCCCAAACTAGGAGCCAGGAGGTTTATCCTGGTCTCCCACATAGGTGCAGGGCCCCTCGCACTTGGGTCACCCTCTACTGCTTTCCCAGGCCATTAGCAGGGAGCTGGATCTGAAGAGGATCAGCCAGGACTCAAACCAGCACCTGTATGTGATATCCGCACCAGCTATGCCACACTGCTGGCCCCAAAGCTGTTTTATTTTTAAGACTTACCATAGGGCAGCCTGGAAATCAGTGGAGGAAGATGGCTCCAGTCCTTGGGCCCCTGCACCCATGTGGGAGACCGGAAAGAAGCTGCTGTCTTCTGGCTTCGGATCCACACAGCTCTGGCCAATGAGGCCAACTGGGGAGTCAACCAGCAGATGGAAGACCTCTCTCTCTTGCTCTGCCTCTCCTTCTCTCTCTGTGTAACTCTGAATTTCAAATAAATAAATCTTTAAAAAGACTTACCATATAGTCAAATCATGGTGATGTTGATGAAGTGATAGACACTTAGATCATGGAACAATGGAGATTCTAAAAATAAGCCTTCATAAATACGGTCAACTGATTTCTAAATAAGTTACAAAGGAAAACCCATGGAGAAAGAATGGTCTTTGAAACTATGGTGTTGGAACAATTCGATGCCATATGCAAAAAATGAATCTTAGTGTAAATCTCATATTTTGTACAAAATCAACTGAAAATGGATCATAGGTTTAAATGTTGAATTACCATGTTTTTAGAATAAATCTTAGAATAACCTTCTGAACTAGGATACATTAAAAAGATTTTAGATTTGATATTGCAAGCACAATAAACATGACAAATTGGATTTAGTAAAAATTTAAAATTCTGATTATGAAAAGGCATCAATTATATACATAATAGATATAATTATATAATATTACATATATATGACTAGGAGAATATTCTTGTAAAACATATATTTTAAAATGTACAGCATTGTACCCCATCAATATGTATAATTATTGTGTGTCAATAAAAACAAATAATCTAATAAAAAAGAAGTACTTGGTATCCAAGATATATAAAGATCTCCCACACCTCAAAACAAAATAAGCAAAGAATTGGCAAAGTTTTATGGAAACACTTCAAAAGTATGTTCATGAGAAAATGAAATGTTCAACATCATTAGCTTACATCATGGAAGTGAAAATTAAATCACAATAAAACATTATTACATACTCGCTGGAATGACTGAGTGTAAAATCTTGCATAGAAACACTCAGGTTATCTTATTATTAAACCAAATGCTGGACAGACTCAGAGCATTGATGGATGAAGATGGATAAAGAATTGTGATATATTCAACAAATGGGTTGTTGCTAGGCCGTGAAAGGAACAAACTATTGACACATGTAGCTGTAAGGTTGGATTTTACAAAGATACTGAGAAAAGAGGCATGACACAGAAGAGCAGGATTCCAGTATCTGCATGATTCCATTTCTGTGAGCTCCTAGAGCAGACAAAGCTAGTCACTGCTGAAACCTAGAAGGGCACTTGTCTCTGAGAAACAAGGCTGACTGAGAGGGAACATGGGGAAGTTGTCTAGATGTTCTGTGTCTTCAAGAGAGGAGTAAGGGGGCCAGCATTGTGGCAAAGTGGGCTAAGCCTCTGCCTGCAATGCCAGCATCCCATATGAGCACCAGTTCCAGTCCCAGCTGCTCCACTTCCTATCCAGCTTCCTGCTAATGACCTGTGAAAGCAGAAGAAAATGGCCCAAGTGCTTGGGCCCCTGCATACACATGGGAGACCTGGAACATCTTCTTGGCTCCTGGCTTTGCATCGGCCCAACTCCAACTGTTGTGGCCATTTGGGGAGTGAATCAGTGGATGCAAGACCTCTCTGTCTCTGTCTCTCTCTCTCAAATAAATAAATAAATCTTTTTTAAAAAGTCACAACAAATTGACAATAAAACAAATCATCCAGTTAAAGGATCTGAATAGACATTTCTCAAAAGGAGATATGTGTGGAAAAAAGCTCAAAATCACTTGCCATCAGGGAGCTGCAAACCAAATCATAATTAGATAACATCCCACCCCAGTTTGATACTAGCTATTATCATAAAGATAGGGAGTAAATGCTGGGCAGTATGCAGCGAAAAGGGAATGTTAGCCAGGGTGTAACAGTTTAAGCTGTCACTTTTGACACCATCCCATATGAGCAATGGTTCAAGTCCCAGCTGCTCCATTTTGGAGCCAGCTCCCTGCTACTGGACTGAGAAAGTCAGTGGAAGTTGGCCTGAGTACGTGGAACCCTGTCACCCACATAAGAGACCTGGCCATTGCAGCCATCTGGGGCAGTGAACCAGTGGATGGAAGATCTCTATTTCTCTCTCTGTTTGTGCCTCCCTCCCTCTCTTTATCTGTAACTATGACTTTCAAATAAATACATAAATCTTTAAAAAAGAAAACAGAAAAGAACACCTTAAACACTGTTGGTTATAAAAGAATACAGCCATTATGGAGAACAATATGGTGGTTTGTCAAATGACTAGAGATAGCCTAGCATATAACCAACTATCCCTTTTCTGGGTAAAAATATGAAAAATTAGGTATATCAAAGACATATAAACACTTCCCTGTTCATTGCATCACTATTCACAATAGCCAAGGTATGGAACTAACCTAAGCAAAATCAACAGATAAATGGATAAAGGAAATGAAATGCTTACGAAACATCACTCAGCTATAGAAAAAATGAAACATTGACATTGGCAGCAAGGTGGATGAATGGGAGATCCCTGTGTCACATGGAATAAGCCAGACATTGGAAGACATGTTCTTGCATATGTGGAGGCTTGAGACAAATAAGCATCTGAAATTAAAACAGTGATCACAAAAAACTTGGATGAGTATGGGCAGCACCGATAGAGCAAGGTCGCGTCCTGGGTCCCAAAGCAAAATCAAACAGAAGTAAAAGTTGCAGGGTTCCACAGTGCAGAGGGGCGAGTGTGGTTTATAAGAATGTATTAGATTTTGGATGAAGAACTGGAAGAGAGGAGCTGGCAGGCTCCACATATAGAGATAAGGAGATAGAGAACTAATTGCCTGATTGGATCAGTGCATACCGGGTATATATGTTGAAATACTGGGCTGCACCTCCTAAACTCTAAAATGTACCACGTGTTAATCAAAAATTTTAAAAAATAAAATACACCATTAGTTTAAAATATAAAATTTTCCCTATAAATTTGACTGAAAATCAACCTCTGTTTTACTAGTTTTTTTTTTTTTTTAAGATTTTCATTTGTTTATTTTGAAAGTCACCATTACAGAGAGAGAGGAAGAGAGAGAGAGAGAGAGAGAGAGAGAGATCACTTCTATCTACTGGTTCACTCTTTAGACAGTCACAGTGACTAGGATAGGCCAAGCCAAAGCCAGGACCTTCATCTGGATCTCCCATGTGTGTGACAGGATCCTAGATCCTTAAAGCCATCATCTGCTGTTTTTCCAAGGCTGTGAGCTGGATGGGAAGTTGAGCAGTGGGGACATGAACTGGCATCCATACGGAATGCGGGCTTCCAGGCGGTGGCTTTACTCACACACCACAGTGCTGGCCCCTTCACAAGTTTTTAAATTCAAGGTTTCTCAGAAGTTTTACATAAAGAGTACACAATCAACTATGTAGCTAAAATATTTTATGCACAGGCTTTTATTTAAAATTACTTTAATTCAATACATACTCAAATAAATCACAATAAAAATAGCTGTATAGTTGGGGCCGACCCTGTGGCGTAACACCACCTGCAGTGCCAACATCCCCTATGGGTTCCGGTTCAGGTTCCAGCTGCTGGACTTCTGATCCAGCTCTCTGCTGTGGCCTAGGAAAGCAGTAGAGGATGGCCCAAGTTCTTGGGCCCCTGTACCTGCATGGGAAACCTGGAGGAAGCTCCTGGCCCCTGGCTTCAGATCAGTCCAGCTCTGGCTGTTGCAGCCATGTGGGGAGTGAATCTGCGGATGGAAGCCCTCTCTCTCTCTCTCTCTCTTTCTTTCTTCCTCTCTCCCTCCTCACCTCTGCCTCTCTGTGACTCTGCCTTTCAAATAAATAAATGAATCTTTAAAAAAATAGCTGTATAGGATGATATATTTTAGTTTTTATATTATTTGATGATAATCCTCAATACTTGAACTTGTGACAAAAGGAAATAGTTTATACCTGATACATTATTAAATCATGGTTTTAGGAAGATATGCATATAACATCCCTAGGAAATTAAATCCTCAGACTGATAGTGACATATTTTCTTGTGCTTGTTTACAAGATTTCTACCCACTGTTTCATTTCTTAGATGTAAAGAAGTGTAACTTTGGACTCGAGAAGATACACCAAACAACTCTTTTTTGGGTTCTTTTTGTGAATAATACATTAACAAGCTTTCAGAAGTCATCTTTTCAACTTAAAAGTGAGAAGAGAGAAGAGAAAAACTAATTTGCAAGAGGCAGAATTTTGGGTTCTCTGTTGACTTATTTTAAAATGACTTCATCCTTCTGAGCCTTGCTTTAGTTGCACAAAATAATGGCATATACTATCTACCTTTGTATGTAATAAAAGCTTTAAAATAAAAATTGGGGTTACTAGCTATTTTTGTCTTCAGGGCAACCTAAATATGTTTAAAAAAAGATCACTTTTTAAAAGATGTCTATAAAAATTTATATGTATTATCTGTAAAGTAGACTATAATATAGGAACCTGATATGTTATACAGACAATTTACTTGGAAGAGCTACGAAGTCATTCACAGAAGTGTACACGTATAAGATGGCACAGAACTATAAATATACACAGAAACATAGATTGGTAAAGAATTTTTTCAATTCACTTTGTGTTGTGTGTGTGCGTGTGTGTGTGTGTGTTTCACCTGTTTAAGGGTAAGGAGTCACGGAGAAAGCGAATTGCAAGAAACAGCTTAAAGGGCATGACCCTACTGAGCCTGATTTCTCTGGCAGGAGTTATAGCAGATGGGACTCAAGGAAGAAGACACAGGGCCTGGTGCAAAGGGAATGATGGCACAAAAGCACAGGTAGGTAAAACTGAGGACAACGGCGGCTTCTCCAAGGTTAGGGAGCATTCACTAAACTTCTGGGGCATCTTACAGTCTGGGAGGGGGAGTCCAGGTTTTGCAAAATAGGTTTCAAAAGATCCAATGGGGAAATTTCATATAAAGCCACCAGCATTACTGGTCTGTGACTCACCCCATGAAGGTCCTGGTGGCTGGGGTTCCTAGCATAACACAGAGAAGTCAGAGACCCCTGAAACCAGCCCAAACTCCACTCAGAAAATGTTGGAACAGACCTGAATAACCTCTATATTGCTTTATCTTCTCTGGTTCCTCTGGATTCCTTGTCCACTGCAATCACCATGCAGCCAACATTAAAACAGGGCAACAATGATTCTCCTAGACTGAGTTTCACTTACTTAAAAAAAAATGTTAAATGCCTCCTGCATTCTATGCACTGAACTGATGTAGGCATGACTGTGAGCAAAAGGGAATTCAATTCTTTCTTTCATGGAGTTAAGGAGAGAAAGCAGTATCTTTTAAAAACGCACAGAAACATATCAGTATATCACATTGAATCCATTCAAACTAATTCAAATTAAAGTTGAAAAAGAAAAATAAATTTTGAATGTATTCTCTTTTAAATATCAAAACACCCACTAATAAACATTTACAAGTTGGGATTGTGAGAAACATTATTGTTCAAAAGGATGCATTGCATGGCACAAGGCTTAGGCTGCCTTGAGTGAGAGGCAGATTTAAAATATGGCATGAATTCATGAGGTGAGGTCTGGTCGGCAAGTGTGCAGGTTGAGGCAGACATGTGAAAGCTTTGTGACAGGAGAGAGCATGGTTCACTGAGAAGGAAAATACTGGAGTGGCTGTAGAAATATATAATTAAAAAACAACACAAACAAACAACCCTGGCTCAAGGCTGGAAAAGTAGCCAATGACCAGCCCATCAAACATCTTGGTCTTGCTATGATTTGGGTCTTTGTCTGCAGATCAATGGGCAGCCAAAGAAATATTTTAAATGAGTAAGGGAAACAACACGACTTTGGTTTCTGTTTTTAAAATGTTTCATGTGCTGTCATTTAAGAAATAAATTGTGCTGGGGAGACCTCATCAGAGTGAAAAATAAAGACCAGTCAGTGGGCTCTAATAATGAACCTAGAAAGAGATGATGATGGTCAGGATTGGGGTTTGTTGGGGAGGACAGTGAAGGAAGCCAAGTGCAATGCAATGGTTTCGGAGGAGTTCTTTGAATTGGTCTTTTGAGGAATAGCTAACATGTGGAATCAACCCACATGTCCATCAATGGATGACTGGACAAACTGTAGTATGATGTATGACATGATAGAATACTACTCAGCTGTAGAAAAGGATGAAATCTTGTCTTTTGCAATAGAATGGATGCAACTGGAGACTATTATGCTTAGTGCAATAAGCCAGTCCCCAAAAGACCCCTAATCAAGAATAACTAATAGAGTACCTAAAAGTTAATGTATTGAAGTGAAATGGACATTTTGATATTTGATTATTGTTTATAGTCCTTGTCTATTCTGTTGAGAAACAGTGGTTTTTCTCCTTACTTCTTGTTGAATTATTTAGTATAGGGTTGAGGCTGTGATTATAAAGTGAATTAGATGTATGTCATTGTAAAAATTAAAAGAAAAATTAAAGAGGAACTAGGAGGAAGAGTGGCAACAAAGGAGGGAGGAAGGGTAGGATGGGAAGTATCATTATGCTCTTCTTTTTTAAAGATTTTATTTACTTATTTATTTATCTATTTGAATGTCAGAGTTACACAGAGAGAGAAGGAGAGGCAGAGACAGAGAGTGAGAGGTCTTCCATCTGCTGGTTCACTCCCCAGTTAGCCACAATGGACAAAGTTGCACCGATCTGAAGCCAGGAGCTTCTTCCGGGTCTCCTCATTATGCTCTTAAAAACACATATATGAATTCCATGAAATTCATTTCCCTTATTATAAATATTTTTAAGAGAGAGAAGACAATTGCTCTATTTTGAGACCTTGTTAGCAGAGGACTGGTCTCATTCTCCAGCAGACTATGGAACATTGTCCCTCTACAAACTGGAACAGAAATATTTTCCTTGGCATCCCTTGCTTACATGAAACAAATCATCACCATCACCACCATCATCATCATCATCACTATCATCACCATCACCATCACCATCACCACCATCATCATCACCATCACCACCATCACCATCACCATCACCACCATCACCATCACCATCATCATCATCATCACCATCACCATCACCATTATCATCACCATCACCACCATCACCATCACCATCACATCACCATCACATACACTCTGCAGATGAGAGAAGGAAGTTCGTCCTCTCGTCTCGTGCTTGCCTCACTCACTGAGAGCTGTGCCTCCCTGGATTTAGAAGCCTGCACACACCAGCACAGGTGCTCTGAAGTGGCCACCACAGCAATACTGCTTGCTTCCTTACTCGCTGTCTCACTCTTCCTCTCCTCTCCCTCACACCTTCATTCTCTTCTTCAGATTCAATTGCTTTCCACTACCATTCACTTATTTTCTTGTATCCAAAAGAAACCTTAAGGAAGCAACTAAAATTTTTCAGGATTTGTTTTTTTTAAAGAGTTTTAGTGGCTGACACTGTAACATAGTGGTGAAGCTGCCTCCTGTAGCTCAGGCATCCCATATGGGTGCCATTTGGAGTCCTGGCTGCTCCACTTCCAACCCAGCTCCTGTTAATGCATCTGGGAAGGCAGCAGAGGATGGCCAAAGTGCTTCAGCCCCTGCACACACATGGGAGATCCAGAAGAAGCTCCTGGCTCCTGGCTTCTAATTGGTCATTATGGCCATTTGGGGAGTGAACCAGCAGATGGAAGATCTGTGTCTCTGTCTCTGTCTATAACTCTGCCTTTCCAATAAATAAATCTACAAAAAGATTTATTTATTTAAAAGACAAAGCAATAGCTCAAGGGGGACAGGGGCGGGGAGAGACAGAGAGACAGAAAGATCTTGCATGTGCTGGTTCACTCCACAAATGCTGGTAACAGTCAGGTCTTGGTCAGGCTGAAGCCAGGAGCTGGGAACCCCATCATGGACTCCCAGGTGAGTAGCAGGGACCTTGGCCGTCATCTGCTGCTTCTCCAGGTATGTTATCAGGGAGCTGGAATGGAAGTGAAGCAGCCCAGACTTGAGCAGGCACTCTGATATGGAATACTGGCATCACAAGCAGTGGCTTAAACTGCCATGCCACTCTGGGCCATCCTGGGAAATTATTTTGATTTAAGAAGCTAGTGTCCGGGGCCAGCATTGTGGTGTAGTGGGTAAAGCTGCAGCATGCGGTACCGGCAACCCATATGGGTGCAGGTTTGAGTCCTGGCTGCTCCACTTCCTATCCAGCTCTCTACCATGACCTGGGAAAGCAGTGGCAGATGGCCCAAGTGCTTGGGCCCCTGCACCTGTGTGGGAGACCCAGAAGAAGCTCCTGGCTCCTGGCTTTGGATGGACACAGCTCCGCCCGTTGTGGCCAGTTGGGGAGTGAACCAGCAGATGG
The DNA here is from genome assembly GCA_949820135.1 of Sylvilagus floridanus. Lineage (NCBI taxonomy): Eukaryota > Metazoa > Chordata > Mammalia > Lagomorpha > Leporidae > Sylvilagus > Sylvilagus floridanus. The sequence continues at coordinate 16,730,059 of OX463228.1, read as the reverse complement.
AAGATATCTTTTTCTCTCTCCCTCTCTTTGCTTCTCCTTCTCTCTCTGTGTAACTCTGACTTTCAGCTAAATAAATAAATCTTTAACAACAGCAAAAAAAGAAGCTAGTGCCCTATCAGACAAATGAGACAAAGGGGAAGGCCCAGAAAGTTCTCTCATCTGATTTCAGTGAAACTCATTTTTGATGTTATGTCTCTGTTAGCTGCAGCACCACAGCTGTGTAGAATTGCACGAATAAGGTCTTGAACATTCTACATCTAGGCAGCAAAAATATTTTTTAAAAAAGCATGTAGAATTGTACAAAATGTGCTTTATGTTTTTTAAAAGGTTTATTTATTTGAATAATAATAGAGAGAGAGAGAGAGAGAGAGAGAAATCTTCCATCAGCTGGTTCACTCCCCAAATGGCTACAAAGGCCAGAGTGGCCAGGGCTGGGCTGGGCCGAAGTCAGGAGCCAGAAGCTTCTTCCTGGGCTCCCTCTTGGGTCCAGGGGCTCAGGTACTTTCCCAGTTGCATTAGCAGGGAACTGGATCAGAAGTGGAGCAGCGGGGACTCGAAACAATGCCCATAAGAGATTCCAGCACAGCAAGCAGAGGCTTAACCTTCTATGCCACAGTGCAGGCCCCTGGTTTAAGTTTTTTCTTTCTTCTTCTTCTTCTTTTTTTTTTTAATAAGAGTTAGATAGTGAGATAGTGAGAGAGAGAGAGAGAGACAGAGACAGAGAGAAAGGTCTTCCTTCCATTGGTTCACCCCTCAAATGGCCTCTATGGCCGGAGCTATGTCGATCCGAAGCCATGCACCCATGCGGGTGCAGGGCCCAAGCACTTGGGCCATCCTCCACTGCACTTCCGGGCCACAGCAGAGAGCTGGACTGGAAGAGGAGCAACCGGGACTAGAACCCGACGCCCATATGGGATGCCGGCGCCGCTGGTGGAGGATTAACCAAGTGAGCCATGGAGCTGGCCCCCTAGTTTAAGTTTTCAAAAGATAGTTAGAAGTAATCCAGGTATCCAGTCCATAATCCTTTACCTGTGGATTGGAGTAAGGGGAGAGTCTTCGATTTGAGAGCTATGTGTATCCCTTCTAAAACACACCTTTAGAAAGATACTGCCCAGAATGACTTGGAATGAACTATTCAATATAGACAAATGGTTACATATGCATGGGGATATGTGATAAAGCAAACTTAAAAAACTGGACATTCACATGCCCAGCTCCAGGCAGAAACTAGAGCAGTCTGTTCTGCCTTTCTCACTGCCATCTCTGAAGATATCATCCGAGAAAAGAACAGATTAAAAGAAAACCTGGAATTGCTTCACACGCACGGCTGCGCACATAAAGGTGACCCCAATTACCCAAGGGAGCTCTCGGCTCAAGCTTCAAAAGCATATGGCAGCTTTTTCCAATTACATCCTCGAAGCAGAACCGCAGGAAAGAACCCATGGTTGGAAATGGGCCCCTCGAAGCTGCAGACCACACTGGTGAAGCTCTGCTTTCCAGATCGTAAATAACTTGATAAGAGATAAATTCCAGGCGAGATGCAACAGTAGCCAGCGTTTGATCCTGGTCCTGCAGGAAGGAGCTGTTATGAAACCTGCAGTGAATACGTTAACATCCCCTCTTGTTTCCCTACCGATGACATAACGTCTCTCCTAGGTACTAAGAAAGAAAGCGCATCGGGATGGAGTAAGTGTTTGTCTTTCTCTCCCTATATGCCATTCGGAACCCAGTAAAACAGTAAGCATCTCTGACAGGTGGAATGGGTGGTGTTCAGAAGTGCTAGCCCCGACTTCCAAAGGAAAGTTTGAGTTGGCCTGGATTGTGCCATCTCAAATGAAACATGCCCCAGGCCACCAGCAAATTTCCATGCGGCTACTTGCTTTCCAGTGCCTAACTCTGACGTGGGATGTGTCAGAAGCTACTCTCATTGTCCAACTGCAAACTTCAACTAAATAATTAATACCACCAAAATGTGGTTTCTTTTCTCTCCAGCAACGCCCCTGAAGTATGATTTCTCGCCAGTCTGAGCCATTCCTCATAGCGCTAGGTTTTGAGCAGGTTGGAGAACAAGATAATGGTTCTATTTGGGCAATTAAAGATTGTTTTCAGATTCAAGGGACTCTGTAGTGGCATTGAGCCTTTGTTTTAATAACAAATCCTTTTCTAAAAATCTTTACTTGTTTATTGATTGATTGATTTGAGAAAGAGAGAGAGGGAGAGGGAGAGGGAGAGGAAGAGGGAGAGGGAAAGAGAGAGAGAGAGGGAGAGAATCTCCTATCTATTAGTTTACTTCCCAAATGCCCACAATGGCTGGAGCTGGGCCAAAGCCAAAGCAACGAGCCAGGAACTGAATCCACACCTCCCATGTGGGTGGCAGACCTGCTTACAGGTCCTGGGTTAGCAGAAGCAGAAGTTAGGAGCCAGAGACTGGTGTTAAACTCAGTTACTCAGGTATGGGAGGCAGACATCTGGACTACTACATAAGACAAATTATGGTCAACAGTAAGCTAGTGTGCAAGAATTATATGTATAAACTCAGTTGATAAAGTCTGAGCTCCTGGTCTCAAACTGGTGTTCTGATACGGGTGTCCCAAGCAGTGGGTATTTCTGTGCTTTAACTTCCATCCTCATCAGTTAAACTTGTTCTCATTACAAGAACTTGATTTTAATGCCTTGAACATATTTCCCCAGATGTAGTGTCCCTTCTGAAAAAAGAATAGAAATTAACACCAAAATTTTATGGGTAGGCAAAAAATCTCAATGCATATATTCTAAGGGACTTCAAAGGGTTTGTGGGAAATGGACTCAACAGAGAGGTTTATTCTGGTGTGATAAGAACTTTAACCCATGCATGGCTATTTCATAATATGCACTTTCCTCCATCACCTTTGGCAAAGTCCACTTACATGCATGCATATGTGTGGGTGGTACAGAGACATACTTGCTACATGTATCCTGGTAAGATGACAACGCCAATCAATTATCAGGTTTCTTTTCTCATTTTCTCTTGCTTTTAGTATTTATTTATTTATTTGAGAGGCAGAGACAGAGACAGAGAGGTCTTCCCACTGCTGGTTCACTCCCCAAATGGCTGCAATGACTGAAGCTGGGCCGATCTGAAGCCAGGAGCCAGGAGCTTCTTCCAGGTCCCCCACGTTGATACAGGGCCACAAGCACTTGGCTCATCTTCCAGTGCTTTCCCAGGCTATTATCAGGGAACTGGATAGGAACTGGAGCAGCCAGAACTCGAACCACAGCCCGTGTGGGATGCTGGCTCTACAGGCAGAGGCTTAGCCCACTAAGCCACATCACCGGCCCCTGTATCTATGTCTCCTTAACTAAAGCTCACTCTACTTTCTTCTTCTTCTTCTTTTTTTTAAGATTTTAATTATTTATTTGAAAGTCAGAGGTATGGGATGAGGGAGAGAGAGAAAGAGAGAGAGAGAGAGAAGGAGATCTTCTATCCACTGGTTCACTGCCCAAGTAGCTCAATGGTTCAGGCTGGGTCAGGCCAAAGGCATGAGCCAGGAACTTCATCCTGGTCCCCTCTGTGGGTGCAGGGGTCCAAATACTTGGGCCAACATCTACTCCTTTTCTCAGGCAATCAACAGGGAGCTGGATCAAAAGTAGAGAAGCTGGGGCACGAACGAGCACCCATATAGGAAACTGGTATCACAAGTGGTGCCTCAACCCACTTCACCACAATGCAGCCTCATTTATTTCTGATCGTTTCTGCCTACTTCCAACTTGATTAGACTTAGAATTGGCCATTGCTTCAAGCTGTGGTACTTCCCAGTCACTGAAATTTGCATTTTCTTCTCACCCACCTCAAAATATTTTGCATTAAAAAATAATAATTTTATTGATTGATATATATGTATATATGAATGGCCCTGGAGAACATTAAGTGAAATCAGTCCAGCATGGAAACATAGGTACCACTTGATCAAATCTATTCTTGGGGTCTACAAAAGGTGATTTAATAGCAATTTTGAAGCTAAATGGTGGTTATGAGACTGGGGCATGTGGGGATGGTTAATGGGATGAAGTTGGTCATCATTTTTGACATTCTCTCTACCTAGCCTCTGTGTTTGCCTTTATCCTTCTTTTTTTTAAGATTTATTTATTTATTTGAAAGTCAGAGTTACACAGAGAGAGAGAGGAGAGGCAGAGAGAGAGAGAGAGAGAGAGAGAGAGAGAGATGTCTTCCATCTGATGGTTCACTCCCCAATTGGCTGCAATGGCTGGAGCTGCACCCATCTGAAACAAGGAGCCAGGAACTTCTTCCTGGTCTCCCACACAGGTGCAAGAGCCCAAGGACTTGGGTCATCTTCTACTGCTTTCCCAGGCCATAGCAGAGAGCTGGATTGGAAGAGGAACAGCTGGGACTCGAACTGGTGCCCATATAGGATGCCAGTGCTTCAGGCCAGGGCTTTAACCCACTGCACCACAGCGCCAGCCCTCACACACAGGTGCAAGAGCCCAAGGACTTGGGTCATCTTCTGCTTTCCCAGGCCATAGCAGAGAGCTGGATTGGAAGAGGAACAGCTGGGACTAGAACTCGTGCCCATATAGGATGCCAGAGCTTCAGGCCAGGGCTTTAACCCACTGTACCACAGCGCCGGCCCTGTATTTATCCTTCTTTCTCTGCTCTCTGTCTTCTTTATTCTGCCCTTCTTCAGGCTTCCTTGCCCACAATGAGTATTCTCTTGTATCCTTTCTCCTTAAATCTCTCCTTTGACTTTGCTTCCACCCATTGTCCCTTCTCAGCCTGAACCAACACTCTAACAGGCTATCTCAATTCATCAGTTTTCATTCCTTGGTTGTGTTGTCTCCAATCCATTGCAGTTGGAATTTGGCCATTGCATTGTCTTGGAATCTGTTCTGCCAGTTAACACCAATGTCTACACATCATCAGGATGGATTTTCACACTTCATGAACCACTTCCACAGTCTGGAGCACCAGTTACAGCTCCTGGCTCTTCCTTTGCTTCTAGCTCCTTGTGTATTCTTTCTTGGTGACTTCTCTTCCTTCCTTCCTTCCTCCCTCCCTCCCTCCCTCCCTCCCTCCCTCCCTCCCTCCCTCCTTTCTTTCTTTCTTTCTTTCTTTCTTTCTTTCTTTCTTTCTTTCTTTCTTTCTTTCCTTCTTCCCTCCTTTTTTTTTTTTTTTTGAGAGATAGAGTTAGACAGTGAGAGATAGAGACAGAGAGAAAGGTCTTCCTTCCATTGGTTCACCCCCCAAATGGCCGCTACAGCCAGCGCTGCGCCAATTCGAAGCCAGGAGCAAGGTGCTTCCTCCTGGTCTCCCATGCGGGTGCAGGGTCCAAGCACTTGGGCCATCCTCCACTGCCTTCCTGGGCCACAGCAGAGAGCTGGACTGGAAGAGGAGCAACCAGGACTAGAACCCGGTGCCCATATGGGATGCCAGCGCCACAGGCGAAGGATTAACCAAATGAGCCACGGTGCCCGCCCTGTGACTTCTTAAGTCAGCTGTCACATACTGGTATCTCCCCAGGTTCTAGCCATAGTGATTGCTACTTTCTTTCTCTGTCATGCACACCTAGAAACCCAATTCAGAAATTCAATGCTGAAAACCCTGAGATCTGCGTTTCAAACATGGACTTTCCTGAGCCCAGATCAGAATTATCATGTGTTGTCATTCCCCACTCATTCCTAGTGCCATTGGCCTAATTTGAGGCCTCATCTCTCTTTGTCCTTTGTGCTATTATTTCTTTTTTAAGATTTATTTATTTATTGGAGAGGCAGAGTTATAGAGAGGCAGATAGAGAGAGACACACACAGAGAGAGAGAGGTCTTTCATCTGCTGGTTCACTCCCTAGATGTCCACAACGGCTGGCGCTGCACCGATCTGAAGCCAAGAGATTCTTCTGGGTCTCCCACATGGGTGCAGGGGCCCAAGGACCTGGGCCATATTCCACTGCTTTCCCAGCCATAGCAGAGAGCTGGATTGGAAGAGGATCAGCTGGGACTAGAACCGGTGCCCATATGGGATGTCGGCACTGCAGGCAGTGGCTTTTACCACTACTCCACAGCGCCAGCTCCTGTACTATCATTTCTTAAAACTATTACAACAGCCTCCAAACCTTTCTCTGTATCCTCAGTCCAGCCACAGGCATTGTCTTCCTAAAGCTTCAACGTGATCATGACATGATTTATCCAGAGTCCCCATTCTTTAGCATGATATCTGAGGCCACTCGCTTAACTATTATCTCTAGCTAAAACCTGCCATCCCCTCAGCCCCCAAACCATGATAGTATTGCCATTTCCCAAGTTTTCTGACCTGGGGACTTTCATTTGCTTTGTGGATTCTTCTGCTAGACTGTTCTTGCTCATGTCCAATCCTGGTTCAGGTGCAATCTTCTGAGATGGTTCTCTAATTACCCAAGTTTCGTTTCATCTCTCTCTATTTTACAATAATATTTGCACTAAGTACATATAATTGTGGCCTGGATTTTATTATATGTAGTCTTGTGTTTCCTTATCAGATTCTCTGCTCTTTTAAAGCAAAGCTTATTTGTTCATTTATTCATTTTTAAAGATTTATTTAATTATTTGAAAGGCAGACTTACAGATGGGAGGAGAGAGAAAGACAGAGAGAGGTTTTCCATCTGTTGGTTCACTCCTCAAATGGACACAATGGCTGGAGCTAGGCTGATCCAAAGCCAGAAGCTAGGAACTTCCTCTGGGCATAGGGGTGCAGGGGCCAAAGCAATAGGGCCATCCTCTACTGCTTTCCCAGGCCATAGCAGAGAGCTGGCTTGGAAGTGGAGCAGCCTGTACTTGTACCAGCGCCCATATGGGAAGCCAGCACTGCAGGCAGCAGCTTTACCTGCTATGTCATGCCAGCCCTTCTTACTTTTTATTAAACTCCTCCATGAACGCATCTTTTGCAAATAGGAGTAGGACAAATGTATCTGGGTTGGAAATGTTATCCATGGGAAGAATTTTTTTCTAACCCTGGAAGTACGACCAATTGATCCCAGTCTGTTTGCATGCATATAGACATGCTGAATAAAAACGCTTTGGTTAAGGTACAACGCAATTTTAATTTACATAAAGTATTGTAAGTTTACAGGTGTATATTAACATGAGCATAAATAGCATTTTAGTCATTTCTCAATGAAGTTTTGTAGAATAAACGCCAAATGAATATTTGAGCAGATTTCTTTGCTTTTTAGCAGGTTAAAAAAAAAAATGTGCTGCAGGGGCTGGCTCCATGGCTCACTTGGTTAATCCTCCGCCTTCAGCGCCAGCATCCCATAAAGACGCTGGGTTCTAGTCCCGGTTGCCCCTCTTCCAGGCCAGCTCTCTGCTGTGGCCCAGGAGGGCAGTGGAGGATGGCCCAAGTGCTTGGGCCCTGCACCCACATGGGAGACCAGGAGGAGGCACCTGGCTCCTGGCTTCGGATCAGCGCAGTGCATCGGCCGTGGCAGCCATTTGAGGGGTGAACCAACGGAAGGAAGACCTTTCTCTCTGTCTCTCTCTCACTGTATATAACTCCACCTGTCAAGTAAATTAAAAAAAAAAAAAAAAGAAAAAATGTGCTGCCAAGGAGAGGGTTAAAAGGAAAGTTCTCATCCCAAGTTCCAGAGGAAAATGTGCTGCTTTCACATCTGACTAAAACAGCACTGTGGGGCGGCTTCCAGGAGCTGTTTTCCTTATCCCACAAGGCAGCTGCTCTCCAGAGAACGGCCTCATTTTCTCGCAGCTGTCATCTTTTAACCTTATTTTAAAAATCAGATCTATGAAAAGATCACCTGCTTTGCCAGCAGGTGCACAGGGACAGGCTGTAGTCAGAGACAGCAGGAGCGGCTTCCCCAGCCCTGTCATTTCACTTCGATTAGGCAAAGCTGCGGAGTGGCACACACACCATTCAGGTACCATTTAATCTAGAGTGTGCATTTCGGAGCCAGCCCATTGTAACGATCACTGCTTGTGACATCCCGTATCAGTCTAATTACCAGGTTGAAAATGCACCGTATTTTGAGTTTCTGGTTAAGTCCAAGTCGTTTTTCTTCCAGCCATACACGGCTTGACAGCAAGGAAACATTTCATTAGCAATAAGAATGACTTTCATTTTTTTCTTCCATTTTAAGCCTTTTGAAGAACTCTACTTTGAATGAAAATGCTAGCAAAACTTGATTCTCATTTCAGCTCCTTGTCACTTTGATTTATTTCTCTAACCACCCAGTGAATGGGAACATAGAGCAAGCAATAAAAATGGCATCCTACTCTTATTTATTTATTTTTTTGTAAAGAACTCTCTCATTTTGGCTTTGAGGAAGTTTCTTTTCCAATAAATCAAAAGTGTTGATGAATTGCATGAATTCTTGGTTAGATCTGAAATCACCAAAGTCACCCACTGCAAGAGAATATTATCTATTTTCTAGTATATGTGTATATGTATGTATATTTATTGAGTAGATATATATATGCTTATAATTATATGTATTTATACATTTTGTATATTTATATATAGCACGCATATGTTCACACTACTAAAGCACATTTATACTAGTTCACACTAAAAATTTAAACAAATTAAAATAAGACAGAAATATGCATTAGTTCCAATTTATTTTTAATTCTCATAGCCATAATGTATTATTCATGGGAGTTGCGACGGATCAGAGGGGAGGCAGCACAAAAGTCTTGGGAGCCTCACAGATCTGGTTTACAGCTCTGGTCATGTCACCTCCTCACTCCAGAATGGTCCTGGCTAGGTTGCTGCCCTCCTAGAATCAGTTGATTAATTTATAAGAGAAGAATAATTTTATTTATTATCCAGCATTTTTATTAGGATTATGTGGCGAGATTGTAAAGTATTAACATGAAGCCTAGAAGACAAAGTGGCCAGAAAATGACAATGATTGTTATTAACCAATCCTGGAAGATTCCTGAAGCACTTGTATCAAGGGGCTGGCCATATGGCATAATGGGTTAAATCATCACCTGTGATGCCAGTGTCCCATGTGGGTGCTGGTTCAAGTCTCGGCTGTTCCAGCTCCCTGTTAATGCACCTGGGAAAGCAGTAGAAGATGGCCTAAATGCTTGGGTCCCTGCCATCCACATGAGAGACCTGGAAGAACTTCTTGGCTCCTGCCTTTTGCCTGGCTTAGTCCCAGCCATTATGGCCATTTGGGAAGTGAACAGGTATATGAAAGATTCTCTCCATCTCTCACTCTCTCTGTAACTTTGCCTTTCACGTAAATCAATAAACAGATCTTATAAAAGAAAAAAAAACATGCACCCAATATGGATGGAGTCTCCCTCCTTGCCCCAAACTACCCGTGCACTGTGTAAGCCCCATTCCTGGGACTGACCAACAGCAGAGTCGCACCTCCGCTCCAGACATCAAGATCATGGGCGCTCAGGTTGTACATAGGCTTAAGGACCAATACTTTCCGATCAACCACCCTCTGTCAAATGCAAAGCAATTTTTTCTCAGCTGGAGACACTTTATTTGGTAATGAGGAAGCTAACTGTTAGTACTGAGTCCCTGTTATCCAGCACCACTATATTCTATCTACCAGCTAGACCAATCAGCTGTGTCTCCAAAATACACCTATGACATGGATTTCTTATCACTTACGGTCCACCCTAGATAAAGCCACAGTGATCTGTCATCTAAGCTCCTGCAACAGCCCCCAAACAAAGCCTTCTGCTGATAATCCATTTGCCACATCAGCAGCCAGAGAGAAAATTCATGAAACATGGTGCAGTCTTCCTTGAAACATCTTTATGAGGGGCAGCACTATGGCACAGTAGGCTAATCCCCCGCCTGTGGTGCTGCCATCCCATATTGGCGCCAGTTCTTTTCTAGATCTTCCAGCCACTGATTCACTCTCCAAATGGCCGCAATGGCCAAAGAAGAGCCAGGCCAAAGCCAGGAGCCAGGAGCCTCTTTTGAGTCTCCCATATGGGTGCAGGATCTCAAGGAGTTGGGCCATCTTCCACTGCTTTCCCAGGTGCATTAGCAGGGAGCTGGATCAGAAGTGGAGCAGCTGGGACCTGAATTGGAGCCTGTTTGGGATGCCAGCACTGCAGGAGGCAACTTAATCTGCTGCACCACAGCGCCAGCCCCTTCTTTGTTTCTCACAGAATATAAATTTCTTTATAGGAGGTACTATGTTACTTTGTTCCTCATTGAATCCCCAGCATTTGCAGCAGTGCCTGGAACATAGCAATATCTAAATATTGCCCATAAGTAAACACATATATATGGCTACTTCAAAAAATGGGTGCAAAGAGGAATTAAAAGGTAAGCTTATTTTGGTGCAAAATAAAATCCATGCATAGTTTTCCATAATAAACATTTCCATAAATTTTTAAAGTTTTCCCATGAATGCTTTACATTTTAATTACAAATACTTCATTAAGTTCCCCAAGGATAAATATGATATTTTATGCAAATATGAATCTCCAGCATCCAAAACAGTGTTTCGGTCTCTGCTTTCATGGAACATAGTCTAGGGTGGGGGAGATGGAATGTAAATGGATAATTAATTTTCAAGTGATTTGAAGTGCTTGGAGAACACAGTTGGGTGAGTTTGCCAGTGCTACTGTAATGGAGTCTGGCATACTGGATTGTCTCACAATTCTGTCGGGCTGCTTTTCTGAAGCTACGGTGTTGGGAGGGCCATGTTCTTCATTGAGGGAGCTGTTCCACTTTGCCTCCCTAGCTTATGGCTGTTCCTTGGTTTATGACAGACAGCGTGATTCCACTCTCGTCAGTGTGATTCCACTCTCGTCATGCAACTTTCTTGTGTGAGCGTCATTGCCAGTTTTCCTTAGGCACTTCACTGCCCTTTCAATGAATTGGGGACTATATCAAAGTCAAAGGTTATGCTGATACCTCTCAGAGTGTGTAATGGGCCCTTGATAGGCTTTTTAACCACAGTAACAACAATACTTTCATGGTTGAGCTTAAGGAGTTAAGAACAAAATGATCTTTTTTTACTTTTATTGACTATGCCATACCATAACAGGATATTATGGCTGTCTCACACCTAGGTCCATACACTCAATAGGTAAAAAGCAAGCCGTGTCTTGTTCACAGTGCTTGCCCTGGATTTTTGGTCTGCCTGGACCTCTTCTTCCACGAACATCATCTTCTATGTAGAAGACACACAGAATGAATGGTAGTTAGAAGCAAATGTGGTCTCTTTACTAAAGACAGCCATCAGGAATGGTAGTATTGGACTTGGTATCTGTATTAGAATGGATCAATGTTTGGGAATACTGTGTATCCCCACTATTAAATAACCTAAAAGGGAGCTGGAAATGTTCATTGGGGAAATGACATTCACATCACAGAAATTTGCTTGAAACATGTATTAGCATACACATTTAGATACTGGGCTGTTCACAGTGGGGGCACACTGAAACGTTATTTTGTCAAACATAGCTGTAGTGTAGAGATCACAGTTACAAACTTCTTTAAAGGACTTTGTGTACTTTCGACCTTTCTTTGACCTCTCAGTTCCCTAACCTGATATTGGGGTTCTGTCATGTCAGTCATTTGAGCTCTGTTGCAGTAATAGCCTGCTGTCTGTTTGCCTCCCATCACTGAGCTTAGTATGCTATTGCTGATGTTTGCCTTTATAACTCTTTGGAATGACTTTCACCAGGGAAAGAAGCCTGGGCAGATGGGGCAGTGGGGACTTTTAAGTCATAAGCTCAGCACTAAGTGTCTGAGACTGGAATTCCAGGGACAACTTTATTTTTTTCAGCCTCTCCTGTGACAGTCTTCAGGGGATCACTCATTAGCCACAATGCTATGATGTATTGTGGCTGTTCCTGCACAGGCTAATTGAAGTAATTCACTCTGGAATGCAAATAGCCTGGACAGTGGATGGTTTCCCTAAGTCAAGAAACTTGGATGATTTCATTTGTTAAGTGCGTTGGAAATTTTATTTGTATTTTCTGATTTTTTAAGTAGAGAAGTAGATGTCGCATTAACATTATCTTTAGACACTCTATTGCGTAGTGGATCTCCAGTATTTCTTACTGCTTTCTAGCTCTAACCTAGTGCCATCAACCAACCTTTCCCAGCCCGTTTTCCCCTGCTCCCTCCCCAGTCTCTGAAAATCACCCCTATGTTTTTCATTTTGATAAGAACACCTGGTTTTTAGAATCCACACATGCGTGAAATCATACAGTTTTTGTCTTTCTCTGCTTGATTTAGTTCACTTGGCATTATGACCTCCAGTTTCATCCATGTCGCTGCAAATAACAAGATTTCACCCTTTTCTATGGGTGTGTAATATTCCATCATGTATATGTACTTTTTTTCCTTGTCTATTCATCAGTGGGTGGGTACTTTTGTTGTTTACACTTCTTGGCTATTCTGAACAGTGCAAATGTCTCTTTTTTTTGACAGGCAGAGTTAGACAGTGAGAGAGACAGAGACAGAGAGAAAGGTCTTCCTTTTTCCATTGGTTCACCCTGCAAAGGGCTGCTGCGGCTGGTGCACTGCGCTGATCCAAAGCCAGGAGCCAGGTGCCTCCTCCTGGTCTCCCATGTGGGTGCAGGGCCCAAGCACTTGGGCCATCCTCACTGCCTTCCTGGGCCATAGCAGAGAGCTGGACTGGAAGAGGAGCAACCGGGACAGAATCCAGCACCCCAATCAGGACTAGAACACGGGGTGCTGGCGTCACAGGCAGAGGATTAGCCTATTGAGCTGCGGCACTGGCCCAAATGTCTCTTTGACAGATGAATTTTGTTTCCTTGGATACATGCTCAGTAATGGGATTGTTGGATCTTACAGTGGTTCTATTTTTCTTTATTTGTGCACTCACAGACTGATGATATCCTTGATTGTCTTCTACATATCTCATTATGTTTTCCAAAATTTTTCAACCTTCTGCTTTTTTCTGGGAATTTTGCTCAACTTTCCAGAAAGTTGCAGGTGTACAGGCTCTTGTTAAGGAAAAGTATCAATTTTTGATACAATTTCATTTTTAAAAAAAGGTTTCTGTGTTTACTGAATCCCAAATTCGTACCATCTTTCTTGAGGGCAGTTTGGTGGCAAGATACAGCAACATCTTTGGTGCTTTACATTTCCTGTGTGTTAGTACTTCTGTCTGTATCACTTCACTATAAAGACTTCATTGTGGACATGACATGTTTAACATTTCATAGGTAAATAGCCAACAAAGTTGTTTTTATAAAACAGAGGTTTTTTTTTTTTTTTAAAGATTTATTTATTTGAGAGTTAGAGTTACAGAGAGAGGGAGAGACAGAGAAAAAGGTCTTCTTTTTGCTGGTTCACTCCCTAGATGGCTGCAACGGCCAGAGCTGAGGAATCCGAAGCCAGGAGTCAGGAGCCTACTCTGGGTCTCCTATGAGGGTGCAGGAGCCCAAGCACTTGAGCCAACTTCTACTGTTTCTCAGGCCATAGCAGAGAGCTGGATCAGAAGAGGAGAAGAGGGGACTTGAACTGGCGCCCATATGGGATTCCAGCGCCACAGGCGGAGGCTTAGCCCACTGCACCAGAACACTGGCCCCAAAACAGAGAACTTTTAAGCTTCATAGGTTGTACTTAGCTGTACAACATGAAGAACCCTGTTAAGAGCCTCAAAGCAGGTTATTCCTGTGGATCTGTGATCTTAGAGGTGAACCAAACCATCTCTCTCTCTCTCTCTCTCTCTCTCTCTCTCTGCCATCTTCATTTGATAGCATTGTTTCAGCTGATTTTTGGCTGTAAAGTTGCATCTACAAATACAAGCAACATAGCCAGAAAACAATGGAAGTGGTAAAATGAGCTCTCTCTGCATCATGGGAGGAGTGGTATTTCCCCCAAACTTTTCTGTCCTAGCAAACTTGATCCTATTTGTCAATTGCCAGAACTGGACCAAATGGCAATTTCTAGCTGCAAGAAAGTGAAGCTGAGAAAGCTGATATTTGGAAAAATATACAACTTTTTAAATTATTTATTGGGATTACTCTCAAATTATTTTCTAGGGAAAATGCAATCCCAAACAAAATCAGGATTAAAATATCAGGAAAAGAAGAAAGAACAGCTACTGGGCTATTGGGTAAGCACTGTTTGCCACCTGTATGTCCAATGATTAGGAATAGAAACAAAGAAACTCAACAAAGAAAATAATATTATAAATGTATTGAATGCCACAGGGATTATTATGTTTATTATTATAAATGATTTTTGTGATGCAATCTACTTTGAAAGATTGTATAAAGCAAAACCCCCGTGGATTGGTATTGTGGAAGGAAAAACCCAAAATCTTTGTACTCAAATGCTCCAAGAGAATAGCTCTGGGTGTAGGGAATTAGATGAAATCAGAGATTATGGTGCTGGCTGATAATATTTTAATAACATCCTATAATCAAGAAAGCACATAATATTGGACTCTGGTCCTATATTTCAGACATTTCCTCTGCACAAATCTTTCAAGGAACAATGAACTTGGCCACATATCTGAAGTCCCAGGATGCCAGTGCCCAGGATAGTAATAAAAAGGTTTGCTTCTAAATTCATTGCCCAGTGAACCCCCAACTTCCTTGCACCCCCAAGCCTACCCTGTCTCTGGGGACCTTCTCTATCCTGGTGGCATGACAGAAGAGAGAGAATACAGTTTGGGTCCCACAGAAAGCTCAAGTCCACTAACAGCTTCTGGCTCATGTTTGGAAGTGCAAGGAGGAAGAAAGTCGTGTTCAGCTTCTACTCATGAAAACATAGTGAATTTGACCACTAGAATGTAAGTCCTATAGCCTTACGGAATATGGACCACAATATTAATACTGTGCCCGAGAGAGGGGACAGGGAAGAAAAGAAGGAGGTAAAAACACTTTCCTTCCTCGGCACACAAGGTTTTTAGATTTCTTTCCAGTCTTCCAAATTTTCTAAAAAAGAACACTTTAAAAAATCTGTAATATAAAGATCTCATAATAGCACAGAACCCTCCGCACAGTTGCATGCTTAATGAGATGCTATCTCCAGAAGCAATGCTTGCTTTTCACGCTAGGGTGTTTCCTTGGCCATAAATTTTTGCCACAGTAAATGATATGCAGTGTTACAGATGCAGAGATAGAGTGTGCATTTGACATTTACCAGAAACAAAGGCTAGAGATGACGTTTTCATACCTAAAAGGCTTCAAATCAAGAAAGCAATATAAGCAAAGGAAATGAAACATGATGGGAAAATAATATTTTACATTGGAAATGAAGCTTTGAAGTAATCTACAGACTCCATTGTTTTAAACGGAATCACTTCTACAGTCACTTTTATTCTGCTTAGAGGCTTTCAGCGACCCAGTACTCACTATTATTTGTATTAATATAACTTGCATTACTGCCAGTTATTCATTAGGAGTCACTTCTTGGGTGGTACCAAAATCGCTTGTTCTAAGAGCTTGCTTTTTCCCCCATCTTGTAGCCTCAATTGGTAATTCCTTCCCAACATAGGCCAAATGAGATGGATGCAGGAAGATGTTTTTTCTAAAAGTTTTACATCATGTGTTTTTCTTCAAAAGATCAAAATTACTATCCACATCGCTAATATTGTATTTAAACTTTCATGTTTTCAGTGTTAAGTATAACTCTGATTTTCCTTACTAATTCATTACCAGATCCTTTTCTTGAATTTCTTCTATAAAGGAAAGAACTATTTTTAAACATCTCTTACAGAATATGTCTCTCTTCTTTATATTGAGTCTCCTAACTCTCTGCCTTGTCTTCAAGATATGGAGTCGAGGCCAGCACTGTGGGATAGAAGGCTAAGCCTCTGCTTCTGGTGCCAGGATCTCATATGGATGCTGCTTTGTGGCCCAGCTGCTCCTCTTCTGATCTGCTTATGGCTTGGGAAAGAAGTGGAAGCCGGGCCCCTGGACCTGTGTGGGAGACCTGGAAGAAGTTCCTGGCTCCTGGCTTTGTAAGCTCAGCTCCAGCCATTGCAGTCATTTGGGGAGTGGACCAGAACATGATTCATTCTCTCTCTCTCTCTCTCTCTCTCTCTCTCTCTCTCTCTCTTTCCCTCCCTCCCTTCCTCCTTCTTCCTGTCCCTCTCTCTGTCTGTAACTCCACCTCTAAAAGCTACTTTAAAAAGATACTGTGTATTCTATCTCTTGATGACTTTAGGTCCTACTTTCTTTATCCTATTATTTTTGTGTAACTATTATTGTGAAGCTGTATAACAACATAAGCACAAGTGGTTTATTTTAATGTTCTCTTTCTACAGAATTTTAAATTATTCAGGTAATATTTATGTTCTGTATGCTCTATTCTCAAAGTGTTGCTGGAAGGCTCATGTCTTGCACAAATTTGTGTCTCCTTACAATGCTTCAACTAGAGTCTTCTAATTGTAAGATCTTTCTCTCTTTATACAAGTGTATACAAGGACACAGAATTTATCCTTAACCCGAACTATACATGAAACTGTACATACCCATACAAACACACACACAATATTTGGTTAGAAATTAATACTGAATTTCGAAAAATAGAACTGCTCCCTTTTTTATTTTTTTTTTTATTTTTGACAGGCAGAATGGACAGAGAGAGAGAGAGAGACAGAGAGAAAGGTCTTCCTTTGCCATTGGTTCACCCTCCAATGGCTGCCGCGGATGGTGCGCTGCGGCCGGCGCACCGCGCTCATCCAATGGCAGGAGCCAGGTGCTAGGTGCTTTTTCCTGGTCTCCCATGGGGTGCAGGGACCCAAGCACTTGGGCCATCCTCCACTGCACTCCCGGGCCACAGCAGAGAGCTGGCCTGGAAGAGGGGCAACCAGGACAGAATCCGGGGCCCCGACCGGGACTAGAACCTGGTGTGCCAGCACCGCAAGGCGGAGGATTAGCCTGTTGAGCCACGGAGCCGGCTTCCTTTTTTTAAAAAAACTAAGAAGCCTCAACGAAAGCAAGACTAAAACTTTGATGTTCTCTTTTTTTCATTAACGACTTTTTTTTTTTTTAATTTGACAGGCAGAGTTAGACAGTGAGAGAGAGACAGGGAGAAAGGTCTTCCTTCCACTGGTTCGCCCCCCAAATGGCTGCTAGGGTCAACGCGCTGCACCGATCCAAAGCCAGAAGCCAGGTGCTTCCTCCTGGTCTCCCGTGAGGGTGCAGGGCCCAAGCACCTGGGCCATCCTCCACTGCCTTCCTGGGCCACAGCAGAGAGCTGGACTGGAAGAGGAGCAACTGGGACTAGAACCTGGCACCCATATGGGATGCCGGCACTGCCGGCAGAGGATTAACCAAGTGAGCCTCGGCGCTGGCCCAATGAACTCTTGAATTAACTAGTAGTTCTCCCAGTACTGGGCTTATACTCCCGTTGATAATTTCTCAGCGGCATTGAAAAAGCTTTGAACTAAAAAGGCAAGTGTTTCTGCAGACTGTTAAATGCAAGAGTGATTCTAAAACTATGGAAACAATAAGGCAATCTGAATCACAGCCATGCACCACATTGATCTTCTTGCCAAACTAATGCTCTGTACATTTTGTGCATTTGCAGCTTTTTCATATAAATAGGATCATTCTTGGAATATGCCAAGAAGGATGCTAATCTATGCTTTTTCCTACAATGGCACATTTGCTCTTAAAAGACAAATACAAAATTGCTTCTCTTCATCGTCATACATCATCACACAAATATAGACACCCTGTCTGGTTTTAATTAGTAATTCAGACAAGACACAAACTGAGCCTAAAGAATCTTGGATTTTTCTATGTTACTGATTTGCCATTTATGATTCAGACACCAAAAGTCACCCATGGCTTGTCTTCTTATAGTCTATCAGTGCTATTAGGTATAATGTAGTTTTTGGAAGGATTTACTTATCATCTACTCCAGTGAGAGATTTTACCCTTCTCTGACCCAAAACTATTTAAAATTCCAAAAGCTTCAAAAATGAACATTTTTGGTAGATATGTCTCCTTCCTTGAAAAAATTATTGGCAAAATAAGATATCCAAATGAGTGTTACATATCAAAGGAGAAACACACAAAATTAGTAAGCACCAACAACACTGTTTATATAATTGACTAAGAAAACAATCTATTTTTTTTTCAGAAAATTACTTATTTGAAAGACAGAGCTACAGAAAGAGGTTGAGACAGAAAGAGAGAGATCTTTCATCTGCTGGTTCATTCCCTAAATGGCTACAACAATTGGGACTTGACCAGATTGAAGTCAGGAGCCAAGAGCCTCTTTTGGGTCTCCCACGTGGTTGTAGGGGCCCAAGGACTTAGGCCATCATCTTCTGCTTTCCCAGGCCATATCAGAGAGCTGGATTGGAAGTAGAATAGCTAAGAATTGAACTGGTGCCCCTATGGGATGTTGCCTCTGCATACCGAGGCTTTAACCCACTGTGTCACACTTCCAATCCAGCTCTCTGCTGTGGCCTGGGAAAGCAGTGGAAAATGGCCCAAGTCCTTGGGCCCCTGCACCCATGTGGGAGACCTGGAAGAAGCTCCTGCTCCTGGCTTCAGATCAGTGCAGCTCCATCCACTGTAGTCAATTAGGGAGTGAACCATAGGATGGAAGACATCTCTCTCTCTCTGCCTCCCCTCTCTCTATGTACTCTGAATTTCAAATGAATAAATAAATCTTTAAAAAATAGATCTACCATGTGATAGTTATCTCACTACTGGGTTTATAGACAAAGGAAATGAAATCGGTGTGTTGAAGATATATCTACACGCCCATGTTTATTGTAGCGATATTCACAGTAGCCCAGATAGGTGATGAAGTGTCCAACAATGAACAAATGATGAAGTGTGGTTTGCATACACTGTGAAATACTACTTACCCACGAAAACAAAGGGAATCTTGTCATTTCAGCAACATGATGAACCTGAAAGAACTTATGTGCAGTGAAGTAAGGAAGGCATAGAAAGGCAAAGAACACGCGACCTCCATCATACACGGAATCTGAAATGCTGGCTCTCACTGAAGTGGAGGGTGCAATGGTGTGTACCAGGGGCTGCAGTGACAAGGCAACTTTTTAGAGATGTTGGTCAAAGGACAGAGCATTGCAGGTAGACAGGAGCAATCAACACCTGAAATCTAACAAATGGCATGGTGGCCAGAGTTGTTAATAATTCTAAAAATTGGTAAAGCAGTGGAGCCTTCTCATCACAAACATTATTATGTGAGATGCTTATGCTAATTCCACAATGTACATATACTTCTAAACATCACTTTATACATGATAAACACACAATTTTGTCCATCAATTTAAGTAAATACAAAGTATTTATTTAATACAAAGTAAATACAAAGGAAAAAGTAACATATGCTAATCAGAAACATAAGAAAAGGAAATTCTTAAAAACTTAGCATACTTAAGTTGGTACATTAAACGATCAAAAGTGGTAAGCACTATTCTATTTTTCTGCATATACTACGATTTGCTGTTCTATTTTCCAATTAGCAGATATTAGGGATCGTTTTTTAATTTGGAAGAAACTATGAATGAAATGAAACAGGTTTGAATGTTTTTGTACAAACTTTTTTTTAAGGTTTATTGATTTATTTGAAAGTCAGGTTTACAAAGATGGAGAGATAGAGAGGGGAGAGTGAGAGAGAGAGAGGTCTTCCATCCACTGGTTCACTCACTAGATGGTTGCAATGGCCAAGGCTGGACCAGGCAAAAGCCAAGAGCTTCATCAGAATTTCCGATGTGGGTGACAGGGGCCCAAACACTTGGGCCATCTTTTACTGCTTTTCCCAGACCATTAGCAGGGGAGCTGGTTCGGAAGTGGAGCAGCTGGGACCTGTAGCATATGGGATGTCAGTGTGGCAGGTGGTGGCCTTACCAGCTATGCTGGAACTCTGTCCCCTGGCCAAACTTTTAACTGCTTCTGGAAAAATACCTGCGAATGGGATTCCTGGGTTCTATGGCACATGTATATTTATTCCACAAGACATTGGAAAACTATTTAGCAAAGAAGACACACCACTTTGCATTTCCCACAGCGATTGTTCCATAGTATCAATATCGCATGGTTAGGCTCTGTGGTATTGTTAGTGTTATTTTGCTGTCACTTTATTTTGCATATCCCAAATAGTTAATAACACTGATCATTTCATGTACTCAAACTGAACTTCTTTATGAGAGTCAGTTCAAGTACTTGGCCCATTTGTATTTGATTAGCATCTTCTTATTGGGTTGTAAGAATTATTTACATTTTAAGGTCATTTTTAGGAACCAAAGTTTTTCTTTTATAATAGTTTTAGATTTATAGAAAAGCCGCAATGAGAGTTGTGACATATCACATACCCAGTTTCAGCTACTGCTGCATCTTCCTTTAATGTAGTATGTTTTTTACATGTATGTGATGGGCTAATATTGATCACTTATTACTAAATTAAGTATATGTTTTATTCCTATTTTGTTTGTTTTTACTTGATGTCCATTAAATATTGCAGGATGCAACAAGTTTTCACATAACACATCATCATCTTGTGTCTCCCTAGGTTCCTCTTAACTGTGATGTGACATTTTCTCAGATTTTCCACTTGCAAGGACCATTGTTTAAGTATTTTCCAGAATGTTCCTCAGTTAGAATTTTCTGATGCTTATATCATGATTAACTTGTGATTATGGATTCACTGGAGAAGGTCTTTATGCTTCCTCACTCCTGAAGGATAAGCTGTTTCCCTGGACCTATAATTAGTCTTTGTCAATTACTTTTCCATCAGGACTAGGTCAGTCTTATTCCACTTCCTTCTGTTATTTGAGAAATGTTATGTCACTTTGTTCTGAGCCCAGTGGTTCCACAGGAGAAATGCTCGAATATCTAGATCCATGCTCCCTTACAAATAATGTGTGGTTTCTTTCTGGTTGCTTCCAAGGTTTTTTTTCTTAGCCTTTAGTTCTCTGAAATTTAATAGTAGTAGGTCTAGATGTCCTATTTGAAGGTAGTTTGGCTTCTTTGCCATATTTGGGAAATTTTCATTCTTATTTCTTGGAATAATTTTTCAATTCAGCTCTCGCTTTTTCTATGACTTCAATGATACAAATATATTAGCACTATATACAAATATATTAGCACTATTTTTTTGGTTCTAAATGTCCCAGAAATGGTTCATGTTTTAAAAATCCATTTTATCTCTTGTTCAGATTGGATAAATTTTATTGACCTGCCCTCAAATTCATTGATTCTATCCCTTGCCATCCCCACTGTATCACTTGTCAGATTTTAAAGTCACTCTACAACTTTCCTTTAGTCCTGTTTTATACTTTAAATTACTTTACTAATATATTCAATCTTAAATGTCTTTCAAGATAAATTGTAGTTGCTTGTGGGGGCATCTTTCTGATAACTATTTTAAAATCTTTTTCTGATAATTCCAACAATCAATTCATTTCTTGGTTCTTGGTATGAGGAATTTTTTTAAAAAATTTTTACCAAATCCTGGACATTTTAGATACTATGTCATTAGACCCTGGACCCTATTTTATCTTTTTTTTTAAAGCAGTCAGGGCTCCTGTTGAGGCATAACACTGGGGCCAAATAGTATCCATGTTCCACTCCTGGCTGACTGATCCCAGAGGATAAGAGGGGGAGAGCTGAGTGCCAATCACCCATCCCCTACTCCCTACCATATCACTGATCATGAGTCGGGGTAGAATCTTGTTTACCCAACCTGGACCTCCAAGAGTTGGGGGAACGAACCTTGATGAAGCCTCAGGTCACTTCATCGACTCGTTATGTCTATTGACGTCACCTCATCGACTTGTTATGTCTGTTGTGGCTTAGTAGGACCAAAACCTCAGCTGTCTCTGAACCCTGCAGATTCTACTCTCATGGAGGAGTCCCAGTCCATCCTCGGTTAGCCCACCCTGAGTAGAAGATGAACTTTCTCACTTGGTTTACTGCCATTGTCTAGCAGGGGACCCGGTATGCTGCCTACTTTGGACTACGTTCTGGGATGGAAGATTAGCTCCACTCCGTCTCCCTGATACTGTAGGGGAGAGGATGTTCCTGTTGGAGTAGGGTTGGAAGAGGATGGATATTGCCAAAAGATTTACTGTTATCTGGGTAACTTTGTAGCCCTTTGACTGGATGGAAGGATTTACTGGAGGATTATTTTCACACCGTGTCTGCTGGCTTTTAGAGTTGGAGACGTGTGCAGTGTCCTGTCCAGGGATATATGAGAGAAAATAAGGGGACTAAGGCCCTCACCACTGTATTTTTCCTCAAGACTCAGCAAGATGTCCAGGCTGACAGCCTTCTTACTTCCATTCTTCATAGTCTTCATTTGCTTGTTGGAACAACCTATCCAGGGTTTTTCAGTTGTCTCAAATGACTTTTTTTTTTGGCAGGCAGAGTGGACAGTGAGAGAGAGAGACAGAGAGAAAGGTTTTCCTTTGCCATCGGTTCACCCTCCAATGGCCGCCGTGGCCAGCACACCGCGCTGTTCTGAAGCCAGGAGCCAGGTGCTTCTCCTGGTCTCCCATGGGGTGCAGGGCCCAAGCACTTGGGCCATCCTCCACTGCCCTCCCGGGCCACAGCAGAGAGCTGGCCTGGAAGAAGGGCAACAGGGACAGAATCGGTGCCCCAACCGGGACTAGAACCTGGTGTGCTGGCGCCGCAAGGCGGAGGATTAGCCTAGTGAGCTGAAGCGCCGGCCTCTCAAATGACTTTTGCTAAAGCCATTTCAGCAATGCAGTGAAGCAACTCAATGAAAATATATCCCTGTTCACCAAGTGGTTTTTGAATGAACAGATGTACTGATGAAAACAGGTGAGCTTCATCTTCTGTGTGTATCACCAAATAGGAAAAAAAGGAGAAATTTACAGTCCTAAAACTAAAAGCTAAGCTGCATAGTTTAATGGAAGAAAACAAGAAAATATCTTTGTGTCTGGCATTAGGCAAACACCTTCTCTGCAGAATGCTGGAAGAATAAATGCAGAAGTTAAAAGTAGTAAGGTATACGGGAATGGCATTGGGGCATGAATCCTCTATGAGCACCGGATTGAGTTCTGGCGACTCACCTTCCTATCCAGCTCCCTGCTAATGCACCTGGGAGAGAAGCAGAGGATGGCCCTAGTGCTTGGATCTCTGCACCCATGTAAGAAACCCAGAAGGAGTTCCAGGCTCCTGACTTTGGCTTGGCCCAGTCCCAGGTATTGTGGCCATTTGGGGAGGGAACCCTTGGGTGGAAGATACTTGTCTCTCTGTCTCCCTGTCTCTCTTTATCTCCATCCCTCACCCTTTTGGTAACTCTTCCTTTCATATAAAAAATTTGTAAGGTATGCGGATTCAAAGTTTAAACTCTGCTCATCAAAATATGACTTTCAAAAATGTAACAAACATGTATTTATATAAAATATAAATCTAACAACATTCACATTATATAAAGAATTTCTACAGCTTAATAAAGGAAAGCAATTCAATTTTAATAATGTATAAAGAAGTTATATAGACACATCACAGAATATGATACAGTAAGCATATGCACACATACTTAATATTATCATTCTTTTAGGAAGTCAGTTATTAAAGGCATAATGAGATGCAGTTTCAAACACACTAGAATGGATACAGTTAAAAAGGCCATTTGTACAAAACTATGGTTAAAGATTGAGGAACAACTGTTACTGTCATATTAGCAGAGGAAGAGGAAACTGGTAAATGAATTTTGGAAGATAGTTTGCATAAATTTAAATATATTCCTACTGTATTATTCAACAGCTTTACTCCTGGGTATTTACCCAATAAAAATACAAACTCAGACATATCTATATAAGAGTGTTCACAGCAGGAAGAAAAACCAAAACCATGGAATCATGTAAATATCCATCAAAAGTAAAATAGTCAAATGTTTGCATCAAATGATGGAAGATGCTACAGTAAGCATGTGCTGTGCCCTGCAGGTTCATGGTTGAGGTGTGTTCTGCGGGGCCAAGCTGGGAGATGTGGAACCTTTTAGAGGCAGCCCCTGCGGAAGTCAGGGACCTAACGCCTTTGGAGAGTAGTTCTCCTGGGATTCCGGTGAGTTGTTATCAATCAGTGATCTTGACCTCTGAGGTTTCTCTCTGGCTTCCTGTCTCCTTGTGTGGTCTCTGCTTTCCACACACACGTCCACACTGGGCTGCCGTCTGCCACGAGGTCCTCACCAGTGCTGGGCAAAGGCCAACACGATGCCCTTGAACTTCCAAAACTGTGGTCTACACTCACCTCTTTTCTTCATAAAGGACCCAGCTTTAGGTATTTTATTACAGTAACAGAAAACAGACAAATAAAGAATATGAGGAACAAAGAAATGCAAACACCAAGCAGGTCTCTAAAAAGCAATATGCTAAGAGAAAGAAGTCAGCCGGCAGGACTGCACATTGTGTGATTCCACTCATATGAAATGCTAGGACCAGGCAGGGGCATTGATCTGTGGAGAAGCAAATCAGAAAACAAGTTGTTTGGTGGGGAGCTTTTAGATGGGACATGTATATGAGAATTTTATGGGCTACTAGAAATCTTTTATGTTTTGACAGGAATATGAGTTACATGGGCAATGTCATTTTCAAAATTCCTAGATTTGTGTATTTAAGATGTGTGCATTTCAATGTATATAAATTCCACTTCAAAAAAAGAACTATCAATAGATTTCAGCAAAAAAATGTTCAAATGGTAAGACAGGCAGTTGGAAGTTTCTGCTCAAACTTGTAGAAAAAAGCTTAGGGCCACGGAGCACGCTACTAATTTTTATCGTGGGAAAAGTGTCAATTAATCGCCTTCCTTCAGAAGTTTTCCAGGATGAAAATGGGAATATTTTCAAAGGATAACTGCTAGGAGAGACACATATTTACCTCTCAGGTTTGTGTCCAGATGATCCTTGCGTCCCAAAGGAGGGCATCTTGTCAGGTGATTCTGTTGCTAATGATGGTCAGAGACTGGAGGAGGAAAATTGATTGCAGGTGGAAGGTGTGTGGCTCCAACAAAAGAAGAGCCCCGGCTTTAGAAGCTACTTCCTCCCAAATACATTCATGGATTCATTTTTGTGTGCAGAGATAGTCTCGGCTGCTTCTCTTCCAGTCCAGCTCTAAACTGTGGCCTGGGGTAGCAGTGGAAGATGGTCCAAGTCCTTGGGCCCCTGCACCTGCATGGGAGACCTGGAAGAAGCTCCTGGCTTCGGATCGGCGCAGCTCTGGCCGTTGCAACCATCTGGGGAGTGAACCAGCAGATGGAAGACCTCTTTCTGTGACTCTACCTCTCTCTGTAACTCTGTCTTTTCAAATAAAATAAAATAAAAAATATTTTTTTAAAAAAAGGAATTTTGCTTGGCCTTACAGATTCTTGATTGGGTAAAATAATTTCCCAGATCGAGAATGTGTTATTGGGCTACTAACTAATTTGTTGGAATACTCACTTTCCACAATCAGGTAGATACTTAGCTGAGGGGCTGCTTCCTGCACTGAGATGAGTTAGGTGCTTTTTTTCCTGAAGGGTATTTTAGCCCTTGGGTTCTTCAGCAGCTCTCGAACATCTGTTTTCATCACCGTGAACACGTGGTGTGACGGCCAGCACATTGCCGTCTCCCTCGTTGACCACTGGGTGGATCGTGTCCGTTCTGTGGGGCCTCACCTCTCAGACACACACAGCTTCAGAATGTCAATTAAGATGAAACACTGCTCTGTGAAGGCCACAGCACATTTCAAGGACTGGCCTATTCTTTGTTCTGCTCACACACCTTCCCTTCTGGCTCTAATGAAAAGCTGAATCTTAAGTGAAGAGGAATGATCATTATGAATTTGTAGTGCATGGAACACCATCTCACCCTCTGCCGAGGCTCCTTGCTAAATTTTACCCCCTGAAGGTGCTACTAGCAAATAGAAGAGATGTGTGGGCTATCCCTGGAGGTGTTTTTGGTTTTGTTTCTTTTTATTCACTCTTACAGAGAACAGAGTTCATTAATCGTAATAACACTCATTAGATAATATCAACATTTAACTTTCCATCACTTTTCCTTTCAAAGCGGCACTTGCAGTCAATTCTGTGTCTATGAGGTATGAAGTTTTTATAAGGATGAGCTTAACTCAAACCATTACAACCCAACTAACACTACAGCATTGCAAATAATTGTGATGGAAGCTGCCATAACTTCTTTTAATTGTTGCTTTTGAGTTAACATGCTGAACTACAACTACCTGATATATCATGAGTAATAAAAAATTAAATAGCATGTATAGGTATTATTATTATTATCATCATCATCATTTTGCTTTGAGGGGGAGTCAGCTTTGTAATCTCTGAAGTTTATTTGACTATGTACTTGTAGTGGCAATGTGCTACACTATGGACTTAAAAATGGTATTATCCTGAGAAACTGTAGGAATATTATAAATTCTAGAGCTTGTTAAGTATAATGTTTATTTTCTAATATACTAAAATGAGTTTCTCAGGAGAGAGCATCCATCCCCAGAAAGACTGAATTAGAGGAGAAAATTTCAGGTGGAGGTTGTAGTCTGGGCCTCTGATTGCTACTGGAAGAGCTGGAGTCTGGGAGAGAATCTTGAAGAGCAAGGAAAACCAGGGAGCAGCGGGTTCACCTTTTTGCTTACCCAAGCCTTAACATTGTAAAGGAAAACTGGCTAAAGGGTAAATGTAAGGGGCTTTCTGAAAAAGAAAAAAAAGACGAAACACAACTAGCCCATCAGTGTCTAACTAAGCATGATCAATTCTGTGGCCTCAGGGTATCCATCAAATTGCATGTAACCGTGTATGGAGAAGGAAGTGGAGTTGCTTGTTCCAGGGACATAAGGCAACCGGCTGTCACGTTTGGGGCTCAACCTTCGGAGCCCCTGCCAGCACGGATGACAAGCTGCTGCCTGCTGCTCTCTGAGCATCCTGCTACACACTCAGTGCTGAAACCGCCATGCCCCTCACCTGCCAGGGCCATCCGCTTCTCCCTCTGCTGTTTTTGATGTTCAGCGTGTAGTACAGGCAGAGGTTTTCTTGTCAGCGACAGAGGAGTGCTTCCGATTTACCTGTTTGTGCGTGCCAGAAAATTAGTAAAGACGTGAATTCTAGGTTTCAGGCAAGAAAGTAGCGTGAAATAATGAGCATAAAGGTTTCTTGCCTATGCAAAAAAAAAAAACCCTATCAATATGTATTTAAACCAGTGACAAGGTCATCAGCTGATGATGTCTTTTTAATGATGGGAGGCAGCTAGCTGCGTTTTTCTCCCGAAAAATAATGCACTTGCAAGTATCATGACTATGGCAGTGGTAGAAGTGAAATAGCCTGAGCTAGAGTTACACTTATTTTTAAGCTGCAAGTACTTCTAGGATGATGGAGAAAAAGATCTGTATTTACTCTAGCAGCTTTTTTTGCCTTTATAGAATGGAATCCTGAGCTCTCACCTAAGAGGTAGGTTCACCTGATGGAAGACCTGAATGACCGCCACCAAGGAGAGGAAGAGGGGAAGCAATGAAAAAAGCTTCCCTAGAGCTTAACTTCCACCATCGTTGGCCTGAAGAACCTAGAAAATAGTCCCAACTTCCACCTTGGAGACAAAAGCAAGACAGCCTGTTTGTGAAAACAGTGTGTGGTATTAACATGATTTTCAATGCAAAAACACAAACATTGGGCACCATTCTGCTATGCACTATACGTAACTGACTCTAAATGCATATGCAGCTGCACCTGACCCCAAATAAGAACATCACGATGTATGGCCTCAAAGAATTCCATTAATTATGGGAGACGCAGACTAACTGTAAAACAAAGTGATGAGCATGCTTGAAAAAGACACAAGCAGGTATTGTTGGTATCCAAAATAACCCATCAATTACCGCTCATTCAAAGCCTTTTTCCCTCTTTTTTTTAATAAGGTGTTTTTTATGTTAAGTAGAGGATTTATGAGAAAATGTTGGAGAAAAAAATGTAAAGACATCGAAAACCAGCAACATCTCCTTTGCCAACAACAAACTCAGGTGATTTCAGTTCCTGACCAATTACGTAAAAGGAAATTGATATGAAACAGAATGAAACATAAATATAAATAATGTGCAGTGGTGTAAGGAGTTGGAAATGGACAGATTATTCATACTTCACGTGGGAACGCTGCAAAAGTTGCCTTTGATGTCTTGCCTCTTCCTTTGGAGCTAGAGAGTATATATTGATTTTAAATCTCATAAACATAAATTACTTGTACAAGGGAAATGGAAAACAAAATTATTTGGGGGTAGAAAATTTTGTCATTCATGCCTAGTTTTTTCATAGCATGAATTTTTCATGAACATTTTGAAAACCACTCAGACGTATATTTCTCAAGATAAATTCTTATCTTTTGATTCTACTTTCCATGAACTTGTTGAATTGCTCTCTTAGATAGATTTCTCTTTTTATGCTCAGATCAAATTAAAAGAAATTTAAGCCAGGTGTTTAAGAACCCCATACCACCTGCTATATTTTATCTGGGCTTACCGTGTGTGACTCTCACCAGCCATCGTTCTGCAAAACCATTGATTGAAGCAGAGTCTTTGGCCTCTTCAAGGGTTATATGACCTTTATTTTCCATATTTTTGTGGCATGGTCCCTGTCTAGGCTTGGTATGGCTTCTTCTCTCCTTTGCAAGAAGGAATTCAGAAGAAGACATGGATACATGGGAGCAGAGAAGTAAGATACATTTAAAGGAAAGGAAAAGTACACTCTCAAGGAGTAAGTGTGGGAAAGCTAGAGGGAGGAGAGGATGAGCTGTTCTGCTTCTGCTTCTGCTAAGATGCAGAGATACAGAGAGAAGAAGGGGGGAGAGAGAGAGAGAGACTTTCCACCTGCTGGTTCTCTCCCTAAATGGTCACAGTGACTAGGGCTGGACTAGGCTGACACGAAGAGCCTGGAACTCCATCCAGAGTCTCCCACATGGGTGACAGGGGTCCAAATACACCTTTCACGTGTTTTGTACATAAGCAAGAAGCTAGATAGAGAATGGAGCAGCCAGCATTGGAGGTAGAGGCTTTACCTGCTGTATTACAATAGCAGCCACTGAATTGCCTTATCAAGGTTTGGGACTGTCTTGTTATGCTGTCTGGAGACTTAGAGGGCCTGGGGCAGGGCTTAACTGAATAATTAAAGAGTTCAGGTGGCGCTTGAGCACCGCCCACTTCTGTGTTCCTTTTTGGAACTCTTGGAAGTGTCATAATGTCAGGTGCATAATGGGAGCGGGAGTGTCAGCTGTCTATTATAATGACCTACAGGTCATCAAGGAGTCACAGGCTACAGCCATGTGTCCAACTGGCACTGCTTTCTTCGCTGCCACCTGGTAAAGACTTCAGCCTCCTCTACACAGAAAGGGCAGATGTTTGGGTGGTGCCTGGAGTGGGGATTTGGATGGCGCAGAACAAGCTGTCCTGCTGCTGTCGGGCCATGCAGGTTGCAGTGAGTCAGACTGCCAAACTTCAGCTCTTCCCTGCTAGCTACCTCTGCTTACATCAAACTCATTCACCAAGGATTATCCTAAATTACACACAAGATGTACTCCTACGTACAAGACATTCATGCAGCTGATCCTAAATCATGTGTAAAATGTACTTATACATAAAAGAGATTCTGGACAACTTAACATTTCACCAAGGGAAGCATTCTTTGGAGGAGTTAATTAAAAGTAGATTTCCGTAAAGTAAATCTGTTTTACAGACAAAGGTTGGAGATTCCTTTTACCAGTTGGTTTTGCCACTGTGACTTGAAAGGACATGCGCTCCCTCTGAGGACCCACAGTTGCTGCTCTCGCCGGGAACTTGCGTCTGTGGACACGGTGACAGGCGGAGCCACCGTCATGGTCCGTCATGCGTAGATGACCGACCCTAGATTCAGTCTCCCTTTGCCCATGTCAACAACACCGGAATCATGTTATTTCTCCATTTTTGCAGAAACAAAGGGTGAAAGGGACTTTTTTTGACAGGCAGAGTGGACAGCGAGAGAGAGAGACAGAGAGAAAGGTCTTCCTTTGCCGTTGGTTCACCCTCCAATGGCAGCCATGGCCAGTGCGCTATGGCCAGTGCACCGTGCTCATCCGAAGCCAGGAGCCAGGTGCTTCTCCTGGTC
The DNA here is from genome assembly GCA_949820135.1 of Sylvilagus floridanus. Taxonomy (NCBI): domain Eukaryota; kingdom Metazoa; phylum Chordata; class Mammalia; order Lagomorpha; family Leporidae; genus Sylvilagus; species Sylvilagus floridanus. The sequence continues at coordinate 16,700,032 of OX463228.1, read as the reverse complement.
TCCCTTGGGGTGCAGGGCCCAAGCACCTGGGCCATCCTCCACTGCACTCCTGGCCACAGCAGAGGGCTGGCCTGGAAGAGGGGCAACCGGGACAGCATCCGGTGCCCCGACCGGGACTAGAACCCGGTGTGCCGGCGCCGCAAGGCGGAGGATTAGCCTATTGAGCCATGACGCCAGCAGAAAGAGACTTTTACAAATTATGAGATGCACTTCATAGATCTCTGTTTCTGCCGTGTGTTGAATAGTGCCCACAGAATATTAAGGATCAGCGGAATTGCTGACTATGACCATATTTGGAAAGAGGTTTTGCAGGTGTAATTAGTTAAGCTGAGGACCCTGACTCCAATGGCAGACATCCTTCTAATGAAAGAAGATGACACACAAAGATGAGAGGTGGACGCCTTGAGAGGTGGATCGGGGCTGAAATTGCCACAGGGCACACCACAGAACTCCAAGGATGGCTGGAAAACTTTAGGGTCTAGGGGCAGGGCCTGATCAGACTCCTCCTCTACACGGAACTCACCACAGCCAATGCCTTGATTTTGAATGTTTTGCCTCTACAACTACAAAAAATAAATTCCTCTTGCTTTCAGCCACCTGGTTTGTAGTGATTTGTTGTATCAGTTATGGAAAACTAAGACCTTTCCCAATCATGTTTTCCACTAAAATCTTCCAAGTCTCATTCCCATGTGAGAAAAATGTCACACTTAGTGGAGTTACTCAGATTTAATGGGCCTTGTTCTGATGCAGGATACCCAGGCTCTTTGAAAACAGGTCCTCCTCCTCAGCATGAAATATTTTGGGGGAATTCCTTAGGGAGAATCTCTCAGAGAAGCATAAACACATACATGGATTTCAATTTCTTTTACACCAAATTAAACTGATCCTTGAATTCCATTTCTCCAAGAAGTGTTTGAAGTATACTCATAGGACAACAACTTTTCAGTTTAAAGTTCTATACCTCTCTCCCTAGGCAATAAGCGAGGGAGTATGGAGAAAAAAAAAAAAACAAATAAATTCAAATAATATCCATTGTGCAAAACCTTCCCTAGTAACTGAAGAACTGAAGCTGGGTCAGCTTCTGTTGGGATGAGTTCTTTTCAGTGTCCTTACAAATGCACCCAGGTCAGTGCCTCTGCCAATTCAGCCCTATCTAAATTCTAGCAGAGAATGAATAAATTGAAGTCCTCAAGACACATGTACTGCAAAATGTTTGCCAAAGTGTACGTAAAAGGTAAGCATATTTTGATGCAAACATTTTTTAAAAAATTTAAAAACATGCATTCAAGGGGGTCTTCAAAGATTCATGGAAAATATGTATTTGAGAAAAATATGCATGCACTTTAAATTTCTTTGTCATCAAAATAGACATCTTTTAATTCTATTTGTTCCACAAACTTTTTGCAATATGCTTGCATTTGGATGATTCCATTGTAAATTTCACTTTTATTCCTCTAAATACATAGTTGTTTTTTGTTTGTTTGTTTGTTTGTTTTTGGACCAGCAGAGTTAGACAGTGAGAGAGAGAGAGAGACAGAGAGAAAGGTCTTCCTTCTGTTGGTTCATCCCCCAAAAGGCTGCTACGGCCAGCGCGCTGTGGCCGGCACACCATGCCAATCTGAAACCAGGAGCCAGGTGCTTCTTCCTGGTCTCCCGTGCGGGTGCAGGGCCCAAGCACTTGGGCCATCCTCCATTGCCTTCCTGGGCCACAGCAGAGAGCTGGACTGGAAGAGGGGCAACTGAGACAGAATCCGGTGCCCCAACCTGGAGTAGAACCCGGGGTGCCGGTGCCATAGGAGGAGGGTTAGCCTAGTGAGCCATGGCGCTGGCCTTAAATAGTTTTTAGAACATGTTTACTTTCCATATTTCTCCTCTCATGAGATTCTGTAGAGTCTCTGGTAATAAATTGCAACAGTTCCTTTTTTTAAGATTTTTTTTATTTATTTGGAAGATATTTTATTTAAGATATTTTATGTATTTGAAAGACAGAGTTACTGAGAGAGGTAGAGACAGAGACAGAAAGAGGTGACAGCAGTAAAAGATGGCCCAAGTGCTTGGGGCCCTGCACCCACGTGGAGACCTAGATGAATCTCCTGGTTCCTGGCTTTGTCCTGGCCCAGCCCTAGCTGTTGCAGCCATTTGGGGAGTGAACCAATGGAAGGAAGCTCTCTCTCCATCTCTCTCTCTTTCTCTGTCTCTCCCTCTCTAACTCCACTTTCAAAAATAAACAAAAATCTCAAAAAAAAATTACAGTGAGCTTTAAAAAATAGACTTTTAAAAAAAGAAATTGATGTGCAGCTTTTTCACAATATACATTTCCATGAACTTTTCTAAGACTGCTGGTACATGAGTTTCAAAAATTTTTTGCACCACCAATAAATGTATCTTGGAATTCTATTTTTCACAAGTCTGTTGATGTTGCTGCATAGCTATAGGTTGGGTTAAACTATGTATTGTCATGATGGGCCCATCGGGACAGACTTGAAAGCTTAAGTGTTCTGTAGAGAAAACTCTAGGCTTTCACTCTTCTTTCTCAGAGTCTGTAAGATTTGGCTCTAAGTCACTCTCTACTCTATTTAATAAAAACCACAATTTGGAGTCCGTGGTCCTTCCAGGATGTGGATCTCATTTCTTCCTAATGGGCCCATATAACTCCTTTAGAAATCCAAGCCTACTTGGAAGGTTTTTGGACATGTCTTTCAAACATCCATTTATCCCCATTTCTTCTTGGGCAGCCACCCTTCTCTTATTTTTTGCCTATTTTAGTAACCCCAAGTTTTACTCTGTCTATTCCACTGGAATCATGTTGAGGGATGTCCTAGCTCTGGTTTTCTTTTTTCTCCAGGACAAATGTATTTCAGCCTGGATGCAACCTTTAAGCTTGGACTTATTTCCTAAGTCCCAGGTCCCCATAGGGTTGGAGGTGGAGAAAAAGTGGGAGAAAGAGTGTTTTAGAAATGAGCAAAAGAGATAAATTTATAATGCAGTATCTTAGAGACTTAGATTTCTCATCTACGATCTTTCTGATTAGTTGGACAATTCATAAATGTAGGGGCTAAATGAACTTGCATACTTCATTGTATTGTACCTTATTTCCTGGCTAAGCCCTAACTTTTTTTTTTGAGAATTCAATAATCCATTTTTTTATTAACATGTAATACTTGTACATTTTATGGAGTATAGTACAGTATGATCAGATCAGATAATTAACATTTCCATTACTTGATGTTTGAACGCTTCAAGTTCCTTTCTTCTACTTCTTCCTGACCTATATGTTATTGTGAACTGTGGAACCCCCATTGTTGTGAAACAGTAGAGTTTATTCCTTCTACCTAGTTGTATTTTGTTTTTTCCCTGGCTTTTAATATGAACAGTTGTCCAATGGCTCAACACCAGGATATACTTTCACTGAAGCAAAATTAGTAATGACAATTAGGTGATTTATCTCATGCTCACAATTATTTTCAAGATTATATTTGCTTATAGAGGACTGCCTAAAAGGAGTGGTCTATTGAAACAATAGCATAAATGATGGAGGGTAGTGAAAGACAAAGCTAAGGTTAATTTTCTATTGAAAGGTACATGTTGTGTAAACCAAAATACAAGGTCCCATGCTGTGGCTCATCTGGTTAAGTGCCTGCCTGCGACACCAGCACCCCATGTCGGAGCATCTATACAATCCCAGCTGCTCCATTTCCAATCCAGTTCTTTTCTTTTTTTAAAAAAAAAGATTTATTTTATTTATTAGAAAAGAGTTACAGAGAGAGGTAGAGACAGAGAGAGAGGTTTTCTATCCGCTGGTTCATTCCCCAGATGGTTGCAATGGCCAGAGCTACACGGATCCACAGCCAGGAGCCAGGAACCTCTTCGGGTCTCCCACGTGGGTGCAGGGGCCCAAGGACTTGGGCCATCTTCTACTGCTTTCCCAGGCCACAGCAGAGAGATGGATCGGAAGAGGAGCAGCCAGGACTAGAACCGGCGCCCATGTGGGTTGCTGGCACTTCAAGCCAGGGCTTTAACCTGCTGTGCCACAGCACTGGCCCCAATCCAGATCTTTTCTGATGTGCTTGAGAAAGCAGTGGAAGAGGGCTGAAGCACTTGGGTCCCTGCTACCCATGTGGGAGTCCTGATTGGAGTCATGGGCTTCTGGCTTTAGCCATCTGGGGAGTGAACCAACAGATTAAAGATCTCTCTCTCTCTCTCTCTCTCTCTCTTTCTTGCTCTCTCCCTCTCTCCCTCTTTCCCTCTCTTCTTCTCTCCCTCTCTCCCTCTTTGTAAATCTGAATTTTCAATATTGTACAAGATTTTTTCTTCCTACTTGTTTAGCAAGGGTCATTGACTATTATATCACTACAGAAGTCATCACATCGCTAGTGGATTGGATCTTTTTTCTTATGCCTGTCTCCTGGTTTCTGCTTTCTCTGTGGCCAGTGCTGGACTTCAGAGCCCTGGTGGACACTAGCTTTGGCAAATACTTTGGGAGAAGATGTTCAGGAGATCTGGATTTTGCCATACAATTTGTGTGATGCTCTGTGGTGGCTTAACTCAACTTTCTTCCTTGCCTGGGTCTGGGTTTGCCTGGGTCCAAGTAGATACTTTGCACAACATTTGAAATAAGGAAACAAATCAGACCTCAGATTGTTGCAGAGCATCAAGCAACTGGAGTCACGCACAAATGCTTATATAGCTATGGTGAAGGCACCAGCTTCTCCTGCAGATGCATGGCATAGCAGCTGGATGTGGTAAGAGATGAAGTGTTTCTGTTTGGTCTTTCATGTCCAAGTTACCCTGTGTGTCTTGGTCTCTCCTTGTAGGTTCCAGTTTGTCCTTGCTGTCATTCACATCCATATTTTCTTTTCAACTGCCATTCTGGCTGACTGGCAAAGACACACTGCTTATACAGGCTACTGCAACAACTTTCAGAGTTGTTTCAGATCCAAACCTTCTAATAAATTATTTATTCTCTATCACTTGTAATAGTTCTGGTTCTAGGTCACAGCCCTGAGCTGGAAACTTGCTTAATTAGATAAGCTTAGATACAGTTTAGTTTCTAAAATATAGATACACACTTGCTTTATTCTCCTAATTCTTTTGTGAGAATAAGCAAATCTCAAATTGAAATTTTTGAAGAAACAAATGGAAAAATGGAATTAAAAATAATGTGACGTTTCCATGAATTGAATGTTTGAGAGCCTGTTTGTATAACATACAGATGAGAGCTATATATATGTGGGTAAATAGACCTATACATACCCATTTATATACATATTGGTATATTTTCAGTGGGCTTAGTTTTATACAAGAATAAACACCATTATCACTTTTATTGAAGATCTTGAATGCATGTTAATTTTAAGACTTTCAAAAAAGTAGCTTAAACAATTTCAGTGAAACATACAGAGACATTAGGCAAGAAAAACAAATTAAAGGGATACAAATTGGAAAGGAGGAAGTCAAATAACCCCTGCTTATATATGACATGTTTTGTGTATAGAGGAACCAAAAGATTTCATTGAGACGATTGGAACTCATAAAGTGTTTGGTAAAGTTTCGGGATATAAAATTAACACATGAAAATCAATAGCCTTTGTATACACAAACAATGTCATGGCCAAGAAGGAACTTATGAGATCAGTCCCATTCACAATAGCTACAAAAAATTTAAACATCTTGGAATAAATTTAACCAAGGAAGTGAAACCTCTCTACAATGAAAATCATGAAATATTAAAGAAATAAGTAGAAAAATATAAAAATGGAAAAATCTTCCATGTTTAGGAACTGGAAGAATTAATGACATCAAAATCCATACCACCCAAAGCAATTTATAGCTTTAATGGGATCCCAGTGAAAATACCAAAGGCATTCTTGTCAGGTCTAGAAAAAAATAATGCTAAAATTTATATGAAAACACAAGAGACCCCTAAATAGGTAAAGCAATCTTAGACAATAATAACAAAGCCAGAAATATTTCAAGAAATATTACAGGGCACTTATAATAAAAACAGGCTGGTATTGGCACAAGAATAGACATGTTGGCCCATGGAACACAATAAAAAACCAAGATCTTAATCCATGAGTTTACATATAACTAATCTTTGACAAACTAGCTAAAATCATTCCCCGGGGAAAGGACTGTTTCTTTAACAAATGGTGCTCAGAAAATTCAATCTATGCACACAGAAGTATTAAACAAGACCACTACCTAACAACTTACACAAAAACCCACTCAACATGGAGCAAGGATCTAAATCTGTGACTTGACATCACCAACTTATTAGAGGAAAACCGGGGGAAACTCTGACAGACGTTAGCATGGGCAAAACCTTTTAGGTAAGATCCAGAAGTGAGGGCAATAAAAGCAAACATAGACAAACGGGATGGCATCAAGCCATGAAGCTTCTGCACTGCAAAGAAAACACAACAAAGTGAGGAGGCAATGTACAGGATGGGAGAAAATATGCAACTGATGAAGGATTAGTATCCAGGATCTATAAAGAGCTTAAGAAACTCAACACAATCAAGCAAGAAATCCTATTGAGAAACGGGCAAAGAAAATGGACGGGCAGTTTTCACAGGATGAAATTCAAATGGCCCACAGACACATTAAAAAATGGTTAGGATCACTAGCCATCAGGCAAATGCAAATCAAAACCACAATGAGTTTACCTCCAATTAGAATGACTGTCCTCCAAAAATCTAGGAGCACCCATTGCTGGCTAGGGTTTGAGGGCAATGGTATGCTAATACACTCTTGGTGGGAATGTAACCCACTACAACCATTATGGAAGATGCTAAGGAGATTCCTCAGAAATCTGAAAATTGATCTATCATTTGTCCCAGCCATCCCACTCCTAGGAGTTTACCCAAAGGAAATGAAATCAGCATATGGAAGAGTTATCTGCACCCCTATGTTTATTGTAGCACCATTCACAATAGGTAAGACATGGAACCAACCCAGATGTCCATCAGCTGATGACTCTGATGACTGAATAAGAAAATGTGGAATAAACTACTCAGCCATAAAAAGGCATGAAATCCTGTCTTTTGCAATAAAGTGGGTACAATTGGAAACCATTATGCTTAGTGAAATAAGCCAGTCTCAAAAAGACAAATGTCATATTTTTTCTCTGATATATGGCAGTTAAAATGGAATATAAAATATGTATAGGAATTAAACAGCCATCTTGTGATTTGATTGTAGTATTTAGCTCTTGTTTATACTCCTGTGGATTGTGGTCTCCTTGCTTTTTACTTGTTGCGTATTATGGTTGGGGATGAATTAGCCAGTGATTAAGAGTAGATTAAAATTATGTTTTTGCAAAAACTAATGAAAAGAAAAGAAGAGAGGGAAAGTGGGCATTGGGGGAAGGAGTAAGGGGGGGATGGAGTACAATTATTGTCTTAGAACTGCACCCATGAAATACATGAAATTTGTTCTCTTTATATTAATAAAAAGAAAAAGGAAAAAAATTAAAATGTGCTTAAATGCTGAAAAAACAGACTGTTCTGATGCACAAAGCAGCACTTCAAATACATAGGAGTTTAGTCTTCATTTCAAAACCTGATGCTCTGGTCAGAGTTCTAAATAAGAAAGATCAGAGGAAAAAACTAACAAAGCTTTGTCTTGAAGGTCTAGTATCATTAGAAATGCTTGTATTTGCATGTTGCTGTTTATTCCCTTAAGCGGAAATAAGAGCAAGATCATGGAAAATTTCATCATCATCAGGATTGCATTTGCAGCCTGTTAATATGAAGCAGTCATGACTTTCCCTGTCACCTGTTACAATGAACACATGATTCTAATAAGATATTTGTGCTAATATAACGAAGTGTCTTCAATTCCAGGGTCCTTATGGGAGCAAAGAAGTCAATTGTGTAATAGAAAACCCTGCAGAGCTGAAGGTCAGGGCTGCTCACTCAGAAGTCTTATCATGTAGTGTAACTGATTTTAAATAGATGATGGTGAGAAACAGGGGCTAAGAGAGCAGAAGAGAGAAAAGAGCTCATACACAGGCGAGCTAGTCCAACACAGCCTGGCCTAAACTGTTGTTTCAGGAGAGCAGAGAGGCCATAGAGTAGATGAATAAGACAATCTGGAGCCACCATATTGAATGCTTAGAGATCTATGATAAAGCTAGCAAAACTGATACTAGCACTTTCCTGAAAAATCTGTAGGAAATTTCATGGTTGACACATGCAAGACCTTAAAAGAAATGATGATTAAAATAAACCAAAGTTACTGAAGAAATTTCAAAGCACCAGGCCAAATTTATTGAGAGGCGGGGTCTAAATTCCCTCCCCTTGAATTTTGGAAGAACTGTGACTAAAATGGATAATTACAGGTGGCTTCTGAGGTTAGGTTATAAAAGAAATGAAGCTATGTCCTTGATCGTGGGAACATGTGAACAAGAGCTCTGAGACTGATGTGCTTTGAGCAAATCTAAGCTATTGCATGCAAAGGGACTGCATGGGCAAGCTCTGACTCCATGGAGAAAGATGGCCCCAGGACTTTGGAAGCAGCTCCAGCCACTGTCTGGGTGAAACTTCATGAAAGATTCCAAGGTAGATCTATATAATGTCATTCCCGTGTGGAATTACTGACCCACAGAAATTGTAAGATACAAAATGAGGGCTTCACAAAGCCATTAGGAGTTGGGCTAATTTTTCCTGCAGCAACAGATAAGCAGAACAAAAATTTAGTATCTGGAAGTGGAGCACACCCGTATCCCAGACCTGCAGCTGGTGTTGTCTTGTGCCTAGATGGTGGGCAGAAGCCAAGTAGACTGAAGAGACTGTAGTGACAGGCCTCAAAGAGGTTGTTAGTTAAAGGAATAGAGAGCAATGTTTGAAGATAGAGGTAGCAGAATGTTTGGTAAAACTCCTAGTGGTGTTAATACTGAAAGCAGAGAATGAGCAGTGGGCTTAGCCATTAAGACGCCTGCTTCCCACACGGAGTGTCTCAGTTTTGCTCCTAGCTCTAGCTCCTGACTCCAGATCCTTGCTAGTGCAGACTCTGGGGGGCATCACGTGATGGCTCAAGTGACCAGGTTCCTGCCACACACATGGAGAAGGGAGTCAGTTCCCGGTTCCAGGATCTAGCCCCCTGTCAAGCCTTGGCTACTGTAAATAGGCAGATGTTTGGGCATTGAACCAATATAGATGGCGATTCTCTTTCTCACTCTGTCTCTCAAAAGAGAAAGAAAGAAAATAAAAATTGCATTCCATGAGCTAATGACTCTGGCTATGGAGATTTTGGAGGCATAAGCTATTTTTCTTTTAGTGGGTAATGAGGTACAGATAAAAGCAGAGCTACACAAAGGGATTACTACGTTTATGAGTGAAATTCAAAAGAAAAGAGATTCAGGGCTTGTCCAGTTTTAAAGTAAAATTATTTCTTACTCCTAGTCTCTCTAGATGATAAAAATAAAATCGTACAATGACTAGATGAAGAAATGGCGTCAGGAAAAAGAGCAAATTCAAGGTGGACCTATAAGATTTCTTTTAAGACCTCAGAAAATAAAAGCTATGGTACTCATTGATTCTTTCCAACAGACATAAAAGGTTTTCAGATATTTTTTAAAGATTTATTTATTTGAAAGTCAGAGTTACAGAGAGACAGAGAAAGAGAGAGAGAAAGAGAGAGAGAGAGAGAGAGAGAGAGAGAGACATCTTCCATCCACTAGTTTACTCTCCAAATGGTTGCAATGGCCAGGGGTTGTGCCAAGCTGAAGCCAGGAGCCAGGAGCCAGGAGCTCTCTCCGGATCTATTGAATGAGTAGCAGGGGCCCAAACACTTGGACCATCTTCCCCTGCTTTTCTCTGGCCATTAGCAGGGAGCTGGATTAGAAGGGGAGCAGCCGGGACACGAACCAGCAGCTGTGTGGGAAGCTGGCATTGGCGGCAGCTTTAACTGCTGTGTGACAATGCAGATCCCATTTTGGAAAGATTTTTAAGAGCATTGCCGGCAGCCTGTTTTCACTACACAATGAGGTCTTTACAGATCCAATGAGTGTTGTCTCAGAAAAGACTATTGAGGAACAAACTCAGGGTAGAATGGAGTTTATCTCAAGGAGGCTCAGGGTTCTCATCTAAGCCAATACATTCTAAGCTGGTACCCAAAAGGGCCACATCATTTTTAAAGTAATCCTATCAGTGTGAACAGAAGGGAACAAAAACCACACAGAATAATAAAAAGAAATGCTGAACTTCTATAGTCAGGAAACAATCTGACAAACTGACTCAGTTGCTCACACAGCCTCGTTTTTGTGGAGGAAACAAAAAGGGGGACTCAAATGACAGAATGAAGAACTGGGCAGAAAGAGCTGCAGGGCACAGCATCAGGACGTGGACACCTGTATCTGGCTGCTCAGTATCAGCATCTCTGTGTCTCCAATTGCCTTCCTTTTTGAATAGTCATTCCTGTAGCATTTATCCTGATAGGTTTTAAAAATTTATTTGTAATTGATAAATAGTTATATATATATATGTATATATATACACATATATATGTATGTATTTATATATATATATATATATATATATATATATGTATGTATATTCCTAGTTCCAGGGTCCAGCCCTAGTCAAGCCTTGGATAGTATAAATATGCAGATATTTGAGCATTGAACAAGTAGATGAGGAAAGTCTCTTCCTATACATACACACACACACACACATATATATATATAATATAGTGTACTACTTATTATGCACTGTGCACAATGTGATGTTTTGAAGTATGCACATATTGTGTAATGGCTACATGTGAAGAGGCAAAGAGCTTGCAATTTTGGTTCGCACCTCTTAACATGGAGACAAATGACACCTGCGGTGTGTTTCCAAGTAAACCAACCCAGGGAACCTCAGCATCCCCAGCCTCAAGCCTGAGCATGATCCCTGTGATGAGATCAAACGGGTGGGATGAGATATGAAGTGGTCACAACCAACCAAGATGGGCACAGATGAAACAAATGTTGTCATTTTATACAAAATATACAGTTTACAAAAGCAGCAACAGCCCATTTAATTAAGAGACCCCCCCACTGTGCCATGTTTGTCATAAGTTAGAAATAACAATTAGTAGTGTTTCGTTACTTTTCATTTTTTAGAGATTTCTCACTGGAAGCCTTGTGGACTTTCTCCTTTGTTCTGTTTCAAGGCAGATGTTGCGAATTCTTTTTGCACCCTTGTAGAAAAAAGCAAACCATAATATCTACTGTAGTGACCATACCTCTCCATGCAAACATGTAACATCATTCTTTCTGATTTCCTAATCTGGAGTTGTTAATGTTTGACTCCTGACTTCCCTGGTCTTATAGACAGGCATTGAGAGGTATGTAAGGGAAAATATTTTAAAATATTTACAAGTTAGATCCCAATAGGAGTGGCCTGAGTTTCAAGTATACTGGAACTGAAATCCTGGAACATTAGAAATGGACTCACTGAACTGGTTTTTCTATAATCTGGACATTGGGAAAGGAGAAAGCTAAGGTTATAAAAAGACTAGAAAACTAGACTAGCAATAAGATTTTGGGATTTTACCTCCATAAACTGAAAACTATAATCACCAAGGCTGACTGAATTCAAACAGCCCCATATCTACCCATCCACATCCCCAGAGCACAATAGGGACAGACATCAGCTGAATATCTCACATGGATATACTCAGAAAAGAAACGGAGAGTGCTCTGGAGGGCTGAGGGCATGGCCATCTGTCCTCTGGGGATGCAGGCTATGTATGTTTCCAGTCAAATGTGGTGTAGTAACCATGCTGCCTAAAATGCTCCACTTTGAAATGGTGTGAGAGCAGGTGACCTTGGCCCATCTCCCTGAGGGACCCACAGGAAGAGGGGCAGAAAGAGAGGATTCCTGATGGCGGTGCTATATTAGGGGCTGTGAGGAGTCAGTGACAAGGATCAGTTGTAGGAGTAGAAGTTATAGTGATAGGGGCTGGCGCCGAGGCTCACTAAGCTAACTCTCCGCCTTGCGGCACCGGCACACCGGATTCTAGTCCCGGTCGGGGAGCCGGATTCTGTCCCGGTTGCCCCCTCTTCCAGGCCAGCTCTCTGCTATGGCCCGGGAGTGCAGTGGAGGATGGTCCAAGTGCTTGGGCCCTGCACCCCATGGGAGACCAGGAGAAGCACCTGGCTCCTGCCTTCGGATCAGCATGGTGTACTGACCACAGCAGCCATTGGAGGGTGAACCAATGGCAAAGGAAGACCTTTCTCTCTGTCTCTCTCTCTCTCTCACTGTCCACTCTGCCTGTCAAAAAAAAAAAAAAAAAGATAAAGAAAAAAAAAGCTGCAGGAAAAAAAAAGAAGTTATAGCGATAGGGCCAGGTGCAGCCATCAATAAACCTAGCTTAATTGTGACATTCATGTGGTTAATGGCTAATAGTGGCAAAGGGAGAGTTCTGAAACCCTTCATAGCTTTGTTGTTTGACATTGAGCAGAAAGAGTACAAGGGGACTTCAAAAAGCTGTGTGGGATATGGAATTAAATGATGAGCTTGCTTTGGCCCATTTTTTTAAATCTATGCATAATTTTTCATAAGATGCATTTTCCATGAACTTTCTGAAGACTCTTCAGGTGCACAGCTTTCAAACAATTTTGCACCAAAATAAACTTATCTTTGAATTCCATGTTTCCACAATTGTTTCCAAGCACCCTTGTATTTAGAGTGTAAAGAGGGTTCTAGACATGATTTGCAACATTACTTTAAGGAAGAGGGAGGTGAAGATGATGGCAACCAAGCAGATCAAGGATAAAGAAAAAAAATGATTGAAGAGGATGAAGAAAGCAGGTTTGCTAAAGGATTAAAACCATTGATGTTCTTGCTAGCTTGAGAAATGCTATTACATTGAAATGCAGAGAGAATGAGTGTTTTTCTTCTTATTAGTTAAATGAGAGGGATGGACAGTTAGAACCATAGAAAAGATGCAGGGTAAAGCTTAAGAAACAATCCACCCTGATCATGGGTCCATTAACACCAAAACTCAGAGTTGGCCATACCAACCCCACTGAACATTGGTGACTACACTTGCTTTCCTGTTTGGTGAACAGTTTATCACATTGCCTTTTCCTTTTGTTCTACTCCTAGTCCACTGTGCCTTGAATATCTATAGAAGTTTAGTCCACAGAGCTCAAAATTTGTCATCTCCTTGATGTTCAATTCGTGATATTTTCCCCTAAGAAAATTTCCTACCAGATCCCATTAAGTTGAAAGATGTACACACGTGTGCATTCTCCCAAGGGGGTTTTGGATGCTGAGAACTGTTAGGGGCTATTTTTAGAACAGAGAGTGCAGTACTTCTAAAAATAAGAAGTCCGTGGACTGGAGTCCTCTGCATTGCTGACAGCAGCCTTTGAAGCTAAGTCAGCAGGAACTTGATAATCCCTGGCTGGAAAGGGCACTCAGTGACTGTGGGACTGATATTCTCTCCTGGGAATCCAGAACCAGGGCAGACGGCTTTAAAGTGAAATGCAGACTATGATCTACTTTCCTGTATTGATGGAACAAGGAAGTGTGCCCATCAGGTTTTAGGACGGTCTCTAACACTAGCCATACATCATAACCAAATGAGGGTTTTCCAAGACCTTTGAGAAAAGTGAAATTAAAAGAGCAAATTTGTTTTGGCGCAAAATTTTTTTGAAATCCATGAGTATATGGCATCTTCAAATTATCACAAAAATTCATAATATGAAAAAAGCTATGTGTGATTTTTCAAATCAGCAAGGAGGCTAGCAATGTTGGGAACACTATAGACCTGAGTGAGGATCCAGGTCCTAGCTCTTACTAACCCTTTATTACAAAGGGATAGAGAAAGGAAACCATGCTCCTTGGAGTTAGACAAGGGAATGTGAACTCCCAGGAAAATGAGATGCCTCATCCTGTGGTGATGAGGATGAAGAGAGAGGCAGTGGTCAGCCCATGTATACAGAGTAGGGATTTTTCATCTCATTCTGAGAAAAAAAAGGGAAGTTATTGAAGTGTTTTCATGCAGGAAGTTCTGATCTACCTCTTGGAAAAGATTACACTAATGCTAAAAGATCACTAATAGACATCCTTCCCCAGTGCCTTGTATATCCTTAACACTTGTCCTTTGAATGCCTCTGTGAATTTCTCACATGCCTCCATCAAGTTCTTCTCTTAACTAAGTAAGTTTACTTCATAAAATTTTCTTCATTGCTATGATTTTGAGTTCCTCCATCTCCTCAATTTTATTTCTTGGTATAAAAAGCTAACCTTTGAGCCTAATCAAATGCATATTGGCTCCTCTGCATAGTGTCCATTTAGGGCCATGCTCTGCTCAAAGTCGTTCCTTGCAAAGTGGGCCTGTAGCTACCTACAGGGCTGCTTCCAGGGGACTACAGTCTGGTTAGATGACATAAACACTGTTTCTCTGTGGTGTTCCAAGTCATATTTATGGAGTTTCTGGAGGAGGATGGCGTTTACTGCCAGGCAAAGCAAGGCCTTGATGAACACAAGGGGACTGCTAAAATGATCATTGCCCCAACAAGAATTCCCTGTAAGAATAGTTCACTTGGACACAGAGTGTTTAATTGAAATTTGCAAAGACATTTTACAAGAGTAGTGACCCGGGAAGGGTAAACCTCCACATGATTTTATTCTATTGTTTCAGTAGAATTGGGTTGGAACGTTGGGCTTCTGGTTAGGGGCTTCATATCATTTCTTATTCTTCCCAACTTCTAATTCATTTCCTCTACACCATTTTTCTATTCCAGTTGGAATATGAATTCACAACTCTATTGGATGCCTTCTTTAATGGAATTAACATGACTTGAATAAACTGCTCTGCTCCTGTGGAAGTCACATACAAAAACATGATATTTCTTATTGCATGGGAGCATACTTCAAAGAGTTTGTGGAAATGGAATTAAAAGATAGGATTATTTTGGCACAGATAAGTTTGAAATCCATGCATACAAGGTATCTTTAAAGAATTCATGACATGATCATGAAAAAATGCGCATGAATTTCAATTTTTTGTACCAAAAACTTGTCTTTTCATTCCCTTTTTCCAAGAACTTTTGCAAGCACTGTCAAACAATCTGAATAATGTGGTCTTAAACACATTTACAGTGCAACCTAGGAAGGATGTAGTTTCTACAATAGGAAAATTATGTGAAACAAAAACATTATAGCTCTTCCCTCGTGTGAACAAGGAAGGCATCATGGTGTTTTGATAACTGTTTGCCACCATACTATCATATTGCTGATGACTGAGACTGGTCGAATCTTGTGAAAATTAAGATTCATCAAGAACCAGGTTATAGTATTACTTTTATGTTCTAGGGTTTGTAGAGCTCCAGGGCTTGTTGTCCTAGAATTAACAGAAAGTGGAGTCAAACTGGAAGATATCATACAGTTCATAAGACAAAAGTGGTGTGGAGTTTTTCATATCACACAAATTTTAGATTTGTTGAAAAGTCATCCCAAAATTTGGTTGTAATAGACTCCAGTAACCACAATAATTTTTTTAAGATTTATTTTTTTATTTGAGTTATGGAGAAAGAGAGAGGCAAAGACAGAAACAGAAACACCTTCCATCTGCTGGTTCATTCCCCAAATGGCCACAACAACTGGAGCTGCGCCAGTCCGAGGCCAGGACTTCTGGTTCTCCCACATGGGTGTAGGGGACCAAGCATTTGATCCATCTTCCACTGCTTTCCTAGGTGCATTAGTAGGGAGCAGGATTGGAAATGGAGCAGCTGGGACTCGAACCAGTGACTATATGAGATGCTGGAGCCATAGGCACCGGTTTTACTGGCTATACCACAGCACCAGTCCCAACAATTGTTCTTGTCAGAGAAACTGAGTTGCCTGAAGTTATTACTTAGGAAGTAGAACTCAGACATGATCTAATTTTCACTCATGTTAACCATTGTGGAGACCTCATGTATCAGTCTGATAAAGTGTCTGTGGATATACTGAAAAGCAGTTTTACCAGATCACAAGCTTGTATAATTATAATCTCTAAAGGTCACCATCAACATATTTGGGTACTATTAAAAGATTCATACTGTTCATCATTTAACATGTACTTACCCCCTCTCTGTGTTTTCTTCTAAGAGTTTGGGATTTCAAGCCTAAAATTTTCCCTTAAATGATTTCTTACATATGACACCATCAGCATAGGCAGTCAAACCAAAAATAGACATATGTACCTACATCAAAGCCAAAACACTTCTGCACAAGAGAAAGAACCAAGCTAAAGAGGAAAAGACATTGTTTGCAGTAGTAGAATGATTTACAAGCCATTTGTCTGTCAAGAGATTAATATTAAAAATGTATTACAAACACCTACAGGGCAATAGCATAATACCCAAATAACACAATTTAAAATGAGAGGCAAATGCCTGTTTTAAAAGAACACACACAAATGGCCAAAAAAGATATGAAGATGTGCTTAACATCACTGATCATAAAGGAATATAAATCAAGAACATAATAGTAGTATGACTATTATCAAAAATAAGAAAACAAGAATTGGTGAGGACACAGAGAAATTGGAGCCTTTGTATTTTAGTGGTGGGAACACAAAATGGTGCAGTTATTCTGAATTTGAATTTAAAACTAGAGCTACTGTATGATCCAGTTATCCTACTTCTGGTTATGTGATATATTCAGGAAATTGAAATCAGGATCTAGAAGAGATAGATGCACTTCTGGGTTCATTTCTCACAATATTCAAGATAAAACAGGGGATGCTGCTATGGTATAGCAGTTTAAGCTGTTGCTTAGGACATTGGAATCCTGTATCAGAGTGTCTGTTGGAGTCCCAGCTTCTCTGCTTCCCATCCAGCTTCCTCCCATTGTGCCCAGAAAAACAGCAGATGATGGTCCAAGTGCTTGGGCCTCTGCCACCATGTGGAAGACAAGGGTAAGGTTGCAGCTTTTGGCTTCACCTGGCCCAATCCTGGCTGTTGTGGCCATTTGGATGTGAACCAGCAGATGGAAGATCTTTTCTCTCTCTCTGTCTCTGTCACTTTGCCTTTCAAATAAATCAATAAAACTTTTTTTTAAAAGATAAGAAAACAACTCAAACATCCATCAACTGATCAATGTATAAGGAAATATACTTATAAAACGCAATACTATTCAGTCTTAAAAAGAAGAAAATATTGGGGTCCGATACTGTGGTGTAGTGGGTAAATCTGCCGCTCGTGGTGCTGGTATCCCTTATGGGCATTGGTTTGAGTCCCAGCTGCTCCACTTCTGATCCAGCTCTCTGCTATGGCCTGGGAAAGCAGAGGAGGAGCTCCTGGCTTCGGATCAGGGCAGCCCCAACCATTGTGGCCATTTGGGAGTGAACCAGCAGATGGAAGACTCTCCCTTTCTCTGCCTCTGATTCTGCCTTTCTGTAACTCTGCCTTTTAAATACATAAATTAAACTTTAAAAAAAAAGAAGAAGAAAATATTACCATTTGCAACGACATGCATTGACCCAGAAAACGAGATAATAAATGAAATCAGCCAGTCTCGAAAAGGCAAATGCAGAGGCTGACTCTGATGCCACAGGTCAAGTTACTGCTTGCAATGCTGGTGTCCCATATTGGAGGGCTGGTTTAATTCCCAGCTGCTCTGCTTCTGATCCAGCTGCCTGCTAATGTGCCTGGGAAAGCAGTGGAAGATGAACCAAGTACTCAGACCCCTGTCTGCACGAAAGATCAGAATGGAGTATGTATTTTCAGCCTGGTCCAGACCTTGGTATTATGGCCATCTGGGGAGTGACCCAGAAGATTCTCTCTCTCTCTCTTTCTCTCTTTCTCTCTTTCTATTTCTCTCTAATATTCAAATATTGAAGTGCACATGTACACATATATGAGGTATTTACAATAGCCAAGCGAATAGAAGGAGAGAAACAAGTGTTGGGAATTGATGAGAATAGAGGCTCACTGTCCAGTGAGTGTAATGTTTCCATTCCATGGGATAAGTGCCACAGATCTGTACACAGAGTGCCTATGGTTACCAACAACATACTGTGCACTTAATAATTTGTCAATAAAGTACATTTCATGTGCAGCCTATTTATGGGAGAGAGAGAGAGAAAAAAAAAGAGCAAGAGAGAAAGAGAACATACATCTTTGAAGATAATCGCGCTTATTACCTTGATAGTGGAGCTACCATTATGGGTCTATGTGCATCCATCAAAACTCATCAAACTGTACACACTACACATGGGTAGTGTTTTTACGCATCACTTATACCTCCAAGCTGTTTAAAAATGCATTTATCTGTACCAATTTATGAACCCTAAAGTCATGCGGAATTGAGTTATAAATCTTTAAGTTTGTCCTTATGTCAGAATCCAGTCAAGCATAAAAATTTAGAGATGGTAGATTAAAATAGCCTCTATTGTGAATTTTAAGTCACGCAGAGTATTAAAATCCCAGAAACTGTGAACTTTTGAGAACTTACACAGTTTGTTACTGCAGACACTTTGAACAGTGCCAGTAGGTTCTATATGCGTACATATGTCGTATTTGTTCAGTATACAATTCACCAGTTTTTCTTTCCAGTTGAATTTTCCCCCAATTTTATGTGATTATTTAATGCCTTTCTAAAAATATAATTTTGCATTTATATGGGAAACTTCCATTTTGAATATTTGCATTGTATGCAAGCATATCTTTTCCATGTTTCTAGACAAAAATCTTAATTCATTAATCACATGGTTACACTTTGGGGTGTAACTTTTAGGAAGAAGTTGAAGAAAAGAATGGGAGAAGTTATTAACATTTTTCAACAAATCTTCCCTTTGTCTTGTGCAAAACATGTGGAATATGCCTGTAAGCTAGCAGATACTTTTAAAATAGAGATGTTGACCTAAAATATATTTATTTGTTGTACCTAAAGTAATTCTTAATCATTTCTAAAATTCTAAAAATATAATTTCCTGTATATTTGATTTCCTTTTCAGCTATTACATGTGTTTTAAGTGTTAACTATTTTCCTTCTCCTCCTAAATTTTAGCAAAAAAGCGGATTTCACTAATGAAGCAAGTAGACATTTAATATTCCATATGTCTTTTGAGCTATAAAACTAAATATTTATTTTATTATGTAATGGATAAAACAGTGATTTGTGTTAGAGTGAGTTCAGCGATGTATTTATAATGTATTTATAATGTCTGGGAAGGTGTGATTGTAGTTCTGTGAGAGACACAGTTTCTCAGTGTTCTCTCGCCCTTAAGACTGTAGTGAGAGGCTTGAAGCAGCTAACTAGGGACCAATGCTGGGGTATAACAGGTTAAGATGCAGCTTGCAATACTGGTATCCCCTGTTAGAATACCAGTTAGAGCTCCAGCTATCTTCTGATCCAGCTCCCTGCGAATGCACCTGGGAAAGCAGGAGAAGATGGCCCAAGTGCTTTGGCCCCTGGGACCATGTGGGACACCTAGAAGATCCTGGCTCCTGACTTCAGCCTGGCCCAGCCCTGGCCATTGTGGTCATCGGGGGGAGGGAGGGGTGAACCAGTGGATGGAAGATCTCTGTGTCTCCCTTGCCCTCTGTAACTCTGACTTTCACATAAATAAATAAATCTTCAAAAATCTAAATAAATAATGA
This sequence comes from Sylvilagus floridanus, assembly GCA_949820135.1. Taxonomy (NCBI): domain Eukaryota; kingdom Metazoa; phylum Chordata; class Mammalia; order Lagomorpha; family Leporidae; genus Sylvilagus; species Sylvilagus floridanus. The sequence goes on along the minus strand of OX463228.1, from coordinate 16,680,441 downwards.
AATGGAAAAAAATGAAGTAGTAATTCTTTGCATCACTGAAACTAAATCATCTGAGACTACTCCAGTTTATTTTAACCTCTCATCAATGTTTGCTTCCCTCTTTCCCTGTTACAGCTTCCTGTCCTGTCCCTTGAATGTGTAGCTCTCTGGAGCTGAGGAAATGACCCATTACAAGTTTTTAAATTCTTTTTTCTTCACATTTTTTCCGGAGATTTGCTCTTGCTACTACAAGTTTACTAAGCTTCTCTTCTGCAAAGTCTTATAAGCTTTTAATTCATCCCGTGTGTTTTATTTTTCATGTACATTGTGGTTTCTATGTGTAGAAGCTGGATATTCCTCATTTTTAAAAACTTCTATGCCTGAACTTACTTGTTAACATCTGGAATAGTTAAAATAATTGTTTTAATGTTCTTATGTTTATTCCAGCATTTGTATCAGTTATGCATCTGTTTTGATGTTTTTCTCGTTAGTACTGGTAGCCATTAATATGCTTTTTTATGATGTCTTGTGATTTTTGGTTGAGTGACATTTATTGTGAATCTTACCTCATTCAGTTCTGCATACAAGGGGTTTGCAAAAGGTTCATAGAAAATTCAAACTATGGGAAAAAAACTGTTTCATATTTGTTTTTCACCAAAATAAACTTAATTTCATTTTTTTGCAAGACCTTTTTGGAGTACCCTTGTATTTCCATGACTCTATACATCACCTTGAGCTGTATCGTGCAAGGCAGTGAAGTTCCTCTGGGGCACTTTCCTCTCTCCAGACCCCTCTGTTAAGACACAGTAGGTTGGATGCATAGCATCGTTTATTCTAGATCTAATTATTCCCATTGCTGAGACTAGATTGCTTCTGAGTGCCTCTCCCAGTGCAGAGTGCCTGTGGTAGCTGACAGATTCTCTGCTGTGTAGAGGTGCTGCTCTTGACCGTTAGTGAGTACACACCCTGTAGCCTCCTGTCCCTTCCTTTGGCTCTTTCCCCAGCACTGGAATGAATGTTCAGCCTAAAGTCTGGGGGTAGCCTTCCGCAGAGTCCTAGAATTCTCTTCTCAGTGCTTTTCCTTCCTATCTGGCTCCTCTCCTGTGAACTGCAGCTGTTTTCGTTCTCCGGACTCTCAGGTGCATTTCAAATTGGGTCTGTGGGTGAAGTACTCACCTAACCCTGTCAGCCCAAGGTGTGGGTGGAAGAGAGTGCAAGATTCAGGACTTTCACTTTCAACGGCAGAGAAGAGCCAGGCAGACAGGGACTTGTCGTCCTCAACGCCAGCCTCTGCCTTGTTTCACGTTTTCTTGCAGCGCTGCAGTCTGTAAACCTGTGAGAGTTAAGTGGAGCACTCAGAGGGCAGGCCTCCTACATTCCAATGCACGGGAGATCCTTATCCTTTTTGCCTGTCTGTGTCTAAAAATCCATTGTCTCACACATGTTGTCTGTTTTTTTCTCTCTCTTTTGATGGCATCAAGTGGAATGGTAAATGTGACTTCTTGATGGCCAAAAGAAAAGCTCATTCTCTTTTGATTCTACTCTCTCCCTCATAGTGCTCTATGAAAGTCACAAATGAGCTATACACTTCAAAATCCATGGCTCAGTTCTCATTCTCATTTTTCTTTTCCATGCAGCTGTTAAATATAGCCACTATAGTGGCTTTCAGATTTTCGTTGAATACCTTTTTCACTTTGCTATCAGGATGCAATTATCTTGGTTTCCCTCTGATAAGTTGTGTTTTCTTAGTATACTTTGCTGGATCATCCTCTTGTTCTCAACTTCTAGATGTTCCAGTATCCTAAGGCTCAGTCTTAGAACAAATTCTTATTCTCTCTCACCTTCTACAGCTCTTTCTCCTCATTCTTCCCAGATCAAGTTTCAGGGTTTTATGCATCTTTGTCCTCTACTTCTTAATTTACAATTCCAGCCCTCCAAATTAGTACACGCAACTATCTACTCAAAATTTACATATGGAGAAAGTATCTCTAACTTAATATTTCCAAAACTGAATTGTGAAATCACCCCAATTCCTGAATTTGCTGCTTTCAGAACTATCTCTTTGATAGCAACTAGCAATTCTGCTCTCTGATTGTTTAGTGCCAAAGCCTTACTATAATTGTTGACTGTGAAAGGCCTTCAGAAGGTTGGTAGAGGGGCCGGTGCTGTGGCTTAGTGGATTAACCCAGTGCATCCCATACATGCTCAGGTTCAAGTCCCAGGTGCTCCACTTCCTAACCAGCTTCCTGTTAATGCACCTGGGAAAGCAGTGGAGGATGGTCCAAGTGCTTGGGCCCCTGCACCCATGTAGGAGACCCGGAAGAAGCTCCTGGCTCCAGATTGGCTCAGCTCTGGCCATTGTGGTCACTTGGGCAATAAAATAGCAGAAGATCTGTCTCTCTTTCTCTGTCTCTCTCTCTTCCCTGCTCACTCTATAACTCTGTCTTTCAAGTAAATAAATCCCAAATCACTCTAAAAAGTAAAAACAAATGGTTTGTGAAAAATATGGAGTTAAAAGGCAACTGTGGAGGACAGGTGTTGCAGTGTGGTGGGTGAAGCTAGCTCTTGGGACACCCCCCACCCCATCAGAGTACTTCAGTTGCTCTACTTCTAACCCACTGTTTTGTCAGATGCAGACCCTGGGAGGCAGGAGAGGTATTTTGTTTGCTAGATACTTTTTGTTTGCAGTAGATACTTGAGTATTTGTTGAAAAAATGATTTAAATTCCATATTTATTGGCATTTTTTGGTGCATGACATAAAACAGTGCAACTGCTACCAAGTAATCCATAATTACCATGTAGTTTTTCATTTTGTTTGTAGAGGCATTCTTCTGGGGCTCTCTTAAGTACACTTAAAATATGTCAGTTAGTTAAGCTCCATATATACTTGTCCTTTACTGCTTAATGGAACATTAACCGACGTAAAACAATTCAATGAATCTAAGCCTAGAATTACTTTCTTGTCTTGATCCTAAAAGGAAAACTTCCTTCCAACTGAGTAGTTAACCCATTAGGATTCTAGAAGTGAAGAAATATATTCTTTTCAGACATTTTAAAATGTTTTGATTAGGATAAAATTGTCCTATTCCTTCCAAAAGAGTTATTTTTCTGGTGACATGGTGAAAGCATTCTTGCAATGACACCAAAAAAATGACATATTTTCTTGACTTATTTAAGATAGATATGGATATTTCACTTCTTTGTGCTGCAGAAAAGCCCAGCTCTATCACCTTGATTTCAATCCTTTTGTTTCCAATGTAGCTTATTACATATTAAGTTTGAATATTTATAGTTATTTTTCAGTTAAAGAAGATATTAATTCTTTAGTTTTAGAATTGTAAAAAAGATTTATTTATAAAATTTTAAAAATTTATTTGAAAGGCGTATTTTTATCAAGACAATATGTTTCAAAGATTAATGTATTTATTTAAAAGGCAGTGATGGAGGGAAGGAAAGATATATATATATATATATATATATATATATAGAGAGAGAGAGAGAGAGAGAGAGAGAGAGAGGGAGGGAGGGAGGAGAGAGAGAGGGGTATCTTCCAGCGACTGGCTCACTTTCTAAATGGCTGCAGTGCCCAGGGCTGGGCAAGGCAGAAGCTAGAAGGCTGAAATTCCATCCAGGCCTCCCAAATGGATGTCAGGGCCATCTGCTGCTGCCTTCACAGATTCATGTGCAGGGAGCTAGATGGGAAGTAGAACAGCTGGGCCTCTAACCTATGCTCAGATATGGGATGTTAGTTGGAGTTCGAGTATTGTTAGTTTAACCCACTTCGCCACTATGCCAGCCTCACCAACAATGTTTTGAGAAGAATTCTCTGAGCCAAGGATGACATGAGTTCTGCTGCTGCAATGGATGACTGCTCTGCATCACACGTAGAGCTGGTCCCAATAACAGCAGCCCCTCTAAAACATGGAAGTCCCAGATCCCTGCTTATAAACCCTTGTACATGACACTGGGGGAATTTTTTTGTGTAGGAAATATTTGTGTCTTTTACACCCGTGTTTATGCATACATGTGTGTTTTCCCAAACCACAGAAGGAGATATTAGAAAACACATATAGTTTGGATAAGGAGCTGACTGAAGTTAAAATTGAGTACATGGTAAGGATTCATAATTTATATTTACATTCTCATAATTTATCATCATTTACATTCCCATAATTATGTAAGTCAATGTCACATAGACATAGTGTATAACCAGTATGGATTGTAGAGAAGGAAGGAAACGGAAGCCTAATGAGACAAGAACATGAAGGCAGACTCTGAGACTCCTTAGTGAATGGCAGAGCGGCCTCGTGCACTGCAGCTGCCATCGACTTTGAAATCCTTTGCTTTGTTGAAAACATTTCCAGGACTCTGTAGACTATGTGTCTGCAAGACTTAAAATGTTACATTGTGGGCAGACGTTTGGTCTAGAAGTGAAAATACCAGTTGAAATCCCCACATCCCACATTGGGGTGACTGGGTTCAACTCTTGTCTCTGGCTCCTGGTTCTAGATTTCTGCTAAAACAGACCCTGAGAGGCAACACTGATGGTTAGAGGTGTTGGGTTCCCAATACTCATGTAGAAGACCTGAATTGCCTTCAGGCTCCCAGGTGTTGGTTGGCTAATCTCATCTCAGCTATTACTGACATTTGGGAAGTGAATCAGTAGGTTGGTTCTCTCTTTATCTCTCTCCCTCTCCCTCTCTCTCCCTACATCACAAATAAATAAATAAATTTAATAAGAAGAATCACATCAGGTAGGATTCTGAAGGCTGGTCAAATACTGTTGCCCAGCATTCAACTCTTCATCTACAGAGAAGAATCAAAATAACAAGTAAATGACTGCAGTTTAAGGTGTGTATGAAGGAGGCCATTGAAACTCAGCAAGGGAGACATCGAACCCCATGGGACGCAAGGGTACAGAGACCTAATGTAGATTCCCCACCGCATGGCTGGTGGAATTTCCATTTGAGCAGCAGAATCATCAGGAGGTCACTATCAGAGCCCATCACCAGGGATGTTAGACATTTGCAAGCTTAGCTACAGAAGGCACTACAATCATTACAAGCTTGGAGCCCAGCAGGGGGAGCTACCTAGAACACCCAGAATAGCTTTGCCTAAACTCATATTTTCTGTCTCCCCAACACCAGAACATAGGCTGTGGGAATGTGATGCCATCCTGAGAAAGAAGCTCATGTCAAAATCTACATTACCCAAAGGTAATGAATTCCCCACATATCCCCATCACGGAGGCCCAGAGGTTTCCCGCTATCCTAGGAAAAAGGACTACAATACCATGAACCCAACTAGGATCAGCAGCAACACTGATACCATCAACCTAGTCCAAGCAGTTCCTTGTATTATTTGAGATCAGTGGCTCAGCACAGCATGGTGCGTCCTGCTCTTTGGACCTTAGAAGTTGGGCACTTGCCTCTGAAGATGAGGGGCTATTCTTCAAAACCCGTCCTTTCCCCAAGGTCAGTGCAACCTACCCTGGACTTGGACTGCAGCCTCCTTCTCCAACTGGTACTACCTTTTGTAGGCACGGGCATATATCACTTCCTTATTGAAGTCAGACTGAGTACTGTCAAGAGTCCAGCCACTACCACCAGGATCCAGACAACCTTGCTGGGACTGAGGAGGTCACTCCCAAACCCTAGCAATCTCTGCCATATAGTAGAAGAAAATATAGGGAGACCACATTTCATAATTGAACCAGAATGAAAGATGAGGTGGCCTAACAAAGTGACACCTGAAGACACATCTTTAGGAAATAGCCAATAATCAATAAAGTATACTCTTAAAATCAACAGACAGCTGACCATACAGATGCACAGATATCAATGTAGGGACAAAATAAGTACAAAAAAACAAGGCAATAAGTCACTCCAAAAACAATACCATAATGCTTTAGTACCAGAACTCAAAGGATGGCAGATTGACAAATGCCTAATAAAGAATTCAAAAGAATGATTACAAGGACATGCAAAGAGATACAAATTAATACAGATACGCTGTACACAAAACTGGGAAATCAACACATGTTTTGAATGAAAATGGAGTAGAGAGGGAGATATTGAAAATGAATCCAACAGGTATCTTAGAGATGAAGAACTCCGTAAGTCAAGTGAAAAATAAAGCTGGAACTGAGCCTATGAAGTTATTAGAAAAAAACATAGGGAAAACACTCCAACACATTGGTGTAGGGGGAGACACCTTGGAAAAGATCCCCAAAACACAAGTAACCAAAGCAAAACTAAGCAAATAGGACTATATTGAACTCAGAAGCATTTTCACACATACAAAATATAAATCAATAGACTGAAGATATATCCAAAAGAATAGGAAATATATTTGCAAACCACCTAGCTGACAAAGGATTAATATCTTGAATATATCAGCTACTTGAAAAACTCAACAAAAAAAATCCAATCCAGTTGAAAAATGGGTAAAGGAATTCAATAGATCTCAAAATAATACAAATGGCCAACAAGTATACACACACACACACACATATATATGTCACTAGGGATCAGGCAATTGCAAATTAAAACCACAATGAGGTATCACCTCAACCCTGTCACAATGGCTACAATCCAAAACACAGACAGTAACACATGCTGGTGACAATGTGGAAAATGGGACCACTTATTTATTGTTCGTGGGAATGTAAATTGCTGCATCCAGTATGGAAAACAGTGTGGAGATTTCTTCAAAAACTAGAAATAGATGTAGCTCCAGCAATTCCCCTACTGGGTATACACCCAAAAGACATGAGCACAATGTATCAAGGGGACACCTGCACCACCATGTTTATAGCAGCACTGTTCACAATAGCCAAGGTGTCTATTATCAGATCAATGGACAAAGCAAGTGTGGTATCTAAACACAATGGAATATTACTCAGTCATAAAATAATGAAATTCTACCCTTTGCAAAAAAAAAAAAGTGGATGCAACTGGAGGACACCACATTGACTGAAATAAGTTGGATACAGAAAGACAAATACCATGTTTTCCCTTATAAGTGGGAGCTAAAATTTAACAAAAAAAGAAAAAAGGAAAAAAAGAGATGTGTGTGTATTACTGGAAACATAGTTTTGCAAAAAATCATTTTATACTTTTGTCAAACCAATGGTTAAGAATGTTATAGTGGGGCTGGCACTGTGGCTTATCAAGTAAAGCCACCACCTGCAGTGCTGGCATCCCATATGGGAACCAGTTAGAGTCCTGGATGGTCCACTTCCAATCCAGCTCTCTGCTATGGCCTGGAAAAGCAGTAGAAGATGCCCAAGTCCTGGGGCCCCTGCACCCATGTGGGAGACCCAGAAGAAACGCCTAACTCCTGGCTTCTGATCAGTGCAGCTCTGGCCTTTGCAGCCATTTGTGGAATGAGCCAGTGGATGGAAGACTTTATCTCTCTCTCTCTCTCTCTCTCTCTCTCTCTCTGCCTCTGCCTCTCTGTAACTATGACTTTCAAATAAGTAGTCTTTAAAAAAAGAATGTTGTACTATTATAGTTTAAATTATCTATGATCTCTTTAAAAGTTAATATCTATGAGTGAAATGGTTGTTTTTCCATTCAATTAGTACTTGCAGTCATTGTCTAAATTTCCACTAAACTAGGATCTTTTTTGCTTTTTACTCGTTAAACTTCATTTTCAGTGAAGTATTAAGCCCTTTTACTGTAATGTAAATTTAAAATATATTATTTCAAAAAAAAAAGAAATTGAGAAAGAAGAAGGGGGGCTGGCACCGTGGCTCACTTGGTTAATCCTCCACCTGTGGCGCTGGCATCCCATATGGACACCAGGTTCTTGTCCCTGTTGCCCCTCTTCCAGTCCAGCTCTCTGCTGTGGCCCGGGAGGGCAGTGGAGGATGGCCCAAGTGCTTGGGCCCTGCACCCGCATGGGAGACCAGGAGGAAGCACCTGGCTCCTGGCTTTGGATCAGCACCGCGCGCCGTCCTGGCCATAGCGGCCATTTGGGGGGTGAATCAACGGAAGGAAGGAACACCTTTCTATCTGTCTCTCTCTCTCGCTGTCTATAACTCTACCTGTCAAGTAAATAATAATAGATAATAAAAAATAGAGAAAGAAGAAGGGTGGTTGGAAGGAGTTAAGGAGGAAGGAAGTGGACATCATCATCTTCTTAGAATTTTATCTGTCAATCAGATTGAATCTATTAAAAACTAATAAAAAAAAACTCAATGACACATTAGATCAGGCAGAATAAAATGCTCAAAGACAGGTATTTTTTTTTTATAATGCTTTTATTTAAAGAATATAAATTTCCAAAATACAGCTTATAGATTACAATGGCTTCCCCCCCATAACTTCCCTCCCACCGGCAACCCTCCCCTTTCCCACTCCCTCTCCCCTTGCTTCACATCAAGATTCATTTGCAATTCGCTTTATATACAGAAGATCAGTTTACTATATATTAAGTAAAGATTTCAACAGTTTGCCCTCACACAGCAACACAAAGTGAAAAATACTGTTGGAGTACTAGTTATAGTATTAATTCACAATGTATAGCACATTAAGGACAGAGATCCTACATGACATATATTTTTAAAATTGATTAATTTTCTATGCAATTTCCAAGTTAACACCAAGATTTTTTTTTCATTTTTAATTATCTATATACAGAAGATTGATTCAGCATATACTAAGTAAAGATTTCATCAGTTTGCACCCACACAGAAACACAAAGTGTAAAATACTGTTTCAGTACTAGTTATAGCATTACTTAACATTGGACAACACATTAAGGACAGATCCCACATGAGATGTAAGTACACAGGGACTCCTGAAGTTGATTTAACAATTTGACACTCTTGTTTATGGCGTCAGCAATCTCCCTAGGCTCTAGTCATGAGTTGCCGAGGCTATGGAAGCCTTTAGGGTTCGCCGACGTCGATCTTATTCCGACAGGGTTATAGTCAAAGTGGAAGTTCTCTCCTCCCTTCAGAGAAAGGTACCTCCTTCTTTGATGGCCCCGTTCTTTCCACTGGGATCTCACTCACAGAGATCTTTCATTTAGGTCTTCTTTTTTTTCCAGAGTGTCTTGGCTTTCCATGCCTAAAATATTCTCATGGGCTCTTGAGCCAGATCTGAATGCCTTAAGGGCTGATTCTGAGGCCAGAGTGCTATTTAGGACATCTGCCATTCTATGAGTCTGCTGTGTATCTCGCTTCCCATGTTGGATCATTCTTTCCCTTTTTGATTCTATCAGTTAGTATTAGCAGACACTAGTCTTGTTTGTGTGATCCCTTTGACTCTTATCTCAGGCAGTCAAAAAGAAATGAAGATAGCCTTCTAGACTATAGGGGGCACCATTAAATGAACAATTATTCCAAGTTGGGAATTCCTAAAGGAGAATAGGAGAGTAAAGTCACATAAAATCCATTGGATGAAGTGATAGCTGAAAACTTCACCAATCTGGAGAAAGATATGCACATCCGAGTCCTAGGGACCTACAGGACTCCAGGTAAACATGCCCAGAAAATAACCTCACCACGATGCCAGAATGACAGCACAGTGGGTACAGCCATCACCTGTGATGCCAGTATGCCCTGTGGGTGACGGTTCACGTTCCGATTGCTCCATTTCTGATCCAGCTCGCTGTTAGTGGCCTAGGAAAAGCAGTAGATGGTAGACCTAGTGCTTGAGCTCCTACAACCCATGTGGAAGATCCAAATGAAGCTCCTGTCTCCTGGCTTTCGACTGGCCCAACTCTGGCCATTTCAGCCATTTGGAGATTGAACCAGTGGATTGCAGATCTTTCTCTCTCTCTCTTTCTCTCTGTTCTTCTGTAAGGCTGACTATCAAATAAATAAACATATCTTTAAAGATCCCTCATCATAACACAGTGTAGTCAAATTTCCAAAGTATAAAACAAAGAGAATTCTAAAATCTTCAAGAAAAAGGCTAAGTCACATTTAAGGGAATCTGTTTAGATTAACAGCAGATTGTTCAATGAAAATCTTCCAGGCCAAGAAGCAATATAAAGATATATTCCAAATTATGAAAGGAAAAGACAGCCAACCAAGAGCACTTTATCCATTGGAGTTGTCTTTCATAAATTAAAAAGACATTTAAAACTAAAAACTGAAGAAATTTATCACCACCACACTAAACTTACAAATGATGCTTAAGGGATTCATTTATAGAGAAATATAACTAAAACCTGCGAAAGTACAAAACCCCCTAGAGAGAGAACAAAGGATATCAAAATCAACAGAGGAAATTAGAAAAAAATTGTAAGACTCTTTAAAAATCAATAATAACTTTGAATGAAAATGAACTAATTGTCTCATGTTAAAAGTGGCTGAGAGGATAAATTGTAAGATTTAATGATATTCTGCCTGCAAGATAGTCACAGACTGCATTTGAAAGAACAACAAGAAAAAAGACACTCCAAAACATAGAAGATGAAAGTCAGCAGGAGTAGCTATACTTATATTACACAAAACAGACATTCACACAAAAATTGTAAGAGAAAGTCAATATGTAATGATCAAAGGATCAATTTAACAAGAAGATATAATTGTAAATATGTGCTTAATATCAGTGTACCCAATTTTATAAAACAAAATTATTCAATACAAAAAGACAAATAAAATAAGCTCCAGTAAATACTAGTAAGGGACTTCGATATGCCAATGAGAGATCATTCAGACAAAAAAACAACAAAAACAAATTCCATAAAGAAGAAGGGATGGTTACATCAGACGTCCATGTGCAGATGAAGGGGATGTGAAGTGTCAAGGCAGCATGATGCTTCCAAAAGATCACTAAAGACTTAGATCCTGAAACAAAGGGAATCTGTGACACGACAGATTCAGGATGATGATTGTAAGGAAACCAATGAGATATAAGAGGATACAAATAGATAAATGAGGAAATCAGTAAGGGACTTGAATGAAAATATTACTAAAGATATAGAAATCAATCAGAAGAACCAAATAGAAATGCTGGAGATGGAATTTTCAATAGGTGTAATAAAAATATGAATGAGAGCTTTAACAGCAGCATAGACCAAGTGCAGGACACAATTTCTGACCTTGAGGACAAGAATTTTGACCATCACACAAAAATACAGAAAGAAAAAAGAACAAAGAAAATATGAGAAACCATTAAACAAATGACCAATCATTCATATATTAGGTACTCCTGAAGTAGAAGGAAAAGAAAAAGTCTTTGAGAGAATCTTTTAAATGAAATAGTAGTTAAAACTTTCCCAGGCTCTGAAAGACACATCAGCATCCAGATACAAGAACCACAAGAAGACTCAACCAGAAAAGATCTTCTCCAAGGCATATTGTGTTAAATTCCCAAAAGTTAAAAGCAAGGGGAAAATACTAATGACAATAAGAGAAAACTGTCAAGCTACATACAAAGGAAAAAAAAAAAAAAACAACTTCCAACCAGAAATGTTATATCCAATGAAGCTATTCTTTAAAAGTGCAGATAAGCAAAAACAGAGATTTCCACCACCAAACCAGCCATACAGGAATTTGTAAAGGGTGTCCTGCATTAGAAGTAAGCACCATGAAAAGAACTTTATGACACCACCAAATTCACTAAAAGAATGGATAGAATCAGCTTCCAATCAGCACAATGACAGGTGTTAGTTCTGATCTATCAATACTAACTTTGAATGTAAATGGATTAAATTCTCCAACCAAAAGAATTAGGTTGCCTGAATGGGTAATATAACAAAACCCCACTATATTCTGCATACAAGAAACTCACTTTACAAACAGATACACAAAGAATTAACATGAAAGGCTGAGAAAATACTCAGACAAATGGAAACCAAAAACTAGCAGGAGCACCTATCTTGGTATCAGATTAAACAGATTTTAAATCTAAAACAGTAAAAAGAGATAAAGACATTATATTTTCATAAAAGGTTTAACAATCATAAATATATATGCACTAAGGCTGGCATTGTGGTGTAGTGTGTAAGGCAGCCATCTGCAATGCCTGCATCCCATATGGGCACCAATTCAAGTCCTGGCTGCTCCACTTCCACTCACCTCCCTGACAGTAGCCTATGAAAATCAGAAGGAAATGTCTCAAGTGTGTGGGCCCCTGCCAATAACAAAGGAGACACAGATGAAGCTCATGGCTCCTGATTTCATCCTGGTCCATCACTGGTTGTTGTGGCTGTCTAGGGAATTAACCTGCGGATGGAAGAGTTTTCTCCCCCTCTCTCCCACTCCTTCTCTCTCTGTAACTATGACTTTGCAAATAAATAAAAAGATTGCTTTGTATTTATTTACTTGAGATGCAGAGTTATAAAGAGGGAAAAAGAGAGCAAAGGGTCCTCCATCCACTGATTCACTCCCCAAATTGCTGTAACAATCAGAGGTGGACTGATCTGAAGCCAGGAGCCAGGAACTTCTTCCAGGTCTCACATGTGGTTGCAGGGGCTTACACACTTGGGACATCTTCTACTGCTTTCCCAGACCACAGCAGAGAGATGGTTTGGAAGTGGAGCAGCTGGAACTTGAACTGGTGTCCATATGGGATGCTGGCACAGCAGGCAGACTTAATCTAGCACTTTGCTACAGTGCTAGCCCCATAAATGCAAAATTTTTAAAAATTTGTATAAATGCATCCAACACAAGACCTCATAGATATATATATATATAGCACATACTATTATATATATAATACTATATATCTATATCTATATCTATATATCTATATCTATATCTATATATATATATATAGCACATACTATTAGACCTAAAGGAAGATAGACTCCAAATCAATAATAGTGGGTGACTTCAAAATCCCACTATCATCAATGGACAGGTCATCCAGACAGAAAATCCATAAAGATACACCAGAGTTGAAACATACTATTGAGCAAATAGACCTCATAGGATATTTCACCCAATGGGTACAGAAAACATTCTTCTCATCAGCATGTAGAGCATTTGCTAAGATAGATCACATATTAGGCCACAAATCAAGTCTCAGCAAAGTAAAAAAAAAATCACACCACGAACAGATCATAAAGGAATAAAACCAGAAATCGACAAAAGAACACCCATAAAAACTCGGAAATTAAATAACACGCTGTTGAATGGCCAACGGGTCATTGAATCAGTTAAAAAGGAAACCATAAACTTTCTTGAAATAAATGAAAATGAACACAACATATTGAAACCGGTGGGATTCAGCAAAGGCAGAATTAAGAAGGAAGTTTATAGCATTAAGCATTTACATTAAAAAAAAAGTCTCAAATTAAAAATCTAATGATGCATCTCAAAGACAGAAAAAAACAAGAATAAACCAAAACCTCAAATCACCAGAAGACAAGAAATAATGTGGGTCAGATAAGTGAAGTTGAAGCTAAAGAAACACAAAGAGCAATAAAGCAAAAATTTGGGTTTTTTTGAGATGGTAAAGACAATAAATAAACCTCTAGACATACTAACAAAAAAAAACCTCAGATAAAATTAGAGACGAAAAAGGAGACATTACAACTGACTCCGCTGAAATACAAAGAACCATAATAAGCTACTATGAAGAACTATGTTCCAAAACTTCAAAGAAAAGGATAAATCCCTGGATTAGTAAAACCCACAGAGATCAAATCAATAAGATATAGACAATCTAAATAGACCCATAGTAAGCAATGAGTTTGAAGTAGTGAACAGAAGTCTTCCATCAAGGAAAAGTCTGGGACCTCATAGCTTTACTATAAAACATTCTAAGAGGAAGTAACCACAATACTTTTCAATCTATTCCAAAATATTAAAAGGATGGAACTCTGTTAAGCTCCTTTTGTCAGGCCAACATCACTTTGATATCAAACCCTGACAAAGACATGACACAAAAAGAAAACTACAGACCTATATCCTCAATGGACATAGATGGAAAGATTCTCAGCAAAACACTAGCAAATCAAATCCAAGACCACATCACAATTGAGTGAGAATTATGCCAGAAAGCCAAGGCTGGATCAGCATTTGCAAATCAATAAATGTCACAAATCATATTAATAACATGAGGGACAGAAATGAGATAGTAATCTCAATAGATACACAGAAAGCATTTCATTAGATTCAATTCCCATTCATGACAAAAAAAAAAGTCTCCACAAACTAGCTATAGAAGAAATAGTCCTCAAAATTATAAAGTCTATATATTACAAACCAACAGCCAACATCATATTGAATGGGGAAAGTCTGAATGCATTTCCCCTCACTTCCAGAGCAAGACAAGGATGCCCACTTTGGCCACTCCTATTCAATTCCTATTCAATATGGTACTTGAAGTTTTAGCAAGAGCTATTAGGGAGAAGAAAGAAATAAAGGACAGCAAAATTGGAAAATAGGAAGTCAAATTATCCATGTTTGCAGGTGACATGATGTTGTACATGAAAAAACAACAGGATGTTAGAATGGCTGAATCCGGGGGCTAGTGCTGTGGCTCAGCGGGTTAACACCCAGACCTGAAGCTCTAGAATCCCGTATGGGCACCAGTTCTAGTCCCGTCTGCTCCACTTCCAATCCAACTCTCTACTATGGCCTGGGAAAGCAGTAGAAGATGGCCCAAGTCCTTGGGCCCCTGCACCCATGTGGGAGACCCAGAAGTTCCTGACTCCTGCCTTCAGATCGGCGCAGCTCTGGCCATTGCGGCCAACTGGGGAGTGAACCAGTGGATGGAAGATCTCGCTTCCCCTCCCCCTCCCCTCTCCCTCCCCCTCTCCCTCTTCCTCTCCCTCTCCCTCATGCAGACAAAAGAAATGGAGTGATTTCTACCAATGTAAAACCACTGACCTAACTGAAACACTTCTATCTCCCTTACATTAAAATCCTTAAATGGGACTGGTGTCCTGGAGAGGCAGGTTAAGCTACCACCTGCAAAGCTGGCAGCCGGGTTCTCCACTTCCGATCCAGCTCCCTGCTAACCACCCAGTGCTTGGGTCCTGCACCCACATGGGAGACCTGGAAGAAGCTCCTGGCTCCTGGCTTCGGATAGGCGCAGCTCCAGCTGTTGTGGCCAATTGGGGAGTGAACCAGCAGATGGAAGACCTCTCTCTCTCTCTCTCTGCCTCTCCTCTCTCTGTGTAACTCTGACATTCAAATAAATAAGTAAATAAATCTTAAAAACAAAAGGATGGCTGAATCTGTTAACAATGAATTAACAAGAAAAAGAAAAAGAAAATTCATATATAAAAGAAAAAGTCAACAAAGAAACTACAGAATTAGACCTACAAGACATTTAGTGAACATCCCATCCAACATTTTCATCCCTTCAAATGTGGCAGTTTCACAGTACACATTCTTTCCATCAGCACATATCAAATTCTCTGTGATTGAACCTAATTGAAGTCATAAAACCAATTGCAATTTAAAACACCCACAAAATCGTGACATCTATCCTTATTGACAAAAACAGCCAAAGTAGTACTAAAAGGAAGTTTATTGCAATAAACACCTACATCTAAGAAAAATATGATGTTATCAAGTAAACTACCAAACAGTGAATCTCAGGAACTGATAAAGCCAAGAACAAATCAATCCCAAATCTAAAAGAAAAGAAAAAATGGATCAGATCAGAAATAAGCAAAAAGAGATGTAAAAATGACACAAAAGATCAATGAAATAAAGAACTGGATTTAAAAAAAAATAAAAAAACACATTGAGCTTGATAAAAAAAGAGAGAAGACTCCAATACTCAAATAAAATCAGATATAAATAAGGAGATATTACATTTACTACCACATGTGTAGAAAAGATCAGTTGAGACAGTTATTTAGGAAGAAGAAATTCTAATTACTCTCAAACTATTCCAAACAATTGAAAGAGAAATCTTCCAATCTCACTCTCTGAGGCAGCATACTTTGTTTCTAAAACCAGAGAAGGACACACAAATATAGAAAATGTAGAACAATATCCATGACTAACATAGGTGCAAAAGTTCTCAATAAATTAGCAAATCAAATCCAAAGACATATCAAAAAGGTCATTAACCATGATCAAATGAATTTATTCCAAATATGCAATGATTGATCAATATATTAAAATCAATAAATATAATGTTATATCAACAAATTAAAGGACAAAAATCATATGTCAATAAATGCATCTGATAAATTCAACATCTATTCATAATAAAATTCTTGAATAAATATAAAAAGAAAATACCTCAGCTTAAAAATATCTAGGTAAGGCAAACCCAGAGCCAACATAATACTGAATGAAGAATGATTGCGACCATTTCTTTAAAAGTAAGAACCAGACAATGATGTCCACTGTTACTGCTTTTGTGAAACACTGTACCAGAATTTTTAGCCAGAAAGCCAGAGCAGTTAGACAAGGGAAAGAAATGAAAGGTATAAAAATAGAAAAGTGAAATCATTCCTATTTATAGATAACATGTTTCTATATATAGAGAAACCTAATGACTCAAGAAGAGGCTACTAGAACTGATAAAGGAATTCAGTAAAGTAGCAGGACAGAAAATCAATATATAAAAATCAGGAGCATTTTTATACACTAATAGTAAAGTTGTTGAGAGAGAAATTATAAGAGAAATCCCATTGACAGTGGCTAAAAAAGTAATAGCATACCTTGAAATAAACTGACCAGGTACATGAAAGACCTCATTCATGAAGATTACAAAACATTAATGAAAGAAAGTGAGAATGACACAAAGGAATGGAAAGACTTCTGAAGTTCATGGATCAGACAAATTATAATGTCCACATTATCCAAAGCAATGTAGATTCAATTCAATCCTCATCAAAATACCAATAACATTCTTCACAGAATGGAAAAACCATCCTAAAATTTCTATGGAGGTACAAAAGACATTGAATAGCCAGAGCAATCCTAATGAAAAAAAACAAAACTATAGGCATCAAACTTTCTTATTTTGAAGATATTGTAAGCAAAACCATATGATGCTGGCAAAAAAAATAGATGCATAGATCAATGGAAAGGAATAGGGATCCTAGAGATGAATTTACACATGTACAGTCAACTGCTTCTCAGCAAAAGTGCCCTACATACACAGGAGAAATGATGTGTGTCAATAAGTGGTGCTGAAGAAGCTGAGGATCTGTAGGGCAACACTGGAAACTTGAATTTCCCTCCAACACACACACACACACACACACACACACTCACACACACACACCTCTCACTCTACAAAAATGAACTTAAAATGGATCAAAGATATAAATTTAAGACCTCAAAGCATGAATTGATCAGAAGAAAAGAGGGGAAAAACTTGAAGATATTAACATAGGCAATAAAAGAAAGACTGGCCAAATGGAATTATATCAAGCTAAGAAACTTCTGTACAGCAAAGGAAACAATTGTTAGAATGAAAAGAGGCCTAAGAGAATAGAAGATATTTACACACCAATCTTTTTATGAAAGGTTAATATCCAGAATATCAAAGAAATTCAAAAATTCCATAATAAACCATAATCAAGTTCAGAAATGAAAAAGGTATCTTAAAAGACTGTTCTAAAATGACTAATAAATACATGAAACATTTTCATTGCCACTAAGCCATTAGGGAAAAGCAAATCGAAATCACAATTAGATGTCATCTCCCTCCAGTTACATTGGATGGTATCAAAAAGATAAAAAACAGCAAATCTTGTTGAGGATGTGAAATAAAAAGAACCCATATATACTGTTGGCAGGAATGCAAATTAATACAGTCATTATGCAGAATATTATGGAAATAACATAAAAAACTAAGAATATCTGCAATATGAACCATCTATCCCACTTCTGAGTATATATCTGAAGGAAATAAATAATCCTATGAAAGAATTTCTTGCACTCATATGTTCATTGTGCACTATTAACACTAGAGAAACATATTAGTGTCCACTGATGGATGAATGGATAAAGAAAACATAGTATAAATACACAGTGGAATATTATTCACCCATAAGGGAGAATGAGATCTTCATTTGTAGAAAAAATAAATGAACTGAAAGTCATTATGTTAAGTAATATATGCCAGACACAGAACAAATACCACATGTCCTTTATCCTATGTAGAAGTTGAAAGATAGTTGACATGCCAGATGCATCACAATACCTGGTTTAAAGACATACTACATGGCAGCTATAATCAAAATAGCCTGGTACAGGCACAAAATCAGATGTGTAGACCAATGGAACAGAATAGAAACTCCAGAAATCAACCCACGCATCTACAACCAACTTATTTTTTACAAAGGAGCTACAAACAATCCCTGGAGCAAAGGCAATCTCTTCAGCCAATGGTTCTGGGAAAACTGGATTTCTGTGTGCAAATGTACCATATTAGACCCCTACCTTACAACTTACACAAAAATCTACTCAGAATGGATCAAAGGCCTAAATCTACAACCTGATACTTTCAAATTACTAGAGAACATTGGGGAAACTCTGTAAGACATTGGCATAGGCAAAGACTTCTTGGAAAAGATCCCTGGAGCATAGGCAATCTAAACCAAAATCGAGAATTGGGATTACTTCAAGCTGAGAAGCTTCTATACTGAAAAAGAAACATTAAGCAAAATGAAGAGGCAACTGACAGAATAGGAAAAAATACTTACAATTATGCAATTGGTAAATCTTAAAAAAAAAAGAAAGAAATGTGGTATATATTCCCCTGGGTACTACTCAGCTATAAAAAAAAAAATGAAATCTCGTCTTTTGCAACAAGATGGGCGCAAATGGAAACCATTATAGTTAGATATAATATGTTTTCCCTCATCCAAGGTAACTAATAGAGTACCTGAAATGTAATGTTTTAGAGTGAAATGGACATTTTGAGATTTGTTGGTTGTTTACATCCCTTGTGTCTTCTGTTGAGGAACAGCATTTGTTTGTTTTTCATCCTGTTTGTTGAACTCTTTTACTTAGTGTAGGGTTAACCTCATGAACATTAAATAAATTGAAAGTAGATCTTTGTAAAAATTAAGAGTGGGATTGGGAGGGGAGAGGGAGGAGGAAGAAGGATTGGAGCCTGGCCATAGTGAAGTATCATTATTTTCCTAAATCCATTTATATGAAACACATGGAACTTGTATAATTTAAATAAAATTTTAAAAATTAAGAAGACGATAGTTGACATGAACTTAAACAATGATTTTGAGCAGCTGGGAAGGGTGAAAGAAGAGGTGTATAGTGAGGATGTATAATGGGCACCAAAATACAGTTAGATAGAGGGACTACGTTCTTGTGTTCTACAGCACAGTGAAGCAACTACAGCTCCCAATCATGTGTTAAGTAATGGGAAGAACTGGAAGAGGAGAATGGGTAAGCTACAAGGTAGGCTATAAGGAAAAGATGATAGAATGGATGTGCTAGTTGCCTGGTTTCATCAGTTTATGCTGGGGAAAAGTGTTGAAATATTGCACTGTACCCCATAAAAATGCAAATATTGCATGTTAACATATTTTTAAAAATCAGATTGAAAATAAACAATTACATATATATTTTTAAAAAGCAAACAACAAAATCCCAAATTGTTAGCCTTCTAATATGAATTCTTGCCTCTCTGTTTCCCAATTCTTTCTTTGCGAGAGGAACAATATCAACTAGTGAGACCACTTTCCTCTATTCTAGGTTTTAGATACAGAATTGCAATCTGGTGGTTGACAAGACAATGCTCCCCAAGATGTGTGCACTTGATGTGTCCTAGCCCCTAAAACTCTGTGTTATATTGTACTCACTGGCTGTTTTACTGCCAGTCTGGCCCCTAAAGGCATTCAAGTCTGACTCTGAAGACCTATAGTTCTTCAATCACTGCTGCTTTCTGTTTTTCCTCCCTATCTGCAGTTCATCCAACCCTTACGTTTATTTTACCCATGACTGGAGTTAACGCCAGACTGTTGACTGTATATCACTTAGGAGACTCCATTGCCACTATCTTTCTTTTTTTTTTTTTTTTTTGACAGGCAGAGTGGACAGTGAGAGAGAGAGACAGAGAGAAAGGTCTTCCTTTGCCGTTGGTTCACCCTCCAATGGCCGCCGCAGACGGCGCGCTGCGGCCGGCGCACCGCGCTCGTCCGATGGCAGGAGCCAGGAGCCAGGTGCTTTTCCTGGTCTCCCCATGGGGTGCAGGGCCCAAGCACCTGGGCCATCCTCCACTGCACTCCTGGGCCACAGCAGAGGGCTGGCCTGGAAGAGGGGCAACCGGGACAGAATCCGGCGCCCCGACCGGGACTAGAACCCGGTGTGCCGGCGCCGCAAGGCGGAGGATTAGCCTGTTGAGCCACGGCGCCGGCCCATCCATTGCCACTATCTATAAACGTCAGCTAGAATACATCCCTCTAGCATTACAGAAAGCTCTTTCCGAACGAACTTTATTTTTAGAAATGCAACACAGTGATTTTTTTTCTCTGAAAGTAAAGTTTGAATTTCCATTTTATTTAGAAGCCTTGGGGATATTATGGCTGAGGAAATGCATTCTTCAGCCAAGAGACTTGATCATGTTGTCCTAACAGATGACAGTGTGTATTTTGCTAGAGTAAGGATAATAAAATTAGACCTGTCATTCTTGTGTAGGCATCTGAGAGGTAAATGGATGGCACGGACAGTGCTGGCTCAGGCGTTTAGACCTAAGCCAAAGGAGCAACAGCGAGATTCCATTTTCAGCATCAGGAAGTATCAGCCTTTGAAGTCTATTTTGGGCATGTCCACTACTCAAGGTCACAATATCACTCTTTCCTCAAGAAACACATTGCAATGTATAATGATGTTGGCATCGTCTTTAGATCTGTGCGTAGTTATTTCTTCTGTATCCATGTGTCCCAATATACAAAATGATTGAATCTCTGTTGCAGGTACCTTACCCTTCAGTAAACAATCACTCAGAATTGGCTCAGAATCCATAATGTTTGGTTCAAACATTGCCTTGATTTCAAAAAGCAACATTTGTTCAGAAATTTAACAAATATATTTATGTATTTATTCAAAAATCAGAATGACAGAGAGGGAAGCAGAGGGAGAGAGAGAGGTCATCCATCTACTGGTTCACTCCCCAACTGGCCTCAAGAGCCATGGGTTTCCCACGTGGGTGGCAGCAACCCAAGTACTTGGACCATCACGCCCTGCCTTCCCAGGCACACTAACACACAGCTGGTTTGGAAGGGCTCTAACCAGCCGGGACTCTAACCAGCACTCTGATGCAGGATACCAGCATCACAAGCAGCATCCTGACTGGCTGCAACTCTGGCCCCCGAAATTTCTGTCTTAAAAGATTGGTTATCAGGCAGGGAAGATATTCAAGCAAGACATCTGCCACAGAATGAGTTGAAAAAGAGAGCCCTGGAGATCTGGGGCTTCAGGGGGCACCCTTCTTGACCCGCTAACAAAAGAAATTGCTACACATTTCCCAACACACATTTTGCTCACTGCCTGGCTTTAGTTAATTTCATAATAAAGAAATCTATATATACACACGTGTGATTTTTTGAGTATCAATTTAGACATTTATTTGTGCTCTCCCATCCCATATGCAGTGACCTTCTCAACTAATATAGAATGTGAGAAAAATGACTGGAATGCAAGGGGTATGCACCCAGTTACCACAACCCCACATTATTCATCGCACAGATGTGGCTTAGGTCATACACTATAAGTAATGTGACTCTTCAAGGAATCATGGTCTTCAATATAATTCAATTACCATAAGCTCCTACATTTGCTTATTGTTATTTGTGCCTAAATATTAGTAACTAATCATTGCATCTTCCCTTTGGATATATATGTGCCTTATTATTTTCAAGGGACCATACTTATTTTATGGGTCAATTCTTACTAATGGGTTATCCCACAATAATTTTTATTTGGATATTTTATATTTTTCTATGTTAAGGAAAGCTGAATTTGACTACTAGAATCAACCATGAACTTATTAATAGAGAACCTAAAAAATTCTGCATATGCATATGTATGTGTACAAATACCCTCAAACAATGTCAATTAACAGGCAGGATAGGAATTCAGGGCTAACCACAATTCTCTTTTCCTGATTGCACTGATGAGTCCCTGAATATTGACTGTGAAGGGCCATTGTTTCTACTTCCTTTATCCTTGTTTTAATATCAGTTTATCTCCCTCCATATTCAGAGGAGTTCAAATGGGCCTGGCAACTTCCTTGCCTTAGAAAATTTACATGAACTCTAGACTCGGTTAGTCTCTGTTTACAGTAGTTTAAAGTTTAGACCTTTTAAGGACAACCATTTAAGAAGATCCATTTATATATTTTTAGGAGAGGAAATAAATTATTTAAATCCATCAGAAAATGGAAAGCTTGCGTTTGTAACAAAGCACATGTGTTTCCAAGCACAGGTCACTAAGTGGCTATGAGAGCATACATTGCTCCATAGAAATCACTGATCCAGCCACAACTTTACAATGCTGGAAACAGCACAGGCTTTCCTGTACGTGCCATATCGTTCGGGAAGTAATTGTTCACGCTGAGAACTTCTCCCTTCTTTCTGAGTTTCAGTATTTCCGTTTGCTAATCTTCAAATCTGAACATATGCACTGCCATCATGTTAGACAACTCTCTTCTGGTAGAAACACCATGTCTTTCCCGCCCCCCAGCCAGGAATGTGAAGAAATTCTTAACCCTCCCCAGTTCTTGACATAAATAGGGAAAAAACAATGGTTTTGGAATTTTAAAGAGGAGAGTTACCTGCTAACAAGCACTTTTTTGTCTTTTTCTTTTTAAAGATTTATTTATTTGTTTAAAAGTCGGAGTTACACAGAGAGAGAAGGAGAGGCAGAGAGAGAGAGAGAGAGAGAGAGAGAGAGAGAGAGAGAGAGTCTTCCATCCACTGGTTCACTCCCCAGCTGGCTGTGATGGCCGAGCTATGCTGATTCAAAGCCAGGAGCCAGGAGCCAGGAGCTTCTTCCTGGTCTCCCACGTGGGTGCAGGGGCCCAAGGACTTGGGCCATCTTTTACTGCTTTCCCAGGCCAAAGCAGAGAGCTGGATTGGAAGTGGAGCCACCAGGACCTGACCTGGTGCCCATATCGGATGCTGGCACTGCAGGCGGCAGCTTTACCCATTACATACAAGCACCAGCCACAGGCATCTGTTTTTTAAATCACATACCTGTCGACATCCACCAATCAACTATGGACTCTGAGATGAAATCCCATCAATTTTGAATCTCTATAGTGTTCTGATAGAATATTTTGTTACAGGTATTAGAATTTATTTTTCCAATGGTAGTAGCTTCAGCTTCTGAAATTTTCTAAGATCTAGGCCTAACTTAAGAAAGATTAGGGTCTGGCCCAAGAAATCCTGACTCTGTGATAGTCAGGTAATGTACTAAAAATAAAATAAGGCTTTATAAAGGTAATTAGCCCTAATATTACACTTTTTCATCCAGCCTCTTTCCAATTCTCCCAGTATTTCTATCACCTTGGAAACCCAGATAACAAGAGACAAGAGACTTTGTGGTACTTACCTAGCCTAAGAGCTTTTGCATTCTTTAATGCACCATAATTATTTCCTTGCCAATAAGCTAGACCATTGAGTCTCATTGGCTATGAATTAAAAATCCCAGCTCTCCCATATTTTGTGTATCAGAGAAGAGAAACTTGCATTCTTCACCTTTATCTATACCTGTGCATCCAGGGAACTGATGCCAAGAGCATATAACAGCAGACCCAAGAGAGACATTCCTGAGTGATTAGCTACGAACAAAAGGAACAGTATGTCCCTGTTTTGTAAGTATAAGGCCATTTGTCTTTGGGGGAAAGAATCAAATGTCAAGCCCCTAGGAGAATATAGAGAAAAAAGATGCATTTAAATATGCTTCCTTTTTTGTTATAATTCTTAATTTATTTTACATTTATTATTCCAATTAGATTTAGATAGGCTTTTATTTCTTTGAGGTATTCACTGCTCTTTATGACTTGAACTCTTGTACCTGATCCACATGAAGCCTTACGCATAAGGAAACAACACTTTCCATATGGCCAGTATCAAGTAGGGCAGAACTGCAAGCACTCATAAGCACTGTTCTGAAACCAGAATCTGCTGACCTCGCAGGCTAATCTTTTTTTAAAACTTTCCTATTCTGCATTCGGTAGAATTTGCATGATCTACCTGTATCCAAGACTAAGGCTCTACTAATGACTTGGTAGCAGTTTCAATTATGTTGCGAAAGTTAACATGTCAGGAAAATCTACAATGACACTCAATGTTCAGCTCTCACAAGAACCCCCACACGTCAATCTTCTGCCGCTGAGAAGACTGAAGTATACGATACTCCACGGACATCTGGAATTTATATTCCTTGCAATGAGTCAACTGTTTCCTGTGTCACAGCACTGTAGTTGAGTCCTCCACATGACTGCCCACTGAAGTGCCTACATTGGATGTGCAGTAATACTAAAATATTGAGGCAACTTTAACTTTCTCAAAGTCCAAGGTATAGCAAGTACTGACAGAAGAGTTCAGAGGACTAAGGGTATAGTTTCAATCACATGGCCACCTAATACCTACTACATAAGAGGCATTGTGAATTGTTAGGGTTATGGTCTTGACTAGGTATCTGTACTAGGAAAACTTGTCTCCATAATGAGAACACCTAATGAGTAGGATAGACCACTTTTCCATAACACAAGCTATTTTGATTAATTTTCTTTATCTCATAGTTTATGAAGGAGACCAAAGATCAGAACTTTCTGTTGAAATAACACCAACATCCAACTCCTATGAAATTAAGTAGGTTCCAAAATGTTCAGCCCACCTTAATCATTAATTTTTTTTTTATTTTTATTTTTGACAGGCAGAGTGGACAGTGAGAGAGAGAGAGAGAGACAGAGAGAAAGGTCGTCCTTTGCCGTTCTTAAAGATCGTGGAAGCCATATGATAAACCTGGAGCTCATTTTACGAATCTGCTGGGTTCAGGACATGGCCTGAGGGATTGTTCTCCAGGCTGCTGAGCTCTCCCTTTCTGGGATTCTGAGTTAGTGCATGGAGCACTCTGAGTCTAAATCTGACATACTGTAGCCTTGCCCTATAATTTTCAGTTTAGCTTTGGAGTTCTCCATATCTCTCTATATTTCAGGTAACTCACAAATCATCACCCTGCCTTAGTCTCTAGCAATCCTGCTGCTCATTTAGCCTTGTTACCAGCAGGCTGTCCCAAGAGGTATAAAATTTGACACTATCATTCCAGACATACAGCAGCATCCCATACCCAAGCCTCCAGCCTATGAAGTATCTACGACTTTCACAGAGCTTAATGTAAGATCAGGAGGCATCAGGGTACCTTAAAAATTGGGCATTTAGTTCTTTATTTTCAGTGATCCATTCTTCATCTATTTGAGTACCATAAGATGCATGAATTGCCCCATAGGATTGCCAGTTCTGCACAGTAAGGAGGAAATCCCTGGTCACCCTAACTAGGTAATTACATGCCATTCAGAATTTTCCTAGACTTCAGAGTGGTTTACAAAAATAAACCAAAGTCCAGTTAAGGTAAAAACAACAGCAGCAGCAACAACAACAAAACAGAAAAAAAGTACATTTCTTTGTTTTTTTTTTTAAAGATTATTTTATTTAAGAGGTATAGTTACAGAGAGAGAGAGAGAGAGAGAGAGAGAGAGAGAGAGAGAGAGAGATCATCTATCCATAAAAGCCAGATCTGGAAGGAGCCAAAGTCACAGACAAGAATTCCATGTTGTTCTTCCACATGGATAGCAGAGATTAAAGTACTTGATCCATTGTCCTTTGTCTTCCAGAAAGCAGTGCTAAGAAGGAAATTTACAATGATTAGCATTTACAGAAAAAGGCAGGACAGATCTCAAATTAACAATCTAACTTCACAACTTAAAGAACAAGAGAAAGAAGAATAAAATATTTAAAATTGTTTCTTTGTACTTGGTAATTAACCAAAAACATGAAAGACTTACTGAATGAAAACTTTAAAACATTGCTGGAAGAAATTGAAGAAGTCAAAAATAAATGGAGGGGCCGCTGTGGCGCAGTGGGTTAACATCCTGGCTTGCAGCACCAGCATCCCATATGGGCACCGGTTCTACTCCCTGTTGCTCCTGTTCCGATCAAGCTCTCTGCTACGGCCTGGGAAAGCAGTAGAGGATGGCTCAAGTCCTTGGGCCCTTGCACCCACGTGGGAGACCAGAAGAAGCTCCTGGCTTCTAACTTCGGATTGGCCCAGCTCCAGCCGTTGCGGCCATCTGGGGGTGAACCAGTGGATGGAGGATCTTTCTCTCTCTCTCTGTCTCTACGTCTCTCTGTAACTGTCTTCAAATAAATAAAATAAATCTTTAAAAAAAATAAAAACAACCCTTGTTCATGGACTGATGATTTAATATTGTTACAACGTCTATACTACACAAACATATCTACAGTTTAGTACAATAACTATCAAAGCCCCAATGAGATACTACCTTACACACATCAGGATGGTTACTATATTTTTTTAAAAGAAATATATAGTAATTAGTGTTTGTGAGGATGTGCAGAAATTGGAAACTTTGTGCTCTGTCAGTATTAAAAGTGACTCCCTGAAATCCAAAGATCTGACTTTCAGGTTTATCCTTACTTTAAAATAATTCATGTCTTTCTCCCTATATCTATGAATATTTATCAGTTTTTCTTTTATCTTCCTGGGGAAAATGCCTTAGCAATATCACAAATAATTATTATAGATCAATTTTTCATCTTAGCTAGATAGTTTAATGTGAAACAGGCATTAGAATCAAGTACAAAACACATTGTGTATTGCTTTTTCAGAAGATCTTGTTCCTTGCAGAACTGGGTTACGTGTGATACTGGTTTCTCATTGGAGAACACTTCAAGGGAAGCGAGATAACTCTGCTCTTAGAGAAAGGCAGTGACTAGGAGCTGCTGTGCAGTTCTCTTGCTTTTAAAAATTCCTATAAAAGATTTTTAGGAAAAGGAAATTAAATATAAGTTTATTTCTGTGCAAAATGTTTTCAAATCCCTGCCTATATGGGCTCTTCAGGTTAATCCTCCACCTGTGGCGCTTGAAACCCATATGGTTGCAGGTTTGAGTCCTGGCTGCTCCTCTTCCAATCCAGCTCTCTGCTATGGCCTGGGAAAGCAGTAGAAGATGGCCCAAGCGCTTGGGCTCTTGCACCCGTGTGGGAGACCAGGAAGAAGCTCCTGGCTTTGGATCAGCTCAGCTCTGGCTGTTGCAGCCATTTGGGGAGTGAACCAGTGGATGGAAAACCTCTCTCTCTGTCTCTCCTTCTCTCTGTAACTCTACCTGTCAAATAAATAATAAAAATCTTAAAGAAAAAAAAAGCTCATGGAAAATGTGTGTTGTGAAAAGCTATTTCTTTAAGTACTAACACTCAGAAGTCAGTTTTAAATGATTAATTATAACAATAATATCCACTTCTCTAATTCTTGGAATGTAATATAGAGGCCTTTACATTGTGCATCCCTCTTTATGCTCTTTAACTTAAGTATTTCAAAGTATTCAATTTGTTTCTGTTTTGCCCTGTAACAGCTTTAGTACTAACGCTTTCACTTTCTCAGTTTTCCCATGAGACAGGAAACTGCCTGGCACAAATGTTTGCTCTCTCAAGTGAACACATACACCTGCCACCCGCACTTTTCTCCTTCCTGTTCCACTTCACTGGTTGAAAACCACCTGATATGAATTGTGAATGGGTAAAATCGGTGTGGCTAAATTACCAGTGGAACAAATGACTAAAGAGAGCAGGCAGTTACAAGAAACTTCAGCAGGTAGCCAAATGCTTCATTTCGTTCTCAGAATTGGTGCTGGGCTTAGAGGAAGTGGCTGACTTGAACAGATGCCGTAATCTGGGAGGAGTACATCTAAGCACTCATTGGTGAAAAGCAAAACCTACTTACAATTCAGGATGAGGCAAAGTGAAATCACTCTTCAATACAACTGAGAAGTTTCCATTTCCTCCACTTCCGCTTGTTGTTTCAATTTGACAATCCTCAGATATTAATGCAGTCAGAAGCAACTTCTGTCATGCAACTTTGGCTGGTTGATATAATTTACCTATAGAGTTTTACTGAATATTTTAGATATTTTTGCCTTAAAATGCAACCTACACCCTTAACTGGAGACCATTTGGCTATACTATGGATGTGTTCAGCAGTTGCAAACTGGAAAAGAAATGGTCTTAAACTGGGAGGGGAAGTCTTAATCCTGGATTTATTCCAGTGATCTAGAAAGAGACACCCCACACTAGAACTAGAGTCATAGCAGGACGAGTGGCAAGGAGGCTCTGAAGGAGGAATATTCACCAAACAGAAGTGTCATGACTTTCAAAAGTCTTGTCTGTTGCAGAAATGCCGAGGACGAGGAATGGGCCCCGTGATGACCGTCAAGCCCACATCTTGGCAACCTGAATGGGTTTAGGGCCAATGGGGGAGAGAAGAAATATACATGAGAATAGGATGGATGAGCAGAGTGTTTCCAGAATGGGAGGCTGAGCTGTCTCGATTAATAAATATATGGAAACTGAGGCCCTCCGCAGTGTCTCTGCTAGTCTCACGCCTTCCTCCCTTAGCTGAAAGGTTCTTTGCTCTGCTTTGCCAATTGCGAAGTGGCCTCTTGCTAAGGATTAGGAGTGGTGCATGAGGTCCATCTGGCTCCAAAATGCCCTGCATCACAGACTCAGAGGTAATTTATCCCCTCTATAGAGAACATTTTGATGGTAGGCCCTGTCTTGAGGTCTTGTTTTTTTTGTTTTTACAGGAACCTCAGGCCCTTAGCAAAAGTACCAGCTACCTACACATAGGCCCCAGACAGACTGGAGTCCTCTTTGTTATCATCAACATTCCCCAAAGAACCAATGGCCGTTATATCACTGATTCAAGTGCCACAAGCATTGAGACCTGTGCACAATCTAAACACAAAGTTCTCAACCTCAGTCTCTCTATTTTTTTTTTTTTTTTTTACAGGCAGAGTGGACAGTGAGAGAGAGATACAGAGAGAAAGGTCTTCCTTTTTCTGTTGGTTCACCCCGCAATGGGCGCTGCGGCCGGCACACTGCGCTGATCCAAAGCCAGGAACCAGGTGCTTCTCCTGGTCTCCCATGGGGTGCAGGGCCCAAGCACTTGGGCCATCCTCCACTGCACTCCTGGGCCACAGCAGAGGGCTGGCCTGGAAGAGGGGCAACCGGGACAGAATCCAGCGCCCCGACCGGGACTAGAACCCAGTGTGCCAGCGCCGCAGGCAGGGGATTAGCCTATTGAGCCACGGCGCTGGCCCAGTCTCAGACTCTTAAGGTTCCTTATGCTTAATGGCTCAGGGAATCTGGGAATTAAGTGCTAGCTGCCAGTAGTCTTTGCTCTGCACTCTGCTCTAATAAACATCTACCTACTTCCTTCCATCACCCCCTTGTCATCAAGTGGTTTACTGCATGTTGGGTGAGCAGACGCAGGTTTTGGAATTCAACAATATCTGTTACAGACCAGAATGCAGAACGCAGGGGCCTAAATTCTGGGCATGAGTTGAAGCAACAGTCATGAAGATGTTAGCCTGAGAAAGATTTACCCCATAGAAGGACAATGAACAGAAAACAACACACAATTTCTTGTTTATCATCCCTTTATACTCTTCACCTAATAGGTTTTTCAGTTTGTTGAAATTGCCCATATATTTGAAAATATCATAGATTATTTATAAATATCTGGTTGAGAAAATAAAAAATAACAACACTTTTACCTGTTATGATATAAAAAATATACTTTTATTAGAGCTAGATATTGTGGCTGGCATTGTGGTGCAGTGGGTTAAGCCAGCACCTATGATGCCAGCATTTTATGTAAGCACCAGTTTGAGTCCTGAATGCTCCACTTCCAATCCAGCTCCCTGCTATTCAGCCTGGGTAAGCAGCAGATGACGGCCCAAGAGCTTAGAACATTGCCACCCACAGGAGAGACCTGGATGGGGTTTCCTGGCTTTTGCTTTGGCCTTGTCTAGCCCTGGCTGTTGTGGTCATCTGGGGAGTGAACCAGCAGATGGAAGATCTCTCTGTCCTGTCTTTTCAGTAACTCTGACTTTCAAATAAAATACATAAATCTTTTTTTAAAAAAAGAATTAGATGTTGCACCTCTTTTACCATTCTTTTATAGTCATAAAAGACGTTTTGGAAGACAAATGAGATAGTATATTTAGAGTTAAAGTTGCTAGGAAGCAGTTGATGGAAATTAAATTACAATTACCTGGGTTGGAATTTTACCAGGCAATTAAAATTAACATTCCTCTCATACCCAGGAATTCAAAGGACTCATCAGTATCAGCAGGAACAAAAGCAGCTAATTTAGGATCCTCAGCCTTGGTGCCAGTGTGCTCATTAATGCCACCTGCAATGTGGCCAGAGCAGGAGTTAAGGGAAGCTGCTTCACAGGTCCGAATGCTTTTGCTCAGGCATGTCATCGATATTTTTCTGATGCTGTTTCCAAAATAAGTGGGGAGGTATCCATGTCTCAGAGCACTGACTTCATTCCTTCCATCAAATCGCCAAGGAGAACCATCACTGCTCCAGGTTCAAAGGCCCATTTAGGGCAAAGAACACTGTCAGCATTTCTCTCCTTGCCCACTTTGCACGGAGAAATATCTTTGATGGTGAGGGAAAACAAGAAATTTAAAAGCCATAATAGTTTAGTCTAGCACAGTTGTGGAAATACATCTGGAATCATTAATACTGAATTTGGTGAACTTTGCAGAATACTGATTAAATACTCAACTTCTGAAAACACAGAAAAACAGAAATTGCAAACACTCCAGGTAAGTCACTTGGTAGGAGCTCACTTACCTGGTCTCCTACCATCTGAATAAGGCTTAGTTCTTTTTCTCAGTTCCAACTCTGGTTCCCTAAGACTCGTCTAATATTGCAAGTAGCATCCCTTTCCGTCTATTATCTGCATCTATGAGCAGCTTCAAGAAGGACCTATGAGTTTCTCTTCTTTAGTTATCCAGAATGTGGGACACAGTACACAAGAGTTAGTAAGCAGAGCTTTGTTGAAATGGAATTGAAGTACATGTTTCTATTTTGGGGGTATAAAACTGAAAATGAAATGAATTCTGGAATGAAGTTTATGTTGTGAAAAGCCTAGGTTATATATTACCTGAGAAAAATGGATCTTAAGAAAAAATAATACCTTCTGAAAGTTCATAAACATTAGCTAATTCTGAAAAAAATTACTGTGCATATCAATCTTACTTGAGGAAGCTATTTTGTTTCAAAGTGATAAAAAGGAGTTTCAGACAGTATTCATGATGAGAAGTCTAGGTTTTCACTTTCTCATTAAAAAAAGTGAAATGGAGCTGGGAGTATTTTTATTATAATATTATGTGGAAATGTTTGTGATTAATTGGATTTTAGACACCATTGAGCAATTTTTGCCAAGAAAACACTGTCTGTACAAAAGAACTCCCAACCACTATTCTTTGAAATGCTTGAGGTGTTCTCAGAGGTTGATTGCCTGGGCCACCAAGAAGCTGTATCTAGTTACTTCATTATGATCTAAAATTATTTCTTTCTATGTATATCAAGATAAAGGAATGGTTGAGAAGCACTTCTCTAGCATAAGAGTGAGCCATGACCTTGGCACACCATATCTTCTTTTGAATAGAAAAACTTATTATAAAAATAGATTATATTATTCATTTGTGGGTGAAAATAGAAAATCTTTAACTGTATTTTTTGCTGTTGATATGATGTATATTGGCAATAAGTTATTATAATGTCAGCAGGAATCAATTCAGGCCAGTATTGGCGCTAGTGTTCTTTCAGAATCTGTTTTTAGACTGTCAGCACGGGGCAGCTTGCCTTCTTGGTTCTTTACCCATTAAAAATGCTGTTACCTCTGTTAGAGACCGGTATCTCAGACAATAGCTGCAAGCAAAATGCCCAGGGGCTGCCCATATATTAGAACTATGTAGAATGAGTAGAATGATAGACTGTGGGAGCTGTGAAGGCTATGACCACGAACTCAGATTTTCATCTTCATGTCTCATCTATGGGGGAGCTGGGGGCCACAGGGGCCTGGCATTGCACTGTGGCTGTTTCAGCTACTGCCTTTGATGCCAGCATCCCATATGGCGCCAGTTCAAGTCCCAGCTGCTCCACTTCCAATCCAACTCCCTGTAAATGGCCTGGAAAAAGCAGCATAGGATGGCCCAAGTCCTTGAGGGTGCCCCTGCCAGCCATGGGGGAGGCTCAGTTGAGACTCCTGGGTTTGGCCTGGCCCAGCCTTGGCCACTGTGGCCATCTGGGGAGCAAACTAGCCAATTCAAGATCCACCTCCCTCTCTCTCTCTCTATCGCTATCTCCCTTTCTCTTTCTGTAATTCTGCCTTTCAAATAAATAAAAGGAGCAACTGATAGACACTGGTAGCCAACTGTATTTGCATTAAAAGTGCAGATTCAACAGCACAGTCCCTCTACATTTTAAAGAAAAACTTGTCTATTTTTATGTAATACCTACAAATGTTTAAATGTTCACAGCTAATTCAAAGGTTGTAAAATACCATGTAAATAAACAAAAATTCACATATTCTGTCAAAGCGTAATCTCTGTGCTACTCTGAAGTCCAAAGTACTATCTATAAGAGGGTAACACAATATATTTGAAATTCACATCTTATGTCTGTGAATAATGTAACAAAATTATGAGACCAAAACTATGAGAACCATATTATCACTAAAATAGCTTTAAGATTTCAGGATTTCCTTGTGTTTATGGGCAACATAGTTTTGTTTGTTTTTTAAAGATTTGTTATTTATTTGAAAGGCAGAATTACAGAGAGGGAGAGAGAGAAAGAGAGAGAGAGAGGTCTTCCATCCACTGGTTCACTCTCCAAATGGCTGCAATGGCTGGAGCTATGCAAATCCAAAGCCAGGAGCCAAGAGCTTCTTCTGGGTCTCCCATGTGAGTGCAGGGGCCCAAGGACTTGAGCTGTTTTCCACTGCTTTCCCAGGCCATAGCAGAGAGCTGGATCAGAAGTGGAGCAGTCAGGACTGGAACCGGCTCCCATATGGGATGCCAGCACTGCAGGCAGAGACTTGGAGGCTTTACCTACTAAGTCACAGCACCAGCCCCTTGTTTGTCACTCCTTCGGCCGCAAAAGGAACGACACTGCTCGCAGTTAATTGGTCTTCAGAAGACTTTTACTTAGGAGGAGTAGGAAAAAGAGTGGAGGAGCGGGAGAAGGGGGAGAGATGGCGCGCAGTTCCTTAAGGCAGAAAGCTGGCGTGCGCGTTCCCTCTCCCGCGGTCCGCTTATATACAGAATTCAACCAATCACAGTCAATCAATCACAGTCCATGCACAGAGCTCTCCAATCCGGCACTTGATCACGATCAGCTGTGGAGTCATGCAGCAGGCAGGGCATCAGCGCCATCTTGTTGTTTTCCATGATCCTCAGCTAGATGGAAAGTTCAATCAGCTGCTACATCTGCATTACTGCTACAAGCCAAGCCCAGCATGGGGGGCATCCCATGGGTCCCCACACTTATTTTTGTTTTTTGTTTTCATTTTTGTTTTTTACCATTTTATTTCACTCATATGTTTCAAGGAGGTAGACATGATATTATGTTTCTTCGTTTTAGATTTTTTTTTAAATTTTGTTAAAATTTGGCCAGGAATTTCTCTGCATGTTCCTGGAATGTTGACCAGAAGTAAAAATAAAGATTAAAATAAATAATCTCAAAGATATAATGGATTTGGGGTATAGAGGAAAAGAAGAAGGAGAACTTGAAAATAAGAAAATGGATCAAAGTGAAACAACCCTATTGGGAATAAAAGGAAATTATTCAAGTGCTGAGACTTGAAGGAATTGGTATTTAAAATGATGATATGGTTCCTTGGTGGATCATAGATAAAAGGGAAAAGTAAATTATGGGAGGCCAAATTGCCAAGTTATAAAACTCCCATGATGAGATCATTATCAATCTTATGCAGTAAACATTAATTATATTAAAACTGATAGTTGCTCTAATATGTAGATATTAAAGGAAATATCCTTATTAAAATGATGACTCTAAAGATTTAAACTCCACAGATATTCTTATACGTTAGCTTAATAGAGGTCAAGTTGGTGTTGTCTAGATATAGATCAAGGTATTGGGCTGCCATTGTGTGCAATGGAGTGAGCTGCTGCTTTCAACACTGGCATCCCACATCGGGTGTGAATTTGAGACCCAGTCTCTGCATCCTGTGAGTGCACCTGGGAAGGCAGTGAATGGTGGCCCAAGAACGGGAGCCACTGCCATTCACAGGGGCGAACCAGTCAAGTGCCTGGCTCTTGGCTTTGACCTGACCCAGCCCTGGCTGTTGCAGCCATCTGGGGAGTGAAACAGGACGGAAGAGCTCTCTCTTTCTGTCTCTCCCTCTTCCCTGTTGCTGCGCCTTTCAAATCAATCAGTATTTTATTATTTAATATTTTAAAATTTATTATTTATTTGAAGGACACAGTTACAGAGACAAGAAGAGACACAGACAGAGGTCTTTCAACTGTAGGTTCACTCCCCAAATGGTCACAAAGTTTGTAGATCTGGGTTGATCCAAAGCCAGGAGCCAGGAACTTCTTCCAGGTCCCCCATGTGGGTGCAGGAACCATAGAGTCAGAAGTTACATCAGACACCACATCAAAACTCTTCAGGTCAAACGATCAGCCTGGAAGCCTATTTCCAGTGAGAATATATTTCAAAGTGATGATTAGATAGAAACATTTTTCAGATAAACAAAAGCTGAGAGAATCCATCACCAGCAAATATCTGCTACAAGAAAAGTTACTGCTCTCAGGTGGAGAGAATATAACACTCATAAACTCGGACTTAAACAAGAGAATTAAAGTCTCTACACATGTTAAGGATGAGGATTATTAGAAAATGCTTTAAATCTTCTAATAACTGTCTTCAGATAACTATATGAAACAACAATAGTATTAATATTTTACAATAAGCTTCAAAACAATATAAAGGTAAAATTATGAGAGAAGAATTGAAAATATACTGTTATGAATAATTATCTAGTATAAGGTACACAATGGTGAAGTATATCAGAACACCAAAGAAAACATTAAAATAATTTCAAAAGGGATATAACTAATGATAATGTAGTGGGACAAGATCAAATGTTTCAAACAGTGGTTAAGATGCTGCTTGGCATGCCCACATCCCATGTCAGAGTGCGTGGGATCAAGTCCTTGCTCTGCTTACAATCCAGTGTCCTGCTAATGCAAACCCTGGGAGGCAGCAGGTGACAGTTCAATTAGCTGAGCCCCGCCACCCCCATGGAATACCCAGATGGAGTTCCAGCCTCCTGGCTGAGGCTAGACCCAGCCCCAGCAGGGGCAGACATCTGGGAACTAGACAAATGGATAAAAGATCTTTGTATCTCTGTCTCTAGAGGTGTAAGGAAAACTCTTTATCCTAATAAAGGAAACCTTTAGAAAAATACTTCAGAGAATAAACTTGATGTTAAAACACTGAATGCTATTCCACTTATATCAACAAAAAAGATGTCTGCTCTCATTCTCCCTACTGGATATCACCTGAGCTTTTGGCTATGAAATAGGATAAGAAAAAGAAAGAAATGGATTGGAAAAGAAGAAATAAAACTTTTAAATCACAAGTGACCACACTCTAAAGAAAAATCCAGATCATTATGTTAAGGGAAATATGCCTGACCCAGAAAGACAAATATCAAATTCTCTATATTTGTGGAAGCTAATGTATAGAGAAAGGGTACAAAATTGTGTGTATGTTATATCATTTAGTATGTAGTTATACACGTTTTAAGGATTTTTTTAAATTTAGAATGCAGAGTGAAGGAGAGAGATTGACAATCTACTGATTCATTCTTCAAAGCACCATCAGACTGGGTTGGTCAGGCTGAAGCCAGGAGCCTGGAGCTCCATCTGGGTTTCCCAGGTGGTCATCATCTGCTTTTCTAGTTGCTCTAGCAGTGGGTTGGATTGGAAGCAGAGCAGCTGTGACTCCAACTGGAGCTCTGGAATGCCAGCAGTGCACACGGAGGCTTAACTCGCTCTGCCACAATTCTGGTCCCTGTAGCTATAAATATTACTTTGCTGAATTAAATCAGGTACATCACAATATACCCTTATTTCCACAGATTATGATCATTGTCATGAATCCCTCATTTGGGGATATTAATATCCCTGTTTTCAAGAAAAAATAGTATTATAATATCTACCTATGAAGTGAATATAAAATATAATATCTACCTATGAAGTGAATGAAAAATGTAACAACTGTTAGATTTTAAAATTGAAATAATTTACAAAAAGAAAACCACAAAGAGCCACTATTACATATATAACAATATGTGTAGGAGGAAAAAAAAAATGCCCGCTGAACAAAAAGCTGGCAATGGTTTCAAACAACTATAGCTTTGACAAGGTACTAACTGAAATCCAACATGGAACTGTCACTTGGGCAATTTCCTCTGTGTTAACACTAGTTACAGCAATAGAACTGCTAGTATTTCACTAGAGAAGTGACGATACATGTCCACACAAAAACCTAGCCATTGATTAGATAGCAGCTTGTTCACACCCATAAGTAGCCTACATGGCTGTCAGTGGGTAAACCGATAAACAATTTATGCTGCACCCATACCAGTAATGCTACTCACTAATAAAAAGCATCCATTATTGACAGATGTAACATTATGGATGAACGTTGAAAACACCATATTGGGTAAAAAATGGCCAACACGAAAGACTACATATGGTATGATTCCATTGAAGTGGCATTCTAGAAAAGGCAAAACTATCGAGAAAGAAATCAGAAGCGTTCAAGGGGTTGTGGGAGGCTACAGGAGACGGTGAGAGCCCTCAGAGGGTGGTAGAAATACTCTAACTTGATTATAAATGTTTATGAAATTTTGTATGTTATATTTTTAAATGGGCAAATTTTACTAAGCAAAGTACAGCACACTAAATAAGAAGAAAATATACAAGTCTATGATTGAAGGGATACTGTTACTTCTTTAAGTACAAAGAAAATTTATCCTAACCAAAGTTGGCCTTGGACTTTGTGAAGGAAATAAGAGAGATGCCATAAAGGTTACAGCCAGAGATGGGCCTAAAGGAGTAATAGGTATTTGGCTGTTTGTCTAGCTAGGCTAGAGGGTATATAATAATGTGAATCTGAGCTCTCATTGACTTCTGTTTACCATTGTGGAAAACCTTCATAGAAAAGTTCAGTATGTAACAGAACTGTTGTATAGGAAAGAGGTAAAGAACTTATCATTACAAGTGCCATCTGTTCTAGAACAGATCTCCTGAACAAAAACTGTGTCTGCCTCATCCACCCATTTCTAGGCCTCAGGACATGCCTTGTTCCCTAGTGCTGCTAAGTAGCACAAGCTGAATGGCCTAAAACAGCAGAAATTGCTTTTGTGTGTTCTGAAGTGTCGGCAGAGTCATGGGTCCCTTTCTCTACAGACTTAAGAGGATACTTCCTCCCCTCTTCTTAGTTCCTGATGGTTTGGTAGCAAT
This sequence comes from Sylvilagus floridanus, assembly GCA_949820135.1. Lineage (NCBI taxonomy): Eukaryota > Metazoa > Chordata > Mammalia > Lagomorpha > Leporidae > Sylvilagus > Sylvilagus floridanus. The sequence goes on along the minus strand of OX463228.1, from coordinate 16,642,948 downwards.
CTTCTGTGTTCCTGGATTGCAGTTTTGTAATTTCAATCGCTGCTTCTGTTCTGACATGGTGGTCTCTCTGCCTGTCAATTCTCCTGGCTTTCTTCTCATAAAGGTACCAGCATATCGGATTAGGAACCCACCATATTGTAGTGTGACTTCATCTTAATTAATTGCATTTGAAACAACTCGATTTCCCAATATGTTCACATGATGAGCTACTCAGGTTAGAACTTCAACATATATTGGGGGTGGGAGATACAACTCAACTCGTAACAAAGGGCATACAGAATTGGAGACTTCTGGGCTAGGAGGCACTCCATTCCCCTGAGTGGGTCAGGCAGAGATGACGTCTTCAACCCAAGGCCCATATTAGGAGTTTACAGAGACCTCAATCTGCAAGGTTGTCTACTCTGTCCATAACTAGCCATCATGTATGAGGCTGGTCTTCTTCTATGTCTCGAGTTTCCTAATTCAGTTCTCAAATGGGACTAGATTTTTCACTCCATAGGCTTAAGAGCCTTCTCTTTCTCATTCCTGTCTACTGGGTTCTCCTAGGATAGACCTTGCTGCTCATATTTCAATTAGGCTGTTCCTGTCTCTTATGGCAAACTTCAAGTGTCAATTTGACTGGATTAAAGATTACCTAGAGGGCTTGGCAAGATGGCAAACCAGGTTAATCCATTGTCTGCCATGCCAGCATCCCATGAGTGCTGGTTCGAGTCCTGGCTGCTCCACTTCTAATCCAGCTCCCCTGTTAATGCACCTGGGAAAGCATAAGATGGATGGCCTAAGTTCTTGGGGCCCTACCACCCACATAGGAGACCTAGGCAGAGTTCCATGCTCTTGGCTTCAACTGACCTAGCCCCAGTCACTGTGGCCATTTGGAGAGTGAACCAGCAGATGGAAGATCTCTCTCTCTCTCTCTCTCTCTCACTTTCTGTCTCTCCTTTTCTCTCTGTAACTCTACCTTTCAAATAAATAAATAATTTTTAAAAGAATTATAAAGTTCACCTAGAGAACTGGTAATTGATTATTTCTGGGAGTATCTAAGAGGACACTTCTGGAGGAGCTTGGCAGGTGACTGAGTGAGGAAGATCCACGCTCCATGAAGGTGGGCACCATCCAATCAACTGGAGATAAAGGGTGGAAGGAAAAGAGATTTCCTTTGTATCCTTGAGCAGAAGTACATTCTTCTGTCTTGGGAATAGGACAGGTGCATAGGCTTTCTTGTCTTTGTACTCTAGTATTTAAACCTGTTTCTTGGTTACCAGGGCTGCAGCCTCAGACTCAGAGTCATGTCACCAACTTTCTTGGTTCTAAGCCTTTTGAACTTCATCTGCATCATGCTAGCAGCATCCCCAGCTTGCTCCAGCCTGTCATGGGATTTCTCAGTTTCCATAGTTGTGTGAGCCACGTCTCCTGGTAAAAATCCTTTCCCATATCTATATCTAAATTTATTTGCATCTATAGTTATTACTACCTTTCTACTTCTTATTGGTCTGTCTCCTTGGAGAACCTAGATTAGCACACAAAATCTAAGACATAGCCATCTACCATTCTTGTAGATCTATTCATCCCCACACCTTCCTTTAAACACTGGAGTGTATGCTGGCCCAGGGAAAGAGACCATGTCCCTAACCCAATTTGTTTTAAATATTCATGCTGCTAGTATATCCCTAGATAAGAATTAATATTTTTCTCTATTTCTTGTCCTATTTTTACTCCTTTCCTTCCATCCACCCTTTGAATGTATGAAGAGACATCAAAAAGTTAATAGAAAATATAATTAAAAGATAAATACACTTTGGTAGAACAATGCAAAATCCATAGGTTAATCATAATGCACATTTCCCAGGAACTTTTTGATGTACCCCCAAATGGGTTTCCTAGGAACTATCTTTGGGAGTTCCTTCTTGCATAGTCTTTTCCCTGATTTTACTTTTCTTATAAAGTTGTAAATCATAGTGCTTCTCTGAGTATTGCTTTGGAAAAATGTTTGCATTAGGTGAATCTAACCTGACTATTGCAGACAGGGTTCTAGTGCCCCAAAGGGGCAAGGTCAGTACCATGTGATTTAAGATGCTGTTTGAATGAGGCTGACTTCTGCTTGGGAGTACAGCATGTAACATTAAAGCCCTAAAACTATAAAAAATAAATCTACAAAGATCCTCAAATAGATGCTAGCTAACCAAATCCAACAACACATCAAGAATATCATCCACCAGGACCAAGTGAGATTTATCCCAGGGATGCTGGAACGATTCAACATACACAAATCAATAAACATGATACATCACATTAACAAATCAATGTGTAAAAAATCCCATGATAATCTCAATATATACAGGAAAGCATTTGATAAAATATAACATCCTTTCATGAATAAAAAAAAAAATCTTGAACAAAATGGGTTTAAAAGAAACACACCTCAACACAATCACCATTTACCACCAATGGATCCCAAAAACTAATGCTTTTCTTCTAGATAGTTATCCAACTTTAAAAAAAAGATTTATTTATTTATTAATTGAAAGGCAGAGTTACAGAAAGAGGAAGAGAGGGAGAGACAGAGAGAATGAAGAGAGAGAGAGGGAATCTTCCATCTGCTTCCATCACTACCCAGATTGTTCCATGGCCAAAGCTGGGCAAAGCTGAAATCAGGAGTGTGGAGCTCTAGCCAGGTCTCCCACGTGGGTTCAGCTGCCCAAAAACTTGGGCTATCCTTACAGGTGTATTAGCAGGGAGCAGTATCACAAGTGGGATGTCTGGGACTCAAGCCTGCACCACAGATAGTGGCTTAACTTTCTGTGCCACAACGTTGACCCTCAATTTCCAACTTTTAAATACTACTGATCACTGCTAGATGTCTGGCTGCTAGATGTTTTGTGGGTGAAGGAATGGTATTTGTAGTTTTGTGCCCGCCAAAGGCAGAGACCTCATTGTGTGCAATAGTCCTGCTCTATAGAGCGGCATTCGAGACCTCGTCACTGAAGTGGCAGTGCACACTGCTCTGGCCGGGCAGTCACTGAACCAGAGAGTCCCAACCTCTGGGTCTAAGCCTCCTGTTGACTTCAGATGCCTTGCCCAAAGGGACAACATCACAAACAGAAGAAGCTAACAACTTACTAGATTTGAAATTATTTTTGAAAATATTTTCCAGTAATTTTCCAGAAAATACTATAAATCATAAATGGTGACAAGACTAAATTACCAGAAATAAGAGAAAGATGCATAGGGACTCCAGATAATGGGAATTATCAGACCCAAACTGAAAACAAGTGCTGTTTATTCCAGAGAGGATGGTTATATTTAAAAAAAAAAAAAGCTACCAAAGAAACTATTACAAATATTATTATTATTACAGTGAGGAGGAACTAAGTGGAAATTCTAGAAATTAATAACTGAAATTAAATGAAATGGATGGACACAACTACATATGTGGCAAGATGAAGACAGATTTATAAACTGGAGGACAGATTAAAAGAAACTATCCAAGTCTACCTGTCTTTTCTCTCTGACTCTCAAGTATATAAATAGATAGAAACTTTAAAAACTGGAGGCAGGGAATGGGCATTTGGCTTATCATTTTAGACATCTGTGAATATACCAGTTAAGATGCCCATATCTCATAGAGGAGGTCTGGGTTCAAGGACCAGCTCCACTTGCAAAACCAGACTCCTGCTAATGCAATCCTGGAAGGCAGCCACCATTGCTGTAGGTTCAGGCTGAGCTCCTACGTCTGACTTTAGCCTGGCCAGTCCTGCTCTTTGCAGGCATATAGGAGTAAACCAGCAGGAGGAAATCCTCTCTCTCTCTCTCCCTTCCCTACCACCCCAAATAACTATCTCTTTAAAAAGAAACTATCCATATGTAATAAAAGAAAAGAAGATAAACATACAGAAGAATTGCAGTTGACATGCATGATACAATTAGAAAGTCTATGATACATCTAAATGGAGTCCCTGGGGATGAGGAGAAAGAGAAAGAATCAGCAATATTCAAAGGATAATGGATAGACATTTCCAATAACTGATGAACTCACCAATTCAGATTAAATGAGGACATCTAGAAATATACTTAGATATATACATGCATATGTTTTTAGAAAATCACATAAATAGTACACCAAAACTATAGAAAACACAAGATAACACTGAGTTTTAAAATCAGTGTAGCAAAAGGTAAGGTGCTAAGGGATGCGAGACTTTCAGCTGATACATCTCCTGTATCATTTGAAGCTAGGAGATAATTAGATAACTTAAAGCTGCTAAAAAGTAACCAATAAGCTAGAATTCTCTACCCAGTGAATATACAAAGAATGAAAGCAAACTATAGATGCTTTAGTATTAAAAAAAAAAAAAAACCTAAAACAAGGGGCTGGCTTTGTGGCACAACAGGTTAAAGCCCTGGCCTGCAGTGGTGGCATCCCATATAGGGGCTGATTCAAGTCCTGACTGCTCCACTTCTGATGCAGCTCCCTGTTAATGCACCTGAGAAAGCAGCAGAGGATGGTCCAAGTGCTTGGGCCCCACCACCCACATTGGAGACCCAGAAGAAACTCCTGGCTCTTGGCTTTGGATAGGCTCAGCTCTGGCCATTATGGCCATCTGGGAGTGAACCAGCAGATGGAAGACATCTCTCTCTTTCTCTCTGTCTCTCTGTCTCTCTCTGCCTCTCTCTGTGACTCTGGCTCTGTGACTCTTTCAAGTAAAACAACATTTAAAAAAAAAAAAAAGAAAAGCCCTAAAACAATCAAAGACTAAAGGCACATGTCATCAGCAGCTTCAAACAGAAAAGAATTATTTTTAAGGTATTTATTGGGCAGAAAGAATGAAAATACTGGATGAAAATTTTGCTATGAAAACAACTTTTTAAAAAAATTTGCCTGTCTAAATAACAATCTGATTTTTAATGAAGTTAGAGGCAAATATAGCCAGGACATTTCCACTGGATAAAAATGAAGAAACACTTCTATTTAGATCTTAGGCATTTGAAAATCTCATTTAATTTAGGAATTTTAAAAATAACAGTTTGACAGTTCATAATGGTGCATACGATTGGTAATGACAGTGTTTTGGGGGCGCTCAGAGTGGAGCAGAAAGGCTCCCAGACACTGGTGGATCCCCGTTCCTTGGACTCCAATGCTTTCACGCTTCTCCTCCAGGCAGAAGTCCAGAGCCTGCTGGATGCCCAGGTGGATGAGGCCCTGCCAGATCACCCAGGCCTGAAACATATTGACCCAGTGGTCTTAAAACATTGTCCTGCAGCAGCTGCAACTTACACATTGGAGGCAGGAAAGCACGGAGCTGCCAAGTGGACTCTCAGCTCTTATCTATAAGGCTGTAAATCTGACAGAGAGCAAACAGAACTGTTTTGTATGCAATATCATAATGCCAACAACTCCTTAGAAATCTTACTGGGAAGTATAGGTAAATCGATCTCTCTGTCTCATAGAACTGATGTTTGTTGATGCTTGAAGACTTACTGGAAAGTATATGTAGTCTCTCTCTCTCTCTCTCATAGAACCAATGTTTTTTGGTGCTTAGAATATCAGATAAAGACTAAGCAACTTGGTAAGATGTAAGGACCTGCATACTTGATGACCTTAAACTCTGATTTCTGACCCTACTCAGATCCTAGTTTCTAACCTGATTGTCAGTTGTCATTCTTCTGCATGTTTATCTTCTTTTCTTTCATTATGTGAGGATGGCTTCTTTTTTAAATGATATTTATTGGAGGGGGGAGAGAGAGAGAGAGGGAAAGAGAAAGAAAGAGAGAGAGAGAGAATTTCCTGTGGTTCACTCCCACAGGCCTGCATTGAGCCAAGAGGCACTGAGTGAGGAACTCAGCCTGGGTCTCCGACAGAGATTAATTCTAGTTGCTATATGGAACAGTCACAGGGTTCCATGGGGGAAACTTAAAAGTGCTTCAAACAGCTTGCAAAGAGCAACTCAGTGGTAACTTGTGAAGTTAATAATCTGCCCTTGCATAAAGGAAACTAGAAAGGCCTTGCCTTCAACCCAAGACTGGGGGAGCTGGACGCCCTTGTACTGAGTGAGAAAAACGTTCCTTTGAATTCGTCACTCATCAGTTCTGACACTTTTTTTCACAAGTTCGAAAGGGTTAAGAGGGAAATTCTGCCTACATACCTGCATCATCTTTATTATGGACTGGACATCTATCCTTTTTTGATCCTTTCGAAGTCTCATGAAAGGAATCAGACAGCGGTACACCCTGAAAAGTAAGGTGTTGATCCCACAAAAAAACAAGGGGGGTGGAAGGAAGAAGAGTTAAGTCTCTATTGAAACAACCAACTCTGTCTTATTCTGAACCATTTTAAGGGAAAGGAGGGCATTTAGAAGAAGATGAGCTTTATTCTAAAATAGCTCTCATTAGCCAACTTTTCACATAGCTTAATGTCAACTAAACATATCTATTTGATTTTGACTTTAAATGCAGTGTATTTAGGACATTCTGAATTAAGGAATATTCAGGACATCTGCTTCATGAATATCATCTCAAAAGGACTAAAATCTGGGCTACCTTTTAAAAATCACACTTGTCTATACATATTTCCGAACTCTTAAATTAGAATATCTGAAGAAGTGGCTCCAAAATCTTTCATCTTAAAATCTCTCCCAGTATTTCCTATCAATTCAGCACCAGACGGAGAGCAGGTATCTGAGAATCACAGTTCTAGCCTCTAGAGCCTCACAGTTTGTAACAAAACTTACAACTCTGGGGCTTTGATTAGCACACACCAATCTTAGGGCTTTCCATCCAATTTAGCAAATATTTATTAAGCGTATTCTATGTGCCATAACGAATGCCTTCTGGGATCTAAAGGGAGAATCAGACAAGACTGCGGCCCCGAAGGAGCTTTCAATCTCATTGCAAGAAAGATTTGCAAGCCGTGTTAATTGCCATCTTATAAAGGCTGTGACAAATGAAAGCCGAGATTAGAGGGACATAAAGGATGGGTTGTCAAGCCCGGCTCTGGGGAGGAGGTGCCACCTCATCCGTCAGTAAGGTTGAATGTGTGATTTGGGAAGAAGCTGGTGGAGTGAGAGTGAGAAGCCAAGGAGAAGCAGAAGAGGTCGATTTTCCTATACATTGGGAACAGTATAAAGACACTTCCGTTTTCTAAGAACCGGTTTGTTTCTTTTAGTGCTATAATTCTGAGATTGAACCTCAAGGGAGACTCTGAGATATTCCATCTCTGAGCAAACATTTAACCCATGCTAAGAATTCCTGAAACTGTACATTTGGCCACTTATATGAATTTAAACTTGGGGAACTTCTTGACTGTAATCCTTTGTTTAAGTGCTCTTTTCCCACTTCTCTTGAGACTAATCTGTTTTGGTTACAAGCCAGTTTGAAGAGTGGGAGATATTTTCCAGCTCCATAAATGATAAAAGGGCACAAATACAAATAATAAAAATAATGATGCTTTTAAAAGGTCTCAAATGTGAATGAACTTGACACCCTCTGCTGTCTGCCTACAGCATGGATCCAGGACCCAGAGGGGTGGGAGTTCCCTGGGGAGGTATTGGAATGAACACATGAACCAGACTGAATCTGAAAATCTTAAGCTAGCACAGGTGCATGGAGTATAATGGGGGAGGCAGGGAGTCTGAAGAGGGACATGATCAGGTTTCAGTTTCAGGGTTCTTTAAAAGATTTATGTATCTGTTTAAAAAAATAAAATAAGGCTTCTCTTCCCTGAGTTCAAGTGGAGTTGTGGCCCCAGGGACTTGTATTTTCAGTAAGAAGAGGTTGTTGCTGTTGCTATGGTTTCCGTGATGCGAATGCTATAAATGCACAGAGCTGCACCAGTAAACAATGATGCAACTCTAACATGGCTGGGCTTTCCTTTTCCTGTGAGCGCCAGGAAAGCTTAAATCCACGTCACAAACCAATTAAGTTAAATAATTTCTATTATCTCTATATCCTGGTAACAACTTTCTCATATTTTCAGGAGAAGAGATGGAATTCAACATTTATTTATCAGAATATGTACTTTGAGATATCTATCACTTCCTTGATTCCATTTCCATCTTTTGCTCACTTCGGGGCATACATGCTTTATAGCTGGGAGAATGTTAGCAGTGTTTTCTCTTCTGCTGGGACTTGAACAAATATGATTCATTGTACACTAAGACAGCGTGAAGTTTGCTGTGTTCTTCCTAATAGAAACAGTGGCATAATAAATGGGTATTTTAAATCAAATTTAGATTTACCAGTAACTTATTACTATTTAACATTGTCATAATTAACTAATTAAGAGCAAGAGTGTTGGATTGATTTTTTTTCTCAATGTTTACATGCGTATAGTATTTCTGTTGTTTGTAACTGCCTCATTTCATTTGCCATAAAGATGACCCTGGGAGGAATAAAATAGATCCATAAACTAAAGCTTGGGGTGCTGGCAGTATTAATCACTACTTAGCATTGTGACTCTTATCCATAATAAATCGCCAAGCTGTTTAAGCAAATTATTCTCACTCAGGCCAAATAACTTCTAAGTGCCTGATAAGATTTCGTTTTACATTTTTGTTACATTCCTATTCATACTATTTCTAGCTTATGTATTATTTTGGGAAACTGATCAGTAGCATTAATCTGTTAATAATATTTATTTAACTTGATTCAACTGGACATTCTTTTTTATTTATTTTTTTATTTTTTTGACAGGCAGAGTGGACAGTGAGAGAGAGACAGAGAGGATTGTCGTCCTTTTCTGTTGGTTCACCCCCCAATGGCCGCTGTGGCAGGTGTGCTGTGGCCAGCGCACCGCGCTGATCTGAAGCAAGAAGCCAGGTGCTTCTCCTGGTCTCCCATGTGGGTGCAAAGCCCAAGGACTTGAGCCATCCTCCATTGCACTCCCGGACCAGAGCAGAGAGCTGGACAGGAAGAGGAGCCGCCAGGACAGAATCCGGCGCCCCGACCGGGACTAGAACCCGGTGTGCCGGCGCTGCAGGCAGAGGATTAGCCTATTGAGCCACGGCGCCGGCCTTAACTGGACATTCTTTAAGAAATTAATATGAAAATCACTGATTATTTTGTGCTCTAGAAACACACACACACACAAACACACACATGAATATACCATACCCGCAAGAGTTTCTGATCTAGTTAGGAAATAAAAAGCTTAACTCCTCAATACAAAGTAAAATATCATCCAATAATTAGAAATTATTTTACTAATTGTCCATTATTTGATTTGGATTGTGTTGCATTTAGATGGTAACCTGAGTACTAAGATGAGAAGGCAATGATTTTGGAACTCCTGGGGAGGTGATACCAGCCACTCAGTTTTCATCAACTACCTCTTCATCCCAAAATGTCTCAATTGTTCCAGAGGGGGAAAAAGGTCCTAAAGAAATATTCACGCAATCCTGAGATCTTTTTTTTCTTTAAAAATTTTGAAAAGTTCATTTTATTTACCTGAAATGCAGAGAGACAGACAGATCTCCCACCCACTGGTTCCCTCCCCAAATATCCACGACAGCTGGGTCTGGGTGAGGCCAAAGCCATGAGACAGAAACTCATCTAGAGCTCCCATGCAGGAGTCAGGAAGCTGCTGCCTCCCAGGGTGCACATTAGCAGGAAGCTGGAACTGGAAGACAGCCAGGACTCAAACCTGGGGACTCCAATATGCGATGTGAATATCCTGAGCAGCATCTTCACCACTACATAGAAAAAAAACGTGTTCTACGATGCTTGAGTCTTGTGTTTGCCGGTTATCTGAATCTTCTAAGCCAACGCAATGCACCTCTGGGCACAAAGTTTAATAAGTCACTAGGTCGCTTCATGATGTGCTCTGATCTGGTTGGTGTTACTCCGGCTCCGTGGCTATCACTCTGCCTGTGCCTCTGAGTGTACTATGAGTTTTGAGCAGGTGTATTTCCCGCAGGTGGAATTAACCGAGTTGCAAGAAAGCATATACTCCAACCTATCTATCTCTTTTCTCTTAAAAATGTAATATTTACGGCCGGCGCCGTGGCTCAACAGGCTAATCCTCCGCCTTGCAGCGCCGGCACACCGGGTTCTAGTCCCGGTCGGGGCACCGGATTCTGTCCCGGTTGCCCCTCTTCCAGGCCAGCCCTCTGCTGTGGCTCAGGAGTGCAGTGGAGGATGGCCCAAGTGCTTGGGCCCTGCACCCCATGGGAGACCAGGAAAAAGCACCTAGCACCTGGCTCCTGCCATCGGTTGAACGCGGTGCGCCGGCCGCAGCGCGCCGACCGCAGCAGCCATTGGAGGGTGAACCAACGGCAAAAGGAAGACCTTTCTCTCTGTCTCTCTCTCTCACTGTCCACTCTGCCTGTCAAAAAAAAAATGTAATATTTACAGAAATATGTTAAGTGTTATATTTATAGAAATAGAAATATGAATAGAATATGATTTAAAATTGTTTGCCACAGTTTTAGAATATTTAATAGCAATGTGATCTTGGCTCCCAGCCAAAACTGCTTCAATATTAAATTCCAAACTTTCATCTACTCTACCTTCAAGGTTCAGAAGCATCCAACTTTTCTCACTGTGACCTCTACTCTTGGTAATGAACATGTTTTAGTTGTGTTTTCAACCCAGCCTCACTTAAAACCCATGGGTAACATTTGGGTAAAGTCTCTCCTCCCTTCCATGATGTTTGATGGATCTGCAAATCAATGAGCTCTACAAAACAGCATTCCAGCCTGCAGAGGGATTAGCACATGAGGCAGACCCAGCCAGTAAGAGCTCTGCCCTGAGACTGATGTACAGGTGAAGTGGACATATTTTCTTATCCGTGTAGCTGCTCAACCACTTTAAGTGTTGTGGTGATAAGGATCTGGGGCAGCCAGTGGCTATCCTCATACCAAGACGGGGAAGGAGGGGCAGTTCAACCGATGGAGTGAGGGAAGGCAGCCAGACGTAGCACTGGAGACCCTGGAATGAACTCTGCTTGGCTCCATCATATTAGTATCAAAGTCAAAAGATGTCTTTTTCTGCTCAGGCTAGTCTGAGTGGGATTTCTGCCAGGGGCAATGTTCAAGATATCCAACCACTGATTACAACAGGTGGCAAACAAGCAGGGTACTAATGAGCAGGGAGAGACACTGATACTTAAAAACAAAAAATAAAAAGCAAAATTCGGTACCAGGGAACCAGTATATCACGACTGCATCCCAACTAGGTTTCTGCAACATGCAAGGGAAAATGTTTTATCTATGACAGGTAAGAAGTGGAAGGAAGGAGGAGAATTAGGGGTTAGCATTTACAGTGTACTTACTACATCACGGATACTATGTTAACAGCTGTAGACATAATGCCATTTACACCTCACCAGGGGTGGAATGAGAGTAGATATGGGCTATATTGTTTCCCATTGTTCAGTGGAGAAAAATGGAGGCTTATGGGATTAGGCAATATTCCTATGATGCTAGAGATGGTAGGAGGTGAGTGTTTTTTCCTTCCAAAACTGTCCAATATCAAACTGAAGACACAATGTACATGTGGTAATTGTATAGATCTCCTGTCTGTCAAGTTCTGTTTATAAGAGATTTTTTACTGGGAAATTAATGATGTCTTTTTCAATGTTTTAGACTCTTCAAATCGGCCTCTTGAAAGACTTCAATAGAATGGAAAGAATGGCCTGGTTACTTTGGTTTCAGTTAGTATGAAATGAAGTTTACTTTCAACTCTGGCTGATTGAAATTAAATATCTCTCCCAGTTCAGTCAAGCTCACTTATGAGAAGTATTTCATACGTCTCAGGGAAGATAGTGACTCCTATTTGCATACATCAATGAGAGTCTATGACTAGTTTTGAAGGCTCCTGGTCATTTTGTTTCCTAGGTGTACATTTATATGGGTAATAATTTTAAGATACTTACTCACCAGGATTCACAATGGTCCTACCACTTGTTTTCCCACGGGCTTTGTCTTGGGATGATGACTTGCATGTATGTTTTATAAAATCCAGCCACACATTTATCACTGAATAATAGAATGTCTACTTATTTAAAGTGTGGGGGAATTATTCTCCCACTTTATAAAATTTCCAGCATTACTGGATATTTAATAATAAGACTGATCATTGGTCTTTGGATAGGCAGAAGTATTCTATATGAGGGTATTTCAAAGGGGTTTTGGGAAAATGAGATCAAAAGTGAGTCCACACCACATTTTTCTTATCCAGCCATCGGCTGATGAACGTCTAGGTTGATGCCATCATTTGGTGTGCAGTTATAAGGATTACTTCACTGATGTATACCTACATGTGACAACATACCATTTTGCCCTATTATGCTCATTTTCACGAATCCTTCACTTTGTGATATTAATCCTCTGTTTCCAACAAAAATAAACAAATAGGTCTTGACGTACAAAACAAGAAATTTACTTTTATGCAAAAAAGATTTTTAAATCTGTAGGTTTTTCATAATACTCATTTGCTATGAATTTTTAAAGTTTCCTTATATGAATGGATTTCAATAATTTTATACCAAATGATCTTAGGTTTTCATTCCATTTTCTACAAATCTTCCAAAGTTCCCTGTATTTAGTTTAATATGACTAAGTTGCTCCTATATCTATATAGTATGTATAGATACATATGTTATATACACCTTGACATTTATCTTTGCTGAGCATTGCTTTTACCACATACAAAATAAGACTGGTGATATTAAGGAGATAGATGCTTAATAGAGAAAGGGGCACCTCAGGTTTTTTCATTGACCTCCTAAATTAAAATTGCTTATTGTGCTCCACTTTTATTTCCTTATTGAAGACATAATGCCTTTATATCCCTTGGTTTGAGAAAAAAAAACTAAGAAAAGAACCTTCCACCAAACAAGACCTGAAATCCAAAACCTGTCCACCTTGTCAAAACAGCATCACACACAGAAATTATCCAAAGTATCTGCAACACACTTGAGCATCCATCCCACCAGGTCCAATCCAAGTTGTCAATTTGAGCCATTAATAAATGAAAAAAAATTCCATGATGCTCAGCTCCGGGCAGAAGGAGTCTCTGGCTTTGTCATCCCAAAGTGCTGTGTTGGAGAAAATGCTTCGGTTTCAGCTAAATTGTTCTTCACGCTAACCAACTTTTCTGGAAATTAAAGACAGTCTAATAAGTGTGCATCAGAGTGCCCAGTCTGAGCTAGTATGGCCTCTTTGTGCCAGCATGACATGCTGGGAAACTTGAATAATTTAGATCATCAGATTTCCTGGAGTATCTAGTTTCTGGGTTGCTTTGGCAGCTCAAGGGTAGAATAAGAGCCAGGGTTGGGAAAGCATTCTAGGCATGAGTGAATTCATATTTGTGCCATTACATGAAGATCAATTTGTTTTTTATTGCTTAACTAGAGCAGTAATTAGGAAAATCTAGGATCTGTATGAACCTCATCAGAAGATATATTAAGTATTGCATTGGGATAGCCTTTTTGCATTCATAAGAGGCTTCAGTCCTCCTACATTGTATTTTTAAAAACTGAGGTTATTAGTTACATAAGCATCGATCTGCAAGCATTGCAGAGCCTGCAATGTGCTCTCAGCACAAGATCAGTGGTCTCTGTGTCGCCTGCTGCTACTGGATAAGGAGCACTGACCCTCCTCAAACAGTGTTCCTGACACATGAAGTACCCATGGCAGGATAGAAGTCCATGAGTCAAGAAGAGTGAAACACGGTGGTGAACAAGCTGTTCTACATAGACTCCCAACATGTCATGGACCCAGACCGAGACCCAGAACTTAAGAATTGACTACTTTCAAAAATAGAAATCTTCAAGTTGGAGTATTGACACTCAACATTAAACAAGAGTCAGAATGGCGAGATAGTTGAGACCATGGATTTGAGAGCCCTCGGCTGAGATTCAGATTCCAACTCTGCTATGCAGACAAGGTACTCAGCTCTTCTGAGCCTGAACAGTTTTGTCCCTAACACAGGAATACCAGTCTCTGTTTTATAGGGTGACTGTGAGGATTCAATAGTGCATTGTTATGAGCTCAGAAAATGTCAGTTGTTTTTATTGTTGCTTGAACATTCTCTTCGTGTCTGTTATGGTTTTGAGCAAATTCGATAAGTTATTTCAGTCACTACTCACAAAAGGCCTGTAAGCTTTAAGGAGAAGAATGATAATATAGCGAAAAATCAATCTCTCCCAAAGTTTAAGTATCAGAGGAAAGCTGAACTTGGGCAGTTTGCTCCAGTGTCCGTGTAACTTATTACCAACCCTCCTGCACTGCACTGCATTCCCTGCCAAGCACTTTGTCTTTCCCAAAGGGTTCTAAGCTTCAAACTACAAAAGAACTACTTATTGCAGGAGGGATCGCCATCATGGTACTTTTCTAAAAGTGACTACGTGTGTCACTAGATTTCTAATGGTTACATGGATTCTCATGTTGCAAGTTACCTGCTTTGGACTAAATCCAGATTTCTTTTAATTTAGTTAGAATATGCAGATAACTGTGTAAAAATTGGAGTTGTTATGCTTGTGAAGTTAAAATGTTATTTTATCTAAAAATAGACATAGAGCAGGTTAAAAAGAAGCTCTGAAATATCTGTCCCAATAGGAAAAATTTCTTCCCAGAATGAATCAGCCAAGTTCAACTACACAGGAAGGGGCTCACTTCTAACCACAGAAATCAGAGGTCACACCTAAGGAGACCCAAGGGAAAAGTGAGCAGACAAGTCTTGAGGTCCAAGTAGAAATCACATTCAGAAGGTTAGACATAAGTGAGCGCAGGTAGGATCCTAAGGAAATCTTGAAAGATGCCTCACAAAAAATGTTTTCAGAGTCAGATAAATCAGCTACAAAAGGAAGTATAGATGAGGAAAGTGTTTGGAGATAAATAGAGGGTTCAAAATCACAGAACAAGAGTCAAACCCCAACATCTATATGACGAGATGTCACATTCCAGTTGAATGGTGAGCTTAAGATCACAGTAGAAGCTATCATTGATGACTATTCGATCATTACTCTTAGATATCTGTGTCATGGAATAAACAGGCAAACAGAAACGGTGATCCTGATGGGGTTAAAGTAGACACAAAGCCAGTATCTCTATTTTCACCTAACAGAGATTCATTCCCAAGTGGGAATATTGGAGGTAAAAGTTAAGAAACTAGGGAGGCAATGTCTATGAAATGGGAGATACTAAACAAAGAAAACTTTCCATATGTTGAATGCATGAATTATTCAAAAGAATAATGATGGGAGTATAGCACAGCATTTTCAGAAATATGTTGACTCTCAAATAATTTTTAAATAGTCTGTGCTTTTATTTACTTATAACATATTAATTAATTAATTTGACAAAGTGAGAGAGAAAGAAAGAAATCTTCCATCTCCTTGTTCATTTCCAAATGGCTGCAATAACCAAGTGTGCACCAAGTCAAAGCCAGGAGGCAGTAACTTCATTCTGGTCTCCAACATGGGTGGCACAGAAAAATCTACCTCTACTTCCTTCCCAGGTGAATTAATAGGAATCAGAATCTGATGTAGAGAAACTAGGACTCTAACCAGCATTTGAATGATGTGGCCAGTGGCAGCTTGATCTACTGGAAAAAAAGAAAAGAAAAATGCCACTTCTTGTGCTTTAAAAAAATTATTTATTTTTATTGATTTAAAAGGCAGAAAGAGATAGAGATAGACAAAGATATCTTTCATCCACTAGTTCACTCCCTAAATACCTGTAACATATGGGGTTGGATCAGGCTGAAGCAAGAAGCCAAGAACTCAATGTAGTTCTCCCAGGCAGGTGGCAGGGTACCAACTATTTGAACCATCACTTGCTGCCTCCCAGGGTGCACTTTAGCAAGATGCTGGAATCAAATGCAGAACAGAGACTCAGACCCAGACACCTAACCGGGAATACCAAGCAGCATCTTAGAGATTGCAAAAGATTCCTTCCCACTAGTCTTTGATTTTTGATGTTGTATTTGTGAAAGACCTTAACTTCTCTCCACATTGACTGTTAAGCACAAGTGAAGCTTTTTTTTCCTTGCATGTTTTGAGCTAATCGCCTGTTAATTTTCCTTCTGCTTCTCTGGTTGTTCCTTGTCTTTCTCAAAACTTATCTTTGGGATCCATGTGTGGTTCAGTGGGTTAAGCCCATTTGTGATACCAACATCCCACATATGAGTGCTACTTGAGAACCCAGCTACTCCTCTCCTGATCCAGCTCTCTGCTAGTGTTCTTGGGAAGGCAGTGGACACTGGCCCTGTGATTCAGCTAGGAGATCAGGATGGAGTTCCTGGCTCCTGGCTTCTGTCTGATCCTGCCCTTGCTAACGTGGCCATTTGGGAAGTGAACCAGCAGATGGAAGATTTCTCTTTCTCTCTAAAACAAATGTTCACCTTCCTCCTACCCTCCTATCCTTTATATATAAACCCTTTTTAGGGATTTCTTGGCAACTTCTCTCATTGCCCTGTGTACTCCTGGGTTATCTCCCTCACCAACTTCTACTGCTTCTCTCATGACTGGTACTAATTTAGGTGGGTCACAATGCTGTAACAAGCAGACAAAATAATCTGGGTGCACAGTGAACTTAATTTCTCAAGCAACTGTCCGAAGTGAGTATTTCTGGTAGTTAGGTGGATGCTTTCCATGTGAAGATTCAGGAATGCTGAGTCTTCAAACATTGGCTCCAAAATCCTCTAGCATTTTGCCATTGAAAGTTCCTACCTGGATGAAGGTTAACATGACAGATAACACAAGGAAGGCACATCCAGCTTCCGGGCTGCCTTGGTTCAGGAATGGCACATTATCATTCAGATCCTACTGGTCAGATCTAGTCATATGGCCTCATTTTACTGGAAATTAATCAGAGGAATATAGAAAGAAATATAAATTATTTTTAGTGAAGAACCAGAAATGTATATGATATCACATCTATATATTCCCAAATCACAAATATTTCTGGACCATATAGTCAAATACTAATTTCCTTCTTCACTAGGAAAGTCTTATTAATGTTTAAAAGTCAACATATCTGAATCTAAACTGGTTAGCTTGCTATTGAACATGTGTTAACTATCTTAGTAGAAGGAAACTGGGAATAATATTGATTCATTTCTCTCTCTCTCTCTCTCTCTCTCTCTCACCTCTCATGCCCTATCACCAACTCTTATCAATTCCTCTTCTCCATTGTCATCCTCATTCTCTGATTGAATTTTCAGTATTGTCTCATAACTCATTTTCCTGATTTCATTCTTGATGAGTTGCTTCTCTATTCAGAATTTTTTTTCTCAAATATTGTGCTGATTAAGCCACAGATAAGCATCAAAATCATTAATTATTCTGCATTCCTCCCAGGACAAAATCCAGTTTCCTTAGCTGGACACCTGGTACCCCATCTGGTTTAACAATAACTTCTTAAATGGATAAAATAAACTTTTTCAGAAGGCTTTGCCCTGATCTGCATGCCTGTGTAATTCCATAGCAGTTCCTGCCTGTCGAATAGTATTTATCACTATTGTTTGGCTTTCCTACTTGTGCTTTAAGTCCTTTAAAAGCAAAGATGGCATTGACTGCTATTTGATATGTAGCATGTAACATGTTTCCTTATATCCAGTAGGTTCTCAAATATCCAGCATATGAATTAATAGACGGTTGCTCCTGCTACGGATCAGAAAGTAACTCCAGGATATTGTCTGGGGGTGAAGGACTGTTTTGTTGAACAGCTCTCATAATTGACTTTATGTAATTAAGTAGGGACTACTATTAATCATAATTGCAAGGGACATCAATTCTTCAGAGAAAAGCTGGCAAGATGAGGAACTGTACTTCCCAGGGGGTTGCAGCTGGCTGACAGCCACATATAAGGAGTTTTGTGTACAAGTTACCCAAGGTAGGGAAGGTGTAAATGAATGGGGAATGGCAGCATTGCAGGGCAGGTGGTACATAGCACAATTCCAGAGGGAGTTTTTCACACAGATAATGAGGAGCACCAATCTACCTAGAAGTATTCAGTCAGACAGTCCTAATTGTGCATAAACTCCATGAGAAAAAGAGAAAGAATTTTAGTTAGTGTCAAGGATGAAGAATTGTAGGAAAAGTAATTTCTAGAGTATTTTTGGGAAGTGTTCTTACATAATGTCCTGTGTGAGACTCCTGAGACACTCTTCAGGATAAAGTAAAAAGGCTACAATGATCTTCGCAGCTTCTAGAATCACACAGATATTTCCTTCAATTGGATATTCTAAATGATGACCATGGGAACTCTGGAGATTATGTGAGCTATACTTGTCTAAATTATTAATGAAAAGTATTTAAATAATTGCTATAGTTTAAGATGTCAGATTTTTTATTTCTTAAAAAATATACAACCATCAGCTCTTTTGAAACATTGCACCTAAATTGCATTGATCATCCATTTATCCTCTCAATAAACATACATAGAGTGACCAATGTATACAAAGTAGTATATAGGATGCCCCGGAGGAGTGGATGGTAGATTATCTATTATATTGCTGAAGAAATTAAATAATCTATTGGGAGAGTGAACATTTTACAAGTAAGTGTGTTATAATTTTGGTCAGGATATGTGCTATGGCAGATGAATACAGTGAGAGATATGGAAACTAAGCAAATGGATAAAAACAACCCAAGTAATAATGAGGAGTTTTATGAAGGAGAAAATATCTGAATTTATCTGAATAAATAATGAATCTAGAGTAGGTGCAATGAAAGAGAAGTGTTATGAAAACGCCTGACTCTTACAGTCAAGTGACTCCACTACAGAGAACAGGCACTGGCCTGGAGTGAGAGCCCCACAATTCCTTTTACCACTAAACACCAAATCTCCACCCATCAGTCCAAAACCTACATCCAGTAGCTCAATGATCCAAACTATAGGACACATACACATTTTATGTACATCTGAAATGTAAGTCTTCATGTTATGAAATAAATGCTTAAGAAACTGATTTTATCCAAGACTTAGACAACCTAAAGAAGTGAGTTTATCCAGAATTGGTAGTATAAATATAAATAGCAGCTATTCTAAAGAAAGGAAAGTGTAGGAGAAAAGCACTGGAGTGTGTTTTATCTATTGTGCTTAAATCACATAACTGGAAGAGGAATAAAACCAATCATAGAGCACCTTTAGGCAAGAAAATATATAATTTGTTGGTTTAAAGTAATTCTTCTGGGTTACAACTCCAACTGGGAAATAAGCACTTCAGCCAATGAAATACAGCGTCCTTTAAAATGTGAATTCAGGAAAGCATTTAAAAGCCCAGGTGTGTGGTAAAATTCATAAAAGTGCTAGAAGGATATTTTCATCTCAAAGAACAAGTAAGTACATACACACAGACCAACACACTTCAATTTAAGAATGACAACAAAACAAAGAGATCCAATAACATATTGAATATAATAACCAAGTGAGCATTATTTTGCAGTAGTTGCAGAAAAATAGTGATAAATAAAAACATATTCAGAGTGATGTGTTTACAGAATGAATGCATTTTTATAGTTGATATTATGGAATTGTTCTGCATGAAACAGGAAATTGTGTGTTTATCTAACATATAATTTGAGATATTATGTATTTGTTTGCTTTAACTTCCTTAATGTACCATATCTTTTTCAATTAGTGACCAACTAGTAAAATGTATTGACATAACCACTTTCTTCATTCCAAGCCACCTCTGAGGGCTGAGTTGTGAGGACTAGGTAGCCAGGAGCCAATATTCAGCCTAGGATATCCTGGACAGCACACTACCATTTTTTTTTTCACTTTGACAATAAGAATAAACATACATAGTCTTAAGATAGTCCAAGTCTAAGCAGTTGAAGAGAGGCCTCTTAAACTCTTCTTAAATAAATCACTCTCCAATCTGTGCCTGAGAAATTCATAGAAGCTTGTCCAGAGACCATAGGCATACACGAGTGGGAACAAGATCCAGATTCATTCTTAGTCTAGCGTGCTTTCAGTAATCCTCTTTTTGAAACCATCTTTACTGAGATATGATTTACCTAAACAAATGTCCTTCTTTTAAACTCAATGTGTGTTCAAGTGACCCATGCAATGGGAAGATTTTGAGCAGTTACTGTTAGCCACTCCTTCAGACTGTTTGGGCTGCTATACAGAATACTATGTTCTGGATGGTAGACAAACAACAGAAATGTCTCCCACACTTCTGCAGACAGAGATGCCCAAGATCAGGGTGCTAGCCTGGTGCAGCAGGCCTGGGGAGGGCTCAGCATCTCGTGGCTGGAGCAGGTAAGGGAAGCCTCTCCAGGACCTTGACCATGAGGGTACGACTCCCACTGCTGAGCGTGGAGCTCTCACATCCTGACCACATCTCAAGGGCCCCATCTCTGAATACTAGTAAGTGGGGTAATGGGTTTGAATACACAATTTTTTGAGTAGAGGCTGGGACATCAACATTCACTCCATAGCAACCACTGACCAAGTACATTTGATGCCTCCCTATTTATATTGATAGTAATGGCATAGAAGGTCACTGGAATGTTGCAGACTCCTAACTCTTACTTTATGGATTCACATGCATTATTTCATCCAGTATGATTTAAAAAAATTGTGCAAAGCAGGTTTCTTATTCCCATCTTGACTACTAAAATAAAAACTAGAGTTTCAAAATGCATGAATCATTTTTTCAAGCTCACCCAGATAGCAAGGTGGGGGACAAGACATGATTTGAATTTGCAGCTATGTCTGGTTTAAGGCCACGGCTGTTTTGTTTGTTGCATATTGCCCTGAAATGATACTAAGACCATTACATCAGCTACAGCCATTTTCCCCAGATCTCAAAGGATCAAAATTATCAAAAATCTTTAGTAGCAAGTGAGGACGAGATGGTAAAGATTCTTTGATGGAAAAGGAGCTACTAGGGACATGGGGCAGAGCCATGCCATTATGCTTGGGAGAAGGTGCTCTTCTGTTGTTGAATTTAATTAAAGGCTTCCGGACAGTATGAGGGAGTGCAGGGAGGACGAGGATGCTCAAGAACTTTTGCTGTTTGGGGCATAAATTGCTCAGAACTGAGGAAGAAGCGTGTTTAAATCTTTCATACTAGTACTTTCATACTGGTACCAAGCAGATGTCAGAATACCAACAGGCTGAATTCATTCTCCAAAACCCATTACTCACTCATCCTACCTGGGAAGATGAATTGCAGTAATATGTTAATGAAAAAATATTTAAGAAATGTAAAACTCACAGATACTAAAATATAGAAGTTTGGATATATGAATTTTTAATGTGGATCCAAGATTTATAAAATGTGGCTGTAAATGACTTTAGATTTTCTCTTCCTACTTACATTTCATATTAAGTACTATAAAATATTTTAGCAGCTTTCAACCAATTTTATGTTATAGTGTTATAGGCTCCATTAATAACTGTGTGACAAAGTCACAAAGTCACATTGCAGCTACTAATAGAATCTTTTAGAATTTGAATCAAGAGACCTTCGTGTCATTGTAGTTTTCCAATATAAAGTACAATTAGTCATCATCCATTTAAAAATGCAGAGAAAGGGGAGGGTGCTTGGTCTTGTGGGTAAAATGCCCACGTCCCACATGGTAATTCTTGGATGCCAACTGTTGCTGATGCCACCCTCGTTTGATGCAGACCCTGGTGGGCAGCAATGGAGGCTTAGGTGAATAGGCCCCTGCCGCCAACCTGGGAGACCTGACCTGAATCCCCAGCTCCCATATTTGGCCCCAGTCAGATATCACTGCAACCATTTGGGGATTCAATAAGTGGCTAGGAGCTAGCTCTTCCTGTCTCTTTTGTCTTTCTGTCTCTCTTAAGTTGCTAAATAAATAAATGCATTTAAAATGTCATAAAAAGCTCACTTTTACATGTGTTCATTTCCAAAATTTCTTTCAACTTTAAGTTGTATGGAAAACTCCCTTCTAGGTCTTCAATGAATTAAAGCATAACACGATTTTTGATATCTTCCTATTGGAGCCCAAAATATCTTAGCTACTCATTAGTCCCAGACAACTATTTATGTCCCCATTTCTCAACAAGTAATCCTGAAACTTGCCTGTCTAACATGATATGGACCTTAGAAATAATCAGTTAGGAGCAGGTATTGTACCTAGTGGTTGGGCAAATGATGGAGACGCTAGCATCCCACACACATCTCAGAGCTTGAGTTCAATGACTGGCTCCACCACGCATTCTAGCTTCCCGCTAATGTGAACTCTGGGAAGCAGGAGTGATGCCTCCAGCAATCGGGTTCCTGCCACCCATATCAATGACCTACATTGATTTCCTTTCTCCTGACTTCAGCCCTCCCGGCGATTGTGGGCATTGGAGGGGTGAACTAGCCAATGGGAGCTCTCGATCTGTCTCACATTCTCTGTCTCTAAAATAAATAAATAAATGCATTAAAAATATTCAGTTGATTTCAAAACACTTAGATAATTATCTGGCCAATATTTTTTCAACAACACTTCTACCTGCATGAGGTAAGAAACTGTTTTATGCAAATAATTTCCTAGAGAAGCATGCCAAATTGAAGGGATGCCTTGAACAAAACATTCATACCTGAGCATTACATGACTGTAAAACAACTTCCAGGGTAGGCAATCCAAACATTCTCATATTGCCAAGGACTAGCAAAGTAAACAGAATTTCTGAAAGTTATAATTTTTTTACATTTTTGTTTTTTAAAAAATTTATTTAAGGAATACAAACTTCATGCATTTCATACATACAAATTAGGAACCTAGTGATTCTTCCCACACTACCTCCCTCCCGCCAGTGCTCCCACCCTTCTTCCTCCTGCCTCTCCCATTCCTATTCTTATTTTTTTTTTACAAAGATCTAATTTTCAGTTAACTCTGTACTCATAAGATTAACCCTACACGAAGTAGAGTTCAATAAATAGTGTGACAGAAAAACAAACAAACAAAAAACATTATTCCTCAACAGTCAAGACAAGGGCTATTCAGAATCATCACATCAAAAAGTGTCAATTTCACTCCTATAGATTATCTTTATAAAATTTGATGGAAACAAGGAAAGAGAAGAATATGATATGAGTAGATTCCTTGTCCTTAAACAGAGTGGATCAACTCCTAGTCTGTGTTATAGTTGTTCTCATTGGAGAACTTTGACAGCTCAATGCTTTTAGTACCAGTGTGTGGTTGCATTACAGAGATCTTTGGGGCCACCCACAGCACGTGACTTTGGGGAAGATGTTAGATCTCTACTGAGAATGAAATATGTAGTGTAATGTTCTTTCAGTCCTGTAACACTTCAAAATTAACTTAATTTGTTAAGTTAATGCAAATTATTTAACTTAACTAATTAAATCAGTATTGAAATCCCAAATGAATTCCATTTTTATTGAGACCTGTAAGCTAACATTAAAATTCATAAGAAGTGCAAGTCATCAGAATACTCAAAATAATCTTGAATAATAAAAACAAAATTGGAGATTTACACTTCCCAGTTTCAAAATTACCACAAAGCTATAATGATCAAGACACTGTGGGGCTGGCGTAAAGACAGACGTGTGGATCAAAGGAATCAAATGGAAAGCGCTGCAATAAACCTGTGCTTATATGGCCAGTGGCTTTTAGACAGTGTCTTCAGGAAAACTCCACAAAGGATGATCTCTTCATCAAAAATGTGGAACAACTGGAGATGCACAAATAAAAAATGGATTCTGGGCCGTGTAGTGGCATAGCAGGTTAAGCCGACACCTGTGAGCTGGCATCCCAAGTGGAAGCTGGCTCGTGTCCTGGTTGAAAGAGAACTTGGGTCTCTGCCACCCATGTGGGAGACCTGGAAGAAGCTCCTGGCTCCTGGATTTGTCCTGGCCCAGCCCTGGCAACTGCAGCGGTTTGGGAAGTGAACCAGCAGGTGTAAGATTCTCTCTCTCTCTCTCCTCTCTCTCTCTCTCTCTCTCTCTTTCCCTCTCCTGCTGTCTTTTCCTTTCTCTCTGTAACTCTGGCTTTCAATTAAATAAATAAACATTTAAAAACAAGAATGGATTCAGATCCCCACTTCACATCATACAAAAAATACCTTCAAATGAATAATAGATATAAGAAAAAAAAAACCATAGGACTCCAATAACTGCATAGGAAGAAATCTTCATGACCTTGGGGTAGTCAATGACTTACTAGATATGATACACCAAACACATAACTGACAATAGAAAAATAGATGAACTGGGCTTCATGAAAACTAAAACTAAGGAAAATCACTAAAGAGGTTAAAAGATGACTGGAAGATTCTAACAGAACATTTATAGATCATCTATCTAACAAAGAAGGTTTATCCAGAATACACAAAAAAACACAACTTAGTAATAAAATGACAACAGAATTAAAAATAGGCAATAGATTTGAGGAAACAGCTCGTAAAAGAAGGTATAAATTGTTTTTAAAAACAGTAAAATATACTCAATAAAAAGTACAAATCAAACCAAAGTGAGATGCTACTTCATACCCACTAGGATGGCTATTATTTTATTTTTTAAAGATTTTACTTATGTATTTATTTATTTGAGAGGTAGAGGTACAGACAGTGAGAGGAAGAGACAGAGAAAAAGGTCTTCCATCTGCTGGTTCACTCTCCAAATGGCTGCAATAGCTGGAGCTCAGTCGATCCGAAGCCAGGAGCCAGAAGCTTCTTCCTGGTCTCCCACATGGATGCAGGAGTCCAAGGACTTGGGCCATCTTCTACTGCTTTCTCAGGCCATAGCAGAGAACTGGGTCAAAGAGGAGCAGCCAGGACTAGAACCGGTGGCCATATGGAATGCCAGCATTGCAGGTGGCAGATTTACCCACTAACTGTAAATCATTAAGTTGAGTGAAATAAGCCAGATACAGTAAGACAATCACTGAATGTTCTCGTTTATATGTAGAAATTAAATAAAGTTGATCTGAACTTGGACTAGTGAGTAATAGAAGCTGGAGAGGGTGAGAAAGAGGGGAATAGAGGCAGGTTGAATAACAGGCACCAAAAGACAGAATAAGCTCTTTTGCACCACAGCACAGTAGGCAACTATAGTACAATGTAATGTATAACAGAGTATGATGAACCAGAAACAAGGAGGTTGTTAAGTTCAAAACATAAAGAAAAGATAATGGTAAATACCCTCATTGGATCAGTTTATACCATATACATGTGTTGACATACTGCATTGTTCCCACAAAAAATACAAGTTTTACGTATTAATAAAGAACCAATTTTTAAAATATTATAGTTGAATTCTTCCTGCTCTGAATTTTAAAAAGGAGAAAATCGGACATCCCCCTCTTCTAGGCTAGAATCCAGCGGGCTCCCATCCCCAGTCAGTCCAGGTGGCTTACACTGTGGTACTGAGTTGTCTCACACTGGCTCTGTCCTTCTGCTCACTGGTCTATCCCCAAACACAAAGCAACAGTGCTGTGGTTCTGTTGTGGTGACTGTGTGGGTGACAGATGGTGCACACCATCCTGGCCCATGGGCTGGGGCGTATGGCTTCCTCTGAAAACAAATCATCCCGCAGGATAAGCAGAGTTCACACAATGCTTTTAAGTGAACAGCCTGTGGTCTGAATATGGCTAAATAAAGCACCCATGGAGTATGCAAAACTACCCCTATTATGGCTTTAATACTGCTATGATATATAGTAGCTCTTGTCAACAAAAGGAAAGAAAGCAAGTTGGAAAAGGTTAGGAATCGCATAGAGGAAAACAGAGCTCTGTGTCCACAGCATCTCCACGCTGTTCACTGGTGCTTGCTCCCAGAATGCCCTCTCAGGCTGAGGCTCCATCAGGTTGCTTTACTTACCCAGCTTAGCTGTGAAAAGATACATGAACAAAGAATTATAATTAAAAAAAAATGGTATCACTAAATGGAATTAAAGACTGTGGTGTAGGCTAATGAGGACATTTATGTGCCTTCATTCATGTACTTGTGCTGGGGAGGCATAGGTACTTCAATTAATGAGGTGTTTAGCTTTCAAATCCACCTCTCCAGGGCAATGGGGA
Organism: Sylvilagus floridanus; assembly: GCA_949820135.1. Taxonomy (NCBI): domain Eukaryota; kingdom Metazoa; phylum Chordata; class Mammalia; order Lagomorpha; family Leporidae; genus Sylvilagus; species Sylvilagus floridanus. The sequence continues at coordinate 16,616,994 of OX463228.1, read as the reverse complement.
AGTGACTTTCATTAGCAATTAATCGGAATTTGTTTCATTATCATCACCATCATTTTCTTGTTTTACATACAAAGGGGCTGCAAAAGGTTCATGCAAAATGTGTACTACCAAACACTTAAGATAAGTCTCAAAATAGACTTTAAAAGTAAATTTATCTATCATTCAATTTTGCATGAAGCTTGCAAGTACTCTTGACACACTAGTCAGAGAAAAGTTTAAGCTGCAAACTTTCATCTTTGTCTTCTCTAGGACAAGGTTCTCTGATGATGTAAAGCCCCAGAGACAAGAAGCATAACTGCTGTATCCAACACTGTGGCCCAGGACCTGTCCTGGAGTTTGACATCTGGAGATTAAAGAACACTCAAACAGTGCTTGCTGAATGTGTTTCTTTTGGGAAAGGAAGTAATTTTGTTTATTTGACTTCATTTTTTTTTCTTTCCTTTTCATCAAAAATCCTATTTCAGACTCTCCCTGGTGGTAAGTCTCTTTTCATTGCTTCAGACAACTTAATGATTTTTTAAAGATTTATTTATATATTTGAAAGTCAGAGGTACACAGACAGAGGAAGAGGGAGAGAGAGAGAGAGAGAGAGAGAGAGAGAGAGAGAGAGAGAGAGGAGAGAGAGAGAGAGAGAGAGAGAGATCTTCCAAAAGCTGGTTCAGTCCCCAGATGGCCGCAACAGCCAGTGCTGTGCCCGGCTGAAGCCAGGAGCCAGGAGCTTCTTCCGGGTCTCCCACGTGGGTGCAGGACCCAAGCACTAGGGCCATCCTCTGTTGCTTTTCTCAGGTGGTTAGCAGGGAGCTGGATCAGAAGTGGAGAACCCGGCTGCCAGCTTTGCAGGTGGTGGCTTAACCTGCCTCTCCAGGACACCAGCCCCATTTAAGGATTTTAATGTAAGGGAGATAGAAGTGTTTCAGTTAGGTCAGTGGTTTTACATTGGTAGAAATCACTCCATTTCTTTTGTCTGCATGAGTGTTTGGGTGGTGACGATGACCTTCAGGCTCTCTTGGATTAGAACACTATTTAAAAAAAAAAAACAGCCAAGAACCCCATTTTGGGCAGAATAATATGAGCATCCTGGTTGCCCGTGCTGTCTGCTGTCTAGCAGAATATTGTGGTTCTGCACGTTTGGAAAGATCCTGGATGTCTTTCCTCAACCAAATTTTTCCCGTATGGACCTGAAAGTTGTTAACCTGGAGAATATGTTTGGCTCAAGTCATTTTTCTATATGACTTTTAAACTGCCTTTTGGAGAGCCAGGAACATCTGTTACTACACATCTGAGTCTTTAACATTTAGACCATCAGATCACTATTGGGATATTTTCATTTTTGGACTCGCCTTCTATCCTGGGAATGCATATAGCTTTTATAATCAGCTCTATAAGGTGCTCTGCTGCAAGCTTCCTTCTGCCAAGGGTAAATGAACTGGGTCCACAACGTTTAGTGTTTGATTACATTTTTAGCTCATGAGTTATTGCGGGTTCTAAACTTAGCAAAATGCCTTTCTTGAAACCCAATATGAATATTAATGGAAGATGAACTTGGAATGCCAGGGTAGGTGAGGGTGGGTCAGCACTTTTAAGAAGCTGCAAATTTTAAATCATATCAGTTAAGCTCTAAAATGACTTTATATAAATTTCCTGTCAGAACCTTTTATTAAAAGGAAAAAGTGTTTATATTTCATTGGCTAAATCCCATATGGGCCATTTTGTCTACTTTTGGGAACCATTCAGAAAATGGCTTTCAGTGATTCAAATTACAAAAATGTATATACGACTCTATATTGAGTCAGTTTTTAACATTATGTAATAAACAAGCTCATTCATTCATTCATGCAACAAACATTGTCAAATTAGCCTAAAATTTAGATAATACGGTATAACTCCTACCGCTCCACGGCCTGTACTCTGAAGGGGGAAGCAGAAGGGTCAATATAATAATTACTTGTGAGACTTCTGTGACAGCTTGATAATTGACTATTATCTGTATACTTACTACTCCTATCTAATAGGTCCCTGCATGATCAGGGCAGTAATATATTCAAATCAATATTGACATCAATATAGATTTATCAATATATCAATATCAATATCAATATCGATATAGCAATATAAATATAGATATAGAGAGGAGGCTGATTGGAAGGCTTCCTTGCAGAAAGGGATGAATAAGAGAAAAGGTGAAATCACTGGATGTGATTTCTGAGAAAGGCATTTACAGCAGGAAGATTCACTGAAAGGCTGTTGTGCTAACCCCTTGCCCTTCCTGCTGCCTGGAACAGAGACAGGAAGTCTAGAGCTGCAGGGGATAACTCATGGCATTGTGTTGACCTTGAGATAAATGTCATGTTCTAAGGGTGATAGAAGAAAATTAAAGAAGGAGATGGAATCCTTGATGTCCGTATCTGCCCTCATCTGCCTTCTCACTTTTCACGTAAGTGCAATACATTATCTGGTTTGAACCAGTCTTATTTGCATTTTTTCTTTGATGTGCTAAACTAAAATTCGATGGAAGCAAATAACAGTAAGGATCTTCCATGTGGAAAGAGGGCAAAAATATATCTCAAATGCACCCACCGAGAAGGTTCTCTGTGGAAACGATCCTTGAACTGGGCTCTGATTTCGATGGTGTTGGTGAGGAGGGCAGGAGAAATGAAGGAGAGGTTGAGGGAAGAGAAGGAAATGTGTAAAACTGTGAGTCAGAATAGAACTAAAAGAACGAGGCTTGATTCAGAAAAAGAATAGTGGGAAAAAGGCATTGTACCTGGAAAACAGAGTCAGATTGATAGTGATCCAAACTGCTATTTCGGATTCCAGCAAATTGGACTGCAGACCTCTAGAATTTTCTCATCGTGCATAACTGAAACAACTGACCTGTTGCATAGTAAGTTAGCAACCCTAAACTTTGCACTCAAGATTGAAGCATAGAAGTACACAATCAGATTTACACACACACACACACACATACACACACACACACACAAATGCACAGGCACAGGCCCAGTAGCAAAACATTTGCCATGTGGAAAAGACACTGGAGGAAGAAACAGAGGAACTAGGGAGACCAGGTAAGAGTTTAGGGAAGCTAGGGAAGAGATGTTAAGGAAACATTAAATTATGAGTATAAAATTAACTGAAAATCGATTTCAGTAAAAAATAGGAATGGGAAATAAAGAGGGAGGAGGAAGAAAGGTGGGAGTATGGGTGGGAGGAAGGAAGGGGGTTATAACCACCATATTCCCAAATTTGTATATATTAAATGCATGAAGTTGTTTAAACAAAATTTATAAATAATGGTTACAATCTCTGCATTTGCCTGTACTATATCCTTAAAGTTTAATAAACCGGTAGTAAATGAATTTTAAAATGTTTGATTAAATGCTATGTATTTATATATCTATATACAACGCAGTGCACAGATCAGTTTAAAACTTGATGAATTTTCAAACTGAATCCACATTAATTGGCACTCAGAGCAAAAAACAGAGTCTGCTAAGGATCTCAGAATTCCTTCCTTCCACTGCTGTCACTACAGTCTCCCACCCCACCTCCAATGTGTATACAATACCCTGACATCTAACAGCACGGATCAATTTTTGCCAGTATTTTTTTCTGGCACCAAAGGTATGAGACAGTGCAAATTCTTCCATGTTCCTCACCATTACATTGAGAAGACCTATCTACTATGTTGATAGATAGTAGATAGATAGAAGACCTATCTACTATATATTTTTGTAGATCATGCATTCGTATGGCTTAGACTCCATTATATAAATGTACTACAAAAAAGAAATTTTAAGATGCATAAACTTACAAAGTGAAGAGGGAAGATAGAGAAAAATATAATAAATTTTAAGTCTGTAAGCAAGGGAAAGAGTTATACTGGAACTGAGACTAGAAATGTTTGAAGTATCGGGTGGCAGTGGGAGAAACCTAAGATCGAGCTATTTGGATGCATCAGTATGAACCAGAATTAGAAGAGCTTAGTATCTCCAAAATGTGGTGTTGGAAATGGAGCAAAGAGGAACTAGTGGAAAGACGATGAGAGAACCAGTCTATTGTTGAGGAACAGTGTGGTGTTTCTTCCTCTTACTACATGTTGAATTCTGTACTTAGGGGAGGGTTCATCTTATGCTTATAAAGCAAACTGAAAGTATGTCATTGTAAAAAATTAAAAGAAATAATAATTAAGGAAGGAGGAGAGGGCATGGGAGCATGGGTGGGAGGGAAGAATGGGAGGTGGTGTAGGAAGTATCACTGTATCTCTAAATCTGTATATATGAAATACGTGAAATATGTTCACCTAATACACATTTTTAAGTTATAAAAAAGAAACATAAGCCTAAAATGGACATGTTATTGATATTTAGAAATGTTGCCTTGGGTGGTAACTAGGATTGGATGAACTCAGGAAGGTGGGGCTCCCCATAGTGGAATTTGTGGGTTTATAAGGAGATGAGAGAGACCCTAGCAGGGTCTTGATTCATCTCCCCATATATGCTCTCTGTCATGCAATGTTGCAGCAAGAGGGTCCTCACCAAATACCCAGCAGATCAGCAGATGCCAGCACCACACATCTGGACTTCCCAACTCCAGAACTGTGAGCCAAATGAACTCCTGCTCTTTATAAATTACCTCGTCTCCTGGATATTTTGTTGTAGCCACAGATGATGGACAAAGACAATGTCCCTTTTCCAAATGCTCAACAAAAGGCCCTGAAAGATAAAGCTACAACAGAATGTGGGCTCTCCACCCTGGGCAGTATCTCCTTCCCCAGGAAGTCACAGTTATCTCAGCAGCCATCTGATATCTTCAAACACTAATACTTGTGTATATTACCCTGAGCTTATTTACCTAACTGTAAATATTTAGATTCTGTTCCATTAATAAAATTAATTGAAAACTAAAAAAAAACAAAATCCCAACTCTCCTACCACCCACATATACTGGAGATACACTAGAAGACTTCAAATAGTTTGTAGAGAAATGAAATTGAGATATTTTGGTGCAAAAAATAATTTTCAAATCCATGCTTAGTTATATATATATATATATGTGTGTGTGTGTGTGTGTGTATATATATATATATATATATACATAAAATACGCACTTCCCATGAACTTTTTCAAATTCCCTCCTACACGCACAGCTCAGTTACCATTGGCAAAAGCTGCAAATATATTTGTTGGCTATGTGAAACCAGACTCTGGATGTGGAGACAGAAAACACAGCCAAGTATTTACTATATGAAAAACAGAGGATTAACTGGAATTCTGTGTCCTGATGTTGAGTCACCCTTTCCTCTGGTATCACCCTGCTCTGACATGTGAGCAGTAGTATCCAGCTCTGAAAATTTTGGAAGAGTCTCCTTTAGGGATACTAATCAATAGTACAGAAAGGGAGATATTGGCTAGTCATACTTAACCCTGCAAGGGAGCCAACCAATGAACAAGTTCTGAGTAAGCACTCGGGACTTCCCATCAGCTTTTGAGTGTCTGCCTGATGAAACAGGTCACGAGATGCTTGAGAAGACTCTACTGTGAAAAGCAAGATACGAACACACACATGCACAAAGAGAAAGAAAACAAAATTTACACTACAAATAATAGCCAGGAAAGGAGACTATGAGGTTTTAAAATGGAGCATTCAAAGACAGTACAAAAGACCATTCAGACATTAATACTGCTCTGAGCGCCAATTATGTAGGAATGAAAGAACACTACTGGGTGTGCTGTTGCGATGCAACAGATCAAGCCACTGCCTGCAACGCTGGCATCCCATATGGCACAGGTTCATGTCCTGGCTGTTCAGCTTCCAGTCCAGCTCCCTATTAATGTGTCTGGGGAAGCAGTAGAAGATGGTTCAAGCGCTTGGGCCCCTTGCGCTCATGTGGTGGACGCTGATAGTGTCACAGTCTTCTGTCTTTAGCTTGACTCAGCCCCAGCTACTGCAGCCATTTGGGGAGTGAACCAATAGATGGGAGATATCCTTCGTATCTATCTATCTATCTAATATATCTTTCTCTCTTTCTTTGTAACTCTACTGTCCTAATATAATAAAACAGAGTACTACTGGCAACTGCTTGACTTCTGGTGAGAGCATCATAGCCAAAAGACTAGCAGTCATGGATGGGAAAGGTCACATAGCAAGAGAAGAGACTGAACTCGTATGCCAAACTCACTTGATATTAATACACACTCATAATAAGCAACCACTCTCACAAGACAGACGTAAATCTCTTATGAGGGTGGTATTCCAAAGACCTAATTACTTCGTAAAATTCCTATCACATCTCAACATTAGTTATACTGGCCACCAAACTTTAACATGATTTTTAACACGAACCACATTCTAACACTAGCAGCTGCTTCAAGGAGAAAAGAATGTTTAAGGGATTGCTTCAACCAGAAAAGAAAGGGTGATAATCATTCTCAGGGGAACCTATAAAGGAATAAAATTCACTGAAAGAGGTAAAGTCATAATCAAATTCAGAATACTCCAATAATGTAATGACAATGTATAAATATTTCACATATATAGTATGAAGGTTAGAAGTCAAACGTAGCTACAGCCGCAATAAGTGGTTAAGGAATATATAATATAAAAGATGGACTTTTTAATAAAAATTTAAATTGTGGAGAGACATGAATGCCTAGAGTAGTTGCACAATACTGAACTTGGATTGTTTTCTGTACAAAAGAGTTTAATTATGAGATATTTTATGTAAATCCCATAGCAAGACAACTACTGCAGATACACAAATGAGAAAGAGTGGAACTGAAGATCAGCACCACAGAAAATCACCAAGTCACAAAAACTGACACCAAGAGAACAAAGGAACAAATCGTCTACAAAGGAACCAGAAGAAACCTGCAAAACTGCAGGAGCAACTCTTTATACATCATTAGTAACCTTGAACATTAAAGAATCAAACTCTCAAACTAAAAAAAAAAAATAGAATGGTTAAAAGGATTTTTTTAAGATTTTATTTATTTATTTGAGAGGCAGAGTTGCAGGCACAGAGAGAGAGAGCGAGAAAGAGACAGAGAGATCTTCGATCCATTGGTTCACTACCCAGATGTCCACAATGGCTGGAGCTTCTTCCAGGTCTCCCATGTGGATGCAGGGACCCAAGGACTTCGGACATCTTCTGATTTCCCAGGTCATAACAGAGAGCTGGATCAACAAAGGAGCAGTGGGGACATGAACCAGTGCCCTTATGGTATGCTGGTGCCGCAGGTGGAGACTTAGCCTAATATGCCACAGCATTGGCCCCTGAATGGATATTTATAAAATGATCCCACTGTATGTTGCCTATAAAACTCAGTTTAGCTTTAAAGATATGCATAGACTAACAATAAAGGAATGGAGGGAGGTATTTTATGTAAATAACAACCAGGAATGTTGGGTATTTTATATAAATAGCAATATGTTGGGTCATTTGATAGTATCCCATAAATCTCCCACACTGTTTTAATTTTCTAATTTCTTCTGTGTTTGTTTGTTTGCTTGGTCTGACTAAATATATCCAGATAGTTGTTTTCTTGCTTGGATATTCTTTCTTCTACATCATAAGGTCTGTTGTTAGGCTTTCTGCTGTATTTTTATTTGATATAGTGAATTCTTCATTTCTAGTATTTCGATTTATCTTCATAATCTTAATCTCACAAGAAAATATTTCATCTGTGTCATGTATGGATTTATTTAACTCATGAGTTTGCTTCTCATTGCTTCCAAGTAATTCTATGATCAATCTTTTAATTCCTTTTCAGTCATCACTCTTCACATTCTAATATTGAAGTGGTGTTAATGAATACACCTGGAAACCATTATACTTAGTGAAATAAGCCAATGCCAAAAAGATAAATACCATGTTTTTCCTGATCAATGGTAGCTAATGGAGTACAAAAAATGCAATGTATAATTATTTGTATTGCAATCTGAATAAAAGTATTCCTATGCACACACTGTTGAGAAGAAAGGCTTAAAGTCTAAATTAACTTAATTTTGATCTTATAATCACACAGAAAAAATTTAGATGTTACATTGGCTTTGATTTTATTTCACTGAGAGAAATTATGAATGAATAATTGACCAAAAATTCTGTATGTGAGTGAAATGGTCTCATTCAGATGAGATCAGGCACATTCAGGGTGGTATGGCCACAGTCATTTATACATTCAATTATCATTTGTAGCCATTGTCAATATTCCCACTAAACTGGGGTCTTTTTCCTTTTTATTTGTTAAACTTCTGAGTCAATAAAGTAGCAAGCCTTTTACTGTAATGTAAATTTAAAATGTGTTATCTCAAAAGTAAGAAAAAGAAGACAGAAAGAAAAATAGAAGAAAGGGAGGTGGGAAGGAGGGAGGGAGGAGGGGAATATTATTATGTTCTTAGACTTGTATTCATAAATCACAGTGAATCTGTTAGAAATTAATTAAAATAAAAGATGAAAAAAGTTTCAATATAAAAAACCCAATGACATTACTTTAAAAAATTGAAAAAAACTAAAATTTGTTTGAAACCAAAAATAATCCCAAGCAGCCAACGCAGTAATGAGAAAAAAGAGGTAAATCATCAAACTTTTTGATTCAAAATTATATTGAGTTACAGTCAAGACATTATGATACTTGCAGAGAAACAGGAATACAGTCTGTTAGAACAGAACAGGTGGCCCAGAAACAGCCCAACATCTACAGTCAAGTAAGTTCCCAAGAGGCCCCTGGAAGACTTAACGCAGTGGAGATAGCTTCTTTACTGAACCATCCTAGGAAAACTCGATTTAGACATGCAAAAGATGAAAATTAGTGTCTTGGTTTAGGTAATACACAAAATCAAGCACAAATATTAAAAAAAGAGCTAAATGTAAAACCTGGGACCATAAAACTCCCAAAACAGTACATAAGGGAAAACTTCTTAACATGCTTTACTAATCATTTCTTGGATATCACACCAAAATCTCAGGCTATCAAGTAAAATTAAATAACTTTATATCAAACTAAATAGCTTCTGTATAGCAAAGGAAACCATCAGCAAAAAGAATAGTCGACCTATAGACTGGGGAAAGCATTTGTGAACCATATATCCAATAAAGGATTAACATTCAAAATATGGGGGGACTCTTAAGAAGTCCACAGTGGAAACATTAAAAAAAACTTGATAAAAATGATTAAAGTATATAAACACACAATTCTCAAATGAAGATATAAAAATGGCCAACATTTATATGAAAATGTGCTCAACATCACTAATTATCAGTAAAATGCAAATTAAAACCTAATAGGATATCAACCTCACACCCATTAAGATAACTGTTAATAAAAAATGCAAACAATAGTGATAGGGTACAGAGAAAGTGAACCCTAGTATCCCACTGGTAGGAATGCAGATTAGTGGAGCCACTTTAGAAAGTGGAATGGAGGTTCCCACAGAAGCTAAAAGAACTACAATATAACCAGAAATCCCTCTTCAGGGTATACATTCTGAGAATGAAATAACCATCTCTGAAATATATCTGCAGCCTCTTGATAACAGGAACTTTATTCATAATAGCCAAGATATGGAAATAAACCAAGTGCCCATTGACAGGTGAATGGATAAAGAAATGTGAAACACAACCCTTTAGAAATGAGATCATGATACATAAAGAGTACAACAGTGGTTACCATAGGTGGGAAGGAAGTGAGGAGCTGTGGGTCAAAAGTACAAGGTAGGAGAAGTCTGGAGATCTAATATACACCATAAAAAATTCAGTTAATAAAATTGTGCTCTACTTGGAATTTTTGTTACGATATTAACTGCTTGTGTCACCCAACAAAGTAAGTATGTGAGACGATAGAAAGTTCATCTGGTTCCCTACAGCAACCATTTTATTATCTACATGGATTCCATAATATCATGTGGTAAAACTCAAAGCACAATGAAAGATTTCTAAGAAAAGAGAAAAAGTGTATACACTTGCCCAGATCTAGTGGATGTCAGAAGATCAAAGTTATGCAATAAAGAAATATCAAAGCAATGGTCTCCTTAAACTCACACCCACCCACCCCGCCACACACACACACACACACACACACACACGCACACACACACAATCTCCTGCAAACAGTTGAGAATCAGAGGGATGGCCTTTATCTTCCCAGTACTGCTTTGAGCAATCAGATGTACAAGAAATATTCAGGAAGATTAGTTTAATAATTATTTGCCTCTAAGATTGGGTAACATCAGAATCAGACGCTAAACGTAAGCAATGGGAAAATGGTAGAGATCCTGCAAAATTGAAGAACAAAGCCATTTCTGAAAAATCCAGCGCTTTTAAATACACAATATTCCTAGGGAAATAATTATCAGATTGATTCCAGCACTGTTTCAAATGTATAGTGTGTTATTAGCAAGCTGGATTTATTTCAGGAAAACAAGGTTAGTTTAACATTTAAAGATCAATAAATATAATTCTCCAGGAGCAGCATTGTGGTGTAGTTCATTAAGGTACCACCTGCACGGCATGCACTCCGTATCTGAGTGCTCCCTGCAAATGTGCCTGGGGAAGGCAGCAGATGATGGATGTCCCAAGTTATTGGGCCCCTGTCACCTACGTGGGAGACCTGGATGGAATTCCAGGCTCCTGGCCTCAGCCTGGTCCAGCCCCAGCTGTTGCAGCCTTTGAGCTGTGAACCAGCAGATGAAATGGCTTGTTCTCTCTCTGTTTCTTCCTCTTCCTCTATCACTCTGTCTTTCAAATAAGTAAAAAAAAAAAAACTTTGAAAATATAACTTCTCAAAATAATAGAATAAATAGTACCATATGACATTCTTGTATGCATAAAAAAATTCAACATCTTTGTGATAAACAATCATTAGTACATTGGGAATAAAGGGAGTTTCCTTAATTTGATAGGAATATTTACCACAAATAAACAAAAAGCTCAACAACAAATATTATAGTTAAGGGTAAAGTGTTGAAAGCTTTCCCTCTGGTATCAAAAATGAAACAAGGAAGTCAGATATTACCATTGTATTCAGTGTCAGAATAGAGATCTCACACAGCATGGAAAGGCAAGAAAAAGAAGCATGAGATATAAGGACTGGGAAGGGAGCAAAAAGACTTTAATCATCTGTAGATGCTGTGATTGTCGACATGGAAGCATGAAAGAATCTACAGGAAATGTTCAAGGACATTTGGAGCAGTTCCCTTCAGGAACACCTAGTTATAATTAGTAAATGACTCCAGCAAAGTTGCTGGATGCAAAGTCAATATAAAAATATTCAAATTAATTCACTTCTAGCAAAAATGTAGTATCAGGGCTTGTATTTACTCTCGTGCTTGGAATAAACAAGCCAACAAAAAGTGTGAAACAGACAACAGTTTATAAAACCTGGACATTATGCAGTGAAAGAGAATGATCCCTTAGAAATGGGAAACAAACGAGCACTGTCCTATTTCCCTGGCTAACTGCCTTGAAGGAGTTTGCATGTGGTGGCAAAGGAAAATGAAACTACAGGGGGCACCCAATCAAATCTCTCAGAATACAGAGATGAGAGTCTAGTAGAATGAAGCAGACAGAGTTTTGCAGGGTAGAATATGAAAGAGGGGAGACCTACAAAGGGAGATGATAACTTCAGAGATCTGTACAGATACCCTTTAGGCACTCAGCTAATTACTGGTCAGCACCTGCATTTGAGCAACATATCGGAGACCGAAGAAAGAACAACACATAAGAATTAGAAACCAAAGAATTTTTAGCAGTCTCCAGAAGATAGAATAGATATTGAAGAATTCTTCCTTGTAGACTTCAAATGGAGCGGGCTTTGTGAACATCTTGATTTCTGATTTCATTCCTGTTTAAGTGTGAGAAAATAAATATCTGTTTTTTGAAGGTACCTGGTCTGTAGCAATTTGTTACTACTCTTACATCAGGAATAACAGTCCATTTCACAATCAGAAAAGGATCAACTTGTCAAAGATATTACAGTCTCACATGGTTATGCATATTACAACATGTTCAAAATACTTGAAATAAACACTCCGGGAGGAAAAAGGATAAATAGATAATTTCTTCCTCTAGGGTTTTTCAGGGTTCAAAGTGGCTACTGAAGCTCCAGCCTTCACTTACAACTACTGGGTAAAAAGTAGAAGGAAGTAAACAACAAACAGCAAAATGTCCTCTCAATGGTCAATCCCTTTAAAGCCTCTTTTTATAATCCTCACCTAAAACTTTTGCTTATATCTAACTCAATATCTTGAGTTGCATGGAAAACAAGGACATATAGTTTTAGCTTGCTTGCTTGCTTGCTTGCTTTCTTCCTTTCTTTCTTTCTTTCTTTTTTTTTTTTGAAAGGCAGAGTGGATAGTGAGAGAGAGAGACAGAGAGAAAGGTCTTCCTTTACCGTTGGTTCATCCTCCAATTGCCACTGCGGCTGGTGCGCTGCAGCCTGCACACTGTGCTGATCCAAAGCCAAGAGCCAGGTGCTTCTCCTGGTCTCCCATTCGGGTGCAGGGCCCAAGGACTTGGGCCATCCTCCACTGCACTCCTGGGCCACAGCAGAGAGCTGGACTAGAAGAGGAGCAACCGGGACAGAATCCAGCGCCCCCACTGGGACTAGAACCTGGGGTGCCAGTGCCACAGGAGGAGGATTAGCCTATTGAGCCGCAGCGCCAGCCATAGTTTTAGCTTTTTGAAGGAAATGGCTTCTACTGATTACAAAAGGAGAGGAATGTGTATTGGAATTGCAACTAACAGTCTTGGCCATGCAGTAGACAAAGCATGCACTAACCTGTAGCATAATGGGTAGATTATATAGTATGTCATCTGCTACACATTACCTAATAGCTGATCAGCAACGCTACATTTAACACTTCTAAGACCCAGATTTCTTATATTTAAATTTAACAATGTACAAAGGGTTGTTTTGAGAATTGATTGAAAGCATACACATCCAAGACATCATCACCCAAGTTGTTATAAACCAGCAGCTACTTCAGAAAACAATTTAAAATTAGCTAATAAACATGGCTTTAATCTGCTCAGGAAAAACTCCCTTCTTGGGTGTTTATCAAAATAAAACATGTAGATACCAACAGATGGGTACATCAATGTTTATAGCAAATTATTCATAATTGTCTGAAACTAGACATTACTCAATAGCTCTTACAGTAAAAATTCCTTTTAAGTTGCTCTTAACTTAAAAATGGCAGTATAATCAAATGGAATATTATACCAAAATGAAAACAAATTCTAATTGCAATCATTAAAGAATCTCACAAGAGGATAGGCTTATAAAACTTTTAGAAAAAGCATAATGTGGGAAACAAGGATGGTGTGTATCTTTTGTAGTGATTTGGAAAGGTACACAAGCTTTCCTGCACGCTTGGCAGCATTCTACGCTTCTGGTCCCATGAAAGCCACATGAGTATCATTTGGGATAAGCCCCTGAACCATGCATTTATGCTTGGCTCATTTCTCTTTATATGTATTATATTTAACATGTCTTTATAATTAGTCATCCAAACGTACACATCTTTGTTCATCATTGTTAACAAAATAGGTAGTGCACTATTACTTGGGCAGTAGGTATAATCCAGAATTATCCAAACAAACCAGGGTGTAAGATTACCTTTCTTAACAAAGAGCTCCCATCTGGCAAGAAATACCTCTGCTACACTTCTCAGCCTTAAGTCTTTCTGAGAAGTCCAGGCTGCAGCAGAGTGAGCCAGAGCATGCCAGCTGCCAATCATGTTTTTCCAGAACAATTCCATGAGAAGATCCTGGTTGAATCACTGCCTGGATCTTTAGCTTGCAATACTACTGGCTCATTAAATGAAAATGGCACTATGCATTTCCTGGGATTCTTTAGTCTGTGCCTTCACCAGCATTCTGTCCTTTTCACAGATGTCTGCACTCTGCAGGCTGACTAGGTTGAGCCTGGGTTGAATCCCGGTATTCTGCTTTCAATCTAGCTTCTCGCTAATGCACCTGTCAAACATCAGATGATGGCTTAAGTACTTAGGTCCTGAACTGGCACCATGCCTGTGGTGCAGGCATCCCATATGGGTTCTAGTACCAGTTGTTCCTCTTCCAGTCCAGCTCTCTGCTGTGACCCCGGAGGGCAGTGGAAGATGGCCCAAGTGCTTGGGCTCCTGAACCTGCATGGGAGACCAGGAAGAAGCACCTGGCTCCTGGCTTTGGATTGGTGCAATGCTGGCTATAGCGGCCATTTGGGGGGTGAACCAATGGGTAGAAGACCTTTCTCTCTGTCTCTCTCTCACTGTCTAACACTATCTGTCAAATAGTTTTTTAAAAAAGTACTTAAGACCCTGCCATGCACATTGGACACCTAAAATGAGTTCCAGGCTCCTGGCTTCTGTCTGGCCCTGCCCCAGCTGTTGTGAGCATTTCGGGACTGAGCCAGTGGAATGAATCTCTTTCTCTCTGTCTCTCTCTTAAATAAATAAATATTTTTTAATATTCTTGAAAAAAGGAACTAAAAGATTATCTTGGTGCAAAAACCTTTGAAATCCATTGCGGCTTCTCTGTACTACACACTTTCTGTGAACTTTGTGAAGACCACCTGTTGGATACACTACCAAGTTAAAATTGCTGAATAAAGGGCTTTCCTGCCACTTCCAGCTATCAAGGTGTTGGTTTTCCATGATCCTTGAGTGGGCACGATATGAACTCTGGCCCCTGCTGAGAAGCAGAGACCTCCTGACCTGGATTTTAGTCCTGGCCTCTTGGATCCTCACAGGTTTCCCCTCAACATAGGCATGAGATCGTGTAGACAACTCTGCATCCTCTAACTACTATATCCCTTCAGCCGTTGCTTCTCTTTCAGCTGCTCTGTGCCTTTCCTAGGATCATGTAGTACCCATGTCTTACAAGCCAATAACATATCTGATACACCATCAGAGTCTTCCCCACTTCCTCTGGACACATGGCAACCACTTGATTGGCCTTGTCCCCAGTAGTGAAACACATCAATAAGGCTACTTTTTGCCAAGAAACCAATGATCATAGACATAGGTCTCCACCAATTTCAGATCCAAACTGTTGCATCTCCTACTCCCAGAACCATCCCAAGGATGTGAGGGCAAACATATTGGGAACTGCTGCTTCCTCTCCCAGATTCCCATCATCTCCACAACGCAGATGTCTCTGCCTAGTCTGATCTACTACCTCCCTAAATATTTCCTCCAAGGGAACTCATAAAGTATATGTGCTAGCAGTATCTAATCTTGCCAACTCTTTCGTGAAATAAATGGCAAGGTCATATCTTTTGGCACAAATGAGGGATGCACATAGGAAGAAGAACAAAAACATGCCTGTTAGGTTGTCAATTATTATCTCAAAAGAGTTGTTAAAACACAGTCTTCAAAAATTCTAGAAGAGTTCAGGCAGGATTTCTCTGGATCCCATTAAACTGAAACATCTAAGAACTGCTAAGTGGCCTGGCTTCGAATGTACAAGGATAATGTCAATCATATATAAAATTATAATTGGACAATTATCATATAAGTGAGGCCCTCAGAAACAAGAAATCTAGGAAAATGCCATGCTTCTAAGTGAGCAACATAACCAAATGAGAACTCACTTGTATCTACTGTAAGTTCATATATTCTCCTTTTAAAAAAGATTTATTTATTTGAAAAACAGAGTTACAGAGAGAGATAGAGACAGAGAGAGAGGTTTTCCATCCACTGGTTCACTCCCTAAATGGCCACAATGGCCGGAATTGGGCCGATCTGAAGTCAGGAGCCAAGAGTCTCTTCCAGGTTTCCCACATGGGTGGAGGGGCCCAAGGACTTGGGCCATTTTCTACTCCTTTCCCAGGCCACAGCAGAGAGCTGGATCGGAAGAGGCAGCTGGGACCTGAACCAGAGCCCATATGGGATGCCGGTGCTGCAGGCTAGAGCTTTAACCCACTGCGCCACAGTGCCAGGCAAGTTCATATCTTCTGAACACAATTAAGACCAACTTCTCAAGACTAAACACACCAACAGATTCTCCTTTGGGAACTTACTGCATTCTTGGAAAACTATTTGCCTTGATTATCACTTAAGACATTATAAACTCAGTAAGAGGAATCTCACTTAAATTCCAAATGACTTTAATCAAAACTAAGTAGACCTTTATTCTTTTTAAACTAGTCCTAAAAATGAATTCAGAGAAAATTCTAATTGTTTGGAGTTACAAGGCGAAAAGTATTTGTTTCTTTAAAAATATATATTTGTGCTTGTAAAGCTGAGATAGCGGACATATTTGATGCTCTATTGTGCTCTCTCGGTGGAAAATGCTAACTTTAGAAAAAATTTTATGTGAATGAAATATCCCACCTACAAAGTCTGAACTTTAAATCCAGTTTGTCTCTAATAGCATTATATTGGTGAAATAAATCTCTGTGTGCGTGTGGTTCCTTGTAATGTTATTGTGATATGGTTATTGTCCTGCTCTGGGCAAGTGATGGATGGCAGTGAGGCTTAACCCAATTTTACATCAAGTTCCTGCTAATCTCACACAACTCCTTCATAAATCTGAATAATTTGCAGCTGTTCTGCAGCCCTCATGTGAGCTCTGGAGTGGTTTTGGACTGGAATTATGTATTATTGCAACCTCCTTTGAAAATGTGAGGGCTTTTATTGTTTCCATAACTGAATTATGTTTTCGTATCTTTTACAGTGCTGTAGTGGGTATTGCTTAGCAACAAGTCTCTGAGACCATGGAAGTGGAGCATGCCTTATTAGCATAAAATGCTAATCTCCCCCGTCTTGCTACAGGCTAGATAAATTTACTGCTGGTCCTCTGACTTTGGCCCAGTGAGAAGGATTTCTTTCTGCTGTTCATAGTTTGCAGTTCTATAGAAAGATACATATTAACTCCTAGTAATATGAGAGCAAAGATTAAATATTAAATAGGTCCCAATAGGCACCTAGTATACATAAACACATGTTCCTGTGGCTGTGAATTCAGGTGAATTTCTTTAAAGATTTATTTATTTATTTGAAAAGTAGAGCTAAGGAGTGGGAAGAAGAGAGAGAGAGAGAATCTTCCATCTGCTGGTTCACTCCCCCAAAAAAATCACAAAGAAGCTAGCAACCAGGAACTTCTTCCAAGCACTTGGGCTGTTTTCCACTGCTCTCCCAGGCACATTATCAGGGAGCTGGATTGGAAGTCGAGCAGCCATGACTTGAACCAGCACCCATACGGGAAGGCATTTTCGCAGGTGGTAGCTGAATCCACTATGCAGTGATGCCCGACCACAGGTTAATTTAAAAAAACAACAAATGCCACCTAATGCAGCAGGCTGGTGCCTCATCAAGGGGTTTTTCTGCCCTTTGTTTTAGAAGCTGAGACAAAGTGATGCACTATATACAAAATTACTCCTTCCAGTAGTCATGGTTCACATTGCGTATTGAGTGCTATTTCCCCTAGTGCACTTTGCATCAGGAAAATGCACTTTAGGGAGACAACAGGTCTTAGAATGAACCTAGGGCAAAGGGAGAGAACTTTCTGTGTGTGAGTTGAATAGTGACTTTGGTTTCATTAGAACAGATGGAAATGCTCCTAAAAATACTCAAGATTCATGGCTTACTTTGAAAACAGTTCTGCATCAACCAGAAGTTGTGTAGGACAAGCACACAACATGGACCCTACCCACTAAGGATTTAGCTCACAAGCTGTGCAAACTGATTATGATAATGCCTTGGCATTGCTTTCCACTATTTTTATCTTGCAGTTGGCCCAGACATCATATGGCTTGGTTGGAAGGATTCCTCACCCAGCCTGCCCTGCAGTCCTCTTGGGTGACATGAGCAATTCAGGCAAGCTGCACTTTTCTCCTGGGTTTAATTTTTTAAAGTGGGTTAATGTTCTTTGAAACGTATTCATCAGAGGAGGGAAGAGTTGGATCAGGGGCTGTGAGATGGATGATAGTCTCATTGGAATACAAGAATATTCAAAAAGTATGAAAGCATCACTCTTGTGAATTAACCAAATTTCTTCGAGAAATTGTTTGCAAATAGTGTATCAGTGGCCATAGGTCCTAATTTTCTTCTTGTCCTTTTTGGAAGTATGAAATTTCAAATGTAAATGTGCTTAACAGAAGCAGGCATTTATCTTGGAGGTTAGGATGCCTACATCTGACATTGGAATACCTGGGTTCCATTCCTGGCTCTGGCTGGTGACTCCAGCTTTCTGTCAGTGCAGACTCTGGGAGGCAGTAGTGATGGCTCAAAACTCGGATTCCTGCCACCCACTTGGAAGACCTGGATTGAGTTCCCAGCAACCAGCTTCACCACATCCCTCCTGCCCCAGATGTTGTAGGCTTTGAGGAGTGAGCCAACAGTTATGATCTCTCTCTCTCTCTCTCTCTCTCTCTCTCTCTCAAATAAAGAAATAACATTTTAATGAACAAAAAATTGCCCATCGTTCATGTCCGTATAGAAATCAACAATAGAAATTATCTTATTATCAAATAGCTCAACTACCCTCATCATCCACAGAAAATAGTGAAAAAAAGAAACAAAAACTAATACGTGGCCATAACTAATTTATATCTGAAAGTTAGTGTTAAAAGAAAGAACCTGAACCTTGAGATAAACAATATTGTAGAAGTAATGCAAGGACTAATTAAAACCGAAATGTGATTATATTAGACCGGAATAATTTTTGATTTTCTAAAACTTTTAATAGAATCCAAAATACCCAACATTGTTTTCCTGTATTAAATTATACACACAAATATACTCTGAGGGAAATGTAATTGCTCTTAGGCTCTTGGATCCTGCCATCCATATATAATGAATGCTACATTATGCCATGATTTTATAAAGTTAAATATTTCTTTTGAAAAGGAACATTTATCACCAGAGTCCTCAAGGTTCAGGTCTTCTCCCATTTTGTCTGAATTTCTTATATTCTCTGGCTTTTTCAGATTACTCTCGTCCCTATTGTTAACTCTGTAGGGCTGAATGACACAAAATCATTTGGCCATTGAATGGAGTGACTCTTTCTTGACATTGACTATAGGATGGATCTACAAGACTATTTGAGATTTGAGAAGAGTTCTTATAAAGATTTAACATTTTTCAGCCAAATCACACTTACATCTTTTCCTTCTTCCCCCACCACTCTCAAAGACCCGTTCCTTAAACAAGTGCTCTGCATTTCTCTGTCTGCAGAGAAAAGAGCAATAGCCACACTATTCTATCAGCCACACATCATTACATGGAATAAAGACACACGAAGGAGTGGGAATGTAAGAGGTGACAGTTAACGAATGGAGAGCAAGACCATATTTTCTTATTCTCTAAGAGAATGGTCTCCATTCTGAAATATTTTTACAGTTATATGGACGGAATTAAAATGTATTCAGCAAAGAGATCGTAAAGAATGTTGGCAAGCTTGGAACTGGATGAGAACAGATCACATCCCACATCAATGCGATTATGAGCAGAAAATATTCAAGCCATTGTGTGTGTTATCTTGTTCAGCAACCATATAAATAAGTGCATCAGTTAGCCCTCTTGCATGAAAGAGAGCCATTGATTGCTGGCCCCAGCTACTGCCCCCTGAATCCCCTCTCCAGTCACGCTTAGGATATGCAATGGCTGAAAAGGACACATCCTGAAGGAAGTTAGTGTAGTCTCTTGCACAAGCAGGCAGCTCAATTACTAAAGGTTTCACTGGTAGTGACAAAGGAAACACCCTAGCAGGGAGCTAATGCTTTATCCAGGCCTTTGCAGGTAAAATTATTTAAGTATTTAAACTATATAGGATCCAGGATAGGTGGCAGGCCATATGTTAGGCAATGTCTGTACTAATATAACATACGTTAACACACAATAATAAGAGCATCCATAATAACATGAGGTAATGACAATAACGTTATTATTACAAACATATGACGATGGTTGATTATTGCATTATTGCACTGTCCAATATGGCAATGTTGCACTTGTATAAATGGACAATAAGATAAGACACTGAGGGTCATTAGCAAGCAATTAATCTCCAACAAATGGGTTTCTTTGAGCCCACAATGAAGATCTTACCTCCTTTAGGAGAAGACGTAGCTATGCAGCAGTTTGAAGACCTGATAGAGTCACAGTTCAGTTCTCATTTAAATACCAAATTTTGTAATACCAAAGTTAGAGACCTGTTTGGGAAAACTTGGGATGGAGACATATCTGGTGGATTCTATTGAAGTAGTTGGTTCTACAGAATGCCTTGAACCTAAAGACTTGAGGCAGAGTGTTTCCCTGGTAAGAGCTAGCATTTTTCTTCATTAAAAGACACTTTAGAGTAATTCTCTGCAAAATAATGTTGTTCTCCTCAGATGCTACCACAATCTGGTCTCCTACGAGTGAGACCAATAACTGGGCTAAACACAGATTTAACTGGTCTGGATGTATTGGACCTGAGAAAGGAGGGAAAAAAACCTGTATGTTAAAGGAAGTGTAGGAATTAGGTAGCATGGACTAGATGGAGCAAGGTGCTTACTACTGGGATTGGATTTTGGAAGTAGATGATCATCAGGGTCAGAATATAATATGTGACCAGCAAACATTCTTTGACTTTGAGTATCACTTACTCAGAACACCCCCTGGGGCAGGAACCTCAGGGAATCAAGCAAACTCACTGCTAGGATGCTACTCTAAGCCTAGAAAAAGCAACAGATAAGCTAAGTGAAGGGAGATGAGTAAGTGGCCTTGTCAGATGAGTAAGCTGTGTAAAGGCTGAAGGTTCAACAGAAGGCTGAATTCCATGGGATGACGTGGAATACCTACCACTCACCAATGAGCATTAGGATTCTGAAGCAAGTAAGAGAATAATACGCCCTTTAACTAGAAGTCCCAGGTGTGTTTGCTTAACTCTGTTGGAGATGAAGTACTTGACTATATAGCTCCAAGGAACCATAAGCCTGGAACTGGCTATCATGAACTGGATTCAACTAGACATCAGGCCCAGAAAAATCATAAAATTGGACAGTTCCAGCAGAAGTGTTTCGTAAGATAGAAACTTGGTGGGGGGGAGGGGGACAGGAAAACAAGAAGCACATTCCAAGGAGATTGACATAGGGAAGACTTCAACAAAGAAGTGACAGGAACTCTAAACAGCACAGACACTCCAAAAGCTAGTAGAGGGAGAGGAACAAAGCACTAACTAGCTCCCTAAGTAGGGGGAGGAGTTGCATCCTGCCAGCTAAGTGGGAAGCTCCATGACCCCACAGTCACCACTGATTGGTGGCCCTAATTATAGGAGAATTCTATAGCCCTGATTGGCTTAAACCCAGTCTAGAAAACTGACTGGAGTTCAGTCAACTACTTGTCCCCAGAAAAGGAATCCACATTGCCTCCCCTTTTCCCTCAAAGCCCCAGACCCAACCAAGTTGCTGTGCTATTACCACTGTTAAGTTCCCTTCTATCTTGGGATATAGCTTGCAAACCCATCACTACCAGAAATACCCAGAACCTGAGCCAAGGCACTTCACAAGACAGAAAGCAGGTCCCTCTGCATTGTGCAGCTGCAGAATTTGTGGGCACAACCCCCTGAGCCATGCTCACCCACTCTGTGTGATCTAGAGAAGCTCCCTTCTGCTTCTTAGAGCCTTGTGCCTGCATCAGCTGGTAGACAACACCAGATGACCAGATCTTCATCTCCTGGCATACCTTGTAGAATCTTCTGTGCTCTGCAGCTCTTGGACTGTGGCTGTTGGTGCTACAATCCTTGGACTGACTTGCACCCACCAATGAGACTTGGATGGTTCCACCTGCATTCCTGTGTTTCAAGCTGGGAGCTGGCATCCAACAATCCCCTTCGTAACTGTTCTGTGAGACCTGCATCCTGAAGCTCTGAGACAGTAACTGCTGGTTATATAACACCTGGGGACACCTGTGCTCCCCCCGGGGGCCTGATGACGGCCCTATTTGCAGATTCCTCTGCTCCAGGCCTGCATCTGCTGGTGCACAGTTCTCATAATGTGATCACTGTGTGGGACTTGAGTGAGGTATCCTCTGAGTCCTGAAATTCTGGGACTGTGGCTCTCAGAACTCCAGTCTACTAGGTCAACTGAGTTCACACCAAGGGACCTAGGTAAGGACTCTGCTGCTTCTAAAAACTCTGGGTCAGTCACTATTGTTCCATAAGCACTAGGGATACCTATACTCACCTGTGGAGCCAGACTTGCAACTGATAGTACATGATCCCCAGCATAACCTGTGGCCAACCTGGAGGGCATAGATAAGTTACCCTCTGAGTCTCACGGATCTAGGACTAGGAATGTTGGAACTATATTCTACAGAGTAACTTGAGTTTTCCCTATAGGACCTGGAGAGAATCTTACCTGCATTCCACTGCTCCAACCCATGCCTGCCAGTGCACCGTCCCCACCATAACCTTCATGTAAAACATGGAATCTGAGAAAGGGCTCCATTGCATCCTGAAGCTGTGGGACTGTGACTGTCCTGGGAATCTCTGTGCTTGTCCTGTGGGACCTACAGGAGGCTCTCTCTGCATACTCAATGCCTCTGCTACAGTCCCATTACTGTCAATTGATAATCTCCAGCATAATTTATACCTTTCCCGTGGACACTGGGCAAGGTATACTTCCCACCTTGAAGCGTTAAGACTGTCACTGTTAGTCTGTATTCCTCAGTACCACTGGAACCAACCCTGTGGAACCTAGGGAAGACCCTACCTACATCCACAGCTCCATCTTCACACCTGTCAACGTATAGACCCCAAATAACCTGTATTCACCGCCACAGGACCAGAGCAAGGGCCCCTGCACATCCATCAGTGAAAAAGCTGTGGTTCACCTAGAACCAAATCCAAAACAAGTATGCAACTGGCACCTCACATTCCAGCTTAACAAAGTGAGTGAATTGGACATTTTGAGATTCAATTGTTCTTTTCAACCCTTCAGGAACAGTGCTTTTTTTTCTTCTTAATATTTGTTGAATTATTTACTTACTTGAGGGTTAAGCTTGTGTTTATGGAACAACTTGAAAGTATGTCATTGTAAAAACTATAAGAAAGGAAGGAGGAGGGAGGGCGAGAGCATGGTTGCAAGGGAGGGTGGGGAGGAAAGTACTGCTGTGCTCCTAAATCTGTATATATGAAATATGTAAAATGTTTTCACCTTATATGAGTAACAAAGTCTTTTAAAAGTCTTTTTACATTTTATGTGGTGCATACAAGTTTCATATATTTCATATACACAGATTTAGGAACGTAGTGATACTTCCCTCTCCACCCTGCCTCCTCTTTGCACTCCAACTCTTCTTCCTCTTTTCCAATGAAGCTACTCCATGAAAAAGAAAGAACAGTTATACTTGAAACAAGTAGTATTGAACATACAACGTATCTAAATCTAGAATACAGCAAAAGCAGTATCAACAGGGAAGTTTATAGCAATAAGTACATATATTTAAAAATAGAACGATCTCAAATAAATAATCTAAAGATGACTCTAAAGTGATTAGAAAAAAAAAACACCTCAAAATTACCAGGATAAAAGAAAGAAAGAATAAGAATCAGAACAGAAATAGATGAAAGTGAAGCTAAAAATAATGAAAAAGATCAATGAAATGAAAAGGTGCTTATTTGAAAAAGTTAACAAAATAGACATAACTTTAGCCAGACTAACAGAGAAAAACAGGACAGCATACTCAAATAAAAACTGAGATTAAAAAGTAAATATTACAGTTGATATCACCAAAATACAAATGATCACAAGAAACTACGATGAAAAACTAAATGCTAACAAATTGGAAAACCTCAAAGAAATGGATAAATTTCTGGATACATAAAATGTACATGGTTAAATCAAGAAGATACAGAAAATTTAAATATATCAATAAAAAAGAAAAAGATGGTGCAATAATTAAAAGTATATCATCAAGCCAGCGCCGCGGCTCAATAGGCTAATCCTCCTCCTTGCGGCACCGGCAAACTGGGTTCTAGTCCCGGTCGGGGCATTGGATTCTGTCCCGGTTGCCCCTCTTCCAGGCCAGCTCTCTGCTGTGGCCAGGGAGTGCAGTGGAGGATGGCCCAAGTGCTTGGGCCCTGCACCCCATGGGAGACCAGGAGAAGCACCTGGCTCCTGCCATCGGATAAGCGCGGTGCGCCAGCCGCAGCACGCCAGCCATGGCGGCCATTGGAGGGTGAACCAATGGCAAAAAGAAGACCTTTCTCTCTGTCTCTCTCTCTCTCTCTCACTGTCCACTCTGCCTGTCAAAAAAAAGTATATCATCAAAGAAAAATCCAACACCTTATATCTTTAAAACTGAATTCTACAAAATATTTAAAGAACAGATAACTAAAACTTCTGAACTATTTTGAAATATTACAATTCAATCCCATCAAGATGGCATGTACCAATGCCATCTCACTAGTCCAAGTGATCAGTTTCAGTTCATGATGGATCATAATGATAGGATTAAGTGTCAAAAGGATCATATAAACAAGACTAGTGTCTCTAATACTAACTGATAGAATTAAAAAGGAGAGAATGATCCAACATGGGAGTGGGATACACTGAAGACTCATAGAATGGCAGATGTCCTAAACAGCTCTCTGGCCTCAGAATCAGCCCTTAAGGCATTCGGATCTGGCTGAAGAGCCCATGAGAGTATTTCGGGCATGGAAATCCAAGACACTGTGACCAAAAAAAAAAAAAAATGACCTAAATGAAAGATCCCTGTGAGTGAGATCCCAGTGGAAAGAACGGGCCATCAAAGAAGGAGGTACCTTTCTCTGAAGGGAGGAGAGAACTTCCACTTTGACTATGGCCTTGTCTAAATAAGAGCAGAGTTGGCGAACTCAAAAGGCTTCCATAGCCTTGGCAGCTCATGACAAGAGCCTCGGGTGATTACTGATGCCATAAACAAGAGTGTCGATTGTTAAATTAACAACAGGAGTCACTGTGCATTTACGTCCCATGTAGGATCTCTGTCCTTAATGTGTTGTACTATGTGAATTAATGCTATAACTAGTACTCAAACAGTACTTTACACTTTGTGTTTCTATATGGGTTCAAACTGTTGAAATCTTTACATAGTATATACTAAATTGATCTTCTGTATATAAAGATAGTTGAAAATGAATCTTGATGTGAATGGGATGGGAGAGGGAGTGGGAGATGGGATGGTTTGTGGGTGGGAGGGAGGTTATGGGGGGAAAAAGCCACTTTAGTCCAAAAGCTGTACTTTGGAAATTTATATTTATTGAATAAAAGTTAAAAAATAAAAAGAAGGAAAAAAAGAAATATTAAAAAGGACGGAACTCTGCCAAACTCTTTATAGAGGTTAGCATTACTCTAAAACCAAAATCCACTTATCCACTATTTGACAAATGGCTCTATTTATTAGAGGTAAGTTTCATTTTTCTTGCATAAATCACATCCATGACTATATTGTATAAGATTTTTCAGTTTCAAGATCTTTAAAATGGAATACTTAAAGACTACTTTGACTTAAGCTGAGTATAGAATTCAATACATTTTCTCTTCCAAAATATTCTGAAAATTACTTAATTGTAAAACATCGAATATATATATATATAGAAAACAAAGACACAATACAAAAACAAAACTGCAGCTCAATATCTTCAATGAACATAGGTGCAAATATTCTCCACAAAATAGTAGCGAAATTAGTTGAAATCTCTATCAAAAAGATCACACAGCATGGCTGAGTGAAATTTGTTCAAAAGATGCAAAATGCTTCAACATTTACAAATCATGATCTGTAACACATGAAATCAGTAGAATGAACAACAAAAGCCATGTGATCATCTCAATAGAGGCAGAGAAAGAATTTGATAAGATTAAAAAAAAATCCCTACAAACTAGGAACAAGAACAAACATACCTGAAATTTATAAAGGCTACATATGACAGAACAATAGACAATATCATACTGAATGGGAAAAAGCTGCAAACATTTTCCCTCAAATCTAGAACAAGACAAGATAGTCCACTTTTGCCACTCTTATTCAATATAGTATTGGGAGCATTAACAAGAGCAATTAGGGAAGAGAAAGGAAAAATTGGAAAGGAGAAAAAGTATCCACATTTGCAGATGACATGATTTTTCTACAAGTGAAAACCTAAACACTGTTAAGATTGATAAACAAATTCAATAAAATTTCATAATAAAAAATTCAACTACAAAAGACCCAGAATAGCCAGTGATTCTGAGCAAAATAAAATCAAGCTGGAGGCATAACAATACTTGACTTCAAAGCATATTACTGGCATAAAAAGCAACATAAAGATCAATGGAACAGATTAAAGAACCAAAAAATTATTCCCCACATATACAGGCCACTGATTTTGGAGAAAAAAGTGCCCAGAACACACATTGAAGAAAGGATAGTCCTTTCAATAAATGGTGGTGGCAAAAAATGAAGAGTGAAATTAGATCCCCAACTATCACCATATACAAAAATCTACTCAAGATAGCTCCAAGACCTAAACATAAGACCTGATACTACCAAATCGTTAGAAAGAAACATAGGAAAAATACTTTAAGACATTGGTATAGGCAGTGGTTCTTAGATAAGATTCCACCAGTGCAGGTAGCAATAGCAAACTAGAGAGATCAGGTTATATCAAACTCAGAAATGTCTGAACAATCAAAGAAGTAATTGATAAAGACACATCTGATAGAATGAGATAAAATTTTCGCAAGCTGCTTATCCAATAAAATGTTCATATCCAGAATACATCAAGAACTCAAAAAATTCAATCACAATAAAAACCAACCAACTGAATTAAGAACTGGGCAAAAGATCTGAAGACAGCTCTCAAAAGAATAAATACTTGGGGTTGGCATTGTGTCATAGTGGGTTAAGCTGACACCTGCGACACCAACATCCTATATCAGAGCATTGGATTGAGTCCCAACTGCTCCATTTCCAGTCCAGCTCCCTGATAATGTGCATAGTCAAATAGTGAAAGATTGCACAAGTTCTTGGGCCAGTGTACCCATGTGGGAGACTAGGGTGGAGTTCTTAGCTCCAGGCTTCTACCTGGCCTGGCCATAATATTGTGGCCATTTGGAAATCAGCAGATAGAATATCTTTCTCCCTCTCCTTCTCACTCTATCATTCTGTATTTCAAATAAATAAAATATATCTGTAAAAAAGAAGAAATACAAATGGCCAATGAATACATGAAAAATTGCTCAACATCACTAGCTTTTGGGGAAATGTAAATCAAAATCACAATAAGATAATATCTCATCCCTGTTACATTGGTTCTTGTCAAAAAGATAGAGTAACAAATGCTAGTGAGGATGTGGAGAAAGGGGAACTCATATGCTGTTGCTGAAAATGTAAATTACTTCAGTCACTATGAAATACAGTAAGGAGACTTCTCAAAAAAACTAGAAATAGAATTGCCATATGATTCAACAATTCCATTTCTGGGTATATATTCAAGATAAGAAATCATTCTACAAAAGAGATACCTGTTACACTTCGCATATTGCAGCACTGTTCAAAATAGCCAAGATGTGGAATCATTCAAGGTTTCTATCATCAGATACATAGACAAAGAAAATGTGACACACATATGCAGCGGAGCAGATTTCACCCTAAAAAATGAAATTCTGTAATTTGCATCCATATGAATAGAACGAGAAGACATCCTGTGCAGTGATATAAACCAGACATAGAAAGGCAAATACTGCATGTTGTCCCTTGCGTGTGGGAGCTTAAAAAAAAAATCCAAAAAAAAAACTCAATTTGTACACAGATCCTGAGAGAGGTTGGAGAGATAGGAGTTTGGATAGTGGGTACCGAACCAGAGTTTAATCAAAGGAGTGAGTTCCTAGTATTACACAGCATAGTTGGAAGACCTTAGTTCCCAAGAGTCTGGTGTATATTACACGAGTAAGTACAAGGAAAAGTACTAAGCCTTCAGTCATAACGTGATGTCAAAGAAGGAAAAGTGGTGATTATCTGCTTTTATCAGTATATCTTGTACAAATGTATTGAAAGATCACTGTATCCTGTGAATATACAGTTACTGTTAATAAATACTACTTTTTTTAACTGAAAAAATAGAAGATCGATCCCAATGTCCTCTCTTGTAAACATGCTGGCCACCATGAGTGGAAAAAGACAGTGTTTTGGCTTTCATTTTGTTTTTAATAAAAAAAAGACACAATGGGCAAAAAGTGAGTCCAAAGAGTTCATGAGGGCATAAGGAAGTTGCATGAACATGAGCATGCAGCCATGCACAAATACACCCTGCCAGGCCATACACTTGGCTGAATTGGTTAGGAATGGTGGCCCCATTTGAAGAGCTACAGGAGGAAGAGGAAAATCCCAAGTTTACTTTATAACACAGTGGCTTAGTAACGGGATAAACTGAAAATCACCAGTGACTGCATTAAAGGCACATTCAAGAGCAGACCTAAAAGACTGGGCAGAAAACAATTTCTCCAACGAACAGAACCATGACTGCTGCATCTCGTCAATCCACTGTGTATGAAAAAAGTGGCTGTACATGAGAATTTAACAAGTTCCTCCTCAGGAGCCAAGGGCCTGACTGAATAGCGAAGGCCTGGAAGAGAAAGTACCAGATCATTGGAGTGAAGGCATTCCTTACTGAAGGCATGTGGGTGAGCAGATGGGAGCGGATGCAAAATTAACACTTAGCAAAAAAGCATCCACCATGGAAGAGGCAATGAAAAACCAAGTGACAACATGTCTTGGCCTGTTGATGTTAATTACTTTTTGTTATTGGTCACCTTAGACCTGGCACTACAGCACATGAAAGTTGCAGCCAGGATAGCAGAGACAGACGTTGTGTATGGAGCCAAAAATATGGATTCTCCTACCAAGAGAGATTCAGCTACTGATGCTCTGCGTGTCCGTCCTGTGGCTTACTGAGATGGGTGTTGGCCTACTGATATAGCAAAGTAGCTAGTGGAAACTAGGTGGTGACTTGGTGACAGGCTGACATAATTTGGCCTCTCCCACCCTGGAAAGACTAATAATTCATAATAACAGGGATAGATAAATACTCCAAGTGTTAGAAGTGTTAGGTTTCCTTTCCTGCCTACCAAGCTCTGGACAATTTCACCATCTGCGGATTTACAGAACAGATTCACAGGAATTAAATTGTACAGGCTACAGGGACCCGCTTAGAGAAAAGATGTGGTAGTGAACTATCATAGTAGCAGGTGCGTGATAATATTTATATCACATATTGCGCCACCCAGCAGCAGTACGTCTCAGAGACCACTAAAATGGCCTTCTTAACACGTAGCTGAAGGACTAACTCAGCTGAAAAACACAGGAAGATGGAGTTAATCCTTCAGGATGTAATATGAGATTACACTAGAAAACTCTTCAGAGTGCTGTGTCATCAAGCAGTAATAATTCATGACAAGGGAAACCAAAGAGTCAAAGCTTAGATAGTTCATTTCTAGACGTTCTCTCTGAGTTTTCAGTCTTTCCTTTCCTTCCTTCACAAATTCACTCTTTTCTGTAGCTTGTTGAACATAAGGGATATGACTATAATAACTCTTCTCTCAGATTTTTAATGTTCTACAATTTATTTTTACTTCCTTTCAACATATATGCCACATTCTACAGCTTCCAGCTTCCTGCCAACATTGTTAAACTCTGCTTTTGTCGACTTGCATGTAGTAAGACACTAGTTTTGAGTTCCTTATCTTCTGATTCTAATATTTCTAATATCCATGCTTCTGATTTGTTTTTCTTTTCTTGTGTTTCTTGCTCTTGTTTTCTTGTCTACTCATGTGCCTTGTTATTTATAATTAGTCATTGGAGGATGTAATTGCAAAGTTAGTTCTGGAAATCATTTGAGTTCTAAAATACTAAAAATTTCTTCCAGGAAATATTTTCATTTGCTTCACTAGATGCATAAGAGCACTTGCAGTTAAAGAACACCTTGACACAAATTCAAGGATGAAGGTTTTCCAGGCCAACTGGACAATGTGAAGCACAGTGGTACAATGTCCTAGGACCTGGCCTATTCCCAGCCCACCAAAGACTTCAGATGACAAGCTCATCAGGAACAAATAGAGGACATTTATAAGGATCTCCTCCATGGATGCGTCCTAGATACGGGATTTTGTTTTCCTGTGCCTTTCTGGTTGCCAAAAGTACAAAAGCTAGTTATCTTTATTGTTTCTTTTACACAAACAACGCCAGAACACAAGCTATGCACTGCTCTCTGATCTCTGTATGTCCTCAGTCTCTGGCCTGATCATATTGTTAACAGCTTAATATATTTTGGAATGTTTTAATTTGTCCGAAAATATGTTTAGTTGTTTTCAGAATCAAGTATGTTCAGAATTACCTACACCAACATTGGTAGAAATAGAATATCCATGATACTTTAATTTTGGAAAGCAAGATAATATCCTCTGTGATATTTGAAAGATAACGGAATACGCAGATTGACAATACAGAAAAAGCATGTTTACTTACTTCAGTTTCAATTCAAGAGTTATTATGGGAAAAAGAAAGAGTCAATACTTCTAAGTGGTTTCAGAAGTTGGAACAAGTTTTTAAAAAATAATAAAATAAGACATTTTAATGATTAGAATATCAAACTGTGAAAGTTTTCTTTAAGAAATGGAAAGAGGGAGGTGATGGAAGGAGGTGGATGAATGGGAACCACACAAACACATAATGCAAATATGAATACATCTAAAGGGAGAGCTATACTCCAATACAGTCATCTGGAAAAGACAGATCCCTAGACAGAAAATGAGCAAAGAAACAGTAGAATTGACTTGCCCCCAAATCAGCTGAACTTAGGACACGTCTACAGAACTTTCCATGCAACAGCAGTTCTCAACAGCACCTGAACATCTTCCAGGATAGATAACAGGTCATAAAACAAGTATCAACAAATTCAAAAAAAGAACAAATCGTCTGGTATCTTTTCTGATCTTAATGACATAAAACTAGAAATCAACAAGAACAATGAGGCAAACTGTACCAATACATGTAAATTAAACAACTTACTCTTGAACAACCAATAGTCCAAGGAAGAAATCAAGGAGTAGATAAATAAATTCTTGAAATGAATGAAAATGGAAACAATATAATGAAGTCTAAATGTTACAGCAACAGCAGTATTAAGAGGGAATTTTAGAGTAATGCCTGCATAAAATAAAATATCAAATAAACAGTTTGTCACTATACCTCAATGGACTAGAAATACAAGAACAAATCAAATCCAAGTTGATAGGAGGAAAACAGTAATAAAAAATCATTGTACAAATGACATAGAGACTAAAAAAATACCAAAAAAAATGAAATTAAAAGATTTTGGGGCCAGTGCTGTGCCATAGTGGGTAAAGCCACTGCCTGTGGTGCTGGCATCCCATATGGATACCAGTTCAAGTCCTGGCTACTCCACTCCCTATCCAGCTCTCTGTGATGGTCTGGGAAAGCAGTGGAAGATGTCCCAAATCCTTGGGCCCCTGCACCTGTGTAAGAGACCCAGAATAAGCTCGTGACTCCCGGCTTCAGATTGACTCAGCTCCAGCCATTGCGGTCATTTGGGGAGTGAACCAGTGGATAGAAGACCTTTCTCTCTGTCTTTCTCTCTCTCTGTGACTCAACCTCTCAAATAAATAAATAAAATCTTTTAAAAGAGGTTGTGACCAAATTAGTTATAAAAAAGAGTATGCCTCAACATAATAAAGGCAATATATAACAAGCCAACAGGTAATATCATATTAAGTGGGGAAAAGCTGAACTTTCTAAGATCTGGAACAAGACACTCACTTTCAAGGATGCCCACTTTTACCACTTTTATTCAACATAGTACTGGAGACGCTAACTAGAGCAATTAGGCAACAGAAAAAAACAAAGGGCATCTAAATAGGAAACAGAAAAGTCAAACTGTTGCTGTTTGCAGATGATCTTATGATGACATGATCTTACGTATAGAAAACCTGAAATATTCCACTAAAAAGCCATTAGAAATGATACATAACTGTACAAAATCAGTAGCATTGTTACATACACCAAAATTGAAACATCTGGAAAAGAAATCAAGGAGGCAATCCATATCCAATGGCCTCACCTATAATAAACAAAATATCTGGGAAAAAATTTGAACGGATGGGTGAAAATTTCCATAATGAAAACTATTAACTCTCTGATGGAAGAAATTAAAGGAATCACAAAGATATGGAGAGGCATGCTGTGTTCACAGATTGAAGAACTGGTATCATTAAAATGTGCATAATACTCGGGGTTGGTGCTGTGGCGCAGTAGGTTAATCCTCTGCCCGTGGCGCTGGCATCCCATATGGGTGCCGATTCGAGTCCCGGCTGCTCCTCTTCCAGTCCGCTCTCTGCTATGGCCTGGGAAAGCAGTAGAAGATGGCTCAAGCGCTTGGACCCCTGCACCCACCTGGGAGACTCAGAAGCTCCTGGCTCCTGGCTTTAGATTGGCACAGCTTTGGCCGTTGCAGCTATTTTAGGAGTGAACCAGCAGATGAAAGACCTCTCTCTTTGTCTCTCCCTCTCATTGTCTGTAACTCTACCTCTTGAATAAATAAATAAATAATCTTTGTAAAAATGTGCGTAGTATTCAATGAGATTTTCAAATCCAGTGCAATCTCTACCAAACTCCCAATGACACTTTCTTTACATGGTACTAGCAAAAAAAAAAAAAAAAAAAAAACTAGCAAAATTTGTATGGAACCACAAAAGACACAACACATCCAAAGCAATCTTGAGCAAAAAGAACAAAAGAGGAGGCATTATATTATCTGACTTTAAAATATATTGCAAATATATTACAGCATTTGAAACAGCATGGTATTGCCATTTAAAAAAAGTCTATAGACAAATAGAACAAAACAGAGACCCAAGAAGTAAATCCATTTGTCTATTGCTAACTGATTGCTCAAGTGTTTGGGTCCCTTCATCCATGAGGGAGACCCAAATGAAGTTCCTGGCTCCTGGCTCCTGGCTAAGGCCTGGCCCAGCCCTGACCATTTCGAGAGTGGACCAGTAGGTGGAATCTCTTTCTCTCTCTCCCTCTCTCCCTTTCAAATAAAATAAAATAAATCTTAATAAAAATTGTAAAAACCATGAATCTATGGTATAAATTGAGCTATAGAGTATAGAGGTCATAAGGAGACTTCCAATGCGAATATTATTATATAGGAACAAGGTGCAACAGAGGTACGTTGATCACAGAGGTGAGAGTGTGAACAACCACAAACATACCATAGTCCTAAGAGTCATTCCTAGGCCTCTCCTTTCTACATTCTTAAGTGGAAACTTACTGATGTTCAGCCTTCCAGCATCTCATCCATCTCAGGTTCAGAGAATCCCCCTTCTTGTGGGAGGATGGCCTACTTCTCCCAACAGCAGGTACTCGTTTTGACAGCCCTTCTTGGGGCTAGTACTTAAGCATTAGGCTTGGGCTCAGCTCTTGATACAACCAACTAGGATTTAAAACATGGAACTACCAAGTTGACCTTTTGCTATTGGCTAAGAAGATGCCTTTGTTGCACTTTGCAGTGCCTGTATTCAACTCCCAGCTCTTGTTCTGGACCCTAGAGGCAACAGTGATGGCTCAAGGCACCCATATAAAATATGGATTGTTAGTGGTTCCCAGCCTTCACCCTGGGTATTTGGAGGGTTAATGAGAGTTCTTTCTGTCTGTCCCTTGCCTCTCTGCTTCTGAAATAAGTAATTTTTAAAAAAAATATGGAATGAATGAATCATAGGACATTGATAGTGGAGATTTTGTTTCTATGTCATGGTTGAGTACACACACATACACACACACACACACTACAGACTCTCCTGCAAGAAACCTACACTTTAACTGGAGAGACAATATTAAAGATTATCAGAAGAATGAAATAAAGTCCTTAGTGGAACTGTGTTTTACAAAATATTTAATGTTTCACAATTACATTTTGAAACTTTTTTTTTGACAGATAGAGTTAGAGAATGAGAGAGAGAGACAGAGAGAAAGGTCTTCCTTCCATTGGTTCACCCCCCAAATGGCCGCCACGGCCAGCGTGCTACACCGATCCGAAGCCAGGGGCCAGGTGCTTCCTCCTGGTCTCCCATGCAGGTGCAGGGCTCAAGCACTTGGACCATCCTCCACTGCCTTCCTGGGCCACAGCAGACTGGAAGAGGAGCAACCGGGACAGAATCCAGCGCCCCAACCAGGACTAGAACCTGCGGTGCCGGCGCCACAGGCAGAGGATTAGCCAAGTGAGCCGTGGCGCCAGCTGAAATTTTTTTTTTTTTTAATCAGTCCTTACTTGCCCCTGTGTAGTATACATGGGATTTTAACATGTCTGTTACTTCAGAGCTACATGTCAAAGTGAGATTTTCATTGGCTAGTGTTGACAAAGGCTTACATTATCTTTGTGGCTGAAGTGCTTACACCCACTAATTCACCTTTCAAAACTGTTTTGACGTCTTGTTCCTTTTTATAGTTCATGCAGTTTTTCCTATTGCAAGCAATGCTATATGACTGTTTATATACCAAAACAAATCACATCTTTGGGTCTTTCTGTCTTTTCAATGTAAATGATCTATTAGATAGTATGACATATGAGTTTCATGATGTAAACTGTATGTAGCACTTAGTGGATGAGAGAATAAGAATTCACATAGTCTTTGGGAAAGTTTGCTAACTTATAACTCCTAAATAACTTAAAATCCACAATAAGTTGTTTTTTTTTTTTTAAAAATAGAGATTCCATGTAACCTTCATGAGGTATTATGATGATATCTTGCAGAGCTATCAAAATTAGGAAATTAGCCTTGCAAAATCCATTGATCTCATTCTTATTTCATAAGCTGTACATGTACTCTTTTATCTCTGTATATATATTGTGTGTATATATTCATCTCTGTGCTGCATGTAATTCTGTGTAATTTTACCACATATATAGCTTTCTACATTTACCAATATAATCAATGAAATTGTTCCATCACCACAAAGCTTCATATAATCATTATAGTCATTCATGTGTAACCACTCATTATAATCACACCTACTAGCCTGTCCATCTCCCAAAACATTAGCAGCCAATAATTTGTTCTCCATCTCAGCAATTTTGCTATTTCATGCTATATAAATGGAATCCTACCATGTGAAAGCTTGTGAGACTGAGTTTCCTCATTCAACAAAATGTCCTGAATACTAAGGTAGGTTGTTACACGTATTAGTTGCTCGTGCCTGTGTATGAATGTAGAAGGCCCCATGTTATGAATGCATCATACTTCTTCATTCACCAAATGAGGGGGTTTGGGTTGTTTCCAAGATTGGTTTACAAATAAAGCTGTTGTGAACATTCATGGGCAAGTTTTTTGTGTGGACATAAGTTTTTATGTTTTTCTGAGTTATATGCACACAAGTGTAATCGTTAAACCATAAAGTAAGTGCACGTTTAGTTTTATAAGAAGCGAACCATGTTCAGAGTGATGATACTGCTTTAAATTGCCATCAGCAATACACAAGTGATCAAGCTTGTCCAAATCCTCACCCACATTTGGTATTATCAGTGCTTTCTTTATTTTGGCCATTGTAATAGATTTGCAATGACATCACAGTTTGGTTTAAATCTGCATTTCCTTAATGAATAATATTAATTTTTCATTTATTTATTTGCCATTTCTATATCCTTCCCAGTGAAACGGCTTTTATGCTTATGGCTATGTTATGATAGCGTTGAATATATTCTAGATACGAGTCATTTGCTGTCTATGTGGCCCACAAATATTTGCTATGAGGCTGGATCTTTTCTCTGTAACAGCTTCACATTTTCATTCAAAGGCTTTACTTTTTGATTTTTAATATTTATTTATTTACTTGGGAGGCAGAGTTACAGCCAGAGAGAAGGAGAGACAGAGAGAGAGAGAGAGAGAAAGGTCTTCCATCCACTGGTTTACTTCCCAAATGGCCACAACAGCTGGAGCTGAGCTGATCCAAAGCCAGGAAACAGAGCTTCTTACATGTCTCCTACATGAGTGCAGGGGTTCAAGCACTTGGGCCATTTTCTGCTGCCTTTCCAGACCAGCAGTGAGGAGCTGGATAGGAAGAGGAGCAGCCAGAACATGAACTGGTGCCCATATGGGATACTGGTGCCACAGGCAGATGCTTAACCTGCTATGCCACAGCACCAGCCCTAGGTTTTACTTTTTAATAGATCCATTTGTCACTTTTTCCTTAAGGGATTATACTTTTAATGACCAGCATTGAAAAACTCTTCATCTAGCCCTAACTCCTAAAAATTTTATCTTATTTTTCTATGCATTTTTCACATTTTACATTTAAGTCCATGATCTATTTTGAGCTAATTTATTATAAGTCAAGTAGAATATTTAGAAGGCAATTCCTGTGTTTGCAGTTTTTATGCCTATGAATATCCAAATACTTTTTTTGAAAAGTCTATCTTTTCTCTATTGAATTTCTTTTGTGTCTTTAAAAAAAATGGGCATAATTTGGTGGTTCTATATTTCAGGATCTCAATTCTGTTCCATTGATCTATGTATTCATCCTTCTGTCAATACTACAACACCTTGATTAATATAGCAATATAGCAAATCTGAATATTAGGTAAAGTGATTCCTTCTAGGATCTTGGCTTTTGCTTGGCCCATTCATGGGCCTTTGTGGCCATTTGGGGAGTGAACCAGTAGATGGGATGGAAGATCTCTCTCTCTCTTTCTCTTTCTCTCTCCCCCCCACCAACCCCCAGGCCTTTCAGGGTTCAAGTCCTTGCTCCTCTTCAAATCCAACTTTCTAGGGGACAGAGGTAATTGGGTCCCTGCCAATCACGTGGGAAAACTTGATTGAGTTCATGAATCCCAGATTTGGCCTTGTCCATCCCCAGCTACTGTTTGTTTACTGGTGAGTAAACCAGCAGATGGAAGATATTGCTCACTCCTCAAATTTATATATCTCTCTTTCAAATAAAATGGAAATAAATTAAAAATAAAAGCAATAACAAAAAATAAAATAAAACAATGCACAAACTTTAGCATCTTTAGACCTTAGTTTAAGAGGTAATAGGATATTAGTGATGATATAATATGTCTTTTGTTAAATGTCAAAATGCTGGTCCACTCACGTAGAAATAAGCTTTGATAAGACATGCTATGTAAATAACATATTTTTAAAAAATATTTTAGGTAGAATATCTTGGCTTTTTATGTCATGTGTCTTGCTACTGTCATGTCTTAGATTAGCTCCCCAATTTAATCAATAAAATAAGGTTTTGTTAGGTGTTACTTAAACTGCTCTTCAAGATGAAATAATGTACAGTTAATGTAGAAGTATTTATAGACGAAAAGGCTTCAAAAAGTTCATGGAAATGGATAACATGGAAATACTGTGTGAATTTCCAAAAAATTACACTAATAAAACATTTTAAATTGTATTTTCTATGACAATTTTTGGGTATTCTTGTATATCATGACCCAATTACATATGGAGCTATCCTTAAGTAAGTATTTTGCTCCCCAATCAACTAAAGAAAACTCAGCTAACAGAAATGTCCATTTTCTTAATTTTTTTCCTAAGCTTTAGTGTTCTCTTTCTATTTTCCTAGCAAGGACTCTACTACTATTTGCCAAAAATTCTTTAGGGAAGAATCTTTGTCATTTTTTAATCCCAACATGAGAAAATTTGTTCCCTTTCTTCCCACGTTGGAAGTGATTCCATCTGTTTTCAGGTCTACATGCCATCTTTGATCAGCTAATTCTAGGGTGACAGATAAAGGTTGTGCTCAGTAGTGACCCTAACTTATTTGTGCCAGGACAAATCAAACTTTCTACTAAGAAGAAAAATAGACTCCATAACTCTATCATCTGAGGGGACTTCAAAACATTTATGAAAACATAGAATTAAAGAGAAGTTTATTCTGGTGAAGCAGTAATTTTGAAATCTATACTTTTTTCATGATAAGCATTTTTCAAGAACTTTTGAAGACTCCTCATATATTATTTTCCACCTTCTTTAAGTGCTTGAATTGGGAGGATTCATTCTTTGAAGTGTTTATATCTGTCATCATATAAACATCCTATAGGCTTTAAACATATACTCTTGGCCACTTAGACAATTGTATTTTATTTTATTATATTCTTTTAAAAATATTTCCTTATTCCCCCATGGGAGAATTAAATACATCTGCATGAATGAGTTTATATAATTCCAACTTCTATTGTTAATCAATCCCATTTTTATGATGTGCCTCCCAAGATAAATGATGTTTCTCAAGGGGTTCAGGATATGAAACAGAAAACACAAAAAGGATACTGCAGCATGACAGGTCTCAAGATGGATTCCATTCACATTACATTTCTTATCAAAGATGAAATTCTTGTTTCTACCCACTGAGGGTTTGACGTTGGCCCCATACCTTGTCTCATCCACGTTTCCCAATGTGATCTTTTGCTTGTCTCTATTCTTTAGTGTTATGCTGGACTTTAAAAAAATCTTTGAAAGGTTTCAGAGAGCAAAACCGTGCCTTGTGTCCTAGCACCAACTCATGCATAGTTCCCTATATTGTGCTTTCTTCTCAAGCAGGAAAAATTATTTCTGATTCTTTTAAAAGCTTTTTATTTATTTTCGATTTATCTGATCAGCAGAGAGATGGAGAGAGAAAGAACTCTTCCATCCACTGGTTCACTCCCCAGATGTGTACAACAGCTGAGGAGCCTGGAACCCTATAAAATTCTACCAAGTGGATGGCAGGGATACACATACTTGAGCCATTATCTGCTGCCTCCAAAGGGGTGCACTGAGGATCAGAAGTGGAGTACCTGGGACTCAAACCAGGCACAGGCACCTCAAATTGTGATTTAACTATTGCACCACATGCTTTCCATAGAATTCTGCCTTTTTAAGCTTTATTTTATTTATTTGAAAAGTGTAGTGGCAGAGGGAGATGGAGGGGAGGGGGGACCTTCCATCCATCTGCTGGTCCCCAAATGGCCAGGACTGGTTCAGACTGAAGCTAGGAGCCCAGAACTCCATCTAGGTCTCCCCTGTGGATGGCACGGTCCCACTTTCTTGGGCTACCATGCACTGCTTTCCCAATCATGTTAGCAGGGAGCTGGGTCAGAAGCAGAGCAGGACTCTCATTGGCATTCTAACACGGGAGGCAGGAGCCACTAGCAGCAACCTACCTGCTGCACTGCAATGTTGGCCCCAGGAATTCTGATTCGTGAAGTGCTGATATGTGGATCTATTGTTTCCTGAGATGAGCGAGGGCTGAGAAGCACACAATCCTCACTGAATTATGGCAGAATGGTCCTTGTCATCTCTTGTTTACTAAACCCATAAAAAGATGGTGTGTCTGAAAGAATGCCTGAGTCTCTGGAACAGGTCAAACTTGTGCCCACCCACATCCCATAAAGCCCATCTCTGTGTATTACGTGGTCTCCTGTGTGGTGAGGAGGTGACCTTCCAAAGAGCACATCTGGACTTCTGTGTAATCTACGAGAGTTGCTGCTCCAGATACAAAGTAATGTTTCCACACAACACCATCAGGACCTTGCAAAGAAAATTGTATATGATTCATTCATCACTTTTTCTTCTCCGTGTCTTTCTTCTTCACAATGCCATCACTTTACTTGTTTATGTAAGGATAAGGGCTTTTTCAGTTTTTATAAGCTATGTGTAAATGAGCTAGGGCTAGCAGAGCCTTTCCACGAATTTCTGTCTAGGTTGCTCTTTGCCTCCCAATCACCCACCCCACTCAAGATAGCTCATACATGGCTGGCGCTGTGGCTCACTTGGCTAATCCTCCACCTGCAGTGCCGGCACCCCAGGTTCTAGTCCCGGTTGGAGCGCCGGATTCTGTCCCAGTTGCTCCTCTTCCAGTCCAGCTCTCTGCTGTGGCCTGGGAAGGCAGTGGAAGATGGCCCAAGTACTTGGGCCCTGTATCTGCATGGGAGACCAGGAGGAAGCACCTGGCTCCTGGCTTCGGATCAGCACAGCGCTGGACGTAGCAGCCATTTGGGAGGTGAACCAACGGAAAGGAAGACCTTTCTCTCTGTCTCTCTCAGTCACTGCCTAACTCTGCCTGTCAAAAAAAAAAAAAAAAAGATAGCTCATACAATAGATATCTCCAGAACATTCCATACCACACTATAGAATGCACACTATCTTCAGCAGTACAGGGAACATTCCCTAGGAAAGATCATAGATCATATGCTAGGTCACAAAATAAGTCCCAACCGATTTTAAAATATGAAATGATAATGATTTCCTTTTCTGACCACAGTGCAATAAAACCGGAAAACAGTAACAAGAAAAACTGTGGAAACTATGAATAAATGGAAATCAAACTTACTTCTGAACAACCAATGAACCAAGGATGCCGTATTTGAAATACTCATTTTTTTTTCTTTCAAACCTTTTAGTAATATAGGGAGAGTCTTTCACTAGTCCCTGTTCCCTTGAGGGTTTTCCATTACCTGTATCACTGGGAATAACTCAGCAATGTGGGAGAAAAGGAGCTTGTCTCTGCTATCTAGAAGTCAAGTTCACTTCTCTGATATTCGGCCCCATCACCTGCAGTCCAGTCCAATCTAACTATCATGAGAACCAGGCAGAAGAGGTAGAGTGAAGTCTTAGAAGCAATCAGTGTTGGAAACCACATGACATCCTGCTTTTGGTAGGTGGATACTCCACCTGGCCTGCAGCGACTTCTAAAACATAATTACTCTAAGCTGCACTAACAGTATCATAAAAAGCACCTGTAATTCCTACTCCTGCTAATATTTAAAATCCCCTATATGCTTGCATATTTGTTTTGGCATTTGTAACTGTTTTGTCCACCAAAGAAGTTGGTCAAAAGTAGTCATTTGTTTTATCTGACTTCAGTATTTGCCAAAACCTTTTTGAGGACAAAGTTTCAGTGTACCTCACAAGACTTGCTGTTGCTAAGAGAGAAAAAAATAACACTACTTGTGAATTCTCAGTCTTCTCTATGAAATTTAAATTAAAATTATTTTATTTCAGACTCTTTTTCTATATATAGGTAGAAGTAGATTTGTGATTGGCAGGAAAGAAGGAAAAGGAGAACAAAGAAGGTGAAAGAGACAGCAAGTGTTCTTATTACCAAATCATTTCAAGAGTTTTTGATTGACACCTCGGGTATGGAACTTTAAGATCAAATATAGGTAATGGAATGTCAATGAAGAATGGGCCACTATGTATCGCCTTACCGAGGGCAGGAGCATGAAGAGATGCACTAAAATGATTAATCTCCAAAACAGTATCAAAAGCCTAGGCGCTAAGCTAGGATTCCTAAAATTATAAGGATTAAAACTCTCCTATCATGTAATAGCATTCATTTCATTAATGTACCTATTTGGTTAAAAGTTATAGGAAGAAACTTAAACTTGCTTAGAGAAAGGGGGGGAATCACAAATTCCTATGTGCAATGAAGGATATCTGGTAGTGGGGAAGACTGGATCCAGGGGCTCAGGACCACCACCAGCTTCCCTCGCTCGATTGCTCATGGACAACATTCTCTCTTTGGAAACCAGCTTCAGCAGGTGATCATTATATGTTCCAAAGAAAAATCTGTTAGAGCCACAATATCAGGACTTCTCTTGTACATCCAATGGTAAATAAAAGCTCCAAATAAATATAAAAATAGCCTCAGGATGCTTCCATGGTACTCTAGAATATGGTGAAAAATTCCTCTGATGCTTAATTTTATGAGTCTACTTCACTGGGCCACAGGATGCCCGGGTAGTTGGTTAAGAATTATTCTGGCATGATTGTGGGATTATATGGAGTCAGCTCACGTGGTTTCAAAGGCTGAGAAGGTGCACAGTGTGCAGTGTACAGTCAGGGGACCCAGGGGAGCTGGGGGCATAGGTCAGTCCTAGGCTGAAAACCCAAGAACCAGGAGTCTGATGTACAAGGCCAGAGAAGATGGATGTTTCAGCTCAAACAAAAGAATGAATCCGCCTGCCAGTGCCATGGCTCAATAGACTAATCCTCTGCCTTGCGGCACTGGCACACTGGGTTCTAGTCCCGGTCGGGGCACCGGATTCTGTCCCAGTTGCCCCTCTTCCAGGCCAGCTCTCTGCTATGGCCCGGGAGTGCAGTGGAGGATGGTCCAAGTGCTTGGGCCCTGCACCCCATGGGAGACCAGGAGAAGCACCTGGCTCCTTGCTTCGGATCAACACGGTGCACCGGCCGCAGCGCACTGGCCACGGCGGCCATTGGAGGGTGAACCAACGGCAAAGGAAGACCTTTCTCTCTGTCTCTCTCTCTCTCTCTCACTGTCCACTCTGAGTGTCAAAAAAAAAAAAAAAATGAATCTGCCCTCCTCTTCACCTCTTTGTTCCACTCCAGTCCACAAGGGACTGAAGATGCCAGCCAACATTACTAAGTATGATATTCTTAACTTGTTCTACTGAATCAAATACTAATCTCTCTCAGGCTCTCAGAAACGCCCTCATAGACACACAGAAACAATGCTTTATCAGCCACTGGGCCATCGCTTTGCCTAGTCAAGCTGACAGAAAGAATTAATCATATAGATGCATATAAATTAGGTGTGTGTAAGCATATGTTTGAGCATATGTATGTATGTGGGTCCATATACACATGAAAGTATTTCAAAAAGTTCATGGAAATTGAGATTAAATCAAGCTTTTTCTAGTGCAAAGATTTTTTAAATCCATGCCTAGCTGTTTTTGGTAATATTAGTTTTCCAGGAACTTTTTCTTTTTGTTCTTAAGATTTATTTATTTGAAAAGCAGAGTTACAGAGAGGCAGAGACAGAAGCAGAAAGAGAGAAAGAGAAGTCTTCCATCTGCTGGTTCACTCCCTAAATGGCCACAAAGGCCAGAGCTAAGACAATCTGAAACAAGGAACCAGGAGCTTCTTCTGGGTCTCCCACGTGGGTGCAGAGACTCAAGCACTTGGGCCATCTTCTGCTCCTCTCCCAGGCACATTATCAGGGAGCTGGAATGGAAGTGGAGCAGCTGGGACTTGAACCAGTGCCCACATGAGATGCTGGCACTGTAAGCAGCAGCTTTACCCACTATACCACAGCTCCAGCCCCTCCATGAACTTTTTCAAGACCCCGTACATACCCACAGCCACATACCCACATCCAACCGTATATATACAGAGAGGTAGGCACATGTAGGATGTAGGAGATGTACAATAGGATATATACACATGTTCAGTTTCTTAGGAGAATGCAGATTAATACAGTGGCACATGTATTAAATATTATTTATGAAAAAATAAAAAAAAATTCTGCTGGTTCCCCCTACCAATGTCCTTCTGAAAATAATGAGAGAAATTCACTTTTATACAGGGCACAAAACAAAAGCAGACATTTATAAAGTGCTTATATTTTTTGGCTTACATGTATTATATCATTTAATCTTACAATAACCTTATAAAATAAAAATAATATTTATACTTTAGAGTCAAGAAAATTACATTAAGAGATTCGGTAGATTTTCCCAAGCCAAATTGCTAGTAGATGGTGGAACTGGGATAAGTAATTGATGTCCTATATAGAAAGTAGGAGACTGGGGACGGCGCCATGGCTCACTTGGTTAATCCTCCGCCTGTGGTGCTGGCATCCCATATGGGTGCCGGGTTCTGGTCCTGGTTGCTCCTCTTCAAGTCCAGCTCTCTGCTGTGGCCTGGGAGGACAGTGGAAGATGGCCCAAGTGCTTGGGGCCCTGCACCCGCATGGGAGACCAGTAAGAAGCACCTGGCTTCTGGCTTCAGAGTGCCGGTCATAGTGGCCATTTGGGGAGTGAACCAATGGAAGGAAGATATTTCTCTCTCTCTCTCTCTCTCTCTCTCTCTCTCTCTCTCACTGTCTATAACTCTACCTGTCAAAAAAAAGTAGGAGATTAAGATTTGGAGTTGTGGCTTAGTGGACAAAGTTGCTATTTGTGATGCCAGCATCCTACATAGGCACAGGTTCATGTCCCAGCTGCTCCACTTACGATACAGTTTCTTGCTAATGGTTTGGGAAATGCAGAGAAGATGACTCCAGTGCTTGGGCCCCTGCCTCCCACATGGGAGACCTGGATGAAGCTCCTGGCTCCTGGCCTTGGCCTGGCCCAGCATTGGCCGCTGGTACCATCTGGGGAGTGAATCAGAAGATGCAAGATCGATTTCTCTCTCTCTCTCTCTCTCTCTCTCTCTCTCTCTCTCTCTCTCTCCCCCTCTCTCCCTCTCTCCCTCTCTCCCTCTCTCCTTCTCTCCCTCTCTCCCTCTCCCACCCTCTTTCTCTCTATCTCTTTCTCTCTATCTCTTTCTCTGTAACTCTTTCAAAAACAAATAAATCTTTTAAAAAGACAGTAATAGATGTTAAATGTCATACATAGGAAGCATTCATAGTCACTCAATATTTCCATTAGAAGCTGATTCATATCTTCTTCCTTAAACATCTGTTTCCTCTTTTGTTCTAGAATGTTGACCTTAATAAGATGAAGAAATAGGTAAGACATGCTCAAAATAGATGTTAAACATTCAACACTATTTCCAGCTCTTCTTAAAAAAAAAAAAGCAGGCAAGCAGGCCAGCAAGGAAGCAGGGCTGGCACTGTGGCTTAGCAGGTTA
Source organism: Sylvilagus floridanus (assembly GCA_949820135.1). Lineage (NCBI taxonomy): Eukaryota > Metazoa > Chordata > Mammalia > Lagomorpha > Leporidae > Sylvilagus > Sylvilagus floridanus. The sequence continues at coordinate 16,572,391 of OX463228.1, read as the reverse complement.
AGTTCCCACTTGTGATACTGGTGTCCCATATGGGTGCCAGTTCATGGCTGGCTGCTCCACTTCGAATCCAGCTCCCTGCTGATGACCTGGGAAAAAAATAGCAACAGATGATCCAAGTCCTTGGGCCACTGCACCCACATGGGAGACCCAGAAGAAGCTCCTGGCTCCTGGCTTTGGCCTGGCCCAGCTCTTGCTATCACAGACATTTGGGCATGAAACAGCCGAGGAAAACTTTCTCTCTCTCTCTCTCTCTCTCTCTCCCCTTCCCTCTCTGTAACTCTGACTTTCAAATAAATAAATAAATCTTTTAAAAAAAGAAGCAAATAAATGGGGAAAAAAGCACAACAGTGAATAAAGAAAGACAATGAAGACATTCCAGTGTCCCCGTTGCTAGCATAGATGTAATACTGAATCATGAAAAGCAAAGGGAGTTTCCACAGTACAATTTGTATCTTTCACACACCAAGAGAATAATCCACTAAGAAATCCGAGTTTTCCACTTGTCAGTCCTGTACAGCAGAAACAAAGTGATCTCTGTCTCCCTGCCCTAAACATGTCTCTCCCAAGGGTTTAGCATGGGTACTGGTTAGGTACAAAGTTACAGAACAAAGCTAAGGCATGGGATTATTTTAACCACCCCCCACGATGAGCTAGGTAGCAGAAAATATCTTTTTACTGACTGTTTTCTAAAATGCCTATAATTCAGTATATTATAGTGGAAAAATATTTTCTGTTGATTTGCTCTTTAGGTATTAAAAATGAATATAACACCTAAAAATATTATATTCATATTCAGCATTGCTGTGATAATATAACTAAAAGACATTACCAAAGTGAAGATTTTTTGCATCAATTCTTTATTATTCTTTTCCCTGCTATGTCAAAACATTTTGTCATGCAAAGTTCTTTCCCTTGTGAATAAACATAGTTTTTTTTTTTCCCCCATAGCGTCTCAGAAAAGAAATTTCAATTAATAAAACATCAGCCTTCCAACTGCAAATGAAGTAATTCAAGCTGATGTCGCCAGCAGGGCACGGGTATCATGGGACCAGGGCTACAAGATTTAACAACCTGCTGTAATTAGAAGTGTATCGTGCAGGAAATTACCTAGAACGTGCTCAGGAGCTGGCGACTACCTATGCTGTCACCAACACAAATGAAAATTTAACACCTATTTAATAGCTTGTGTAGGCAGCTGTAGGGAGCAGTATTCAACATTCACAGAAATGAATCACATACCGTTATTTCATCTATAATGTTTCCTTTTCTTCTTATTGTGCATGGTTTTATGATTTAATGGGCTTCTAAGTATTTTGAATTTCTTAAGCAAACTGGTTTAATGTATTCCTGAGAATTTTGAAACGAGCTTGAGTGAAGGTTGAAGACGTCAATGTTTACACACACCGTGGGTGTCTGTGTGCAGGAATTTTGGAATGGTTTTTCTGACGCTTTCAGTTTATGCTATCACCTCTTCTTGTAAGCCAGGCCTGTACTAATAGCCTCGTGAGCGCTCATTCTCTGACAATGGTTTTCATAAACTTCAAACATTGAGAATTCATAGGTAATGCAAACCAAATAAAAGTCTGTGAAGTAATTTCACATAGGTCTCCTCTTCATTAAGATTTATAGCCTGTGGACCACTTTATACATAGATCTTTCACTTGTGCTTCGAAAAGAACATTTTTTTGTGGACAGAAGCAGTGACAGCAAAATTAAGCCACTTCAGAGGGCACTTAAAAAGGTGTTCAAGGACCTGTGTGATCAGGCCTGGGTGTGCATCCGTGCACACCTGTGTTGCATTCTCCCTTGTGAGAACCCTGGTAAAGAATAACGGTGCTGAGCAGTAGTCAAGGCTGGACACAGATTTACCCAGGAACTATAGGAACAGGGGAAGAGAATTGGTTTGGATCCCAAATAAGGCATGGGGAAGAGGGGTTTTAGACCCAAGGGGTTGGGTATCTGGAGTCGGTGGATAGAAAATGACAGAGGAAACCTCATGGGAAAGTGGTGATTCTGGATACACACACCTAACAGTGTTCTTGCCGCCCAAGATAGGCCAGGGTAGTCAGGCAGCAGTGGGGAGTCAGATTACAAGGATTGGTACACAAACCTTGGTCAGAGCCTAGCGAAGAAGCAGACTCAGAGGAGGCTGAAATTTGGTCCAGGAGAGTCCTTGACAGTGGACAAGGAAGAGTGAGAAGCTCTTAAAGCACGTGAGGAACCTTCCCCCACATTCTACAAGTGATGCAAATGATAAGTCTAAAGAAGTTTGAACTTGGGCTTGTTGCTAAGGCAACACAGCAGGCTGATGGAAAAACATGGATACTCTGACTGACAGGAAAAACTCAGAACTCCAAGTAACAAGCAGCCAAACAAAATAATCAGAGATCCTGAATTTGTCTGGCTTGTTTAATTAGTCTTTGAAGCAGCTATCTAATGTCCCTAGCACAGTACATTGTAAAAAATCTTACCAACATTCAGTCATAAGACATGTAGTCAACCAATAATTTCTTCTAATGAAGAAAACTTTGTTTGAAAGCAAAGTATCAACAGCGCATTTGAGCCATTCCCGGGCATTTTCAGTAACCCGAGAAACCGATTAGAAAATGCATCTGGATTGGAAAAAGCTAAAACCGTAATGGGAATTCCAAGATGTGGGTATCTAAACTATGGCTTAGCGTCTAAGTTATTTCTGAAGTATGTTTCTCAGAGTCCGGAACAGATGGCGCTGTTAGGGAATCTTAAAACTTTCTGCTCACTTTGTTTCCATTTTCTAAATCAGAAAAGTAATTGGTAAGAAATCTGCATCTCAACTGCTTTTTTTTTTTTTTTTGACAGGCAGAGTGGACAGTGAGAGAGAGAAACAGAGAGAAAGGTCTTCCTTCCATTGGTTCACCCCCAAAATGGCTGCCATGGCTGGCACACTGCGCCAATCCAAAGCCAGGAGCCAGGTGCTTCCTCCTGGTCTCCCATGTGAGTACAGGGCCCAAGCACTTGGGCCATCCTCCACTGCTCTCCTGAGCCACAGAAGAGAGCTGGCCTGGAAGAGGAGCAACCAGGACAGAACCGGTGCCCCAACAGGGACTAGAACCCAGAGTATCGGCGCCGCAAGGGAAAGGATTAGCCTAGTGAGCCGCGGCGCTGGTTCAACTGCTTTTTATCAAACTGATTAAACAATCCTAAGTTCCAATAGAGAACAGAAGACATTTTCTAGGAGAATCAAGCATTGCATATATTCTTCTTAGAGTGACAACTCAGAAGAATGAAATGGGCATGTCTGTGGAATGTATTCTACAGGTAAAAAAAATCGGAGAGATATGACACTTAATACAAAAGCTCCGATAAAAGTCAGAATCCATTATCAAGATTGTATGAGTGAAAATGTAAACATTAGCTACACACCTAACTGGAAAAACCTAAAATAGCAATAAAGTTGTTCTTCAAAGTTGTTTAAATGCTAATACTGCCATTTACTAATAAAATTAATCAAAGTGGATTATCTACATTACAAAAATGTTTAGTTGTTTTCACAAGGGATTTTCTGATTTGTTATCTTTTGTATAAGTGAATATTTGTTTTCAGATAACCCAAGTAATGCAAGTACTAAAAGCATTGAAACATCCAAGTTGGGACGTCACCATCAATTAAACACAATGAAAAGGCATAAAGTATTTTACTGTGCCAGTGAGTGAAGCAAAATGATTCCTTCGGCATAAGGAAAAAAAATCATTTAATGCCCCTTTACTGAATACAAGCACAGCAAATAGCATTTCTGAGGTCAATATAGAAATAAATACCCAAAAAAAAGCTCTGAAATTTTTTTACCCCTTGACCCAAAGCTCACCCTCTCTGCATTTCTCCTAAGGAAATACCAGGCAGAAGTACATGCAAATAAGTCTTCCAAGAGCTTCAAGACAGGCTGTTTAGAAACATATTAAGTTTCCTAGAACAGGGAAATAATTAATTAAAGCATACCCACAGCATGCAGTTCCAGAAACCACCGAAGGCGACAGTGTAGATCACGCTGATACAGACAAAGGCATTTCAAGAGATTTGTGGAAATTGGAGTCAAAGATAACTGTATTTTATTTTATTTTCTGAGCACTACACACACGTTGGGGTCATGAACACAGAAGCTCATGAAACATGCATGTCATGAAAAACAACGCTTGGATTTAAAACTTCTTTGGCACCAAAATAAACTTATGTACCTATTCCATTTTCCCACACATCTTTGAAGTCTGTTAAATACAATTTTCCCAGGAAGATGCAAGTCAGAAAGGACGGCACCTGTGTAGCCGTATGTAAAATATAGTATCCACAAATACAAGTCTACTCATCAAACATGTGCCAGTATAGGAATCAGATTCGAAGACTGGTTTTGTGACAGATTCAGCTAGTTTATTTGAGGTTTATATGGTTTTTTGCTAATTTCTACATAATAATTTCATAAAAGCATTTTTATTTTTTTAAATGTGACTAACAGTCTTGCTGGGATGGTTTAAGTAGCATCACTGACCTGTTCTATTAGTTTATTTGTTCCGGTTATTTCTTTTAAATTATAATGTTCTGGTTTCTAGCTTCTTAAAGTCGCATCACAATGCTGTTCCCCATGTCTTAGTTCTGTATTTGACAAGTGAAAATATTTCCATGTGAATGATTCCTATTGTATTTAAACTTGCTATAACATAAAATTCTAAATTATATACTAAGCTAATAAAATTTACTTATGGTAATGAAGGTAATTAAGAAAATGTTTCTCAGGGTCCACATTGTGGTATAGCGTGACAAGCTGCCACCTGTAGCGCCAGCATTCCATACGGCCGCCAGTTTGTGCCCCTGCTGCTCCACTTCCCATCCAGCTCCATGCTGATGGCTTGGGAGAAGCAGTGGAAGATGGCCCAAGTCTGCCACTCATTTGGAGACCGGGTTGAAGTTCCTAGCTCCTGGCTTCAGCCTGGCCCAGCTCTGGCCATTGCAGAGGCTGGGGAAGTGAACCAGCAGATGAAAGACTTCCATATGTCTTTCCTCTCTCTGTAACTCTACCTTTCAAATAAATCAATTAAGAAAATGTTTCTTTCTGGTACTTGAATCTGCAGTTGTCTTATGAGCATTGTAGCAAAGCAGTTTCCTGTTCATATTAATTACAGACTCTCTGGCTGTTAACTTTGCACATGAATGAATAAAAATATCAGAAAGAAAAAAATTCTAGAGAGCAAAGAACTAAACTAATAAACACATCAATATGTCTTAGGCCATATTTTTGCCTACCAGTAAACAGTACATCTTTATTAATTTTTAAAGTTCTTGTTTTCAGCCTGTGAACCAAGTCAATTATATAACATGTTTCAAAGCACAAAGTTCTGGAACAAAACAACTTAATGTTTACAATTATGGAAATACCCTAGCTGAAAGACACAGAATTGCTTCTCATGAATATTATGCAACCATATTAGGTGAGAGTGACAAATCAAAGATCGGGGGTCGAAGATAAAGCCTCTGCAACCCATTCTTTTCCTTGGCGTGAGCCTTGGAGATGAGTCCATCGAATGGTCTGCATGGACGTGTCCACCATCACCCTGACGCTCATCCCACTGGACACACAATGAGGAGCATTCTGCTAGCCTTCATCTGATGTCCACCGAAGGGAGATGCAGATTTTTGTCTCATCTAGGGTCTACCAACTTACGTAGTTTGGTCAAGAGTCATAGAGGGAGCCAGCGCCGCGGCTCACTAGGCTAATCCTCCGCCTGTGGCGCTGGCACACCGGGTTCTAGTCCTGGTTGGGGCACTGGATTCTGTCCCGGTTGCCCCTCTTCCAGGCCAGCTCTCTGCTGTGGCCCGGGAGTGCAGTGGAGGATGGCCCAAGTGCTTGGGCCCTGCACCCGCATAGGAGACCAGGAGAAGCACCTGGCTCCTGGCTTTGGATCAATGTGGTGCGCCAGCTGGAGCAGCCACTGGGGGGTGAACCAACAGTAAAGGAAGACCTTTCTCTCTGTCTCTCTCTCACTGTCCACTCTGCCTGTCAAAAAAAAAAAAAAAAAAAGAGTCATAGAGGGCACCTCTCCATCCAATAAAGACAGTTTGGAAGGCACAGTTACCTGCAAGAGATCACTCTCTCTTGTCTCCCCTCCTGTCCACGGAGCCCCAGAAATGCATTTTCCCAGCATCCCCAGCAGTGTTTGTACAGCACAGTGGTTTGGTTTAGAATCCCAGGGAGAGAAGTGGTGGTCACAGTTGGGCCTGTTGTCCAGTCATTGAACAAGGAGATTCTTCCAAGTGTGTATGTGTGCATCACTTTCTGTTCAGTCCTGGGAACTGTATTTTTTTCATATTCTTCATTGCTAGTGTGCTGTCCCAGAGTGATACTGCATCTCTCACTTTCAGAAGGAAAACAGTGATACCAACTCATGGCTTATCAGCAACTCTTGTACTGGAACAAATAAGACCTCTCACCTCTGCAGGCACCCCCAACATGATTTAATTAATGTGGTCCCACCATTACCTAGGAGGCTGCCTCATTTGTCGGGTCACCCAGGGATCCTGACTTCTAGTGACTCTTTCGAAAGATGTCACTGTGCTTTGCTGATGATGGATGATTTCCATGGATGGAAATTTTACAAGAATATACAGGAGAAGGTGAATGTTACCACTGGGCTTTTATAGAATAAAGACAGACAACACACATTCTGACTGTGTCCTCTCATTACAGCCATAATCTTGCATTCCTGGCTTCTCACCTTTTTCAGTGTTTACCACACCCCTGCTCTCCACACACTGCACCAGTGGGAAGGATACACCAGGAGAGAGGAGTAGCCCTTTTCACATGCAGAACATCCCTCATGTGGGGCAAAGCTCTTGAGACCAACCCTGGAGGGCCCCAGGTCCTCACGCCAATGACTGGAGGTCAGAAAGAGCCACCAGCATTGTGGAGTTCTGGTTTCAAAAGGAGGAGTTAGATAAGGCCTTCCCAGGAGAAGCCTTAATGAGGGTTAGCTCCAGCAGAGAGGCTGGGGTGATCGTCTTCATTGCTAACACCTGCTACCACCCTTTGACTTTGCTACCACCCTTGCCCCTTTCAGATGCTGCGCACCTGATGCAGTAATGGGAGGAATGGGTGAGGGATCTGGCCTGTGCATACAGCTCAATGCCCACATTGGGGACTAGAACACACCACTTACTCATGGTGTTGAATTTTTGAGTAGTCACCCCATGAGAATCAAGGTGTCAGAATCATTCTGGTGATTTCGTTGTCTGCAATCTCAATAATAGAATATGGTGGAGCAATAAAGATCCAGGAAACTCCTGGATGTCCGATCATCCCAGGGGTTGAGAGTTGACAGTTGGAGAGCAAGGAAGGTGTGCAATAGAGGCAGAACTCACATGGATGGGTCCTGGGCTGGGCTGGGCCATCCCCATCCCGCATGGACGTCTTTGCTGGCCCACGTTGGCCAAAGACACCAGAGGAAACTTAGAAGAGGAAGGCACTCCCAGATGCAAGGATCCCTGGGGCTTGAGGCTGGGATAGGGGCCAGCTTGCTCAAAGCTAAGGGTAAAACTGTTTGCTGCATTAGAGAACTCAAATTATTATTATTATTATTATTATTATTATTATTATTATTTTGGTACTGTAACCAAGAGTGTAGGATTTAGTAAGAGCAAGGCATAGAAACATGGGCAAAGAATTTGAGGCAGTGTACTCACTCTGGCTTCTTTTTTTCAGAGGGTCTTCCAGGACCCTCTGAAAGCCTGTTTTGAAACACATACTGAGGGGCACAGACCACTATCAGCCAAAGAAGGCTGCAAGTCTGAGCTTGTAGAACATAGGATGTATGAAGGTGACTGATGCTGGGGCAGCAATGGCCTTCCCGCTCCTGCTTTTCCACATCCTGGACGTTGTCCTGACTCTTAGTATAAAGTCTGGACAGACTGTGCTTTCTTTAGTGAGGTATGCCTCCTCCCTGCCTCCTTCCCTGGGCACAAGTAAATAAAACGTCCCATTTGGAACACTCTGGCTTGTAGCTGATTATTTGGTGACATAGGAAGGCTGGGATTAGAACAGGAATGCATCTCTCAGTAAGTTCTTTGCATCTTACCAGCTATATTAGCAGCACTTAAAGGTTATGAAACTGTTAGAATTGGAGTCCATTTGTGATGCTTAACAAACAGCTGGTGGCCTTCAAGTCCCACTGCTTTCCCTTCTTCTTCTTCTGTCCTGGTTTCTAAGCAATACCAGGGCTCTCTCCTTTGGCCCTGGGGTGTGAACTTTAACAAACCATGGCACATTCCATGCATGAGAATGGATGCAGCCCCACCTCCCAGCCAGAATAAAACCCAAGCCAGTTTTCTTTCCCCATTCTTTTTTTTCTTTAAGATTTATTTATTTTTTTGAAAGTCAAAGTTATGGAGAGAGAGAAGTAGAGGGAGAGGAAGAGGGAGAGGGAGAGCAAGAGCGAGAATGAGAGCGAGAGAGAGAGAGAAAATGAGAGAGGGAGAGAGGTCTTCCATCCACTGGTTCACTCCCCAATTGGCCGCAATGGCCGGAGCTGTGTCGATTGGAAGCCAGGAGCCAGGAGCTTCTTCTGGGTCTCCCACTTGGGTCCAGGGGCCCAAGGACATGAGACATCTTCTACTGCTTTTCCAGGCCATAGCAGAGAGTTGGATCGGAAGTGGAGCAGCCGGGACTTGAACTGGCACCCATATGGGATGCTGACACTGCATGCGGCATCTTAACACACTATGCCACAGTGCCCACCCCTCCCCATTCTTTTAATACATGCATGAACCTGCTTGGGAACCTGTCTTATTCTTCCTGGAAATAAACTTTTTTCATATTCTGTTGGTATATTTTGCTGTCTTCCTTTTTAATATAGGAATTAAATTTGGCATAATGGGTGTGAGGAGTCCACTCTGCCTCTGTGAGGTGACCATCAAAGAAACCCAATGTGCCAAGCAAAGAAAGAGCTGCTAACTGAGGAATGGGCTGGGAGCACCTGAGCTATCACAGTTACCTAGGTTTGTCAATTAGGTGCCTTCCACGCTACCCTGAGAAGCAGACTCATTCTACGATACATTTTTGGAAACATGTGATGAGTAATTGAATTAGATTCTGGGTAGGAAATTTAGAGCACAAGTTTGTGAGGATAAATTCCATTTGTTAGAGCAAAAATCAGATCACAGGTAGCCCTGGACCTGGGGAACAGCTTTGGACTTTGATGAGATTTGTCAGTCCAGAGATTTCTGATCAGCCTTGACCAGCTCTGTCATCTCATTTTTCTCCTTCTCTGTGTTGAAAATCTCACCCTTCCGGGTGTGGTGTCTAGGCGCCCCAGCTTCTCCTTCAAACAAACATCGCCGAGATATTTTGGAATTTTCACACTCCTGCCATCCGTTTCGTGGAGGTGGCGATGACAAATTTCTGGTGTGCTCTCTGCAGAGGCCCTTGATCAAGGGAAAGAGATGCAGCTGCGAAGCAGGACAACTGCTCAGCTGTAGGAAAACCCTGTGATGCTGGTGAGGCTGGTCTCTCCTCACGCACTGACTGAAGGGTTCTGTCCCTTCACAGCAGCTTCCAAGCCACATCTTCCATGACACAAGATCCAGGCATTGTGCAAGGTTTAACCATCCTGACGCCACCATTCTCTCACCACCAACCGGCGCTGTGATTTTAGCAAGAACTTTGTTCTCTTGCAATCGAGGATGTAGGAGCTCGTGTATACGGCCTTTCTGGACCACATCATAATGGGAGTGCTTTTTGAGTGTTCTCCCCAGGACAGGGTTTGTGCTGCACTGCTGTTGAGTGTTTTAACCTGGAGCTTGCTCATCTGAACCTTGTCCCTGGCATTATTAGACTTTTTGGACTGACGTTTCTTCTTCCTATCTGGCTTTGCAGTTTTTCATTTGCCATCTTGCCAAATAGGAAAGAGTTGCAAAGCCTTTCTTAAACTACATCCAAATTTCAACCCAGGGTAAATCTGTTCTCTTCAAGCACATTGGCATTTGGGGAGGCCAGATGAGCTCCTAGCGCTTAATACATTCTAGCTAACATCAATTGTAGCTGCTTAAGCTACATTAGTACTAGCAGATTGCATAGGAAAAGGAACATGTGGTATTTATAAACCATCAAATGTTTCCTTATGCTTTTCCTGATCAAAGGCCTATGATTGATTCCTTTTTAGAGATTTGTTTACTTATTCAAAAGGCAGAGTTGCAGAGAGAGAGAGAGGGAGAAAGAGGAGGAAAGAGAGAGAAGAAGAGTGAGAGCGAGAGAGAGAGATTGGGAGAGAGAATCTTTTCATCTGCTAGTTCACTACTCAAATGGTTGCAACTGCCAGAGATAGATGGATGCCAAAACCTGGAGCCAGGAGCTTCTTCTGGGTTTCCCATGTGGGTGCAGGGATCCAAGGACTTTGGCCATCTTCTCCTGCTTTCCCTAGCATATTAGCAGGGTGCTTGATCAGAAGTGGAGCAGCTAGGGCCTGAACAGATGCCCATCGCAGCGGGAGTCTTTACCAGCTATGCCACAGTGGCAGCCCCTATGATTTATTCTTAGCAAGCATGCTCTCAATCAGGAATAGATTCCACAAGTCTACAATGGCCATTCCATTCTTCTGAGCATTAACCAGAGATTCAGCAAAAACAGCATAAAAATTGACACAACCCACTATCCCAAACGATGGTTCTTGTGGACAACTTGATGCTACTTTTTTAAACTAGCTCTACAAGCTGCATAGTGTTAGGATAATGAAAAGGCCAGAGGTCCTGTTCTTGGCCTTCTTCCCCCCCCCCCCACTAAAATGTTATGTTTGGGGAACATCAGTTAGCTTTTCTATGGGAAGATACATGGTATCCACAGGCAGAGATCAGACCTACTGTCTTGCCAAATATAAAATGAGCAACAGGAAATGTGGGGAAAACACAAGAGAATATAGACACAGGCTTCCATCAACTAAAATCGTAGATGATCCAAATGTTGAGTTGAAAGCTACATTAGGAAGAGCCTGGTGACTTCACCTGTCATCTATCTGTCTAAATGAATACAGATCACAATTGACAGCCACATACCTGGGCTCCTGGGAAAATTATCTTTGAATACAGTCAAACGTCAAGGAATTTGTGGGAAAATGGATTTAAAAGATTAGCTATTTGGTGGAAAAATGTTTTTGAATTCCATGAAAATGATTTTCTTAACACAAAGCTTTCCATGAACTTTTTGAAGTCATCTCCTGTAGGTCTTATCCCATAATATCAGCCTAAGATACCTTTACAGTTTTTGAGATCTGAGCACCAAGTTGTTAAAAGGAAAACACTACTCTGGAATGACTCAAACATGTGGAAATTGCTTGGGCCTTAGAAGTTAGAAAGTACTTAATGGGAAATTATTTGGAACAAATACTTATTAAGTTGATTACAAAAAAAATATTTAAGTACTTTTTTAGTGTCTTCCCATAAATTGCCTAAAGTCTTGTAACCTCATCGCCTAATCTTGGCACTGCGACTAATTAATAACACATGACACTGAAAATTTTGAAAAGTAACAAGGGTTTCACTACAGTGTTCTTGAAGAGGAAGAACGGTCACTTCACAGAGTGCATTAAAGAGATGCATTTCCTACCAATCCTCATTGGATGGCGGTCCCCTGCTCCATCACTCCCAGAGAGTGACAGCGGATTCTCCTCTCTTCACCTCACTGAGGCATCCTCACAATGTATTGTTTAACTGAATCTGTTCACATATTACTCCACTAAAATGCTAAAAATGAAATAAAATGTACACATGTTAAATCTAATTATAAACTTAAAATAATGAATAAAATGTTTTAAATAAAATGAATGCAAAAACATAATGAATTAAACTATACTTTATATACTCTGTTTGTATATGTGCTCCTCCTATGTTATCTCTCTCTCTCTCTCTCTCTCTCTGCATCTCTCCCTGCCTCCCTCTCTCTCTCATATAGAATTTCAATAGTTTTCATTTTAAAAAAGAAAATTTTGCCCCAATACAGTTTCCTTGAAACAAGTTCATTAGCAGTGGAAGGAGAACTCTAATCTCTCAGTTAACCGAACACATTTCTATACCATGCTCTGCTAAAGTAAAACATCACAGAGACAGACATTAGCAGTAATCCCTAGGAACTCTGCTGCTCTTGTGACCCACACATAAACCTGCTCATTTAGAAGAGAACACAATCTGATTCACAAAAAGGTCAATGGGATGGAGTATAATGACCATAATAACCCCTGCCCCGCTACTTAAAGTGTCCAGGTAATGCTGCACTCTGCAGTTCAGTAACTAGGAAGGATGGTGATGACCTTGTATGATTCTGCTGTACCAAGTCTGTCCATTGTTTTTGATGTGATTAATAAAAATACATCCTAGCTCCTTGGTCAAATTTTTTTTTCTATAACATCCTGTTCCATATACTGAATACATTATTGAAATATGTTTCCATTTTTAATATTTTATTTTACTTAAGGTAAACAAATTTCATGTATTTCATATATGCGTATATGCGTATTTAGAACATATTGATCCTTCCCACCCCTCCCTCCCTCCTGCTCATGTTCCCATACTTCCTCCTCCTTCCTCTCTTACTCCCTCTCTTAATTATTACAATGATCTACTTTCAACTTACTTTATACTCATAAGGTTAGCTCTATACTAAATAAAGAGTTGAACAAATACTAAGAAGAAGAAGAAGAAGAAAAACACTGTTCCTCAACAGTAGAGACAGAGGCTGTAAACAATCATTGAATCTCAAAATTTCTTTATTTTTTTAAAGAATTTTTTTATTAATTTGAAAAACAGAGTTACGGAGAGAAGCAGAGCCAGATATATAGAGAGAATTTTCCATTCTGCTGGTTCACTCCCCAAATGACAGCCACGGTTAGAGCTGAGCTGATCCAAAGCCAGGAGCCAGGAGCTTCTTTCAGGTCTCCCATGCATGTGAAGGAACCCAAGGACTTGGGCCATCTTCTGCTTTGCTGGGCCATAGCAGAGAGATGGATCGGAAGAGGAGCAGCTAGGACTTGAACCAGCGCCCATATGGGATGCTGGTGCTGCAGGCTGGGGATTTAACCTGCTGTACCACAGCACCAGCCCCAAATCTCAAAATTTCAATTTCACTCCTATACATTACATTTTTCGTACTCTTTTCATTACTGCAGATCAGGGAAAACATATGGTATCTGTCTTTTTTGAGACTGGCTTATTTCACTAACTAATGGTTTCCAGTTATATTCATTTTGTTGCAAAAGACAGCATTTCATTATTTTTATGGCTGAGTAGTATGCTATTATATATATAATTTCTTTACCCAGTCATTGGATGATGGACATCTGGGTGATTCCATATCTTAGTTATTGCAAATTGAGCTGCCATTAACATTGGAGTACAAATAACACTTTCATAGGCTGATTTCATTTCCTGGGTAAATTCCCAGGAGTGGACTGGTTGGGCCATGTGGTAGATCTATTTTTAGCTTTGTGAGGTTTACAACCCACCAACAGTGGATTAGGGTACCCCCACATCCTCACCAGTATTTATTGTTTGTAGACTTCTCTATGAGAGCCATTCTAACTGGGGTGAGGTGAAACCTCATTGTGATTTTGGTTTGCATTTCTATGATGGCTAGTGACCCTGAACATTTTTTAATGTGACCCTTGGCAATCTGGATTTCCTCTTCTGAAAAATACCTGTTCAAGTGAATTTTCCATTTCTGAACTGGTCTGCTTATTTTGTTGCTGTTGAGTTTCTTGAGCCATTGATAGATTCCGGATATTATTCCTTTATTAGTCACATAGTTTGCAAATGTTTTCTCCCATTCTGTTGGCCGCCTCTTCGCTTTGCTTAGTGTTTCTTTTGCAGTGAATAAGCTTCTTAGCTTGATGTAATCCCATTTGTCTCTTTTGGCTTTGATTGCCTATGTTTCTGGGGTCTTTTTCAAAAAGTCCTTGCCTATGCCTGTATCTTGCAGATTCTCCTCAGGATTCTCCTCTAGTAATTTGATGGTATCAGGTTGTAGATTTAGATCATTGACCCATTTTGAGTTGATTTCTGTGTAAAGTATAAGGTAATGGTCTTGTTTTATATTTCTGCATGCAAGTCTTCATGTAAGACACACCAAAGACATTGAGGCAGAGTTTGACCGCCAACTCAACAGGGGAGGATCAGTGAGAAATCCCCACCACTGAGACACAAACAAATAAGAACTGTCTATGATTGAAGCTCTGCAAAGAAAACACAGGATCCTCCTTCACGCCATTGACCATCTCTGAGAAGAAAGCAATGGCAACATGTCATGGGTAGAATGACAAAAGCCTATGTGGTACTTCAAAAAGTTCATAAAAAATGGAATCAGAACATAAGTTTATTTTGCTGCAAAGATACTGAAATTATGCAGAGTTCAAAAGTTTATGAAAAATGAATACTATGAAGAATGTATGCATGAATTTCAAATGTTTTTTTTTTGGCAACAAGATAAATGTATCATTTAATTCCATTTTTCCCTGAATATTTGAAGTCCCCTTGTAGAAACTACTGTCTTCACAGTGGCTCAACACAGGAAAGCCTGAAAGTTGAGAGTGGTACAGTAAAGTGAAGAAAAGCTTTCTTAAGCCCACAGCAAAGTTAGAATTTGAGTATAGTTAGGCACAAATGAAACACTAGCAATAACAAATTCTACATAAAACATTCCTGATAGTTTTGATTAGGCTCAATACTGTTTGTCTTGCAGAAGAAATGAGACTGTTAAACTGCATCCTATTTTCTACATAGATATCGAACATTCAATTACAAATGAGATAGAACAATGGAGAAAGGAAAAAAATACCATCAAGAGGCAAATTAATATATAAAAAGTCAGAAATTACCCAAATGGTCAGATAATGACTTTGATATAATTATGATTACTGTTCTACAGGCTCTGGTGTAAGCAAGTGTACAAAACTCATGAACAGGTAGGAAATCTTATCATAAAAGTGACACTTATTAAGATAGTGAAATAAATGACTATGGGGATTAGGATGATAACATGATTGAGATAATTCTTTCCATGGACTCATTAATAAAATTGACACAAAGAAAAAAAATCTATGAACTTAAAGAAACAAAAGGAGGGCTGGCGCCGCGGCTCAATAGGCTAATCCTCCGCCTTGCAGCGCCAGCACACCGGGTTCTAGTCCTGGTCGGGGCACCGGATTCTGTCCCGGTTGCCCCTCTTCCAGGCCAGCTCTCTGCTGTGGCCCAGGAGTGCAGTGGAGGATGGGCCAAGTGCTTGGGTCCTGAACCCCATGGGAGACCAGGAGAAGCACCTGGCTCCTGCCATCGGATCAGCACGGTGCGCCAGCCACAGCGCACCGGCCGTGGTGGCCATTGGAGGGTGAACCAATGGCAAAGGAAGACCTTTCTCTCTGTCTCTCTCTCTCACTGTCCATTCTGCCTGTCAAAAAAAAAAAAAAAAAAGAAAAGAAACAAAAGGAGGAAAGAAATTTTTTTCTAAAGCAGAAATCATCTAAGAGATATGGTATAGTATTATGTAATCTGTGCATCTAAAATTCTAGGAAGAGATGTAAGAGACTATTAAAGCAATAATCAATGATAATTTTGGAAAAGTAATGAAAATATAAATCCAAGAAGCCCACAGAAGACAAAAATGATAAACCCCAGAAGAAGCACAGTAAGGCATATCACAGTAAAACTGCTTTACAAGGGCCAAAGAGAATCATCTTGAAGACAAACCAAAAAAAAAAAAAAAAAAGAATTACAGCAGTCTAGTTGTCAGAAACCAAGCAAAGTATTCTAAACACATATATTTAGAAAGTGATTGAAACATAAAAAACAAAGAATGCAGAATTCATACCACTCATATTTATGTTTTAAGGTTTTAATGAAAAATTTTGTGATTAGGAAGATTACACTGTGCGTGAGTTCAGGTCTACAGAAAGAAATACAGAGCTCCAGCAATGCTGAAATAGAGGTAGCATTAAAAACATTGGATTTTATTATTTTACATGTTTTAAAAAGATAATCAACTATCTAAAACAAAATAGCAAACTGATAGATTTATAGCACAGGTAAAAGTAAAATATGTAACAATGATGCCAAAAAGCTAGTATAAATTATTTTAAAGTACATTTTATAGTTTCATATACATTTTATAGGTTCATACGCATTTTATAGATTCATAGACATGAATAAGCTTATTATTATTTAAGGGTAAACAATAATATTAAAGATTAATATTGCAAGCCATACAACCACACTAAAATTACTTTTCAAAACAGGCATAAATAATAAAAGCCCAATAGTGAAGGTAAAATATAACTATAAAAGTGTACAATTTTCTTGAAATCAGTCAGAACAGAAAATAGAGCAGAGTGAAGTAAAACAGGTAGCTACCAACATGCTATAATCTAACTATATCAGCTATTAAGTCAAATCGATTCACTAAAAGTGAGAGATGGTCATATTGTATAAAAAACAAGATTCATTATGTTCTAACTAAACATATTAAAAGTGGGTAAATGGATAAACATACCACTTAAACACCAAAAATCAAAGATAGAGTGGCTATGAGACATACTAAATTACAGAAGAAAAAAATCATCAAGAATCATATGAAATATAATATATATGAAGAAAGTATTTATTGACAAAAAAAGAATTTCAAAAAAAATGAAGCAAAATCTAATAGAATTGAAATGAGAAATGGAAACATCCACAAACATACTTGTAGACGCTCCATCCTCTAGCAATCACCATTCTGTGTTCAGATCAAGGTTTTTTGTTGTTGTTAAGCTCCCACATATATATGAGGGAAACCATGTTGTATTTGTCTTTTTATGTTTGGCTTATTTCACTTAACACGATGTCCCTCAGTTCATTTATTTGCTGCAAATAAAGTTTTTTTTTTTTTTTTGACAGGCAGAGTGGACAGTGAGAGAGAGAGACAGAGAGAAAGGTCTTCCTTTGCCGTTGGTTCACCCTCCAATGGCCACTGCGGCCGGCGCACCGCGCTCATCCGATGGCAGGAGCCAGGAGCCAGGTGCTTTTCCTGGTCTCCCCATGGGGTGCAGGGCCCAAGCACCTGGGCCATCCTCCACTGCACTCCCGGGCCACAGCAGAGAGCTGGCCTGGAAGAGGGGCAACCGGGACAGAATCCGGCGCCCCGACCGGGACTAGAACCCGGTGTGCTGGCGCCGCAAGGCGGAGGATTAGCCTGATGAGCCACAGCACCGGCTGCAAATAAAGATTTTATTCTTTTAATGACTGAAGGATATCCCTTTGAGCAAATATACCACATTGTTTCAAGGAAATGTTAAAAATTAACCAAATGAAAGTAATTATACAACATATCAAAATCTGTGCAGTACAGCTAAGACATCTAAAAAAAAGATTTAAATTAGTAACCAAAAAAAAAAAAAAACCATAAGCCTTAAGCAAGTAGAAGGAACAAAATAATGAGGGGGGAAATTATCAATAAAATAAAAATCAGAAGCCCAATGAAATAAATGTTGATTATTTGAAAGGTCTGATAAAATTGATAAAACTCTAACAAGATGAACTTAAAAAACTTATCATTACCAAGAATGAAAAGGGAGACATCACTTCCGATCTGAAAATAATTGAAAGATAATAGGGAAGTATTATACATAGGGAAGTATTATACATAGGGGAGTATTATACATAGGGGAGTATTATACATAGGGGAGTATTATACATAGGGGAGTATTATACATAGGGGAGTATTATACATAGGGAAGTATTATACATAGGGGAGTATTATACATAGGGGAGTATTATACATAGGGGAGTATTATACATAGGGAGTATTGTACATAGGGGAGTATTATACATAGGGGAGTATTATACATAGGGGAGTATTATACATAGGGGAGTATTATACATAGGGAAGTATTATACATAGGGGAGTATTATACATAGGGGGAGTATTATACATAGGGGAGTATTATACATAGGGGAGTATTATACATAGGGAAGTATTATACATAGGGGAGTGTTATACATAGGGAAGTATTATACATAGGGGAGTATTATACATAGGGAAGTATTATACATAGGGAAGTATTATACATAGGGGAGTATTATACATAGGGAAGTATTATACATAGGGAAGTATTATACATAGGGGAGTATTATACATAGGGAAGTATTATACATAGGGAAGTATTATACATAGGGAGTATTATACATAGGGGAGTATTATACATAGGGAAGTATTATACATAGGGAAGTATTATACATAGGGGAGTATTATACATAGGGGAGTATTATACATAGGGAAGTATTATACATAGGGGAGTGTTATACATAGGGAAGTATTATACATAGGGAAGTATTATACATAGGGAAGTATTATACATAGGGGAGTATTATACATAGGGGGAGTATTATACATAGGGGAGTATTATACATAGGGAAGTATTATACATAGGGGAGTGTTATACATAGGGGAGTATTATACATAGGGGAGTATTATACATAGGGGAGTATTATACATAGGGAAGTATTATACATAGGGGAGTATTATACATAGGGAAGTATTATACATAGGGGAGTATTATACATAGGGAAGTATTATACATAGGGGAGTATTATACATAGGGGGAGTATTATACATAGGGGAGTATTATACATAGGGGAGTATTATACATAGGGAAGTATTATACATAGGGAAGTATTATACATAGGGAAGTATTATACATACAGAAGTATTATAGATAGGGGAGTATTATACATAGGGAAGTATTATACATACGGAAGTATTATAGATAGGGGAGTATTATACATAGGGAAGTATTATACATAGGGGAGTATTATACATAGGGAAGTATTATACATAGGGGAGTATTATACATAGGGAAGTATTATACATAGGGGAGTATTATACATAGGGAAGTATTATACATAGGGAAGTATTATACATAGGGAAGTATTATACATAGGGAAGTATTATACATAGGGAAGTATTATACATAGGGAAGTATTATACATAGAGGAGTATTATACATAGCTCTACATTCATAATTTAGGTAACAAGGACTATTTCATTTCTCTTAGAATTCACTGTAGAGGAAATAAACAACCTATATAAGAATAAAAAAATTAAATAATTTGAATTTATAATTACATGCCTCCCCAAAGAGAAAACTATAGGCACAGCTGGTTTCACTTATAAAGTCTTTCAAATATTTAAGTCAGAAATAATATCGGTTGTACAAGTCTGTTCTAAAAATACAGAGGAGCAGGGAACATTTTCTGACTTGTTTTATTAGGATAGCCTTACTCCCATATGAAAGCCAAAGACAGTACAAGAAAATATAACCATCAACCAATATCTCTGAAGATCACAGATGCAACAATCCTCAACAAAATATTAGCAACTCAGATACAGCAGTATGTGAAAAGGGTATTGCATCATGATCAAGTGGGGTTCCTGCTGGCAATATAGGGCTAGATCAATGCTCCCGATCCCACCAAAGCAATTCACTATACAAACACACCAAGAAAGACCATTTCATCACATCACCAGATGCAGCAAAAGCATTTCTTACAATTCAACCTTCTTTCTTAACAAAACCTCTCAGCAAATGAACCCCCTTAGCCCAAATAAGAAAAATAATGAAAAGCCTAGAAATAACAGAATACTCAGTTTTCCCCTTAAGGTTAGGAAAAGGCAAAGATGTTTTTTCTCATCAACGATGTTTCTTCTCAACTAGAAATCCCAGCACAGGCAAGAAGTCAAGGAAAATAATTAAAAGGCATACAGCCCAGCCTGTTTCTCCAAAGTCACAATGAAACCTAAAAATGGATTTTAAATCCAGAAATACAACAAAGGAAATAAATTAATACTCACCAATAAAGCATCAAGTAAAATGAAACACTTGGGTATCAATCTAACAAAATAAGAATATGCACGTAAGCAGCTGAATATTGTAAAACATGAATGAAAGAAATAAAAGATTTCCCATAACAGTGCAGATAATACATTTATGGTTTAGAAAGTTGATCATTAATATGTAAATTCCCCCCAGAGGATAACAAACAAAATCTTTGCAAACTTTTTAGTAAATATCCACAAGCTGATTCGAAAATCAATTTGCAAAGGCAAAGAAGCTACACTAGTCAATACTGTTCTGAAGCAGCATAGCCAGTTAAGCTGCTGGTTACAACATGGTTACCACTTAGGAGTGCTGCTTCATTTCCCAGCTGCTCCACTTCCAGTCCAGCTCCCTGATAATGCACCTGGGAAAGCAGAGGAAGATGCCCCAGGTGCTTGGGCCCCTGCACCCATGTGGGAGACCCAGATGAAGCTCCTGGCTCCTGGCTTAGGCCTGGCCCAGCCCTGGCTCTTGTGGCCTTTTAAGGAGTAAACCAGGAGATGGAGGATCTGTAACTCTACCTTTCAAATAAATAAGGAATTTTTTTTAAAAAAAAGGAATAAATCTGTGACCTTGCTTTGGTTATAAGTTTTTATAATTAGCAATAGATCAGAATCCATTAAAATTTGATAGATCAGAACTTAAAAATTGTTTTGTGAAAAAACATTTTTTGATTCATTTAAATGTTCACTGTACATAAATTTATTGAAAATTGAATAGAAAAAGATGCCAAAAGAAGTGATTACTAAAGTCAATAAATTGACTGAATTTTAGCATATAAATGAGTAAACATTACACTCATTAAATGTAGTACAGATGCTAATCTCATTTAGCTGATTCTGTAATGAAAACCCACCCATTGTTTCTAATGGAGTCACCTACAAACATTTGGCATGTTGTGCACCAAAATAACTGCATAAATTAATAAAGAAACAAACCTAGTAACAAAACTCTTCTAGACAAATATTCAGCATAGTTCTGAAAGATGATTTTAAAGTTGCAGATAAATGATGTTACTTACATACTATTTGTTGATGAACACTTTTAAGAGACAGAAAAGACAATTTGGAGAGCTAGTGTTTGGAAATCCCATGTCTGATAAAGAGCCTGGGCTCAAAATATATAAAGAACTCAAAGTAAATCAAAGACAAATCAACAACTCCAACACAGGATGGGCAAAAGTTATGACTGGACGTTTCACAAAGAAGTCAAATGGATGGCTGATAATGACACTTGACATCATTAGCTATCGGGAAATGCAAATTAAAACCACGATGAGATAGTGTGGTGCACCTATTAAAACAGTTATACGTAAAGATAGATCAGACAAAATTTAGAAAGAATGTGCAGGATTAGAACACGCTGTACTGGTGTCAGTGTAAAATGATATGTTCGATTTGGAAAATAGTTTGCCAGTTTCACATAAAATTGAACATCCTCTTGCCATGTGATCTAGTCTTTCTAATCCTAAGTATTGACCCAGTGGAACTGGAATCATATACCCATTTCAAGACCCTTCTATAAATGTTCAAAGCAGCTTTATTGTCATAGTCAGACACTGGAAACCACCCAAATATCCATCAACAGAAGAATATTGATAGGTAACTGTAGCAAATCCATATAAAGGGATTCTATTATGTAATAAAAAGAAATGAAGCACTGATGCACAGAACAAGAATGACTCTCAAAATAATTATATTGATTTCTAAAACCCAGACATGTCTACAATTTATGATTGTATTTACATAAAATTCTAAAAACTACAAACTAAACAGTCAGAAAAATCAATGAGCGGGTCCCTGAGTTTGAGGGACAGGGAAGAACGGGCAGGCCCAGCAAGGGGCAGGAGGAAACACATTTGATGCTGTAAACATTCACAGTCTTGAGTGTGGTGCTGTCTGGAATGGTGCCTTGAAAAGTCCAATTTTACCAGTGTGTGTAATGCATACCTGTGTGCCTTACTGCATGTCGGTTAGGCTTCACTAAGGCTATTAGAAAGGTATTTTAGTAGGCCGGCACCACGGCTCAATAGGCTAATCCTCAGCCTGCAGTGCCAGCATCCCAGGTTCTAGTCCTGGTCAGGGCACCAGATTCTGTCCTGGTTGCCCCTCTTCCAGTCCAGCCCTCTGCTGTAGCCCAGGAGTGCAGCGGAGGATGGCCCAAGTCTTTGGGCCCTGCACTTGCATGGGAGACCAGGAGAGGCACCTGGCTCCTGGCTCCTGGCTTCGGATCAGCACAGTGTTTTGGGGGGTGAACCAACAGTAAAGGAAGACCTGTCTCTCTCTCTCACTGTCCACTCTGCCTGTCAAAAAAAAAAAGGTATTTCACTAATTCTAAACTTACTGTATATTCAGCGAGATTAAATGTAAAATAAAAGTGTGTTTCTCTACCCAAGAAATCATTGAGATTTTAATGTTCATAGACCCTTGAAATGTAGATTCAACATTGTAATCAGTACTATTTTTCACATCTTTGATTTCTGCCTTTTTTAAACACTGGAGGTCCAGGCCCAAAAAGCCATTTCTTGCCATCAGCCAGGCAGGCTACATCTTTAATATTTAATTGAGGATGAAATGAGAGAATCATTTGATTCTTCACCCCTATCAATTATTTTTGCTTCAAACTGTGCTGGAGCTAATGTGCTTCAGAAGACGAGGCTGTTTGTTAAATTGCATAAATATTGAACAACTCACACCTACTTTCTGTCATCACTGCCCAAATACAGTTCCCAGCCTGCCTGGTAGGAAGTGGGCCAGGAAGAGCATACTTTATGCAGTACAAAGATATTAGGTAACATAGAAAGAGCTTTGCAGGAATGCTCTGTCGTGCTCAGAGGCACACAGGAGAGAATGGCTGGTACACAACCATCACTAACAGCTATTGACTACCATCTGTGCCAGACATGGCTCTAAGCATTTCTATGGCACCCTCTTGCAGTCCCCATTTCTACTCTTTAAGCTATTTTTAATTAGCACCATAATCTTTATATATGAGAAAGCTAACACTCCTACGGTATAAAGACACTTGATTAAGATCACAGAACTTAGAAATGAGGGAGTCACATTTCTACTCCACATATGCGTGGATTCTAAAGCGGGTGGGCTGAAATACCATGAAAAATTGCCTCTCCATCCACAGCCTTCCCTTAATTCAATCTTAGGGGAGGGACCCGCGCTATGGCTTAGAAGGTAAAGCTGCTGCCTGCAGTACTGGCATCCCATATGGGCGCCGGTTTGAGTCCTGGCCACTCCACTTCCCATCCAGCTCTCTGCTATGGCCTGGGAAAGCAGCAGAAGATGGCCTGAGGCCCTGGGCCCCCGCACCCCCTTGGGAGACCCGGAAGAGGCTCCTGGCTCCTGACCTGAGATCGGCGCAGCTCCAGCCATTTCGGTCAACTGGGCAGTGAACCAGCGGATGGAAGACTTCTCTCTTTCTCTGTCTCCCTTCTCTCTCTGTGTAACTCTGAGTTTCTAATAAATAAATAAATCTTTAAAAAAAAATCTTAGGGGAAGACAGAAAGAAAAGCAGTAGCATGATGAGAAGATGGTAAATTGAGTTAAAGAAGCCTCATGTGTCTGTTGAAAACCTTTAACATGTAGTTCTGAGACCGGCACACAGCAGGTGCCACCTTAGGATTTGATGAACTGAATTGCCGAGGTAGGTTTTATTTAGTTTTGTTTAGATCCTGTTACTCTCTTTGTGCTAGCCATTCTTCATTCAAAACTATCAGTAAGGAAAGGGAGAAAGAGGCATGTGCCACGTTGTTCAGAAATACACAAAGAATATGCGAGGCTGTGGGTTGCCATGTGTCCCTGTGCAGATGCCATGGGCACATGCCCATTGGGGAAAGGCGGTAGGTATGTAGGGACCACAGGTGCATCCAGGACAAAGACAGTAAATGGTGCCTCAGAAATGACAACTCGATCAAGTCAGTTAGCATGCCTCTGTCACAATGATGAATGTGACCACACCGTCGGTTCTATTAGAAAGTTGATGCTGTGCCCATGTGGAAACCCAGCGGAGACCCTTTGCTAGCATGGTCATCACTCGCCCTTAAGCTCCTTCCCTTGCTGCCTAAGTCATTGCTCAGTGCTGGCCCTTAGCCTGCAATTAAGTTGGCACTGTGAGTGCTCAATCATTTTCAACTGGATGTCAGAGTGGTTGCTATACTTCCAAACACCCAAGACTGGCAGGGTGGTCTTCCCAGGTACTATTATGCCCCAAAAGACCCTGCAGGTTAATATCTGCCTGTGGTAGGGAGAGCTCCAATTTGCATTGGCTGCTAGTGAGTCCTGGCACCTGCAAGAAAATCCCAGGATGTGTAACCACAGGGGACTCACAGGCTGTAGCATTGATGTGCTTTGACTAAATAGCTTGATCCGTATGTATTTGATTGTCGCCATGGCACTGGGTATGACCCAGGGGCCAGGGAGCTCGCATTGTTGAGCTAATTGCACCACAGGGTTAAATTCACTGAGCCCCTATCAACAAGCACCGCTGGGTCCTTTATATTTGAGCAGCACTAGGAAGGGTTCTGTAGAAAATAAAGAAAAAAAGGCAATGCTGTAGTGAAAAGAAAATCGCCTTTGGAATCATCCTGGGCTTTGAGTCTGGAATCTTCTATTTTTGGCTGTAAATGAGACATCTAACTTCTCTGAGTCTCAGCGCTCTTTTCTGCAAATAGAGATATTAACGATAACCTCATAAGACTGTTTAATAAAAGTTACATTCAGGTTATTTAGTAAATTATTAGCAAGGGTGGGTTTGAATGTTTTAGACTATAAGAATTATATATAAAAATAGCATTCATCTTCAAAACGCTTTCAGTCTATCTGACAAGATAATATAAATTGGTTATCAAAAGTATAAAATTAACTGTTGAATAGAATTATATTTTATGTAACACAAATTATCATAGTTTTAATGGTTACCTTAGTTTTGCTTTTTAACCAGTTTTTCTTTTCTCTATGAGTCCTAAGCAAATGCTTAGTTTAAAAAGTTTATAATCCCAGAACAAGAATTCAAAATAGATTTTAAATCTGGTTATCATGATATAAGATCTTTTGGCTATAATACTCAGATCTACCAATCTGTCTCAGGAATGTATCTTTTCAATTTCCAGTACCTTCTGATTATTCTGATCCTTTTCCCTGTTGCAAAGTGACAAGGAGGGATCTTCAAAAATTTCATGGAAATATTAATGATTGAAAAACTATACATAGATTTCAAAAAATTATCTTTCAATTCCATTTTCCTACAAATGTTTGAAGTACTCTCATATTTGTACTGCTGGAAATCTATCATATCTTTGACTACTAGATTTACTAGATTTTCAAGGCTTATCTTTTAGGTTATATTACTTGTCTTTTTATTAAGATTTATTTTATTTATTTGAAAGACAGGGTTAAAGAGAGAGGTAGAGCCAGAGAGAGAGAGAGAGGTCTTCCATCTGATGGTTAACTCCCCAAATGACCGGAATGGCCAGAGCTGAGCTGATCTGAAGTGAGGAGCCAGGAGCTTCTTCCAGGTCTCCCATGTGGGTGGAGTCATCTTCCACTGCTTTCCCAGGCCATAGCAGAGAGCTGTATTGGAAGTGGAGCAGCCAGGACTCGAACCAGTGCCCACATGGGATACCAGGGCTTCAGGCAGCAGCTTTAACCCACTGTGTCACAGCACCAATCCCATATTACTCATTTAATGATTAAAATTATATATAATATTAGTAGATTGGCAAATAAAAACCATATGAGCTCTGGCATCTCTTTCACATTTTTATTTTTAAATAATTGCAAAATAAACTGTACAGAGAAGTCCTCATCTATTCTCCATCCATTTTCCTGGATAGGCTTTGACCCAGTTTTCCACAAGGGAATCCCTTTGCATAGCTATCCTGCAATAGCAAAACCCAGGAGGTCAGCATTGGTACAATCTACCCTTCTTATTCAGATTTCAACAGCTTTATATGTACTCATTTGTGTGTGTGTGTGTGTGTGTGCATGTTAGAGCTCTATGCAATTTTGTCACATGTGTAACTTTGCATAAACGTTTTCAAAATCAAAGGATGAAAATATTCCATCCCCACAAATTCACTCCTGCAATCATTTTATGGGCATGCCAGCCTCTCTCCCCCATTCTTAACTCTGACAATCACTAGCATGTTCCCTACCTCTATAGTTTCATATAATTCAACATAATCACAAGGGGATTAATCCTGTTTGTCACATTTACCAATAGCTTATTTATTTGCATTGCTGCATAATGTCCCATGGTATGATACACCTCATCTGAAGCATTCACCAACTGTAAGACATTGAGATTGTTTCTAGTTTGTGGTCACTGTGAATTAAGCAGATATAAACATTCAAATACAGGTTTCTGTGTGAACATCAGTTTTCAGTTCTCTAAGATAAACATCTGATGGTACAGCTGTTGAGTCACAGATATGATAAATGTACTTTAGTTTTACATTAAACTGTCAAACCATTTGCCTGAAAAACTATACTTTATTTCTATCAGTCATCCATGAGTGATCCAGTTTATCCAAATTGTTGCTAACATGTGGTGTCTTTACTATTTTTCATTTTAGTCATTCTAACAGGTGCATAAGAATATCTCATTGTAGCTTTAATTTACAATTCCTTAATAGCTAATAATGTCAAATACCTTTTCAATTGCTTGTTGCCTACCTTCTCTTTGTGGTAAAATGTCTGTTCATGTCTTTTGTTCATTCCCAAAATGGAATTTATTTGAACTGTTGAGTTTTGAGGGTTCTCTGTATATTCTAGATATAAAGTCTTTGTTGGGGTTGAAAATATTGAGGTTTTAAAATATTTATGACTATAAATGTGTCTTTATCCTCTCCACAGTTTCTTTAATAGAACCAAAATTTTAACTTGTAATGAGGTCCAAATTGTTCATTTTCCTTAGTAGATTGTACTTTTGGTATCATGTTTAAAAAAAATTACTGAAAGGAAATGAAATCAGCATATTAAAAAGATATTTGCAGTATGATTTTTGTTGCAGCATTATTCACAATACCAAGATGAGAAGCCAACCTAGAAGCCCATCAATAGACAAATGGATAATGACAATGTGGTACATATACACAATGGGATCCTATTCTGCCATCAAAAATCTTGAAATCCCGACATTTGCAGCAAAATGGAAGGAACTGGAGGACATGATGTTGGGTAAAGTAAGTAACACAGAGAAAGAAGAATGCTGCATGTTTGCTATCAGATGTGGAAGTTGAAACAAGTCAATTGGAATGTAAAATAATGATTAATAAAGGCTGGGAAGGGAGAAGGAAGGCAGAACAAAGGGAGATTGAACAATGAGTATCAAAGCTCAGACAGAAGGAATGCGTTCTAATGTCCTACCACCCAATGAGGTGACTACAGTTCACAATGGCCTATTATATATTTTATGAATACATAGAAGGGAGGAGCTTAAAGATAATTATATGGAGATAGAAGGCTAATGACCCTGATATAGTTAGTAAACTTTGTGTACATTTATTGAGATATCACATTGGATACCATAAATATGCATAATTAAAATAATAAAAAGTAAAAGTTATCTGGCTGGTCCTAAGGCTCAAAGAATTTATCTTACTTTTTCTATAAAATGTATTGCTTTAGATTTTATAGCTAACCCCATGATCCATTTTGAGTTAATGGAAGGTATGACATTTATGAAGAGATTCATTTTCTTTAACATTTTTGCCTACAGATACCCAATTGTGTCAGTATCATTTATTGAATAAGCTATCCTTCCTTTATTGAATTGCTTTTGTGCCTTGGTAAAAAAAAATCATTGAGCATAATTGTGTAAATCTATTTTTGGGTTCTTTGTTCTGTTCCATCGATCTATGTCTCTATCCCTCTGCCAATACCAGAATCTCTTGATCAATGTAGCTATGCCTGAACATTGGATATTGCAATTTCTGTTACTTCATTATTCTTTTTCAAAATTGTTTCAGCTATTCTAGATCTTTTGCTTTCCTATATAATTTTGACAATAGCTTATATTAGAACTAAAAAATATTAGGATTTTTGTAAAAATTGCATAAATCAATACATCAATGTAGGGAAAATTGAAAATCTTTCTATGTTAAATCTTCCAGTCAATGAATTTGGGCAAGTCTTAACCACTGCTCTCAAACGGAACATGAGTTCATTTTCAGTTTAGAGATGTACATGGCTGAAAACATCATTTCCCCTCTCTTACAACAAATCAAAAGCTGGAATCACTGCTCATTAACAACTTGTTTTGACTGCACTTACAGAACTGATATCACAGGGCGAACAACTAACTAAAAACCTGACAAAACATAGACATCCACAGGAGAAACAGGACCTAAGCAATATTTCACTAAGGAAGTTATGCTCAATCACCATATAAAGCAGGGGAGGTGGGAGGAGAATTTTAGATAAATCTTAACTGAATCACGAAAGCTAACTGTGGGCTAGAGTGGGAATGCGAAGCCCGGGGAGCTCCAGACACAGGGAGATACAGATCGCAATCACTCATTTGCTGATGCATCCCCCACGACCCCATCACATATTCAAAGGGAAAATGCAGGCAAATTCTTAGTAAACTTGTCTCCTGCAGTTGGCTGTGGTGAGACAGCAACGCAGTCAAACCTTTGCCAGATCTACCTCTTCCATGTTCTTTATGGAACCAGAGCCTTAATCTACAGGGGAAGGGCAATAAAAGTCTATTACTAACTCACTAACAGAAGCTCACTGCAGCTTGGAGAACACAGGACTAGAAGAGAAAGCTCACCCACTGGAGGAGGGGCAGAAACACAGGGTAGCTCCAGGGTGGGACCTCTAAGAGGGTCAGAAAACACTGGTGAAAGCCAAGCCCCTGGAACTCAGGGTTTTGTGGTACTGCAACACAGAATGCTTCATCGGGACACCAGCACACCCCTACCTCCTTCCAACCTCTACCAGCAGGTGGGCAAAAATCAAGTAAAATAACAGCGGGATGTCAGTGGGAGAGCAGCAAGACAAAGATTCTCTGAGGCACAGCCTAAAGGGAGGACACAAAGCATGGACAAGACTGGGACAATAATCTCTTACAAATCAGCCTACAGCCTATGCACAAGGTAGTACTAGAAAATTCAGAGTCTGTTGTAGCCATAGCAATAAAAAATCCAAATTTTATTTAATTCCTGTCCAGATTATCACAAACACCCCCCCCCCCCCAGTTAAGGTATGACAGAAAGACAGGTAGGCTCATCTACAGGCATAAAATATGCATTCATTTCAATATCTCCTGCCCTGTGCAAGGCATTCAGCGTTCAACAAAAACTATTAAGCATGGGAAGGCAAGACAAATATGTTGCTAAGAGACAAAGTTATCCCCAGAAAGAGTCTCAAATACAACATAGTTCACTCAAACTAGCAAACAGTAGCTTGAAAACTGTGATTAGTGTATTGAAGGCTGTAACAGAAATGGTTAAATAGTATATTAAATTGTATGAGTCATTTCATCAGAGTGACAGTAATATAAGGCAAAGTAAAACCGGGATTATTAGAAATAAAAAAGACACTAAGTGAAATAAAAAGTGCTCTTGAAGGCTTGGAGTAGAATCAATAGTAAAGGGGAGAATCAATGAGCTAGAAGATAGATCCATAGAAAGTACTCAAATTGAACTGAAAAGAGGGAAAATGTTTTTTTCTTAAGATTTATTTATTGATTTACTTGAAAGCAGTGAGAGAGAGAGAGAGAGAGAGAGAGATCTCCTATTCCGATCACTGGTACAAAAGAGAAACAGCATCGAAAGACCTAACAAGTAGGGTGACACTGTAACACTGGAATCCCTTGTTGGATTATTGATTCGAAGCTTGACTGCTCTAGTCCTATCCACCTCTGAAAGCAGCAGATGAAGTCCCCATACCTGAGCCCCTGGCATCCATGTGGGAGACTAGCATAGAGTCCTAGGCTCCTGGCTTCAGTCTGCACCAGCCCCAGCCATTGCAGCCATCTGGGGAGTAAACAAGTGGATGGGAGATTCTTTCTATTTCTCCTTCTATAATTCTGTTTTTCAAATAAATAAATACATCTTTTTTGTAAAGAAACTGATAAAGGTTTAACATATTATTGGATTCTCACAAAGAGCAGAGAGAGAGAGAGAAAGCAATCAGTATAAATATTTGAAAACATAAACAACCAAGAATTTTCCAAAATTAACATTTATCAAATCAAAAGTCCAAAAAGCTCGGTTAATAGCAGAAACGAAGAAATATTCAAACTCATGAATATTCAAAGATGAGAAAATGTGGCAGGAAGCCATAGGACAAAGACATGCCCTACAGAGAGACAAGAATAAGGAATATAGCACATCTGTTGTCAGAAATCACACCATTCATCAAGGCAACAAAGTGGTTTTTAAAGGGCTGAGAGGAAAAAACAGACTATATTATCCACCCAGAATTCTAGACTAGCAAAAATATATTTCAAAAATAAAGGAGAAATCAAAATATCCTCAATAAAACAGACTAAAGGGATTTATGGATAAAAGACTCACTCTACAAAAAAACCTTTAAGGTATGTCCTCAGGCAGAAAAATGTGGATTAGAAACTTAGTCATAATGACGGACCTTCACCAAGAAATGAAGAATACTGGAAATAGGATACATGAGTGAAAGTAGACATCATCTTAACCGTATAATTGCTCTAAAATTTAGCAGTCTCAACTAAATGGTAGGAATGTATCGTGTAATTATAACACACATGAAGGTTCTACGTGAGACAATACTAGCACAAGTAAGAGGTTGGAGGACGTGGACAGGTACTCACACTGTTGAAAATTTCCAAGATCTAAGTGAAGAAGAGGCATGGAATTATCTGGAGGAGGCTCAGAACAACCTTAAAAGTATATTGTAAACACCAGGGCAACCACGGGCAAGTATTGCAAGAAGAGGTAAACTCAGAAGATTGTCAGAGATAAAATGAAATCCCTAAAAAACAGTTACGTAAAGAAAACACAGGAAAAGAAGGAATAAGCAAGTATCACCCATGGAATAAATAGACAATAACTCTGGGGAGACAAGCTAGTTAGCCAACGCGGTAGCAAACAATGTGTTCTCCAATCACCATTATATTTCCCCTGAAGAAGTTAGAAATTTTCTTTGAGAAAACCACAGGTGTAAAACAGTAATTACGAAAACCAAGAGAAAACAGAATTTTGTCTTACAAGTAGGCGTGAAAAGTATGAAACTGTATTTTATTATGTCTGTATAATAAACACTGGACCAAAATATTTAAAAATGAATATATCAGATTAGAGAAATAATGATGTTGTGGCTGTGGGTTTTTTTTTTTTTTCGGACTTGTTACAAAATTCTAACAATAAAAAACAATTCAAGCAGTAAATAAAGCATTTTAAAATGGAAATATCCTTATCCATATCACCAAACATGTAAACACACGTCAGGATTTGACAATCTGTTATAAATACAGTCGTAAAATAGGCCTTGAAAACTGAGCATAATTATTTGCTGTTGTTTCAACAGCTAAAATTAAATATGAGCAACACAGCAAAAGGATAAAAAAGAAAAGACAGTGTTTAGTACACTTGGTTGGACTCTCAGTCGATTTCACCTTAATCGTGAGAAATTCCAGAAGCAGATGGGGATGAGATGCCACTGATAATCACGTCATCATCACCATATGGATGGGGGACCCAGAGTGTGCAGCCACAGAACAGCGAGGCGTGGGGTTAAAACAAACTCCAGCTTTTAACATTAACAGCATCAGGCTCAGCTCCTTAGAATGATTCTCTGGGTGCTGTTTCTCTCCATCTCGACAAGAGATTTAAGTCAAAGCCCACTCTCTGTTCTAATTGCTAGAAATTAATCAGGAGTGATTGAGCCCTGTGCTACCATGGTTACCGGAGTCTTCCTGAGTAGCTGCTCTCCATTTGAAAGCATGAAAACTCTGTTAGTAAATCAGCACCGGAGTCATCCACAGTCCCATCCCACACGACCCCGGATCCCCCTGACCCACTCAGCCAGCCTCAGTTCCTCATTTCATGACACTGAAGTAACTCACGTGCTATGGTCCTGGCATGGGCAAAGAGCTGATTGGTGGATTTGCAGAACCCCAGGGATCTTCAACTCGAGCACCATGATGTTTTAAGGTGCACAAGTCTTTGTTCAAAAGTGGGGGGTTTGCTACATTGCAGAATACCTGATCGCTTGCGTGCCCATGTCCATAGCAGCCTCAGCCCCAGCTGTGATGATAGAAAATGTCCCTAGACATTGCCGAATGTCTCCTGGGGAGAAAAACCGACCCGGGATACAAACTGATACAGTAAAGGAGGGTCCAAGGCATGGAATAACGTGTTCAACGGATGTCTCTGAGACTGCGTAGATTATGGTCCTAATCAGATGTTTTACAGGAAGTACATGATCACTTTAATTAAATGTATGACTATTGTCTGAGCATTGGGCCTCTCTCCCTTTCGCGCCCAATCTAACTCTAACAAGGTCCAAACCTACCCACTCAACAGGTCCTGAGTTTACAAACATCTTTATACAGAAACATGTGCCCAAATTAGCTTTAGAATGCATCTATTAGACTGTTGAGTTTCCAGAAGCCAGGGATGGCACCTTTTCAGTTGATATTTGCTGATTTACATCCTGTTTACCGTGGAAGCTCACAGACAACACCTGGCAGAACAGGATGAAAGGGTTTTGGAACAAAAACAAGACAGGACTGCAGATCAAACAGGGAGGTGGCCTGTGTCCCAACCAAACACCTATCGCCCAGGATACTTGTAGATATTGTAAACAGCAGAGAGATTGTTCTATCCGGCAAAAGGAAACAAAACAAAACCTCACGGTTTAGATCAATGAGAGTACTCTAAGGAAGGAAAACACACCAATATCCTGCCTTATACCTAAACACTCAAAATGAGTTACCACAAGTACAGATGGTCAGCTGTGTTAATTCCTGGGAGAGGTAGTGCTGTTCTTGCTGTCAGTAAATCCTGACACCTTGTGCAGTCTCTCCCTGTAACATGCCAAACAGGTGGTGGGTATTTCAAATAACACACAGGTTTTCCTTTTTCCCAGCTCCTATCTCTAGCCCTTAGGTCCCTGATTACAAATATGCCTCACTGCCTTCTCATATGTAAACCTTCAAATTTTACAGGCAAAGACTACTCTGCAAATGGAACTGTAGCCAAAGAAACAGCTATGGAGGTTCACCAGGATGCCTCCATTTTGAGTCACGTTAGATTTTGCCACCATCACAAATGCCTAAGAGGAGCCGCTTGTGAAGAAAAGTTTATTATGACTCACAGCTTTGGAGGTTCTCAGTCCAAGATGAGCTGTCCAGGGATGCTGGAGGATGGCCACAGCAGAGTGTGTCCAGAGTCATGATCTGAACCAGGAAGTAGAGGGAGAGTGGCTGGGCTCAGATCCAGGCTGTATAACCGACTCTCTCATGAGAAGTACCTTTTAAGGGCAACCCTACCCCACCACTTAAAGTTTCCCAATAGGCTCAGCTCCTAAACACTATAATGGAGGGAAGTTCCCACCCTACGAGAACCATCAGCTCATGCTTTGGGGACTCATGCTTTACCGACTCTGCTATGTTTGATGTGTGCCTAAAATAAAATTCTTGTCACTGTATCTCACTCAAATTCCACTCATATGGGAAAACTAATCAGAGAAGCACCTATTAAACTTCAGATGGATCTTACAAAATCATTACCTAAGCTTCCCAAATATTCTTTGACAACACGGGCAGAATATTACTAACAGCTATACTTGAAAGCCTGTAACAACAGCTTTCTCATATTGTGTACAAGCACCTGTAACATTATTCTCTTCCAGCCAGTGTAAAAAACAAACAAAATCACAAAAGAATGATGTCAATGTGTCTTGCGATCCTAGGGCCAACAATAAAATTACAAACCCTCCGTTCACCGGAGTATCTAACTCGAGTTCCTGCCTGTCATCAATCTGACCTAAGTCATGCTTCCCTCAAGTTATATGGTATTTGTTGTGTGTGGTCCCATACCGAAACAGCCAATGCCTGTTTCAAATAGTCGGGTGGTTATGTTCCAGGGGTTCACAGAAGCCACCTGCTATTTTTCTTGGGTCCTCAATTGACACTTTAAAGATCTACATTTTCCTTGTGGTTGAATTTCTGTTACAATATGTAGTGGCTCTTCCACATTGTTCAGATAAAAAAGAATCTTGTAAAAGTGATCCCTTTTACTTGCTCCTGGCCTTATCAGAAAAAGAACATAGCTTCAAAAGATAAACTGCAGTTTCATCAGAACTCAATGCACTACTTAGGGAATGTCCTATCGAAAGTGGCAACATCTTATATTAAAGATTTACTCAAAATTTTGCTAGACTCTTCATAAAATGATAATCGAGAGGAAGGGCACTGACTTCCCTATTACATCTACTGCTCTTCATGCAGCATAGACCTGACTGTAGAACGAGAACACAGCGTTTGCACCAGCCAATCCACATCGGAGTGGATCCCAGTACTTTTCCTCACGTACTATTCACTGCTGAATCCTGCCTCTCCTCTGCCTCCCAGAAGCAGGGAGCCCGCTGGTTGTGTTATCTCAGGGAAGGAACTTTCTGAACTTTGCTGAGATTTATCAGACTCCTATTTTGAATCCTAACCTAATATTTGCTATTGGGCCATACCTCAGAACTGCCCCTGGAGGTTCTCAACATGAGATGTCATCACTAATTTAAGCTGTCCTTTTAAACACAGAGCTATACCAAAGTAAAACTGACCCAGAGGGCAGAAACTTGGTATTTAGTACAGCTTGTCAACAACAGTGACAAAAAAAAGCCTGAGGAGGAAACACATGTGGAAAAGAGAAATATTTGGGGAGATCCATCTGAAGTTTTGTAAATGTTTCTCTGATCAGTCTTCTTGTATCCAAGGAATTTGAGTGAGAGACAGTGACAAGACTTTTTTTTATTTTGGGCACACATCAGACATAGTAGAGTGGGCAAAACAATGCTTTTGGAGCAGTGTAGGAATCTCCCCTTATCTATAATTTACTTTTGTGGTTTCACTTATCTGCAGTCAACTGTGGTATTACACTATTAAATAAAACTACTACCCAAACAGTACTCTATACTTTGTGTGTCTTTGTGGGTGCAGTCTGTTGAAATCTTTACTTAGTATATACTAAGGTGATCTTCTGCATATGAAGATAATTGAAAATGATGGGATGGGAGAGGGAGTGGGAGACGCGATGGTTGCAGGTGGGATGAGGTTGTGGGGGGAAAGCTACTATAACTCAGAAGTTGTACTTTGGAAATTTATATTTATTAAATGAAAGTTAAAAAATAAATATAGCTTTTTTATTTTGTTGAAAAAAATAAATAAATAGAACATTCCAGAAATAATTCATAAATCTTAATGGCTTCTATTACAATATACTTAATTATTATATTTCAGTAGAAGTTTCTGTTGTTCATCTTTTACCGTACCTAATTTATAAATTAAACTTTGTCACAGGTATATACTCATACATTGATACTTCCAAGCTACCTAACATGCATAAGTGTTGGTACTATCTACAATTTCAGGGGATCTTGGAATGTATTCTCCCATGGATAACACATGACTACTATACCTGATTTTAGGCTTCAGAAACAGAGGGCATTTGAACTGTCCCTCCATCCCACGGAACCTACAGGAGTTGAGGAAGTTGGCTGCACTTTTCCTACAATCAAAGTTGAGGCTCATGCAAAAAGAAATATATACTTCTTTTTTTTAATAATCTTTTTTTTTTTTGGACAGGCAGAGTTAGACAGTGAGAGAAAGAGACAGAGAGAAAGGTCTTCCTTTTCCATTGGTTCACCCCCCAAATGGCTGCTACGGCCAGTGCGCTGCGCCGATCCAAAGCCAGGAGCCAAGTGCTTCCTCCTGGTCTCCCATGCCAGTGCAGGGCCTAAGCACTTGGGCCATCCTCCACTGCCTCCTGGGCCACAGCAGACTGGAAGAGGAGCAACTGGGACAGAATCCAGTGTGCCAACTGGGACTAGAACCAGGGGTGCTGGCGCCGCAGGCGGAAGATTAGCCTAGTGAGCTGCGGCGCCGGCCAGAAATATATACTTTTTCTTTTATGCCGGGAAGTTTTTATAAAGGCAGAAACAAAAAAAGAAAAATGGGGGAAACAAATCAAATTACAGCAATAGGGAGATGGTTAAATAAACTATTATATCTAGACATTAATAATCATCATTGTTCAATGAGGTAAAACTTAGATTTGATGGCATTGGATTTGTCAGCTTTTGCCACAACAAAGTGGCACAACTCCTACTCCCCAAATTGTGGTTTTTTTTTAAAGCTTTTATTTAAAGAATATAAATTTCCATAGCACAGTTTATGGATTACAATGGCTTCCCCCCCAAAAAAAAAACTTCCCTCCCACCAGCAACCCTCCCCTTTCCCGCTCCCTCTCCCCTTCCATTCACATCAAGATTCATTTTCAATTCTCTTTATATACAGAAGATCAGTTTAGTATATATTACATAAAGATTTCAGCAGTTTGCCCTCACATAGCAACAGAAAGTGAAAAATACTGTCAGAGTACTAGTTATAGTATTAATTCACAATGTATAGCACATTAAGGACAGAGATCCTACATGATATATTTTTTTAAAAAAATTGATTAATTTTCTATGCAATTCCCAATTTAACACCAAGGTTTTTTTTTTTTTTTCATTTTCAATTATCTTTACATACAGAAGATCGATTCAGTATATACTAAGTAAAGATTTCATCAGAAACACAAAGAAATATATACTTCTAACAAGGGGTTAATAACCAAAACACAGGGGTGTTTACAAAAATTCATAGAAAATTGAGTTAAAAATAAGTTTATCTTGAATGAAAAAGCTTTGACATACATGCAGCTTTTTTTCACAACACGTGTTTTCATGAACATTTTAAGATATCTCATATGCATGGATTTCAAAATGATTTACACCTAAATAAACTCATCTTTTACTTCTATTTTCATGAACTCCCTGAAGTGCCCTTATATGTGTATAATAAGCTCAAACAACTTAATAAAAACAGCACAAAAATTGTATTTAAAAGTGCTCAATAGATATATATAGGCGTTTTTCAAAGGAAGATATACAAATGGTCAACAGGTGTATGAAAAAAATCCTCAACATCACTATTCAGCAGGGAAATGGAAATCAAAATCATAATGAGATATCCATTTACTGCACAATGACTGTTCAGTGGACATGTAAATTAGTAAAACTAACGAGGAGAACATTATAAAGGTGTGTAGAAAATTAAAAATAGAATTACCACATGATCCAGCAATCCCATTGTGGGCATGTATCCAAAGTAAATGAAACCACCCTGTCACAGAGATCTGTGCTCACAGCAGCACTACTCACAATAATGAAGACATGAAAATGACCCGAATGTCCATCCACTGATGAATGTATAAAGGAAATGTGACACATCTACACAATGGAACACTATTTAGACAAAAACTTTTTAAAAAAGACTGAAATCCCATCACTTTCCATAACAAGGATGAAACGAGATTCTTATATTAAATGACATAAGCCTTGCACAGAAAGACAAGTATCACATGATCTCACTAATATGTGGGATCTAAAAAAATTGATCTCATAGAATTTGAGAATAGAATGGAGTTTACCAACGCTTAGGGATACTAGAGGGAAGGGACGGAGGGACAACATTGATTAGGGGGTACTAAGTTATAATTAGGTAAGATGAGTAGGTTCTGATGTTCTGTTGCACAACAGGGAGACTACAGACAATAATGTATTGTATTGAAAAAGCCAGAAGAAAAGAATTTGAATGTTTTCTTCATAAAGAAATAATAAATGTTTGATGAAATAGATATGTTTATCCTGATTTGAACATTCAACAATTTGAACATGTATCAACGCATCACAAAGTACCTCATAAACATGTATATTTTTATGCACCAGTTAAAATTTCAAAAACTAAATTAATCAAAAGCAGAAATAATGTGAAATACTCTAGCAGAGCATAATGAGAAAATGTAGCTTCAACCAAGGTTATAATTTACATTAAATCCTCAAAGGCTAAATCTCTGAGGGGATTTAAATGTGCCATTTATTAAATATAAATGCTTGACCTTCAATTCTGAAAAACGAAGAATCTAAAAAATTTAGTTGAATCCTTCACTAAGAGAATCTCTGGGCCTCCCAGGATGGCCCTGTAATGGCAACAGATGATTTCCAATGGATACAACTAAATTTCTTCATGAAACAATTTATCACATTACTGACAAATCGGTTACTGTCTTAAATCAATTCTGCTAGGGAAACTTCAAAGAAGACAGGGGAGGTTATTTGCTGGTAATATATCACCTGTCAACAGCATGATCCTGGAAAAAAAAATCGTGCAGGTGTAGCAGGAACCAGGGTTGCAAGATCCCTTGACTATAAGCATTTAGATTTATCCACTTCCACCATCCTCAGGAATATGTTTTAGTTATTTTTAAATCTATTTTGTGGTGAAAACTATAGGCTAGTACTAAAACTCTGGTTGATTTTGAGTTTGCAACCTGGAGCATTCCAAGTTTCATATCAGGAGACTGAGGCACATGCTTTATGAGTGCAACTATTAAAAAAAGAACAGTCTGTAATGGTACACCATACATTCAAAAACTATGCACTACCTTTATCAAGCACAATGCTTTGGGAAGATTGAAAGAACTAATGATATCCTTGAATTAAAATGTACTGAACTCTCATAGGTACCAAAAGTACTCCTGCTATCCCTAATGGACCTCGGGAACACACAGTATCTCCTCAGGACTGGTACCTGGTGGATCTCCTAGAGGGCTCCAAAAAGTTCATGGACGATAGGTACTCCACCTGGTAACTGAGACATCTGTGTCCCACATCAGAGTGCCTGTGTCCGATGCCCACTCCAATTCCTGACTCCAACTCCGGAGAATAGAATGGAGTTTACCAACGCTTAGGGATACTAGAGGGAAGGAACGGAGGGACTCTGGGAGTCACTCTGGGAGGCAGCAGGTGATTGCTCAAAGTAGTTGGATCCCTGACACTCACTTGGATTCCTGAACTGAGTTCCTCTGATTTAGGCCTTGCCCAGCTCTGACCATTGTGGGCCTTTGGAGAGTGAACCAGTAGACAAGAGTTTCTCTCTCTCTCTCTCTCTCTCTCTCTCTCTCTCTCTCTCTCTCTCTCACATTTTCTCCCCCTTCTCTATGTGTGTGTATCTGTATCTTGAATATTTTCTTAAATGAGTATACCCAGAATAAGGTATGCTCAATCCAAACTTTTAAAAAACAACATATTTATGGAAAATGGAATTAAACCTAAGCTTATGTTGGTGCAAAAATATTTAAATCTGTGCATAAAAGTGTGATCTCATACATCTATTTGAATATTTATGACATCATTTGCAGGCCACACAAAATTGCCAACTTAAAAATTAGCCTGCTATGGATTTTTTAAATTTCAAATCCTGCCTTAGGTTGCCTTATACAACCAGACAAAATGATCTCATGGGCCTCATTCAGCCTGTAGGTCAGGTATTCCCCACCCCTTCCCTAGAGATTATGAGGTGGCCGAATACATAACAGCCAACTCTAGAAAGATGGACTTTATATTAGTGATATGTGTCACAACCTAGGGGATGAGGATACCACTTCTATTAGGGACTCGTGGGAGCTGTCCCTGTAAAACAGGGACATTCTGGGTTGTGTTTATATTGACAAGAGGGTGAGATGACCCTTAGTTCCTGCTGGAGGGTGAGGTTGGCTTGTGCATAGCCTGGCAGGGAAGTGAGACTATGAGGTTGAAGTATGCAAGGGTTACAGATCATCTAGTTGTTAGCTCATCTAACCAAGCAGGATGCTCCTTTCGCTACATGGAGGGCTATCTGACAGGAGCAGGGAGCCCACACCAAGGCTGGGAGATGCAGCATTTGAAACTTTAAGCCTTACAATAACACTATGTGTTCAGAGTATTAGACTTCTCCTCTGGAAGACTTGGCAAAAAAAGGAAAAAAAATTACATGGGCCACAGGTACTATACCCAGTCCTATCACCAACAGATTAAGGCTGCCTTCTGACATCTTTCTAAAAAGCACCTATATGCTTGTTAACCAGGAAATCCCATTTACTAAAGAGATGTTGGGGGAAATATTGTTGGGAGTTCTACTGGAACTGTCAACACAGACAATAGTGAAACTAGTCCCTCCTTGAATCTGTTGTGTAACTAAAGAACAATCTAGGAAGCCACACAATTGAACTACTGCTCCTACAGGGAAACTCAAATTCAGGATTCTCAGTGATCACCTGGAAATATCTTATCTTCAGTGGTAGACAGATGACCTTTGAAACAAGCAAATGACCTTGGAGAGTGGAGAGTGGAGAGCTTCTGCACAGACATCAGGGTAAGACCTCTATATAAAGTCTACTTTGCTTTCTGTCAGCATTCTTATAAGCCTTCTTCTTCTACAAATTTCTGGTTGTTGAACATACGTAAAGACCCTTCTTCTCAGCCGGCATCATGGCTCACTAGGCTAATCCTCTGCCTGACCGGGTTCTAGTCCCAGTCAGGGCGACAGATTCTGTCCCAGTTGCCCCTCTTCCAGGCCAGCTCTCTGCTGTGGCCCAGGAGTGCAGTGGAGGATGACCCAAGTCCTTGGGCTCTGCACCCCATAGGAGACCAGGAGTAGCACCTGGCTCCTGGCTTCGGATCAGCGCGGTGCGCCAGCCGCAGTGGCCATTGGGGGGTGAACCAACGGAAAAGGAAGACCTTTCTCTATCTCTCTCTCTCTATCTCACTGTCCACTCTGCCTGTCAAAAAAAAAAAAATGAAAAAGAAAAAAGACCCTTCTTCTCTTTCCTCTTTATTATAATGGTTAGGGCAGAACATAAACATTCTAGTACCATTCTCAAAGTCTTACAAACAGTACTTACTACCAATTTGTCAATGGCCAGATGTACCTTTCATCACCAATTATAAAAGCATCTGGGTAATTCTGGTTTTATCAAATGAAGCAATAGGGAATTATATCCAAATAGTGCTTTTATTAATAATAAGTATTATAATTATATCTTTTTGTAAAATGGCCTAAAACAATAAGCTATGACTTTGTTAGTGTCCTTTTCTCCAAGCAAAGACTAAATTGCTATGATCTGTTGATCATTCTGTAAGTAATTCTGATTTGACCACCACAACTTCACATCATAAAAAGTCGAGATTCAAGTACGTAATCCAGCATCTTTTCTGACCTCATGTAACAAACAACTGGTAATTTTTCTTGATCTCTATGGAACTTTTAGAAACTACTCCCTTCTAGGATGCTGTCCTGTTTTCTCTCGATGACTACTAAGATGGGTATTATTTAAGAAATAAAGATAATAGCAAGTGTTCACAACAATATAGAAAAAAGGAAAACCTTACACACTATGCAGCCACTACAGAAAGCAATATGGGAAATTCTCAAAATTTCTCATAAAATTCCTCAAAAATTATTGCTAAAAATAGAACTAATACATAATCCAGAAGTTTCACTCAGGATATTTATCCACAAGGTTTAATATCAGGAACTCAAGATGATATGAATACTCCAATGTTCATTTTAGCATCATTCACAATAACCACAATGTAGAAACAACTTAAATGTCAATTAAAGTGTGATGAATAAAAATAATGTAGAATGGGGGCCGCATTGTGGTAAAGTGAGTAAAGCTGCCACCTGTAATGCCGGCATCCCATATGGGTGCTAGTTTGAGACCCTGCTGCTCCACTTCCCATCCAGCTCTTTGCTAAGGCCTGGGAAAGCAGTGGAGGATGGCCCAAGTACTTGGGCTCCTGCACCCATCTGGGAAACCTGGAAGAACCTCCTAGCTTTCAGCTTTGGATTGGCGCAGCTCCAGTTGTTGTGGCCATTTGGGCAGTGAACCAGCAGATGGAAGACCTCTGTCTCTCTCTGTCTCTGTCTCTGTCTCTCTC
Organism: Sylvilagus floridanus; assembly: GCA_949820135.1. NCBI lineage: Eukaryota > Metazoa > Chordata > Mammalia > Lagomorpha > Leporidae > Sylvilagus > Sylvilagus floridanus. The sequence goes on along the minus strand of OX463228.1, from coordinate 16,530,468 downwards.
TCTCTCTCTCTCTTCCTCTGCCTCTCAGTAACTCTGCCTTTCAAGTAAATAAACAAATCTTAAAAATATATGTAGGCTCTGTGTGTGTGTGTGTGTGTGTGTGTAATGCATAATTATTCAGCCTTTAAAAGGAAGAAAATTCTAAAATTGTTGACAACATGGATGAACTCAGAGGACATTAGGCAAAATGATGGAAGCCGATCATAGGAAAAGAAACACTGCATGATCCCACTCTTGTAAGGCATCTAACATAGTGAACTGGTGTTAAGGGAAGAATGGTGGCTGCTGGAGATGAGTAGTTAGAAAACATGGAAAGTTACTAATGAAAGAGCTTCAGATGTTAGTCAAGAAAATAAGGTAGAAACCTGTGCAACATTGTACCAATAGTCAACAATAATAGATGCACATAGAAATTAAGAGGGTAGATGTCATATTAACTGTTGTTAACCAAATATATTTTTTAAGATTTATTTATTTTATCCTTGTTTGGGTTTTAAAATATTTTTGCATCAAATAAACTTCTTTTAATACATTTTTCACTGGCTTTTTGAAAATACTCTCATATTTTAATTCTTCTGCATGAGAATTTAATGTTTTGCACCATGGTGGTATAAGTCATGTGCTACAACTGCCACAGACATCAGCCTGAAGGTAGCTGAGATCACGCTGTACATGATGAGATTTCATTCTCATTTTTGTTGTTCAAAAACTCTGGCATCTATCTCGATAAGAAAAAAATCTGATTCAGATATGCTTCTTTCAAACTTACAATACAAAGTTTTCTAATTTGAAATAAAAACATTGGCACAGGCACAGCTAAGATATTTCTGATCCAAACTTGGTGAAGTCTTGGACCACACTAGCAGCCGGTCCCAGTAACGACCTCTTGAGCCTTGTTCTCCCAGTCCCGGTCACAGGGTCCTCTCTGCAACCCTCCTATCTGTCAGTCTCCCCATCTCTTGCATTCCAGCTCCTTAGCTCATCAACAGCTGTTCTGAGCTCATGGAAGCTGAGACCCCTGTCCACACAGATCTTCGTCATGCTTATCATTAGCAATAGCACCACCAGTGTGTGCCAAACATATTCATGGTGCAAAGCAGAACATGGAATTGGACTCAAGACCTGTCCAGTAGAATCAAGATCAGAATTAACATGCTAAAGCAGAAACACGAGGCCCTAATGAGAATGCTCTTGGCAGGGAACCAGGAAGGTTCCTTGATGGGGGCAGAGGTTACGGTGTGTGGGGGGGAGTTCTGACAATCTGGAAATATATTGTCTAGGTTCCCTTTAAACATGTGCAGACAGAATGGAGCTGATAAGCACTGCCAGAAATGTGGCACCATTTAGACTTTCATTTGTTTCTCTAGCCTTGAGTTCAACAATAACAAGGAGGGGAAAGATGTCATTTACCCAAAGGCATGACAGATGTTGTGATAACAGTGTCTTAGGCAGATTTCTGAAGCCCAATTACACGGCCCAGGCATCTCTGTAAATCTTGCCACTGTCACTCACTCCAGCGCTGTCTGGGTTCCCTCATTACCTCTCAATTCTCTTTTTCTTGCTTTTGGAAACATCAGACCAATCTGGAGACCAGAAGATCTCTGTCAAATGCCAGTGCTTTAAGGTAATTAATGAATGTCACCTAGGAATCACCCCAACAGGACCCTCAGGGACACACAATGCCTGAGCTTGGGGAAGGGCTATGGCATGCAAATGTGAACCTGAGCAGCTCAATTCCCAAAAGCTGCCTCGAAGTGGAGCTCGCTGTGTGTGCCCCAAGAGCACGCGTCAGCCCAGGCTCTGTCTCCAATCTACTAATTATCATGATCGCAAGTCAGCTTTTAGATGAAGCTGCTCTTCCCCATCTAATGGATTTGCCCAGAGATACACAGGATAATAAAATGTCTGGGCAGAAAAAAAATAGTCTATTTAATAAGCTTTAGTTTGACTTATACATAGAGAAACATGAACAATTATAGCTTCATTCTGATGTACCACAAAGTTTTTACCAGGCTAAATGACAGCTTTTGTAAACAACACAATGACTTTTTGTATTAAATACATTTAGCCAATCTGGTACTTGTGCATACTATTTTCCTGTAGCATTGAAAAAACTACAAAGAGCATGGTATTTTGGGTTGTGGTACTTCAACTCTAGTCCAGCTGGTGTCTGCTTTTACCTTTTTTTGTTTGTTTATTTAAAGATTTTATTTATTTATTTATTTGAGAGGCAGAGTTATAGACAGAGAAGGAGAGAGACAGAGAGAAAGATCTTCCATCTGCTGGTTCTCTTCTCAAATGACCGCAACAGCTGGAGCTGGGCTGATTCAGAGCCAGGAGCCAAGAGATTCTTCTGGGTCTCCCAAGCAGGTGCAGAGGCCCAAGCATTTAGGTTATTTTCCACTGCTTTTCCAGGCCATCAGCAAAGAGCTGGATCAGAAGTGGAGCAGCTGGGATTAGAATCAGTGCCCATGTGGGATGCTGGTGCCTCAGATAGAGGCTTAGCCCACTACACAAAAGTGCCTGCCCATTTTTACCTTTTATCACAGGTTTTAAAATTCTTCTAGGTTCTGTTTAGACTCCCAATAATGTATGTATTCACATTGGTGTTAGACTCCAATAGCTTCATAGAAAATGAAATTCTTGGAATATTTAGCTGAAAATAAGCAACTGAACCACAGTTTCTTAAGTATTAGAAGAATAGCTTTATGGTTTAGGGGAAAATCATCCCACACTCCCACAGTCCCCAAATCTTCATGTTTCCATATCACTTTTACTTATAAAATGAGACTAGGGTTTCTGTCCTCTTGATCTGAAGGTTGGTTGTGAGCATCAAATAGTCATAGGTGAAAGAATCTTGCATACAGGAAATAGCCCTGGGGCTGGCGCTATGGCATAACAGGTAAAGCCACCGCCTGCAGTGCTGGCATCCAATATGGGTGCTGTTCCAATCCTGGCTGTTCCACTTCTGATTCCCCTCTCTGCTGATGGGAAAGCAGTGGAAGACGGCCCAAGCACCTGGGCCCCTGCACCCTTGTGGGAGACCTGGAAGAAGCTCCTGGCTTCAGATCGGCCCAGCTCCTGCTATTGTGGCCATCTGGGGAATGAACCATCAGATGGAAAATCTCTCTATCTCTCTCTCTGCCTCACTGTAACTCTACCTTCACATAAATAAATAAATCTTTAAAAAAAGGAAATAAATAGCCTCTCCAATGTGACCCAATGTTATTAACAAAATCCAACTACTGATTGGAGGGTGGTGTTTAATTTTTTTTCTCAACCCATTTACTAGTCACCCTCATTTTATTTGTTTCTTTTCCATTCCTTCCAGTGCTTAAGTATTCCAAAAAAAGCATATTCTTTCGGTTTGAATGCAAAGCTGAGCCTTCATTCATGCTCAAGTCTTTGCCTCTTTATATTCTTTCATTTCTACCTTTACATTTTTTATTGGCTATTCCTACCTGATGACCACAAAAGTCCAGCATCCTCTAATTGCTACCCTAGATAGAGGGATCTTTCAAAAAGTTTACCAATAAGTGGGATTACAGCAGGTGCATGGCACAGCAGTTAAGATGCTGCTTGCAATGCCTGTGTCCAGGTGGGAGGACCTGAGTTTGAGCCCTGCCTCCACTCCCAATTTTATCCTCCTGCTAACGTGCACACTGGGAGACAGCAGGAGATGGCTCAAGCAGTGATGTCACTGTCACACATGGAGAACACCTGGATGCAGGTCTTGACTGCTGGCTTTAGCTTGGCCTAGCTCCAACTGCTGCAGATATTTGGGTAGGAAATTAGCAAGTAGAAGCTGTTCCTGCCCTTCAAATAAATACAAGCAAATAAACAAAAATAATAATTATGGATTTAGAAGATAACTTTCCTTTGGTACAAAAAAGTAAAAGTACATGCATTGTTCATTTCATAAGATATATTTGCCTTGAATACTTCGAAGATCCCTCATGGGCATGGATGTCAAAAATTTTTGTGCCAGAATGAACTCATCTTTTAATTCTATTTTCTGCAAACTTTTTGAAGGACTCTAAAATCCATTCTAGCTGTCATTATTTCCTTTGCTTTGAAAGTGCTTTTCACAACATTCAAATTCTCAGTCTGCTCTCTTGCAGAAGGAGCCCTGCTTGTCACTCTGTCCTGCAAAGCTCTTCTTAGGTCCCACTCCCTGAATGAGCCTTTCCTCTCTGGGATATTATGGAGGAGGACATTATGGAGGAGGACATATCAAACCTAACATTAATGACTCTGTGTTAAGTTTGCAGGAGCAATGAAGAAAGCTGATTTATCTGAGCTCAACCATTATCAATTACAGTCTTGCATAAGCATAGCAGCATCGACTTCATGGACTAAACAAAATGTTTAATGAGGGAGGGTCTTCTGTCTTAGTGGTTTAGATGCCATTTGGAATGTGTATGCCCCTTGTTGAAGACCATGAGTTTGAGGCCTGGCTCCAGCTGCTAACTCCAGCTTCCTGCTAAATATGCACACTGGGAGACAGCAGCAATGGTTCAAGTAATTGGATTCCTGCTTCACATATTGTAGACGTGAATTGAGTTCTTGGTTTCAGGCTCACACCCAGCCTAATCCATGCTGTTGTGGGCATTAGGAGGTGAGTCAATAGATGGGGTCTCTCTCTCTCTCTCTCTCTCTCTCTCTCTCTCTCTCTCTCTCTCTTTCTCTCTGCCTTTATTTCTGTTTCTCTGCCTCTAAAATAAGTAAACAAATAAATATTTTAAATGCTTATTGATGCTCCTGATTAGAACTGCTTTCAGGCAGATTCCAAATGTGTATAGCAATGAACGTGCCATCGCAGCCTAATGACTGGAGGTGAGTAATCAGAGAGCACTGATGACATATTCTATCACCTGTGGCTGGAGATGGCTCCCATATATCAACCTGGGCCCAGTTTAGTAAAATATCCATTAGAAGGCTCTGTGTGTAGACTTCTCCCAGTAGACCTCTACACTAAATCTCACCCTATCTTCTCTTGATATTGGCCACATTTCTGGGTGGCATCTATATACTCTCGTTGTTCCCCTGAGAAAGAAGAGGGTGGTGACCTGAATGGACTGGAAAAGACTGGTTCAGAATCAACATGTTTATACAGTATGGTTCAGAGGCAAAAGTATACAGGATATGAATACATTAAGGAAGTTATAACCCTGAAGCCAACAGTAGCATATCCATGAGATCTGCATGAACCTCTCAGCAATGGTGGATTTGCAACACCAGGTTTCTATAGCAACACAACACGCCATGAAAAACAGCAGGTGCACGCAGACTGGTTAAGGTGTCTATTTCTTCTACTTCTGCATTAATTATTTTGGATACCTTAATCCTGCATAGCAAAGTCTCCTCATGAAGAGTAGATATATCCATATTCATTGTAACATTACTCACAATAGCCAAGATATGACAACAGTTGAAGAAATATTCATAGATGTGTGCATTTAAAACATGTGTTATATATAAATGGAGGAATATTAGTCTTACAGAGGGAAGGAAATTATGCATTTACACTGACATGTATGAATTTAGGTACTATTATACTAACTGAGGAAAACCTAACAAAAAAGACAAATACTGCACTACCTCAGACATATACAGAATCTAAAAGGTCAAATTCATAGAGGGAGAAAGTAAAATGGTAGTTAAGGAGGGGTGAGTTAGAAGATGATGATGGTTAAAGATACAAAGTATTCATTAGGCAGGAGGGATAAATTCTGGTGATGTACTGATGGTGTGTTAACTATAGCTAGTGACAATATATTACATATTGCAAAATTGCAACATTGAACTTTAAACATTCTCATAATAAAGAAGCAGTAAGTTTGTGAAGGAATGACTATGTTCAATAGCCTAATTTAATCACTATTACTGCATAGTAGAACTGTTATAGGTAATACACTGTACAGTTCTGTATTTAAAAATCCCTAAAAGATATGATTTTGAATGCTTTTATCTCAAAGAAATGTTAAATATTTGAGGACATAAGCATATTTACCCAGATTGGTCATTACCTGAGAATGACACATGAATATTAAGATATTAAGATATTCATGTGTCAAAGCAGCATTTAGTGCCCATTAATATTACATGTGTACACGTTTGTTAAAATGTTTAAATTTTAACAATAAATAAATAATTAACTAAAAATGTACTTAATTTTTGTGCAAAAATCTTTTGAAATCCACACATGCAAAGGGCCTTCAGAAAGCTTTTGATAAAAGCAGAATTTAAATCCACAGAATTTAGGGATATAATGAATGGGAGAATCTAAGAGAGAAGATCAGAACAAAGGATATGTGACTAAGCCATGGGGATGATTGAGATTGTGTCTTATGATCTTATAATGTATGGCACCCAGGAATTTCTCGTGGCATCATCAACAGGGTCTGGTGACTTAAAAGGATTCCAGGAGGTGTGTCTTTTTCATAGAGGAAAGTGTATAAATTTATTGCCAGATACACATACACAGTAATATCAGGAAGATGAACATATGACACAGGATTGAAGCTTCAGGGGATATGAAGGGCCAGAGGGAAAAATGGATGTGGATGGCAGGGAGGTTGGATATATAATTAGAAAAACGGAGCTTTCTTCAGGATATGGTATTGAAAGAGAAATCCAGAAAAAGTCCTTTGTGTTCTGTATGCATTTTATATAAGGAAGGGTATAGGGAAATTTTTTGTTTGTTTGTTTTGTTTTTTTGTTTTTTGACAGGCAGAGTGGACAGTGAGAGAGAGAGACAGAGAGAAAGGTCTTCCTTTGCTGTTGGTTCATCCTCCAATGGCTGCCGCGGTCGGCGCGCTGCGGCCGGCGCACCGCACTCATCCGATGGCAGGAGCCAGGTGCTAGGTGCTTTTCCTGGACTCCCATGGGGTGCAGGGCCCAAGCACTTGGGCCATCCTCCACTGCACTCCCGGGCCACAGCAGAGGGCTGGCCTGGAAGAGGGGCAACTGGGACAGAATCTGGCGCCCCGACCGGAATAGAACCCGGTGTGCTGGCGCCGCAAGGCGGAGGATTAGCCTGTTGAGCCACGGCGCCGGCCGTATAGGGAAATTTTAAAAGATGATTTAGAGCAGAAGTTGATAACTTTATTTTCTCCAAATATTTTGGCCTGGCTCCTCCTACAGTCTTCTGTCATGGCTGCTGTCTGCTATAGAGGTGTGAAACTAGCAGAAGTGCTGCAGAAACATGGCTATACTGCACAGAAGCTTACCTGCAGAAATAGCCAGGGGACTGAATTTGGCCTGAGGGTCACTGTTTGCCAATCCCTGATGTAGATAGGGTAGGAGAACCACAATAATGCAAAATCTCATAAGTTTAATAAAAAAAGAATTTCAAAAAATGTAAAAGGATTTCAATTGCACTGCAGAAAAGGTCAGGAAGAATGAGAACTAAGAAAAAACCATTAGGTTTGATTCTCAGTCATGCTGTACAGAAAGCACTTCATAAAGTAAAAGAAGCGGAAGCTGAATGCCAAGGAGAAGGGAGTGGCTGGTGCACCATGGGGCACCTAGCACTCAAATTGGTCTTCTGAGAGCCATGCTGGGGGAGAAAGAGCAAAGAGTCAGGAGCTAGCATTGGCAGAGGAGAAGAGAATGAATGACATCTTTTAAGACCAGAGAGATTCAAACACATTTGTAGATGGGAGAGAAAGAGTGGAGGAGGCAGGAGAAGGTATGCACAAGAATCATTCCGAATGTCCATGCCAACCAGAAGTGTGTGATCTGGATAGAACAGTGAAGGACATCGTCAAAAGATCACAATAGCCTTTAAATGCCTAAATCCCATCATGATGCTCTGAGATGCAAGGGCTCAGTTGTGTTAACAAAGGAGTTAAGGGCAGGGCAGGCATCTGCCCTAGTGGTTAACGTGTCCACATTCCATGTCAGACTCCTAATAGAAGGAAAAACACAAGGAGAGTGGAATAACCAACCTCACTTTCTCTCCAAAGATGTTTGAGACCCATGGGCTGTGGAAAAACAAAGAGCGTAGTTGAGGAAACAGAGTGAGAGTTTGGAGGTTGCAGGGACTATAATTTGCAAAGCAGCACACAAGATAGCATTGAACAATGCAGGATAAAAGCTCCATAGGCACCCTCTTCCAATGCATAGTACAGACATAGGGTGGTGGCCAAAAAGGCCTAATAAGGAACACCCACCAGAGGAAGACAGCCATATGGAGGTCATATGCTAAATAGTTTCCAGAGTTTTCCCAGAATGGAAAGAATGAGCGGAATGAAAGGTCTCAATGCATACACAGCGCATGAAGCAAAGACCCTGGAAAGACTGTGCCTTAAAAGTAGCACTAAACTAGCCCACAGTGAAGGCAGTACCCACTAATATTTTGACTACGTTGATTTTGTTACTGTAACAGAACTTAAAAACAAGTCTTAAGAGAAAAAGTAATTATCTGCTGACTAGAACAAAAGTTAAGTTTTTTAAAAGGAGACATCAAAATCCAACCACACAACGAGTTAACACAATGTCCAGCACCTAACAAAACAACAAAAGCAGTCATGAGAAGGAGCATGAAAAATATAACGCACAACCAAGAGAAAATGCAATCAAATAAAACAAAGCCCTAATGGTAAGATGACAAAATGAGAAAAGACGCCACGTAAGTATTATATATATGCCAAATAACATTTTTAAAATGTGACTGAGAGGAAGAATACACAAACTATTAAAATAGGAAATACAGAGATCAAAACGGATCATCTCAAAGGAAATTTTCTCTGATGGGTTTATCAACAGAATAGCACTGAAGAAGTTAACTTGATGACTGCAAAAGAAATTATAAAAACTGAAGCACACAGAGAAAACAGGTACAAGAAATGTGATAGTTTCAACAACATGTGACACAACTTTAATAAGTCCAACATATGTATAATTGGAATTCTAAAGGGAAAGGCGCATAAATAAGAAAGAGGGAGGCCAGTTCCTGGCTCCCAGCTTCAGCCTGGCCCAGCCATGGCCATTGCCCCTCTCTCTCTCTCTCTCTCTCTCTCCCTCATCTGTATCTTTGTCTCTCTCTCCCTCTCTGTCACTCTGCCTTTCAAATAAATATGTTTTTGTTTAAGATATTTATTTATTTGAGGGGCAGAGCCACAGATACAGAGAGGGAGAGACAGAAAGGTCTTTCATCTGGTGGTTCATTCCCTAAATGGCCACACTGACCAGAGCTGGGCCAATTGGAAGCCAGGAGACAGCTCTTCAAATAAGTCAATTAGAGTATGTGATATGTACTATATTAGAGTGAAATAAACAGTTTGAGATTAGAAGGTTGTTATAGCCCTTGTCTCTTCCTTTGAGGAACAGTGTTTTGTTTCCTTTTGTTTTCGCTTCATGATATTGGTTGAACTCTTTTACTTAAGAGTAGGGTTAAGTATATGATCATTAAGTATACTGAAAATAGATCATTGTAAAAACTAAGAGTGGGAATCTGAGGGGGACGGAGAGGAAGAGTTGGGGCGTGGGTGGAAGGGAGGGTAGGGGGGAAGTGCCACTATGTTCGAAATCTGTATATATGAAATACATGGAACTTGTATAACTTAAAAAAAATTAAAAAGCAGTTCAAAATACACTGGAAATTTGAACTGTTCCATAACTATTAGATATATTGAGTTTATGGTTCAGAGACTTTAATAACATTCCCACTTATTGAATGTCAATGTGATTTGAAATCAGTGAAAAATTCTATTACTTATGTAAGAAATAAATAGTTCTGGGGCTGGTGCTGCGGTGCAGCAGGTTATCGCCCTGACCTGAAGTGCCAGCATCCCATATTGGTGCTGGTTCTAGTCCCGGCTGTTCCTCTTCCGACCCAGCTCTCTGCTGTGGTCTCTCCTCTCTCTGTGTGCAATTCCGATTTTCAAATAAATAAATAAATCATTAAAAAAAAGAAATAGTTCTAATCTTAAAATTTTAGATATTACATAATATACAATACTTTATATCATATATAAATATATATAGATCTATATATAGATTATATTATTCATTAATATTATATTTATATATTTTATATATTTTTATATTGATGTTAATGAATTATATTATATGTTAATATCATAATGTGACATATTTATATATTTTAAATATATAATAACTGAATATATATTTATGTCAACAGTATATATGTTATGTTTTAATATTATACAATATGCATATATTTAAATATATATGAATATATAAATATATTATATAGTACCGAATATGCATTATATAGAGTATATTATGTATATTACATAATATATAATTATATATAATATAAATATAACAATATATTCATCATTATATTTTGCATTTATATCATTATAATGTAAATATATCATATTTATAATATAAATATTATAAATATGAATATAATATGTTATATGTTATATATTATGTATAATAAAAATAGATACAGTATAATAGTGAGTAAATATATAAATATATTATATTTATATAATAAGTATAATGATAAATAATAACAATGAGTACATTAATAGAAATGATAATAAATAATAAATAATATCATATGATAATGTATTATGTAATTTTAATGATATAGTGATACTAGATTAATATAAATAATAATTGATAATCTCTTAGTCAATTAATTAATTAATATTAACCTTTGTAGATTAGTTATTGAAATAAATACATAAATATCTATATCCAAATAAACACTTTTAATAAGAAAATGTTTCCCATCAGGGAAAAATGCAAATATGATGCAAAAGTATAAACACTGAAGAGCAAAAAGATAGACAAAATTTCTCATTACCTAGAGAGAGAAAAGCCCTAGAAAAAGAAAATACTAAAATATAAGTAGCTATCAAGAAAAAAGATCAATTGCAACTTATTGCAAGTGATGATGCTAAATGACCCTATTAATCAAAGATAGTAGTATCTGGATTAGGTTTTTGTAATTACATGTGTTATTTACTAAAGACATGTAAAAAATCAGAAAAAAGCCTTATGTGTGAGTGAGAAATAATGAAGGAAAAAGATATTCCAGGTAGGAAGCGTGCAGAGGGAGAGGGAGTGGTTGGAAAAGAAAAGAGTGGCAAAATCAAAAACATGTGAGTCGTCTGCAAGAGGTTCATGGAAAATGCATTTTATGGAAAAACTGCATGGATTTCAAAACTTTTTGCATCAAAAGAAACTTACTTAGTTCCATTTTCCCTTGAACTTTTGGAGGTAGGCTCATATAATTTGAAGTAAAACAAAAATCTTTAGAGTTTACAGTTAAAGTCACTTAAAGTATGAAGGCTTCTTTCCCATTGATAAAGAAGAGATAGCTTTAAAGATTATGCCTTTCACAGCATTGACGTATGCCTAAAGCAAAGCCTCTTAAAAGCAGAGAAATGCTAAGTCCTCCAGCACAGCAGACCTAAACGAACTTCAACCTCTTTTGCTAACAAATTTCACTTTCCTCTCCACACAATAGAGATCACATGTTCTTTTCTAAAATACTTTTAATAGTTACTGAAATTTGCCGTGTGTGAGTCCAGGGAAAAAAATGTAAATACAAAATAGTAGAGTCATGTTTTCGTACTGCACAGCAAGAATATTTGAAATTAACAATCACAGGAAAAATTGGATAAAGGCAGGTATTGGCCCTAGCTGTTAAGATACCAGTTAAGACACCACCATTCCATATGGAAGTACCTGGGTTCAATTCCTGGTTCTGGCTCCCTAACCAAGCTTCCTAAAGTCACAGGTTCCAGGAGGCAGCAGGTGATGTGTCAAGTAATAGAGTCCCTGCCCCTCACACAGGAGACCTGGTTGAGTTCCTGAGTCACGCCTTCAGCCCGGCTCAGCTCTGGGCCTTGTGGAATTTTAGGCGTGAACCAAGCCAATGGGAGATCTCTGTATCCGTCTCCTGAGTAAATTTTTAAAAAGTGGAACACCAAAATCATACAATTAGAAATTGTACTAGGCTGGCGCCGCGGCTCAACAGGCTAATCCTCCGCCTTGTGGCGCCAGCACACTGAGTTCTAGTCCTGGTTGGGGCGCCGGATTCTGTCCCGGTTGCCCCTCTTCCAGGCCAGCCCTCTGCTGTGGCCCCGGAGTGCAGTGGAGGATGGCCCAGGTGCTTGGGCCCTGTACCCCATGGGAGACCAGGAAAAGCACCTGTCACTTGGCTCCTGCCATCGGATGAGCGCGGTGCGCCGGCCATTGGCGGTTGAACCAACGGCAAAAAGGAAGACCTTTCTCTCTGTCTCTCTCTCTCACTGTCCACTCTGCCTGTCAAAAATAATAAAAAAAAAGAAAGAAATTGCACTTGACCAGTTGCCCCTCTTCCAGGCCAGCTCTCTGCTGTGGCCAGGGAGTGCAGTGCAGGATGGCCCAAGTGCTTGGGCCCTGCACCCCATGGGAGACCAGAATAAGTACCTGGCTCCTGCCATCGGATCAGCATGGTGCGCCGGCCACGGCGGCCATTGGAGGGTGAAACAACGGCAAAAGGAAGACATTTCTCTCTGTCTCTCTCTCTCTCACTGTCCACTCTGCCTGTCAAAAAAAAATAAATAAAATAAATAAATAAATTGTACTTGGATATGCAAACTTTTAAAGATGAAATCAATATAGGAATTACAAACCAAAAGTAAATTAATGACAATAGATCGACCTATAGGCTAAAATCTATGGTGGAAACCTTAACTGGCATTGAGAGGAAATTGTGTGGACTTAAATTTGCTTACTAGGAAACATTTTAAAAATTAAATGTTCAATTAAACAACAGGGAATATAAATAACTCTAAGCAGAAAGAAGTAGCAAAGATAAAAGCAGAAACTGGGGGCCCGTGTTGTGGCATAGCTCGTAAAGCTGCCTCCTGGGCACCAGTTCAAATCCCAGCTCCTCCACTTCTAATCTAGCTCCCTGATAATGGCCTGGGAAAAGCAGAGGGAGATGGCCCAAGAACTTGAGCCCCTGCCACACACAGGAGACCTGGAAGAAGCTCCCGGCTCCTGGTGTTGGCTTGGTCCAGCCTGGTCATTACGGCCACCTAGAGAGTGAATCAATAGTGGAAGAGTCTCTCTCTCTCTCTCTCTCTCTCTCTCTCTCTCTCTCTCCCTCTCTCTCTTTCTCCCTCTCTCTCTCTCCCCCCTCTCTCTCTCGCTCTCGCTCTCCCTCTCTGTACTACTGACTTTCAGATAAATAAATAAATCTTTTTTTTTTTAAAAAGCAGAAATTGACCAAACTCAGTGTTGATCCCCGATGAATAGATAAGCTGCGGAAGGATTTTGGGAACCAATGCAGGGACAACCTGCTAAAGTTTCGAAATTGTGTATCTCCATGCTCTTTGGAAACCATCCAAGACAGGTAGCTACTCCTGTCCCCACACATCCTCCAGCATTGCTATGACAGCAACACCTGGGAAAGGCACTGGTGCTCATTAATCAGAGTCTGGTTACATAAAATATTCTATCTGCATGTACAAAATAACCCAGAGTGGTTAAAAAGAATGACTGTTATCGATATTGTCTAATGGAGATTTATTGTTAAGTGTAAAAAGTAGTCAATAAAATAATATTTGTAGTATGGTGCCATTTTTAAAGCTTAAAATTGCATGTGTGTGTGAAACACTTGAAACTATCTTCATATAAAAATCTGGGAAGATACATACCAAGCCATAAATATTTGTTACAACATAAGAGAAAATTAGGGAACTAATGTAACCATGCTAAACCTTTATAATTAAAAACAAAGAATTATATATTATATTTTTATATTATAATTAACAAAGCATTGCTTTGACATGAGAAAGGTCTAGGCCCCTGTCCCAGTTCTACCTGTTGCTTGACATTTAACTCTTAATTACTCACAATCGCTTGGGACCTCTGGTTTCTCCTTGGATAACTGAGCATGATGAGTGTTGCCTTATATTCCTAGGCAGGTCAGTGGGAAGAGTTCATGGAAAACTGAATGATAACATTCTTTAAAAGTCTACAAGGCACTGTATAAACATCAGGGATCCAAGGAAGCTAAGTAGAAGGATATGTGGAATGGCTTCTGGGAAATGCAAGAAGAATATTTTAAGACTCCTTTTGATCTACTCCTTCTAAGTGGAGACTCTAATTCTTCTGACAGCTTAAAGTATCCAAAAGAAATATCCCAAGCTGAAAAAGCTGACACCCTTGAGAATCGGGTGGATAGAAGTAAAGATAGGAATGCAATGTTGGGAAACAGAGAGGAGACTGCATGGTTTAACTCCTGCAGAAGTCATTCAACACTCACTTAAGGAACCAGTTCCTTAGGGTCTGGTGCTGTGGCAGAGTTAAGCCACCACTTGCAACACCAGCATCCCATGTCAGAGTGCATCGCCTTTCAGAGTGTTGGTTCAAGCTCAGGCTACTCAGCTTCAGGTCCTGGTTGTGGTCAGTTATGGCCCAGTCCTAGCCAATGCTAGCATTTAAAGAATGAACCGGTGGGTGGAAGATTTGTCTTTCCCTTTCTCACTCCACCTTTCAAATAAATAAATAAATAATTTTTTAAAAAAATCCCTCTTGAGTAAGGGCATTGCTTTAATAATGCAAAGTGTCACAAAGCCACATTTGCAAGAGTTTGTCCTCATGCTTACTTTTAAGGATTTTCTTCCTAAAAGGTCAAAAGCAGAGTCCAAATCCCAACCCACTGGCCTATGTGAACCTGAGTTGAACCTTGTAGGTAAAAATAAATTCTTTTCTATAAACAAACCAGATTCCAAAAAAATGAAATATGGGGTTTACTCAGTTTGTGTGCAAATGTTGTTTAAAATTCATTCCTTATTCTGTACAAGTGTTTCACTAGCCCATGGCAATAAACATATATATGATTAATGTCTTAAAAAAGAGTAAGTAATTTTACAGATACATTTCTTGATTAATACTTTTTCTTAATGAACTTGCTATACTTTGCCTTGGGACATTAAACTTTCAGGTAGAGAGAGAGAGAGAGAGAGAGAGAGAGAGAGAGAGAGAATTATTAGATTGTAAGCTAGGAGGCAAAACGCACAGTTAGTTTCCATTTTTTATACCAGCTCCAGGCTAGCAGTGCTGAATTATTGCACAATGGGGCTGGAAAGGAAAGCCCTGAGAAAGAGAGACTATTTCATCATGTAACCTCCTAGCAGTATTTACGGGATTGCTGGTGGTTAGGGCAAGCATTTGAATAAAATGAAAAGAAAAAAAAAGCCTTTTTGATGACATTTACCCTAACTGTTGGGCCAGGTTTTCTAATTTCAAGGTACAAGGGCCATGATGAGATGTTTATTATGCACCTATTGTTTTCCCCATTCCCTGCCCTGTATTTATCACACAAGTGGCTCTCAATAGACATTTAAATGAACATATAGAAATTCCAAAGGAATAGATTTCTCCTCTCTGTGCGCAGATTCCGTTTTCTCCCTTTTCTCTTGAATTACATGAATCATAGTATGAAATCATCTTCATTAAAACCATGGGTATCTTGAGGTACTGACTGGTGATTATTCAAAGTCAGAGATGACAGACAAGTGGGGGGGGGGTGTCCAATGGGTAATTGATTCTTTTCTATGTCTTATGATGTCCTGGGGTGTGGAAGGTAAGCCATCACCACCTAATACCTTACTTAGATGATAACCAGGCAGGAGGGACTGGGCAACCCAAAGGACAGACAACGGAAGTTCCAAGAGAGGTAGGAATGACCAGCCGTGGCTCTGTCGCGTAAGTCGTTGTGTCAAACCGAGCGTAGCAGCATGTGCCTGCAGTTGGGTGAAGCCTTTGAGCAGCTTCAGCTCCTGACTTTCTCCAACTCCATCACACTCTCTTCCTCCTCAATGACACACCAGGGCATTGCTGACTTTCCCTTTCCTTGTTCCTAGTCAATCACTCAGCATGGTTTTGAGCATTTTTTATGGTAAGGAGAGTTACATGACTTCTACCATCAAAAAAGGATGATCTAGCCCTCAGGGTGCCACCACCTTAATCCTCATTTATAACTGAAAAGGAATTTTAGATGTAGTTGATATTACTAAATTTAACCAATCATTCTACCAATAAAAATTATTTTCTCTTCTATGGAACATAAAAATACTATATGAGTGCATTTCAAAATGTTTGTGGAAAACTTGAATTCACAGATAAGCTAATTTTGGTATAAAAACTTTTGAGGCTCATGAATAGTTTTCCTAGTAGTTACATTTGTCATAAATTTTTTGAAAACTCCTGTATATGCATATATTCCAAAATGTTTTGCAACAAAATATACTTATCTTTTAATTGCATTTTCCATCAACTTTTTGAAGCACCCTCATATATGGTAGCATTTTCACAATCTAGATATTCCCACTTTGGCAAGCATTGTTAGATATTTATCCATCTCTTTATTCCTTACTAACAGTACCTTAGCTTGGAAATATCTATCCTCAAATATTCCTTAGCTTCCACTGCAACTGATGTAGCCATACAACATTTTCTGGTCCAGCCTATTAAGTTATTAGGTGGGGCTTCTAAAAATTTCCTTAAAAAGGAGAAGACTGTGCTGAAATACATGCTTTACCCTTCATACCTCCCCGTCTTACTCTCTGGAACGTGAATCTGACTGCTGTAGGCACTTCTTACTGTAACTATGAGGCAACAACTATACGGAGTCCAGCCATATGCCACGGACAGATAAGCAGAAATACAGAAAATTTTGGTCTGTGATAGTACAGTGAGTTTACCCTAGTCCTAGACTCCTAACTGACAGATTCTTTGTACATGTATGTCTGTATATTTCTGTTACTCACAGGCAAACACCAGGCTAACTGGCTCCAACCAAGATCATCTACTCATTGTCATCAAAATGGACCATGAGCTCACCTTTGATTACTTATTCCCTCATATCAACTATAAACCCTCTCCCCTTTCTCTTGTAGATATCCAATGCCTACCCCGTTGTTTAGGCACAAAGACTCAGGAGCAAATGAGCATTAGCTTTTGTACCAAGCTGACTGAGGTTTGCACCCGGGAGAGTGGGGAACAAACAGACTGCCACACAGCTCACTGTGTCTGAAATGGAACTTTGGTGTAGCGGGTAAGGCCACCGCCTGCAGTGCTGGCATCCCATATGGGCGCCGGTTCAAGTCCTGACTGCTCCACTTCCAATCCAGCTCTTTGCTATGACCCGGGAGAGCAGTGGAAGATGGCCCAAGTCCTTGGGCCCCTGCACCCACATGTGGGACCCGGAAGAAGCTCCTGGCTTCTGGCTTCATATCAGTGCAACTCCAGCCATTGCAGCTAATTGGGGAGTGAACCAGTGGATAGAAGACCTCTCTCTCTCTCTCTCTTTCTCTCTCTGCTTCTCCTTATCTCTCTGTGTAACTCTGCCTTTCAAATAAATAAATAAATCTTTAAGATAGATAAATAAGTAAATAAATAAATAAATAAAATGGAGCTTATAGGTATGTACTTGTAGTAGAATGAAATCTTCAGAGTTTGTTCTACTGTGGACCAACTGGTATGGTTCAGGTACTGGTTTGAGCATCCCTCAAAGTCCCATATGATAAAGGATTGGGAGGTAGTGGAACTTTGAGAAGGTGAGTCCGAGTGGGAAGTCTTTATATCATTAGGGCTGTTCCTTTGAGCCTAGGAAGAATGAATTTCTAATGTATGCTATCTATTTCTAGTGTTCACATTCTTATTTTGAGGTTCTATCTTATTTTAATAGAGAATGGACTTCTCAAAAAATTTTCAGAAGCTGCTTATTATTGAAATATCACAATATTAAGATAAACCCAGTGGGGTTAGATTGCTCATCTGTCTACCAACTGGGACATTTGCACAGACTGAGGACTTAAAGGACTTAGAAGAGGCCTACAATTTAACTCTGAGAATTAGCCAGTCCACACTTGAATGGT
Source organism: Sylvilagus floridanus (assembly GCA_949820135.1). Classification (NCBI taxonomy): domain Eukaryota; kingdom Metazoa; phylum Chordata; class Mammalia; order Lagomorpha; family Leporidae; genus Sylvilagus; species Sylvilagus floridanus. Next base: position 16,512,601 of record OX463228.1, on the reverse strand, counting down.
AACTGGAGTAAACCCATCTTTACCTTGGGTACAGCAACTGAGTCAGATACCCCAGCTTGGCTGTGGTTCATTTTTCTTTTCTTCATTTGTCCACTCAAATTCAAGATGTGTGTCCAGGCGTTTTTGCTGTCATTGGATAAAAAATGGTAGTCCTATTTTGTATGGACACATTAGACTAGAAAGTGACCAAAATAGAATTTGCCTATAGGTATTTTTCAGATGTTAGCAGATGGGTGGCAAATTATTTTGCCTTTTGGAAAAAATTAGCTTGAGCAATTCAGAGAGTAGACTACTAAGAGGGAAGTATTTTAGTGCATATTGAATCAAATAAAGTACTCTAATTGGATTGTTACACACACACACACACACACACACTAAGACACTTCTCATGTGAACTTCTGAATTTTCTAGAAAGGTTTGTTCTAAAAGCCCGAGTTTGGGCCCACCCTTGCCACGCATTCTCCTCCATGTGCTCCGTCCTTAGCAGACCCAAATCAATGGGGTCCCTGATCTTGGACTTGAACAAATGTGAGCTAAACAAACCCTTGCACGTTGTAAGTGTTGTGGGTGTTCTGTTGTAATAAGGAAATGCTGACTAATACACCAGCATTGTGGTCTTGAATTTTATTTTCCATGCTCCTTGGTCTCCTCATCTGTAGGACAGAGATTATAACATCCAGCTCCTACGGTGGCTGCGGCCACAAGTCAGTAAACCACAGCCTGTGGACCAGATTTGGCCCACGGCCTGTTTTTGTAAATCAAGTTTTGTTGGAACACCAGCACCTCCGTTTGTTTATGTATTGTCTATGGCTGTTCCATGACACGGCAGCAATGTTGGATAGTCATGGTGGAGGTTCTGTGGCCTGCAAAGCCTCTTAACACTTACTCTCTGCCCTTGGGTTTTAAATATCAGTAAAGAAAATGCATGTACAGGCTGGCGCCACAGCTCACTTGGCTAATCCTCTGCCTGAAGCAACGGCACCCCAGGTTCTAGTCCCGGTTGGGGAGCCAGATTCTGTCCCGGTTGCTCCTCTTCCACTCCAGCTTTCTGCTGTGGCCCAGGAAGGCAGTGGACGATGGCCTAAGTGCTTGGGCCCTGCGCCCACATGGGAGACCAGAAGGAAGCACCTGGCTCCTGGCTTCGGATCGGTGCAGTGCCAGTTGTAGCGGCCATTTGGGGGGTGAACCAATGGAAAAGGAAGACCTTTCTCTCTCTCTCTCTCTCTCTCTCTCTCTCTCTCTCTCTCACTCTGCCTGTCAAAAAAAAAAAAGAAAAAGAAATGCATGTACACAGCTGCTCATGATGCCAGCGTGGAGTGGAATGCTCAGTAGCCAGCAAAGGTAAGGTTATGGACAGAGGGGCTGTGTGGCAGGGAGGTGCTCAAGGCTAGTGCATGGAGCAGCTGGTAGGTCTTCCAGTAAGTCGCTGTAGACGTCGAGACAGGTCCTCAGCTTCTCAGGTCACTTCCCTTGGAATAGGATCTTGACTCAGGGAAGGTAAAAAAAGACTAAGTTTACAAGAGATTAACAGATAAAATTGGATACTTGTAAAGGAAAACCTTGGCATTCATGGGGTAAGGGTAGGGTTATTTAACTGAAAGTGATTCTCCACCTCCATTGGAGAGCAACATGTCATTGGTTTTTCTAATCCCATGAGAGTACCAAATCAAAAGACTCTGGTTAGTGCATAAGCCTACATAAATCTCGATGAACTTTTAATTACTCTGCTCACCACCTCCTGGTTGTTAAATCCTATGATGTGATAGGGAATTAGTTTCTAAGTTTAAAAGTCTCCCTTGCTTCCCCAAAACCAGAAAATAACAACAAAATTTAAAACACCTACTTCATCATGCTACAACAGAAGTGAAAAGAAAGGAAAATAATACCACATTTTTTAGCCCAAATAGAAGTTTTCTGTAAACTTAGGTGGAATTTTCTGATCTAGAGAATCATTATACTTTTTCATGGGGAAAACTACACACCATAGAGGAAGAAATTATTGTTTTTTATTTTAAAAAGCTGCATTCTATTTATAAATCTTTGCAAATTTGATAACTCATAAAAATAAACTCCTATTCTGAAAAGCAGGTTCTGGTGAAACCCCTCCAAAAATGGTTGTATTCAATTCAATGTTAGAATATGGTCCACCAGAGAAAATATATCATGATAAAATCCTTTGGGAAATGCTTCATATCCAACCTGTCTTGGAGAATCAACCATGACTATTAACATATTCAGTGCTCTTAAAGCTCCATAGGAAAAAAATATTATGTAATTAATTCAACATACTATTTTCTCAAACTAATTTTACTAAAATACCCTGGTAAAACTAGTATCCTGTAAAACAAGAGTTATGTAATTGGCCAAAATAAAATATCCCAACAACATAATTCTTAAAAAAAAGTACCCAAAATTCTCCATTTTTTAAAAAATTATTTTTAGGGGCAGACATTCAGCAGTGAAGACACTGGTTAAGATCCCACATCGGACTGCCTTGGTTGGATGCCCAGCTACAGCTCCTTCTCCAGTTTCCTATCAGTGCAGATCCTGGGAGCAGTAGGTAGTTAGGTCCCTGCCACACCATGTGGGTTGAGTTCCCAGCACCAGGCAAAACAAAAACAATAAAAATGAAATAAATAAAAGTTTGGTCTTGTCCACAACTGATCAGGCACCTGATTTGAGCACCTGATTTTGGCTGAAGTTCTGGCAGTATCAGCGAGGACATGTAATACATTTAAACTTTACTCTCAACTATATAAGGTTCTTCAGAGTTATGCTTCTTGTCATCCTCATCATTCTCTTTTCCTCCCATTTTTCATAAAGCGATCAGTGTAAATGAAACAGAATAGTCAAATCTTGCTCAATCATTTCCTCTTTTTGGCCAAATAACGTCATTTCAGAAACTGTTGGAGGTACATATCAGCATGGTTGTTTGTCACTGAAAGATGGAAATGTGTGTTTGGAAAGCCAGACATAACAGCCTTGGCTGGTGTGGGCATTTGGGGAGTGAACCAGAGGGTAGAAGGTTTCTCTCTCTCTCTCTCTCTCTCTCTCTCTCTCTCTCTCTCTCTCTCTCTCTCTCTCTCTCTCTCTCTCTCTCCTCCCTTCCCCTCATAAAATGAAAATGCATACATACATACATACCAGCATTGAAAGTCTCTATGGAAGGAAAGGAGAAGCTCAAATAAAAACAGTGAGTGTTTCCTGGTTATCAGGAGAGCCCTGATGGAAAGGTACACTTGGGCTACTTTTGTAAGATAAGGCACCAGCATCCCGTGGAACAGGTGTGCAGGAGAGGTCCTCTAGGCAACAGAATACAGGTGTGTCTCACCCAATTGGATGCTCTGATGGAGCACCTGGATCACGTATACAGCAGGTTTCACTCATTGTTGATTGCAATCACTACAGAAACGTTTGATGTCTAAAACGCCTTTAAAACCTAGCGTAGGTGTACATTCTCTGTGTCAGATGTGTTTTTGCTCACGCGTTATGCTAAAACCGCCTTCCTCTCCCAGTCATCTAAATCCCGAGTTGCTACTCTCTTAAATCTACTCATACAATTCCTAAATTGTCTCCATCTCCTGGGAACACTGCCCCAGGGCAACAAGCCTAGAGTGGCTCCTGGCTTAAGCTGTCTTCTGGGTTTCAGTAAAGAAGTTTTAAAAAAAAAAATCCTGTATTTATCAGCTCATCTAGGGGACACAGAATCCACGTATTCTTTGTCCTACTGTAAGTATACCAATAATGCAGCATAACCTGCATTTCTCCACAAGTCACCAGTCAGGATAATCATTAAGAGTATTGGTGGTAAATGCATTTGCTCTAGGTTTGTTCACAAAACTACAATTAGACTTTGACCCCCTATTCATCTTTCGCTATTCCTCCCCTCGTGGCTCTTTCCAAGGCTCCCGGAAGCCCCTCAAACAGCACACAGGACACACATTTTCACTTCTTCTTGCCTCATCTCCCCTTGGTATTCTCTATTGCTCAAGCAACACTTTTCACACCAAGGAATCCATGCTTTATTTCAAAGTTGCCTCCTCTTGCAGACAAAGCACTTTTTTTCATTGTGGAAGCCTCTAGCCCCAAATCTGTGCTATCCGTGCAGGTGGGCTGAGATTTTCCATGCCTAAGATTTTTTTTTTTAATTTTTGTTTACTTGTGATATGGAGAGGAAAGAAGGCAGACAGATGAAAGAGGTCCCATCTGCTCGTTCTGTGTCCAAATATCCACAAGGGCTATGGGGTAGTGGGTTGGGCAAAGCCAAGAGCCAGGAACTCAGTCCAGGTCTCCCACATGGGTAGCAGGAACCCAACTGCTGGGGCCATCACTGCTCTCTCTCAGGAAACTGGAATCAGGAGCCAGAGCCAAATACTGAATCTTGGTAACTACACTGTGGAATGTGGGCATATTAGCCGGAGGCTTAGTTGCCTGCCTCCAAAATTAAAAAACAAAAAACAAAAATGCATTATGTCCCTATTTGCTATTATGTTAGATTAAGATTCACTCCATTTTCTCCAAATCTGAGTCATTTTTCCTGGACAAGGTGACCATATTTCCTGATTCTCCCTCAAAGCCTGTGTTCATGCCTGTTGTCTTGGCTTCATTATTAAGATGTCCCATATTCAAACGTGTCCAAATGACATAGCTCCATATCCGCAGACCGGTCCTACCCATCTCTTTCTTTCTCCCCATTCAGTCCCTCACTCTGTAGTTATTTCTGTAAACACAGCTTCAGTGACAAGCTGGACATCAGTTATACTGATGCTACATAAGCATTACTGTTAGTTGTTTCAATCCCAATATCATTTTTCGAAATTTTTTCAGGCTTGTGTAATTTAAATCCAAATAGTCTGGCTGGCCTAAAATGGCAACATAGGATGATACTCAGCCACTTAGCACGTTTGATCTATCTTGTTTATGTTCTCATAGTAAGGGGATCTTCAGAAAGTTCGTGCAAAAGTGTATAATGATAATAAACTTATGCATGGATTTCAAACAATATTTTCCACCAAAAGAACTTATCTGTTAACTCTGTTTTCCACAAATGTTTTGAAGTGCCATCATAAAATCATGAGGATGAACAGTGAACAATCTAGTAGGTGCTTAAATGATTAACCTTCCCATGAGGTCTTCCGTAACCAACATTGCACATTTCATTCATCACATTAAAAACCATGACAACATAATAAATGGGTAATGATGATTCAAGATAGCACCAGTATACATGGTGTTGGTTCTTGTGTCAACTTCCGGATTTCCCAGGAAGTAAACCACCACTACAAAACACATTGAAAATCGTCTTAAAATCCTGCATTCTGTTACATATATTACCTACAAGGGTGTTTGTGAGATATTCCCCGGAGTCAAGCTTTCTCAGTCTGGGCACTAGTTGAGCTTTGGGGCCAGGTAATACTTTCTTGATTTACGCATTGTAGGCTGTTCACAGCATCACTGGCCTGTGTCCTAGATGCTAGCAGCAACACCTGCCCTCCTGAACCCATCCCCAAAATGTGGCAATCAATAATACCTGCAGCTATTGGCTGGGAAACCCTTGAGTAAGCAGTTGCCAGGCAGAACTGGTTGATGCATAGTTCAAACAGCTACCGAGTCACATATACTAAATGTAGAGTGTCTCCCAAGTTGAAGACAAGGCAGTTCAGGCCGGCACCACGTACCCTGGGTTCTAGTCCCAGTTGGGGTGCCGGATTCTATCCCTGTTGCTCCTCTTCCAGTCCAGCTCTCTGCTGTGGCCCAGGAAGGCAGTGGAGGATGGCCCAAGTGCTTGGGCCCTGCACCCGCATGGGAGACCAGGAGGAAGCACGAGGCTCCTGGCTTCGCATTGGCACAGTACGCCACCCGTAGTGGCCATTTGAGGGGTGAACCAACGGAAGGAAGACCTTTCTCTCTGTCTCTCTCTCTTTCTCACTGTCTAACTGCCTGTCAAAAAAAAAAAAAGACAAGGCAGTTCAAGTTAACATCTATTTGCTAATTAACTTCTATATGCAAGATGCTTTTCTAACTCTACAGGGAAATAAAAAAAAAAAGAACAGAAATATGATTCCTGTTACCCCACACTTCAAAAGATACCTCGGAAGTAATTGACTTTATTTCAGTTCTACATGTGTGCCTTAATACCCTCTGGGAAACTGAGCAATGCGGATCTATCAAAGTCATATGTTTGTAACTACACTAAACAGGATGATCTGAAAGAATAAAGCACAGAACCAACATGTATTATTCAGGTGACAAATATGTGATGAATAAATAAAGAAATCCATACAAACTGCTGAAAGGAAGGATTCAGGCGTGACTCAGAAGGATGGATTTTCTTCTGGATAGAAAAATACTTGTCTTTTTCAAGGGATTAATCAAGGCCTTACTGGAAAGCCCATGGTTCTGTCTGGAATTTAGGGTATTTTTCTTTGGAGTTGAGATCTCCCACCTGCACCAGGGCGACTTTTGACCCAGAGCCCAAGGATTAGGAGCAGATTGGCAGTAACCCAGTCCTCCAGCTGAGTGCCGAGATGTGTTTTACTGAGAGAGAATTCACCTGCAAAGCGAGAGGACTTGGGTTCTAGAGGTGCTCCTGACACTGATCTGCTCCTGCACAGGGCATTTTTTATAGGTCATGAAACCTGAATATACCTCCCTTGTATAAAAGGAGAATTACAGTTTCTCAATCTACCTCTACCTAAATACTATAAATGAAAACATGAGCTAAAATTGTTTTCGCCAAAACTCACAGTTCATTGTCCGTAAAATGTGATGATGGCACTGAAGGCCTCTGGGTCTGAAACATCCACAGCTTTACCACAAACTCGCCCCAGCCTCCAAGATACTATGTGTGTTTTAATAACATTAAGACATTGCTCCCTGAGATTCACTTGTCAATGTTGCTAAGCAGGGCAGGCTGAGAGACAGGTAAAACTGTCATGGGTTGGGCATTTTTGTAAGGAGCATACAAACAAATAGTCAGGTCTGTCACAGAAGCTGGGGGAACCCCCTCCTGAGTTCCAACGTGCAGGCGGAAAGCATTCCCATAAAAACTTTCTGCATCTAATTTCTCAAAATCTAGTGGTTTCAAGCAGTCATAATTCAGGCCTTGGAACCCTACAAGTAATTGATGTCCCAGTGTACATTTCCCCATTTAACTAAGCTTTTTGTACATACAGTGGAGAAACTTTGTAGGGCTTTCTTTATCTTTTTTTAATTTATTTTTTTATTTGAGAGTTGGAGTCACAGAGAGGAAGACACACAAAGAAAAGTCTTCCAGTCACTGAAGTACTCCCCAAACGGCTGCAACAGCCAGAGCTGGACCGATCCAAAGCCAGGAGCCAGGAGTTTCTTCTGGGTCTCCCACATGGGTGCAGGGGCCCAAGCTGTTGGGCCACCTTCTTCTGCTTTCTCAGGCCATAACAGAGAGCTGGATTGGAAGAGGAGCAGCCCCGGGACTTGAACTGGTGCCCCTATGGGATGCCGGGGCCATAGGCAAAGGCTTTGCCTCCTACGCCACAGCGCCTGCCCCTGTGTTGGGTTTTTAGCCATGTCAAGGAAAAGGGAGCCATTAACCCTCGGTCTCAGCAGAAAGTAAAAGGGAGCATGTTCTAGGTCACGGTGAGCCTAGCTTCAGGCTCCCAGGACAGGCAGCAACATACCTGCATAGTGTCTTATAGTATCCCACGCACTTTCATAATTGCTATCATTTTAAATAGATGACTTCGTTCCTTTGGTGAAACTGCGTGATTTTACATAAGATGAGGATGCTTCAAAAAGCTTATGAAAAATTTAAACGAAAAGATACTTTGAGCCAAAACCTTTTAAAATCCATACAAAATTTATCATAACGTGCATTTCCCATTAATGTTTTGAGGACTGCTCTTATGCATAGATTTTAAAGTTTTTTTGCACCAAAATAAATATATTCAAATCCTCTCTATACCAACTCTTGAAGCACTGCCATATGTATTAGTAGTTATTCAAAGCAGATGCTGACTTTTGACTTTTCTCTTTCAGTTTTTCCTGGGAGAAGCCAGCGCACTCCAACAAAACCATCAGAAGCGTGTGGAAGGTTGATAGATTTTGAGAACTATTTCTCAATTTGGAGTTCATCTTCATCCAAATCAGGTTCCAAATTCCATCTGTTCTAGGAATCGTGGGAAGCAGATGTGCCAGTTGGCTAGGGAAGTGCTGGTGTGAGATGAAAATTTCCTACCTATGGTCGGCGCCGCGGCTCAACAGCCTAATCCTCCCCCTTGCGGTGCCGGCACACCGGGTTCTAGTCCCGGTCGGGGCACCGGATTCTGTCCCGGTTGCCCCTCTTCCAGGCCAGCCCTCTGCCGTGGCCCAGGAGTGCAGTGGAGGATGGCCCAGGTGCTTGGGCCCTGCACCCCATGGGGAGACCAGGAAAAAGCACCTGGCTCCTGGCTCCTGCCATCGGATGAGCGCGGTGCGCCGGCCGCAGTGCGCTGTCCGTGGCAGCCATTGGAGGGTGAACCAACGGCAAAGGAAGACCTTTCTCTCTGTCTCTCTCTCTCACTGTCCACTCTGCCTGTCAAAAAAAAAAAAAAAAGTTATGAATGTTCAACAAAAAAAAAAAAAAAGAAAATTTCCTACCTAAAACCTAGAAAATTTCCTACGTAATCTGTCAGCAAACAGAAGCCTTAGATATTTTGTGAAAATAGTTCTCCAAAATAGCCTACAGCCTGCTGCTTGGAAGATGTTTGTGGAAGAAGACAGGACCCAGCAAAGCAGGCTTATGACCTTGGAGAAGAGATGTTATGCAGGAGTTTCTTGGTTTGGCAGATCTTGTGCTGAACCCCTTTCCTTATCTCTCGCCTGCTTTTCCTCTCCCCTTCGTGGAAACGAGAACCTGTCATCTTTCCTACTTGGCAAGGACGATTCACTTTGCTATTTTCTTACTGGGGTCGCCACTTGGAGAATCACCTCACTGCAGGCTTGTGCACAGCTACTATTTCATTCTGGTCTGAATATTCGTTAGGGAAAAGAAATGCAAGTAGAGATGATTATGAAACCACAATATTTTCACTCACAACACTTAATAGTAGGGAGCGAACATTTAGCCTAGCAGTTAAGATGCTCACATCCTGGGGCCGGTGCTGTGGTGTAGCGGGTAATCAGTGCTGGCATCCCATATGGTGCCGGTTCGAGTCCGGCTGCTCCACTTCCAATCCAGGCCTTTGCTATGGCCTGGGAAAGCAGTAGAAGATGGCCCAAGTCCTTGGGTACCTGCACCCACATGGAAGACTGGAGGAAGCTCCTGGCTCCTGGATTCAGATTGGCACAGCTTCGCCATTACGGCCAATTGGGGAGTGACCCATCGGATGGAAGACCTCTCTCTCTCTCTCTCTCTCCCTCTCCCTCTCCTTTTCTCTCTGTGTATTTCTGACTTTCAAATAAATAATTTTTTTTTTTAAAAAAAGACGCTCACATCCCATATCAGAGTGCCGGGTTCAACACATGGCTTTCATACCTCACCCAGATTCCTCCTAATGCAGACTCTGCTAAGCAGTGGTGATCCCTCAAGTACTCCAGTCCCTGCCACTCACATGGGAAGCCTGCATTGAATCTCTGGCTCCTGGCCCTGGCAAGCATTTGGGGACTCAATCAGCAGGTGTGAGCATGATCTTTCTCTCTTGTTCTATCTCTTCCTACTGCTCAATAAAATAAATAACAAAAGATATTTAAGTACTCAATGATGAAACACCAATACTTGGTAATTTTTAAAAAAGATTTATTTATATACTTGAAAGGTAGAGTTTCAGAGAGGAAGAAGCAAAGGCAGAGAGAGAGAGAGAGAGAGAGAGAATCTTCCATTAGCTGGTTCACTCCCTAAATGGCCTCAACAGCCTGGACTGGGCCAGATCAAAGCCAGGAGCCAGAAGCTTCCTCCAGGTCTTCCATGTAGGTGCAGAAGCCCAAGAACTTAGGCCATCCTCTGCTGCTTTCCTAGACCATTAGCACAAAGTTGGATCTGAAGTAGAGCAGCCGGGACTCAAACCAGCACCCATATGGAATGCCAGCACTACAGGCAGCAGCTTTATCTGCTATGCCACAGCACAGGCCCCATGGTGAGTTTTACAGAGATTTTTAAAAATATAAAACTGTGCAATTAATACGAAACTAAGCCTATGCTTACTTTAAATGCAGTCACTATGTGACTACCTAGACAGTAATTTTACAGACAGATGCCAAATATTATTACCCAATATTTCATTGAGTTTCCATTTGCCAAGAAGTTGTACCTTTGGGGCAAAATTGTATCTGCCCACAAAAACGTGCTATCTGCTGGTGAGCTAAGTTCTGTGGCCTGAAAAGTTTAATGTAGCTGCAAGAATAGGGCAGTGAATCCACCAGAATTACAGGAGCTGCCTAAAATATTGTTCAAAAAATTTCCATGTAAGCTTTAGAAAAAGATTAATTCATGAGGTGCAAATGTTTAATGGAGTAAGGAAAAAATTCACCAAAAAAGGACCAAAGTTGAGCCTTAAAGTCTGTTAAACTTTGCCCATGTGGAGAAGAAAATAACTCTTCGGAAGAGGAACTCCATCGTTCTAATTCCAATTAAGCCCATGAGGGTACAACAAAAAGCTCATTGAAAATGGAATCAAAAGGTAAGTTTGTTTTGGTGTCAAGAAAGGAAATCCATGTATAGGGTTTTCATTATACACATGAACTTTTTTAAGTCCTCACGTATGCATGGATTCCAATCTTTTCAGTATTTTTGGCATCCAAATAAATTTATTCTTAAATTCCATCTTCCATGAACTTTGGAAGTTCCTCTGCAGACTGCACTCTTTGCCTCAGCCTGTTCTAGGTCATGGTCTAGGTCATGGTCATGGTCACGGTCTAGGTCTAGGTCATGGTCTAGGTCTAGGTCTAGGTCTAGGTCTACGTCACGGTCACGGTCACGGTCATGGTCATGGTCTAGGTCTAGGTCACAGTCATGGTCCAGGTCAAGGGCCCACAGGAGAACAGAGCAGCAACAGTCACCGCGCTGGTGAAGTTCATAGCTTGCTCCCATTACTCACCACCAAGACAAAGGCAAGCTGAGGTTCAGTCCACTCCCCAGCTCTCTGGGAACCACTGCAGAAAAGTGTTCAAAAAACCACATCACCGGCAAGTTAGCCAGTAACTGAATAAAGCCACAGTTTTAATAAAACATAATGATAGCTTTCTTTGGCTCTAAGGACACTTAATATAGAGGCTGCAATACAAAACAGCTGTCCCCACTGATCCTGGATTTCATATAAACCTTTGGGGTGTTGGGAGGAACTGATCAGCTTAGAATCTTTTTCTTGCCTTAGAAATCAAACTAAAAATGATTAAGGAGATGCATCACATGTGAAGAGCAAATGCTGAATATAACACTATGATTTATATTTTTTCTGTATTAAATTTCTCAACAGAGAATACCTTTTATAAAATGTAGTTTGAAAAATGTATTTATTCTAGAATGATAGGGTAGGGGAACATTAAAAAGTGAAGCATCTTAAGTAGAAATATTAAAGTGTTTCATCCTTTTTTTTTTTACTTTCAAATTTTTATTTTTACTTGTCCTCACAAAGGCTGAGGGAGAGAAAGAGAGCTTTTCCCATCCTCTGATACACTTGCCAAATGCCTTACGGGACCAGGGCTGCACTGGGCCAAAACTAGGAAAGGAGAATTCGGTTCAGGTCTCCCTTCTGCATGGCAGAGTCCTGACTGTCTGAGCCATCACCTGCTGCTTCTCAGAGTGGACATCAGCAGAAAGTTTGAATCAGGAGTTGGAGCCAAGATTTGAACCCAAGAACTCCAGCATGGACACAGTAAAATAGTTCCACATTCACACAGAGCATAAACTGGTAAATGAAGACCTGCATGTCTATCAACTCTGACCCAAGGTTAAAATAGGCCGTGTAGGTCACGGAGCAGGTGCTATGAAAATCTCTTCCCAAACACATCACCAGTTCCCTCTAACTTAAAATGACGGCTCATACCCAACGAGGAAGAGTGAGGTTGTCTTCTTTGGCTCCCCACATCATGGGATTTGTTTTTGCTTTGTTTTGTTTTGTTTGACAGGCAGAGTTAGAGAGAGAGAGAGAGAGAGAGAGAGAGAGAGAGAGAGAAAGGTGTTCCTTTTTCTGTTGGATCACCCCCCAAGTGGCCACTGCAGCCGGTGGGTGCACTGTGCAGATCCGAAGCCAGGAGCCAGGTACTTCCTTCTGGTCGCCCATGTAGGTGCAGGGCCCCAAGCACTTGGGCCATCCTCCACTGCACTCCCAGGCCACAGCAGAGAGCTGGACTGGAAGAGGAGCAACCAGGACAGAACCCAGCACCCCAACCAGAACCAGAACCTGGGGTGCCGGCACTGCAGGCGGAGGATTAGCCTAGTGAGCCGGGACGCCAGCCATCATGGGATTTTTGATAACACGTAAAGCTGAAGGGTAACGTGTGTGCTGGTGTGAGTTAGACACCAGTCACAGCTTTGACACCAAGAGCTGATAGTCCCCTGCCTCCAGCTATCTCCAGGGAGGAACGCTAGCAGTCCACTGTGTAGCCCTTCTGAAGAAACTCTGGGTGCCAGTTCTTGCAGGCTTCAGCAGAGGGGAAGGGCCATGAAGCCCCTCCATCTGGTTCAGAGTCCCTGCACCGCCATCTTCTCTGTGTGATGTTGAGCGAGTGTCTACTTCCTCCAGAGTTCAGGGATTCTTTATGACCTGAGAGAGCACTGGGCAAGAGATAATGGCCCCAGAGCTCTGTGAGTCAGCGGGGTTTTGCTGAGACAGCAGGGTGGCATGGAGACAGGACGGAAGCCTGTCTGCCCGCCATCACTCACAAATAAGAGATATCTCCTTGGGGTAGATTTCACAATGCTTTTGCTAATGTGTCCTGAAAGCAATGAAAACCTCAACAACCAACAAACACCAGGCAGATGATGTTCAAAATTTGTGTTTCGTTCCCAACGTTGAGTTTCTGGGACTTAGGAACAAGATGAGAAAATACATAAGAAACACACGTGGCTGGTATGAGGCCACCCTGAGCCCCGTGCTGTGCATATGTTGACGGCTGCAGCCCTCAGGCTCAGAGGACATACAGTCTAGACAGGCCAGCAGGCCAGATAAACCAGAGGGGTCTCTGCCCGTGCTATGGCGGCACACTGTTGAAGTGTGTGTCACCTCTCGGAGGAGGTGACAACAGAGCTAAGGCTAGGCGGGGTGAGAGTACCAGGTGTGGTGTGGTGCACTGACTTTGCATCCCAGACTTTTTGTGGGACAACTGATCTCCAAAAACTGATTTGCGAGGCCGAATTCAAATAGGAACCTGAGAGGTCAGCAGAACTCCGTTTGGATAACAGTCACCTGGTCTACCTTAGCGTTTAATAATGAAGCCCCAGACTGCTTTTTCTTAATTCAATTCACACTTTTAATTTAACTACACCAGTGGACTGTTTTGTTTCGCTGTTGAAATTCCAGCCCTTTCCATGTAGTGAAACCCATCACCAAATCGTCCCTCCTTACCCAGAGAAGTAACGTGACGAAGATGATAAAAAGACTGGCATGGAATCCAGGTCTCCTGGCTCAGTCCACCCAGCTCTGAATGTAGACACAGCTGATCTCCACCTTGTACGTAATCTACATGCCTTTATAATGCATAGACTGTTTAAATCAGAAAACTGGAGAATTCCATGAGAGTTGTTGGCCTTTTCTAACTGTGTTTAAAGACTCTGGGGAGAAATATGAATGATCAGTAAGTGCCAACCACATGCTCCTGAAACACCCTCCTGCTGGGAGAACTCCTCACTGGACAAGGCGGAGCTTTAAAGAAAACTGTTCCCTTTTCTATGGTGTTTCTTCAGGTACCCATCAGAAACTCGGGTGTTTGAATGGCTTAGCTTGTTTCTCAAAGAAACCAACTGTGCTGTCTGAATATAAAATGGTATTGATTAAAAAGGTACAGGTCTAAGAGCCAGGATGGCCCAGCTTAGAAATAAACAAGAGGGGCTGGCACTGTGGCTTAGCTAATGAAGCCACCATTTGCAGTGCTGGTATCCCATAAGGGTGCCGGTTCGAGTCCTGGCTGCTCCACTTCCAATCCAGCTCTCTGCTATGGCCTGGAAAGGTGGTAGAAGATGGCCCAAGTCCTTGGGTCCCTGCACCCATGTGGGAGACCTGGAAGAAGCTCCTGGTTCCTGGCTTCAGATCGGTGCAGCTCCAGTCATTGCAGCCATCTGGAGAGTGAACCAGTGGATGGAAGACCTCCCCACTCTTCTGTTTCTCCTTCTCTGTAACTCTGACTTTCAAGCAAACAAATAAAACTCTTAAAGAAAGAAACAAACAAGAACCAGAGATTAGTCCAAACATGGTCGCTGTCTGTGCTTACAGGATCACCACTGCTGGATACCCTGCCACCTCCTGTGTCACCAGCCCTTTCTTTGTGTCACACACACTTTCACAGTTAGAAGGATCCCCTAGCTAAGCTGCAGTGATGTCCCCACACTTTGCTGCTATGGGACAAGGAGAGGTTTCCAACCATTCATAGTCACACAGTGGGAAATTCCGTAAAGTCAGCAAGGGAATTCGGATGCCAGGCAGCCAGAAAAATGACAAGAGTCTACTGTGACCTCACTGAGACTATTTATCAAAAGACAGCCTTTTGAGCCATTTAAACTATAGGTGAAAGAAAGAAGGGTAGAATTTTCAACTCCAGAAAGAGTGAGAATTCTTGGATATTTCTCTCTCTCTCTCTCTCTCTCTCTCTCTCTCTCACACACACACACACACACACACACACGAAATCTATCTCAAGATTCTAGGACATTCATTCTCCAGAATACTTTTATCCAAAATGTACCCCATGTTATACATCCTGTCTCAATAGAATTCTTTTTTTAATTAATTAATTTAGTTTTTAGAGTGCACAGATTTCATGTGTGTCTTACATATAGTTTAAGAGCATAGTGATACTTTCTACCTTACCCTCCCTTCTACCCATGCTACCATCCCCCTCCTTCTTTTCTTATTCTTTCTTTCAATTTTTACAATGATTAATTTATTTTATACTCCTAAGATTAACCCTACAATGAGCAAAGAATTCCACAACTAGTAAACAGAAAACAACACTGTTCCTCAACAGTAGAGACAAGGGCTGTAAACAATCAACGAATCTCAATGAATGACGAATTTTGTCGTTCAATGTTGCTCACACACATTAAAATTGTTTGTAATTTATTAGTTACTAGAGATCAGGGAAAACATGGTCTTCAAGTTCAAAAAACGCTTCATATCGTATGAGAGTACTTCAAGAAGATTTCAGAAATGGAACTAAAAGATGAGTTTACTTTGAAACTTTTGAAATGAAATACATGCATAATTTTTCATAAAATGAATTTTCCATGACCTTCGAGAAGTCCCTTATTATATCTCCATTTTGGAAACTTAAAGATACTAGTCAGAACCTTAAACACTCTAAAAGCACATTACATTCAGCATTCCCCAGCTTCCATACAGTTTGCCTTTCACACACTGAATCAGTTTGCAAAAGAGCCTACTTTGAGGAATAGTGCCCTTGCACAGGAGGTAACTAGGATATGAGGGATTCTTATGTACCAAGTTCTTCAGAGTAACTTAATCTGACTCCATGGAAGTTGTGACAGTCCACTCTGAATGTTTGTTTTTATTTTTCATATACTTCAAAGAGAAGGAGAGAGAGAGAGAGAGATCTTTCATCCACTGGTCCACTCTCCAAATGCCCACCACAGCCAGGGCTGGGCCAGGTCAAAGCCAGGAGCCCAGGACAACATCTGGGTTTCCCACGTACAAGTGACAGGGGCTCAAACACTTGAGCCATTATCCACCACCTCCCCAGATGGATTAGTAAGGAGCTGGATTGAAATCTTAGGAGCCAGAAAAGGCTCTCTGATATGGGAGGTGGGCATTGCAAGGGGGCTGGGGGACAGAGGAGCTCAATCATTGGGGCCACAATGCTCACCCTGAGCAGCCCAGTCTAACCTGAATTGCAGGTAACCTGCTTTCTCAAAGGTAAGGGTGGGTAGGAACTTTGCTTCTCTCAAGACAGCCATCCTTGGTGCCAATGGGTAAACGGCTACTCTTCTCTCACAAAGTCACAATTAGCAAAAACCACAGTGTGTTAGAATTGGTTGAAGCCTCCTTGAGCAAAGACCAAAATGGATCGAGATTCCTGGGAAATATTGGAGCCTCTGGCTAGATGTGAAAGATACAAGCTCCTCTTTGCCTTCTCTGTAGAATTCTGACCCCCACCCCCTTTCTCCAGCAGCCTGCGGCCAGTGTGCCCTACATCCAAACAGCTCTGCCAGGCTTCTCAGTGCCCACTTCTTGGTAATCAAGCACAGGACAACAGAACATGAGACAGCACTGAAATCACTTCCTTTCGTTTTTGCCCCCTTTAATTAAACAGAGATAAAAAATTAATCCTGTGCAGGCACAAAGTCTGGAAGCGCGAGGTATCAAGTGTTGTATCATCACATCCTGCCAGCAACTCTGCACTTGGCTTTGTATCCAGGCAGCAGATTATTGCAGCCTGTCTGACAAACATGATTAATAACTCAGCCAGAGCCTTTGCACTGGACAGTGTTTGCCAAAAACGGCAGGACTCGATGGAGAAGGGGGCACTGCAGTGACAGTTACTATCCTGCCCCATGGCCCTTCTTTGTAATTAAAAACCAAACTCAATTATTCAATGACAAACGTCTCCTCCCTTCTGGAACTGGCAATTGCTGATGCTGAGATTCTTCGCACAGCTCTAAAATAAAGTGCAAAGAAATAGGATGATCTCTCGAAATGGAGCTTCCACATTCAATATGGGCCAGCCTCGGTTGCAGCTGATAGGCTTGTAACCTCTCCTTCCGTGTATGGCAGCTGTGGTGCCTTTGTTGGGAAGCAGAAAAGCTGAATCTGTGCTCTGTCTGCCTGCCCTGTACCTGATAACCATTTGCAAACCTGCTGTGCCAGAAATTACAGTGAATCACGGGGCCGTAATATCCCCAGATGCTCTCCAAATGAGGCAAGTTGTCAATGATACAGATCAAGCTCTGCGGCTACTATTTCTGCTGGTGAATAGATTTGTCAGTCATACTAATTTTTTTTTCCCACTTTGGTACAGTTTGTTCCTTACTGTGAACTGTGGTGTCTTCCCTGCTGAGACAGCTTCCAAACAGCAGCTGTGATGCCACCCACCAGCGTCCCAACACTGTCACCCATCTCCAGTACACAGGTTGTGTGATGTGACCCCTCCCACACACACGTGCAAGGAAGTGCTCACGGATGCAGCGGATCTCAGCGAGGGGGATGCGGCTAAGGAAGTGGAGGCTGAATCCTGCCTGGTTTGATATAGAGGGAACAATCGCGTTATTTATAAAATTCCCCTCCTCCTGTTGCCCTGGAAAGCAGGCACAATAGAGACTAGATAAAAATGTTAATTAAAACATCATAAGCCACCCAGAAGCAAGAAATAAAAATAGTGAAAGTTTCAAAAGGGTTTCCAAAAGAGGGATGGAACAAGTGGGAGATACACAGAGCAGGAAGCCCAACCCCTGAGAGGTCTCCAAGGAGACAGGTGGCAGCCTGAAGACACGGCCTTCCATCCATCCAGCTGGCCAGCATTTTCCTTTACCTCTTCCCACCCCACTGTGGGGGGCAGGGCAGGGGGACTCTAGTTCTGTTGAATAAATGAATGAGTCATGTTTGAGGTATTCTTCTAAGAAGCCTTCCAACAATCTCAGTTGACTACAAATTTTCAAAGTTAGTATGTATTTTAATATGTATTCGGATCAATTCACCAAGATTAATTGTTAGAAGAAAACTAATCATTGCATTAATATTTTTAGTAATTTGTTGCATGTACTGGAGGGTGGGAGGAAAGGCTTCATTAAGACTGGTTTATACCAGAGTCTCCCAATCTGGGCATTGGTACCTTGCAGCTAATTATCCTGTAGAAGCATCTTGGTCCAGGTAGCCATATAAACAACTAGAATGATTTTTTTTTTTTTTACAGGCAGAGTGGATAGTGTGAGAGAAAGAGAGAGAGACAGAGAGACAGAGAGAAAGGTCTTCCTTTGCCATTGGTTCACCCTCCAATGGCCACCGCGGTCGGCACACTGCGCTGATCCGATGGCAGGAGCCAGGTGCTTCTCCTGGTCGCCCATGGGGTGCAGGGCCCAAGCACTTGGGCCATCCTCCACTGCACTCCCTGGCCACAGCAGAGAGCTGGCCTGTAAGAGGGGCAACCGGGAGAGAATCTGGCGCCCCAATCGGGACTAGAACCCAGTGTGCCGGCGCCGCAAGGCGGAGGATTAGCCTAGTGAGCTGCGGCGCCGGCCTAGATTGATTTTTAATGGATATATTTCCCGTAAACCAAAGCGTTGTTGGGAATGACAATCTCTCATTCTCTAATGAGAATTGTAAGGCTAATTACATATACTTCTCACGCAGAGACCTAGAAGGGTTTAGGAGAGTTTCAAACAGTAGATTGCCATGGAATCACTGGTCAGGGGCAATGGCTGGGGTGATTGTCTCTGTATTGATCCAACCTGTGTGTTCCTCATTGTTCTTGGCTCCAGGTGAGCTCTAATCTTTGTTTCTTGATTGTTATCTCTAATAATACATCCAAGTCTTTGCGTATCTATCTGCTTAGTGTACGGTTCTTGACTACTGAGAGGTTAACATGGAAAATGCCTGCGCAGTGGGTACTGCCGCCATGCTTCTTCCTGGGCTCCCTCTGCTCCAGCACTCGCCATGGAGATGAGGAACCCAGTGCTCTGAGATACTGCTGGCTCTAGGTGTCCTCAGCTCGAATCTGAGAGGAAACAACCTCATTAGAAAATAAATCTCACAAACCAGAATTGGCATCCAGTATGATACAAACTCACATGGAAGGAAGCCTGGGGCTGGATTGCCACCAGCTGAACAGAGGTCTCTGTCTGGAAAGAGTGGTGTCTCAATCTGGCTGGTCTTGATCAAAGGAAACCAACCTGATTTGTGGCTCCAGATTGCGTGAGGGAACAGCAAAGAGTTTGTAGGAAACGGAATTCCAAGCTGATGCGAGTTTTCCCTGAGTATTTGGAAGCCCCCTTGTGTGTCACGTCCGTGTATAGTACCAACCATCCAACAAAAAAGAAGTTTACTTAATTTCAGGGGGGAGGGCCCGCTCAGCACCCTAAATCAAGTTAAAAGACAAGTTGAGGGACCAGCACTGTGGCATGGCTTATAAAGCTGCATCTGTGGTGCCAGCATCCCACATGGGCACTGGTTTGAGTTCCGGCAGCTCCACTTCCAATCCAACTCCCTGCTAATGGCCTAGAAAAGCAGTGGAAGATGGCCCAAGTCTTTGGACCCCTGCACCTGGACAAAGCTCCTGTCTCCTGTCTTCAGACCAGCCCAGCTCCTGTCATTGTGGCCATTTGAAGAGTGAACCAGACAATAGAGGATTCTCTCTCTCTCTCCCCCTCCCTCTCTTTCTTTCTGCGTTTTACTATCTGCAGCTCTACCTTTCAAATAAATAAATAAATCTTTCAAAAAATGTTTATTCAAGTCCTTAAAAATTAAAATTCATTGAGTACAAAAAAGGGTAATTTTCTGAGATAAAACCTCAGTCTCTCTTTCTCTCATTTACAGTGATTTCTGCCAACATTCTTCCTCTTACATTCAATAGTGACAAGTTTTATGCAATACTATGAGGCTGTTAACAGAGACAATACATAAAAATCAATCTCTTTTCAATTCATATCTCATTATAGTGAATTATTCTCAGAGTTACGAGTTATATGGATATGAGTCTTTTTTTAAAAAAAGATTTATATATTTATTTGAAAGACAGAGGTACAGCGGCAGAGAGAGGGAGAGAGAGATGGAGAGAGAGAGAAAGAGAGAGAGAGAGAGAGAGGTCTTCCATCCGCTGGTTCACTCCCCAATTGGCCTCAATGGATGGAGCTACACTGACATGAATCCAGGAGCCAAATACTTCTTTTGGGTCTCCCACACAGGTGTAGGGGCCCAAGGACTTGGGCCATCTTATACTGCTTTCCCAGGCCACAGCAGAGAGCTGGATGGGGAGTGGAGCAGCTGGGGCTCAAACCAGTGTCCATACAGGATGCCAGCACCACAGGCAGCAGCTTTACCTACAACACCACAGCACTGGCCTTGGATATGTGTCATTTTAATAATAATTGCAGTTATGACTATCAGCATTGAGAAAATTGGCTTTTTTTAGTGACCATTCAACCTCACAGATTCAAAAATCAAGGTTTTAAACTTTATATAGTGGGAGCATGCTCTCTACTGAGCAAAATAATGAATGAAAATCAGTCTCTTATCTCAAATTGCTCATCAACTAGTTATGGAGACCAAAGACTAAGTAGCAATTAAGACCACAGTAAGAGGTAGATGGTTGGTTAGAAATGAACTTGGCTGCTAGTAACAGAAACCCCAATTAATAGTGGCTTTAAGAGGAAGAATTTTTTTCACCTGATTTAGCAAAAACTCTGGGGTCAGTCATGCTGGAGCTAGTTCCATGGCTTGATCACAGCATCAGGGACCCCCACGGTCTTTTCACCTTTTTATTTCAGCAGCCTGTGGATGTGTCTTTCATCCTTGTAGTCACAAATGGTCTAATTAGCAGCACACACTGTATGCACACACCAGGGAAGATTAAAGGGAAAGACAAAGGCAAAGAAACACATTTCAGCCAAATTTCCCTGCATACAAAGCTTTTCTAGAAGCTCTATCTAGAAATGTCCACCTCCCAGTGGTCTGAAATGTACCAGTCACTCCTCACAGGAAGCCAATCTGGACGCGACGAGGAGAGCACTTCAAAAACGTTTATGGTTAGCAGGGCTCTAGATCAGAAGCAGAGCAGCTGTGACTCAGACTGGCACTCTGATATATGTAGGAATCACGAACAACAACACCTGAGCCCACTGTGCCACAATGCCCTAAAACGTATCTTTCAATTTCATTTTTCTGTGAACTTTTCGGAGTCCCTCATTTTAGTTGTGTTTCAACAGCTCCTACTAACAAGTGAGTAAGAAGTGGAGAAGAACAATATGATAGATAACTAGCAATTTCTGCCTCGGGGGGCTATGGAAATTGAAGGATTACCCAGCATACATCAGAGGAGAGGACCATTAAACCTAGTAGTAAAATGCACCCAAGAACAAGTGATATGCCTGGGATGAGAGGAGGCACTGGGGAAAGTAGAGACAGGAAGGGGATTCCAAACAATGGAACTGGAGGTATTCCTAGCTCTGTACACTGTTCAGCATGTTTGAAATGGAAGGTTCATATGAAAGAGAGGACAAGATGACACTGACAGTCTGGGAAAAAAACTAGAGAGGTGCGTGCTTCTAAACAGCCTGAAAGAGCCCTGTGGGCTGTGGTTTGGTGTCGTGATGAAGTTAAAAGGTCCTATTGCATCATGATAATCCCTGTTGCTGATATGATAGCCGTGTCTTGTGTCTCGTGTGCATCCAGCTCTGATAGAATGAACCTCCTTATCTCTGTCTGCATTTCTTACACCCCAAGAAAAGAGAGCAGGATTGGTGAGACTGGGAGAAGACACCAGACCATGCTGATGTCAGCCATCCCTCACCTCCACACCCTCCACCCTGCTCTACAGATCTGCCTCTCCTTTGGGGACTTAACCTAATCCCGCACATGGCAATCCCGCAGCAGCAAGTTCTGCCCGGGGGAAGCTGATGTGTGCTTGGCCATCACTCTCCATGACCAGATGCACGTATCAGATTCAGATTCAGATCAGGAATGCTACCTGTGCTAGTGAGCTTGCTGTGGCTTCACCTGCCAGCCAACGTTTCCAATGCAGCCCAGGTGTTTTGATTACGGTGCTGACCTCTGAGTTTTCCTCTGTCTGTTGCCTTTCATGGTTGATGGATGATTTCAAGTTCATCCACTAAAGCTGCATAGTTGGTGATTTTCTATCCCCTCCCCTAGGATCCATCAGTCGTGCTGTCTCACGCCCACCCTGGAGCTTGTCCTCAGCCACTCGGATGCACTGTTCTCCCCCCAACCCCGACCCCGGTGAGCACACAGGTGCAAGGGCAGCAGGAACTCCTCCAAGCTTATGGATATGTGGCACGTCCTCCTCGCGGGAGCTGTCTGTGTGCCTGGTTGTTACTCTTCTCTAGAAATAAATTTAGTTGGGAACTCAGTGCTTGGCACTCTGATCATGCAGAATTCTAGCCAGAACAGGCCACTGTTTCCAAAACGAAGCTGCCTTAATTGCCCCTGGCAAAATATTTGAAAGTAAAATCCGAAGAGCAAGGGAGGTATATCACAGCCGTTGATGGTACCCAAATTGTAACATTCGCAGGGCTAAAAACTTTTGTCAAAGATGATGTGAAAGTAGAAACTGAAGCCATATGATCCTTACCTGGGCACGTTCTTTGCATTTGTGTGGAAAGCTCATTAGTGTATTCCCCAGCCTCTCTTGATTGGAAAACACAGGGCGCAGCTGTACAAATATTGTTCAAACAGCCTCCAAGAGTATCAGCAGCGAATGGCAATGTCAAGTAGCAGCTCTAATGAGAGCTCTGCTGCTCAGAGATAGGAACCTTGCAACGGCAGAGGTGGGAAATGCTCAGAAGTCAATGCTGAAGACGGGATGGGCCTCTTCCACACCGGGGATGCAGCCCTAGCAGAATCACCTCTGGATCACATCTGCTACATAAAAATGAAACACACGGATGCATGCTAGGAAGATTTCTCACCAATCAGTTACAGGTCCACTGTAAATTATTTCAAGGTGCCAGATTCGTGAGCATGTCTATCAAGTTTGGCATGATAAATCAGCCCGCAATTCAAGCTCCAGCTCTGGCATTTCACATTATTTTCTTTGGAATGCCAGTTAGGCATGGCATGGTCCTGATGGACAACTTCTTAACAGAAATGTACTTTTGTCATCTCTCATTCCCCTAGAAGACAAGACATCTGAGAAAAGGGAATAAACTAGGAATGCATCATCATTTTGATCTAATTTGCTATGTCATTTGCGCATTCACATAAGTAATTGGTAACTGTTCTTAACAAGTAAGTCACAGTGCATGGTCCTATTCACAGGCTCAAAGCCTGGCAAACCATCCTCAGCCTTCTCCTGATGTCACCTCCCTGTACCCTTTAGTATTATAGCTGTCTCTGTCCCTTTCCTTTCTATCCAGAAATCCTACAAAACTGGGTATCAGAAATACCTGGAGTCTAAGTTAGTTGTACCATAGAGAAAATGTGGGCACCATTTAGAAGCCCTGGTACCTGCTGGTTACAGCACTGGAAGGCCTGCAGATGAATCTCAGTCCTGCTATGCTGCAATAGATGACCTAGGGCAAGCTGCTTGCTTTAGGCTCAGTTTGTGATTCCAGCATGGTGATAAAGGATAATCACTCCTACTACAGAGGGCTGCTCTGAGCATGAACGGAGTCACCCCACTAAATGACAGCAATTCATATTGGGGTGCCTCTTCCAGTGGTATTTACATGATAAAACTTATTTCAAATTAAAATGAATGAAAAAGGGCCCGTGCTGTGGCTCAGTGGGTTAAGTTGCAACCTGCAGCGCTGGCATCCCATATGGGCACCAGTTCTAGTCCTGGCTGCACCACTTCCAATCCAGCTCCCTGTTAATGCACCTGGGAAAGTAGCTGAAGATGGCCCAAGTTCTTGGGTCACTGCACCCACTTGGAAGACCCAGAAGAAGGTCTTGTCTCCTGGCTTCAGTCTGGCCAATCTCTGCCTGTTGCAGTCATTTAGGGAGTGAATTAGTGAATAGAAGATCTCTCTCTATCTAGATGGATGGATAGATAGATAGATAGATGTGAATGTGTGTGTGTGTATGTGTGTGTGTATTCTCCTTCTCTTTCTGTAACTCTGCCTTTCAAATAATAAAATAAATCCTTTTTAAAAAAGGAATGAAAAATTAAGCAGAAAACTACTTGGTAGGACTAGAAAACTAGGTCATGCTGCTCGAATATAAAGCTCAACCAGAACTTCACATAAAACCTCTGAAGGCTGGAAAGGGAACATTTCAAAAGGCGTGTGTGTCCATTCAGGTTCCAGGAGTGGTGCACGGTATGAGCTGTGGCCAGGCGCTCCAGGCTGCCTTTAGACTAACACCCCAAACCCCAACCACCCTGCAGCTGGGTCTAAACTCATTAGGTCGCTATGATACGTTTGTCATCCCCCTAAAAAGGAAAAGACTTTTAGCCAGGCAGGAAAATCTGAGAACTAGTCTCCCAAAGCGAATTACGGGAATATAAGAATTGTATCTACTGATACTGTCCAGGCTGTTCTGTCCACCGAATCACTGGAGGCATAACACATGGTGAGGGCATTTGAAAGGGCTCTTCCCAGAGGTTTTTGCTTCTTTTTTTTTTTTCACTTGCAACACTTTAATGAACAGAAGTTACAAAAATTCATTTAAGTAGAAAACTAGCAGGCGCATTAGTCTTTGCAAAAATAAATAAATAAATAAAGATATTTAGGCTCTGTAGAAACAGCAAGTTTGCCTGTGGCAATTCATAACATTTCATAATTCCACCAGAGGCAAAAGTGCCAGAGTTGTCCTCCTAGGAGCTAGATTCTCAGTTAGAAATGTGAAATTTTAGCTCGCACAGAAATCTGGGTGTGTTTTGCAAAAAGTCTGAACTGGTTGTCTTGCTGAGGCCACGCCGTGGCAGAGTGGAGGAAGCAGTAGCAGTTGAGGTCGGAAGGCAGACGAGGGACAGAAGCTGCTGAGGAAGATGGAAAAGGAAAGGACTTGCTGGTGGGTGTGCTGGACCCTTGCAGGAGAGGCGTCAGATTTTATCTAAAACCCGGATGTAGGGCATCACGTCTCCCCCACAAAGGCCTGAAGACCACGACTTCTTTTCGTGGACTCTGTTACAGTCCACACCCAACCCCAGCCCTGTGTTCCTGCCTCTGGTATTTTCCTTGGATGAAAACTGGGCCAGGTTTGATTATACAGCCCTAAGGAGAAAGGATTCTGCTTCAGTGTTGGGAGTGTATTTTCAAGATGTAATTTCCTACAAATCAGCTTTGGAGAAGAGTATAAAAGTGCAGCTTGAAGATGTTTCACAAACATTTGATCCTTTTCTCAAAGGATGCCAAAGCTTCATGAATTTCAGCTGTATTCTGGAAGTTGCTGTTCACGACATATAGAGTTTTCAGTCGCTCATTATATGAGGGAACTTCAAAAAGTTGGTAGAGAATAAAATTTTAAAAAATTCACTTGGCTGCAAAAATTTTTGAATTCCACACGTAATTTTTCCTTTATACACATTTTCCATGGACTTCTTGAAAATCCCCTATAAGACAACCATTGTCATGGTGCAGTGCATTAAGCCGTGGTCTGCGAGGCTGGCACCCCATTTGAGCACAAGTTCAAGTCCTGGCTCTTCCACTTCTGATCCAGCTCCCTAATGCACCTGGGAAAGCAGTAGAAGATGGCCCAAGTGCTTGGGTCCCTGAACCTACATGGGAGACTTGGAAGAAGTTCCTGGATCCTGGCTTTGGCCTGGCCCAGTCTCAGCAGTTGTAGTCATTTGGGGAGTGAGCCAGTGTATGGAAGATCTCTCTGTCTCTGTCTCTATCTCCATTTCTGTCTATCTCTTTATATATATAACTCTGCCTTTCAAATAAATTAATAATATATTTTAAAAAGGTATATTTAATCAGCTAAGCCACAGTGCCAGCCCCTAAATATATCTGTTAATTGCATTTTTCCTGGAATTTTTTGAAGTACACTTCTATATAAGATAAAGAAACTGTACTTTGGAATTGTCCAGTTAAACATATGATTTTACATATCTATACAGGAAATATATAATTTTAACCCCATTTATACGATACTACTATTTGAGGTGGCCTAAAGACCATTAATGAGGAATTAAAAGTCATTTCTTTATTCAACAGTGTGGACCTTCTGCTATCCCTGAGAATACTTTATATTTCTTTCATTTTCTTCCTAGACAAACAAGCATTGTATCTCTTCTTGTTCGGAGACAATGGCATGAAAACTGTTTATCATTAGAAGATTCAACAGTCTATTTTGAGACACAGGAGTCCAATTCTACGTGTAACCATCCCAGGCAACTGATCTAAGTGGGAAGCTATGCTAAATACAGCTTCTGTCTCCTAGAATTGCACTACCTCTGATACAGAGAAGGCTGGGCTCACAAAACACTTAGCTGACCTCCATCCATGCCACACCAACACTCTCGACACCCACACAAGGCAATTCCACGTGGCCCCTGACACCGCTGGCTCTTGCAGGATACTCAAAGAAGGAGCCTCAAAAAGTCTGTGGAAATACCATTATTAAAAAGAAGCCTACACATGGATTTCAAATTTTTGCACCAGTATAAAGTTATCCTTTAATTCCATATTTCCACAGACTGTTTGAAGTACTATTGTAGGTATGTCAACATAGGAGGCTGTTCAGAGTCCTATCAGAATCCATTCAGCGAGAAGTCAAAATGGAAGAAGATACTCATACTCCCATCTCATAGTACAAGGGATTTTTGGAAAGTTCAGGAAGAATCATATTTAAAAACTGCTGCTCAGTTAAATGGATGCCTATGATGCTAATATCCCATATGTGCTCAGTTAAATGGATGCCTATGATGCTAATATCAGACCCCACTGCTCCACTTCCGATCCAGCTCCCTGATAATGCACTTGGGAAACCAGTGGAAGATATCCTGAGTTCTTGGGCCCCTGTCATCCACATAAGAGACCCCAGTGGAGTTCCAAACTCCTAGCTTCAGTCTGGACCAATCCTGGCCATTTGTGGCCATTTAGGGAGTGAACCAGTGGATAGAAGATCTCTCCCTCTCTCTCTTTCTCTCTCTTTTTTTTTCTCTCTCTCTCTCCCTTGCTCTTTGCCTTTCAAATAAATAAGATAAATCTTTAAAAAAAAACTATTACATGGCTTTCAAAAATCTGTATGAATGAAAATAAACACCTTTTTAAACATGATTTATTTATTTATTTATTTGGAAGAAAGAGTTTCAGAGAGAGAGGGAGAGATACAGAGCAGTCTGCCATTCCCTGGTTCACTCTTTAAATGGCCAGGTGGGCTGGAGCTGGGCCAGGCCAAAGCCAGGAACCAGAACCTTCCTCCTGGTCTCCCACATGGGTGTCAGGGCCCAAGTACTTGGGTCAGACTCTGCTGCTTTCCCAGGTGCATTAGCAGGGAGCTGGATCAGAAGTGGAGCAGCTGGGACTTGAACCAGTGCCCATATGGGATACCAGCATCACAGGCGGTGGCTTTACCCACTATGTCAGAAGACTGGCTCCTAAACTTATCTTTTAATTACATTTTCTGCAACGTTAAAAGCACCCTGGGAAGGAGTCAGATAATGTACAGCAATTTGAAACAAAAAAGCTTTCAAGAAACACTGATGCTACAGATACCATATCCCACGCCCAGAAGAAGATAAAAGAGAAGAAATGAGAGATTAAGGGTGTCAAGCTCTCCTGAAATTTGTCAATTTTTGTTCTTAACAAAGTAGAGAATCTTACACTACTTCCTGCACTGGGTTATTTCTTCCATGACCAAGGAAGACTTGACTGCTGAGCTGAAGGACATGGGCAGCCTCACATACATGGTAACAGGCGAGCCAAAAACGAGATCCCAGATTACTCCCGGTACTTGTTAACAACATTCAGAGAGACACGGCGTGCAGCCAGCCAGGGTGCCAGCGAACCTCAGCAGCCAGAAAGCAGCTACAGGCCCAGGGGGATGCCCTACAAAGGACGTTTCTAAAATTTACTTTTGATTAACATGCAATTATTGTATGTATTTGTGGCCTACAGTGCAAAACTTCAGCACATGTATGCAGCATAAACTGATCCACTCTGTGAATTAGCATAAAGGGCATTTCCATTTTCTTGCTTTTCTTTTGTGTTTGAACTCATGAGCTCTTCTCTTCCAGGTAAGGGCAATAGACAAGGACCAGAAAGATAAATGCTGCTCTTCTGTCTCCTACGTGGAAACTCAACAAGAGTCTGAATTCAGTGATTACCAGAAGTGGGAAAGGATGGGGGGTAAAGGGGACAGGGTAGAGGGAGGTTGGATAATGGGTACTAAGCACAGATCAGATGAATAAGTTCTGTGCTCTACGCCACAGTGGGCTGAGCATGGTTTGCCATAAAGGACATTTTAAACAACAACCATGCAGAGGCTGGCTCTGTGGTACAGCAGGTTTAGCTAAGACTTTTGATGCCAGGATCTCGTATCACAAAGCAGATTCAGGTCCCAGCTGATCCCCACTTCCAATCACCTTCACGCTAATGTGCCTGGGAAAGCAACAGAAGACCCAGGTACTTGGGTCCCTGCCACCCACATGGGAGACTAGGACGGAGTTCCTGGCTCCTGGCTTCTACGTGACCCAGGCCAGGCTGTTGTGGCCATTTGAGGACTGAAACAGTAATATGGAAGATTTTTCTCCCTGCCTCTCTGCAACTCTGCCTTTCAAATAAATCAATAAAAAAAAGTCTTAAAAAAAAACACCCAGAGTTTCCTGGAGAATGGGGTTCTGCTGATATCAATGCAGCCTGCTGCCCACCTCCTGAACTAGCCTGTGTCTTGGCTTTGTTGTGCACCTGACTCACCTGGGGAATCCCATTGAAAATGTAAATTATGGGGGCTGGAGCTGTGGCATAGTGGGTAAAGCCGCAGCCTGCAATGCTGGCATCCTATATGGGCACTGGTTCAAGTCCTGGCTGCTCCACTTCAGATCCAGCTCTCTGCTATGGCCTGGGAAAGCAGTAAAAGATGGCCCAAGTCTTTGGGCCCCTGCACCCACGAGGGAGACTCAGAAGGAGCTCCTGGCTCCCAGCTTTGGATCAGCCCAGCTCCAGCTGTTGCAGCCATTTGGAAAGTGAACCAGCGGATGGAAGACTTTCTCTCCTCCCTCTCTCCCTCCCTCTCTCTTTTTTCTCTATCTTCCTCTCTAGTTTTTCAATAAATATAAACAAATTTTAATAAAAATACATTTTAAAATACAGTATTTTCAGAATCAATATTGGACTACATAAAAATATACTAACACAGTAAATGTGAGTCCTTCTTCCTTCTCTCCTGTACTAAATAAGTATAATTAACAACGATAGAGCTGACAGTGGATAAGACGTTTTTACAGGCCCTTTTGTTTTGTAATTTCAAATCCTTAGGATGGGACCGGTATTGGTAAAGCTTTAGCTGGTAGAGCCACCACCTGTGACATCAGACTTCTTTGGTAGAGAAATTGAACCATTGAGGATGGGATGGGGCACCTGCGGAGACAAAGGAAGCACATGGAGTTAAAGGCAGCACCCAGAGTGGCGAGCACCAACTGTTTTCTGCATGAAAACATGTTTACTACATGAAAGCTGCACACAGGCAACTTTCACCTCAGCAAGCGATTGACAGATTCTTCTCTGGAGCAACTGAGCCACTCCAGAAAATGAAGAAGAGGAGGAAAGAAGAGAAAGAGGAAGAGGAGGAGGAAGAGGAGGAAGAGAAGGAGGAGGAGGAAGTGGAGGAGGAAGAGGAGGAGGAGGAGGAAGAGAAAGAAATGTTCACATATATAGGTCACCTAGGAAACTTCTCGATGCCTGCTGATTAGATCTTCAATGAATGCTACAGGTTGCCCAGTTTCAGCAATGTGTATAGAATTGGCAACTTCATTCTTTAATAAAAAATGATTTTTATTGTACAATATAAAATGCATGCAGAATAGTTTGTAAGATACAAGTGAAATATATTTAATGAAATATCACATAGGGAACACCTATGTGGTCACCACACAAAATCAAGAGAAATGAGGCCGGCATTGTAGTGCAGCAGGTTGAGCCACTGCTTGTGATGCTGCATCCCATCCTGAGTGACAGCTGGAGTCCCAGCTGCCTCCCTTCTCATACAACTGTCTGCTGATGTGCCTGGGCCCAAGTGCTTTGTTCCTACCACCCGCGTAGGGGACTAGGAAGGGTTCCTGGCTCCTGGCTTCTGCCTCGTCTAGCCCTGGCTGTTGAGACCATTTCAGAAGTGAACCGGTAGATAGAAGATCTGTGACCCTGTGCTTCTCTCTCTCTCTCTCTCTCTCTCTCTCTCTCTCTCTCTCTCTCGTCTGCCTTTCAAATAGCTAAATAAATCTTAAAAAACAACATAAATTAAACACTTTTAGCATCCTAGAAACCATCCCCTCTGGCCTCCAATGGCTTTACCAATGAGTACTCCTTATTCCTCAAAGATTACTACAATTCCGTCTTCTAACACCAAGGTTTAGTTTTACCTATTTGGGACCTTACATAAATAGATACATATTTTTATTTGACCTCAGTAATTTGCTTGAGAGATTGCTGCAAGAATTTGGAATCATCTGGAGTGAGTTTTCTTTTTTATTGTTGTTTAATATTCTTGGATGACAATACCACAATTTAATGTGTCCATTCTTCTTTGAATAGACATTTATTATTTGGTCAACCTTGTATTTGTGAGAGTCACCCATTTAGTGGCGGATAACTAAATTGCATTCTTTCTCATTACTGTATAATGTTCCATCACAGGAACATACTTTTATCAATCTTACTGTTGATTTGCTTGCATTTTATGTGTTTTATGAATCCTGCTCAGGAAATTCCTATATAAGAACAGTTCAAACATATATGGGAAAAGTGAATTAAAAGATACATTTATCTTGCTACCCATCCCAGCTTCTTCAGGATACACATTTTCCAGGAGCTGTTGAAAGAATTCCTGAAAGTGTCCCCCATGCACACATGTGCAAAGCATCCCAAGTGGGTTTTTAACCTAAAGGAGGAAGTGATAGGTAACAGAGTACACACATTTCAAATGGTGCATGCTAGCTAATTCTTCGGAGTATCTTTTAATCAATTTTCTCTTTCCAGAATAATCTAAAGAAATTCTTATTTATCCATATCATCACCAACATTTGGCATTTAAAACCTTTCTAAATTGAATGTGCCTCACTCTTAAATAAGAAGGTAAAAGAACTAAGATAAACATCCTCTTGAGGAAAGCCTCCAGTATGTAGGACAAAACCCAGGAGAAATAAAAAAGAAAACAAAGATGGTGACATCTATGAACAATGGAAAGAATATATAGAAATATATTAAATATTTTAAATATTTTCATTATAAAGTTTTTTTAAAAAAATAAAGAGAATAAGGATACCCTAATTTTCAATGGTTGGGTTGAAAAGTAAAGTATGTTTTTCAAAAGGGATAAAAAATTAAATTAAAGAAACTTAAGAAAATGGAAACCAGGATACCAAGTACTGATTTATAGGAGTTCCATGAAGAAAACAAAACAAAAACTAAACTAACAGAAAAGAGTTGAGAGAAAATGATCAAAGCTAGCTACAGAGAAAAACATTCTTAAAACTAAAGAGCATAAATTTTCCAGACAGAAAGAACCCACCAAGACATGTGGCAAAATGTGTTGGCACAAAACAAAACAAGAGCAAGAGCAAGCTACACTAAGGCTGAATTCCAGAGCATCAAGGGTAGAGAGAAGATTTAGAGACAGAACCATAGACTCTACACAAAGTAATTAAAAATAGTGCTCCACAAGAATAAGACAGGAGTCAGAAGATGATCAGAAAAACAACAGAAAATCGGCAGGTGCCTGCATCAAGTCCCACAACCACCAAGACAAGGGGTTCCTTTTGCTCTAATACCCTTGACAAAATTCATTATTTTTTGACAGGCAGAGTGGACAGTGAGAGAGAGAGACAGAGAGAAAGGTCCTCCTTTGCCATTGGTTCACCCTCCAATGGCCGCCGTGGCCGGCACACTGTGGCCAGCGCACCGTGCTGATCTGAAGCAGGAGCCAGGTGCTTTTCCTGGACTCCCATGGGGTGCAGGGCCCAAGCACTTGGGCCATCCTCCACTGCACTCCCTGGCCACAGCAGAGCGCTGGCCTGGAAGAGGGGCAACCAGGACAGAATCTGGTGGCCCATCCAGGACTAGAACCCAGTGTGCCGGCACCGCAAGGCAGAGGATTAGCCTATTGAGCTGTGACGCTGGCCTATTTTTCAATCTTTTAAATCATAGCCATTCTAACTGGAGTGAGATAATATTTCATTGTGGATTTTATTTGCATTTCTCTGATGGCTAATGATATGGAGCATTTCTTCCATATATTTGCTGGCTATTTGTATTTATTCTTCTGAGAAATACCCATCCAGATTATTTCTCCACTTCTTAACTGGATTGTTTATTTTCTTGTTGTTTTGTTTTTTGAATCTTTATTCTATATATTAATCCTTTGTCAGAGGAAGAGTCTGCAAATATTTTCTCCCATTTTGTCACTGGCTTCTTGGCACTTTTGATTGTTTGCTTTGCTGTGTAGAAATTTCTTAGTTTGATTTAATACCAGTTGTCTATTATTGCTTTTTTGGCAGTGTTTTGGAGTCTTATCCAAAAAATCATTACCTATTTCAATGTTGTGAACTGCTTCTCCTATGTTTTCTTCTAATAGTTTCATAGTTTCAGTATGGGAGTTCCTGGAAAAATTAAAAATAAATATACTTTTAAATAAATCGGTGCCCTGCAATTAGGTTCATATACATTTATAATAGTTACATCTTCCTGTTGAATTGATCCCTTAATCATTATATAGTGCCCCTCTTTATCTCTCTTAACAGTTTTGTGTTAAAGTTTATTATGTCTGATATTAAGATAGCTACATCAGCTCTTTTTTGGTTTCTGTTGGCATGGAATATCTTTTTCCAACCTTTCACTTTCAGTCTGCATGCATCTTTGTTGAAAAGATGTGTTTCTTGTAAGCAGCAAATGGATGGGTTTTCTTCCTTAATCCATTCAGCCAGTCTGTGTCTTTTAACTGGAGAGTTGAGGCCATTAACATTCAATGTGACTATTGATAAGTAGTAAATTTGCCCTACCAAAGAGTGAATGATCCAACATGGGAAGCGGGATACACTGCAGACTCATAGAATGGCAGATGTCCTAAACAGCACTCTGGCCTCATAATCAGCCCTAAAGTCATTCGGATATGTCTGAAGAGCCCATGAGAGTATTTCAAGCACAGAAAGCCAAAACACTCTGGCAAAAAAAGAATAAATAAATGAATGAAAGAGCTCTGTGAGTGAGATCCCAGAGGAAAGAACAGGCCATCAAAGAAGGAGGTACCTTTCTCTGAAGGGCGGAGAGAACTTCCACTTTGCTTATGGCCTTGTCTAAATAAGATTGGAGCTGGTGAACTCAAAAGGCTTCCATAGCCTTGGCAACTCATGACAAGAGCCTAGGGTGATTACTGACACCATAAACAAGAGTGTCAATTTGTTAAATCAACAACAAGAGTCACTGTGCACTTACGCCCCATGTAGGATCTCTATACTTAATGTGTTGTACAATGTGAATTAATGCTATAACTAGTACTCAAACAGTACTTTATATTTTGTGTTTCTATGTGGGTGCAAACTGTTGAGATCTTTACTTAATTTATCTTTACTAAATTGATCTTCTGTATATAAAGATAATTGAAAATGAATCTTGATGTGAATGGAATGGGAGAGGGAGTGGGAGATGGGAGGGTTTCAGGTAGGAGGGAAGTTATGAGGGGGAAAAAGCCACTGTAATACATAAGCTGTACTTTGGAAATTTATATTTATTAAATAAAAGTTTAAAAAAATAGATCTACTATATGACCCAGCCATCCCACTTCTGGGTTTATATCTGAAGGAAATGACACCAGTCTATCAAGAAATAGTAGTATCCCCCAGGGTAACTTCAGAATTATTCCAAGAGGCAAGATATGGAATCAACCTAGATGTCCATTGTTACATTAGTGAATAACAGAAATGTAGTATACATACACAATAAATATTATCCAACCATATTTAAAGCAAAATGATGGAAACTGAGTTCATTGCTTTAAGT
Organism: Sylvilagus floridanus; assembly: GCA_949820135.1. NCBI lineage: Eukaryota > Metazoa > Chordata > Mammalia > Lagomorpha > Leporidae > Sylvilagus > Sylvilagus floridanus. Next base: position 16,478,655 of record OX463228.1, on the reverse strand, counting down.
GAAATAAACTAGACACCAAAAGACTAATACCTCATGCTTGTATGTTCATAATGGTAGATGACATCACAATAATGGATGGCATCATAGTGGTTGGTGGGTGACTTCATAACAGTGGATGACATCAAAAAGTAGGTGAGGCAGTGCTGTGGTGTAGTGGGGAAAGCCATTGCCTGCAGTGCTGGCATCCCATATGGGCGCCAATTCGAGTCCTGGCTGCTCCACTTCCAATCCAGCTCTCTGCTATGGCCTGAGAAAGCAGTAGAAGATGGCCCAAGTCCTTGGGCCCCTACACCTGCATAGGAGACTTGGAAGAAGCTCCTGGCTCCTGGCTTCAGATCTGTGCAGCTCTGGCCATTATGGCCATTTGGGGAGGGACCCAGTGAATGGAAGACCTCTCTCTCTCTCTCTCTCTCCTTCTCTGTATAACTCTGACTTTCAAGTAAATAAATAAATATTTAAAAAAGTAGACAACAGCACAGTGGTTGGTTTATGACATCACAACGGTTGGTATATGACAATGCAACGGAGAGTGAGATCACAATGGTGAATTACATCACAATTGTTTATGATGTCACAATGTTTGGTGGATGATTATCACATGGTTGGTAGATGAATTCATAACAGTGAATCACATCATGATGAGGAATGACATCAAAAATTTTATTATACCACAATGGTTGTTGGGTGATATTACAATAGTTTGATGGATGACATCACAGTGGTGAATGACATCATATGATAAATGACATCACAATATTATGATGTCATGATGCTTGGTGGATTACATCTTAGTGATTGGTGGATGACATCATAATGGTAGATTGGACCACAATGGTGATTGACATGACTATTGTTTATGACATCACAATAGATGGTGATTGACATCAGTTGTTTATGGCATCACAATGGTTGATGAATGATATCGAACTTGTTTATGACATCACGATGGTTGTTGGATAACATCACTGTGGTTGGAAGATGAATTCACAATGCTGAATGACATCACAATAGTGGCTGACATCACAGTGATTGGTGGCTGACATCACAATGTTTGATGAATGAATCATAGCACACTGTGTGACTACACAGGAGAGGACTATGTGCTGGTCACATTGATGTGCTGCACTTGCGTTGGGAGATGCTCAAATGACATGGGGTAGTTGGAATGCTGGGGTAGGAAAGGAGGATGAAAGCAGACCCATCAAAATAGAAGTCAGTAGGTGATGTATAAAATGTTTAAATTAAAAACAGTGTGGTATTTAGATATACAGAAATAAAACAAAAAAGAAGACCCAAAAAGTTAACAAGTGATTGCCTCTAAGAGAGCAGAATCCCAACTGAGGGGCTGGGCCAAGGGACTTTTATCATTGTTGTGACAAAGTTTACCATGGTCTGACTTTTCAAATCACACGTGAGAATTACTCCAGTAAATTTATGTTACGTTGTTCAGTTTATTTAAAAGTCAGAGAGACAGACAGATGCTTCTGTGTGTTGGTTCACTACCCAGATGCCCACAACAGCCACCAAGCATCAGGAACTCAATCTGGGTCTCTCATATGGGGGGCAGAGACTCAACTACTTGATCCATCACCTGCTGCCCCCCAGGATAAGAGTCAGCAGGAAGCTGGCATGGATAGAAGTGCCAGGACTTGAACCTGGGCACTGTAACATGAGAGTCAGGCATCCCACACAGCATCTTACCCACTACAGCAAATGCCTCTCCCTGGTCAATTTTTAATTAGGGAAGTAAAAATAAAAATTAAATGGTTGGCAAAGTACATTGCACAAGAAAGCACCAATAATCACTAATGCTTATTGTGAGCTAGATATTACTTGAGTGTTTGAGTTATCTAATTTAATCCTTTCAATAACTTCCATTTTACACGTAAAAACAGAGCCACTGAGAGATTTTTACTGTACCGAGAAGACATAGCTAAAAACAAGACAGCGAAGGCCAAGTTTTAGCCCTTTTTCTTTTTCTTGCTTCAAAATGGGTTTTTAACCCTGAGGCTACACTGCACACAGGAGTGCATGTCCATCAACTATGCCTGAAATATTTCCTATGATGTGACCCAGTAAAATCTCCTGATACTAAGGCGTATGCTCTTTTCAATATATTCTACACATAGAACACACTCATTTCCAAACCAGCTTAAGAGACAGGTTGAAATGAACTGACAATTTCTTCCTCAAAGGAGACATTTGCTAGAACCACCAAAATCACAAACATTTTGCATCTGATAAATGGAAATATCACCTTATCAGACCTTCATTCTTTTACTATATCTATTATGCCCCTGCCAGCTTACCCCAATCATAAAACCCCTCCAAACACAACTCAGAGCAGCTGCCCAATGTTGCACCCTTCAATTTGGTGCCACCAAGTACCCTCCCCCTGGCTCCCAAGACACAAGGAGAGGGAAGCAGAAACACTCAGAATGCTGGCACAGAATTGCTCTCCAAGCACACACTAACAAAGACAGAGCCCTACAAAATTAAACAGCTTAATTAGCAGGTTGCATACACAAAAATAATGAGAAAGGGCTAAATCCTTTTAGCTATGAGCATTTTAACTGAGGCTTTGATTTAAAGAAATATGCCAATTTATAAGGTCCATTTATGGTGCTTCTGCAGATGTCATCACAATCCCTCCCCCTCCACATACATACACATACATACACATACACATATAACGCACACACATACACACATATTGATACATACACACACACGCAAATATATACGCACATACACATATAACACACATATTTATACACATAACACACAGTTGCACACAAACACACATATACACATATATGTATGCATAACACATGCACATATACAGAGACATATCTGCACATACATACATATGTGCACACACATATACATACATATACACACATGTGTATACACATATACATAGATCTACATATGTGTACATACTTTCTTATATGCACATATAAGCATACATGCATACACACATGTGCATATACACATACATACACACATAATACACATATACACACATTAAAGCACATATACACATTTGCACACACATACATACACACACATGCACACATATAAACAGACACAGATATACACACATACACATATATGCACATACGTACACAGAGAGGTACACACACGCACATACATACACACACACACACACTGCCCAGACTCCAGACACCATGGCCTTTTTATTGCTCCCCACATGCCCTCCCTTCTGCCAGGAACACATTTCCCGGAGCCCCTCACAGGACTCACTTACCCAGAGATCAGCTCAGCCACCACCTCTTTGACTAAGACTTCCACATCAACCCACATCAGCTAATCAACTAGACCAACCCTGTGTCTCTACCACTGCACCTGTGTCTTCTTCCAAAGCCTTGGTTCTATTTGCCTGCTCCAGTTTTCATTATTTCTCTCCTCTATGAGCGCCCAAGGTCTATAATTTAGTCCACTCTGTTTACTGCCTTGTTACCATAGACTGGCATCAAGTAAGTGAAGAAGAACGCCTGAGGGTAGGAAAAAGGCAGAGAGAGAAATAAAGAGGCCACTGAACTTGGGGATTCTGAGGCCTTCTGAGAGCATTGCCAATGTCAAAGCCAGCCTGTCCCATACCGCCCCTGACATCACTGCATTAGAATTGAAAGTTCGAGCTGCAAAATCTTACCAGTAGGAAGTTGCCTCATCTCCAATCAACCACAGAAAAGCAAATGAAAATGATAACCTCTCAAGTACGTGGACTGAGAACAAAAGTTATTTTGTGAAGGAACACGTGCCACGTCTCAAATCAAGAGAACTTAGAAAGTAGCAAAACAGGGCCGAGGCCGCGGCTCACTTGGCTAATCCTCCACCTATGGTGCCGGCACCCCGGGTTCTAGTCCCATTTGGGGCGCCGGATTCTGTCCCGGTTGCTCCTTTTCCAGTCCAGCTCTCTACTGTGGCCCGGGAGGGCAGTGGAGGATGGCCCAGGTGCTTGGGCCCTGCACCTGCATGGGAGACCAGGAGGAAGCACCTGGATCCTGGCTTCAGATAAGTGCAGCGCCGGCCATAGCAGCCATTTGGGGCATGACCCAGTGGAAAGAAGACCTTTCTCTCTGTCTCTCTCTCTCTCTCTCTAATTCTGCCTGTCCAAAAAAAAAAAAAAAAGAAAGAAAGAAAGTAGCAAAATAGCTGTTAGAAACAAGCAACCCTTTGGAAGGGGAATTTTAAAGTCAGCATTTGGATTCCAGTGTCCAGGAATATAGTCCAACTCTATTTTAAGAAGTAGAGCTGTCAGTGGAGCAAAACGGTAATTTAACAGCAGCGCAGTGCCAGAGCACAGCTACCAAATCACCAATCTCTCTGAAGAATTCTAAGATTTCTTTTATCTGAGGCACCTTCAAAGTCTTCAGTCCAATTTGGAAAGAACTAAGCTAACTCTTTCCAAAGTTGAAGCAAGTGAAGAAGTTAATTCGCTTCAGCCTAGCCCAGGAAAGTCAAATAGAAACAGCCCGAAATAAAACCTCCCTTACATTTTTACTATTGCATTAAGTGACAGTGAAATATCAGGCTGGTTTGCTGAGAGTCAGGCTGGGAGGAGAACGTGTGTCCCTTACTCATCTGAGAGACAGAGGCTCAGCATATTCCCACGCTCGCCACCTTAGGCTGAGTGTTATGAGCATCATCAGACAACTCCTTTCTCTCTTAGGGGACCAGAAGAGCAAAAGGAAAGGCAAAGCAGTTAGGGAAGCAGAGATGTTCATATCTGAAACTGTTCCTGCAGTGTTAAGTTTAATGAATTTCTACCCTCCCTACCAGCAACTGGAAACTTGTCAGAACTACAAATGGCTGGGCCCCATCCCAGCACTGCAGCATGTGAACTTCCAAAGGCAGAATCAGGCACTGAATGTTTTAACAAGCCCTCCAGATAGTGATGATACGCTCGGAAGTTTGAGTTAGGCACTCGCTGCCCACTCAAACAAATCCCATCCCAAACTTCCAGCACCACAGACATCTATTTGTAACTCATATAAGAGCTGAATGTGAGTCCCACAGTAATTCACGGAATGAGACGGTTTCCTTCTTGTTTCCTGCATCCCACTGTGGCCTCGATGTTCATTGCAGTTGTCTGATGGGAAGAGAGTAGAGGAGCCCTCTCATCCTCTTCAAATCTGTGCTTCGACAGTAGCACATTTCCTGCGCTCACATGTCACTGGCGAGAGTTAGTCAGTGGGGACTAGAGGCTCTTTTATCCTGGCAGAGTGCATGTCTTCCTGCCCCAACTCTACACCATAAGTCTCCATCATGGATACACAGATTGCAGCCTGGGCAAAGAGAGCCGACAGCTGCCACCCCATAGCATAGCCTCCCAACACGGTAGATTTCCTTTTGTGTGTGTGTGTGTGTGGTTTTGTTTTTTTTTGTTGTTTTTGTTTTTTTTTTTTTTTTTTTTTTGACAGGCAGAGTTAGACAGAGAGAGAAAGAGACAGAGAGAAAGGTGTTCCTTTTCCATTGGTTCACCCCCCCAAATGGCTGCTATGGCCAGCACACTGTGCCGATCTGAAGCCAGGAGCCAGGCTCTTCCTCTTGTTCTCCCATGTGGGTGCAAGGCCCAAGCACTTGGGCCATCCTCCACTGCCTTCCCGGGCCACAGCAGAGAGCTGGACTGGAAGAGGAGCAACCGGGACAGAACCGATGCCCCAACTGGGACTAGAATCCAGGGTACCAGTGAAACAGGCAGAGGATTAGCCTAGTGAGCTGCGGTGCAGTCTGATTTCCATTATTTTAAGGTATGAAAGTGATTGTTGCCCATACAATGATACAGAGACGTCTTTACACCACTGTGTCTTAAATGTTGATATAACTACCAATCATGGGGGAATCTAATTGAAATTCATGTTCTGTTTACAGATCCTAGGAGGAGCCTGAGACTTTGCATTTCTAAATAGTTCTTGGGTGATTCCTAAGTACCAATCCATGGACTACACATTGAGGGCAAAAATTTAGAGACAGCAACCTGAAAACAAAGCTTGGTCTGCTAAAGGTGTGGCTGTCGCTTGTAAAAATCTAATGTCCTTCCATGGTCTACATACACGGGAACTGGTGATCTTGCTCACTTGTCTGACACCACTCACTTCTCCCATCCCTCTGCTCCCCACTGTATGCACTTCCCCCCAGCTATGATGACCTTGTCACTTTGTTCTGTACCAAGCACACACCTGCCTCCCAGCCCTTGTGCTCTGTTCAAAATGCTCTTGCATAAAACCCCTTCCAAGGTTTTATTGAACTAATATCTTCTGAAAAAGGACTACCCTAACTACCAGATTTTAAAATTGAATCCAAATTCCTCCTCCATATCATTACCATCTTTCTCTGCTCAGCATTTTCTCACATTTCAGCTTGACATATCCTAACTGCCTAAAATAATGTCTGGTACCTAGTGATGCCCAACAAATATTTGTTGAATGAGTAAATTGATGGTCAGAAAAAAAAGTCACCCTGCTCTCTTGATGTTAAATTCTGGCTGTATCCAAAGTTGAGCAAAAACATAAAGGGATGGAACAGGAACTTTGCATATGGAGATTGAAATAAAAGCATGCCTTGGAAGACTCCTGGACTTCAAGCTGATATTTAGGAATTCCCACTTTGTGTCTAAGCCCTGTGTTAATCATCTCAGACTGCGGTAAGAGAATGTCATAGGCTGGGTGGCTGAACCAACACACACCTTTTCCTCACAGTTCTGGAGGCCAAGAAGCCCAAGTTCAAAGAGCAGAGATCCAGTGTCTGGTGAAGACTCACTTCCTGGTTTGCAGATGCTGTCGTCTTGTGGTGGCCTCAGTGACTGAGAACAGACAGCAAGCAGTTGTTCTATGCCTCGTGCTAACCCCCACCGGGAGGAATCCGCCCTCATGACCTAAACACCACTCTGAGGCACCATCTCAAAATACCATCACATTGGGGTTTAAGTCCAGCATATGAATTTTGAAGGATCACCCTGTCCATTGCACGGACTCTTGGGGTATATGAACAAAATCCCCTTCCCTATCCCAGGCTACAGAGAAAATAGATGATGGTCCTTATGGAATGTCTGACTCTGGAGTCCTTTTATTCTTGTGGGACTTCCTCTGTGCCAGGAACTCACTGGTTCTCAAACTGAGCCTCCAGAGAGTATTTAAACCATACCCATACCAGCCAGGGAAACAAGGCAGAGTGGAACCCAGGAACCCATGTGGGTCTAAAGTAGGCAGACCCGTGGATCTGGCTGGGGGATCAGAAAAGAGGAAAGCCAAGCAAATAGTCCAGGTATGAGAGAGGAAGCTACAAGAGCTAGTGGGAGACTCATTTCCTTAATCAGAGGGAAACTTTCCTACCAGGAGTGAGTCTACGAAATAGGGACTATGGAAGAAGCAATGAGTTCTGGAAGTATGTGAATACTTCAAAATATCACTAGAGAAAAGGAGTTGAAGATGGGTTTATTTTGGTGCAAAAGAAATGAAATCCAGGCATATTAAGACTCTTCAGCAAGTTCATGAAAATGTGTATTATAAAACTATGCATAGATTTCAAAATTGCTGCACCAAAATAAACTTACCTTTTCATGCCACTTGTCCATGAAAAGTACCCTTGTACATCCAGGGGTGGGGCTGGACAGGCATAACGCACAGTTTGCCTTTAAATTATCAACTGAAATGTTACAGCCCCCTCCTCACAAATACATATGCCTACACACACCCACCACCAGGTAGTATTTTATAAAACTTGAGCATAGTGTTATAGATACAGACATAGATAACATAGATACAAAATCTGGCATAAAAAGCCTGTGTTTTGACCATGTACTCTTCCATAATGAGGCAACTGCAGTAATTTTCCTAAGTTGTTGCAAGCTTTCATGACTATGCCCTAGGTCTTTTCTACTTCCTTTATGTTGCTAACCTAGGACACAAGCAGTCACCATTCACCACTGAGGTTTGAAATCTGTGAGTGAATTAGACTGTCTGTAGCTGCTGTAACAGAATACCGCAATAGAAATTTACCCAAGGGAAGTAAGATCAGCATATAAAAGAGTTATCTGTACTCCCAAGTTTACTGAAAATCAACTCACAGCAGCTAAGATATAGAATCAACCCAGATGTCCATCAGATTACTGGATAAAGAAATGATGGTAGATACACACACACACACACACACACACACACATATATACATAGCTATAATATGTAGAGACTACTCAGCCATAAAAAAGAATGTAATACTATCTTTTGCAACAAAATGGATGCAACTGGAAACCATTACACTTAGTGAAATAAGCCAGACCAAACAGTCAAATACCACATGTTTTCCCTGATATGTGGTAACTAATAGAGTTCTAAAATTTGATGAATAGAGTGAAATTGATGATTGTTTACAGTGCGGAACAGAGTTGTTTTCTTCTTACTCTTTTTTGAACTCTTAGTGTAGGGTTAATCTTATGAGAATAAAGTAAACTGAAAGTAGATCATTGTAAAAATTGAGAGGGAATGAGAGAGAAAGGATAAGAAAATGTGGGAGCGAGGGTGGGAGGGAGGACAGGGTAGGAAGTACCGTCATGTTCCCAAATCTGCATATTGGAAATACATGAAATTTGCTTACCTTAAATAAAAATTTTTAAAGATTTATTTATTTTATTTGAAAGAGTTATACAGAGAGAGAAGGATAGACAGAAAGAAGCAGAGAAAGAGAAAGGTCTTTCATCTGCTGGTTCACTCCCCAAATGTCCGCAGCAGCCAGAACTGCACCAATCTGAAGCCAGGAGCCAGGAGCTTCTGCCAGGTCTCCCACATGGGTGCAGGAACCCAAGGACTTGGGCCACCTTCTACTGCTTTCTCAGGCCACAGCAGAGAGCTGGATCAGAAGCAGAGCAGCTGGGACTCTAATCGGTGGCCATATGGGATGCTGGTACTGCAGGCAGCAGCTTTACCCACTATGCCACAGCATTGACCCCATTTAAATAAAATTTAAGAAAAAAAATTTATTTTCTCATTTTCTGAAGTCTAAAATCAACGTCAAAGCTTCCACAGGGTCAGTCTCTGGTGAGAGACTTCTCTTCCTGGCTTAGGGACAGCTGTCTTCTTGCTCTAAATTTATACAGTCCCCTGTCTGTTTCTATCTAGAGAGAAAGTACCTGGTGTCTCCTCTTATAAGTACACCAGTCCTATTGGATTAGGCCTCACCCTTATAACCTCTATTACACTTTGTTACTTCCAAAAAGGCCTAATACACAAAAACAGGTACACGGGGAGTTAGAGCTTCCACGTAGAAATGTTGGCATCAGCACAATTTAGTCCCTAACAGTGAGGCTTTGAGTACGTATATGTACAAGGGAACTCCAAAAAGTTCATGGAAAATAGAATTTTAAAAAGTTTCTTCCAATGTAAAATTTTTTGAAATTCGTAATTTCTTCTTTTTAAAAAATATTTATTTATTTCAAAGTCTGAGAGAGAAGAACCAGAGAGAGAGAGGTCTTCCATCCACTGGTTCACTCCCCATTTGGCAGCAATAGTCAGAGCTGAGTCAGTCAGAAGCCAGGAGCCAGGAGCTTCTTCCAGGTCTTTCACATAGGTGCAAGGGCCCAGGGACTTGGGCCATCTTCCATAGCTTTCCCAGGCCATAGCAGAGAGCTAGATAGGAAGTAGAGCAGCCGGGACTCAAACCAGTGCCCATATGGGATGCTGGCACTGAAGGCAGCAGTTTTACCCACTACATCACAGAAGATCATTCCTACAAATGGGCAGATGTGTTTTTATATGTACACTTGTGCAAATATATTCCTTGTCCTAAAATGGGAGTTACATTTAATGAGTCAGACTTGCCATACACACACACACACACACACACACACAATGAAATGACTGCTTCTTCATTGTTATATAGAAGCCCCACCATCATCTTCCCCCACCAAGTACAGAATTCCATGACACAGTGTGTGACACAGCCACAGGGAGACAGGAGGACATTAAAAAGGATGAAACCCCCTTCAGACTTTGAAAATAGGACATTTGCTGTTTGCCCTGGAGCTAAATGTTTCTTTTCAAATAGAATGTCCTTTATAATTCCATCTGAAAACCATCTTCAATATTTGGGAAACATTCGATCATACGTATTTCCCCTCCTCTTTCATGGGGTGGGAGCTTTCTTTGCTTTTGTAACTACTAGGCATTTATTGGTTGGAGTCTGATGATAGGTAGAGAATCAAACTGAGGAGTTAAGAAGCCAGACTGCTCTACTCAAGAAGAGACAATGTAACACCATAGTGAGGGGAGATTGAGGGTTGGGAAGTTAAGGTTGTCCGCGGACTAAGAAAAGAGATGGTAGAGAGGGGATTAGGAGGTGGTACAGGGACTCAGTGTGGATTGACTGACAGTGCTCCCCCAGCATTCAAGTGTTGAAGCCCTGATCTCCCCACCCCGTGATGATATTTGGAAGCGGGGTCTTTGGTTTAGGTGACATGAGCAGAGTGAGGACTCCCTGAAGGACACTGCCAGCATCTTGACTTTGTACTTTTGAGTATCCAGCAAAACCATAAATAAATGCTTGTCCTGGAAGCTGCCCAGTGTATGGATTTTTCTTATGGTCTCCAATCTCACTGAGTCAGGACTTCGGGCAGACTTCAAAGAGGTTACTAGAAAATATTTCTGTGTCTTCTGAAAAAAAAAAAAAAACATGTTCAGTAATATTTTCATTACGCTCTAAGAGTTTGAAGTGGCTTGGTTTGACTTGTTTGTATTCAACTTTATGAAATTGCTTTTTTATAGATTAAATATATCTAATTTGGGGCAGCTTATATAATTTTTAAAAGTTTACATTTTTAGATAAGTATAACTTGCAATTCAACTGACAGAAAGGGAAAGGGGGCTCCAGATATTGCAGGTAAGCCCAGTAGCTAAGGATCGAAGAACCAGCTTAAATGGATCACCCCGACTTGGAGCTCACGAACCTCCTTCCCAGACTGATCCCAGGCAACAGAGAAATCCCATCATGTTCTAAGAAGGAACAGACTGAAAACGAGGTCCAGACCTGCCTCAACAAGCAGCCTGCCTGGCTCCTTCGGACATGGTCCATGTAGCACTTTGGAAACATGGAATAAAGGAAGGAGAAGCAAGCACACTCATCTACTATCTCTTAAAAAATTGGGGGGGGGGGCGGTGCTATAGTGTAGCGAGTAAAGCTGCCGCCCGCAGTGCCAGCATCCCATAAGGGTGCCAGTTCGAGTCCCAGCTACTCCACTTCCGATCCAGCTCCCTTCTATGGCCTGGGAAAGCAGTAGAGGATGGCCCAAGTTCTTGGGCCCCTGCACCCATGTGGGAGACCCAGAAGAAGCTCCTGCCTCCTGGCTTTGGATCAACACAGCTCTGGCCATTGCAGCCAATTGGGGAGTGAACCAGCAATGGAAGACCTCTCTCTCTCTCTCTCTCTCTCTCTCTCTCTCTCTCTCCTTCTCTCTCTGTATAACTCTTTCAAATAAATAAATAAATCTTAAAAATAATTTGTGGGGGATTCCATGGGCACGTTGGCACTTGGTGAAACATGTGCATGGATTGTTCTTATTTGAGGAGGTAACCAATGAAGACAAGCTACGAGACAGGTTTCCTCTGTATCTTGAACCTAAATAAGTACAAACTTGTAGCCTAAGCACTTCATCAGCTCAAAACATATACCTTGAATGCCTACTCCATGTCAGGCGCCATGGTGCATTCTCACATCCAATCTGTATAGCATCTTCACAAGGAAGGAATTAGCCCTTACTTACAGGGAAAGAACTGTTCAGTTACTATGCGGCCTACTTGGGACTTGGAATGATTTTCACTGCAAACCCCATTCTCTTAACCACTGCACAGTAGCAGATGCTTAAATTTTTCCCAACTCAGATCTTTAAAATCCTGTTTGTCTGCCAGCCTGCACTGTGATCCACCATCGTGGGGTAGCTGGAAGAGCTCCATTGTCACTTGGCTGAGCTGCTGCCAGAATGCTCTCAGGGAAGAGTGACTGCTGTTCTCCCCTCCTGAGCCGGTGATGGTTCAGTGCCCCAGAATCTTGCCTCATTAATGCAGAGCCACGGGTGATAACAAATCTCAATTTCTACTCACTGTTCTTCTCAAGTTCCCTAGATTGAAGCCAAGGGTAGGAATAAGACTACACAATGAATTCAAATACTAGGTCAGAGACTATTATCTATTTTGACTCTTCAAGGAGAAGAGAGGGCCAAACAGGAGAGGCAAGTAGGATGAGCATGCGCAGGAGTGCATGTTTAATTCTCCCTTCATTTTCTCTTGTTCTCTCTTTGGAAATTTCAAAATTCTTCATTAATGCATCTGAAGAATGTTCTATAGGAATATCCGGTGAGTGAACTAAAAACAAATGAAGGGTAAGAGGGATAATAGCATTGTTTCTGTAGGTACTCCTTTCGTAGACAATTTTCATAATTTGAATAATTCTGTGGTTCCACTAATTTACAGGCTTTTCCAACTCTTTAACCAAGGTGGTTGTTACCTACACTGTCTTCTCTAGTTACCTCCCCACACAGAGATCTCTTACCATGTTGTGTCTCAGCTCACAGATTCACTCCTGCCTCCATCCAAAGGTGAAACCTACAAGATGCCCAGGTGTTCAAAGTCTGTTATGAATGAATGCTTAATTCCCCCACCCCAACCAAGAATTTGTATTGTTGGAGCCCTAAGCCCCAGTTTGATGATAGTTAGAACTGGGACCTTCAAGAGGTCATGAGGTCATGGTCTAATGGGATTCCTGCCTTTATGAGATTCCTGCCTTTACTTTATCAGTAAAGTTTGCATGTTGGGGGCCAGCGCTGTGACATAGTGGGTAAAGCCACAGCCTGCAGTGCCAGCATCCTATATGGGCAACAGTTAGAGTCCCAGATGCTCCACTTCCAATCCAGCTCTCTGCTATGGCCTGGGAAAGCAGTGGAAGATGGCCCAAGTCCTTGGGCCCCTGCACCTGCATAGGAGACTTGGAAGAAGCTCCTGGCTCCTGGCTTTGGATCAGCACAGCTCCAGCCATTGCAGCCAAGTGGGGAGTGAACCAACAGATGGAAGAACTCTCTCTCTCTCTCTCTCTCTCTCTCTCTCTCTCTCTGCCTCTCCTCTCCTTCTCTGTGTAACTCTGCCTTTCAAATAAATAAATAAATTTTAAGAAAAAAGTTTGGGGCCAGCTCTGTGGCTCACTTGGTTAATCCTCTGCCTGCGATGCCGGCATCCTATATGGGCTCCAGGTTCTAGTCTTGGCTGCTCCTCTTCCAGTCCAGCTCTTTGCTGTGGCCCAGGAAGGCAGTGGAGGATGGCCCAAGTGCTTGGGTCCTGCACCCGCATGGGAGACCAGGAGGAAGCACCTGGCTCCTGGCTTTGGATTGGCGCAGCACGCTGGCCATAGCAGCCATCTAGGGAGTAAACCAATGGAAGGAAGACCTTTCTATCTCTCTCTCACTGTCTAACTTTGCCTGTCAAATTAAAATAAATTAAAAAAAGAAAAAAGTTTTCATGCTTGATGCATGCTACTTGTGTGTTGTCTTGCTCTATCTCTCTCGCTCTCTCGCTCTCTCTCTGCCACATGAGGACACAGCAAATAAGGCAGTGGTCTACAAGCTGGGGAGAGAGCCCCTACCACACTGTCACCCTGATTTCAGACTTTCAGTCTCTTCAACACTGAGCAAACTAATTTATGTGGCTTAAACACCGGTCTACGGATTATATGAGCCCGAGCATACAAAGCTTCTATGCTGTCTTTTGCTATCTCATAAACCTACCAAGGCCTAGTCAGTGCGAGTTACTAGATAATCAACCATCAACACATTCGTTAATCATGCATAGGTGACGGAGGGGCTGGCAAGTGAGTGGTGAAGAGGAGAATTCCGTACCCGTCTTAAAGGAATGAACTGAAATCCGTGCATGAAAAATGCTTAGCACCATGACTAACACACAGCAGGTTTCCAAAAATATGTCATTAAAGAGAGAATAAAAGGCAAAGAGCAAATTGGGGAGGGGAATCCATCAGTCAGGCTTCTGAACTGCAATCAATTAAGAAAACAAGTAGTAGAAACCAATTCCCTTCTAAGCTGAAGAGGAGATTATTAATAAATACTAACCTGCACTCAGAATCCGAGGGTGGACAGAAGGATCAGGTTTGGAAGCTGTAGGGCCAATAATATCATCCCTAATCCTTCCTTAGGATTGGCCTGTTTGAGGCCCTGTGGATGCCATGGAAGCTGGACATATCTATCCTGATTTCATCTAGCCCTGGTTAATGCTGCTGGGATACCTACTACTGCTACCTCTACAGATTGCATTTGACTGCCAGTCACTTGGACAGAATGCGTGCTTCACAGAGCCTGCCCCTGAGTGCCCATAAATGCCAATTCCAAGTTCAGTACATGTGAAGTTGCCACCTATATTCTAGCTGGCAATAGAGATAGGAAAACAGAACCTGAATCTCATTGAAAAGATAAGGGAGTCCTCTAATGTAGGGAGTCACATAGACTGTGCTGGGTAAGCAAAATGCTCACTCAAAGGGTCAGGGGAATGCTGTGTGGGGAGGGCCAGTTGGACTGACTCCTGAGTGACGGCTGCTTCTGGAAGAAGAGTATCCCAGACTTATTCACAAGTAAGTGTGAAGACACTGGTACAGGGATGTCCCTGCATGCTGAAGACATAGGGGGGAAAGCCCTGTGGTGGGTATGGGGAATGTAGGAGACAGTGGTAGAAGATGACATCAAAGATGGAGGCAGGGGCGAGACCATGTCAAGCCTTGGAAGCTGCTGAGGAGTGATTTGTGCACCCCCAAAATGCATCTGTTAAAGCCATAACACCCACAGAGCTTTTCTTAAGATTTTTAAGATAATTAAGGTTAAGTGAGGTTAAAAGGCTAGGATCCTATTCCAATTGTGTACTTGCTACTCTTCTTCCGATCCAGCGCTCTGCTGTGGCCTGGGAAAGCAGTGGAAGATGGCCCAAGTCCTTGGGCCCCTGCACCCACATGGGAGACCCAGAAGAAGCTCCTGGCTCCTGGCTTTGGATCGGTGCAACTCCAGCTGTTGCAGCCATTTGGGGAGTGAACCAGCGGATGGAAGACCTCTCTCTCTCTCTCTCTCTCTGCCTCTCCTTCTCTCTGTGTGTAACTCTGACTTTCAAATAAATAAATAAATAAATAAATCTTAAAAAATACCATCAAAACCTATGGGCTGTGGCTAAAGCATTCAAGTTTCTATCCTTAAATGTGCAGATGAGTGAAAACCAGAGAGGAAACTAATGAGCTACACATTTCTCCCGAGGAACTAGAAGAAAACAACTATAGCAGAGGGTGAGAGGAGGGGGACAGCGGTAAAGAGCAGGGAGAAGCGAGAGAAAACAGATTCCCGAAGCACACACTTTGAATCAGGAAAAGACAAGATAAACACACGTCTGAACATCCTGACTGAGCAACAGAGAAACTCACAACCTAATGATGATCACAATTTTTAAGTGAAAAAACTTTAAAGCAGAAATATTTTAATAAAATTGCCAAAGATCAAAAATTATGTAAAATGGACACCACCCCTGAAAAAAAAACACCTAAGAAATTGAAGAAGCAGTAGAAACCTCACTATGTTTCAAAGAAATGTGAACTGATTAAAAAAAAATCTATCCACTATTAGGGCCTGCATTGTGGCACCCAAGCCTGCAACACTGGCATTGCACATGAAGGCCAGTTCCAAGTCCTGGCTGCTCCATGTCCAATGCAGCGCCCTGCTAATGCACCTAGGAAAGCGGAAGAAGGCCCAAGTACTGAGGCCTTTCCACCCATGTGGGAGACCAGCATTGGGTTTCTGGCTCCTGACTTTGGCCTGTCCCATCCCGTCATCACAGCCATTTGGGGAGTAACCCAGCAGATGGAAGATATTCTCTCTCTCTCTCTCTCTCTCTCTCTCCTCTCCTCTCCTCTCCTCTCCTCTCCTCTCCTCTCCTCTCCACACTCTATATGTGTGTGTGTGTATCTCTTTCTCTGTAACTCTGCCTTTCAAATAAATTAATTTTAAAAATCTGACCACTATAAAAATATTTAATCCAGGCAATTTTACAGGTAAGTTTTACCAAAGCTTGAATGACAGAGAAGATTAATTTAAATAGATTATAAGAAAGCAAAGTTATGGGGCCAGTGCTGTGGCACAGCGGGTTAACGCCCTGGCCTGAAGCACCAGCATCCCATATGGGCACCAGTTCGAGACCCGGCTGCTCCACTTCCAGTCCAGTCCTTGGGCCCCTGTACCTGCATAGAAGACCCAGAAGAAGCTCCTGGCTCCTGACTTCAGATCAGCGCAGCTCTGGCCATTGCAGCCAATTGGGGAGTGAACCAATGGATGGAGGAGGACCTCTCTCTCTCTCTCCTCTTTCTCTCTCTCTCTCTCTCTCTCTCTCTATATATATATATATATATGTGTGTGTGTGTGTGTGTGTGTGTGTGTGTGTGTATCTATATATATCTCTCTGCCTCTCCTATCTCTGTGTGGCTCTGACTTTCAAATAAATAAATCTTAAAAAAAAAAAAAAGGAAAGGAAAGTTACTGAGAGATACTTCCCAAAAGTCATTTGGCAAGCTACTGTAAACTTGATGTTCAAGTCGCTCAAAGATAGGCATAGAAAGAAATTCAATAGGAAAATCTCATTACTGAACAAAGCTAAGAACTTCGTAAATTGTAGGATAGAGCAGTGAGCAAAATCAACAAGATCATGTAGCCTTGATTTTAAAGTACGATTTAGCATTAGGGAAAAAAGGTATGAATATAATTCATAATAAATAAAGGAAAAAATTCAATTAAATTTAATACTTCTTTTGGAATAAAAGCAACCAGAGAACCAAGGATGTAAATGATATGCATAATTCCTATGAAACAACCAAAAGTAGCTTTTGTCACATTCAGGCATATTTCCCTGGAAAAGGCAAAGACACACACTGATCCCCACTCTTACTCAGCATTTTACTATGGGAGAACCCAACCAGAGCGATAAGACCAGGCGGTACAGTCAATCTGGAAGACATTTTGGCAGTTTCTTACACAGCTAAATATAGTCTTGCCACATGATCCAGCAATCATGCTACTGTGTATTTACCCAACTGATTGGAAAACATATGTCCATACAACAGCCTGCACACGAATGTTTATAGAAGAGTTAGTCGTGATTGTCGAAAAATGGAAGCACCAAGCTGTCCTTCAATGAGTGAATGAATAAATTGTGGAGCAACCACACAATGAAATATTTTCCATCCATTAAAAGGAGAGAGATAACAAATCACACACATGCATGAATGAGCCTTTGGGTGAGAAGCCAGTCTGACAAGGCTATTTACTAGATGAATACGGTTGTATGGCATATGGAAATGGCACAACAACAGAAGTAGTCAAAGCAGATTGGTGGTGGCCAGTACTCAAGGCAGAGAGGATAGATTGAGTAGCTGAAACGTGGGGAGTATTTTAGGATGGTAAAGTTACTCTGTATGATACTATAGTAGTACATATGTAACACTGTGTGTTAGATTAAATTCATAGAAGTTTACCATATAAGAAAGCTTAATATATGTAAATGTTGAAAATAAATCAGGGAACTGGGAATCTCAGGATGGAGCATGGGCTGTGACAAAGCAATTTAACTGTGTACAAATGCCTAAAACATCTTCCCCACAGGAAAGGTAGAGGGTAAGGGAATAGCTTCTGACCTCAGTAACTTTGGGAAGGAGAAAGGATCCATAAAACTATACTCCAAAGAGATATTTACATAGGCATTGTGCCCTGGTTAATAAGGGTAATTTCTATGGGGGTTCAAATAAATAATTCTGAAGCTGCTATTCACATGCACTGAAATGGAACAATTAAGCAAACTGAGATGGGAGCCAGATTTCCCACCACTGGAGTAGGAGGTTACGAATAAGAAGGAGCAGAAGGCTCCAAGTGGACCAAGTGAGTCCGAGGCGTCAGCATGAACTCATGTTCAACTCTGTAGCCATAAGGTTGGTTAAGTATAGAAATACCAATACACAAATACACATCTACAGTTCAATATGTACACTTATAGTTCCTTTCTGTATTCAGCTGAGAGGGATTGGAATCAATGACCCTTGCAGCAATGAACACATCTAGTGTCCATGTCTTGGTTTTTTTTTTTTTAATGATTTATTTTTATTTATCTGAAAGGCAAAGCGATGAGTTGGGGGGGTCACAAAACATAAAGATCTTCCATCTGCTGGTTCATTCTCCATATGAATACAAGATCCAGGGATGAGCTAGGCCAAAGTCAGGAGCCAGGAACTCCATGCAATCTTCCACATAGGTGGCAAATATCCAAGCACTTTGGCCATCATCCACTGCTTTGCCAGGTGCTTTAGCAGGGAGCTAGATCAGAACTTGGTTGGATTTTAACCAACACTCTGATATGGGATGCTGGGGTCACAGATGGTGGTTTAACTGCAGCGCCACAACACTGATCCCCACTGTCCTGATTTATAATATTATTCTCCAGCAAAAGGAACCACGTCTCCTTGGAGAATTGCCTTGTTGTTCTAGGACCAAAGCAAGTAAACAGATAAGATGAATCTGGGGATATTGTCACACCAAAAAGTACAAAAATGCTAATATAATAATAGCAACAACGAGTATCAAAGAACCAACTGGAACACTCCAAACAGCCAAAATGGAAGAACTGGTGCAAGAAATAAATTAAGCTGTATTAGATAATAAAATATAAAATAAGCATCCACAAGACTACAGTGATGCAAATGAATGATTGCTTAAATCAATAAATGGCAGAGAAGTGACTCCCTGTGCAGAAAAATTGCAAACAATTTACAGAGATACTTTACCCTACAGGAGGGGTGCCTGGCTCCTCACCCCTTAGGTGTGGTCTGCACATAGCAAGTCCTTTTCCAGAGGGCATAGCATGGAAAAGTGGGAGAAAGTAATTGCACAGACATCAACCTGCAAACACTACCTCCCACCGGGGACCAAGGGCATTGAGCATATGCACTCTTGCTACGATGTGGTAAGAAGGGGACTTTTCCTCTGCATCCTTCAAACCCACAACCCCACTGGGATTGCATAAACTACAGAATCTCAGTTGAGAGAAATTACACGACATGCCCAACAGTTACTCCTTTAAACTGTCCAAATCATGAACAGAAGCTAAGCCTAACATACCGTCACTGCCAAGGGCTACCTATAGAAACATGAAGATTAAATATTTATGGCATTCGAGACAGCATCCCCGGACAGAAAAGGAGACATGGTTAAAACAAAAGACATTTGGATAAAGCATGGACCCTGAGTACATATTATGGCCTATATTAGCTAATTTATGGTGAACAAAAAGTCTGTGACATATTTACTGTGCTAATAAAAGCTGTGATAAAGGAACATGGTTGTGGGCTTTATGGGAACACTTCATCTTTGCAACATTTCTGTAAATCTAAAACTATCCTAAATAGTAAAGCAACGTTTATTAACAAAGAAGAAAAGTGAATATTTCACACACTTAGTGAAAGAAAACTGATTTTCAATCTCACGAAGCAAGTCCAGATTCTGTGTTGTTTATGAACCAAGTATGTATTCACAAGTTGGTTATTTATTAGTTCATAAAGAAAAATATCAATAAATTTTACCAAAATCATGAAGATTGAAAACAGTACTCAGTGACCACACTGCAAAAATTTAGAACTCATAAACAAAAGAAAAGAAAAATGTCACTTTTTATGGGAATTGAAAAAGTTATAATCAGTTAAATAACTAAGAAAAATTAGAGAGGCTGGTACTGTGGTGTAGCAATGCAATCAAATGATGGAAATCAATAAGAGACATAAGAATAGGCCAAGAAAATAAAAACTGTAACTAAAGAAAATCTGATCATATTTCCAGGTAGACAATAATAAAAGCAACTCAATAAAGAAAATTCAGCAAATTAGCAAAATAGAAATTAATAGACAGAAAGTAATAGTTTCCATAAACATCAAAGATAACCAGTTGATATAATGCAAAGTAAATTTCCCTTGTAACAGCACAAAGGGAACAAAATACCTAGGAATAAATTTCATAAGGAATATACAAAATTAAGTTAAATAAAATTTCTCACTCCCAAGTTATAGTGTTAGATTTGAACAGGTGGAAAGATGCTGCTAGTTCTTGAACAACATGAGTCAGCCTCAGAATGGTCTCAGTTCTCCCTACATTATGAAATTAATGCAACCTCAAGAATACCAGCAAACTTTTTAATGCATCTAGGCTAGACAAATTAGTACCAATTTTAGGTGGAATATCCAGGGACCTTCTATAACAGAAACTGTGCAGGGACTAGCCTCATGAGACAATAACACATGACACAACACCTCTATAATTAAAATAGTGTGCTATCAGTGCATAAGTAGACAGGCCAGCAGGACAGAATTGCACGTTAGAAATAGAACAAGTGCGTTTAATGTATATGGCGAAGGCAGCGTCTCAAATCACTGTGTCAAAGGATGGACATTTTTGTAAGGAGTTCTAAGGAAACTGACACTTGGAAAAAGGCAAAAGTAGACCCATGCCTCATTGCATACAGAGGGTTAGGAAGTTCGGTGTAAGAAATGAAACCACAAAAGTACCAGAAGAAAACATGGATTAACTCCTATAAAACCTGGAAATAGGAAAAGATTTTCTACCTTTAGCTAAAATTCAGAGAAAACTAAAAACTGGTCAATCTGACTATTTTGTGAAGTTCACGAAAATTTTTTAATCCATGCCTATGACTGGTCTTCAAAAAATCATGAAAATATTATTAAAAGACAATGCAAGAATTTCAAAATTTTTTGCAACCAAATAAACATTATTTAATTCTATTTCCATGAACATTTTAAAGTCCCTTCATATATGGAACCACGATTGTGGAAGCAAATATCAAAATCCTTACAATAAAATGAGTAAAAAATTATCAGCAGATAATCCAAAAAATTATTTTTAAATGTTTTTAGGCATATGGAAAACATTGAACCTTACTCATAATAATAGAAATGCAAATTATGACTATTCTCATACTATTTCTCACTAAGCAGATGGGTGAAAATATAACTCACTGTTTGCAAGGGAAGCACTCTGTCACACATAGCAGAAAAATATGCAAAATGGCACAACTCTATGGAATTACCACATGCTAAATGCAGCAATATTCAATAAATTAGCAAAGAGATAAAATATTTATATTGGGGGAATCTGGGTGAAGATCTTTTTTTTAAGATTGTTTATTTGAAAGTCAGAGTTACAGAGAGAGAGGAAGAAATTCCATCCACTGGTTCACTATCCTAGGTGACTGCAATGGTCAGGGTTGAGTAAGGCCAAAGCCAGGATCCAGGAGCTTCATCCATGTCTCCCACGTGGTGGCAGGGGCCCAAGCAGTTGGGACATCTTTCACTGCTTTCCCAGGCCATTAGCAAGGTGGTGGATTGAAAGTGGAGCAGCCAGGACCCAAACTAGCATGCCAGACTCATAGGCAGTAGCTTTACCCTGTACACTATAATGCCAACCCATGGGTGAAGATCTTAAGGGAACCTTTTTGAACACTCTTGCAGCTTTTCCTTAGGTCTTAAATGACATCAAAATTTAAAAATTGAAGGATAAAGCATTGCTCTGTATGTTCTGGTGAAAACAGCGTATACAGACAAAGATAAGAGAAGGGAGCCTTTGCCATATCCCAGGAAGAAATATCGCTGGTTCTAACCAGGGCAGTCATAGCCTTGGGGAATGGTTCGATTATGGTTGTATTCTGAATGTAGAACTAATATGATCTTTGGATACACGAGGTGTGGCGTGGACAAGGCTGAGCGGAATGAAGGACGATTCTTGTATTTTGGGCAGCTGAAACATGAATTGCATCAACTGAGCTGGAGAAGACCTTGAGCAGGCCACGTCTGCACGGTAAGTTCAGTTTGCGGCATGCTAATTGTGCAACACTGGCTTGATACTGCGGTGTTTGGGACACAGCTTAGGTGTCCCCCAGGCTTCTCCTGTAGAAAGGCGATCACCACTGGGTGACAGTAAGAGGGCAGAGGCTTCATCTGACTGCAGGGTTTGGAAGTGGACCTTTGGGAAGGGCTTGGCACGAGGGTGGAGCCTCCAGGTTGAATCATGGTGGCTTTGTAAAGAGTGGGAGAGGGGCTGGTGCTGTGGCGCAGTGAGTTAAAGCCCTAGCCTGCAATGTGGACATTCCATGTGGGCACCAGTTCGAGTCCCGGTTGCTCCTCTTCTGATCCAGCTCTCTGCTACGGCCTAGGATAGCAGTAGAAGACGGTGCAAGTCCTTGGGCCCCTGCACCCACATGAAGAGACCCAGAGGAAGCTCCTGGCTCCTGGCTCCTGGCTCTTGGCTCCTGGCTCTTGGCTCCTGGCTTTGGATCAGTTCAGCTCTGGCCGTTGCGGTCATTTGGGGAGTGAACTAGTGGATGGAAGACCTCTCTCTCTCTCTCTGGCTCTACCTCTCTCTGTAACTCTTGTCTTTCAAATAAATAAAATAATTCTTAAAAAAAAATAAAAGAAGAGTGGGAAGGGCCACACTCAGACATACATGCATGCTCTTTCTGTTGCCATTGGATGCCCTGTTACTACCTCAGGACTCCTCCAACAAGGCCATCACCAGAACTGAGCCGATGCCAGCACCGTGCTCCTGAATCTCCAAAACTATGAGCCGAGTAAAAGGCCTTTGACAGGTGAGCCGGTCTCTGGTATCTTACTCTGGTAAGGCATAACTAAGCCATACAGGTGTTTACGTGACGAGAGACTAGCACACTTGAGACCTGCCATGGCTAGTACCTGTCCAGTACTCCCCATGCCCTTAGGCTCTGCTGGAAGGAGGCAGGCTTTGCCCTGCCAGCCAGGTGAGGCCCCAAGCTGGAGGAGGGTCCTTATCCCAAGCTAGATCACCCACTTCCTGCGATCTGAGAGTACAGAATCAAGGCTCATTCCCCAGCTCCGTCCTTTCTGGTGTTTCTGCACCAGGGTTGACGAGAATGAAGAGGTTGTATTTCGAAAGTTGCCAAGGTTATTTCCTTAGTGAAGAATGATTATGATTTTACAAGTGACTTTACAAGTTGGAAAAGCTGACATTTGCAGTGTATGTCTCAAGTACAGACATAACGTGTGAGCGTGGAGTTGAGTTTAACATGGGCTCAAGACTGTTAACCATCTTATATGTCTCACGTTGTCAGTTGGTGAAAATATCTGTCAGTGCGTTTTGTAGTGAGGGTTACGATGGCAATGTGTTCCTCCAAAAGCTCCATGATAGACAGTAGCTCCACGGTACATATGTTTATTAAGTACACAGATATCTTCAATAGTGGACAGAGTTAGCAATGGACTATGGTTTAATCGGGAAACAAGAATGCAAATCTTTCTGCTCAATGTGTGCCTGGCACCTGTGTGATGTAAAAGCATGATTTCTGCCATGTCCTGTGTTAGAGGATCTTGGAACTTAACCTACGAATGCTAACATCACAATCAAGAAAATGCTTCCATTTTCTTTTTTCTTCTGTCTCTGTAATTTGCAATAGCTTTGAACTCTAAATTAGTCTTTAGTAGGGAAGGTACTCCCAGGAAATCAATGTTAAGTATATATTTTTGTTTTAGCTGAATAAGAAAAATTCTGAAAATGGTAAATTTCTAAAGTAATATAAATATTGCAAAGAAACATTCATATAAGGTTAGCTCTTGCTGCTCTGTGTCAGCTTTGTTAAAAATTGTTTAAATATTTGTCCTTTTTTATCTTACACATTTAACTTAGATGATCATCAGAGCTCTCCTGCTCCTTAGAAATCCAGGTATAATTGGCTCAGAGTGCTGCCTGCTTCCCACTTTATAATATTAAAACCTTCTTCATGATTTCTGATCATTCCTAAAGGGTTCGATTTTTCCTGTTCCCCTCTGCCTCCAGCCTTTGCATATAACACTGCTTCATGTATTCAGGCTCTTTGCCAAATTTCACGAGAGCTCATCTGCTCTAAGCAGAGATCTGGCAATAGGAGGCCAGTGACAATGGACCCTATCGCTTATGTCACCTCAGGGAGAGACGGGAGGAAATGGTAGGTGATGTAGAGAGGAAGATAAGGACAGAGGGAAGCCAACTGAATCAGAAGAAGAAAAGAAAGGAAGAGAGGGAAGGGGAAAGAAAGAGACAGAAGAGAAGCGGGGACGGGGTTGGGGGGAGAACCAAGAAGAGAAGCAAGCAAGGGGAACTGCCAGGACTCTCACGCAGACCGAGAGCACTGTGATGTCAGGGAACCAGGCAGGCTCAGGGCTCCCAACATCGGGGACTGGGACGTCGAGCTGTCCCTGCCATGGGTGGAGCAGGACTCACTCTCAAAGGTAGCCTCTGGTTTATACAGAATGTTTCTAGGTAACTGAATTGTTTAACATAACCCCTTAGCAAGTTCAATTGTTTGAATCTTATATTATCCTCCTGTTCATTTTAAGTTCCAAGAAATAACCCTAACTAGATATGGTTCATATCAAAAATAATTCTACCCACTAGTGAACTGAAATTAAACAGGATAGAGTAAACCTGAACCCAACTCACTAGATAAAGAGGCAGATTTGGTTATTTTATAGGATCTGGGTCCTCTGTGATGGCTGTGCTGGCACAATGCATACTAAATACGATTTTCTGAATCAAGCACCATAGCATTATTTTCTCTCTCTGGACCACACACAGGAATAAGTGGTGCAGAAGTCTGAAATCATAGCTCCCCATAGCACCCTGCTTTCTCTGTTGCCATGACAACTCCAGAGAGAACAAAGTGATGTTCAAGATATGATCAAATTCATTGATTTTTTTTTTAAATCAGGTTATGTATTTTATGAATAACACATCCTGCAGTTAAAATAAGAATAGATGACTTGAATTATTTTATACATAGGTAATCAAGTAAGGGACTCTAGAAATCAAAAGGACTATATTCATAGAATTTCTGAAATAAATTTAGCAACCTCTCCATTCTGTTTTTACAATGAAAGTTGCATCATCTGAATGAAAAAGATCAGGGACTCTGTTCTATGAGCCAAGTTAATGAGTTCTCACTTTCCAAAAGCAGTTGCCTGTTAGAAAATAGGTGTTCTATAACCAGGTACCACAGGTCAGTGTCTTGACACATTATCGAATGAAGTACAGTCTTCAAATATTGGGTGAAAAATACACAATATAAATAAGAGTAAATCACCAATAAATGGCCTTGGGGAATAATTCATAGGTAGCAATTAAACAAAATAGACTGAAGCATAAATGCATAACCATGAAGGATAAGGAGAGACCACCTCTGTTAGAGTGAGGAGCTGTCTGTGCAAAGCAATTTTACTGCAATAAACTTGCACAAATATATTTTCATCCACAAACTGTAGAAATTTCATTAGTAACTAAGCTTTTTACTATTCCTTTATTTTTATTAAATTTTTTTTTTTCAAATTTATTTGAAAGGCAGAGTGATGGGGGTGAGGCTGAGGGGAGAGACAAAGAGAGAGAGAGATCTTCCATCCACTGGTTCACTCCCTAAATGGCCACATCAGTCAACCAGGGCTGGGCCAGGTTGAAGTCAGGAGCCAGGAACTCCATCTGGGTCTCCCATAGGGGTAGCAGGGAACCCATGAACTTAACCCACCTTCCTCTGCTTTCCCAGATGCAGTAGCAGGGAGCTGGATCTGAAGTGGAATAGCAGAACTTGAGGCATTCTGATATGAGATACCCAGTGTCACACAGGCTTAACCCACTGCCTACAGTGCCAGCCCCTATTTTCAATATTTTGCCTAGCATTACTATTGTCCAATATGTATTTTTTATATGTACTTATTTATTTGAAAGTCAGAGTTACACAGAAACAGAAGGAGCGGCAGAGAGAGAGAGAGAGAGACAGAGAGAGAGGTCTTCCATCCACTGGTTCACATCCCAGGTGGCCACAATGGCCAGAGCTGAGCCAATCTGAAGCCAGGAGCTATGAGCTTCTTCCAGGTCTCCCACACAGGTGCAGGGGTCATCTTCTACTGCTTTCCCAGGTCATAGCAGAGATCTGCATCAGAAGTGGAGCAGCTGGGACTCAAACCGGCATCTATATGGGATGCTGGCACTGCAGGCGGTGGCTCTACCTGCTATGCCACAGCACTCGGCTCCCAGTATGTATTGCAATCATTTTGAATAGCTTTGAGAAGCAGTTGGTACTTTCATTATATTAAGTCTGGGTTTAGTGTTGCTTTGAAGTTTGGGTCAATTTCTTCTAGGCCTAGACTCTTTTGACTGACAATACACTCCCCAGGTCAGGTTTTGTGGGACTGGTGACAAATTGAGGGCTTTTAGCTGCCTCATTTCATAGCTTCAGGTCTCATGTGAAGTGTGAAAGAGAGTCAGGTTGCAATAAGTATTTATGAGGATTTAAGTGGAATGGTATGTTAGGGAAACATTCTTCAATTCTTTATGAAATAATAATGAGGTTTTATTTATGGAATATGTATATTTAGTTCAAAGAGAGTTGAAAATGGGTAACAAGACTTTTTTTTTATTTTGGGAGGCAGAATAACAGTAAATAAGTCTCGATATTTGGAAGCAATGTGGTTTTGATAGTTTCTTTTTGTTCATTGTAAATTGTGAATAAGGCACCTTGCATGCCGCCAACTGTTATTGAATTGTCTCAAGTCATATGTTGAAACCCTAACCCTCCATAACTCCAAATGTCAGTGTATTTCAAGACAGAGTCTTTAAGGAGATAATTAGGTTCAATGAAGTCATAAGGGAGGGGTTTGGATCAAGTAAAACTGGTGTCCCAAGGAGGAGAGACACACCAGCCATCTGCAGGCCTCGGAAGAAACCAACCCTGCCAACACCTGCATCTTAAACGTCTAGCCTTCAGATCTATGCCAAAATAAAGTTCTGCTATCTAAGCTACCAATCTCTGGCACTTCATTATGACAGCCCCAGAAAATTCACACACTCATTCTGAGAAGCAAAAATCAATGCAGGGGCTGATTGTAAAAACAGACTGAGTGTGGCATACTGAGCTAAGCTTCCGCTTGCGCTGCGTGCATTCTATATGGGTCCTGGTTCAAGTCCTAGCTGCTCCACTTCCGATCCAGCTCTCTGCTATGGCCTTTGAAAGCAGTGGAAGATGGGCCCCTGCACCTGCATGGGAGACCCGAAAGAAGCTCCTGGCTCCTGGCTTTAGAACAGCGCAGCTCCGGCTTTTGTGGACATTTGGAGAGTGATCCAGCAGATGGAAGACCTTTCTCTGTCTCTCCCTCTCTCTGTCTGTAACTCTACTTCTCAAATAAATAAACAAAGTCTATTTTAAAAAGATCAGTTCTGATTTCCTTTATTCTGGGACACTTTCTCTTCAAGCACCTCGAGCCATAGTTTCTTACCAATGCCTGACAAATAAGAAAACTATCATAAAAGATAGCTAAAGGGGTCTCTGTGCCTCAAAAGCTAGGAATCAAACACTTTCAGCTCCCTCCTCCTTCTTGGCATTCCATGGCTGCTATCTACAAAAGCTTAATGCTAGAGGGGCAGCTTAAACAACATGGGCCTTAGAAGTCTGTTTGTAGAGCAGTAAGATCTAGTTAACCATCTTAAATTAGGTAAAGTCTCCATCCTTTGGGAAAGGGGGGTAGTGGTGGCAGGAGATGAGACCAAAAGCAATTCTTCTTGAAACTAAGCCCCTTCCCTTAATGCCTTTGAAGTTGATTTTACCAGGCCCCAGTATCTCTCTCCATTTGCAGTTCTGCTGTAGAGTAACTCATTAAACTAAAGGAAGTGACACAAAGCTAAAGTCAGAGCTGAAACCCTGAATCATAAAGACTCAAATTGTCCCTATGGTTAAAACCTCTAGGCTAGCTTCTATTCTAGGAGCTTTTCAGGAACACAGGGGCCTTGATCACACACAGTAATGCCCAATGTATTACTAGACAGACCCAAACCAATCTTTGCTACTTCACTGAGCAATCAGAGGAAAGCCATGTGTCCTGAGGACCAACCAGGGATTCTCCTCAACCCTGACTTGAAACTCTAAGACCCATGGCCTCTAAGCCCTTGTAGCTGCCTGCTTCCTTGCTCTAAGGCACTACTTTCTCCCACCACCACCACTTTCAGTAGCTACCTGCTGTGTACTGTGCAAAGAAACCTGAGGCCATAGAACTAGGTAACTAGTTTATGTCTTAGAGAGCCTGGAAGCCCCCAGTGTAAAGCTATCCCTCTACTTGTCAATCAAAACACATCCCTTTCCCAACACCTGCTTCATCTGGGACCTAAAGGTGAAGAGGTGGTGAATGTCAGGAAAATATGGATATTAAGCTCCGCCCAGAATTTATAGAGGTATCATAAAATTCCCAGGTGGCTTCACCCATGCAGAGGCACCCTCCATAGAAGAGGCCAATAACCATGAAGAGCTCCCACTGATTCTATCTCTCTCTGTCTCTGTCTCTATCTCTGTCTCTATCTCTCCCTGTCTCTATTTCTATCTCTATCTCTATCTCTATCTCTATCTCTACCTCTACCTCTACCTCTGTCTCTACCTCTCTCTCTCTTCCTCTCTCTCTCTCTTTATCCCACTACCTCTACCTCTCTATCTCTATCTCTACTCTACCTCTCTCTCTACCTCTACCTCTACCTCTCTCTCTACCTCTACCTCTACCTCCATCTCCATCTCCATCTCATCTGTATCTGCATCTCTATCATCTCTATCATCTCTATCTCTATCTCTATCTCTATCTCTATCTCTACCTCTATCTCTACCTCTATCTCTATCTCTATCTCTATCTCTATCTCTATCCCTATCACCTTTGACCACAGCTGGAAGTGCTACCCAGGTGCTCTCCCCCTCCCCCCTCTTCTCCCTCCAGGCAACCCTCCTGCTCATTCATGTGGGGACAACCCATACTTGCCCCTGAATGCATAAAATCCTGTTCCTACTTGCGCACCTATGTAAATGTCTGCACTCAAAATTCTTCATGTGAGACAAGGTTCTGAGCAAAGATTAAAATACACTCATGCCCACAACAGACCTAGTTTTGAGGATTATATAGCAATTCCTCCAACCCGTTGGAGAAGTTAAGCAGGATGTCTAACAATTTCCCACAGCCATATGAGGTGTTGTGTCATTTCATAATTATTCTAGAGAGAGATGCAGATGGACAGGATGTCCATCCTACTCACATGAAGCCTTTAAACTAAAAGGCCATGAGCATGCAAAAAAGAAAGAAAGAAATACAAAGCAAAGAAGAAAGGAGAAGGAGTCCATTCCTCCCCGGGGAGATCTGGGCATATTATTTCTGTGCTGAATGTCCAGAAAGAATGTAACTCATGGGGATAAAAAACTTAAAAACCACCCACATCATATCTTATGTCAACTAGTTTGGGCACATAAGACATTCCACCCATCTGGGGAACTTTATTCCAAGGTTGTATTTAGATATTGTCCATAAACCGCTGTGGTGCTAAGACACACTCATTCCCCACAAGGTTTCTATTAGCTCAATCCCCACAATAACCAGCTCAAAAGGTTTTTTCCTAAATTTCCACCCTTATGTTTCATCTAAAACTCAAGTTAAGAAGGATCTCCAAGTACTAATGTTCTGTAGCTTCAAACTACTGTCCCAAGTTGGAGTAGACTCCTCTGGCCATGAGGACTGACCAGCTCTGAATTCATTCCTCCCTCAAAAGCAGTGATCCTCATGGCCATGGAGGAGGGAGTCACACCCCACCACCTCCAAATATGCACCAAATGTTATCCCCAGCTGATAGTACTGAGGGGCGAGAAGAGACGCAGGAGGCATGAGCTATTTTGAGACATCAGTTAGGACACCCACATTTCACAGTGAAGTGCCTTCATTGGGCACACAGACAGCTCCAGCATCTGACTCCAGCTTTCTGTTAATGCAGATCCTGGATGGCCAGAAATAATGGCTCCAGTGATTGAGTGCCTGCCACCCATGAGGAAGACCTGAATTAAGTTCCTGGTTCTTAAATTTGGCCCAGGGGCCAGCACTGTGGTGTAGCAGGTAAAGCCAACGCCTGCAGTGCCAGCATCCCATATGGGCGCTAGTTAGAGTCCTGGCTGCTTCACTTCCACTCCAGTTCTCTGCTATGTCCTAGTAAAGCAGTAGAACATGGCCCAAGTCCTTGGGCCCCTGCAGCCATGTAGGAGACATGGAAGAAGCTCCTGGCTCCTGGCTCCTGGCTTCAGATCAGCACAGCTCTGGCCATTTGGGCCAATTGGGAAGTGAACCAGTGATAGAAGACCTCTCTCTCTCTCTTTCTCTCTCTATCTATTTCTATCTCTATCTCTGCCTCTCTTTCTGTGTGTAACTCTGACTTTCAAATAAACAAATAAATCTTTAAAAAAAATTGGCCCAGTGCAGTTCCAGATAATGCAGGCATTTGGGGAGTGAACCAGCCTATGGGAACTCCCATCAATCTGTCTTTCTCTCACTGCCATGCAAATAAATTAATTATTTTTAGTAAAAGGAATGTGTGAAGCAGGATGAAAGGAAAGAGACAATTCAGGATGCATGACAGATGCATTAGAATTAAATAGCCTTTTACTGGGTGATAATTTCATCCTTTTGGAAAACATAGCAGGCTGGCACTATGGCCTGCAGTGCCAGAATCCCCTACGGAGTCTGGTTCAAGTCCCAGCTGCTCCACTTCTGGTCCAGCTCTCTGCTGTGGCCTGGGAAAGCAATAGAAGATGTCCCAAGTGCTTGGGGCCCTGCACCCATGTGGGAGATCTGGAAGAAGCTCTTGGCTCCTGGCTTTGGAAAGGCTCAGCTCCAGCCACTGCGACCATCTGGGGAGTGAACCAGCAGAAGGCAGAACTCTCTCTCTTTCCCTCTCTGCCTCTGCCTCTCTGTAACTCTGCCTTTCAAATAAATAAATAAATCATTAAAAAATGCACACTATCTGTTGCAGGTTTTAGACTAAAGTTAAGCAAAGATTCAGCATAATGCCAGTTACTATAACATCATCTCTATGGCTGAGTCAGAACTAGGTTTAGAACTAATTTTTTCTTCGTTATGTGTATTACTCATAGTGCTTAGCACGCATAGAGGGACTCCTGTGCAAGAAATTTTCAATCCTGCTGGCCAGTTCACATAACTCTTATATTAGGTTATTTCATCAAGTGCCCAGCCAGTATTTCTACATGTGCACTTGGGTTACTTTGCAGGGATCCACAGACGAACACAGCATACTGGCAACCATGCCTCACAAAACACACTCAGAAAGCATCGCTCCCCGGTAAATCATCCTCAAGATTTTTCAGAAGCCACCCTAATCTGCTGTCACTCCACCACTTCTTGACAGGGTGCACATTAGAATCTCTAAGATAAACTCTATATTTAACATTTAAAGCAGTTATGTTGAAGTAGTGAATCCTGTGTCCTTCATCTCTGCTTAGGGAAGGGTCCAATCAGGACACGCTTACAACTGTTTACCGCTTGAATGTTGACAGTTGACAAGTGCACAAATGAGTAGATAAGGGAATTGAGAGATTCATGATATAGCTTCTGTTTTAAAATATTTATTATTTATTTTAAATGCAGAGTTACACAAAAAGAGAAGGAGAGTCAGAGAGAGAGAGAGAGAGGTCTTCCATCCGCTGGTTCACTCCCCATGCCCACAATGGCCGGAGCTACACCGATCCGAAGCCAGGAGTCAGGAGCTTCTTCCGGGTCTTCCACGTGAGTGCAGGGGCCCAAGAACTTGGGCCATCTTCTGCTGCTATACAAGACCATAGCAGAGAGCTGGCTCAGAAGTCGAGCAGCCAGGACTCAAACCAGCGCCCGTATGGGATGCCAACACTGCAGGAGGCAGCTTTACCCACTACGTCACAACACTGGCCCCTAGTGACACAGCTTTAGGTAGGTCAATCCCTGGATATGCAGTTCTTCTTGTTGGCCTTGTCCCTAAACTGAGCAAAACTATGCATAGTTGTTTCTTCTTGGAGCAAATGAACATGTTACACAGACTTTGGACTACTTTGCATGATAAATTTTTTATTATTAAAAAGTTATTATAAATGCCATTAATTGCTTATTTTGTTATGATTTTTAAAATTTTGTTATTAACTTCCTGCACTCTGCAGTCAGCCACCTGTGCATAATTATTAGGAGGATGAGCAGCACTGATACTCCCTGTTTAGGTAATCATGGCCAGGCCAGCACTGTGGCATAGCAGGTACAGCCACCACCTGCAGTGCCAGCATCCCATTTGAGCACCGGTTTGAGTCCCGGCTGCTCTACTTCTGATCCAGCTCTCTGCTATGGCCTGGGAAAGCAGTAGAAGATGGCCCAGGTCTTTGGGCTCCTACACCCATGTGGGAGACCCAGAAGAAGTACTTAGCTCCTGGATTCAGATCGGTGCAGCTCCATCCGTTGCAGCCAATTGGGGAGTGAACCAGCAGATGGAAGACCTCTCTCTCTCTCTCTTTCTCTCTCTGTTTCTCTCTCTCTGTAGCTCTGACTTTCAAATAAATAAATAAATCTTTAAAAAAGTAATCATGGCCCTCTGCTTACCAGCATTTCCTGCTATTTCACGTTCCCTGTTCCTACCTCCACCTGAAAATGGTTTCCTCCTTGCAAAAAACATCTCCTGCCAGCATTCACATTGAAAAGTGATGACTTCCTGCCCATTG
The DNA here is from genome assembly GCA_949820135.1 of Sylvilagus floridanus. NCBI lineage: Eukaryota > Metazoa > Chordata > Mammalia > Lagomorpha > Leporidae > Sylvilagus > Sylvilagus floridanus. The sequence goes on along the minus strand of OX463228.1, from coordinate 16,445,974 downwards.
CATTCCCACATTCGTTAAGCTCTGACTGGAGCAGAAAGAGACTGTGCCCAGACTTTCCCAGACGCCAGCACCAGGTCTGTTTGGTTTAGACAAACAGAACCCTAAGGACAACCCCACCCCAGGATTAGGGCCTCCACATCACAGAGGCTGCAATCCTCTGTGAATCAGCTAACCACCACCTGCCCCCACCTTAAGTTTTGCACATTTGATACATAGAAGTGTGTGATCCAATCTGTACCTGTACCTCATTATACCATAGAATTAAACTACTAGAATTTCTTCAATGATGTATGAATTTGGGGCCGGCACTGTAGTGCAGCAGGTTAAAGCTTTGGCCTGCAGTGCTGGCATGCCTTATGGACTCCTGTTCAAGTCCCGGCTGCTCCACTTCCATTCCAGCTCCCTGCTAATGCACCCAGGAAAGCAGCAGTGGATGCCCTAAGTTCTTTGGCCCCTGAACCCACGTGGGAGTCCCAGAAAAAACTCCTGGCTTCAGATCAGCTCAGCTCTGGCCATTGAAGAGAGAACCAACAGATAGAAGACCTCTCTCTCTCTCTCTCTTTGTGTGTGTGTGTGCATGTGTGTGTGTCTACCCCTCTCTGTAACTCTTCCAAATAAATAAAATAAATCTTTCAAAAAAAGATGTAAATCTTCTCTCTTTGGGTTTGCTTAGGAGCTTTCTACCTTTGCTTGTCAGTACTGTACTGCTTGGAGCAGACTTTAGGTTTGCAACCAATAGCACTTTCCCCCAGACTAGGGAGTTCTTGAAAATAAAGCTCTCCTTTTTGCTTTTCAGGCTGAGTGAGATTATTTTGGTTGGTGGATACCTGACTTGGCTAATACAGCAGCCTCACTCAGTTCCACTCATATCCCTCCTGGGAAGGCCTCCTCCTCTGCACAGATTCTTGGGGCAGGGATGGGTATCCTTTGTGCATCAGAATCAGTCTTCCAAGCAATGGTTCTTCAAGGGTTCAGCTCAGCTCTGAAAACTCAGGCTCTATTGTCAAGCTGACTGGGCAAACCTACCTTCCTTCCTGTGACACAGAGTTACACTAACTTCTGGATGCTGGACTCTACAATGTGTAGGTCCTGCTCCCCTAAGTTGGCTCAAAGTTATTTGAAATCAAAGACATTTGATTTCAGCTCCTCAGAAACCGCAGCCTAGTAGCTGCTTGTCACACACTTTTACATGCATGCATCATAAGATTGTAATGTAGAAAGGATTAGATTTTTATGTCCCACATTTTTCTTGAATGGAGTTTTCGAAGGCAAATTTTTAGATGCCAATTATGAAAGAAATCCAAACATTTAGATGGCAGTGGGACTGTCTATCAAGCATGAATTCTGCATGATACGTGGGATCGTCCATTCTTCAATTGGTAGGGGCTTGACAAATTGAGGTTTGGAGCTACATATTTCAAATTTTATATAGATGTATTTAGTGAGGGAGACATATAGAAAATTTGAGTGCAGAAGCAAATAAAGGTATTGAAAATCATTTGTTTGAAGGTAAGCAAAGACAACCACTTCAATTCTGAAAATCAGGTACTTAGATTATTTGAAGAATCATTAAAATGTTGTTGTCTGTAATTCTTCTATAAAATCATGCATCTTTTACACTTATCTGTCTATCCAACACTGGATTTCTTTACTGATTCATTTATACATTTTTATAGTTCATGAAGGTTAAAAACTCCTTAGGGTAAATACATGAAATCTATTTCTTTAAAATATTATCAGAGTGATACACAGTAAATAATCAGTAACTACTGACTTTGGTCAACCATAAAATTGAGTTTCCTTATTTTCAAAATAAATGATCATCTGCATCTTGTAAGAACAGCCAGCATTGTGTGGGTGGTACCAGCAAGTGCTTGGTATAGAACTAGCGCCTAAAAAATACCTATGGGGGTGAGCATTTGGTCTAACAGTTAGAAAACCAATTCAGATGTCCACATTCCAAATCAGAGTGCCCACATTTGAGTCTTGGCTAATGCATGCCCTAAATGCAGTGGTGTTGTCTCAAGTGGTTGTGTCCCTGCTACCACATGGGAGACCCAGATTGAAATCCTGGGTCTTGGCTGGTGCCTTGGCTCACTTGGCTAATCCTCTGCCTGCGGCGCCGGCACCCCGGGTTCTAGTCTCAGCTGGGGTCCCGGTTCTGTTGCTCCTCTCCAGTCCAGCTCTCTGCTGTGGCCCAGGAAGGCAGTGGAAGATGTCCCAGGTGCTTGGGCCCTGCACCCAGATGGGAGACCAGGAGGAGGCACCTGGCTCCTCACTTTGGATCGGCACAGTGCACCAGCCACTGCGCACCGGCCATAGCGGCCACTTGTGGGGTGAACCAACGGCAAAGGAAGACCTTTCTCTCTGTCTCTCTCTCTCACTGTCTAACTCTGCCTGTCAAAAAAAAAAAAGAAAAGAAAAAAGAAAGAAAAAGAAATCCTGAGTCTTGGCTCTGGCCCCAGCCTAGACACAGACCCACTGGTTAGAGGCATTTAGAGGCATTTGGGGAGTGAATAGTGAATGAGATCTCTGTCTTTTTCTACCTCTCAAATTAATGAACAAATTAATTCAGTTTTTTAAAGATTTATTTAATTATTTGAAGGGCAGAATTAGAGAGGTAGAGGCAGAGAGAGAGAGAGAGAGATAGGTCTTCCACCTGCTGGTTCACGCCCCAGATGGCCACAATGGCCAGAGCTGAGCCAATTTGAAACCAGGAGTTTCTTCTGAGTCTCCCATGCAGGTGCAGATGCCCAAGGACTTGGGTCATCTTCTGCTTTCCCAGGCCATAGCAGAGAGCTGGATGGGAAATGGAGCAGCCGGGTCTCAAACCGATTCTCATATGGGATGTCAGCACTGCAGGCAGCGGCTTTCCCCACTATGCCACAGCTTTGGCCCCAATTAATTAGTTGTTTAAAAGTATTTGTGGAAGGAACCAAGGGAGCAGAAGAAGGATAGAAGATGCTACTGTTTCCCACAATTATGGCATAAAACAGAAATTGTGCATTAATGCTGTTAAGGGTTGAACTGGTTATATGACCATACATAGCTGCAAATGGAGTACATAATATTTCCAGAGTAAAGGGACAAAATTCTTTTACTCAATTGCTTTATTTTTTCTAAGCAATATTTAATCAAAACACACAATGTAAGCACTCCTCCATCTACTTAGATATGAGCAAAAGTATTTTCTTTTTAATTCCAGTAGCAGGAACATAATCAAAAGTCACCACATTTTATTAGCAAGAAGAACATTTAACAAATAACACTTTACATTAGGAAAAAACAACAACAAATTGCTGAATAGCTGATGTTGAATATTAGAAGCCAAAAACATGCTGAAAATTTGTAACTGTGCCCAGAGCTACATTTAAGAAAAAAAAAATTCCTTCTACTTTGAAGAAGCATCTAAATCAGCAGACCAAAGAAAGTTAGCTGAGCCTTTCTCTGAATGTTTTGGCAAGCAACACATTTAGTAATGTTTTTGTACACAAATAATGCCATTTTTCCAAGGTGCTCAAAATATTTTTGCAAACATCTCATCAGCTTCAGAGTATCCTGCTTAAACAAACACAGAGTTAGCACCCATTCACAGGAATAAAAGCCAATGCCCATAGTAATCAAATTTCACAGCAAGCCAGGCCAGAGCCTTCCGTTTGTTTACCTCCCCTTATACCATCCCATAATACAAAGACACTCCAAAAAAGTCATTGGAAAATGGAACTAGAAGCTAAGTTTGTTTATTTTCAATAAATCTTGAAAATCATATGTTCAACAGATCTTTAAAAATTCATGGAAAATACATGTGATAAAAAAACGAGGCATGGAATTCAAAAATTTTGCCCCCAAATAAATTTATCTTTGAACTCAGTTTTCCATGAGTTTTTCAACTTGAACTTTTGTTCATCCTGAACAAAAAGTAGAAACTGATTTTCCTAACTGGGCTGTTTCATGAAAGGTAGAAGAACCCAGCATTTCTGGGTGCCACTCAGGAGCAGATGGATCAGAAAGGTGAGCTTCAGAGCAGTTCCAGCTGCCACAGACTACAGCTGGCTCTCTGGATCACAACTGCCTTCTGATGACTGTGGACTTCGCATCTAGCTGCTGCTTCCAGGCACGTTCACAAGTCCTCAGAAATTCCCAGAACAAATGGCAGGAGGGGTCACTTCTTCAATGTGGTAAACAGTGCTCCTAAAAACTCATTCATAATTGAACCCTCCACACACCCACCAGCTTCACAGAAGCCACTGAGGCTGGTAGCTCTGGGAGACACCATTTCTTCTCGTTCTGTGAACACTCACAGAAATCCTTGCTCTGTTACTTCGATATTCTGCCTTTTGCTCCTATAGGAGCCCAATGTAGCTCCTTCCTTTTTGATTCTTCCTTAGGGACCGTGCCTTCCCCAAAGATGAACAACGATGAACAATGCCTGATACTTCTGGACTGCATCCCCTCAATGTCATGGGACGATAAAAGTGATCTTGGTTCTTGTCTCACGTAGAAGAATAATTTCTGGGTGGACAGGGTCGGTGGGCAAAGCAAGATTTACTCAAGTGAGAAAGCTCCTTCTGCAACAGTCAGGAGGGGGCCCAAGGGAGGAATTGCCCAGAAAACTTGGCGGAGCTGGTTCTTTAACACTCACAGTGGCTATCTAGATTTAGCCAATCTGGACAGAAGCAGAATAGCAGCTAACAATCAGAGAGATAGGATAGGATAGCAACCAATCAGAGGCAAGGACAAAACCCTTTGGAGGGGTGGGTATTGGTAACTTTGTTTAGCCTCCTGGTGATTAAAACAACAACAACAACATCTAAATGTTGTTCTAGGCAGCCTCTAGGAGAAGACAAGCACCTTGTCCACTCTTAAAGAAGCCTGCCCCTTTATTCATTCCTACAGGGACCTGATATTCTCCTCACATCAATATCCCACCTACCTAAATCTCACAGAATTGAAGCTGCCCATGCAATTTGGCTTAACTAGGGGGTGCAAGATTCAATGTTGACCTTACTTTTTTTTTCTTGACAGGCAGAGTGGACAGTGAGAGATAGAGACAGAGAGAAAGGTCTTCCTTTGCCATTGGTTACCCTCCAATGGCCACCGTAGCCGGCGCGCTGCAGCTGGCGCACCACGCTGATCTGAAGGCAGGAGCCAGCTACTTATCCTGGTCTCCCATGGGGTGCAGGGCCCAAGCACCTGGGCCATCCTCCACTGCACTCCCGGGCCACAGCAGAGAGCTGGCCTGGAAGAGGGGCAACCGGGAAAGAATCCAGCGCTGCTACCGGGACTAGAACCCAGTGTGCCGGCGCCACAAGGCGGAGGATTAGCCTATTGAGCCGTGGCACCGGCCAACCTTACTATTGATACCTCACAGCACTCCTACTAGTCCATACAAGCAGGTATCCTCAGTACTTTTTTGTGTTTATATTTAGTATTTTTCTTATCTTTTAGTATTGTTGCACTTTAATACTTTAAGTGTGTTGCAGTTGATTTCTTAACAATGTTGCAGTGGATTTGTTTCTGAGAGGAGGAGCATGGTGGGGGCAAGAGGCGCGGAGTCAACACACAGACCCCGGGAGTCGGGTGAAAGCGGGCTTGAGGCAAGCAGCCTGCATACTCATTTATTTCAGTAGTACAACAGCTTATATAGCCAAGACCAACCAATCCAGTCAAGGGACGCTCTATACCACAACCAATCACAGCCTGTTGCCAGGCAGTTTCCAAAGCCATCCAATCACAGCCTGTTGCCAGGCAGGCTCCATTTGCCATATGGGTTTCAAAGCCATTTCTGAGTAACTGATGCTCGCTTGCCAGAATTACAAGATCTTACACCTAAAATTTTGCCATATGTAAATTAAAGATGAATTCATAAGTATTAATCACCCCATTATAAGTACAAAGGGTCAGCCTACTCACTAAGCATGAAAATGAGTCTGATTTCCAGGTTAGCTAATCTGCAGGTGTTTAAAAGCAAGCTGCTAGTCCAGGTGGGGTTTAATTTCAAAAGTGGGTAAGGGGTAGCTGCTGAACTGTAGCATCCAAAACCCAACCCTTATCTTTCAACCTCATTGTACATAGGACAATTTCCAGCTGAATTTCTAATATTACAATAAGAGTTGTCTATTCCATAGCCTCGGCAACTCATGACTAGAGCCTAGGGAGATTACTGACGCCATAAACAAGAGTGTCAAATTGTTAAATCAACTTCAGGAGTCACTGTGTACTTACGTCTCATGAGGGATCTGTCCTTAATGTGTTATCCAATATGAAATAATGCTATTACTAGTACTGAAACAGTATTTTTACACTTTGTGTTTCTGTGTGGGTGCAAACTGATGAAATCTTTACATAGTATATATTAAATCGATCTTCTGTATATAAAGATAATTGCAAATGATTAAAAAATCTTGGTGTTAAATTGGAAATTGCATAGATAATTAATCAATTCTTTAAAAAAAATCATGTAGGATCTCTGTCTTTAATGTGCTGTACATTGTGAATTAATACTATAACTAGTACTCCAATAGTATTTTCATTTTGTGTCTCTATGTGAGGGCAAACTGTTGAAATCTTTACGTAATATGTACTAAACTGATCTGTGTATAAAGAGAATTGAAAATGAATCTTGGTGGGAACAGAAGGGGAGAGGGAGCGGGAGAGGGGAGGGTAGCGGGAGGGAGGGAAGTTGTGTCGGGGGGAGCCATTGTAATCCATAAGCTGTACTTCGGAAATTTATATTTTTTAAATAAAAGCTTTATATAAATGCAAAAAAAAATAAAAATAAAAAAAATAAATTCTAAATTGATAATCTGGAAATGAAAAAAAAAATAATAAGAGTTGTCTATATCTGAGTCCCTCTTTCTCTCCCTTCTTCATTCTCTCCCTCTTGACCCTGAGTTCCCAAGGGCAAATATTCTTACTCTGTGTTATATCCCCAAAGGTTTAGAGAAACGTCTGTACATAATGCTTGCTCCATGGAGGTTTGTGGACAGACTCATAAACTGTGTGAGTAAAAGAACAAAAGAATGAATACCGGTAGGCATTTTGCCCGGTGACTAAACCACCCGTTTGAACACTTGCTTCCCACATCGTAGCACCTGTGTTCAAATCCTGGCTCTATCCCAGCTTCCTGATACTATTCATCCCTGAGGCAGTGGTGAGGACACAAATAGATGGGTGCATGCCACCCAAGTTGGAGATCTCAACTGCATTCCCAGCTCCCTGCTCGGGCCCCAGCCCAGCCCAGCCCAGGCTACTGTGGGCATTTGGGAGTGAATCTACAGATAAGAGCTCTCTTTGCCTCTCTGCCTCTTGAATAAATAATAATAAAAAAGGAATAACAGGCTCAAAGACATACTGAGTCAATGCATTTCAGCTCTATTTTTTTTTTTTTTTGCATGTGAGATTTTGCAATGGCATCCCGTACTTTCAGAACACAGAGGAAAAGCCATCAACTAGGACAACAGAGAATCACTTTGTATTGTTAGCAACAGCTTAGAAGGGCCACAGCAGAGCCTCTCCATGGAACACTTCCCTGAAATCCAACAAGAAGAGTAGGGCAGAGTATGGGGTGATTGGCATCCCCCTCTCCAAAACTCTTGGGTTCTGATCTAAGCCCTCATACCTCAGAACATGACCAAATTTGGATATAGGGTCTTTGTTTAAGGGAGATGATTAGGTTAAAATGAGGTGTGAGGAAGACCTTGGTCCTGTATGACCTGTATTCCTACATGAAGAGATCAGGACACGGGCAGAGGGGAGATGATGCATAGGTGGGAGGGGGTGTCAAATACAATCCAAGGAGAAAAGCCCCAGAAGGAGCCATCCCCACAGGTGCCTGGCTCCCAGAAGTCCACCTCCACCACAGGCAGTAAAGGAATTTCTGCTGTTTAAGTGCCCAGACTGGTTTTTCACTGTGGCATCCCAAGCAAACTCATACAGCAGTGTATGAGCTGGTTTAGTAAGCGCTGGTGCTCCATGGCCTGAACTCTCTCATGCAAGAGGATGGGAAGGAAACTAAGAAAGTGAGGAAAATTTCTTACATGCACTGGGGAAGTGCAAAGTCTTTCAAAAGAATCACCATGTAACCCTCCCAAATGACCTTAGAATGCTTTATCCCTAAGCCAACTGTTAAAATCATTAAGATTAAAAAACTTCCTAAGGATATTTGGCTGGTGTATTTCAGAGACAGAGCTTCAGATGGTGCCTAGGTACCTTCAGAATTTATGTCCTCCTACAGCACTATGACTTTCATGGACCAAAAATCTCTAAGGCTGAGAGTCTGAGAGTTCTCGCGGCAGCTACAGGCCAAGGAGCTGCTCTGCACGCACTCTGGGCCTGCTTTCGACGTATTTTCAAAATTAAAGTATTTTACAGAATGTAAGGAAGGAATGAAGGAAGGAGGGAGGGAGAAAAGAAAGAGAAAGAGGGAAGGGGAGGGGAGGGGAGGTCAGGAAAAGAAAGAAATGGAGAGGGGTGTAGGAGAGGAGAGAACAAAAGAATCCCAAAGTTATCTTGCATTCAAGCACTTAAGGCTAGAGCTAAAATAAACTAAAAGCAAAGCACACCAAGCGTCACCCTCTACTCTAGCAGTAATTTTCTTAACAAAAAATAAGGTCCACCATCTGCCTGGAGGTGGGGATTGCCATATACCTGCAACGTGCTAGATCTACATCAGCTCCTAATATAGCCCGGGGCTCAAAAACAGTGGAGGCACTGCTTTAAGATTCCTATTCAAATTCAGCGAACCCCTCCTGGTACCTGTTATGTACTCATAGAATAATATCTTTCTGTGCTTTGTGTGAGTGTTTGCTGGAGCATTGTCCAGGAGCAGGTTGGTTAATTGCACCTGTCAGCTTGCCCAGGCTGAGGGCTCTCTCCATAAAAAGCAGCTTCCCTGGGTGAGAGCGCCAGCCAGGGTGTTTCTGGAAGATATTAGCATTTCAATCTGTAGACTGAGTAAAGAAGAGAATGCTCACCAAAGTGTGTGGGCCAGTGCAATCCAGTGAGGGACTGAATAAGAAAGGCAAATTTCTCTCTCTGTTTCATCCAACTTCTCCTGCCCTGAGACGTCAGGGCTCCTGGTTCTTGGGCCATCAGGCTGGGAACAGGATTCAAATCATGGCTGTCCTGGTTCTCAGGCCTTTGGACTGAATCTCTTCCCTGGTTCACCAGCTTGCAGGCGGCACAGTGTGGGAACTTCTCACCCTCTGTAGCTGTATGAGCTGACTCCCATAAATCTGCTCCGATAGGCAGACAGACAAACACACTGTTGGCTCTGTTTCTCTGGAGAACCCTGACTAATGCAAGGAGTGACTTTACTCACCAGGGACAATTAGCAGTGTCTGGAGATGTGTTTAGTTGTCATATCTGGGACATATCTGTCACCTGGAATACAGAAGCCAGAGACTTTGCTAAACATCTTACAATGCTCAGAACAGCCTGGTACCTCCAACCTAAAATGGAATTATTCAGCCCAAAATGTCAACAGAACTGAGACTGAAAAACCCTGGACAGGTTCCTGCAAATGCGTTCACTCAAATAGATGATGTATGTCAGCTTGCTTTGTAGAAGCCTTGCGTTATCTTAGTTTTGACTCTACTTAATGCATATAGTGGGGAATTCATTAAATGCATTTATAAAACTTGCCTTGCATTTATTTTGGTTGACTATGTTTTCTTTAAAGCGTATCAATATTTGCTTTTATGGAATCATATGATGATAAGAAACTTCATTTGCCATCTAATACATTCAGTTCTGTTGCTTGTTACTTTAACTGTGTGATTTATACATTTTTGAGATTACAATTCTGAGATACATAACATCATATTTATAATATCACAGACAGAACTACCATTTCCCCTGAACACCAACATGTAGTATAAAATATGAGCAAATTATATCTTTATGACTGCGTATCATAGAATATACTTGGTTTTCCCCAAATCATCTATCCTTGAATAGATCCTTCGGAAAAATATTTTCTATGTTTGTGTCCTATATGATGGCAAATACTTCTATACTATGAGAAATGGCATCAGGAGGGAATGTCTCAGTTACAAGTTTATTTAAATTCCCTACCCATTCCATTTGTACATATTAGATTTCCATGGATTAGATTCAGTTCAGCAAACATTTACTGAACACTATAGAAACAATGATGACTAAGACTTGCTAGCTGTAAGGAGGTCACATCCTGGACAAAAGAGAGACAGACGGGGACAGCAAAACATTTTTCTCTGTGGTTGGAATTACAACAAGGCATAAAAACATCTATTTATACAGATGCTTTTCAACTCATGATGGTTCCGCTTACAATCTTTTGACTGTCTGGTGGTGCAAAAGCAATACACACATTCAGTAAAAAACAGGCTTCAAATTTTTGAATTTTGTTCTTGGACCAGGCTGGCAGTGGATGCTACCATCCTCTCCAGAAATTGCTGCTCTCAGTCAGTGGGGCACCAAGTGGAGTTCTCCAGTACACAGTGTGCTTTAGCTAGGATGCTGGATAGGGCCAATGCATAAAATGCATTTTAAAAGATTTATTTGTTTGAAAGGCAGAGTTTCAGAGGGAGAAGGAGACACACAGAGAGAGAAGACAGACAGAGATTTTCATCCGCTGGTGCATTCCCCAAATGTCCCCATTTGAACTGGAGCTGGGCAAGGCTAAAGCCAGAAGCTGGCACTCCATCCAGGACTCCCATATGGGTGGCGGGAGCCCAAGCATTTGGATCATCCTCTGCTGCCTTCTCAAGGGCGTTAGCAAGAAGCTGGATTGGAAACGGAGTAACTAGTACTCTTACTGGCACTTACATAGGATGCTGGTGTCACAGGTGGCAGCTTAACCCACCGTGCCACAATGCCGGCTCCTTATAGACATTTTGACGTCCAGTATTGATGGTTGGTTTATCAGGATGTGAGTTCTTTGTTATGTGGAGGAGTAGCTACATTTAATTTTTTTCCTGCTGAAATTCATATCAGTTTCTCTGGTTCAATATATTCTTAATGAATACAAATTTTAATAATTTTTCACTTACTAAAATATCTTCCAGTTATAGTCACTTTGCTGCTAGAAACATGATTTCATTATTTTTGTGTATAAAACCTATGCTATTGTTTATAGATACCACATTTTCTTTTTTTAAAGATTTATTTATTTATTTGAAAGGCAGAGTTACACATGGAGAGAAAGAGAGGCAGAGACAGAGAGAGAGGTCTTCCATCCGCTGGTTCACTTCTTAGTTGGCCACAACTGCCAGAGCTGCATTGATCTGAAGCCAGGAACCTCTTCTGGGTCTCCCATGCGGCTGCAGGGGCCCAAGCACTTGGGCCATCTTCTACTGCTTTCCCAGGCCAGCAGAGAGCTGGATCAGAAGTGGAGCAGCCAGGACAGGCACCGGCATCTGTATGGGATGTTAGCACTGCAGGCAGCAGTTTAACCCATTATGGCACAGTGCCGGCCCCATCACATTTTTCTTTATTCATTCATCTGTTGATGGACACTTTGGTTGATTCGATATCTTGGCTATTGTGAATAGTTCTGTGATGAACATGGGAGCACACTTATCTCTTTGTTGCAATAATCTTATTTCTTTTGGACATGCACCCTGTAATGGGATTGTTGGGTCCCAGGGCAGATCTATTTTGAGGTTTTTAAGGAATCTCCATACCATTTTCCATAGTGACTGGACTAATTTACATTCCCATCAATAGCATGTAAATTTCCATTTGTCTACATCCCTGCAGAAAGACAAACACCACATGGAAGCTAAAAAAAAATGTCAATTTGAATATAGAATAGGGATGACTACAGGCTGGGAAGGTTGAGGCAAGGGGAAACAGAGGGAAGTGGGATCACAGTACCCAGTCACAGATAGCAGGAGTACGTTCTGGTGTTCCACACAAAAGCAGAATGGTCAGAGTTCACAAAAACCTAGGATCTATTTTAAGAGTAAAGAGAAGGCAGGAATTTGAAGACTTCAGACATGAAGTAATGACAAGCAGAGGGAGATGCTAATCACCCTGATTTGATCCGTGCGCAATGTACACATTTATTGGACTCTCACATGGTAATCCATAAATACGTACAATTATTAGGTGTAAATTAAATTTTTGTAATGTTTAAGGCCAGAGAAATGCTAACCAATCTGATTTAATCATCGCACATTGAACACATGTATCAAATTATCACAGTGCACTACATAAATAGTTACAAAGAAAATATTAACACTGGAAAATGCTAATAATCTTAACATTACACTGAGTCAAGCTTCAAAATTTGCTAAATCAAATTTAGATTCTTTGGACCTTTTAATTTTTTTCCATTTATAGACAACATTGCTGTGAAAATTCCAAGTGTGTGAATTTTGTTTCTTTTAGACTACTTCCCTAAAATTAATCTCAGAAAAGTGAACTTGCCACTCCAACTGTGTGAACATCTCATTGGCTCTTCAAGCACACTACTTTGGGACTCACAAAATTACCGTGTCAAGTCTATTACCACTAGAACACCACGGAGAGAAAATTCAGTTAAATATTTAACAATTTAAATAGTTAGAATTAAGTTTTTTTTTTTTTGACAGGCAGAGTGGACAGTGAGAGAGAGAGAGAGACAGAGAGAAAGGTCTTCCTTTGCCATTGGTTCACCCTCCAATGGCCACTGCAGCCAGCGTGACGCGCTGATCCAAAGCCAGGAACCAGGTGCTTCTCCTGGTCTCCCATGGGGTGCAGGGCCCAAGCACTTGGGCCATCCTCCACTGCACTCCCGGGCCACAGCAGAGAGCTGGTCTGGAAGAGGGGCAACCAGGACAGAATCCGGAGCCCCGACCGGGACTAGAACCCAGTGTGCTGGCACCACAAGGCGGAGGATTAGCCTATTGAGCCACGGCGCTGGCCAAGTTTTATCACTTATAAAAGTGTTTTTGTAGTTGAATGTGATTTCAGATCCATCATAATTAGTTTAAGTTCCTGATGTGGAAGAAATTATTCTGTATTCCTAATTAGTGTTTTTCCTAAAAGGTGAATGTTTATGCCCCGTGCTAATTTATCTGTTGGAGTCCTGAGATTTTTCTATAAAGTTAAACATTGAATATGATTAATCAAACAGTTCTGGTTGCTTTTTGTATACTGTTGAAAGGTTTCTCTACTTATAGTGTATGTATGAGGCTGTAACAACTGGAAAAAAAAAAAAAACCTGACATTATGAGAATATTTGTTACTTTCCCCAAAGAACCTAGAATCTGAGAAAGGAAGTAATTAATAGTTATGACAACGGAAGTAGTTAATATTGGTTTTCCACTTACCAAAGAGGTATGATTTGGTTTCAAAATGATTGGAATAGCTATGTTTTAAGTGAATTAACTAGAAGAAGAAAGAAGAGGAGAGGAGAGGAGGGGAGAGGAGAGGAGGGGAGGGGAGGGGAGGGGAGGGGAGGGGAGGGGAGGGGAGGGGAGAGAAGAGAAGAGAAGAGAAGAGAAGAGAAGAGAAGAGAAGAGAAGAGAAGAGAAGAGAAGAGAAGAGAAGAGAAGAGAAGAGAAGAGAAGAGAAGAGAAGAGAGGGAGACGGAGGGAAAGAGACACTGTAAGCAGAGTTTCCTTTTTTTCTTTTTGTCTTTTCCTCCCTTCTCCTTCCTTTGGGTGAGCAGTTTACGAGGATTAATGTAAGCATCTGAACATGTTGCTTCTCACCGAGCTCACTTAGCCTTTTCTTCTCAAGCCCTTGACCCAGATAACGGAAGATATGATTTCCAAATTCAATGAAAGCTTACATCGGAAGGGAGGGGAAAATGCTATCTCAGCTCAAAGTCTGATTTATCTGCTGCCCTGCAGTTGTAGTTATAAAATAGAGCTTCACTTACAAACACCCCCCTTTGTTCACCCAGGCCGATGAGGGACAACACCTTGAGATGTCATTCCCTGCTTTGGCCTACATGTTCGGAACCAGAACTCAAAACAAACCTAACAAATGGCTTTTTTTTTCTTGTTTGTCAATGTATCTGTAATGATTCCTTGTTCTGTGACACCTGTCACTCTCAGCCATCTCGCCCTCTCTCCACCTGCAGACTTGTGTCTCCCGACTAAACCACAAGCACTGCAAGGACGGGAGCTATTACTAATTAACCAGTCTTCAGTACAATGCTTGGCCCTAAGGACTATCTCATGAATGAAAGAATCTGGATCTGGATCCTGTTAACGGGGAGGAGGATTTCCCTCTTCCCCATCCCCCCAAAGTACTTTGAGCACCCCACGTTCTAGGTGAAGAGCTGTAGGTTGTCAGGGCAGGCAGCTCCCAGTAGACCTTCATGATTATTGAGACTTAATAAACAGAATCTGAATAAAACCATCACCCCGACAGTTCACCAGCCAGATACATAAGAATGCAATCCACAAAGCCAGCTCAACCCTACAGTTCAGCTCTTTTGGAGAGAGCCTCCTTGCCCAGCCTTCCCATGAGATAACGGACACACACCAAAGCCACAGAAGCTCCTGGGAATCGATCACTGGACGTTTGGGGCAGTCTGAGAAATGAGGACACCAATATTTTCTTCCACTGTTGGACATTTGCCAGATCACCAGGCATGTTCCTGATGGGGGACAGGGGGACGGGGGAGAGCCAGAGTAGCGTGGGTCTCCCCACCAACTTTCTAGTGCCCGACACCCCAAAAATTATGGAAGCGGAGCTGCTTCCTGCCCAAGGACCCCACTATGGAAGCCATGAGGTGCCAGTGAGATGGGGCTCACAGTGGCACCAGCAGGAGTACATGTCAGGGGAATGGGACTTGAGGCTGTTGCCCAAGAACCCCAAGAAGATGCCAGAGACCCTCAGAGACCATGCACACTCCAGAAGGGCACGGAGTGGTGGGGCAGAGAGTGTCTGAGGGTGGTGGCGAAAATCCAGGCTGCTAAGGAGAAGGAAGGGCCTTCAATTGAGCATGAAATTTACATTTTTAAATCAGGAGAATTAAGATTTAACTGAACTGGGGGCGGGGGGTTGTGGCCCCACTGAATTGAGAATCTACTACTCTGGCATCCCGTATGGTATCCATGGTTGTTCAAGTCCCAGCTGTTCTGCCTCCAGTCCAGCACTCTGATAATGTGCCTGGAAAAGCAGCAGAACATGACCCAATAGTTGGACTCCTGCTACCCATGTGTGAGACTCAGAAGAATCTCCTGGCTCCTGGCTTTGGCCTGACCCAGCCTCGTCATTGCAGCCATCTGGGGAGTGAACTAGCAGATAGAAGACTCTCTCTCTCTCTCACTCTCTCTCTCTCTCCTTCTCTGTAACTCTGCCTTTCAAATAAATATATCTTAAAAAACACATTCTGGCTCTAATGTCATATAAAGGTTCTGTCTGTAACACTTCTTGTTTAGGAGATGGAAGTGTTCATAACCCTGATTGGATGAGAACATAATGTATGCATGTAGGGAATTAGCACACTGTATCCCATAAATATGTACAATTATTCATCAATTAAAACAATTTTAATACTAGTTTAGAAAAAATAATTCTAGTGGCCAGTGCTGTGGCATAGCTGGTAAAGCCGCCGCCTGCAGTATCAGCATCCCAAATGGGCGCTGATTCTAGTCCTGGCTGCTCCACTTCCAATCCAGCTCTCTGCTATGTCCTGGGAAAGCAGTGGAAGATGGCCCAAGTCCTTGGGCCCTTGCACCCATGTAGGAGACCCAGAAGAAGCTCCTGGGTCCTGGCTTCGGATCGGCACAGCTCTGTCCGTTGCACCAACTGGGGAGTGAACCAGTGGATGGAAGAACTCTCTCTCTGCCTCTCCTTCTCTCTCTGTGTAATTCTGCCTTTCAAATAAATAAATAAGTCTTTAAAAAAGAAAAAAAGAGCTGACAGAAGACCACAGCTCTCCAGTGCCTGCCTTTCCTTCCCACAGATCTCACTCAACTTTAAGGGTCTTCTCTGGATTTGCAATAACAGGTTCCTCAAACGTTCTCAGAGCAAGGATGGTTGTTTAAGTAGCATCCATCTGTCTAGACACAAATGGATGAGAAAATACACAGGTGCACTGCCAAGGACCAGTGTGAGAGGGGAGTACACAGGTGGAGTGAATGCTTGCAGACACCCACCCAGGAGCCAGTGGCCTTGATTGTGGGCTTGGATGGGGGATGGGAAGGCTGTGTGGCGGGACCACACCTGAGAAGTCCCCATTCTTTGCCTCAAATCCTGAATGGGCAGATTGAAGGGAATTTGGAAGAACTGGCTGTTGTGGGCAGATTGAAGGGAATTCGGAAGACTGGCCTGTTGTACAATGGAAGGTGAGTACTCCGCCCAGTTGTCAGGTTTCTCCAGGCCAGATGAAATCTCCTCTAATGTATTTGCATTCACTAAATCTATGGGCAGTGGGAGGGGGAGAGGGTTGCTTTCAGTCATCCCTGCTATCTAAGAACCAGAACTTTCTTGCTTGGGGATCTCTTTCATAAATTAATCGGTTCTATCCTCTTTTTAAAGATGTATTTATTTGTTAGCAAGTCACAGTTACACAGAGAGAGACAGAGGGGCAGAGAAAGAAAGAGAGAGAGAGAGAGAGAGAGAGGTCTTCCATCCACTGGTTCACTCCCCAGTTGGCTGCAATGGACAGAGCTGCACCAATCTGAAGCCAGGAGCCAGGAGCTTCTTCCAGGTCTCCCACGTGGGTGCAGGGGCCCAAGCACTTGGCCATCTTCTACTGCTTTCCCAGGCAACAACAGAGAGCTGGATCAGAAATGGAGCAGCCAGGACTAGAACTGGCGCCCATATGGGATGCCGGCACTGCAGGCGGCAGCTTTACCTGCCAAGACACAGCACTGGCCCCTCTATCCTCTTTCAAATATAGGGTCACACTCATTTGGTAGGGTAAGGCATGGAGAGAGGCCTTTCTTGGCTATTCCTCTTGAGGAACACAGGCCTGGAGCTTCCAGTCTGGCCCCGTAAGAGTTCACCTCACCCTGGCTGGGTCTCAGACTTCAGGCCTACAGGTGCTCCATCCGACCGAAGGAGGTGGTACAGTGTCATACATGTAGGGCTCTGAAAGTTAAGAGCTTCCTGTTCCAGCCCCAGCATCAGGCAGCTTGCCTGTGAGTTTTGCATTTTAAGCACTTCAGATCTTAGCTTAATTAAGAGCATCACCGCTCCAGCTCCCAGAGCAATTCCAATGACAGAAAAGCAGGAGAAAAAAAGAAAAGAAAAGAAAAAAGAAAAATGCAGCCCAGCTGACTTCCACTCCTTCAACAAGTAGCTGTGCCTGGCCAGAAAGACCCAACTGTCGCTGCGGAAAGGGAGCAGGACAAGGGAAGGAGCCAGGAGTCCAGGAATCAGAGACAGTGGAGACACATAGACAAGGAGCCGGAGGGCAGCTCTCTGACAGCTGGCACCCTGTGTGCCTTCATTAATCTCTTCCCTGGTACAGGGGGACACCAAGAACAGAGAATACCTCCATCCTGGTGGGCCTGGCAGCAGAACTGTCCTAAAGAAGGGGGAGTTACTCGTGTGACAATAAATACAAGGTGCCGAGCACAGACCTGGCCCATCCCATGATTATTAACCATGCAGTTGTTAGTGTGCACCTGTTATGAACTGATTGTGTCTCCCCCACATCCATGCGTTGACCCCCTAAACTCTAGTGTCTCAGAATGTGACCGTGTTTGGAGACAGGGCCTTTGAAAACATTAGCAACGGTAAGTGGGGTTCTGGGGCTGAGCCCTGATCTGCCTGCTGTTGTAAGAAGAGACTCTGAAGCAGACACATGCAGAGGAAGGACCCCAGGAGGACATGGGGCGGGTGGGGGGCAGTCTTCTACAAGCCAAAGAGAGGCCTAGGGAGAAATCAAGCCTGCTCACTTCTGAAGCGTTGACTCCCGACCCCCAGTGTGGTGAGAAAACAAATGTCCACTGTTTATGCCGCCCCATCCAGGGTACAGAATTCCCTCCCTTATCAGCAACTTCACTATTTTTTAAAATTAATTTAATTATTTGATACGGAGAAAGAGAGAGAGAAAGAGCTCTTCCACCCACTGATTCACTCCCCAAATGCCAGCAACACCCAGGGGGGCTGGGCCAGGCTGAAGCCCGGAACGCGGAGTTCCATCCTGGTCTCCCACATGGGCGGCAACAGTCTAAGAACCAAGTCCGTCTTTGCTGCCTTCCCAGGCACCAGCACTCCCATATGCGATGCTGGCAACACACCTGCTGTGGCACAACCCTAGCCCCTGCAATTTCACTTTTGTGGTTTCCGTTACCCACAGTCAACCACAGTTCAAAGATACTACACGGAAAACTATAGGAATAAACAATTCATATTTAAGTTGCTCATGGCACATAATTCCATCCTGCTCCATCCCTCTGCTATGGCCTGGGAGTTCAGTGGAGGATGGCCCAAGTCCTTGGGCCCTGCACCTGCATGGGAGACCAGGAGAAGCACCTGGCTCCTGCTTCGGATCAGCGCGATGCGCCGGCCGCAGTGCGCCAGCCATGGCGGCCATTGGAGGGTGAACCAATGGCAAAAAGGAAGACCTTTCTCTGGGTCTCTCTCTCTCACTGTCCACTCTGCCTGTCAAAAAATAAAAAAAAGAAGTGGAGCAGCCAGGACTCTAATTGGCACCCATATGGGATGCCGGCACTGTAGGCAGAGGCTTTACCCACTATGCCACAGCACCAGCCCCACAGTATAACATTTAATATGCAACATCTCTTCAGGAACTAGACCTTTTTGCTGTATTTTATTTCCTAGCACCAAAACCTACCCACAGAAACCCAACCATTTTCACAAATGAAAACCCTCCAGGCCTGCGGGCTCCGTAGGCGTCTGCACATTAAGGTACAAATGCCTGCAATCCACAAAGTCGGGCTTTGTGGAGTGGCACCCAGGATTCTGCATTTCTTAACCAACACCCCACTGTGCTTCTCTCACATCCCAAAGTTTGGAACCATGGCTGTTGGAACATGTTGGCATGTTTGTATGTCTTTGCACTTATACCTAGTGGGTACATGAAATTTCCCCCAACAGATTTCAGAACATGAAAATCAAAATCATCTTCCTTAAAAGAAAAAAAAAAAGCCCATTACTTATCCTCTAGGAAAGTGCAGCCTAGCAAAAGACACCGCATCTGCAGGAGGCAAAGGTTGAGGGGAAAGTCCTCTGCTACCACTTACCCATTCGTTTCTGGCAGGAAAGAAAACATCAACTTCCTAATGATCCCCACCTCTCCAGGTCTGCAATGCATCTTTCTAATCACTTATTTGGGTTAAAAAGCAGCCCTTTCTGTCCCGCTTATAGTTCCTTGAGGGAAAAAAGGGAAAAGGGCTCCTCCTTGTCCTACAGGGTTTGGCCCCGTGATCTGTGATCTGGTCCACTGTTCATAGAGAAAACACACCTGCCATCTACAAAGCCCTCCTTCCTTCCATCACTGGAGGAATGCTGTCACAGAGGGTGCTCTCCTTATTCCCAATGAGAAGGTGTTGTCTAAACCACTCAAAGAGCAGGAACACTAACTGACCCATTGACTGTCCACTCTAAGGTCCTACCACAAAAGCTCACCATCCAACCAGGCAGCTAGATGGACACCGACACATTCAATGTCCATGCATTGAGTGAACAGCCCTGTTGTACTAATAACACAACAAAAAGTAATAATGACTAGCATTCCCTGAGCACTTAATTCCCAAGCCACTTAATTCCTAAGCCACTGATACAGCAAAAGGAAACAGGAAGAAGCGGAAAGATGCTTGCCTTTGAAAAATGATAATGCGTTCGCAGCAAATTGGCTCTGGTAAAACGTATAGTGTGCAATTTAACAGCTGCCGCGGCCCCTACCCCTGATGTCCAGTGAGCTCTTCCAGGCCCCCAGCCAGCCTGCATATGATACCACTCCAGCTGCCCTGACAGATGTTCTTTGCTGCTTACTGACAGATCCTGGAATGATAATATTTTCAGCCTGCTGGAAACTCTACGTGGAATTTTCCCCCAATACAGCACTCCCAGGATTTTAGGAGGAAGTTGGGCACTGAGAAATGATGGTGGACTTACTCTTAAGTTGGAAAAAAAAATGAAGAGGAGAAATAGATAGAGCTGGTCATCCCCAGTTAAACACCAGCTCCTTGGTTAGTACTGATCTGGGCCCACAGTATTTGGGGTGTATTCTCTCTTGGCTATTAGAACATTCATTAGTTCAAATAAAAATCTGCAAGCAATCATCTAATAAACACAATGAATGTGCTTCTCCACAGCCTGATGGTGGAACATTTTTGACTTATTGTTTTATTAAATTGTCTAAGGAAACAAATTATTTTGGCCCACTTGTTGAGATTTATTACACTTGGATCCTTTTCTTGGCTTGCAGATTGGGCTAGAACATTTTGGCATTAAAGAATGTATATTTGATGTATGAAGTATCCTTTTTTGAATTTGCATTTTGATTGTAATGGAAATTTTACTTACTTGGAAACTAATTAGTTTATATTGGAATAGCTTTTGAATGGGAATCAATAGACATTTCATAAGCAGAGATATTTCTATACATACAGAAAGGAGGCATCCAACTCATTAGAGCAGAAAGCTACACTACCCAGGAAATAGATTCCTCATGGCAAATGGAGGAGGTGGGGGAAGGAAGGAGGAGGTGGAAGGGGTAAAGGAAGAGAGGAAATTTCCAATGCCTGAGACCTGGTTTCAAATTCAATTCTACTACGACTACTAGCTCTGAAATTCATGTTGTTTCACAAGTCTGTCGAAATAATGAAATGTGTTAATATGAGATGACTTCAAAAAGTTTGTGGACAAATGGAATTATAAGATAAAAAGAGTCTTCACAAGGTTCAGGAGAAGTGTGTTTAGTGTGTATTACTTTAAAAAAGCATGCACGGATTCCAAAATCCCTACTCCAAAATTAATTCATTATAAGTTGTTATAACATTTCTAAATAAGATCTGGTCTGAGGCACTAAGAAGAAGACATCATTTTGAACAGAGGTGGAAGAATGGCAAAATCATTGATAAAAACTTTATAGGAACAATGCCCATTAAGTAAACTTCTTGCCAGAACTAGAATTTCTGAGTAAATCCTAAAGAAATCAGCAGTTTACAAGTGGATAACTCATTCTAAGAGAAGACCATGTTGAAGATGAAGACCACAATGGCAGAGCATCCACACCAACTTGTGAGAGGAAGATTAATCTTGTCTGTGCCCCATCTGTAGGGAACTAATCGATAGTCAACAACAGACACATCACGCTTGGTTCAGCCCACAACATTCTGACAGGAAAATTAAAGTGGACCAAATTCTCTACCCTCTGGTTCCAAAACAAGTGTACCCAGATCAGCTGCAAACAAGAGTGGAGCTTTCAATGGAAATTTTAGATCAAGTGCAACCAAGATCTTAAAGCATTTCTTTGAATAAGTGTAGCAGGAGAGGAAACATGGCTTTACTAGTATGATCCTGAAGACAAAGCACAACCACACAATGGCTATGGAACAGCCCAGTCAAGAGCAAGGGACATGTCAACTTTTTTTTTTGGGGGGGGTGGTAATTGTTGACTTTGGGGTGGCCAAAGAATAACACCATCTGTTTATTATGAGGATATTTTGAAAAAGTGAAAACCTTAACAGAATAACACCTGGGAAAGTTTCACCAGAGGAATGCTCCTGGTCATTCCCCAGATCCAAGGGCAATTACGACAGAGTTTTGAAGGAACATCATTGGGCATCTAATTTATATCCTAATTTGGCTCCTTCTGATGTCTTTCTGTTTTCTAATCTTAAAAACAATCTTTAAAAGGCACTCATTTTTCTTCAGTTAATGATGTAAAAAAGATTGCACTGACATGGTTATATTCCCAGGACCTTCAGTTCTTTAGGGAGGACTAAATGGCTGTTACCATTGCTTACCCAAGTGTCTTGAACTTGATGGAACTTATGTTGAGAAATAAAGTTTACATTTTTATTTTTATCATGGAATTCCACTTTTTGTGAACGTCTTGAATTTGCTATATTCAAAGCTTCTAGCCCCAAATAGGGATGTAACAAAATTGCTTCTTGCCAGAATTAGGATTTCCAAGTGAAACACAAGACACAACGTATTTTATTTTCCTATTGCTGTTATAACAATTTCCCACAAACTAGGGGGCTCACAACACCACAAATTTACTATCACATAGTTCTGGAGGCTAGAAATCTAAACCAGAACCAACTGCATGCTTTCTGGGTATAATAGGGAAGAAGACTTGACATTTCTGGCTGCCAGAGACAATCTTACAGACTTATTACCTATCTTCCTCTAGCATAGAGCATAGCATCTTCATTGTTCTCTGACCTCTGATTCTTACCTTACACCTCCTCTGTCACAAAGATCCTGTGACTATGAGGATACAAGTGGATAGTCCAAGGTAATTTCTTCTCTTCAAACACTAATAACATCTGCAAAGTTCTTTTTAAGTTTATTTTCATCTACTTGAAAGGAAGAGTGACACACACAGAGATAGACAGACAGAGAAAACGATCTTCCACCTCCTAGTTCACTCCCCAAATGTATGCAACAGCCAGAGCTGGTCCATCAAAGCCAGGAGCCCCAAACTACATCCTGGTCTCTCATGTGGGTGACAGGAACCCAAGTACTTGAGCCATCATTTGCTGCCTCCAAGGATAAATCAGCAGGAAACTCAAACTGTAACTCTGATTTAGGATGTGCGCACCCCAAATGCTGATTTAATTTGCTACACCATGATATCTAACCCTGAGATGTCCTTTCTGACATACAAGGAAAAATAATGTCACAGTCCAGAGCTTGGATAGGAATAACTTAGAGAACCATTGTTTGCCCTACCACAGTCTACTCTCTGGCTCACAAAGATTCCTACTCATTCCATATGCAAAATACATTCACCTAATCCTAACATTCTGAAAAGACTCAACCTGTTATCATCAATGCAATTAGAAAAATATCAACTGAATATCATCAAGCCCAAATACCTGAATGTCATCATCTAAATTATGCTTAGATTATACTAATGGTATGATCCTCCTTGGGAAAAATGTCTCTCCGTGTGTGGACCTATGAAATTAGAAAGCACATTATGTAATCCCAAAATACAATCGTGGAACAGATAACACAGGTGTCTGGCAAGGTTATAGACTTCCTTTCAAAGGGAGAGGTAGGGAATGGAAGAAAGAAAAGAATTTCTAATTCTAAGAAATATTAAGATCTACCTGAGAAAATTCATTAAGCTTCAATGACTGGAACAATCCTCTGTGTCTTGGAGTTTTGCCCTCAATGGCCACAGCCCCATCCTGTAATAAGCATGAAATTCCGAACTCCGGGCCAACAGCTCTGACATCTGTGCCATCTTTCCTTTTATACAAAATGTAGACAAATGTTGCAACTGAGTAATTTATCAACCCTTTTCTTGCATATAGAAAACATTTAGAGTCTGAAATCTTTCTCTCACTTATTCCTATTTCTCTTTTAGTGAAAGATGCCATGTTTCTATTGGCACA
This sequence comes from Sylvilagus floridanus, assembly GCA_949820135.1. Lineage (NCBI taxonomy): Eukaryota > Metazoa > Chordata > Mammalia > Lagomorpha > Leporidae > Sylvilagus > Sylvilagus floridanus. Next base: position 16,422,494 of record OX463228.1, on the reverse strand, counting down.
CTAATTTCAAGAATCTTATGTGTCTCCAATGTATGTCTGAAGGGTTGACTCCATCAGAAATGTGATTCCTCCAGAGATACTCCCTGGATAATTCCACCTCATTTTTTGGTTTCTCCTGAGATGGCTTAGGAGATCCTCGAAACACATGAGCAGTATTTACAAAGAGCCCTCAATGTGAATGAACACTTGGATCTTTTAGTCCTTACAAGGAACTAGTGAAAGGTAGCCTCAAAGTGTCATATAATTTTTTAAAATTCATTTATTTATTTTAAAGTGAAAGTTATATGTATAGAGAGATCTGAACCAGGCTGAAGCCAGGATCCAGGAGCTTCATCTGGGAGTGTGGCAGGAGCCCAAGCACTTGGGCCATCTTCAGCCACTTTCTCAGGCACATCAGCGTGGAGCCCGATTGGAACTGGAGCACTCAAGACTCAAACTGATGATCAGAAGGGATCATCATGGGCGGGGCTTAACCCACTGCACCACAACGCCAGCCCCATATTGTTTTTTTTGACCTTTTCAACATTGCTGAAAGCTAAGAGCTCATTTCAGTTGGATGCAGATACACCTGCAGCCAAGAGTTTGAGTGGAAGACATTTTTTGTGGCTCTCATCTTGCAGAAGAAAGGGACAAAATACAGGAATTACAGGAAAACAAAATCAAGCAAAATGAGGATAAGAAATCTGCAGCTTATAATATCTAAATCTCTGAATTCTTACCACTTCATAGCTTTACTGTCAGTTTACACAGATAAAGTACGTATCAAAGGAGGGTCCAGTCTTCAGACTGGTAATCATTTGACCAGCATTTCAAGAAAGATCCTGTCTTATCCTGACAGCAGACTGGAAAGACAATGTTCTCTCAGCCTACTCTGAACATCAGAACATTGACTGCACAAGTCCATTGATCACATAAGTTAAACTCAATGATCTTGGAATTGATACCCATCCTCTAGGATTTATAATAATGACAGAAAATATACTATAAATTTCTAAATTTTCCTTGTGGAATGTGACACATATGTTTTCCAAATCCTTGCATTTCCTTATTCTTATCTACACACACACACACACACACACACACACACACAATCTAAGAGGGCTTGTGAAATGAGCCCTTGGTCACCAGGGAGCTGAAGAAACCCAGCTCCAGCTAAGACTTGAAGAATTGCCTTTATCTGTTTCTCCTTTTACCACCCCCTCACTATTATCTGAGCTGGAAAGGACTGTTCCTTAGATCAGGAAAAAAAACTATTTGACAATTTATAGGTTGATTTCACTAACTGGTGGTTGTGCATTTGGATTGATATATCACTTTTAAAAGCGTCAGACTGTATGGAAATATGCTGAACATTATCAACTCTTTTAGAAGATACAAGTAGGAGTAATCATACCAACAATCAATGTCATTTATTTAACTCCCATTCTTGCCATAGATGATCCTTACAATTAGCAGGAAAAATGGAAATGATTCATTTTCTCAATTTATTCAACCAATATTTGCTGGTCTCCTAGTGTGTTCCAGGCATCTGGCTAACACCTAGACTGAACAACCTTGATAAGTGCAGCAGGTTGTATAGTAAGAGATTCCCATTCAAGTTTCAAGAACAGTTAGGAGGAAGATGATGAGCTAACTATATGACAGTACTTTGAAAACCATGGGAAATGGAAATAAAAGATAAATTTAGTTTGATGCAAATCATTGAAATCTGTTTAGGAAGAATCCTCAAAAAGTTCATGAAAATTCATACTATGAAAAACTATGCATGGAATTCAAAAAATTTTTGAATGAAAATAATTTTAATTCCATTTTTCCCATGAATTTTTTATGTGGCTTCACATGAAGAGATCAGAGGAGGAAATGACTGTGCTGTAAGAAGCTGAGTGAATGGGAGAAGCCAACTGCAGGAGCCCAACAATGAGAGACTTAGAGCAGAATGAGGATACCAGCATTGCAAACCAAGGGTTGGTGGAGGCAGGTGGACTTAGGGAGAAGGGAGAACAAGCTTTGCCTACAACATGAATGACAATGCCGGCATCCAAGATAGGACACATTAGAGGAATTTTTTGGGAAAAGATGAGCTCATCCTCATTTTATAAATAAGGAAGTTTCATCCCCAAATGTCTAAAGACCCAATCCAATGTTTCACTAGTGGTTAAAGGCCACGTTGAAATTCAAATACATTTTGCCTGCCTCCAGATATATGCTCTTAGACTCATCTAACCGACTTTATTAGTCTCTTTCTAGGAAAACCCAGTTGATAACATTTGGTTTTGTGGAAGAAACAGGAAATGATATTTGTGAAAAGAAAAATTAGCTTCATTTTTATCCCTATGTTCACAAGGAAAGGGCCCAAATCTGAAACCACTTTTCTCCTCCCCACCACTCCTTCATCTCTTTTGTCTAACTTTTCTATTAGATTCCCTACAGAACAGTCAGCCCTGACAAGGAAATGCATTAGAAGGTCCTCCCACAGCCTAGAGTAGTTATTATTATCTGAAAACCACATATTTGTGTGTTTATGTTGCCAAAGTTTAAGGAGTGATAAAACTGTGTTTTTCTGCTGTTGTTTTCATGGTATCCAAAACAGAAGCAGATTGTAAAGTCAGCAGGAAAGACAGCACATATTTTGCTGACAGTAAAAATCACTTATTCATCTCACGTACTGAGGGGAAGACTAAATTTAGGTTTTAAATCAATTGACTTTTCCAGAAAACCGGAATTACCGCCCAACTCAAAGAAGTATTCTTTTTCGATTAGAAAAAAAAATTGCTACAGCCCTTTATTCTTTACTGGAAGGCAGAAAGTCATAAACTTGAACAATACCAAGATTTTGATGTTGAATTTCAAAAATAAATATAAGCCAAAAAGAAATTATTCAAAATTGCAGAATTTCTCTTGCTAAAACTAGAGGAAAGTATTTCTTTTGTTCTTTACTTTTACTTTTTGTTTTATTTATTAATGAATAGTAATTAGTGAATGTCAAAGAGGAAAAAGAGAGACAAAAACAGAGACAGACCCTCTATCAGCTAGTTCACTCCCCAGATGCCTACCAACAGGCAGGGTTGGCCCCAGTTGAAGCCAGGAGACAGTAACTCCCATGCTGTCTCCTCAGTGTGTGGTAGGGACAGAGGTACACAAAGGATTTCTTAATGCCCAAAAGAACCATCTATAACTTCACAATTTTACTAAACAAATGTTCTAAAAATGCTTTGAAATAACTATACCTACCTCTTACTGCTTTCCATTATATAGGAAATTATCAGTATAAGAAAACTCTAGTATTTAACTTAATATATAAAGTCCAACTTAGAGAACTATGAATACCCCATCCATCAATAAGTCAAATAGAAGGAATAAATAATTTTCTGTAGAGTCTATCACTATCCCAGTGATTTTTCACCACAGTTCCTTCTGTGAAGATAATACAAAGATTAATAAATATTTTATTCACCTAATTATTGATACTGATTAGTATAAGCAGTTCATTGAAAATGTACGACAAAGGAAATGTCTCAAGCAGGATTACAAAATATTTCACTTATGAAGAGACTGACTCATCTGCTGAGAGCTCTGAGCAGTTCACAAAAGCAAAATCTTACCACAAAACCCCCACATTTCCATACAGCATCTTCTGGCTCATCCAGGTATTGAATGCTCCAAAAGCGGATAGGCCAGAAGGTGAAAGACCACAAAACATGACTATAAAGCTTAAATGTGAAAATATAATTGGCTTTATATGTACCCATACCATATGAAATAATGAAATAATCTCTGCATATTGTTCTCATGCATTCACTGAATCTTGGCTGAGCACATACTTTACTAAATGTATTTAGGTCTTGATGACATAACCAGAAACGTGATTTCTAAACTAGTCTGGGATATTTTGCCTAAACCCTAACTTCATTTCTGAAATGTATACAAGACAAAGAACATTGTGTATTTAGAAATTAATGCTGTTTGAACAGAAAGATGAACATTCTTGAGGTGTTTATTGGTTAGTGGAGAAAATAAGATGATAATAGGAACATAGATGAAGCGTTATAATTCAGACTGCTTTTGGCTTCTCCTCGAATTTGGTTCACGGAAATTATGTGAACTGGATTTGAGGTGACGATAAAACCAAGGAGAGGTTTAGAAAGAGTTCTAATAGTGGGTATTCTTTCTCAGATGTGCAGTGTCAAGGCACAGAGCATGAGATAATTCGTGGAAGAAGTGAGATTTGAACTGAGTATTGGAGGAAATCCAGGCCTTCATCATGCAAGAGTACAATCGCAAAAACAGAGCCGTTAGTCAACGTTGGCGCCCTGAAGGTGGGAGCTGAATTGGGGGAGAAGTACCATGGGTAAGCCCTGAACCCTAGGGGTGATGAGACTGTCAGGGGTGGAAACTGACCCAAAGAAAACTAGTAGCAGCAGACATTCTTATCAGGGAAGGCAAGAGGTGCTGGAATGAAAATGGCAGATTTTTCACGGGGAAAGCTTTGTCAATTCCTCGCTTAATCTGGAAACTGAGCTAAATGCCCAGAATTAGTGCTTATAAAGCCCCGGTCCCTTGGACTGCAGCCTGCTTGTGGTTAACACATTGCTTCATCTGGTGTACCACTAGGAACCACAATCACTCTAAACCACCCAGTTACCACTGAAGAAATGTTGCTCAGTAGACGGATCTCCTGCTAGAATACTCGTAGGAAGGAAAGGAGTCCTGAGAGACAGCGGCTTCCAGTGGCTTCTGTGTAGTTGGGGACCAAAGTCTAGGCTATCTCCTGGAGAGCCACAAACCTGAGTCGTCCAAGTGCACTGAAGAAGATGCTGTCAAAGAGGTTACAACAGCATGTTACGGGGCTGGCGCAGTGGCGTAGCGGGTAAAGCTGCTGCCTGCAGTGCCAGCATCCCATATGGGCACTGGTTCAAGACCTGGCTGCTCCACTTTCAATCCAGCTCTATGCTATGGCCTGGGAAAGCAGTAGAAGATGGCCCAACTCCTTCGGCCACTGCACCCATGTGGGAGACCTGGAAGAAGCTCCTGGCTCCTGGCTTTGGATCAGTGCAGCTCTGGCCATTGTGGCTAACTGGGGAGTGAATCAATGGATAGAAGACCTCTGTCTCTCTTTCTGCCTCTCCTCTCTCTGTGTAACTCTGACTTTCAAATAAATAAATAAATATTTTTTAAAAAATGTTACATCTCTGCTTCACTCCTAAAATGCAACAAAAGAACAGCCATTACTTGTACAACCCACCACCAAACCACCATTTTTTACACATTCATGCATTCAGATAGGAGTGATAACCTTCTATAAATCCTCCATCAAGAAAATGAATGCAGTAAAGATCAGAGGATCTTGTCCAAGAAGCCATCCCCTACACCAATGTCTTGGAGTGTTTCTCCTACATTTTCTTCCGGTAACTTCATAGTCTTGGGTGTTAAATTTAGGTCTTTGTTTCATCTTGAGTAGATTTTTGCATATGATGAGAGATAGGGATCTAATTTCATTATTCTACATACATAATCCAGTTTTTCCAGCACCACTTGTTGGAAAGATTATCCTTATTCTACTGTCAAAAATAAGTTGGCTATTCGTATGTGGATTAATTTCTGGGCTCTCTATTCTGTTTCATTGATCTATGCAGCAGTTTTTATGTCAGTGTTGTTTTAATTACTATGGCTTTGTAGTATACTTTGAGGTCAGGTGTTGTGATGCCTCCAGCCTGATTTTTCTTCTTTAGGATCTTTTTGGATATTTGGTGTCTTTTGTGATTCCGTATGAATTTTAGGATTGCTTTTTCCAATTCTGTAAATAATGTCATTGGTATTTTGATAGGGACTACATTGAATCTGTTGATTGCTTTAAGTAATATGGACATTTTAATTATATCGATTATCCCAATCCATAAGCAATGCATATCTTTCTATTTTTTGTGTCCTTGATGATTAATTTCATCAATGTTTGAGATTTTCATGTAGAGATCTTTCATTTCTCAGAAGCTTTTGCTCAGCAAAGGAAATGTTCAGTAGAATGAAGAGACATCCAACAGGATGGGAAAAATACTTGCAAATGACCTATCTGTAAAAGGATTAATAGCCCATCTCTGCTGTTAAGGAACAGTGGTTTTTTTCTTCATACTATTTGTTTAATTATTTACTTAGTGTAGGATTAACCTTGTGAGTATAAAGTAAACTGAAAATAGGTTTTTGTAACAATTAAGAGTGGAAATAGGAGAAAGAGGAGGAAGGGTTGGAGTGGGGGCAGGAGGGAGGGTAGGGAAGAGAGTTTACTATGTTCCTAAAACTATACATGAAGTACATAAAATTTGTAGATCTTAAATAAAATATTTAAAAATCAATAAAAAATAATAAACAAGTGAACACACTTTTAAAAAAATCCCAAATATATAAGCAACTAAAAACCTCAACAACAAAAAACAACCAATCCAGCTGACAAATGGGCATTGTCAAACCAATGGTTAAAAATGTTATACTACTTAGTCATAATGATCCATGATTACTTCATAATTTACTGCATATGGATGAAGTGGTCATTTTTCTGTTCAATTATTATTTATTGCCATTGTCTATATTCCCACTGAAGTGGGGTCTTTCTGCTTTTTACTTGCTAAACTTCCTATTTGTTGAAGTATTAAGCTTTTTCACTGTAGTATAAATTTAAAATATATTATCTCAAAAAATAAAATAATAAAAGAAAGAAGGGAAGACAGCTAGAAGAAAGAGGGAGTGAAGGAAGAAAGGACTATCATTATGTTCTTAGAATTGTATCTACAAAGTGATAGAATTAAAAAGGAGAGAATGATCCAACATGGGAAGCAGAATACACAGCAGACTTGCAGAATGGCAAATGCCCTAAACAGCACTCTGGCCTCAGAATCAGCCCTTAAGGCATTCAGATCTGACTAAAAGGCCCATGAAAGTATTTTAGGCATGGAAAGCCAAGACATTGTGGCAAAAAAAATGACCTAAATGAAAGGTCTCTGTGAGTGAAATCCCAGAGGGAAGAATGGGCCATCAAAGAAAGCAGTACCTTTCTCTGAAGGGAGGAGAGAACTTCCACTTTGAATATGGCCTTGTCTAAACAAGATTGGAATTGGTGAACTCAAGAGGCTTCCATAGCCTTGGCAGCTCATGACAAGAGCCTAGGGTGATTACTGACTTTAAAAATAAGAGTATCAATTGTTAAATCAACAACAGGAGTCACTGTGCATCTGCTCCCCATGTAGGACCTCTGTCCTTAATGTGTTGTGCTATGTGAATTAATGATAAAACTACTACCCAAACAGCACTCTATACTTTGTGTGTCTTTGCGGGTGCAGTCTGTTGAAATCTTTACTTAGTATATACTAAATTGATCTTCTGTATATAAAGATAATTGAAAATAAATCGTGATGAAGAATGGGATGAGAGAGGGAGTGGGAGATGGGATGGTTGTGGGTGGGAAGGAGGTTATGGGGGAGGAAGCCACTATAATTCAAAAGTTGTACTTTGAAAATTTATATTTATTAAATAAAAGTTAAAAAAATAAAAAATAAAGAAAAAAATAATTGTATCTACAAATCACATTGAAATCTGTTAAAAATTAATTAAAATAAAATTATAAAAAACTTTTTAAAAGACCTTTGGAACCACGGCTGATATGTTTCCAAGCTAACAGCCTCCAGGGAGAAAGTTGATCACGTTAGCCCCTGCTCAGCTCACTGCTATGACAGAAGTGCAACATCAATATACTGCCTTCCTGCAGTGCTGAGAGCTACAAGAAGAATGTGACAACTAATCTGGGTTTGGCTTCTAACAGCTCAGCACAAATAGCAAAACAAAGAGGCCAGAGCAGGTGAGCCAAGGGAATGTTTTCCCATAAACACATATGAGGCCATACCCAAGTAAACTCAGCAATAATAGAGACATATAGATCAATGGATTAGAATTGAGAGTCTAGAAACAACCCTGCATCTGTGGTGAACTGATTTTCATATGGTTGCTAAGACCACTCAGTAGTAGAAAGAATAATCTCTTCAGCAAACTGTTCTGGAGCATCTGTATTTTCACACACAAAAGAATGAAGTTGGATTTTTACCTCAAACTCTATGCAACACCTAACTCAGAATGAATCAAAATATTAAATATAAGACATGAAACTCTTAGAAGGAAACACATGGCCTTGGATTTAGTAAAGGATTTTATATAATGACAAAAGCATAAATAATAAAAGGAAAAATAGAAAAGCTGAGCTTCATCAACATTTGAAACTTTTTTGCTGCAAAAGAAAACTTTGAGAGAATGAAAAGACAACTCAGGAAGTCGAAACTATTTTCAAATCATATATCTAATAACAGACTTAAGCCTAGAATTTATTAAAAATAGCATAACTAAATAAGAAGAACATATAAGCCAATTAAAAATGGGGAAAGCCAATAAAGATATAAGAGATGCTAGACATTATCAAGAAAATTAAAATTTTAAAAATGCAACACTACTTCACACTCACTAGGATGGTTAGAATTTAAAAAGTCAGATAACTACAAGAGTTGATGAGTGTTTGGGGAAATCAGAATCCTTACACATGGTTGGTGGGAATGTAATTGGTGTGATTGCTTTGAGAAGTAGTTTGGTATTCCCCAAACTATTGAACAAACTGTCATATGTTCCAGCAATTCCACTCTTAAGTATGTATGTAAGAGAAATAAGGATACAGATGCTGCCCAACTTACAGCGGAGTTGCATCCCAATGAGCCCACCATAAGGTGAAATAGCCTAACACAACAACCCTTCAGATGAAAGTGCAAAGTAGGTCAGTTCATGGACACAGAAAGCAGGTTAACGACTTCCTAGGGCATAAGGCAGAGGGTTGGAAAGGGAGTGACAGCTAAAGAGTACAGGATTTCTTTGGAAATGATAAAAATGTTCTGAAGCAGGTGAGTCATCTGCACTCTCGTGTGTACTGCAGAACAAGTCACAGTAGCCAAAAAATGGCAACCCACTACACCCTGCTAGATGAGTAAACGTAGCGCATACACGAAAGGGAATACTGCCCGCCCACTAAAGAGGATGAACTCTCATCTGTAACAACATGGATGCAACCATATGTCATTAAACGAAACAAGCCACACACACACACACCACATGATCTCACCTACATGTGGGAACCAACATAAGGTAATGTCATAATGGTGGTTACCAGAGGCTGAGGAGGGAATGGAGGAGGAAGAGATGTGGAAAGGCTGATTAATGGATGTCAATTTATAGCTAATTAAGAATAAGAAGTTTGGACGTTCTACTGCACAGTAGGATGACTGGAGATAATGCTAAGGTACTGTATATTTCACTGCTTTCTAAAAAAAAGAGAGAGATAGATAAGATTTTGGATATTTTACCATCAAGAAATATTAGAAGAGATAGACATATTTAACCTCATAGGACATTATGAAATGTGTAACTGTAATGAAACGTCATATGGTAGCCTATAAATATGTATAATTTGTATATCTTAAAATTTTTCAGATAGAAAAAATAATTTAAAAAGTTGATGTGGTTACCCATATATATGAACATCCTAAAAGCCACTGAGTTGTACAGTTTAGTTGGGTGAATTGTATGTTATGTGATGTATCTCAATATATCTGCTTACAAAAACAAGAAATTAATTTTGATAGTAGATATTTACATAATAAATGTTTAACAAGTTTGATGGAAGTCAATTTTCATTACACTTTATTAAGATAAGCAGTGGATATACAGGTTTTTTTTTAAAAAAGATTTGTTTATTTATGAAAGCCAGAATTATACAGAGAGAGAAAGAGAGGCAGAGAGAGAGGTCTTCCATCCGCTGGTTCACTCCCTAATTGGCTGCAACAGGCAGAGCTGTGCCTATCTGAAACCAGGAGCCAGGAGCTTCTTCTAGGTCTCCCACGCAGGTGCAGGGGCCCAAGCACTTGGGCCATCTTCCACTGCTTTCCCAGGCCACAGCAGAGAGCTGGATCAGAAGCAGAGCAGCCAGGACTCAAACCAGCACCCATATGGGATGCCGGAGCTGCAGGCGGCGGCTTTATCTACTATGCCACAGCGCTGGCCCCAGACACCACAATTTTTAAAAAGAATAAAGTTTAGAATCACATTATCAATTTTTAAATTATACAATAAAGGTACAATAATTGTTACAGAGTGATATTGGTGAAAGTATCGACATGGAAGATGAATGGAATAAAATAGAGCCCAGAAGTAAACCCCCCACAATATGGTCAATTGATTTTGAAAAGTTATAAAGAAATTTAAGGGGGAAAAATAATTCTTTATAAAATGTTATTCTGGATCCAGCCCTGTGGTAAAGCGAGTGAAGTCACCATTGCAGCATCTCATATGGGCATCAATTTGAGTCCTAGGTGCTCCACTTCTGATCCAGCTTCCTGCTAATGCGCCTGGGAAAGCAGCAAAAAATGGCCCAAATACTTGGGCCCCTGCACCCACATGGGAAACTCGGAAAAAACTCCTGGTTCTCAGCTTTGGATTGGCCCAGTTCCAGCCATTGCAACCATTTAGGGAGTAAACCAGTGGATGGAAGATTTCTCTCCCCCACCCCCGATTGTCAATAAATAACTTTAAAAAAAAAAAAAAAAGATATTCCAATATAATTAGCTGAAAATCTACACCTAAAAATAGAAACTGAAACTTGCCTTAAATATCACTTCTTATATAAAAATTAAGTAAAAATGGATGCTATATGTAAATTAAAGCATGCAATTATAAAACTTTTAGAAGAAAACCTAGAGTTGAGTTTAGTAAAAGAGATTTTAGACGTGACACCAAATTCACAATCCAGAAAAGAAAAATTGATAACCTGAATTTTATTAACATGAAAAGCTTTTGCTCTACAAATGACAACTAAGAGATTTAAATGGCAAGATAATGACTGGGGGAAATTTTGGCAAGCTACATATTCAACAAAGGATCTGTCTCTTAATGTCTAAAAAATACTCACAGGTCCAGGGAAAGAAATTTTTATTTTTGAAAAAAACATAAAGCTTTATTTTGAAAAAAATAAAAGGCAGTAGACTTCATCGAAGATGGTACAAAGAAGAAAAATAAGTTTATAAAAAGAAGGCTTCAACATTATTAGCCATACTGGTAAATCAAATTAAAACCAGGATGAGATATTAAAACCATGATGAAACGCTAGTGTACACTATTTAGAATGGTTGCAATGAAAACAACTGACCACAGTGATAGAGAGAGAGGGACCCGGGGGAAACTCAAACAACCTGCCTTTGTTAAGGATTCTGATGGCATGAGCCAGTCCTTGCAATCAAGGTTTTTCTGCTCTGTTGTGGCTGATAGGTGATAAGAATTCTATGCACCTTGGGGGAAAGTTTCATGGCTTTTCTGCTGGCTGCATTGAGTCTCAGTAGTAATGCACATTCAATGATCCAATCAAAACCCTCTCCCGGACCAGTCATGAGAACTTCCCTTTGCTGCAACCTAAAAGGAGGCTAGACAGCACTCAACAGCTCTCTCCTCTGGGGCCCTTCTTGGAACTGCTAGGAGTCCGTTCTTTCATTTTTGGTTTAACTTCTCTGCTTTCTTTCATTAAACGACTTCTGCTGCATGCACTCTTCCTTGTCTGTACTCATCATGCTTCATGGACACAAGACACAGACCCAACAGAGGAAAAGAACTGTAGCCGGCAGACTCCTGCAATAACATTACATGCTAATAAGGAGAGAAAGCAGCTGGAAGTCTCACGAACTTCTCCAAGAATTGTAACATACTACAGATGCCCTAGAAAAGAGCTGATTGCTTCTTTTAAAGTGAAACATAGACCTACACACAATCCAGTGGTTCACCTCTGCTAGTACCCAGAGAAATAAAAACTGATGTTCTCTCTAAAACCTGCAAACAAAATGTTCACAGCAACTCTGTTCCAGAATTGCCAAAAAATTGTAAAGAACAAACACCTTTCAATGGCTGAATGGATGGACACACTGTGTCAGATCCATTCAATGGCATCCTCCTAGGAAAGAGAAAGGAATGAACCTCTGATCCGTGCGATGGCATGGAAGAATCTTAGAGGCATTGTGTTTTGTACAAGCAGCTTACTGTATAGTTCTGTTTATATAACATCCTGGGGAAAGAACAGCTATCTAGAGAGAATGATCAAACAGTGACTGCACCAGGGGATATGTGTACAAGAAGGGTTTGACTTCAGTGGGACAACATGAGAAGGTTTTGAGATAATTCTGTATCATAATTATAGTGTGAGTTTCATAAAATTACACTCATACATATGCCAATATTCATAGCACTGTACAGTGGGAAAGAGAGGGGTAGAGAGAGGGTAGTTATGGGTGCAAGGATTCAGTGGGGTAGGAGGAATACCCCCTAATGTTCCTTTTTAAAAAAAAAAAAAGATGTATTTATTTGAAAGTCAGAGTTACACAGACAGCAAAGGAGAGGCAGAGAGAGAGAGAGAGAGAGAGAGAGAGGTCTTGATCCTCTGGTTCACTCCCCAATTGTCTGCCAAGGGCCAGAGCTGCACTGATGTGCCAATCTGAAGCCAGGAACCAAGAGCTTCTTCCGGATCTCCTATGCAGGTGCAAGGGCCCAAGGACTTGGGCCATCTTCCACTGTTTTCCCAGGCCACAGCAGAGAGCTGGATCAGAAGTGGAACAGCTGGGACTCGAACTGGCATCCATATGGAATGTCAGCACTGCAGGCAGTGGCTTTACCCGCTATGCCACAGAGCCAACCCCTTTAATGTTCTGTGGTTTACAACAATTAACATTTCAAGATAGCTAATGAAGAAAATCTTTGAGTGTACCCAACATAAAGAAATGATAGATGCCTAATGTTAGATATGCTAATTTCCCAGATTTGATCATTATACATTATATACCTGTGTCGAAACATTGTACCCCATAAATATGTAAAATTACTGTGTGTCAATTCAATATATATTTTAAATATAAAGATAAAAAATTTTCAAAAACTCAACATCCAAAAAGGTCAATTTTCTGGCATATTAACATAAAAATAAATTTTTTAAACAACACAGAGGTTGAAAGTCTGAAGGAATGAGCAAGACAATCTCCCTTTTTTTTATGGCTTTTGGAATATAGTAGTTCTTCCTCCCATACCTGCTCCCCTCCCCCCATTCCCATCCCACCTTATACTCCCTCTCGCATCCCATTCTTCATTAAGTTTAATTTTTTTCATTTCAACAGTTTGCACCCACACAGACACACAAAGTATAAAGTACTGTTTGAAGACATATTTTACTGTTAATTCTCATAGTACAACACATTAAGGACAGAGGTCCTACATGGGGAGCAAGTACTCAGTGACTCCTGTTGTTGATTTAACAATTGATACTCTTATTTACGACATTGGTGATCACTCTAGGCTCTTGTCATGAGCTGCCAAGGCTATGGAATTCTTTTAAGTCTACAAGCTCCATCATTATTTAGACAGGGCCATTAGCAAAGTGGAAGTTCTCTCCTCTCTTCAGAGAAAGGTCCCTCCTTCTTTGAGGGCCCCTTCTTTCCATTAGGATCTCACTCACAGAGATCTTTCACGTAGGCCATGTTTTGCCAGTGTCTTGGCTTTCCTTGCCTGAAATGCTTTCATGGGATTTTTAGCCAGATCCGAATGCCTTAAGGGCTGATTTTGAGGCCAGAGTGCTGTGTGTTTGTCATTCTATGAGTCTGCTGTGTGGCCTGCTTCCTATATTGGATCATTCTCTCCTTTTTATTTCTATCTATTGCTATTAGCAGACACTTGGTCTTATTTATGTGATCCCTTTGACACTTATTCCTATCTTTATGATCAGTTATGCACTTAAAATGATCACTTAAGACTGGGTAAAGGAATTATGAGATATGTACCCTATGGAATACTACATAGTGGTAAAAATGAAATCTGGTCATTTGCAACAAAATGGATGAATCTGGAAAATATCATACTGAGCGAAATATGCCAGTCCTAAAGGGACAAATATCATGTTTTCTAATCTGTGACAACTAACTGAGCACCCAAAAGGAAACCTGTAGAAGTGAAATTGACGCTGTGAGAAGCAATGACTTGATCAGCCCTTGTCCTCACTGTAGAGAACAGCTTATTATTTCATTTGTCCTTTTCTGGGCTGTCAAAGGCAGAGTATTTGTTTTATTCATTGCTTCCTTGTAATCTGTGCATTCCAGGTCTCACCAGCCAATATCTCACCAGCAAATAGCTACAAAAAGTCACAGGATTTTGTTTACCTACAAAGCAAAACTCTTTATCTTGTTCCTTTGTGTCTATGACAGAAATTGAAAAACTCAGAGACCTACATTATTGCTAGTGGGTTCCTATTAGAAAAGAAGAAAGTGTTGTTAGCAGTAAAACTGAAACATTGCTGTTGAAGAATATTCTGGGGACCTGAGAGCCTTTACTACTTTGAAAGATGGGACTGTGACGAGAGGCAAGATTATAGCACCAGAGCCAGCAGGCTACTTTGCTTCCTTCACTGGATTCGCTCAGGAAACCTGTGATGAGCATCTTTCACAGATGCCATACATATGAAACTTATATTTATTAAATAAAATCTTTCTAATAAAAAATGAAAAAGACAAATAAATACTCTAGAAGGACTATGACTAAATATCTTGAAAGAGGTGTGAATTATTACAAATCTTGGAAGTGGGGAGGCACACCTGGAGGCAGTGGTTGGGTAACAGAAAATCAGTGTTGCTTCTGTTCTAAGGATCATGACTTGCAGAGCATTCTCTAAACTCTCATGTGCACAGCAGGTGAGGACATTCAGCATCCACTCAGGAAGATCAACTACAGACTTAGCACGCGCAGTGGTTTGCTCAAGTGTTCTCTTTCCGTGGGTAGCATTCCAACGAGTGAGACCTCTTAGAAAATAGATGAATGTTTAGGATCTGGCTGGTGAGGGTCACCTTAAACTGAGCTCTTAAAATGCCACCCCAAGACATGATGTGAATCTGACCAAAGACGACAGCCTGCTGTCAGAATTCTTGCCAACTTCCTCATCCTTCTCCCTCATCAAATTAAATCATATTCTTTCCTTATACAAATACACAGGGATGGGGCTGGTGCTTTGGTGTAGTGGATAGAGCTGCCACCTCAGCACCAGCATCCCATATGGGCAGTGGTTCTAGTCCCAGCTGCTCCACTTCCGATCCAGCTCTCTGCTATGGCCTTGGAAATCAGTGGAAGATAGCCCAAGTCCTTGGGCCCCTGCACCCACGTGGGAGACCCAGAAGAAGCTCCTGGCTCCTGGTTTCAGACCGGTATAGCTCTGGCTGTTGCAGCCAATTGAGGAGTGAACCAGAAGATGGAAGACCTCTCTCTCTGTCTCTGCCTCTCTGTAACTCTGCCTTTGAAATAAATAAATAAATCTTTAAAAAAAAAACTGATACACAGGGAAGCTCTTTGATCCGAGCCTAAGAAAAGTCATTCGCTCCAACTTTTTAAGTCCTCGTTATCTCATAATAACAATTAAAAGAGAGAACAAGGGCAAGCATTTAGCCTAGCAGTTAAGACATCTGCTCCTGACTTCAGCTTCCTGCTAATGAGACTCTGGAAGGCAGCAGATGATGATGGCTCAAGTGATTAGGTTCTTGCCACCCATGTGAGAGACGGAGGTTTAGTTCCCAGCCCTGACCATTGAGGCATTTAGGGAGTTAACCAATGGAAGGAAGCTCCTTTGTTCTCATGTTCCCTCAAAAAAGAGAACAAAGGAAAACCAAATGCTATATTGTAAACTGCCCACTAACCCTTAATAGAAAAATTTTGTCATGTCCTTTTAACGTCAGCTGCTGGTGGAGCAACAGGGAGTGTTCCCTGGAGCTCAGTAACTTTGGGATCTGAAACTATTGATTTTTCTATTTGTCTTGAAACATACCTTGCCTATCAGCTTGATAGGAGTTTATCATAACTGACTATTTCCAGCCCAGAGTCTGTCACTCAATGGCTCTTCTTCATTACTTATGTCTTTTGTATAGTCTTTCAAACTGCTGTGTTAACCACACTGGGTTGTGTCCCCATTAAGTTTCGGGCATTGTGTTATCATCCCCACAACAGCCCTGTGATGAGATCATCTTTAAATCTGTTTCATAAATGTGAAAACAAGACTCAGGGAGATAATAACTTGTCTAATCCTATAATGATGGATCTCCATAAAGATAATGGAAAATACATATTATGAGAAAACTATGCATGAATTTCAACTTGTTGCACCAAAAAGAAAGTAAAGCTTTAATTTCCTTTGTCCATCACCTTTCTGAAGTACCGCCATATATGATAGAGTTCAATATGAACTTAGGAATACCTGGTTTCAAAGAGTACTCAACTTAACACTTGAATGGGACGTTCTTATTGCTTAAGAGTTGTGCTAAAGACTCAAGTTTGAAGGTATTAGTAAATATATTCTCAAGAAGAGCTGCTGAACACATTTCTGAGGAATAAAATTCTGCAGAGGTCATTGCTTCGTTACCAACCTTCAATAGATAGGAAGCTAAGCATTGGAAAAGAGATTTAGTGTGTGAGACAGTAGCCAAACTAGAACAAGAGGGATACAGGCAGTGTCATTCGGAGTGTGCATCACCCAGGGAAAGGAGTTCTGACCTGGGTGACCTATCCGTCTCACAAAGACCAGCACTTGGACGTCTGCCACACAAGGTTTCATTTAGCCAATATTAACCAAAAAGAACCATAATGGCAGGATTAAAGAAACCACAGATTTTACCCTATTCAGTGAATCTTCTGTCTTCTCTATGTACTGAAGTAGGAGTAGAAGAAACACAAGAAAATTGAAACTAGGACCATGCTTTCTTCTCTCTTTAGGTCCCAGGAGATGGTAGGAACCAAGATTGGAAGAAAGCAAAAAAGTTATGAACTGGATATGAAATTGAACTTTTATTTACACCAGAGAGGGATTTCAATGCTGGAAACCATGTCTCACTTGTAAAAAAAGAGATAATTCTTGCAACCAAGGAGTCAAAACTACAGGATTTCCTTTGGATCATCAGAACGTAGAGGTGACAGAGCATGTGAGAAGATGGGGAGAGGGCCATGGGAGCAGATGTGTCTTTACAATTATGAAGCAGTGTTTGACAAACGGATTCTGCTCAGAGTAAAAGGGCACTGCCTAGAATGGTACTATTAAGGCAAAACAAAAATAATGCAAAATACTGTAACCAGGTTTTTCCTAAAAAGATTCATGAAAAACAGTAGTGTTTATCTATGGAGATGGCAGCCTGTGATCAGCAAGGAAAGGGATGGAGAGTTACTTTCATTTTATAATTTATACATGATGTGTTATAAATTTTATAATTTATCTATAATGCATTACAATTATAGTTGAAATATCCGTTATAACCAACAATTCCATCTCTTTCTAGCTAAAAAGATACAAAAAATTTGTGGAAAAATGGAATAATGTTTATTTTATGCCAAAATTTTTGACATCCATGCATCAAGGGGCCTTCAAAAGGTTCATAAAAAATGTGTATTGTAGAGGCTGACTCTGTGGCACAGTGGGTTAAAGACCTGGCCTGAAGCACCTGCATCCCATGTGGGCACCAGTTCTAGTCCCGGCTGCTCCTCTTCTGATCCAGCTCTCTGCTATGGTTTGAGAAAGCAGTAGAAGATCACCCAAGTCCTGGCTCCTGGCTTCAGATCGGCATAGCTCCAGCCATTATGGCCATCTGGGGAGTGAACCAGAGTGAACCAGTGGATGGAAGGCCTCTCTCTCTGTCTCTACCTCCCTCTGTAATTCTGTCTTTCAAATAAATAAAATAAATCTTTTAAAAGATGTATATTGTGGAAAAAAATTAAAGCCTGAAGCCAGGAGCTGGGGACAGTCCAGGTCTCCCACTGGGTTCCGTCCCACAGCTTCTTTGGCCATCACCCCAACCTCCCGATTCTGCACTGGCAGGAAGCTGGAGTCAGGAGCCAGGGTTGGGAGTCAAACCAAAGCACCCTCATGCGGGACACAGGTGCTCTAACTGGTGTCTTAACCACCAAGCTCTCACCCTGAGACCCCACTGCTTAAGGCAATTGCATTTGTTCTTGCATGAATTTGAGGAAACACAACCATTTAGGCTACAGTAATACGAAAAGTCTCCAAAACATGCATGGCAAGTGCATGATGCTAAAAAAAAAAAAAAAATGGTGGCTTGTGTTGAGATGTAGTGTGTTATCCACCACTTACAAAGCTGACGTCCCCTAAGGGAGAGCCAGTTCGAATCCTGGCTACTCCATTTTCGATCAGCTTCCTGCTAATGAGCCTGGGAAGGCGATGGATGATGACCCAAGTATTTGTGCCTCTGACACCTAATTGTGAGACTGGGAGGGAGTGCCTTATTCTTGGCGTCAGCCTGGCCCAGACCTGGCTGTTGTGTCCATTTGTAAAGTAAACCAGTAGGTAGAAAAAATATCCTTGAATTTCATTTTCCACAAACTTATTGAAGTCCCCTCATATTTCTAAGTCTAGAGCAGATGTAAAGTAGGATTCTAAGGCAGCCAGAGCTGTACACTTTCACTTTAAGCTGCATCCGCACTTGGGATGTGGGCTGCAGGAAGCAGCTGATCAGTGTGGTCCCAAGAGACCATGAAAACTTACCCCATAGATTCCCCCAGCTCTAATTGTCACTCATTTTCTCCACCTTCTTACCACCTGCCTTTGACAGCTTGTTCAGAGACAAAGAGAAAAGTTTTCCATTTCCAGGTATTATGGCTGGCTGGCCAGATTAACCTCTGGAAAGATTTAATTATCGTCGAGAGGGCAGAACCTCTAATAACATCCCTTTATCTATCTTGTCCAAATTGGTATTTGCTTGGGTGATTCTCATCCTGAGGCTTAGCTCCTCTGTCACAACACCCTGTGAGGGGTTCGTTAAACACCAGAGGTTGAGCCTCTTTTCAAGAAACGTTAATTCTCTGACTGCCTACTTCCAGCTGTATCTGGTACACAGAAATGTGCTTGAAGTTGTCTATCAGGATAAGCATTAAAATTGGGTCACAGAAAACCAGGTTACAAAAGTCGGTACGGAATGAGCCCTTTATAATGAGTGTGTTCAAGTTTACGGGTGTTTCAAACATTGCATGGAAATGCATAGTAAGAGAAAATGACGCACAGATTTAAAAAATGTCTTTGCACCAAAATGCATTTGCCTTTTAATTCCATTTTTCCGTTTTTCGAAGTCCCCCTCATATCTGCATGGCAAAGAAGTCCAGAGAAATACATCAAGACACAAGCAGTAATTATACATCGCAACACAATCAACAAATATCCCCACTTGACAAGGATGATTTTGATAATATTGATTACCTTTATTTGCTTATGCTGGTGCATTTTCTGATTTTTTTTCCAGTACAAATATAGTGCCGCCTTAATAATACAAAAGTACAAACCTAATTTAAATATTTGTTGCTTCAGAACTGGTGAATTTAAAAAAAAATGAAAGTGGGTGTTGGGTATAGCAGTTAAGTTGCCATTTGGAATGCGCACATCCCATACCAGGGCACCCAGGTTCAAGTCCTGGTTCTGCTCTCAATTCCAAGTCCTAACTAACGCACACCCTGTGAGGCAGCAGGTGATGGCTCAAGTAGTTGAGTCCATGCCACCCACGTGGGAAATTGAGTTTCTGGCTCCGGCCTTTGACCTTGCCCAACCCCTACTATTGTGGGTATTTGAGAGAATGAACCAGCAGATGGGAAATCAGTCTCTCTCTCTTTCTCTCCCTCTCTCTCTTTATCTTTCTCTCCCTCTGTCTCCCTCCCTCCTTACCTCTCATCATCTCAAATACATAAAACAAATAAGTAAAAAAATAAAGAAATAAAAGAAAGTTGAAGGAGTTTGCTAACATTAGAAAAGTAGCTCTAAATCTACCTTATTTTAGTATTGCCAGGCATAATACTCTTTTTCTAATTCTGATTCATTTATTGAAATGGAATTTTTCAGAATGTATCTACCTTATGGTTTGTCTGATTGAATTTTTAACCAGAAAGATATGAGGCTATGTGGCATCAATAATTGAATAGCATGATGTTACCAGACTAGAGTTGAGCATCTCTGTAGACTGTGTGTGTGCACGTGTGTGTGTGTGTGTGTGTGTGTGTGTAAACTTCTAAGGTCCATCAAAGCAAATGAAAGGTAAGGGTCACAATCAAAGCAAATGAAATCTCCAGGAGCCCTTTACCTGAGACAGCAGCAGATCCAAGGCAGGGAGGGATGAGTTCCTGCAGCACCCACCCTCACTGCACATTTGACCGCCTGGTACAACATTTTCTAGCAGTTGAGCACAAGGTAAGCCCAGGGCTTTCAAAGAAGGAGATTCTCAGCATGCTGGTGACCTAGGAAGCTTCTCAAAGACAGAGGAATGGGCAACATGGCCACAGCCTTCTTTGACTGATACTCCAATGCTGACATTTAGAGAATGCTTTTCAGAAGTCTCTTTCTTTAGCCAACATGCTGAATATTACTGTCTTTCCATAAGAGAGCGTATTTATCTCAGATAAATAAGTAGTATTCTTCATTATCTGCATTCTCCAGCTAGAGTGACCAAGAAACTGAAAAAATGAAAATCGAAACATATATTTTGACTGTTTTCAGAAACCATAGATTTTGTTGGACTAAAATTGAGCTTCCTGATGCTGAATCAAAAGTTGAATAATTCTGCACACCTAGACCTAAAATTGGATGTGTGTATGTGTGTTGTGGGTACCCCCAATAAATCTAAACAATGGAAGAGTGCACCACCCACAAGAGTTCCATAAAGGACAAAAGAGGGAGAGAGAGAGATTCCGCTGGAACACAAGCAGCTATATTTTGCATGTTAAAATCAGGTTATAGTAGGAAAGGGAGGCCACGAATGGATGGTGAACAATCCTTCTCCACAGAAGCCAAAATACAAGGGGAGTATTCTGGTCACCACAATGCATGGGTTCACTTGTCTTCTTACCCTCCTCATTCTAACTAGCTCTGCAAACATGCAGAGGATGGACAATTCATCCTTTGAATCAACTTCCTCATCTTTATGACCCAATGCTGGTCCAGATTAATGATAATCTATCTAACCAGGTGGACCTTTTGTTGTGCCTGCAAGAGACTTTTGCCCACATTCATATAATTTCAGAACCATTGAACTAAACAACCTGTAGTTTCTTCCAAGTCCAGAACTTTGCTTTTGACTTCTTCCTTGGGATATCACTACTCATGTTACTCTCCTTTGAAGGTAAAACAAATGAAAAATGTGAACAGGATGAAAAATGGCATAAAACATTTTTGAGCAGTTTATCATCATTATTAACTCAAGAAAAAATTTGAAAGGCTAAATGCTACTTCATTTGTAAAAGTTGATTAATTACACATTTAAATAAGAGCAACATTAAGCCATGATTAATAATTCCCATCTCTGAGAGCACACAGTGGTTTAGAAGATAGCTTAGCAATTCTGTGTCATGCAATTTGCTCTTATCTACTATTCTAATGGATTATTCACTTGGAAATTTGAGTCACCTGGGACAGAATATAAAACAGGAGCCAGACTAGCTTCCAAATTTGGAGCACAGCTCTGAGGGTGAGTCAAGCAGAGATGGTTGTAAAGAATGGGTATTACCTACTGCAAGACTCAAATCTGGCCAAAGAGTATATTGACATCCAGGGGGAGATTCTCTTCTTAAACCGCTTTAAGTTGGTGAACATTGAAAAGATCAGAAAAGAGAATGGCAGATAAACAAAAGGACTAATTCACCACCTGTCCAAACAGGCATATTTAAGGAAAAGAATCTGCAGTGTCATGTCCTTCCTTCACGCATTTTTTGCTCAAGAATTTTGAATGCCTTTTACTTGTCAAGGGCACATTAGAAATGAGAGTTTTGGTAATACATACCACTAAGTGCTTAGTTTGGATTTGCTCCCACATGGCACATTTTCAGTACCGATTAAAACAAAGCAAACTATCTTGAGCAAGACTATGGTAAAGAGAACACGATAGAGGAGAGTATTTCACACAGAATAATTTATCCTACAGCTGATTTATGGCAAAACAAAACAAAAAATAATCAGAAGTATGAGAGAACTTTAAAAAAGAAAACTGATGGAAAATGAAATTAAAAGTTCATTTTGGCACAAAATAAAATTTTCAAATCCTCACATCCAAGTGATATCCAAAAAGTTCATTTGAAATGTGTATTATAAGAAAATTATGCATGGATTTTTTTAATTTTTGCACTAAAATAAACATTTTCAAATATATTTTCCACAAACTTTTTGAAGTACTCTTGTGTGTGTGTGTGTGTGTACTCCAAGTTTTTCTATGAAGTGTTGGAAAATGGTTGGTTTTCCTTTTGATGTTCTTATTTGGCAAGCTAAAAATCTAGCAACCCTGTGGCAATTCCCAAATTGTTTTGGAAATTTCACTTGTTCCTACTTCCTGAGGTTTTCTCTGATAGGAATAATGAAGAGGATGAGCCAGCTGAGTCTGCAGATGAATGACACCTTGGAAGAAGAGAGGCATTGTTAAACCCAAGTTAATACAGGGTAAATAAGTGAGGAAAAGCATGCTGACACACAGTAAGAGAAAAAACATTGACTCAGCTCCCCCTGCTCTGTAGACTGGTTTTCACATGAAGTGTGAGAAGCACCTGATGTTCTGTGGTCACAGGTTCCCTGGTATGAAAATATACTTTACTTGGGGACTCAGAACATTCTCATCAGTGGTGGTCAGTTTTTATTGTTCAGTTTTCATCAAAATTTGGGACAAGACTAAGAAAGAAATAAGTTGGCAAAACTCTCAATAAGAAGCATACAAGTCTTGCTTTGAACAGAACAAATCGTTCTTTTGCTACTTGTGCATGAAACTAAAAAAAAAAAAAAAATCAATGTCAGCAAGCCAGAGGTAGCACATAACAAGTCTAGAGATCCTGTCTGAAGGTTCACCATAGGGACTAGAAGTTTACATCCCTCCAACATTCAAACACTAAAGCTTGAATTCATGTGATGATGTTTGAAGGAGGGGTCATTGGGAGAAAATGAGGGTTAGATTAGTACAGGAAGTGGAGACTTCAAGGTGGGATTCATGTCCTCATTAAAAAAAAAAAGAAAAAGAAAAAAGATGAAACGAGATCTTTCTCTGAATTCACTCACCAGGAAAATGTCATGTCGGAATGTCAAAAAGAAGCTAGTTCTCACCAAAATCCTGACCATACTGGCACGCTGACCTCAGATTTTCAACTTCCAGAACCCCAGGAAATATATTTTTGCTCTTTGAGCCACCAGGTCTGTGGGTATTTGTGATAGCTGCTCTACCTAAGACATAAGTTGGCACCGAGAAGTGAGCTGATGCTGGAACAGATACTGCAAAATGGGGAAGTGGCTTTGGGACTGGGTGATGGAAGGGGCCGCATGAGTTTTGAGGTGCATGCTGCCGTGAGGAGAGTTTTAAATGCAGTTCTAGTGAGGTTTTGGAATTAAAAAAAGGGAGAGATGAAGAGAAAGCCTCCATTTTCTTAGAGAATATAAGTGAATTATCACGAACTGAGTAGTAGCAGAATTATGAGGGTGAAAAGTCATTCTGATGAGATCCCAGGTGAAAATGGGGACCATGTGAATGAAAACCAGGGGAGGGCTGATCTCTGTTCTAAAGTGATAATGAGTGGGACAGAACTGTAAACACATCCTAATGTTTTGTAAAAGGCTGTGAATTTAGCTGAGGAGGTTTCTCACCAAAGCGTTGAAGGATTGCCTTGGTTCCCTCCTGACAGCTTCTACTAAAATGCAACAATAGGAATGAAATGAAGATGGAGCCACTAAGCAAAAGAGAACTAGAAATATAAAACTCTCAGCCTGCTCATATAAAACATAAAGAGGAATGTTGAGAAGGGAACCTAAGGGCAGAGCTGAGATTAGTGAGGATTGAGTAATTGACCTATAAGCCATACCAGCAGGAAGGCTGCCAGTTAGAACTGAAGGGAGTAGACACAAAGCAGAATTAAGACTGGCAAGCACCTTGGCTTTTTAAGACAAAGCCATAGTGTGCTTTGGCTGCAAATGAACACTGTTCTTCAAAACAAAGGGAAAAATGATATTGAAGGTATTTAAGGTATCATCAGGGCTGTCTCCTTAGCTTCAAGAGTGGCGGGACATAAGGTCATTTGTTTTAAGATTTATTTATTTTTTTGAAAGTCAGAGTTACACACAGAGAGAAGGAGAGACAGAGAGAGAGAGAGGTCTTCCATCTGCTGGTTCACTCTCCAAATGGCTGCAACGGCCGGAGCTGTGCCAATCTGAAGCCAGGAGCCAGGAGCTTCTTCTGGGTCTCCCACATGGGTGCAGGGGACCAAGTACTTGGGCATCTTCCACTGCTTTCTCAGGCCATAACAGAGAGCTTGGTCAGACGTGGAGCAGCCAGGACTCAAACCAGTGCATGTGGGATGCCGGCACTGCTTTACCTGCTATGCCACAGCACCAGCCACAAAACGGAATATCTTGAAAAAAATAATTAAAGGGCACAATGTCTTATTTCATCCCAGTGACAAAACAAAGACAAAGAGAAATGTGTTTATATTTTTTTTAAAAAGTAGAAAATCAAATGGAGTTTACTAAAAAGTAAGAACCGCTCAGAGACAATGAACACTCTCAAGGGTGAGTTACAGTTTTCCACTTAAAGATCAAATTTTTCTCTGCAATCCCCATTTTAACCAAACATAACCAAAAGGAGGTTATTTTTCTTTGTAATAAATAATGAGATCAAATAAATTTGATCTCATTAAACATTACCTGATTAATCACATAAATGCAGCAAGCTTAGTGATTGATAAGGTTCCTATTAACACAGTTTTGATTAAACTTGAAATAAGGAATCCCAGATTGGACTTTTAACAGCGTCTTAAATCGACTTCACAAACACAACTATTGATGTGGGTAAGCTCTCTTTTCTTGAGGTCTCCAAAATATTCAGAGATCCTAGGTAAGCCAGGAAATGCTCTTTCTTACTCAACTCTAAGGCGAGGCCGGGCAGCAGACTGATTTTTCCAAAGAATTTTGTAAACATTGGTCCATAAGTCAATCTTCGTGCCTTAAGCTGATTATACCTGATGCTTCACATAGCATCTTCAAATATGGCATCCCAGTCAAAGCCTGAGTAATCTAACTGATGTTTCCAGTTATATCCTTCTTGTATATAAAAAAGAACAGATGCTGGCTGGTGCCGTGGCTCACTAGGCTAATCCTCCGCCTGCGGCACCGGCACCTGGGGTTCTAGTCCCAGTCGGGGCGCTGGATTCTGTTCCGGTTGCTCCTCTTCCAGTCCAGCTCTCTGCTGTGGCCCAGAAAGGCAGTAGAGGATGGCCCAAGTGCTTGGGCCCTGCACCCACATGGAGATCAGGAGGAAGCACCTGGCTCCTGGCTTTGGATCCGCGCATAGTGGCTATTTGGGGGTGAACCAACGGAAGGAAGACCTTTCTCTCTGTCTCTCTCTCTCCCTCACTGTCTAACTCTGCCTGTCAAAAAAAAAAAAAAAAAGAACAGATGCTTACTGAACTTATTCCAATAATGACATTGCCATGAAGAATGTTCAGTTAGAACTTCTGAATTCTGAAGGCGTAAGGTAGGGAAAAAATTCATATTTCACCCTTGCTTGTAAAGAATTATATGAATTTATTTACAAACATTATAAAGGTATACTATATTAAATTGCTCTCAGAAAAGAGAAGAAAGTTCCATATAACTGGGAAATCAAATGTTAAAGAACAGGAAAATATTCTGACAAAGTCACCAAGAAAACCCTTCGGCCAGCTCTAGTCTTCCACACCAAGGAACGGAAATACTTAGCTTACTCCAACCATCCTGTTCCACGAGAGGGAGGACGGGTCTGAGAATCGGTGACAGAGTTCACAGTCCAGATTCACACACTGGCTAAAGACTGAGACCTAACCATTAGACTGGAGACTGCCTCTCCTCTCCCCACACCTTACTACATTTATGATAGATCCTTTTACCAACTACATCATGTCCAGCTACTAAGAAAAAATTACAACACATATTAAAAAGCAAAAGATACGAGTTATAGACAGAGCAGACAGAGCAATCCTTAAAATCCAACATGTAGGAATGTAAGAAGTATGAAACCAGGTTAAGGTCATAAAGGACAAAGCAGACAGCCTGCAAGTCTCCCATGTGGATGCAGGGGCCCAAGGACTTGGGCCATCTTGTACTGCTTTCCCAGGCATAACAGAGAGCTGGATTTGAAGTGAAGCATCTGGGACTCGAACCGGCACCCATACACAATCCCAGCACTGCAGATGGCGGCTTTACCCACTACACCACAGCATTAGCCCCAACAGCATACTTCTTAATAACACACATTAATAGTAAATCTCAAGGGAAATTTAAAAGTGTTCTGAACTTAATGAAAATGCAAACACAACTCATCAAATCTGGGGGAGAGAATGAAAGCAATTCTTAGAGAGAAATTTATAGTATCAACTTGTTATATTAGAAAAGAAGTATAATCTAAAATCAATTAGGTTTTCACCTTAGGAAACTAGAAAGAGGAAAGTAAATTAAACGCAAGAAAGTAAGTAAGAATTAGAGAAGAAATTAATAAAATTAGCTAGAAGAAAGGATTTTAATATTTTCATTATAAAGAAATAATAAATTTTGAAGAGCTATGTTTATTCTGATTGGAATATTGCATAATGTATAAATCAGACTCCATAAATGTATAATTTTATGTCAGTTAAAAAAATAAGTGTAGACAATAAATGAAATCAAAACCTGTTTTTATTTGCCTTAAGTGACTGATAAAATTGGCAGGTCTCTGGGGCCGGGGCCAGCACTGTGGCATAGGAATTAAAGTCGCTGCCTATGGCTCCAGCATCCCATATGGGTGGTGGTTCAAGTCCCTGCTGCTCCACTTCCAACCCAGCTCCTCCTAATGCACCTGGGAAAGCAGTAGAAGATGGCCCAGGTGCTTGGGCTACTGCACTCCCATGGGAGACCAGGAAAAGCTCCTGCTTTCTGGGATCTGCCCAGATCTGGCTGGTGCTACCATCTGAGGAGTGAAGCAATAGATTTTCTCTCTCTCTCTCTCTCTCTCTCTCTACCTTTCAAATAAATAAATAAATACTTTAAAAAATAATTGGCCGGTCTCCAGCCAGACTAAGGAAAACCGACAGAAGACACATTTTTACCATTAGAAATGCAAGAGGGGAGAGCTGATCCTGTGGCGAGATGGTTGTGCGGGCAGCGACTGGGGCTGTGTGCCCACCTCTGGCAAACCTTGGAGAATTTTTCTGTGAATATAAAGCAGCACAGTAAAAACCTGTAGCTTTCTTTTTCAGCACAAAGCAGATACACTTCTCAAACCCAGACATTGGGTTACAGTTCCTAAGGATCTGTAACCACCTCTGATGAACAAGACACATTGCATAAGCAGCTGTCCATTTTAGTAAAACGCCATGAGAAAACTGCACTGGACATTATGGACACTTTGCTGTGCTTGTTGCAAGAGCTTGGTATCTTTACTAAAGTACATGAACCTCCAAGGAAAACAGAGCAATTTACTGTTTTCAAATCAGCGTGCATTTCCCAGGAGCACAGGGCTAGGTATGAAATGCGAACACTTCACAGATGTTTACAGGGAGAACACTAACTGGAGTACAGCAGGTGTCCACTTGGAATACATTCAGTGAAGCCTGCTGAAGGGGTTGCCATGGAAGTCATAAAGACTCAGGCAGAGCAGGTACCAGAACACAGCCAGGAGCCAATGTGGGAAATGATACCAAGTCCCTGGAGAGGCCACTGGGCCTGAATTTGAGATTGAGGGTGGAGCACACGCGTGTGTTAAATGGAGAGTGCCTCCGGCAGAAGGTTCTGCAATTAACTAACTGCTTTTCTGCATCCACGTGCCTGGATCAATCAGACCAGGGAATGGAGCTATCGTGACGTAGCTCACGGTGGTGGAAGGACCACTTTATCTGTTCTTTTTTTTTTTTTTAAGATTTATTTTATTTATTTGAAAGGCAGAGTTACAGAGAGAGATAGAGACACAGAGAGAGAGGTCTTCCATCTGCTGGTTCACTCTCCAGATGGTCACAATGGCCGGAGCTATGCCAATCCAAAGCCAGGAGCCAGGAGCTTCTTCCAGGTCTCCCCGGCGGGTGCAGGGGCCCAAGGACTTCGGCCATCTTCTATTGCTTTCCCAGGCCTTAGCAGAGAGCTGGATTTGAAGAGGAGCAGCCAGGACTAGAACCAGCACCTAGATGGGATGCCAGCGCTTAGGACCAGGGTGTTAACCCGCTGTGCCACAGCACCGGCCCCTCTCTTCTTGATACACACAGGCCCTTGCTTCAGATCTAACAAACAGGAGCACACTACTTGACTCTATGAGCCAAACAAATACAATGTATATGTTGTTATGCTGCTGTTCACTTATTAGTCTGTACCAATATAAATTTATTCATCTGAAAATTAGTGCTTGAAATATTCCTAACACAGCTTTTTTTTCTTTTGAAGTTCCTAGAAGGAATGTTTGGTTAATTTAATGCTGATCAATTAAGTTTTGGGGTATATGCTTTTTTAAAAAAAGAGGGAGACACTAATGTAGGTCCCATGAACATTAAATGAATACAATTAAAACTTTTATGCCCACAAATTCAATAACCCAGATAAAATGAATTAATTTTGAAAGGCACAATGTGCCAAAGACACAATGTGCAAAAATTTACATAAGAAATAGATGATCTGATCTATATCTATTAAAGACATTACATCACTAAACAATAACTTTCTTTCCCAAAAAGAAAGCACTAGACCAAAATGGGTCCATTGAAGAATTTAATGAAATAGTCAAAGAACTTATACTTTTAATTTATCTTATAATCAAAGGCTTAATGCTTCAATGGTTATCTGAAAAACATAAAGTAAAAAGAAGAAAGAAAGAAAGAAAGAAAGAAAGAAAGAAAGAAAGAAAGAAAGAAAGAAAGAAAGAAAGAAGCGAAAAGAAAAAGGAAAAGAAGGTGGAGGGAGAGAAGGAATGACGGGAAGTATCATTATATTCTTAGAATTGTATCTATGAACTACATTGAATCTGTTCTCTTGGTATTGCTATCACATTAGCATGAGAATTGATGAGGAAAAAGTTAATAAAATGTGCAGGAAGGAATTATATAAATACTCTAGTCTCTCTTAGAATACAGAAGAAAGAAAACTTCCCAGCTCTTTTTATGAGACCAGTAGACAACAGCAAAACCACAAAACTTTACAAAAAATAGAAGTACAGATCAATATTTCTCATTAACATAGGCATAAAAATCCTCAACAAAATATTAGCAAGTCAAACCCAACAATGTATAGAAAGAATGACACACGAGGACCAAGTGGAATTTATCTTACGTAGGCTGGTTTAATATTGAAAAATAATTAAGTAAAAACATCTTAGAAACATGATTTCATCAACAGATGCAGGAAAAAAAATCATCAGACCTAAACCAACATCCATGCGTGATAAAACTCTCAGTAAACAAGATAAAATGAGAATTTCCTGAACTTGAAGAAGAGTATCTACAAAACACCTGCAGCTACCATTACACTAAATAATGAGAAACTGGAAATTTTCTCACTAAGATCAGAAATGAGGAAATGGTATCTCCTCATGCCACTTTGGCATCGTACTGGAAGTCCTAGATAATGCACTGAGACAAGCTAAGGAAATAAAAGAAATGTAATTTGGGAAGGTTGTAATAGAACCATCTTTATTCACAGATGGCCTGAGTGTCTATGTAGAAAATCCAAAATAACCAACAAAACACTCCTCTGAATGGTATGCAATTATAACAAAGGTACAGGTTAAAGGTTAATATACAAATGTCCAACCTTTTTCTAAAATACCAGCAATAAACAAGTACAACATGTAATTAAATTCACAATGCCTCTTACAATAGCATCCAAAAAATGAAAGACTGGGGAATAAATCTAACAAAATATGTACAAAGTATATATGAGCAAAATTATAAAGTTGTGATGAAAGGAATCTAGGAACAAATATTAAAGAAAGATATATTTGGGGCCAGCAGTGTGGTGTTGCATGTAAAGCTGCCACCTGCAGTGCTGGTATTCCAGCTCTCTGCTATGGCCTGGAAAGCAGCAGAAGATGGTCCAAGTACCTGGGCCCCTGCACCCACGTGGGATGCCTGGAAGAAGCTCCTGGCCTATGTGGCCAAATGGGGAGTGAAACAGTGGATAGAAGACTCTCTCTCTCTGCCTCTCCTTCTCTCTCTGTGTAACTCTGACTTTAAAATAAATAAATAAAATCTTTAAAAAAAGAAAGATATATTCCATGTTCATGGGTAGGAAGAGACAATACTGTTAAGATACAAATACTTCCCAACTTGATCTATAGACTCAATGAAAATCCCACAAAATTACGTTATAGATATTGATAAGCTGACTTATATGGAGAGGGAAAAGACCAAGAGTAGCAACACAACATTGAAAGAGAACAACAAAGTTGGAAGACTCACCTAGTCGACCTCAAGACAGATTACAAAATTATAGTAATCAAGATAATATCGTTTTGATCAAATAATAGACAAATGGATCAGTGGAATAGAATAAAGAACCCGGAAAAAGAACCACGGATACTCCCATGGTTGACTAATCTGCAACAAAGGAGAAAAGGCATTACCATGAAGAAAAGATAGTCTTATTTATTTATTTATTTATTGACAGGTAGAGTCATAGACAGTGAGAGAGAGAGACAGAGAGAAAGGTCTTTCTTCCATTGGTTCACTCCCCAGATGGCCTCTCCAGCTGGAGCTGCGCCGATCCGAAGCCAGGAGCCAGGTGCTTCCTCCTGGTCTCCCATGCGGGTGCAGGACCCAAGCACTTGGGCCATCCTCCACTGCCTTCCCGGGCCACAGCAGAGAGCTGGACTGGAAGAGGAGCAACCTAAATCATGCTCAAACAACTGGACATCCACATACAGTAAAAAAATTAATCCAAACCCAGCTCTTACTATACGCTCCACAAATATGAACTGAAGATGGATCAAAGGCCTGTGTATGAATTGTAAACCTATAAAATTCTAGAAGATAACAGAAGAGAAAATCTAGACCACCTGGTGTTGGATGATGAGAGAAACAGTCGAGCCGGCGCTGAGGCTCACTAGGATAATCCTCCACCTTGCGGCCCAGCACACCAGCTTCTAGTCCAGGTCGGGGCACCAGATTCTGTCCCAGTTGCCCCTCTTCCAGGCCAGCTCTCTGCTGTGACCCAGGAGTGCAGTGGAAGATGGCCCAAGTGCTTGGGCCCTGCACCCCATGGGAGACCAGGAGAATCACCTGGCTCCTGCCTTCGGATCAGCGCAATGCGCTGGCCACAGCGCACCGGCCACGATGGCCATTGGAGGATGAACCAACAGCAAAAGGAAGACCTTTCTCTCTCTCTCTCTCTCTCTCTCTCTCTCTCTCTCTCTCCCTCTCTCTCTCACTGTCCACTCTGCCTGTCAAAAAAAAAACAAAAAGAAAGAAAGAAAGAAAAAAGAAACAGTTGATAAGATGACTTCATTAAAATTAAAAAACCTCTACTCTGTAAAATAAAAAGTCAAGAAAAATGAGAACATCAACCACAGACTGGGAAAAAGACATGTCTAATGAAGAACTGTTACCTAGAATACATCTATAAAAATACTCTTAAAGTGCAACCATAAAATATTTAAATAGTCCTTAAGTCCTTAATAGACACTTGATAAAGGAAGATATACAGATGGCAAGTAAGAATATAATATTCTCTATATCATATGTGATGGAAATGCAAATTAAATCAAGATCTAGCACACACCTCTCAAAACGGGCAAATTGTATTGGGGCCAGCGCTGTGGCGTAGCGGGTAAAGCCACCTCCTGCAGTGTCAGCATTCCATATGGATGCCAGTTCGAGTCCCAGTTGCTCCATTTCCCATCCAGCTCTCTGCTATGGCCTGGGAAAGCAGCGAAAGATGGCCCAAGACCTTGGGCCCCTGCACCCCTATGGGAGACCTGGAAGAAGCTCCTGGCTCCTGGCTTCAGACTGGCTCAGCTCCAGCTGTTGCGGCCAATTGGGGAGTGAACCAGCAGATGGAAGACCTCTCTCTCTCTCTGTCTCTCTCTCTCTCTCTCTCTGTCTCTCTCTCTCTCTGTCTCTCTCTCTCTCATCCTCTCCTCTGTGTAACTCTTTCAGGTAAAAATAAAAAATCTTTAAAAAATGGACAAATTCTATAATGCTGATAACACTAAATGCTAGTGAAACTGTGGAGCCACAGGAACTCTCATTACTTGCTGATGAGAATGTAACGTGTACAGTTTAGGAGCTTTTTACAAAAGTAAATATATACTCACTATACAATCTAGCAATCATGTACATTGGTATTTACTCAACGGGGTTAAAACTTACATCCACATAAACACCCACACTTAGGCATTGATAGCTTTTTTGTAATTCCATAATTCAGTAACCAAGATGTCCTTCAGTAGGTGAATGGATTAAAAAAAACTGTGCTACAAACACAAAATAGGGTATTATCCAGCACTAAAAAGAAATCACTATACAACTCTTCAAAGACCTGGAGGATGCTTCAGTGTGTTTTACTGAATGAAAGACACTAATTGAAAAAGCTACAGCCTTTCAGACATTCTGGAAAGGGCGAAACAGTGGAGACAGGAACAAGGTCGGCGGTCGTCAGAAGCTGTGATGAGGGTAGAGCTGGATGGGCAGAGCACTGAGGATTCTGAACGCAAAGCTCACTGAGAAGCCTCAGCGTCAGCTGCAGAAGTGTTCCCTCAGGAGCTGATTTGTGAATTGTCTAAAGTGCACCAGATTCTCAGCTCTTTGAGAAGCGAGAAGTCTCAGCTGTCACAAATAATCGAGATTGGCCAGCACCGCAGCTCAATAGGCTAATCCTCCGTCTGAGGCGCCAGCACACTGGGTTCTCAAAACGGGCAAATTATATTGTCCCGGTTGGGGCATCGGATTCTGTCCCGGTTGCCCCTCTTCCAGTCCAGCTCTCTGCTGTGGCCTGGGAGTGCAGTGGAGGATGGCCCAAGTGCTTGGGCCCTGCACCCCATGGGGAGACCAGGAAAAGCACCTGGCTCCTGGCTTCAGATCAGCGCGGTGAGCTGGCCGCAGTGCACCGGCCGCAGCAGCCATTGTGGGGTGAACCAACGGCAAAGGAAGACCTTTCTCTCTGTCTCTCTCTCTCACTGTCCACTCTGCCTGTCAAAAAAAAAAAAAAAAAAAAAACCAAATAATCGAGAATTTGATAAAGCTAAGCAGAAACTACAGGAAACTTTTGGTAATATGCAGAAATTGTTTCCTAGGAAGGTTATTTAAAAGGTAAAAGAAAAAAAATCTTGTTGCATTTTCTGTATCGAGAGCAGAAGATTAATCCAATAAAATCTTACCATTGTTGCAGATTCACATCAGTGTAGTTTTGATATTAAAAATTTAATTTTTTAAAATATTTATTGTATTTATTTGAAAGGTAGTGTTACAGAGATAGAGAGAGAGGGAGGGAGAGACAGAAAGACAGTGAGAGACAGAGAGGTCTTCAGTCATCGGGTTCACTCCCCTAAATGTCTGCAATGGCCAGGGCTGAACCAGGCCAAAGCCAGGAGCCAGGAGCTTCATTCAGGTCTCCCACGTGGATGTGGAGCCCCAAGCACTTGGGCCATTGTCTGTTGTCTTCTAAAGTGCATTAGCAGGGAGCTAAAAAGGAAGTTAATCAACTGGGACTCAAATTAGCATCTATATGGGATGCCCGACCACAGGCAGCAGGCTAACCCACTATGCCACAAAGCCAGTCCCCAAAAATTTATGTTTAAAAGAAAAACCTTGGCCGGCGCCGTGGCTCAACAGGCTAATCCTCCGCCTTGCGGCGCTGGCACACCGGGTTCTAGTCCCAGTCGGGGCGCCGGATTCTGTTCCGGTTGTCCCTATTCTAGGCCAGCCCTCTGCTGTGGCCCAGGAGTGCAGTGGAGGATGGCCCAAGTGCTTGGGCCCTGCACCCCATGGGAGACCAGGAAAAGCACCTAGCACCTGGCTCCTGCCATCGGATGCGCGCGGTGCGCTGGCCGCAGCGCGCTGACCGCGGCAGCCATTGGAGGCCGAACCAACGGCAACGGAAGACCTTTCTCTCTCTCTCTCTCTCTCTCTCTCTCTCACTGTCCACTCTGCCTGTCAAAAAAAAAAAAAAAAACTTTTAAATAAATGGATTCAATCTTAACAAGCTTGATGATACATAGAATTTGGTTTCTGCACACCTTCTACAACTTTGTATGTTCATCCAGTGTTTGTTTTCTTTTCCTATATTAACCTCTTTCTCATTCTTGAAAAACCATTCTATTTCACAATAAAGTTTTCCTCTTTTTCCCTTAGCAAAACCCATCTTTGAGATCAGGTGTTTCACCTAGCAGTTATGATGTCCATATCATATCAGAGTACCTGGGGGCAATTTCCAGCTCTGACTCCCAATTCCAGCTCTGTCAATGCAGATCCCAGTGGCAAAAGGTGATATTTCAGCACTTGTATTCCTGCCACCCACGTAAGAGACCTGGATTTATTTCTTCATCCCCTAGTTTGGCCTCAACAACACTCCAGCTGTTGAGGGCATTTGGAGAGTTAATCAGCAGTTCACTCTGTATATGTTCTCTCTCTGTGTGCCTCTCAAATAAACAAACCCACAAACAAACACAAATCCTTCATTCCTTTATGGTTTTCTCCATACAATGCACATCCTGCATTCCTTACCATACTTTGCAAAGGGGTTGCTTCGCATCATTTTTAGCAATTTTGGTTTCATATATTGATTAGAATCTTCAACCATTAGCAAGCTTACTCTCAGAGAAAAAATTAGGAAGCAGAAGATTGTGAATTGTTTGTCATATACCAGCATTTTGTGGCAGAGTAGTGCATTTGATGAATATACATCTCATAATTTTATGAGAATATGCTATTTCCTAGTATAAATTCTCAATATAGCAAAAGGCACATATATTAATTGATTCAAATACATAGAGCTTTTCCATATCATATACATGAGTAAATAAGTAGCTAAAAAGTAATCTTATAATTAACAATGTTCTTGCTTGTCTCAGTAGCTCATCATACTTAGAAATGATCTAGATATTTGTAATAAACATCAAGTATTTAACTTAGCATAACTCTAAATATGGAATTTTTTTAACATTTTGAAAAAATTTTGGACAGACATAATATTAAACAAACTTGGTCACACATATACAGCATCATTATAAGTTATTTCCCCATCCATGATTTTTGTTTTTAATTTTATTTGTTTGTCTACTTGGTATAAAGAGACAAAGGGAGAGCTCACAATCTCTGGTTCACTCACCAAGTGCCCTCATCAGCTGGGACAAGTAGCCGGTGCCAATCCAAGAGCTGGGAACTCAATCCAGTCTCCCATGTTAGCAGCAGGAACCCAACCACTTGAGTCATCACCACTTCCTCCCAGGGTCTATGTTAGCAAGATGCTGTAGTCAAGAGCCAGAGCCAGACATCAAACCTTGGTACTATGACATGGGGCACAGGGGTCCCAAGCAGCAGCTCACCACGAGGCCAAATGCTCAACTTGTTAACTATTTTTAGCCTCCTTTGACTAGTAAACCATATTGAATACAATAGAATATGCTCATATTATATTTTATGATGATATCTGAAAACACATAGCCATTTATATTAAGCCAATAACATCAGTCAATCTTATATATATACCAAAAATGGTACCCAACTCCTGTGAACTTGAAAACCATTTGAGTTGGTTCTTGTACATCTGGGGATTTGGAAATATTTAATTAAAATAAGCATTTATTTCTTTCCAATTCAATTAGGGTAGACATCAGGGACTCTATAAATAAATCTGGTAATACGATCTGGAGGTAGGGAAATTTCATATATAAATACACACACAGACACACATACATACATATATGTGTTTTGTACCTGTATACACAGAGACAAATACAAGCAGAGACCTATGGTTTTTTTTTTTTATTTTAACCATCAGTCAAGCATTAAAGCCATAAAATAAAACTAATTTATATAAGAATCGGTCCCCATTCTCTACTTCATTTCCTACTTTCATCCACACTGTATTTCTGACAGATGGAACAAGTTACGCTGACCCACTGAATAAGAAGGATGAATGCTTCCAACCGGCACTTGTGGAGGAGACTTTCAAGATTTTCTTTGCCCTGGTACATAATCTTACAGAAGCTTTGTCTGCATTTTAGACGAGAGACTGAGAGGACCTTAAGCAGTAGCCTGAGTGTATCCAAAGCCTTCTCTGAGTAGATAAAACATCCAGTCTGTTCTAATTAGCCTCTTTCCTTTTCAGTCTCCGGGAGTTGCTTGAGAGCCCTTGATGAAACAGGAGGCCCAAAGCTCCAAGATCCACAGAGCTGAGGGCTGGAATGGGAAAAGAGGGGTCTGGTGGTATGAACAGTGGGTGGAGGAGGTAGGAGATTGAAAAGAGGGGGTTTGAGTGGCTGACAGTGGTAGAGAAGTTTCTATGGAAGTATCAGGATCAAATAGAACAGAGAGATCTCACAAAGAGCCAGGAAGAAAGGTTTCCAGGCTAAGGGTTAGAGAATGAGTCCTACCAAAGACAAGAAGTCACAAAGAACTTCCTGCCCAGAAAGTATCTTTAATTGTAAGAATCAAGATCCGTCTCAACAGAGCATCACTAGACTGTCATCCCGAGCTCTCCCTGTCCAATCAGCAGAGGTGAAGACAAAGATTTCACTCAAGGTGCACACTTCCGGTCTTGAGTACAAGGTCTGGGGGCCCAAGGAGGAATCTGCTCCTACTTGAGTCACAGGCACCAAAAAAAAAAAAAAATAGACTCTTGCTAAGGACTTGTTAAAAAGGTTTTATTTTAAAAGACTACTGCAGTTGGGGAACTGGCAGTGGGGAGAGAAATCAGCCTCCATTCTATGTACGATGATGGCAAGTGGAGATTTACAGCCAGAATGCAGGAAAGTCACTCAATTATTAAGAGGGAACATCAAGGCTAAGAGGATCTTGCATAAAGCAGGCCCAAGTATCAAGAATGAGGGACGTGGAATCTGACCAGGTATTATTAATGGTGAACAGAGATCAAAAGTAAGGATTTTCACTGAAATGACTCAGCAAGATTCTTGCTAAAATGGGGCCAAGGGAGTTAAAGGCAGGATCAAAGGCAGACTCATGTGCAAAGGAAAAAGTTATCATCAGTCCCAGTGGGTTCAGAAGGTAGAACTGACACCCCCGGGTTCTGGAGGAGGAACCCATCATCCCCCCTCTGTCTTCCCTCCTTCTCCCTTTTGGAGTGGCATTGTCTGTTCCATGCCTTCCCTCCATGGTATTTTGGAAGCACATTACTCATAGGTCTGTACCAGTGGAGAAATCTGACATATTGCAGCCTATAGGGGGAACTCTTCCTGGGCCATGCAATGTTCTGATCAGCTTCTGCTGAATCTTTAAGGTAAAGGGAATGAAGAAGACTAGTGTGAGTTTGGGGAAGCTGTGTAAACAGGGAGTGACAGAGTAGTGGGTGGTCCAGAAGTCTTAAACCAACAGCCCTATGTGCCCCATACTCCTCTCCCCAACCTCTCGCCTGATGACCATGTGTTCAAGTTCCTATTTAATTCCTGATTCACAGATGCAGCACCATCATTGCTTAGTCTCTTTCTTCCTTGCTTCCAGGTATGTTAGTTGCTATGGGAACCATGATGCTAATTCTAAGGATGGAGTCCAGAGAGACACACACACAGAGGAAAACAGATTTAATCTCAGAGTTGGATACACTGAATCCAAATTGCAAAACTGCAGAAGTTAAATAAAGCACAGGTGCTTTCAGCCTCACATATGCATCCTACATGGACCAGTTCATTCCCTCAGGCACATGAAAATTCTAACAGCAAAATCATAAAGCCTGGGCCAAGGTTTCTGTGCTATCTTAAGGAACATTTCTACATAAACTAATCTATCAAGGAGAGGGCTTCCCATAGAAGTGACTAAACTGAAGGAATTTTGTTTCCCTGTGTCCGAGATGTGAGGAAGAGATAAGCTCCTCTAAACCATTGCCCTTCTTTCTATGAGTACCATTGTCATCTGCTAAATTTTATCTAATTGGAGCTCTCAAACCTTTCAAACTTGCTCAGTCATCAAGAGAACTTTTCTCCAAAGAATTATCAAAAGTATTCAGGTTCAGGGTTCCTTGGATAATTGTGTTCCCAGTATTAGATCCTTTCTGTTTCTCTCTCTCCAGCCTGGTCCCTTGGCCATGAACTTGATGATCTCATCAGCAAAAGCAGAGCCTACCTCCAACAGCCCAACCCAGATACTCATCCAATGTCACTGAATGGTTGTATCAGTACAACAGAATGATGTTGAGAATTTCCTTTATAGTCCAAGTGTTCTTAGGGTCACAGTGAAATCTGTGTTAACCTCAAGCCATTTTGTTCTCCTTTTTACCCTGGAGAAGATTGCATTTAGCCATCTAGTAAAGTTGTGTCCTGCTCTTCAGTTTTTTATCCATGCATCTGATGATGGACACCTTGGTTGAATCCAAATTTTGGCTATTGTGAACAGTGCTGCTATAAGCATGGTGGTGCAGGTGTCTCTTGGACACACAATGTTCAAGTCTTTTGGGTATATACCATGCAGTGGGATTGTGGGATCATGCGGCAAGTCTGGTTCTAGTTTTTAAAGGAGTCTCCACACTGCTTTCCACAGTGGCTGCGCTAACTCACGTTCCCACCAGCAGTGTATGAGTGTTCCCCTTTGTCCACATCCTTGCCAGCACTTGCTGCTCTTTGTGTTTTGGATTTTAGCCATTGTAACAGGACGAAGTGATATCCTCTCGTTGTTTTGATTTGCATTTCCTTGATGGCTGGTGTGGTTGAGCATTTCGTGTATTTCTTGGCCATTTGTATTGCTTCTTTTGAGAACTGTCTACTGATGTCCTTGAGGGCAAACCATTTCTAACTGTCCCACTGACGAGTCGCCGAGAGGGAACTGTTCCCAGAGCTCACACATTGCTCAGGGAACTCTTGTCCTGTGACAGCACTCCAGCAGGCTGCTGTTGTAACACATTCCCCATGGTGTGCACAAGGGGTCCACCCTGAGAGCTAGACCAGGCCCTGTCTCCTGGGACACCCTCACCACTCACAGCTTCACTCAGATTCACGGAAGTGACCTACTCCCCAGAGGAACAGTAAGTCACGCAGTTTTAGGTCACCTCAGCTAGGGGACAAAACAAGACACATTAATAAGAGTATCTAGTTGTGGGGCTGGTGTCATGGTACAGCAGATTAAGCCACTGCCTTAGACACCGGCATTCCATACGTGTGCCTTGAGTTCCACCTGCTCCACTTCTGGTCCAGCTCCCTGTTGTTGCACCTGGGAAAGCAGTGACCAATGATCCAAATGCTCGGGCCCCTGCCACCCATGTGGGAGAGCCAGATGAAGGCCCTGGACCCTGGCTTCAGTCTGGCCCACCCTGATGGTTACAGCCATTTGAGGAATGAACCAGCAGATAGAAGATCTCTCTCTCTCTCCCTCTCTCTCTCTCTCTCTCTATATATATATATATATGTGTGTGTGTGTGTGTGTGTGTGTCTGTGTGTCTGTGTGTCTGTGTGTGTGGTGTGTATCTTACTCTCTTTCTTTCAAATACGTAAATAATTGGTTTTAACAAGAGTATCTAGTGGTAAAGGAATATCAAAGCTCTTCAAGATTTTATCCTGGGGCCAGTGCTGTGGCACAGTGGGTTAAAGCCCCAGCCTGCAGTACTGACTTCCCATATGGGCACCGGTTCAAGTCCTGGCTGCTCCTCTTCCAATCCAGCTCTCTGCTATGGTCTGGGAAAGCCATAGAAGATGGTCCAAGTCCTCAGACCCCTGCACCCATGTGGGAGACCTGGAAGAAGCTTCTGGCTCCTGGTTCCAGATCAGTTCAGCTCTGGCCATTGTGGCATTTGGGGAATGGAACCAGTGGAATGGAAGACCCCTCGCTCTCTCTCTGGCTCTACCTCTCTCTGTAACACTATCTTTAAAATAAATAAAATAAATCTTTAAAAAAAGACGTTGTCCAAGGTCTCAGCCATTAGATGGATTTGGAAGGGATTTCTACCATTAGCACTCAGAGGAATTAGATCCTGTATTGCGAACATGGAAGAACAGAATTAATGCAAGAGCAGATGGTATCTGACCAGGGACGAGGAGGAGCCTTGGTGGTACATAATGAAGACAAGAAGGCCTCTCTGCCAACCTTTGAGAGATGGGTGGATTCTGTGCTAAGGAGAGGAGCTGAGAGGCCAGTCAAACTGAATGGGACAGCCAGCAAAATGACAGAATGTGGATCAGAGTTCAGAGTTGGAAAAGTGGGAGATTTGGTTGCAAATGGAGGATTGAACCAGATTGTGGGAAACAGTGAGAATCAGGCTGTGATGTTTGAGCTCTGATTGGCACAGAACACTCTAAAAGTCATCTTTGACCCATTCCTAAAGCCATGATCTGCTGTTATTAGGATGTATCAGTTGTATCTGTTCTGCAAGCACTGAGCAATTAGAAGTTTCCTGCTCTGTGATGTAGAACACAGGACTGGATGATCCAAGAAAGACTGGGGTGCCCAGGGGCTTGGAGTGTGCACTCAAACACCTGGATGTGAGAGCAGCTTTGCTCTGGCTCCTTTCTTAGGAGACTCATGAGCTTTATCTTATCATCTGTAAAATGAACACAATAGGAACTACCCTGGAGTGCGATTGGACCCTCAAGTACATGCACTGTGGGAATCGCCTTTGTAAAGCAAAATCCTTATACCAGTACTCGTTAACCTAAAGGAATGCTAAACAAACTCGTTTCCAAATTTCAATTCTGTGTTTATAGCCTGTAGTATTATGGCCAAGAGGAATGTGTCCTGGTGAAAGCTAAGGCAGGGTAGATGGAAGAGAAAGTAGAGATATAGAGAAGTGTCTCACTAGCCTAGGATGAAATGATGGGGTAGGGGGTCAGACTCAGAACCAGGATGGGGGTCCATCTCTGTGGCGTAGCAGGTAAATCCACCACTTGCAGTGCTGGCGTCCCATATGGGCACCAGTTCAAAACCCGGATGCTCCTCTTCTGATCCAGCTCTCTACTACGGCCTGGGAAAGCAGAAGAAGATGGCTCAAGTCCTTGGGCCCCTGCACCCACGTGGGAGGCCTGGGAGAAACTCCTGGCTCCTGGCTTCAGATGTTCCCAGCTCCGGTTGTTTTGGCCATTTATCTCTCTCTTTCTCTGCCTCTGCCTTTCAAATAAATAAATCTTAAAAAAAAAATAAAAAAAAAAAATAAAAAAAAAAAAAACCATGATAGGCACAATGGGGAAAGCAAGGAGGGAGACAGTGATTTAGGGGGGGAAAAAAGGATTTACAAAGGAATAATTTTATAAAAAGTATGTTTAGGAACCAAAGGTGATTCTAAGATCAAAGAAAACTAGTTTTTGTTGTTGTTTTGGACAGTGAGAGAGAGAGAGACAGAGAGAAAGGACAGAGAGAAAGGTCTTCCTTTGCCGTTGGTTCACCCTCCAATGGCCCCTGCGGCCAGCACATTCGCTGATCATAAGCCAGGAGCCAGGTGCTTCTCCTGGTCACCCATGCGGGTGCAGGGCCCAAAGACTTGGGCCATCCTCCTCTGCACTCCCGAGCCACAGCAGAGAGCTGGCCTGGAAGAGGGGCAACCAAGACTAGAACCCCGTGTGCAGGCGCCGCAGGCAGAGGATTAGCGTAGTGAGCCGCAGCGCCAGCCCTTGTTGTTGTTTTTGACAGGCAGAGTTAGACAGTGAGAGAGACAGAGAGAGAGGTCTTCCTTCTGTTGGTTCACTCCCACAAATGGCCGCTACGGCCATCGTGCTGCTGCCGGCGCTTTGCGCCGATCCGAAGCCAGGAGCCAGATGCTCCCTCCTGGTCTCCCATGCAGGTGTAAGGCCGCAGTGCCGGCCTTGCTTTTTTTTTTTTTTTTTTTAACACCCAGATCTTTCAGATCAAGAGAGAGACTGTCCAGAATTACCCAAAGGATCTTCAAATGTACATGGAAAATATGTAGTTTGAGAAACTCTACATGGATTTCAAAATCTTTTGCACCAAAGTGAACTTACCTGTAAATTTCATTTTGCCACTCACTTTTTGAAGGGCTCTCCGCTTATACAACACAAGAACCACGCCAACCACTTGAAACACAGCTCCCAAGGTTGCGCTGAGATGTGCTGCCAGGGTGAACTACACCCCAACTTGTAAAGACTTAATATGGAAAAAGAAGGATGCCAATCATCTCAAAAGTGTTATAAGTTGAAATGTCATTGTTTTAGATATGATGGATTAAATGAAAATATCTTTATTTCACTTTACTTTTTATAAAGTGACTATTATAAGAATTGAAATGCAGATGTGTTTGGAAGTGTATTTCTATTAAATGACACCAGTCTCACATACCGTTCTGAACAAAAGCACAAAGGAGGGGCTGGAGTTGTGGCTCAGTGGGTTAAGCCACCACTTGCGACTCCAGCGTCCCATGGAGTACTGGCTGCTCCACTTCTGATGCATGTCTCTGCTTGTGTGCCTGGGAAAGCAGAAGATGCCCCAAGTAGTTGGACCCCTGCCGCCCCTGTGGGAGACCCAGATAGATAGGGTTCCAAGCTCCTGGTTTTGGCTTGCCCTGACCATTGAGGCCATTTGGGGAGTGAACAAGCAGATAGAAGATTCTCTCTCTCTCTCTTTCTCTCTCTTTCTCTCTCTCTCTCTCTCTCTCTCTCTCTCTCTCTCTTTCCCTCTCTCCTTGCAACTCTGTTTTTCAAATAAATAAATATTTTTTTAAAAATGACAGTGGACTATGTTCCTTCTAGACACCCCGTAGATCTGCCCCAGGCTACTAGAATTGACAGAACTTCCCAATGATTATGAAGGGGAAAGAATTTCTCCTCTAGAGGATTCTAGGCTGCTTTTTAAGTTTTATTTACAGATTTATTTTATTTATTTGAAAGGCACAATATGGGGCAGGGGCAGGGGAGAGATAGATCTTTTATCCACTAGTTCACTCCTCAAGTGAATGCAACAGCCAGGGCTGGGCCAAGCAGAAGCCAGGAGCCAGGAGCTTCATCCAGGTCTCCCATGTGAGGACAGGAGCCGGAGCACTTGGGCCATCTTCTATTGCTTTCTCAGGTGCATTAGTGTGAAGCTGGATCAGAAGCAGAGCAGCTGGGACTCGAACCAGCACCCATGTGGGATGTCAGTGTTGCAAGCCACAGCTTTACCCAGGGACTCTGATGGGGGTACAGGCATCCCAAACGAGGTCCTCTGATTATTTATATCGATATGATTACTATGATTATTATAAATGCCAGATGGCACCTCTGATGATTATTTTTAGTTACATGACAAGCAGTCAGCACCATTATCTTTTCATAGCTGAGGGTTTATAAAGGTCTCATCCTGGCCCTAGGTAAGAATAAAAGCATTACCCAAATGTGGAGGCTGCTCCACTTTCTTCTATAGGGCTCTGGGGTCAGAAGGATCTGCACACACACAGGCGTTTGGCTTCATTA
This sequence comes from Sylvilagus floridanus, assembly GCA_949820135.1. NCBI lineage: Eukaryota > Metazoa > Chordata > Mammalia > Lagomorpha > Leporidae > Sylvilagus > Sylvilagus floridanus. The sequence goes on along the minus strand of OX463228.1, from coordinate 16,378,872 downwards.
ACACTGAAGGCAGAAACGCTCACCATTTGGGCTGGATTTACTGTTCTGTTTTGTTGATTGTTTTGGCAATCAGATCTTCCTTGCTAAAGTGGTAAATGCTACTACATTCAGAAGAACATAGATCTTCCAGGAGAAAGGACATCTGGCAGAAAGCCTTAAGTTCATTTAGTACCCAAGTGTAGGTCCCTTTTACAGAGCCCTGGTCCACACCATGCTACAGGGATCGATACCTAGGGGTGATGATTTCTGTTGAAATTGTCAGTGCACGGAGCAGGTTCCACCACCTTGAACTGCTGGGGACTCAGATCCAGGCCCTGATTCACAAACCATCTTCCAAACAACTTGCACATCACACCAAGAAGTGGAGCCTTTGGCTGCCCCCCAATTTTTCCTAAGCAGTAGTTAGTCTCATCTCTAATGCGTTCTGCCTCCAACCAGATGGGGCCTTGCCATTCATGAAAGAATTCTTTTGAGCTTGTTTTGAATCTTAAGATGTAATCAAATTTCCACATTACTTAGTGTAGCAAGTTACCAGGCAGCAGAGAGTGGGAAACTCTGCTTTGACTCCTGGGCGAGTTGTTGGGCAACCTTCCCAGCATCAGGGGACGTCTGGTGCCCTGTGCACCTGTAGTAATCATGATGAATGCAGACGCCATGTTTCTAGAGGTGCCCTTGTTTGTGTGCTTGCGGGGCCTTTACGGCTGAGGTCAGGGAGACAAGTTGGAAACACAAGGAAACCGACTGGGCCACAGAGGAATCGAGCCTCTCAAGTCCCAGGCGCACCTGGACTCAAGCAGCTGGTAGAAGGGCCAAAGCACCACATTGCACTGTGCCAGGGCCAGTGACAGGCTGTTCGTGACAAAAACAGCAGAAGTCATCATTTGTCGGGGAAAGGGCCAACCAGTGAAGGAGCTTGGGAAAGGTAAAATGATCGGGAAATTACAAAAACCAGGACCCTAGCTCTGATTCTAGCTAATCTTTCTCCTTAATATCAATGATGGAGATCATTCAGGATGATAATATGCCTTCACCTAAATTATCATAAATGATATAAAGACCCTTTTGATTTCACATATGAGAAAACAATCATGCCCACCACCATCATTTTAGTTTTCCTGTGGAACCAGCTCTTGCAATAATAACCACGGTGCGTCCAATGTTTCCTGCATGCGAAGCGCTGTGCTAAAGAGGCAGACATGAAACGTATTAAAGACAAGGATGCTGAGAACTTATTTGTCCACATTCAAACAAACAAGAAGTGGCAGAGTGAATCCAGCCTACGTGTGTGAACGTGTGTTTCAGGCTGTTGCAGATAAGCTCAAGTTTCTGCCAAAAATTGATGCCTGCTCCCTGACCCCATCCTCTGCCCCACCCCAAACACAGGTGGATGCACAGCCCGTGGCTCACTTCCAGTGTCTGCTGTCACCTGACCGCTGGAATGTCCCATGTGGGTCCCATCAGGCTCGGCAGAGCCCTTGCCAAAAAGGCACCTGATGGCCGACTTCCCCCACAAGGAAGTGCATCTTTTACACTTGAACCATAGTCCCCAGGTGTCTTTAGGAAGAGGGAAAGCAGAGTTTGTACATGGGAAGAGTGGATGCAGGGCCCACTGTGGCACAGAATCTTGCCACAAAGCCATCCAACTTTGGAGGACAAAAGGAGGCAAGGCCGTTAGGGTTCTTTTTCATGCTCAGCTACGACCCAGCCACAGACATGGTATCCCATGGCATCAGGCCACTCCAAACAGTGAATGCTTTGAGAGTGGAAAGGGTACTAGTCATACGCTGGGATACCAGACATAACAAAGACTACCCTAGGTCACTTTGCCTTATGGCCCAGTTGCCTTCTCTGCAAGACCAGCTCTGGGACGAAGGGCAGATCCTCAGGAGCAGGGTTTCCCAGCGGGCTGTGCCCAGAGCCACCCCCCCTCCCAGGTGGCCGTGCTTATGGGCACACTAAACCCCCCAAGGCAGTAACCGGCCAAGTCGGCTCATTTTCATTTAGATTGAATTCGTCCTACTCATATCTGCTGAAAGGAGTGATGGTTGAAGGTGTCGTTGATGGAGGTCAATTGCCCAGCAAAGTAGATCCAAAAGGCCTCACGTGGAGAAGACAGAAAACCCACGAATCACGCAGTTTGCTGAGACCTTTTTAGTCCAGGCGAGAGGGGAGCAAAAGTAAAGGTTTGCTGCCACCTGCCGATAAATGCGAATCCTTGCAAGCAGGTGGACTGTGGCTGGCTCAAAGCATCCAGTGTTGCATGCTGTAGCCAGGAGCCCAGACTCACATCGTGCACAGCCGTTATCTTTGTATTTTCAATAAAAATAGGGGAGTTTTTCTGTTCATGTGTAGAAACGATCAGGATCCTCGTAGAATGATGCCTTTCCAGTAATTTCTTTCTGTTCTATTTGATGGGGAAGCAACACATGTGCAGACAGATCCACCAAGTGGGGATGCTCTTTATTGTGACCTCTTTCTGTCCCTGTCTCTGTCTGTCATGGGCAGGTGCACTGGTCTCAGAACAGCGGGATGGGGGGAGTAATCTCATAATGAAGTTATTTCTAAATTAACACAGTAAATCTTGGCCAAAGGCCGGCGCTGTGCCGGAGCAGGTAAAGCCACTTGGCTGCAGTGCTGGCATCTCATATGGGCACCAGTTCAAGTCCTGGATGCTCCACTTCTGATCCAGCTCTCTACTATGGCCTGGGAAGGCAGTAGAAGGTGGCCCAAGTCCTTGGGCCTCTGCACCCATGTGGAAGACCCGGAAGAAGCTCCTGGCTCCTGGCTTCAGATCAGCCAGCAACTCCGGCTTTGCAGCAATCTGGAGAGTTAATGAGCAGATGGAAGACCTCTCTCTCTCTCTCTCTCTCTCTCTCTCTCTCTCTCTCTGAAAGGAAAGGAAAGAGACAATTCAGGATGCATGACAGATGCATTAGAATTAAATAGCCTTTTACTGGGTGATAATTTCATCCTTTTGGAAAACATAGCAGGCTAGCACTATGGCCTGCAGAGCCAGAATCCCCTACAGGGGCCGGTTCAAGTCCCAGCTGCTCCACTTCTGGTCCAGCTCTCTGTTACGACCTGGGAAAGCAGTAGAAGATGGCCCAAGTGCGTGGGCCCCTGCACCCACGTGGGAGACCTGGAAGAAGCTCCTGGTTCCTGGCTTTGGAAAGGCTCAGCTCCGGCCACTGTGACCATCTGGGGAGTGAACCAGCAGATGGAAGATTTCTCTCTCTCTCTGCCTCTGCCTCTCTCTAATTTTGCCTTTCAAAAAATAAATAAATCTTTTAAAAAGTCTTGACCAAATGTATTTATAATAAAGAACACAGAGGAGGAGAGAGAACAGGCAACCCAAGAGGTACAAAGAGAGAGAAGCATGGAGCACTGCAAAAAGTTCACGGGAAAAGAAATTGAAAGACAAATTATGGTACAAAATATTTTGAATTCTATGCATAGTGTTTTTTATAATATACATTTTTTTCATGAACTTCTTGAAGATCCCTGGAATGCGTAGATTTCAAAAATGTTTTGTGCCAAAACAAACTTAGCTTGCAATCCCACTTTTCCATAAACTTTCTGACGTAGCTTATTCGTACTTACGAACTGACTAATGAGCAAAATGCCATTGGGTATAAAATGAGTATGTGTGTGTGTGCATATATAATTTTTTGCCTCAATTGCTGATATTGAGGGGATACTGATATGGCTATAATTGCCTCGGAAATTGGATTAAACTCATGATGACTTAGTCATGAAGGCCTGGAGCCGAGTTTGCCTGGGCTCCAATTCTGAGCCCGCCTTCCACTGATTTTTGAAGCCCTTGCCTTCCTCCCTCACTGATAAAGTAATGGTACAGGAACACAATCACCTATCTCAGGAGAGAGGGCTCTTTAAAAGTGTTGGGAAGCACCACTACGAATATTCCATTGTTACCCCAATTAAGTCATCAGAGAATTTGAAGGATTCAAATGTGCAGAGCAGAAGACTCTTTGGTACACAGTAAGCACTCAACAATGGTATATGCGTATGCTTGCAGGCGTGCCTGCCCACTATGCTCGTCTGCCAGCGACCTGTAGTCAGATACGCAGGGATAAAGCAAACACCGCTATTCAGTATCCAGTGGTTTCTCATTAACTTTCGGTCAAGTGGCTCTTGCACACCTGTAGCTGTCAGCATAGTAGTCTGTAGCCTAAAATAACCTCCATACCACTGCCTACCTCTGAGCAGATCTCTGTCATGAGAATTTCTGAATCACAAACATGGGATACTTGAGCTAGGCAAAGAGCAAAACCCCATGAAAACAAATGGGGCAGTGGGGGCAGCACTGTGGTGTAACAGGTAAAGCTGCCACCTGCAGTGCCGGCATCCTATACGTGCCCCAGTTTGAGCCCTGGATGCTCCACCTCCTATCCAGCTCTCTGCTATGACCTGGGAAAACAGCAGAAGATGGCTCAAGTCCTTGGGCCCCTGCACACATGTGGGAAGACCTGGAAGAAGCCCCTGGCTCCTGGTTTTGGATTGGCATGGTTCTGGCCATTATGACCAATTGGGGAGTGAACCAGCAGATAAATCTTATAAAAAAAAAAAAAAAAAGAACAAATGGGTTATTTTAACTGCTGATGCCAGTTACAGAAACTGATGGAGCAAAACAGAGATGAGATACAGTGCCGGCCTTTCACCAGCGGGAGAGTTTGTGTTAAGGGGACTCTGAGGAAAAGGCACCCCTACTTCCTTCAAAAGCTATGACAGCTCAGAAAGCCACCTCTGCAGCCCAGACACTGCACACCCCAGCCGTAGTGCACATTTTCTAGAACCAGAAGGAGGTGCTTTGGAATCCCCAGCTTGTCATGCAGTCCAGACAGGGAAACTCAGTTGGTATGAAACCAGATTTAGAGTTCAAACCCTGAGCAGTTGCAGACTGGGGAGCAGAGACTGCTCAGGAACTGGGGTATCTACACCAGGCCAGCAGGTGACCTGTGGAATTGGAGTTCCCTCGCTGGAAGCCGGGGAAGCAGGAAGATGGAGCAGGAGCAGCAGACCACCCCCGAGGAAGGGGCACACAGAGAAACACGCGTGACATATCCTCCCGGGGAAGGCTTTCCCCAGCCCTCCTGAGAAAGACCGCATTGCATCTGCAGCTGTGTAGTTCCTGTGGGCATTTTAACCCTGTCAAGAAAAATGAACATAAACCACTCTCTCAGTCTCCATCCATCATTGATGTGCTCTTCATAAGCCCCCAAGACTTAAAATAATTTCTTTAAATTTATAGATACCTAGAACCCATTTGGGTATGCAATACTTTACGTTGTCTTTCTATAGTTATTTTATGTATCTGAAATGCAGCATTTAGGTAAATAAATCTCAGTGACCATGTCGAAAACAGTGGATACCTGACCTAATGAGCATTCTAGAAAATGGTCATCAGGATAATATCAAAAGAAAAATAATAGACAGGTGGGCATTTGGCCTAGTAGATAAGACACCCACATTCCTGAGTTCCATTCCCTGTGCTATTGCAGATCGTGGGAGGCGTGATGGTAGCTCAAGTAATCACACTCCCATCACCCATGTAGCACATCTGGATTGATTTCCTTGTCCCTAACTTCGGCCGAACCCAACTTTGGTCATTGTGGGCATTTGAGAGGTAAACCATTGGGCAAGGGATCACTCTCTTTCTCTGTGTGTGTATCTTGGTAATAAAGAGAATCTTTTTAGAAAAGGAAGGAGAGTCATGCCTAAAGGAACCCAACTCCCTAGCTTCAGACTCAATATAATGGCTTGACAATTTGTCCAGACACAGCTTTCTCTACAAAATACAAGAACAAGCCCTGTCTAAGCCCCCTCAAAGCAGTGTGACAGCTAAGAATGAGCTTTTCATCCATAATTCTATTTAACTGTCTTAAGTAACATTGCCAGAGTCTCCTTCTACTGTGAATTCACTCTGAATTTTTATATTTATGGTAAATTCTGTATTAAAATTTACTTTTTCTGGCCATGGCCATGTTTCTAATGAAGCCTGTTGCTGAAAATTAGGGGAAATGCCAGATTCTGGGTTCTCATTTTTATCCTAAAGAGGAGCTGGTGTTACAGGGAGCAGCCAGGTCATCCTACTTCATGTTCGTTTAAAATAAAATAGGAAAAGAAAATGCTCACAGTATCAATTTAGACTGGAGCAAAAATTTTCCATTTGATAGTATGAGGTCAGGAGTGTCCATTAATGAATTGTTCCATCTAAGTTGGTTGGGGACCACTCTTGACCTGTCACAGAACGGAGAGAGTCGCAGGCTTTCCTGACCTAAATAAAGTCCAGTTAATCACCTGCATGAGTGTCTTGCACATAACACACGAACCCCTCAGAAAGTGCCCTCCACGCCAGAGCCTGGATGACACCTGTCACCCTGTGGTTGTCAGAGGCAAAGACCAAGGGAGCCTCAGGGCAACCAGCATTGTTTTCTTCAAAGAGCACAGAAAAGATGCTGCAGTGGGAGACAGAGGAAAAAGAGCGTCAACTGTTCACTCCCTCTCACTGATGAGCATGGCCACAAAATCCTCACTTCCTGGTAGGGTTCCAACTGTGGTGCCGTGTTGATCCTGAGAACAAGAGCCTGGTGGGTCCCTTGAAGCTTCCTGTTCTAGGTGAGGCCACTTCCTAAAAATTCTTCCCATTGCCCTGCTCATTGGAGGAAGAAAATATTTCTTGTAATGCAAATCTACAGAAACACATACATATACATACTATATACAAGGAGACTTTAATGGTTCATGGAAAATGGTATTAAAAGATAACTGTTTTGATGCAAAAAAAAAAAGTTTAAAATGCATGCATAGAATGTCCCTCAAAAAGTTTCTGGAAAATTCATATTATGTAAAAACTATGGATTTAATGTTTTTCAGCAAAATGAATGTATTTTTTTAATTATTTATTTATTTGAAAGGCAGAGTTACAGAGAGGCAGAGGCAAAAATAAGAGAGAGCTCTTCCATCCACTGGTTCACTTGCGAGATGGCCACAATGGCTAGAATTGGGCTGATCCAAAGCCAGGAGCCAGGACCTTCTTCAAGGTCTCCCATGCAGGTGCAGGTGCCCAAAGACTTGGGCCATCTTCTACTGCTTTCCCAGGCCATTGCAGAGAGCTGGATTGGAAGAGGAGCAGCTGGGACTCGAACTGCACCAAAAAGGGATGCCGGCACTGCAGGTGGTGGCTTTACACATTTGGCCACAGCACTGGTCCTCCAAATAAATCTAATTTTTAATTATGTTTTCTCTTAATTTTTCAGGTACCCTTGTACATTAAGAAAGGGAGGGGGAAATCACTTGGCCTAATTGTGAAGACACCACTTGTGATGCCTACAATCTTCACTGAGTGCCTGAGTTTAAGCCCTGGCTCCAGTCCAGATTCTACCTTCTGGCTAATACAGACACTGGGAGGAAGCAGGCACTGGGTCAAGTAGTTAAGTCCCTGCAACTCATGGGAAACCTGGACTGAGTTCCCAGCTCCTGGCTTTAGTTTGGTCCAACCCCAGTTGTTGCAGGCATTTGGGAAATAAACCAATAGGTGGGAGATTTCTCTGTGTCTGTCTGCCTGTCTGCATTTCAAATAAGTAAAATGAATAAATTTAAAATGTTTTCCTAAATAAATAATTTTACCTTTGAAAAAAGAGAGAACAGGGACTGGAGCTATGGGACGGTGGGTTAAAGCCCCAAAGTGCAGCCCCAGCATCCCATGTAAACACTGGTTCAAGTCCTAGCTGCTCCACTTCTGATCCAGCTCTCTGCTATGGCCTGGGAAAGCAGTAGAAGATGGCCCAAGTCCTTGGGCCCCTGCACCCACATGAGAGACCTGGAAGAAGCTCATGGTTCCCGGTTTCTGGCTTTGGCCTGGCCCAGCCCATGCTGTTGTGTCCATCTGGGGAGTGAACCAGCAGATGGAAGACCTTTCTCTCTTCTCACTCTCTGTCTCTGCCTCTCTATAACTCTGCCTTTCAAATAAATAAATAAATCTTAAAAAAAAAAAAAAAAACAGAGAGAGAGTGAGAGCAGAACTGGTTACTAAGAATCAAGAGCACAAGCAAGTGCCTCTGTCAGTTGTAGAAAATCGGCAGGGGTCACAGAAACGGGAAGGGTTGCTTAGAGGATAAGATCTTTTTAGGTCATCGATGGTGGGGGCAAGGCAGGCCCTCCCAGAGCAGAGGGAATGCCACCTGCACAGGTCCCAGAGCTCGAGATGGCAGAGAGGCACCGGGAACTCTATATTTTGTGACCACATACAGCATTGTAGACAATAATCAAGTTCATGGAATGATCCAGATTAGTTTACCTAATGTCAGAGTAAACGCCTTGGCCTTGAAAGCTGGTTTCCTGACTGCTGTTGGAGGTGGTGGTGGATGAACTTGGTGAAGGGATGCAGTGAAGGGGAGTGATCCCCAGCCCTGGAGAACGAGCACTGGAGAGGAACAGGGGTAGAGATGAGGATACAGGCCTTAAAGTCAGGACGCCCGTGAGAATCCCGTGGAATAACGACACCGCGTTATGCAGCATGACACCTGGCACAAAACAAGCACTTAATGAATATCAGATGCTATTACGGTTACTGATTGCATTAAAATTATTATCTGGAGGTGCATTCTATAATTATCCCATGACACTTAGAAATTTTGCTATCCATTAAGACATTTAAATTTACAAGTAGATATGAATGTGATTGATCAAGTTGAGGAATGTGACATTATCTGGTGACTTTCCAAAAGAACTTTACAAATTTTTTAAATTGTCATAACAACCCAGACTATACTGTTTGTATGTATTACACCTTCACATATGTGTGTGTATTTTTAGCTGTGGCAGCTGTTCATAGTATAAATGAGAAAAATTGAGAAATGGGTGTATTGTTTGCTAAATTAGAGATATTTATAATGAGATTTTGCAGTGATGCCTCCTAACATATTTATTACTTCGACAGTGTGTAACCAGGAAAGCTATCCTATGAGAACTCTATTTTATTATAAGCCATTCATGAATTTCAGACTTTTCACCGCAATGATCTTTGAACTCCCTATGTCCACAAACTTTCTGAAGTATGCTCATATCAGTTTCTATATTTTGTTCTTTCTTCTTTTCTCTCTGCAATGGCCCACCCCCAGGCAGACAGGGGGCTTCAAGCCTTTGATGGCAGACACAGTGTTTGCCCAGAGACCCTGCCACACCCCAGCCCCTACCATTCACAGGATTCCCACAGTCCCATCTTGGGAGTCTCCTAGAGGAACCTCTCTCTGCCCAGCAAGCCTGCCCTACCCACAGAGAGGGCAGAGCTGTTTCCAGAGCCAGCTGTCTGTTGGTGCTCTGCCTGGGCAGTTGGAACCCCAGAGCCTGTGATAGGTCGAGAAGACGGGGGCACCTCACAGTCCTAAATGGGTGCCCAGCCCCCTGTCAACCCTCCCAGACAGACTCAAAGGCCATGGGAGATGCTGATTTTTCCTTCTGCTAAAATCCCCTGATCCATGCACATACGAGCTGCTGCCGCCTCTACTGGTGTCAAGATGGTGCCTCCTCCCTACCTGTTGCCAGGTGCCCTTGTCAGGGGATGGGGAGAAAGAAATGTGCTTTTCCTTCACTGAATTGGGTGGATACCCTGCCCTCCCCACCCCAGGGTTCCAGGCTGGACTCAAAGTCAGTGTGGTCCACAAGGACGTGTCTCATGCAGGCTGCCACGGTCTGCTCGCATCTTGCTCTCAGAAGCTGTGTGTGGTGTCTCTGCCCACGCTGAACATATGTTCATTGCACATTGCTTCTTCTGTCAGCAGAATTTCCACTGCAAACTTCTCTCCTACTCTCTCCCTCTGCTTTTATTCTACTGTTTTCCCCTCATCAAAGTCAGCACCTCTTGTCCCTGTTCAGTCATCTTGGAATCCTCCCAGCTCCCTCTTCTTAAAGATTTACTTATTTACTGACTTCTTATTTGAAAAGCAGAGAGAGAGAGAGAGAGAGAGAGAGAGAGAGAGAGAGAGAGAAGGAGCAAGAGATCAAAGTAAAGTTTAGTCCCACTTTTCCACCAGCATTCTGAAATAGCCTGGTATTCCCTTTGCTGCTGGGAGAGTAGCTATCAGGAGAGTTGACTTGACTGAAGCAAAATGCCTCATTTTACATGGGACAACCTTCCAGGGCACCCACACCCAGAGACACTCATAGAGCACCCCCTGGTGTATGGTTAGAATATTTTCCAAGGGAGTACATTCACTGGATTTGGAGGGGAACGGGGACAAGAAGCAAACACAAGGACAGTGGAATGGGTGTTCGCTGCCTTCTGTTGATGCTCTGGAAGAAGGTAGAATGTGAGATGGATAAGTGGACAATTAAAAGCTAAAGTGGATGGGCAGAATATTTCCCTGGTAGCAGATAAAGAGGTTCTTAATCTCCTCAACAGGAGGACAAGGAAAACATGAAGCTCCCAACCCAGAAACAGCAAGTTTCATAGCAGGTTGAAGTCAGCTAGACCTCAGTCAAGATCCTGACTTGAGAAGAAGCAGACGCTCACATGTGGTACAGAGACATCTAGATGAATTGACACAACACCTTGCATCGCCGAATTGTCATCAACTCTCTAAGCCTACAGAAGTGGCCCAATCCTCCTGGCTAAGGATGAGCTCTCTGCTTCTGCCTAAGATCATACCGAGGTCTTGCCCGTCCAGAAGACCATCCACCCCTTCCAGCTGTCCTTCCTGGTCACCTGACCAAACAATACGGTTGAATCACAACATAACTTGGTTGGCACCTGTTGGAAGGAGAGGAACTGCAAGGTGCAATCGCAGCCATAAATAGAACCATATTCTCAGTGTCCTTGACTACAGCAGGTTTATAACTCAAATGGGAGTAAAAGGGAGTTCATTGATATGGGAGTTGTTTCTCATGCTCCAGAATTTAACACCTTGCCGAGATCCCTTGGAAACAGTGTCAACACAGTGCTAAGATTTGTCTCTAGAATCTTGAATACGAAGTGATATAGAAATACCAGAATTAGGGGCTGGTACTGTGGCGCAGCGGGTTAAAGCACCAGCATCCCACATGGTTTGAATCCCAGCTGCTCCACTTCTGATCCAGATCTCTGCTATGGCCTGGGAAAGCAGTGGAAGTTGGCCCAAGTGTTTGAGCCCCTGCACCCATGTGGGAGACCCGGAAGAAGCTCCTGGCTCCTGGCTCCTGGCTCCTGGCTTCGGATTGGCTCAGCTCCAGCTGTTGCGGCCATTTGGGGAGTGAACCAGTGGATGAAAGACCTCTCTCTCTCTCTCTGTCTCTACCTCTCTCTTAAACTCTTTCAAATAAATAAAATAAATCTTAAAAAAAAAGAAATACCAAAATTACTGTCAGACAGTGTAAGTGATTGAAAACTTAAATATGGACAAAATGGACATATGGGGGGATCTTCAAAGAGTTCATGGAAAACGTAATATGGGGCCAGCTGTCTGGCTCAGCAAGTTAAGTTGTCACTCGGGATGCTGGTGTCTCATAACAGAGTGCCAGTTTGGGTCCCAGCTGCTCTGCTATGCCCCACCATCCAGCTCCCTGACAGTGCCCCTACTAAGTACGTGGGCCTCTGCCCCCATGTGGGAGACCGAGATGGAGCTCCTGGATCCTGGATTTGGCCTGGCCCAGAGTTAGCCATTGTGGCCATCTGAGAAGTGAACCAGCAGCTGGAAGATCTATCTCTGTCTCCCTCTCTGTTACCCTGCCTTTCAAATAAATAAATCTCCAAAATATACATATTCTGGGAAAAAAAACTATGCAAAGATTTTTCAATTTGTTGCACCAAAATAATATTCTAATTCCACTTTCCATGAACTTTTTGAAGTTCTTCATACTATGTAAGGCCAGAGGCTCCACCAGCTTACTTTGTTTCACTGGAAGGTGGGTGATTTACCAAAGCAGAAAGGGACGGCTAGAGCATGTGGCAACAGTGTCACTGGTTAGCTTGTGGTGGGTCCCCTCTGAACACCAGTACAGATGGCAGGAGATGAAGAGATGGGATCAATAATAGCCATGTGCCTGCTATCGTCTCAAAACCACCAGGGCCACGTGTGGCACTTAACCAGAAGCTGGCTGGATGAAATTACTGTAATGAGTAGCAACACCCAAGTCTTACCAAAAGGGGCCCCAACCAGTATCTTGCTAAGAGGACTTAGCCAACTGTGCTTGAACAAGGGAAATCCGGACTTGTCCACGATTGTCTGCCAAGTCTGAGTTCTCCATAACAGGTGCATAGTCAGAATCTGCAGCAAATGACCAATCCACACACAGCTTTAGCTCTGAAGAGCTCTGAGGAGCCATCGCGAGCCCATTGCTCCCCATGAGGTTCAGAGGGTGCTCCAGTTTCTCCTAAGGGTCTCCCATCTCTTCATTGCTTCATTTTCCTCTTTGGATCTAGGAGCAAAAGTGACTGCCATCTATTGCTAGCCCTTGGGGAGCTGCACTTAGCTTTCGTGGTTTCTCTTGGCTCTGCCCATACCTTTGTAAAAGGGCCTTTGTTAAACTCTCCTTAATGCCCTGATACAGTGTGCCATCTGTCTTTGGCTGTGCAGCCAGTAATTACAGACCCACAGAAATTTCTTTGTGTGGAGAGGATCACTAGCCATCAGGGAAATGCAAATCAAAACCAAAAGGAGATTTCACCTCATCCCAGTTAGAATGGCTTTCATACAGAAATCAACAAACAACAAATGCTAGTGAGGATGTGGGGAGAAAGATACCCTAATCCACTGTTGGTAGAATGCAAACTGGTAAAACCACTATGGAAGATAGTATGGAGATACTTCAGAAAGCAGAATATAGACTACCGTATGACTCAGCCATCCCACTACTGGGAATTTACCCAGAAAAAATGAAATCAGCATATGAAAAAGTAATCTGTACCGCCACGTTCATTGCAACACAATTCACAATAGATAAGATGTGGAATCAGTACTGATGTCCATCAACTGTTGACTGGATAAAGAAATGTTGCTGTCTATACACTATGGAGTACTACTCGGCTGTAAAAATAAATGAAATCCTGTCTTTTGCAACAAGTTGAACACAACTAGAAACCATTACACTCAGTGAAATAAGCCAGTTACCAAAAGACAGACATCATGGGAGACATCATATGGTTTCCCTGATCCAAGGTAACCATCAGAGTACCTAAAATGTAATGTAGTGGAGTGAAATGGACATTTTGACATTCAATGATTGCTTACAGCCCTTGTCTCTTCTGTTGAGAAACAGTGTTTTTTTTTTCTTCATATTATTTGTTGAACTCTTTTACTTAGTGTAAGGTTAACTTATGATCATCAAGTAAACTGAAAGTATATCTTTGTAAAAAATTAAGAGTGGAATGACAGAGGGAGGAGGAAGGGTTTGAGCATGGGCAGGAGGGAGGGTAGGGAGTGAAGCATCACTATGTCCCTAAATCTGTATAGATGAAATACACGAAACTTGCATAAGTTAAATAAAAATTAAGTAGTATCCTAAGAAAGAATCCCTCCTAAGAAATGAGAGAGAAGGAAGGAGAGGGAGGGAGGGAGGGAGGGAGGGAGAGACAGACAGACAGACACCCAGGCTTAGCTGAAGGCATATTGCTAAGGGGAGATTATGGGTTAGGAATCAGGGGATATTGTTTCCAATGTCTGGCTGGCAAGTGACTTCACTGTTACAAGTCTCAGCTTTTTCATCTGTGTACACAGTGATACTTATCTGTGTCAGGGTTCATTCAGTTCTAAGGAATAGAAATCACTGGATAAAACCACCACCCATAGCAGGGAATTCAGAGGTCACGAGGACCCCGGGTGAAGTTCCACGGGGGCCCTGGCATCATCTCTCTGCAGTTCTTTTGCTTTGCTTTGATTTGCACCCCTTTGTGTGTGAGTTTGTAGCACTGAGACAGTGTCTTGTCCTCATCCAGTGGAAGAGAGTGAACAGTTTTCATGTGAACCATGGGACAAAGCCTTTCCTTCACTCTGATTGCGTCAAGTTAGTTCGCTTGCCCACCCCTGGACCAGTAGAAGTTGCCATGATAGGCTATGTCCTAGTTATCAGGCCGATCATTACTATGGTTGATTTAAACTGATTAGGATCAAGCCTTGCGTCCAGAAGTGGGGTCTCATCCTGAGTCTCACGGGCTTCCTGGGGAAGAAGAGATACCTTTCAGGTAGGGCTCAAGCGAATGCCAGCCAGCATTCCCAGGTGCTGGGCGGATCCCACAGGCAGAAGTGCCATCAGATGCACATGTCCCTGTTCTGCAAGAGCCTGTGCAGAGCAGGCTCGGGCACACAGGGCTACGCTGCAGGGAAAGGGTGAGAGTCCCTGGCCCTCTCCATTTTTATAATCAACTATTTGATTACTACTCATCTGAGTTGAGCTATGTACGTGTGAGTTGTGTGTTTTTCTATGCATTTGCTGAAAATACATTTACTTAGGAAAAAAATAACTCAACCCTATATTCTCCATCAGCTACCATCTTTCATTTCTAAGGCTGTTTATCAAAGAGACATGTCCCTCTCACATTTTCTCCACTGTCCACTCATTCTTTAACCCACAGTTGTCACCTGCACAGTTCCTCCATTCTCTCACGATTGTCCTAGCTACAACCACCAGTTGTAAAGCCATGGGATTCATTTTAATCATCATTTCAGCTGACATCTGAGTGGCCTTCTGCTCCACACAGCTGACCTCTCTGCCATCCGACTCCCATTACCCCGTATTTCTCCTGTTCTCCTCCTATAACTCACATCATTGCCTGGGATCCTTTGCTTACTCATCCTCCTCTCTGGAGCTTCCAAATGTTGGCAACACGTTCCAGCCATTCTCAAACATTACCATGAATCAGCATCACCTGAGGATCTTGTTAGACCAGAGACTGCTGGGCCCCACTCCCAGAGTTCCTGATTCACTCGGTCTGGAACAAAGCCCAGGACTGCACATTTCTCATAAGTTTCCAGGGAAATGGTGCTGGTCTAGGGATTCTACTTTGAGGACCACTGTCCTGCCCAATTCTCTTCCCAGGCCCCTGATCTACATAGTTCATATTACAATTTGGATTTTTCCCAGTCATTTCTAGCTACTTGTCCAAACTCATAAACTTGTACCCATAGCTGTTGTTCTTCTGGTCACCCTTATCATAAAATCAACTACTTGCTGAAGCCAAATCTTGGATGCTATCTTTGTTTACTCTAGATTCTCTATCTCACTCCCAATATAATTAGTTACTAACTCCCAGATCTTCTACCTCTTATGTATCATTTGATTCCACCCCCTTCATCCTTGCCACCAGGAAAAAGGTTGCATAGTTTTCAGGCATCCCTGCCTAAAAAGTTGCATAGCTTACCAACAGGTCTGTCAGCATGCATGCACTGAACCGTGCTCCACAACTCTACTAGAATGATCTTCTGTAAATCAAATCTGATCCCTTTGCTTTCCTACTTTAAACCTCCACAGTCTCCCAAATTCTCTTAGATAACTTCAAATTCCACAGAATGGCCTGCAGCCTGGGAGGTGGGTATCTTCTCCAGCCTCATCCTATGTCCTCTGCTGTGAGCATGAGCCACGCTGCACCTGCCCTTCACCCATCACTGTACATAGTCCTCCTTCCTCCATCCTGGGGACTGTTTTTTTCTCTCTTTCCAGCCCAGCCCCCTCAGATACCTTCAGTTAAATAAACTGCTAGTTTTTCTTGGTTTCCAGAATCAGAGTCCTTTACATGTTTAAACAATGAGTCCCTCGTGATGCTTAGCAAAAATGTTATCAATGGTTAAATGACATTTCATGTACTCCTGAGCTTTGAAAAAGCAGAATCCATGTCTGCTGTGCATGTGGTGTACCCACCCCAAACATAATTCATACTCAACAAACATTCTTGGAAAAAGAATGAATGAATGCATTTGACAGCACAAAGGAAGATGCTAGTATAGAGAGACCAGGAGATGCTGTGTAGAAGGGTTTGAGCTGAGCAAACACCTAGGAGTTTACAAGTGAGCAAGGACTTAGAACTTTCTGGAAGTGATTACCCCCAAAGAATTACAAGATTCTTTTCCACCTTACCCATCTGAAGTGTTTCTTCAGTGCTGTGAGGGTGCCTGGGCTGTTCTGGAATTACAACCATCCATCCAGAAACTTTTATGTTCAAACTCTGGTCCTGTAGTGCTTTCCAAGACAGACTGGAAGGGAGAGAAAGTGGGTGAGGGGTTTGCAGGTGCACCACCAATCCTCAAATCGCAAGCAGATCAGGAACAACCAGAGACGGAAGATCCATGGGAGAGTCCTAGTTAGGGGCAAGAAGGGAGAGTGAGAGCATCCCATTTGTCAACCTTGGAAGTATGAGAAGATTCCTCAAAAAGCTCACAGAACACGAAATTAAAAGATTATGTTCATTTTGGTGTAAAAAAAAAGCTTGAAATACATGAATAGTGTTTTCATTTTGCACATTTTCCTTGAACTTTGTGAATATTCCTTCATATACATATTTTCAAAATTTTGGAAGGGAGCGGCAAGATGGCGGAATAGGAAGGGAGCACACCGATAGTCTGGGGAGAGACAGTTTAATAAAAGTGGAGATACTGCAGGTTCAAGGAAGAGTAGGGGAAGAAACAGCAGAGAAAACCCTTCCGGAACTGGAGATTCACAGTGGACCTGCGTGGAGAGCGTGGGAGCCCGCAGTTTGGGACACCAGCAGCAGATTCAACACACCAGCGCTGGAACGCGAGGTGAGAAGAACCTCAATAGCCCGAGATACCAGCAGGGAAGCAGAAAAGGGAGCCTAGAGCGAACAAGGCTTGAAACCCTGCAGGGAAAAGTTCACCAGGCTAACTAGAAGAGAGAAAGAGAGGGAAAAAAAAAAAAAGTGACCCGTACGGACACGAGCTTCTCTCTCTCCGCTCACCTCTCAAAGGTGAGCAAGACAAAGAGCAGGCGCCATTTTGGACATACGTCATAAGCAGAGCGACCTCGGGTCGGCACCGGCCCCAAGCCTAGCAGAAAAACCTGACTCTGGGTGGGAGGGGTGAAATAACAGGAGATTAGAACCTAATGAATGTGTGGTGCTAATGAACTGAGACTGTGAAAAAAGAGACGGTGGGGGAGAGAACTCACGGAAATCACGAATTCATGTGAGTACTCTCCAGAGACGCTACAGTTCAGTAGCCTTGGCAGCCCAGTGGGAGACTACAGGAGAATCTCAGCCCACACAAAGGGCCGCAAAGATTCCCTCTCTGGTCCTTGGGAAAGAGCTTCCAATCTCTGGCTCCTGTGGGTATATCATTCGCCTGCTAACCACCCCCAATTCCATTCAGCTGTGTGGAATTACTTCCCTTTTGAACCAAAAAAAAAAAAAAAAAACTAACAGAGAGAGATTTACCACGCCTAACCTGGGAGTGTCTCCTTTGACACACCCTCAACCCTGAGGAACCAAACAGAGCTCTCAGGCCACACCCATCTCAAGCATCTAAGGCTCCATCAAAAGCAGACAGTCCACTTAATCTAGAGTCATAGTATAGCAAGAAAAAAACACCACAGTGAAGAAACCAATATGCCAAACAACAAACGCAAAAACCGAGGTAATAAGAACAAGGAAGACACTATGGCATCCCCAAATGAAAAAGACACCCCAATTCAAGATTACGAAGATGATGAGATAGAAGAAATGCAAGAAGCAGATCTCAAAAAATTGATAAGAACACTAAGAAGTACTCAAAAACAAATTCTTGAACTACAGAAATCCTTAATGGACAAGGTAGAAAATCTCTCTCGTGAAAATGAAATATTAAGGAGAAATCAAGCTGAAATGAAACAACTAGTAGAACATGAAACTGTGATAGTGACGAGAAATCATAATGAAGTGAAGAATTCAATAGATCAAATGAAAAACACATTAGAGAGCCTTACAAACAGAATGGGTGAGGCAGAAGAGAGAATATCGGACTTAGAAGACAGAGCACAGGAAACTATACAGTCAAACCAAAGAAAAGAAGAGGAAATTAGAAATCTAAAAAATATTGTTGGGAATCTACAGGATACTATTAAAAAAACCCAACATTCGAGTTCTAGGAGTTCCTGAAGGCATGGAGAGGGAGAAAGGATTAGAAGGCCTTTTTAGTGAGATAATAGCAGAAAATTTCCCAGTTTTGGAGAAGGACAGAGACATCCTAGTACAGGAAGCTCATAGAACCCCTAGTAAACATGACCAAAAGAGGTCCTCACCACGACACGTTGTAATTAAACTCACCACAGTGAAACAGAAAGAAAAGATCCTAAAATGCGCAAGAGAGAAACGTCAAATTACACTCAGAGGATCTCCAATTAGACTCACGGCAGACTTCTCATCAGAAACCCTACAAGCTAGAAGGGAATGGCGAGACATAGCCCAGGTACTTAGAGAGAAAAACTGCCAGCCCAGAATATTATATCCTGCCAAGCTCTCATTTGTGAATGAAGGTGAAATAAAGACCTTTCATAACAAACAAAAATTGAAAGAATTTGTTGCCACTCATCCAGCCCTGCAAAAGATACTTAAAGATGTGTTACACACAGAAACACAGAAACACGGCCATCAACATGAAAGAAGATAAACGAAGGGAACCTCACAGCAAAAGATCACAGGGAATTCAAAGCATACATTTGGATAAAGAAATTATGGGACATGTACTCTATAGAATACTATACAGCAGTCAAAAACAATGAAATCCGGTCATTTGCAATAAGATGGAGGAATCTGGAAAACATCATTCTGCGTGAATTAAGCCAGTCCCAAAGGGACAAATATCATATGTTCTCCCTGATCGGTGACAACTAATTGAGCACCAAAGGGGAAACCTATTGAAGTGAAATGGACACTATGAGAAACAGTAACTTGATCAGCTCTTGTGCTGACTGTTGTTGTACAATGTAATACTTTATCCATTTTAGTAATTTTTTTATTCTAGTACTATTGGTTGAACTCTGTAATTAACAAACAATTATTCTTAGGTGTTTAAATTTTAACTGAAAAGTGATCCCTGTGAAATATAAGAGTGGGAATAAGAGAGGGAGGAGATGTACAATTTGGGACATGCTCAATCGGAACTGCCCCAAATGATGGAGTTAGAAACGTGCCAGGGGATTCCAATACAATCCCATCAAGGTGGCATGTACCAAGGCCATCTCACTAGTCCAAGTGATCAATTTCAGTTCACAATTGATCACACTGATAGGTCTAAGAGTCAAAGGGATCACACAAACAAGACTAGTGTCTGCTAATACTAACTGATAGAATCAAAAAGGGAGAGAATGATCCAACATGGGAAGCGAGATACACAGCAGACTCATAGAATGGCAGATGTCCTAAATAGCACTCTGGCCTCAGAATCAGCCCTTAAAGCATTCAGATCTGGCTCAAGAGCCCATGAGAATATTCTAGGCATGGAAAGCCAAGACACTCTGGAAAAAAAAGAAGACCTAAATGAAAGATCTCTGTGAGTGAGATCCCAGTGGAACGAATGGGGCCATCAAAGAAGGAGGTACCTTTCTCTGAAGGGAGGAGAGAACCTCCACTTGGACTATGACCCTGTCAGATAAGATTGAAGTCGGCGAACCCTAAAGGCTTCCATAGCCTTGGCAACTCATGACTAGAGCCTAGGGAGATTACTGAGGCCATAAACAAGAGTGTCAAATTGTTAAATCAACTTCAGGAATCACTGTGTACTTACGCCTCATGTGGGATCTGTCCTTAATGTGTTGTCCAATGTGAAGTAATGCTATAACTAGCACTGAAACAGTATTTTACACTTTGTGTTTCTGTGTGGGTGCAAACTGATGAAATCTTTACTTAGTATATACTGAATCAATCTTCTGTATATAGATAATTAAAAATGAAAAAAAAAATCTTGGTGTTAAATTGGAAATTGCCTAGAAAATTAATCAATTTTTTAAAAAAAATATATCATGTAGGATCTCTGTCCTTAATGTGCTATACATTGTGAATTAATACTACAGCTAGTACTCCAACAGTATTTTTCACTTTGTGTTGCTATGTGAGGGCAAACTGTTGAAATCTTTACTTAATATATAGTAAACTGATCTTCTGTATATAAAGAGAATTGAAAATGAATCTTGATGTGAAGCAAGGGGAGAGGGAGTGGGAAAGGGGAGGGTTGCGGGTGGGGGGAAGTTATGGGGGGGAAGCCATTGTAATCTATAAGCTGTATTTTGGAAATTTATATTCTTTAAATAAAAGCGTTATAAAAAAAAAATTGGGGGGCACCAAAATGCCCAAAAATTTTCCATAAATTTTTGAAGTTCTTGCTCACGGGGTAAATGTGTTAGGGTCAGGAGTTAAGAGAATTTAGTGGATGGGAGTGGATTCCTATCTTTTCAAGCCACGGAATCATCAACCTTCTTGAAACCTTGTAAATATAAGGAGACTTCAAAAGTTTAGTGGGAAAATGGAATTAAAAGATGATATATATTTGAAGCACTATCGTATTTACATGGAACTTGGCTTTTGATAAATAAGGCTTACAGACCAAAAACAAAACAAACAACCCAACAAAGTATGCGACCATGTCCCCATTGCTTCTCTCTCCTAAGTTTTAGAAAATCCGCATTTGATTTTGAAAACTGTCTCTACCCACTTTGCATCCCTGACAAAGCAGGCTTCCAACATGATGCAGCAGTGCCATCTAGCGTTGAGTGCTTGTGCCACAGCAGGTCACCCAAATAGCATCTGCCCACAGCATCCCCAAAGGCTGCACTCAGCAAAGCAGCCGTTCTGGTGAGGTGAAGAGCTTAACATTTTGGATTCCTTTGAGCTGGCAACGAGACCTTTAAGTAAGGTAGTCAAGTGAATTTATTCCTGAACTTGGGTCAACAGACCACAAGAAACCATTAGAGGTAGTATAGGCACGTAAATGTTAAACTTTGGGAAACGATGTCTCCTAAATTAATTAACGGATGCACAAGTTTTATACATTTATACAGACAGATGTGCTTACAGCAAAAGAAATGAAAGAATAATAATGTACAACCTCAGGAGACTTGTTAAGTAGAATGTAGAATATTTTGCAATTCCTAAAAATGAAAAATAATATTATGGACTATTTAATGACTTAAAGCATTTTTGAAATACATGTATTTGCAAATGTGTGCATGTGTGGGTGTGTCTGTAGGGGGGTGTGTGTGTATGTGTAAAATTCAGATTTGAAAAACAGCAGGCAGTATGTCCAATCTCATTCTGCTTTCTGGTGGAAGAATAGTAAGGAGAAAAGCCAGGAGACAGAATTAATTACATGCAAAAATACATGTAATGATTATCCCTAGTTGGTTAAAAGAGATTTTCATTTTTATTTTTCCTACATTTTTTAAAAATATTTTATTTATTTGTTTGAGAGGTAGTTAGGGGGCGGGGGGGGGCGGAGAGAGAGAAAGAGAGAGAGAGAGAGTCTTCCATCTGCTGGTTCACTCCCCAATTGGACGCAACAGCCAGAACTGCATCAATCTGAAGCCAGGAGCCAGGAGCGTCTTCAGATCTCCCTTGCGGGGGCGGGGGCCAAGCACTAGGACCATCCTCTACTGCTTTCCCAGGCATAGAGCTGGATCAGAAGTGGAGCAGCCGGGACTAGAACCAGCGCTCATATGGGACACTGGCACTGCAGGTGGTGGCTTTACCCACTATACCACAGCAGCAACCCAAGAGCGATTCTTTTCTGGTCTTTCAAATTTTCATCATCTATAAAGATGATTTTTAAATGATGTGATACTTGCCACTACCACAGTTTCATAACTATCAAAAATACTAGGAACTCAAATTGAGAAACATTAATCTACAACTCATTCATTCATTCAACAGATATTTATTGTGGGTTTACTATGAGCAAGGCTTGCAACTTGGCATTGGAGAACAAAACAGACATTGTGCTTGGGATTCTGACACTCACAGTTATTGGGTAAAACTGGCCTTTAGAATAAGCTTTACTGGGTGTAATATACAAGGAAGAATGGGCATTTGGCTTAGTGGGTAGGACACCCACGTCTCCTGCAAGAGCACCTGGGCTCAATCCCCAGCTCTGGCTCCTGACTCCAGCGTTCTGCTAATGCGGCCCCTCAGAGGCAGCAAATGATAGCTCAGGTAGTTGAGTCCCTACAAACACATGTGGGTAACCCAGATGGACTTCCTGGCTCCTGGCTTTAGCTTGGCCTAGCCTCAGCCACTATGGACATTTGGGGAGTGAACCAGTGGGTGGGAGCCATCTCAGTGTCTGTATCTCTCTCTCTCACATAAATAAATGGGG
Source organism: Sylvilagus floridanus (assembly GCA_949820135.1). Lineage (NCBI taxonomy): Eukaryota > Metazoa > Chordata > Mammalia > Lagomorpha > Leporidae > Sylvilagus > Sylvilagus floridanus. Next base: position 16,356,592 of record OX463228.1, on the reverse strand, counting down.
AAAAAAGTTTTAAAAAATAGGTATGATGCAAATGGTTTCCCGCACTCTATTTTTATAGCAGCCTCTGATTTTTTGTCTGCGAGGTATTGCACTTCACTTACAGCTTAAGTCCAAGGGCATACATGGGCACTTCAAAAGCTCATTAGAAAATGGAATTAAAAGATAAATTTATTTCCTTCCCAAATATCCCAATTCATTTACTAAAATCTCTCATTCTTTTTTTTTATTATTTGACAGGTAGAGTTAGACAGTAAGAGAGAGAGAGCCAGAGAGAAAGGTCTTCCTTCTGTTGGTTCACCCCCCAAATGGCCACTATAGCTGGAGCTACGCTGATCTGAAGCCAGGAGCCAGGTGCTTCCTCCTGGTCTCCCATGCGGGTGCAGGGCCCAAGCACTTGGGCCATCCTCCACTGCCCTTCCGGACCACAGCAGAGAGCTGGACTGGAAGAGGAGCAACCGGGACTAGAACCCAGTGCCCATATGGGATGTCGGTGCCGTAGTCGGAGGATTACCCAAGTGAGCCACGGCACGGGACCTAAAATCTCTCATTCTTCTGGCTTCCAACCAACCTGGGAGCACTGCTCCAATCTTGACCCTTCTACAGATCCAGTCAGTCTGGATCCAGGGGTTTCTTCCTCCACAAAGCAGCTCCCTCCCTTCCCTGTGATTCACCCCTGTGATAGCGGAGCAATGCCCTGACTGCTGTCATGTCATCACCCTTCTTCCCCCACTGCACCTTGCAAGCTCTCGTCAAACTCAGCATCTTCAAAGAGCCACTTCCATCCGCTCATTCCCTGCTACGGAGCCTCTACCATCTGCCACATCAATTATAGATTCCTCGACTTTGCCTTTAATCACCTCAAAAAATTCATCCAAATTAATTTCCTAGTGCTCCTTGCAATGATTAATTTTTTGCTATTCTCCTGAGCCACTGAGTGAAACAATATCCCCTCTTGTTGGAATCATCTGCTTCCCACATCTTCCGGCACCTGTTTTTCCTGAGACCCAATTCTGCCTCACCTCTTAAACTGGGCTCACAACAGAGGGAAATATTGCACCTTTCTTTAGACAGAATGGAAAGTACCCACCCCCAACAAATAATGAAATGCTCTGGCACCACCTTCCTTATCCCTATCACATAGAAGAATCTTGCTAATAAAGATAACAACAACAACGATAATAGTAATAATGCTACACACAGGTAACTTCTATGGTCTCACGTTGAATGAACCTGAAAAGCCCTTGCGTTAACAGTGTGGTTCCCACTGTGGTGGCACTGCTGGAAGGTGGTGGAACCTTTAGGAGGTGGAGCCCAGTGGGTGTACCTTAGGCTGTTAGGCGCATGCACTCAGAAAGTAGTTCTTATGTGAGCTCATGAGTTCTGTCTAGAGGGTCGTTGCCGAAACTTGGGTTTGAGCCCAGCCACCCTGGCTGCTCCAGGGTGATGGCTCACTCTGACACTCGCTCCCAGCACTGCTACCCACCACCCAAACTAAAGGGGCCACCTGACTGTGAGCTTTGGACTCCCAAACCTATGAGCTAATTAAGCCTTTTTCTGTTTATAAAGTGAGCTGCCTCTGGTATTTCATTATGGTGAAGAAAAGATGATTAACACATTAACTAACAATCACATAAGCTCACTGTTTGCCTGGCATTGTCTGATCCATTTAATCCTCATGATTCTATGAAGCAAGTACTAGCATTCTCATTTCCTCGTTCTCATAAGAAAACCAAGGCTCAGAGGGATTAATTTTCCATTTTATTATCAAGCAATCCCAGAGCAGAGATTTAAGCCAGGGATGCTTGAGGCCAGGCTGATGAATGTATCAATGAACAATTAAGAAACAATGGTTCTTTAGTTCCTGCTCTGATCACTGATAATTCCTTGCCTCAATCTGAGGTTCCAAATCCTGCCGCCACCGCCTCCCCCTGGCTTGGAGCAACTCACTCACTGAGAAACACAGTCTCTGCAACTTCTGGCCCTGTACCATCCTATTTTTTAAAAGATTATTTATTTATTTATCTAAAAGTGTAACAAAGAGAGGGAGATCTTTCATCTCTAGTTCACTCCACAGATGGCCTCAACAGCCAGGTCCAGGCCAGGCTGAAACTAGGATCCAGGAAGTCCATCTGGGTCTCCACGTGGGTGGCAGGAGACCAAGTACTTGGACCACGGTCTGCTGCCTTCCCAGGTGCATTAGCAGGGGCCTGGATGGGAAATCGAGTGACCAGGACTCAAATTCATGCTCCTATATGGGATGCTGATGTTGCCAACAGCAGCTTTGACCTGCTATGCCACAACACTATGACTTCATAGCAATATTACTATGACTTCATAGCAATTTTCAGTGTCTGGTTCAACACATGTTTTCTCTTTGTGCTCTCTGTTTTTTTTAGATTTATTTATTTATTTATTTGAGAGGTAGAGTTACAGACAGTGAGAAGGAGAGACAGAGAGAGAGAGGTCTTCCACCTGCTGGTTCACTCCTCAAATGGCTGCAATGGCCAAAGCTGGGCCGATGGGAAACCAGGAGCCAGGAGCTTCTTCCAGGTCTCCCATGCGGGTGCAGGGGCCCAAGCACTTGGGTCATCTTCTAGTGCTTTCCCAGATCATAGCAGAAAGCTGGATCGAAAGAAAAGCAGCCAGGACTAGAACTGGTGCCTATATGGGATGCCAGCACTGCAGGCAGAAAATTAACCTACTGCATCACAGTGCTGGCCTCTGCCTTTGCCATATCAAGACCAAGTTCAGCATACAATGTAGGTTGGTGCCCCCCAAGTTGCTATAAAGTCATCCTCCGTTGTCAGCCTCTCACGGTCATCTCCTCTGGAGACCTGATTGAAGTTACCAAAAGCTGTGTACATGGGAGCAACACTGCAACTGTTGCTGAGGACTTGCTGGGATCTAATATATGCCAAGCTTGCCATTTTTCACTGGTACAAGAGTGAAAAATTAGAGGGAGGAGCATCCTCTCAGGCATAGTGAGACATAAATGCTCTAGGAAGGTCTTCGAATTGGTTGAAGACTACACAGCTAAGGAAGGACATGTAATTCATCATTTAAGTCATCTTCTGCCCGTTTTTGTACTCATTGTCTTAAGTGTATTGATTAGCTGTCTTAGTAATTCATAAAAGTCACATTTCTAAAAACATTTCTTAGAGAATAATAAAGACCTTGAGTTTTTTTCTCTCTCATCTGTATTCACTTCGGAGGCAGAGAGGAGACAAAGAGAGAGACAGAGTTCCAATTTGCTGGTTCACTCCCCAAAATGTCTGCAATGGCCTGGAATGACCTGGAGAGAAATTAGGAGCCTGCAATTCAGATCTCCTACATGTGTGGCAGGAACCCAATTACTTGAGCCATCACTACTGCCCCCAAGGGTGCACATTAGCAGGAAGCTGGAATCAGGAACTAGAGCCAAATATTAGACCCAAAGTACTCTGAAAGATACAGGTAACTTGACCAGCATCGTCACTGCTGGGCTAAATGCCTGGCCCATAAAAATCATTCTAAGAGAGAAAATATACACTCATAAAAACAAAACTCAAGGAGTGTGCCTTTAGCTTAGCAGCTAAGATGCCAGTTAGGATGTACAGAACTCACATTGCAGTACCAGAGCTCAACTCCATCTCTGGCTTGTGACAGCAACTTCCTCATAATAATCTTCACCCTGGGAGGCAGTGGTGATGGCTCAAGAAATTGGACTCCTGTCACTTATGTAGGAAACCTGGATTTAGCTTCCAACTTGTAGCTTCAGCCTGGCTCAGCCCTGCCTATTGCACACATCTGGGAAGTGAACCAGAAGGCAGAAGGACTTGCTCTCTCTTTCTCTCTCTGTCTCACTCTATCAAATAAATAAATATATTTTTAAATGAATGACAGTTATATATTTACTGAATCTTATAATCGTATCTCTGGCATTAATTTTTACTTAATTTTGTGTTTAACTGGTTTCAATGCTTATTGTCACTTTTCTACACTCATTCCTTCATTCTTAATTTCTTGAATTAGCACTTCTTCAAGTAATTATTTTTCCCAAGAATATTTGAGTTGATTGCAAAACTATCCTCAATTTTAGCCCCACCCTGATAGTCATGAATTCTGAAATATATTTTTGCTTCTGTCATCATAAAGTAGAATCAACTTCAGCACTTCTGTGGCCTTGAGACTTCCACTGAACAAATCATTATCAAGGAAGTGATATACTGCAAGTCTGACCCCTGGTCTCAAAATGTCTCATTTGCATGTATCTATTAGTGGAATCTTGAACCACCAGTTGAATAACCCAGGGGCAACCTCCTGAATGATAATAAAAATTAGGTGGCTCCCCCACCACGCATGTGTGTCTAAAGCCATTCAAGCCCTCTATCAACCCATGAGCAGACTGCAGGTGTACAAATGAGCCCAGCCAAGATGCAGGGAGTCAAGCCCAACTCCACAGAATAGCCCAGACGAGCTGTCAACTTATAAACAAGAAATCTCTGAGAACCTAAGCCAAGAAATTTTAAGGTGGTTACCACTAATCAATATAGCGGGTATTCAGATGACATTTTCTAAGACATCACATTCTGAAAATATTTGTGTGCATCTTTATTATTTGACCATCAGCCAGTTCATATTTTAAATTATTGATTTATAGTGTTCACCTCTCAAAACTATATATTCTCCACTAGAGACAAGCATCGTATTTTGTTGATTTGTAGTCCTTTGTGTCTTTTTTAAAAAAGATGTATTTATTTGAAAGTCAGAGTTACAGAGAGAAAGGCAGAGACGTAGAGAGATCTTCCATCTGCTAGTTAACTCCCCAGATGGTTGCAACAGCCAAGGCCGGGCCAGGCCAAAGCCAGAAGGTAGGAAATTCTTCCAGGTCCCCACATGGGTGCAGGGGCCCAAGGACTTTGGCCATCTTCTACTGCTTTCCCAGGCCATAGCAGAGAGCTGAATGCGAAGTGGAGCAGCCAGGACTAGAACCAATGCCCATATGGGATGCCAGCACTGCAAACAATGCCAGGCCCATCCTTTGTGTCTTTAGACAAGCTGTTTAAGAGTTTTAAAGAAATGGAGTTAAAGATAAGTTTATCTTGGTGCAAAAAAAACCAACATCTTTGCATAGAAAGTATCCTCAAAAAAGTTTATGAAAATTGGTATTACAAAAATATATGTTTAGATTTCAAAATGGTTTTGCACCAAAATAAACTTACCTTTTATTTTCCCCTGGACTTTTTAAGTGACACCATAGTTTCTGTTTGAATACTCGTAATGTGTGTGTGTGTGTGTGTGTGTGTGTGTGTGAAGTCAACATTCCCCCACATGGAGTAAGTTTTCTTATATGCTGAGAAGTATTTTCTTCAGTAATTTTGTTTGTTGTTCCTTTTCCCCCAGCTGCTTCTTCTTCATAAATAGAGACATCCTAAAGTTTCTCCCTCTGTGATATGTCCTCTGTAAACTTTCTCACAATATTTAAAACACGTTCACTTTTGCCTCTGCTTTAGAAGAGCAATCATTAAATTAGCTTTCATGTCACTACTCCTTATTATTGATCTCAGAGAACATTCTGTTCAATTTCTATTGATTTCAATTCTGCTTTGTACTTTCAACCGCTGTGTAAATCTCAAGCCGCCCAGTGCTGTCTTCACTTTCATCCATGGATTTTGAGCTCCTCTGATCAGCTTTCCTTTACAATTTTTCTTCTCTTTAAAGTGTTTTGTTCCTGTTTGCCATATCTTTATATTCATTACTGTGGACAGTAATTTTTATAAACTTTTCTTCTGGCACCAGGGATGAATCACCCAAACAGAATATTGCACCTCTGATTTTGAGGAGTTATGTAATATTTCTCATAATCCAGAACAGTTTTACATTTTGAGCAACACCCCAGCTGTTGTTGAAGTCTGTTCTTGTTTTTCAGTTTATCCCTCATGGAATGAGGAAAGAGCTATCTAGACCCAGTGTTTGCCAACATGCAGGGATTGTGGCTTAGCATCAACACAGCTCAACAGTTAGAGGGTGCCTCGATATGCGTAACATCTTATTTGATTTCCAGAGTTTTGAGACTATTTTCTACTAAGCTGTATAGGACGTTGACCATCATCTGTCCTGGTATCTAATACTGCTGACAACTATAGTATTAGAGCTATTCTTATTCCCCACCACATACCAAAAGCATCTATGTATATTGGGATTTTATTCCAGTAATAAAAAGCAAGATTTCTTGTGACCACCCCACCCAAATACTCACTGCATGCCCTGACATTCCCTGAAGTTTCAAGGTCCCAAAGAAAGTGGGAAAAGAGGTACGAATGAGGATAGTGGGAATAGAAGCTGAGAGGAACATTACTCAGCTAGGATGATAAGGATTCCACTCAGAGGGCAGGCGGTGAGAAAGGGATGGTGATGGCTGGGTGTAGTTGCAGGTGGCAAAACACCTATCAACCATCATCCCAGCTCCATTCACCTGATCCTGGAACCTGGCAGTAGATAAGCTACAGTTCAGCGTTAGTCGTGTTTCACATTATTTGTCTTTGTATGTGTGGTCGGGAGAGTCATGGTGGTTAAAAAAATGAACAATGCAGTGGAGCATAGGAGGAAAGTGGAGGAATTTTTTGACTTGTACATTTCAACCTAGAGAGTTCTGCCCTACATTGTTTCCTCAAAATCTAGCTTTGTTATTCATCTAGACTTACTAAAGAGTTGTTTAGAATACCCACTGCATTGGCTTAGCGGGTAAAGCCACCACCTGCAGTGCCGGCATCCCATATGGGTGCCTTAAAAGTCGTGGCTGCTTCACTTCCAATTCAGCTCTCTGCTATGACCTGGGAAAGTAGTAGAAGATGGCCCAATTGCTTGGGCCTCTACACCTACATGGGAGACCCGGAAGAAGCTCCTGGTTCCTGGCTTTGGATCAGCACAGCTCTGGCTGTTGCCGCCAATTGGGGAGTGAACCAGCAGATGGAAGACTCTCTCTCTCTCTCTCTCTCTCTCTCTCTCTCTGACTCTTTTTCTCTCTGTATAACTCTGACTTTCAAATAAATAACTAAATCTTTAAAAATATATACCCATTGCATGAGTTAGTCTTCCATCATTACAACGAGCTACTGAAGGTAGGGCTTGTTTAGCTCACAGTCCTAGAGGTTCACTGTCTGAGAACAGGCAGGCCTCCTTGGTTCCACCTTTGGTGATGTTTCTTGCAGGCAGAGTTCTAAGCTGATACAGTAGCCCATACAGGAAGAGACATGCTCATGCGTCTGTGTGCCCTTATGAAGCCACCAGGATTTACTCATGAGGCCTCTACCCAAGTCACCTCCCAAGACCCCTTATCTAAGCACCATAATTGCACTGTGACCACGCTCTTAGACTATTAACATAAACTCCTAAATGAGTTCAAGGGCAAAATCATGCTCAAACTATGGCACTCGTTATCGAAAAATTCTAGAAGCTGAGAGTTACTTGCTATGCCCAAAATAAAAAGGAATTCTACATCAACTGGCACCAGGTAAGAGAATGAAGAGATTTGGTGGCTTAAATACACTAATAGTATAAGGTGAAGTCATCAAAATTACTCATATTTTTATGGATAAAACTAGTTTTTGTTAGAAGAGTGTTCCTGTTCCATTTGGGCCTACAAATGTCAGCAGGAACTCAAGTCTGTTGCAAATTAGTGTAAGAAGACAATATTTCGGAAATATTACCAACTGTATTTTTTATTTTCAGAATTTCATGTTCCACATATTGAAGCTAAGGCATCCAGCACCTCAGAAGTAGGGCAGAAAGAGCCAAAAGTAATGAAGGGATTGTCATCCAACACTGACTTTCAAAGCAAGTTTCCTAAATGTGCAAAAGTAGAAACAATGATTGTCAATTATGAAAGCCAGGCACTGCAGAGACAAGAGTTCTCTTAACCCAACAATGACCCTTTTAGTGTTCATAACTGTGCCTGGTTAATGCTTTTCTTCCTTTCCCCAAACCAGCTGGGTTTATGTAGCAAAAAGAATCTTTATCAATATGTTTCTTTCTTAAAATGTGCTGAACCGCAGCCTCCATAGTGAAGTGCACAGTATCAGAATTAATTTATAAGAATGGGCACTGAGACTTAGGTTGGAAATTTAGAACACCAACTTATCTACAGGGAATTTCAAAAAGTTAGTAGAAAATAGAATTAAAAGTTTAGTGCAAAAAATTTGAAGTTGAAGCATACTGCGGGCCTTTGAAATGTACAGAAAAACATTTACCATGAAAAAACTGTGTAGCTTTCAAAAAACCTTTGCACCAAAATAAACTTATCTTTTAATTCCATTTTCCCATGAACCTTTGGAAATAACTTTGTACATACCTACTTACAGTAAGATTGACCAATCCATCATTTTCTACTTTAAATGTAACAGATTTCACCTAAAATCCCATATTTCCTTGGGAAGCTTCCTAGACTATTGATAAAAAAAAAAAAAAAAGCACAGTCTCAACTCTAATCCTTCCATGTGTGAATATGATCTCTTATAAGGAGCTTGGAAATTATCACACAGTACTCCCACCCATTCTACTCACTTAACTTTAGCAAATTGTTTTTTATGTACCTGCCTGAAGGTTTGCTTTGAGTCTGACCCAAATGGCACCAGCTGTTCCTCATGGTGATGTCTTTGGAGATTAGACATTAGGTCTGTTGCTCTTGTCCTGAGAACACCATTATGGGCAGCACGCGCATTTGTCATTGTACTCCACTTGAACATCTACCTTTAATTTTTTTTAATATTTTTAAAAATTTTTTTTGACAAGCAGAGTGGACAGTGAGAGAGAGAGAGAGAGAAAGGTCTTCCTTTTTCCATTGGTTCACCCTCCAATGGCCGCCGCAGCCAGCGTGCTACAGCCAGCACACCGCGCTGATCCGAAGCCAGGAGCCAGGTGCTTCTCCCGGTCTCCCATGGGATGCAGGGCCCAAGCACTTGGGCCATCCTCCACTGCACTCCCGGGCCACAGCAGAGAGCTGGCCTGGAAGAAGGGCAACCGGGACAGAATCTGGCGCCCCGACCGGGACTAGAACCTGGGGTGCCGGCGCCGCAGGCAGAGGATTAGCCTATTGAGCCATGGTGCCGGCCAGTTTTTTTTTTCTTAAGATTTATTTTATTTTTTGAAAAAGTTACAGAGAGAGGTAGAGACAGAGAGAAAGGTCTTCCATCCACTGGTTCATTTCCCAGATGGCCGCAATGGCTGGAGCTGCACCGATCAGAAACCAGGAGCCAGGAGCTTCCTCTGGGTCTCCCATGTGGGTGCAAGGGCCCAAGGACTTGGGCCATCTTAAATTGCTATCTCAGGCCATAGCAGAGAGCTGCTTCGGAAGAGGAACAGCCAGGACTAGAATCAGTGCCCATATGGGATGCCAGCGCTTCAGGCCAGGGCATTAACCTGCTGCGCCTCAGCACCATCCGCTTGAGCATTCCCCTTTATTTAACAAGTCTTTGACAATGTAGGTTAATTGGTCTGTTAGCTGCTCATTTGCGATGCAGATTCACTAGATTGTAAGCATCAACACACATGATGGTAGTTCAAAAATTCATGGAATACAGAAACAAAGCTATTTTTTTTTTTTAGTTTGGTGCAAAAATAATTGAAATCTATGGAAGAGGTTTTCAAAAAGTTCATGGAAAATACATGTGATTGAAATAACTATGTATGGATTTCAAAATTGTACCCAGATAAACATCTCTTACTTCCACACACATTTTGAAGTGACCTTTGCTTCGTTTCAGGGAGCTACGTTTACTGTTGCCCTAATGGGAACCTGAGTTCCTGTGTGTGAAATTTCAGACACATTCATTTCTATTTGTTTATTCATTAATGAAAAGGGACTAGAAGATAAAGAGCAAAACATAACCTTTTTCTCTAGGGACTTTACAGTATAAGAAGGAGACAAAAAAAAAGAAGAACCTAGAGATCTAATGATTACCTCAAAGAATAAGAGCTGTAAACTGTGTAGAAGATAACATTGAAGATGAACTCCTACAGAGTTTAGCATTATACAGCTACTTAGACAACTACATTATAGATTACTACAACTATTGGAAGATGTTCATATCTGGTGAGGAACTGAACTGTCTTCTGATCCAGATTTCAATCCTGAATCACAGATGAAGGTACTTCAGTAAGTTCATAGGAAATGGAAATAAAAGATAAATTTATTTTGGTGAAAAATATCAAAATCCATGTATATGAGGAATAAATCAAAAAGTCTATGTAATATTATGAAAAACTATGCATGGATTCCCCCCACCCACCCACCAAAAAAATTGTCCCAAAATGAATCCATCTTTTAATTCCATTTCTCTACAAAAGGTTTGAGGTCACCACAACTTCTTGGATTCTATTTTCTTTATAAAATGAGAAGCCAAATGAGAAGGCATCCATCATTCTCTTTGGCTATGAGACACCACAAGACTAAAGTTCTAAAAGGCAATAGAAGAAAATCTTGGGGTGGGCATTTAGCCTAATGGTTAAGATGCAAGTTAAGATGTCAATCCACATTATGTGGCCTGGCTTCTACTCCCAATTCAGTTTCTAACTCCAGCTTTCCACCAGTGCAAATCCTGGGAGACAGTAGTAAACACTCAAGGAATTAGGTCCCTGAAACCCATAAGGGAGACCTGGTTTGCATTCCTAGCTCCTGGCTTTGAACTGGCCCAGCCCCAGCCATTGTAGACATTTGAGGAGTTAACCAGCAGATGGGAGCACTCTCTGTCTCTCTGCCTGTCAAATCAAGGAAAATTTTAATAAAGGATATTTTTCTATAACTAGTCCAAAGTGCAACCTCTCAATAATGATCTTCTAAATGCATAGCTTTGAGGTTCTGATTCACCACCATGAGTGTTTCGCTGTGCTTATCTCTTCTGAAAATGAACTATCTGCATGGGAATTAAAATGTGGACACGTCTTTGATGACTGTGCTACATTCCCATGAGTCAGACTCACAGCCATCTGGTTCCTGAGTGAGTTTGAAAACACTGCCGAGCTTGGGCAAGCGCCCTCGCTCAGGCTTCTGGTCACGAGTTTTGAGTGAACTTCTCTAAGCTTGGAGTCCCTATGTTGGGAAGGAGCATGTGATTGGATAGGGTGTGACTGTGGCTGCGTGGCGGTAGGCGTCACCAAGCCAACGGGCACGTGGTCTGGAAAACACACTGGCAGGGAAGTTCTGGCCAGGCTTTACCTTTTGTCCCATAGCATCCGCCACTCTGCTCATATCGGTGTGTTTGTGTATCTATGTTAGGTTTCTGCAGAATGCCCTTGGCAGGGAGGTCCCCACAGCTAATTAATATATACACATTGGCTTACACCAAAGCATCTTCAATAAAGAAGAAGCGCATCATGCTTTAAGAGCTCCCATGAGAAGCATCAGAATTAGTCATTTGGAACCATCTTGTACAGAGCTATTTCAGAAGGAATAAGGACGGATTCACTGAACTCTGAAGAGTTTTCATTATTTCCAAATGAGTAAAAGGAATTTATGTAATTGGATTCACAGATGGTCACTTTTCATTTTGCACCTTTATTTTAGGTGACTACAACATTGTCAGTGTGGACTTCAAGTTAGAAATGAACTCAGACGCTGTGCAAGCAACAACCTGTGATTCTCAGAAACCTCAGAGCTAGGGGAAATTGTTCCCTTTATTTTAGAAATGAGGAAGTTTAAATGGTCTTGAAGAGAAACTTGCTCAAGTGCAGCAGCTGTAGGTCATGAAACTAAGACTTGAAACAGGGTCCATCCGACTCCGCCCCATTGAATGGAGCCAATCCACAGCAGTTCTAATTTCGGCTCCACCACCTGCCGTCTAGGAACACTGGATACATTTCTTAACTTTCCTGCACCTCAGCTTCCTCATCTATAAGTGGGAAATCATAAAACGTAACTCACAGGGGGTGGTGCTGAGGCACAGTCGGTTAAGCCTCCACCTGCAGTGCTGGCATCCTATATGAATGCCGATTCATGTCCTAGCTGCTGCTCTTCTGATCCAGCTCTCTGCTAATGGCCTGGGAAAGCAGTGGAAGATGGGCCAAGTGCTTGGGCTCCTGAAACCATGTGGGAGACCCAGAAGAAGCTCCTGGCTCCTGGCTTTGGATTGGCCCAGTTCCTGCCGTTGTGGCCATTTAAGGAATGAACTGTCGGATGGAAGACCTCTCACCCTGTCTCTTCCTTAGTCTGTAATTCTGCCTTTCAAATAAATAAATAAATCTTTTTTTATAAAATTATAACATACAGTTGATGAGAGATAAATACATACAAATGCTAGAAACTTTTAGACGTTTTATTTTATTTTCATTAAGCACACCAATTGTTGAAAAAACTAAAAGCAGATTAAGGACTTCAGGGAAGCCTTTAAAACAAATGAATAAATAAACCTTGAGAAAAAAGGACTGGAGGAGTGGAAGAAGAGCTGATATCTTCCAAATGTAAACCAAGGGCAGAGAGGTAGGAGTGATGGTTGCCTGATTTTTTATACATCTGCTGAAATAGTATACCATGCCTTATTAAGGAATACAACCATCACATGTTAATCAAAAATATTTTTAAAGAATATTAGAACAAGCTTTCCAAAAATGCTAATTATTTTCCAGCCTCAGTTTCCCCTTATCTCCTCCAAACCATCTGTGCTAATCCAGACTAGAAATCATTCCCCAATCTTACATCAGCTTTCCCAGTTCCATTCTTTGGCCATTGACTCTCCTCTCTCCTGTCTGCCTCTTAACATAGATGCAAAAATCCTCAACAAAATATTAGCTAATCACATCTGACAACACAACAGAAAGATCTTTCATCCAGACCAAGTGAGAGCTATCCTTGATATGCAAGGATGGGTCAACATATGCAAATCAAACAATGTGGTATACCACATTAACAAAGAATAAAAACTATATGATTATCTCAATCGATGCAGAGAAACATTTGGAAAAATAGGACATTCTTTCATGGTAAAAATCTTGAGAAAATTGGGTATAGAAGGAACATTGCTCAACACAATCAAGGCAATATATGACAAACCCACAGCCAGCATTACACTGAATGGGGGACAGCTGAAAGCAGATAAGGATGTCCACTTTCACCATGGCTACTCAACATACTCCTGGAAGTTTTAGCCAGAGTCATTAGGCAAGAAAAAGAAATCAAAGAGATACAAATTCGAAAGGAGAAAGTCAAATTATCCCTGTTTGCAGATGAACTGATCCTATACATCAGGGAACCAAGAGGCTCCACTAAGAGACTATTGGAACTCAATGAGAGAATTTGGTAAAGTTGCAGGGTATAAAATCAACACACAAAAACCAACAGCCTTTGTATACACAGACGATGTCACTTACAAGATCAGTCCAACTCACAATAGCTGCAAAAAATTTAAATACCTTGGAATAAATTTAAACAAGGAGGTGAAAGTTCTCTACAATGAAAATTACAGAAGATAAAGGAAAGAAATAAAAAAACATAACTGTGGATTGGAAGAAATAATGTTATCAAAATGTCCATATTACTCAAAGCAATATACAGATTTTATGTGATCCCAATCAAAATACCAACAACATTCTTCTCAGATCTAGAAGAAACAATGATAAAATTTATATGAAAACACAAGAGATTCAGAATATCTAAAGCAATCTTAAACAAAAAAAAAATAATATAGCTAGAGGCATCACAATACCAGATTTTAAGATATGCTATGGGGAAATTATAATCAAAACATCCTGGTACTGCCACAAAAATAGACATGTAACCCAATGGAACAGAATAGAAACCGCAGAAGTCAATCCACACATTTACAACCAACTAATCTTTGACAAAGGAGCTAAAAATCAAGCTCCAGAGAAAGGACAGTCTCCTCAACAAATGCTGCTGGGAAAATTGGATCACCACGTGCAGAAGGATGAAACAATATCCTTACCTTACACTTTATACAAAAAACAACTCCAAATAGATCAAGGAGCTAAATCTGTGACCTGATAGCATTAAATTACTAGAGGAGAACATGGGGGAAATTCTGCAAGACATTGGCATAGGCAAAGACTTCTTTAAAAAGACCCCAGAGGCACAGACAATAAAAGCAAAAATAGACAAATGGGATCACATCAAGGTAAGAGACTTTTGCACTGCAAAAGAAACACTCAGCAAAGTGAAGAGACAACAGACAGAATGAGAAAAAAATATTTGCAAACTAAGCAACTGATATGGGATTAATATCCAGGATCTATAAAGAGCTCAAGAAACAACAAAAACCAAACAATCCAGTTAATAAATGGGCAAAGGTTTTGAACAGGCATTTTTCAAAGGGTGATATTCAAATAGCCAAAAGATAAATGAAAAAATGTTCAAGATCACTAGCCATCAGGGAAATGCAAATCAAATTCACAATAAGGTTTCACCTCACTCCAGTTAGAATGGTTCTCATACAGAAATCAAAAAACAATAAGCGCTGGTGAGGGGAGAAGGTACCTAACACCTGTTGGTGGGAATGTAAACTAGTACAACCATTGTGGAAGACAGTATAGGGATTCCTCAGAAATCTGAAAATAGATCCACCATATGACCCAGTCATTCCATTCCTGGGAATTTACCCAAACGAAATGAAATCAACAAATAAAAGAGTGATCTGTACCCCCATGTTTCTTGCAGCCCAATTTACGATAGCTAAGGTATGGAATCAACCCAGACGTCCATCAACTGATTACTGGATAAAGAAAGTATGGTATATATACACTATGGAATAGTACTCAGTTGCAAAAAAAGAATGAAATCCTGTCTTTTGCAGCAAAAATGGATGCAACTGAAAGCCATTATAGTTAGTGAAATAAGCCAGCCTCAAAGACAAGTATCATATATTTTCTCTGATCTGTGGTAACTAACAAAGTACCAAAAATGTAATGTATAGGAGTGAAATTGACGTTTTGAGATTTGATCATTGTTTATAGCGCTTGTCTCTGCTGTTGAGAAACAGTAGTTTTTTTTCCTCCTACTGTTTGTTGAATTATCTATTTGGTGAAGGATCAAGCTTATGATTTTAAAATAAACTGAGTATGTCATTGTAAAAATTGAAATAAAGAATATGAAAGGAAGGAGGAGGGAGGGTGGGAGCATGGGTGAGCGGGAAGGCAGAGTGGGAAACATCGCTAAGCTGCTACTTTTGTATATACGAAATACACGAAACTTTCTCACCTTATCTAAATAAGAAAAATTGTGAAAAGTCTTTGTGGAACTCTGCCTTTCCACCCATACATACTCATACTACCCACTGGATAGAATCTTTTCCTTCTTCATAGCACAATCCTGTATTTCTTCATGCAACTTAAGCAAATCTACTTTGGTTTAGATTTTTATGTGTACTTTTCTCATACCTGCTAAAGTTTAGCCTGTTGGGGCCAGAATATTTTTAAAATCTCAGTATCCCCAAGCAACAGTCAACCTGCTTCATGAAGCCACAAATAGATGCCCAAAAGAAGCCAATCTGCAACACCCATTGAAGCCTTTGACGTGGCTTTTCATGATGGAAACAAGAATTGTCCATAAATGCAAGTGAACTTATTGTGATATGTTACCTATACATTTGCATAGAAAGATAAGGTTAAAAGTCAACAACTTGCCTACAAATGCTCATTTTTTAAAGGCTTATGTACTTATTTGAAAGGTAAAGTTACAGAGAGAGAGGGATAGACAGAGAGATTATCTTCCACACTCGATTTTAGCCAAAAGGCCAAGAAGTGATGAGATTATCTTCCATCGGCTAGTTAACTTCCCAAATGGTTGCAATGTCCAGGGCTAGGCCAAGCTGAAGCCAGGAGCCCAGAACACCATCCAAATCTCTCACATGGATGCAGGGGCCCAAGCACATGGGCCATCTTCCTTTGCTTTCCCATGTGCATTTCCAGGGAGGTGAATAGGAAGTGGAGCAGCCGGGACTTGAACCAGCACTCATATGGGATGCTAGCATGGCAGGCGGTGGCCTAACTCACTGCCCCACAATGCTGGACCCCCAAACTCTCATCTGGGGAAGTGTTTTACTGGCAGAATTGTTTTTGGAAAGTGATAGATACGAAGTAGAGGATGGTACCATTACTGAGGTGTTTGTCATATTAGTATCCAGGTACAAAGCACGTGCATCTTCATCACTCTCAGCAACATTTTCCCAGTTCTTCAATCTCACTTTGGACTGAGGCCTCACCTAAACTCTCTCAGGTGCTGCCTAACCCTATATCCAAAAACACTGGGCTTTTGTTTCAGGATAACGGGACACAAGTTTATAAAGCAGTAGACCAGTACTCTATGAACAAACACTAAGGCTTTTTCTGATGAAACCAAACGAATGAAAATAAATTAATTGTGCAATATGCAAGTGAGAGTAGCAACTATTGCAGCCATCTGTCTGAAAGGCACTCACAATCCTAGGACAACACCGAAGAAGAAAAAACAACAACAATCCCTCAATTTTGGTTCTATGCCCAGGGTTCTTTTCCTCTAAATAGATTAAATACTTAAGCACCTACTGTCCAGTTTGCTTCCATAAACTTACTTTCCTATACCTTGACTATCTCTAGTCCCCAGGCAGAAAGCTCCCCACCCCTTCTGCCAACTGCACCAATTCCTTTCCACTCAATTATGCAGGAATCCAGGAAGGTGGACAAAAGAGACAGTGGGCTACTTGGTGTCTCAGATCCCATTCCCATTCCCAAAGACCTATCCACGACAGCTCAAGGAAGAATGTCATCAGCTGACTTCGAAAGCTAAGCACATAGGTCCTTGGAAGCTTGACATGAAAAGAAGTTTCGTCTATGTATGTTTTATAAAAACAAGACAATCAGGATAAGATTGCGTTGGAAGGAGACAGTTTTCCTATTCACAATAACCACAACTGCGGAGGTCTTGCCTTGGGGATCATGGTTTCCATGGCAACATCAGTTGATACTGGAGCCACAGCAGCCTCCAGGGGTGGGGTTAGCACCTGCAGGGGTCTTACCTTCTCCTGGACTGGCTTCACCAGGCTGGTGACAAATTGGAGATGGCCTTGCTGCACTGTGGGTAAGCTTTCCCAAGAGAAAGACTAGGCTTCCTGCCAGTGAGGTCAAGTGAGGATTAGCTGGCTTTAATCTGACAAGTAATTGTGACCGATGTTGGTATCACAAACTGATGAAGGGACATTCAGATAAGACTTGCTTTGGTTTCCTCATAGGCTAGAGACATACCATGACAATAATTAGTCGGAGTGGTGTTATTTTACTTGTATGTGTGAACTACTACTAATTCACGGGATGTATTTTGTTTTACCTTGAGAAGAGTAAGGATAAATATAAGTTGGGTTTACACAGCACTGTTGGCAAACGTGCCTTCCAGATAACTAAGTGTTTGGAGGGGGCTCTCACTATGTGGAACACATGGAAGAATTATAAGAAAATGACTGCAAGATGAAGAAATGTTTGGTGATTGAACCAAGGATTTAGAAACATTTGTCATAGATGTGATATCCGGCTCTTGGTCCACTTCATTGATAGCAGTCAGGTCAGAAGTAGAGGCTGCAGACCAGGAACAGGGTAGAATGAGGTGGAGGAACAGAGCGAGGGAATGAGAACAGGAAAAGGAGATGTGAAAATCCTTTTGGTAGTGGAGCTTTGCTTTACAGTTAAGACTTGGGTTGCCTGGATGAGCATCAACCTACCGACTCTACTACATGTATGCAACTCACTGTGGATTGAAATTCTTATGCAATTCCAAGTTGACTGAGAGAAACACTTTGTGCTCACCATTTATTTCACTTCTTTTTTTAATTTTTAATATTTTTCAACTTTATTTAAAAGACAGAGAGAGGAGACAGCCAGAGAGAGGTCTTCCACCTACTGGCTCACTCCCCAAATGCCTGTGACAGCCAAGGCTGGGGCAGGCTAAATGCTGCAGCCAAGAATTCCATGCAGATCTCCCAGATGTGTGCCCGGGACCTGAGTATTGGAGTCATCACCTCCCAGAGTGTGCATTAGCAGGAAGCTGGATGAGAAGCCGAGTCAGAACTTGAATTCAGGCAATCCATGATGGGAAGCAGGGACCCCAAGAGCGCACTTTGCTGCTGTGTCAAACCTCTGCCCCTCTTCTGCTTCTGAGTAGTAATAGAGGAAGAAGCCCATGCACCTGCAACTTATGTTACTCCATGCGTGTGTGTTCCATCAACCTTCAACAGGAAGTAAAAGTGTAAACAGCTGCCTTTGGACTTTTTTTTTGACAGGCAGAGTGGACAGTGAGAGAGAGAGAGACAGAGAGAAAGGTCTTCCTTTGCCGTTGGTTCACCCTCCAGTGGCCGCCACGACCAGCGCACTGCGGCCGGCACACCACGCTGATCTGATGGCAGGAGCCAGGTGCTTCTCCTGGTGTCCCATGGGGTGCAGGGCCCAAGCACTTGGGCCATCCTCCACTGCACTCCGGGGCCAAAGCAGAGAGCTGGCCTGGAAGAGGGGCAACCGGGACAGAATCCGGTGCCCCCAATGGAACTAGAACCCAGTGTGCCAGCACCACAAGGCGGAGGATTAGCCTATTGAGCCGTGGAGCCAGCCAACCTTTGGACTTAAAAGCAGATAACAGATGGGAAAAAAACATTCATTTATGAAAGCAAAAGCTAAGAATCCCTTGAACGACACTGTATGTTAATACCAAACATATGCCAGGCATGGCATAAGACATTTACATCATATATAAGGTTGTTTCTTCATCCCCGGATGAGGCTGATTGGCTCTCTCTGTTACCATCTTAGCTTTGTTCATCCCTGTGTGTGTTAAGTTTCTACTAACACATACACAAAATTCTCTATCATTTCCCTGGTCAACGGGTCCTCAAGCACACTTACTCCAACCTGTGACTTGCTGGATATGCACAAGAAAATGCCGTGTGCTTGGAAACACCTTACACTGGGCCCTGGGGCCTCCCATCAGTAGTGGTTTGTGGAGACCCTGTAGTCATTGGTTTGCACACTGATGCCAAACACTGGTTCCTGCAGGAAAAGAAAGACCCTCCCTCCCAGGGGCATTCTGCCTGCCCACTTCATCCCATGGAATCACAGGTAACGCCGTGCACCTGTCACTGTTCCGCAGTAGAGGAGCCATCTTCGGCTCTGAGACGTAGAATTATGATGCCCAATAAGGCCTAAATACAGAGTGAATTCTGTTGTGTTTTTTGATGACTCATGCTCCCTGAACAGCAATTCAAGGGTCAGTTTTAATGAAGAAAATGTGCCAGGAGGCTGAGAATGTTTTCCAAATCCTTAAACAAGCTTCGTGTTGAAAACAAACTGCTGCAGGAAATAGAGCCATATGCCTTTAGAATGAGACCTCTGAAATCAAGGGACGCAAAGCAGCTGCCAGGCAATGCAGGACCCCACCTCCCCCATATAACAAAGGCACCTACATTTCACCAGAAATAAAATTTTATTAGTAACATGTCAAATGTGTTTTAAAATACAGTTACCTTTCTCCTTCTTCTCAGTTTAAAAAACAATCCAATAAAAACTCTCAAAATCATGACCCAAATATTTTAAATGTGAAAAAGACATATTTTGGATTATGTAACAGATACACATTTTCCCAAATAAATGTTGTAGAATACCATCTGCTTGATATTTCACAGACTGAAACTCTGCTCTTCTTTCTTCATTAACGGTGCATGACAGATTTATGACATTATATTTCACAATAGCTATAGCAAAAATGTATGACCAAAAAAGAGCCCGACAAAAACCACTCAGCATGCGCAACACAGACAATTTGTGTGACCCTCATTTACACCAACCCTGCATCCCTTTGTGAGACCCCCACACACAACCGGAAGTCCATAGCAAGGGGAGGACCTCAATATCTAGAACGAGTTCACAACAAGATGTTAAAGATCTGGGTGCCATTTTTTTAAGCTCAGGTTAACCAAAACCTTCAGCCCATGCAGCCACACAGAATTCTAACTTTAATACAGAATGTTTTTGTACGATTTTCTCAGACGTGGCCAAGCAAGAGATGGCCAAATTCTTGTTAACTC
Source organism: Sylvilagus floridanus (assembly GCA_949820135.1). Taxonomy (NCBI): domain Eukaryota; kingdom Metazoa; phylum Chordata; class Mammalia; order Lagomorpha; family Leporidae; genus Sylvilagus; species Sylvilagus floridanus. The sequence continues at coordinate 16,336,569 of OX463228.1, read as the reverse complement.
TGAGCAAAACTGCATATTTTCTCTCATGTTAAAAATGGACCTTCCTTATGTGGGGAGAAGCAAGGAGGGGAAATCAAGGGGAGAAACACATCACATGTCACTTCGTGACTGATAAGAATGGTACCCAACTGGAACTATGCTCCTTTTCTGCACTTGGCACAGGTAAAACTTAGAAGTAATCTTCTGTGCATGTTACTAAGTATTGTGATATCTATGACACATTCAGAAAACCAGTTTTATGGCTTTATGACATTTTATTTTTTGCTGTTTATTCCTTTAAAGAAAAAGAATGTCTATAAAAAGTAGACATGGACACAGATTTTTGGAAAGTATGAGGATAGGTAAAGTTGCATTTTCACTCTAAGGTGATGTAGCCTCGCTACTCCAAGCATGGTCTGTAATAACATCTATAACACCTGGGAGATTTGAGAAATGAAGACTCTCAGAATCCCAGAACCACTACAAGGAATCTTTACTCTAACAAAATCCCTAGTGATTTGTATGTTCACTTGGAAAAGCACTAATATAAAGGAATGTTTTTAATCCACCCAACTAAAGGATAATCCTTGAGGAAAGGAAAAATCACTTCAACGGGGAAGATTTGTCCAAAATATTCAACCAGGAATAATGTGAAAAATTCAACACATAGTCCACTTAAAAAGAGACAAAAAGAGTGACATTTGTCATGTTGCTGATATATAGTAATGAAGTTCCCAACAAAAACATATAAATTAAATGGGCATATTTTACATAAATATTCATGAACTACTTGAATTATACACAATCTTCCATTGTTTCCCATGTAAGGTATTTTCTTTAGCAAAACATACACAATTGCTACCTAATACATTGAATTGTAGAAACATTGAATTCTAGAAACATGAAATTCTAGAAACCTTAGAAAACATGTACTTAATGACTAAGTTACAATAGTCTTAAAAAGAATTAAATAATGACCATGTTGCCATGGATTCTAGTTTAATTCACTCTGGAAACCCTTTCCCCAAGGAATTCAGCCAGAACTGCAAATCGTCACTTTTCTTCTGAGTATCTTGGAGCCAATGCTAGCAGGCAAGGTAGGGTTGAAAAGTAGAATTATAACTCCCACTTATGCTGGATTGCAAGACTGGGAGTCAGGCTTGTGATACAGAGATGAGGCCGGTGTGAGAGACGGAAGAGGGTCCCAGTCATCAGTGTTAAGAAAGCCTGAAAACCGTTCATGCAGTTCACCAGCACAAGGTGAATTAAGGACGGCTGCCTGGCTGACCGCCACACATGAAACACAACTCCCAGGCTATGATGTTGGAGTTCTGTTTCTCCTGTAAAGCTCTCCTTGACATTAGTAGCAACCTAATGTGTACTAGGAAAGAACACAAAGGCTGGAGAGCAGGGGGACGAAGAAGAGGTTGTTGCATACTTGATCTGTCTTCCTACCATCCCCAAGGCATGCCCCAAGGTTGAGTGAAAGCAGCCACACAGCCTCTGTGCAATGCTCCCTATTCCTCTATGCAATGCTGCAAACCAGAAAACGTCCATTATTCCTTTCCTGCTAAGCTCTGTCTGGGCCAGTAAACCTTCCTTCTTGTACATCTTCCCCCTTCAGAACACTTTTAGAGATACGTGTTTGGTAGACATCCCAGTTTGGAAAAGAGAAATGCAGAGCTTTGACCATTTTCAACAAAACCAGCCTATCAGAGTCCCCCGACCCATGAAGCATGACCTTCTTGAGTAAAGTTATAAAGTCCTCTGAAAGTGCATTGTATCCTCCACCCTAGCACAGGGCCTGGTTCTTAACAGTTGCTCAACAAATGCTGGTGAATTGCACTCATTCCCAAGTTCTCTAGCACTGGACTTGTCGTATCTTGGGAAGTTCAATGAATTTAAATCATGCGTTTGAGCTTACCCATTCAGACACAGGCACACCTATCGTCTGTCTCCCAATTTAACTATTTTCTTCTTTTCCTTTACTCAAAGAGCTCCGTTTCAGAGTAACTTCACATGAAAATCACATTTGAAACATTATCTATGCCAAATAGGATCTAGCCTTATCCATCTCCTGTGAATGAGAAAAAAGATCAGTACATGGCAGGGATCTGGTGTGTGTGTGTGTGTGTGTGTGTGTGTGAGTACAGCAAGAAATCTCCCCCACTCGAGGCAACTTTGAGTTCCACTTCCTAGTATTGACTCTTATTCCTCTGCTTCCCCACCCCAGCCTTCTCTTCATTTTCCCTCTTCTCCCTTTCTTTGGGTCTCTCTTCTCTGGTAGGCCTGTGGGCTGGTTAGGTCCCCATAAAAGGGATCAGCATTACAGAAGGCACTCGGACTGCCCACCTCCTCTTCCTTGTCCTACAGATGGCTCCTGTCATCAGAGAAAGAATGCCCATGTTCAGGAGATGGAGCTCGTCTCCTGCCCTTTGTAGCTCTCCATAACGGAGCATGTAAGAGGGGAAGCAGAGCAGGCCGGTGTAGACTCCCTGACATTATCAATTGGCCATGGTACAAAGACAACAACCCTCTGGTTAGCTCAGATACGCTTACATCATTCAAATATGAATTATTTTTTAAAATCAAAATAATGTTAGTCAACTCCTTATCCATGAGTTGTTTGCAGGAAAAAAAAAAGAAATGCCCTAAATGATATTTTAAATAACCTGTTCTGAATTAACACATTTTAAAAAGCATATTCACAAATATCACTGATTTCTAAGACAGTTCCTTCTTTACACATGTATGTGAGGCTCAGAGAGCACGGTGAATGATGTCATCAAATAAAATAGACACCTGCTGCTTGCTCATTGCCCAAGAGTTCTTGCTTCAAGGTTTCTGACATACAATATAAATTATAATTTCACACTATCATAATGATTTTTTTCTCTCCCTCTTTTTTCCATTCCAAAATATTTATATCTGTCCTCAACCAATTTCAATATCTGGCATTGTTGTTAAGTTACATCTATTAGCATTGGTCTCTTTTCTTTTTTATAGACGGGATACTAAACCAAGCCAAATATTCACTTCAGTTTAAAAAAAACTTCTAATTATACTTTTTAAATTATGTATGAATTTAGAGTCTTTCAATCAATACCATTTTTGTTTAAGACATCTATGTCTTCAAAGAAGCCTCATGAGAAGTAAGGTGTTTTATGAGCAGTGAAATAAAAATTTTGAACTTTGATGCCAAATTTTGCCCTTAAATTAATTTTTAAATATCTGTAATTCAAATCTGTCCTACCATTCATAGTAAATTGCCTTTAAAAATTAACTTCAATTATACTTTTTCAGTTTCTAAAAAGTGATTTTTTTCTAATTTTGCTTAAGCAATTAACTAGAAGCATGACAGTTTTATCAATCATCTATCTTTGTGCACGTTAATTGGGATGCTAGACTTCTTTCTACCAAATGCACCCATGTTAATCACCCTACTGACTGATTAGAGACCAAGGACTGAAGCATAACTAGAAACAAAATTATCTTGAATAGGAAATGGCTGTGTTGATTTCAAGTTGACCTCTTAGAAGATACTACGTTGACAAGTCTCTAGATTTAAATTTGTAATGGAATATAATCCCAGAAGGTCTGTAATATCTTCATTTAAATCATTGGTAATCATTATTAGGTATAAAGTCCTCTGAAAGCGCATTAGTAAGCAAACTGATCCAAAACCCTTCACAAATATTCTTCCACATCTCGTGCGATCCTTAGTTTGCATCCCTGTCTTCATTGTCATAGTCCTCCTAACACTCATCTTTGAGTCTTTGGTATCTCCTTAAACACACCTTTGGCACCTCGTTTTCCCAATCTGTGTGATCATTTAGTGAAAATTCTCCACAGGACAAAACTCTAAACATTGAAATCAAACATCTCACTCAGACTTCAAAGAATTTCATGAACCACTTCAAACAGTTTTGGGAGTCTACTCCACATGTTAAATAGTTATCTTTCAAATTGAAAAATATAGGGAGTTATCTGAACTTCACCACCAAAGGCATTCTGAAACATCTTGTCAAATGGCGAATGATCAACTATTATACAAAACTCAGTGCAAAGTCCCCCCCAGGTATTCTTAAATGTACACTTAGCTAGATGAGGAAAGAGCATCTTGTAGAATTTCCATTGTTCTCAATAACTTCTGCAGATGAGATTTTTGAAAATTGCTAACCCATTGAAAACCAATTTTTCCTTTTCCTGAGCTTCGCAGCCTATTAAAAATGACATCATAAATAAAATGTAAACTCTTCACTAAAAACTCATCACAAAGTTTAACCAACTTAGAGATAAGCCCATCTGCAAGGCCCTCTTACATTTTTTTAAATTTCACTTTTAAAGAGAAAAAGTCTACCAAGAATTTTAAAAAAAGAGAAATGGATCAGTTTGGAGAAATGTGGTTGTTACATTCAGCAGTTAAGTTGCAGAGTGCCCTTGTCCCATCTTGAGTTCTCACTAACGGCGAAAGAGGAATGGTGCCAGACAATGATTTTTGGCACAGTATTTACCAAGCCAAAGCTTCTTAGAGAGGGTCAAACCCTTCTTGTCATGTACAGAAAATGAAATTTGATCCACCCTTAATTCTCAGAGACACACTATCAATTTAATCTGTTACTTTTTTGGTACTCTTCACCAAGTCTGGTAGAATTTGGAAACAGGGAGTTTAACAGTCTTAATCTGTATTAACAGCTTGATATAAGTACCTTCCTCCACACCTTTAAAAAAAATCTTGGCTTCTAAAGCACTAATTCACTTTCTCATAACATAACATGTGGACGTATTTTTAATTCAATTTGATGATACTAAGAACTGCTGAGTAATAACCATGTTTCTGGCCAATCCATTCAGCATGCATCTCATCTTTGATATTAAGTGCACTGGTCATTAGTGCCTTATATTAACATCTTCACTATAAACAGTTCAGGCATTTAGAAACAAAGTATCAATGGACTGAACAGTTACTTCAATTCATTTTATAAATAAGCAACTGAGAATTCTGCTCCAAGTGGCTACTAGTGTAGCCCAGCCCATAAATGGCATTCTCCGCAGCATAAGGCACAATATGATATGAATGCAGCTCCTCGTAATACAGAGACTGAGAACAGCATTCCTGCACCATAAACTTCAGCCGTTTTCTTGTATCAGAATAAGCAGTCTTATAACAGGGAGCTTCTTTAAAGTATGCATAGCTCTCTTTCTCGGTCTCTAGATGAATCTTCCTCAGCAGATTGTTAATCAACACAGACCTTCTCAAATAGGTTTCTGGGTCTTCAAGAAACCTCAGCTTTTCCAGAGAAAGTTTGAGAATGCAAGTCCTGTCCTCAGCTATTATCAGGTGCTGAAAAACAAACACAGTCGATAAAATCACACGCAGGACAATGCAAACCTTGAAGTTTTCTGCTCCTCAGAGCAATGGTAAAAATGAAAGAAAAACACTGTAAGAAATCTATGCTTACTTTTGGAAAATACCCATGGTAATCCTGATGTAAATCTTCTTCTTCTGCATATTTCCTCTTAAAGTACGCTACTTTCGACGTTGTTGATGTATATGTTAGTACTTTTCTTGGATAAGCTAAACAAATAAAAGAATTGGAGACAGGTCAGATTGGATCATGTCAAAGAGTATCTTATCAGATAAAGTCTACTTGTAAAAAGAAATTCATAACCCTAGAGATTGCTGCTCTCTGCCCACCGAGCATGGAGGTGAAGCGGTCAGTGGCAATTATCTTTCGATCCGAAAGCACATAGGCAGGGAAATGTCACTGCCACAGACGCTCCGGCTGTCCACTTATACTGATTTCCTTGTGCAGCCTCTTGAAAGTCCAGCAACAACGTTCTATTTAATCTCGAGCAAGTCAATATCAAAAGTCACCCACATTTAAATTGATCCACAAAACATAATAGAAGGAAGTCGATAAATTGTCATCTTTTTTTCAATTAAGCTACTTAATGCAAGGGTATTTCAAAAGTTTCGTGTAAAGTAGAATTAAAAGATAAGATTTGGGGATGAATGATTGGCACACACGTCAAGGCAGCGCTTGGGACGTCTATATCCCATACTAGAGTGCTTCCAATCCCAGTTGTCTGTTAATGGATGTAGTGGGAGACAGAGGTGATAGATGAAGTACTTGGTCCCTGTCACCCACAGCGGGAGACCTGGATGGAGTTCTGAGTTTCTGGCTTCCGCCTGGCCCTGCCCCAGCTTTTGAAGGCATTTGGCGTGAATCGGTGCAAGGCACATCTTCTCTGTTCCTGTCTCAATCTCTGTCTGCCTTGCAAACATTTCTTTTTAATTAAGGTGTTTTTTTTTTTTTAAGATAAAGAAATAGTTGTAGTCTCCATTTATGAAGGATCTCCAAAAGTTCATAGAAAATGCCTCTTATGAAAAAACCCATGTATTGTACTTCAAAATTCTGGCACTCAAGTAAACATCATTTCTTAAGATTTATTTATTTATTTGAAAGGTAGAGTTACAGGGAAAGAGAAAGAGAGAGGTCTTCCAACTGCTGATTTATTCCCCTAGATGGCCCCAATGACCAGACCTGGGCCAATCTGAAGCCAGGATCCAGGAGTTTCTTCCAGGTCTCCCTTATTGGTGCAGGAACCCAAGCACTAGGGCCACCTTCTGCTGTTTTCCCAGGCCGATTAGCAGGGAGCTAGATTGTAGTGGAGCAGCCGGGACTCTGAACTGGCACCCATATGGAATGCCAGCACTGTAGGCAGCAGCTTAACCCGCTATACCACATCACCAGCCTCATAAACTTATCTTTGAATTTCATTTTCTGGAGCCAAGATTGTGGCACCTGTGATGCCAGCATGCCACATGGGTGACGGTTCAAGTCTCGGCTGCTCCACTTCCAGTACAGCTCCCTGCTAATGTGCCTGGGAATCAGTAGAGGACGGCCCAAGTGTTTGGGCCCTGTACCATGTGGGAGACGTGGCAGAAGCTCCTGGATCCTGGCTTCTGATTGGCCCAGCTTCAGCCGTTGTGGACATCTGGAGAGTAAACCAGTGGATAGAAGACCTCTCCCTCTCTCTCTACCTCTGCCTCTCTGTAACTCTGCCTTTCAAATAAACAAAAAAATTAATCTAAAAAAAAAAAAACAACCAGTAAAAATAAAGAAATCAAATAAATTTAAAAATAAATAGGCCAATGAAATTATTTTAAATAGTTATCTCTAGACAAAACCCTATAATACAGTTATGATAGAACAATTGTCCTTAGATGTGCTTTCTTTTTAAGATTGATTTATTTTAAAGGCAAAGTTACAAAGAGAGGAGAAACAGAGAAAGATCTTCCATCTGCCTGGTTCACTCCCCAAAAGGCTGCAATGGCCAGAGCTGGGCCGATCTGAAGCCAGGAGCCAGGAGTTTCTTCTGGGTCTTCCACATGGGTGCAAAGGCTACTTGGGCCATCTTCCACTGGTTTCCAGGCACATTAGCAGGGAGGTGGGTCAGAAGTGGAGCAGCCAGGTCTCGAACTGGGATGCTGGCACTTCGGGAAGCAGCTTTGCCTGCTACGCCACAACACCGGTCCCCTAACACATATATTAATGTAAGTTGATTATAAATAAATGAAAGACTTAGATGATGTTAGGACTGGAAAACATGGCCTTTGTATAACATCTGGAAGTGCAGATCTGTTTTCTCTTTTACATACTATCATTGAGTGATTTAAGCAAGGAGAGTTCTGATTTTCAGAAAGGAAATGAAGGTTTCCTACAACGCCCTCTAGGTGGCGCTCACATCACAGAAAGGAGGCGAAATCAACCGTGTAAGCAAAAGACAGGCTGCTTCCCGGTGAGAGAAAGCAATGAATGAAATTAGAGAGCAATTTGAGTCCAGGTCAGATTCATTCACCCTCAGAGACCAGGCTGCAGAGAAGAGTTCATCTTTAAACATAACTTAGTATGCCCTCAATCCACTCTCAAACATTTCTGTGTGTTGAAGCCATTTAATTAACAACATAATTAGTTTATTAATGCATTGGTTAAATGAATCTACAGTAAGACATTTGGTGCTTTCCCTCTAAAACCATAATTTTTAAAAAGCTTAAACATTAACCAAATGTGCTCTTCAAAAGTCTGCCTTTTCTGGCATTCCCTGCAACCTGGCAGCATCTGCAGAAGGCTTCCTGCACCCCCAGCATTCCAAAGTTACACTGGCATCATTGTGGGTTACAAACCCACAGCGCCTCAAGTGCGAGCTCGCCTATTAACTAAGGAAATCAAGACTGCTAAGCCACTGGTGCGTCTGACCTAGAAATGCGACATATGTAATGATAAATTCACAGTTGAAGTAAAGACCATTGTTGATACCATATGTTTACAATCCCTGAATCCGGTGAACAAAACTCAGCTCTCATACATGGAGTTTTCATTGATTTCCAAAGCTCAGAGGGAACAGAGAAAAATCTAACAGTAAACACAGCCTTCCTGAGGCCAGGCTTCTTTGAAACGGCATTTTGTCAGGGTTATTTTTTAAGGATTTTATGAAATGGTTGGAGCATTGCGTTTTACTAGGTGATAATTATTTTTACTTCTTTTTAAACTGTTTAATTACTTGATGTATACTAGGGGACTTCCAGGAGCTCGTGGGGGTGGGTGTCTGGTGCGGTGGTTAAGACGCTGCTTGCTTTGCCCGGATCCCCTTCCAGGGTGCCTGATTTTGAGTTCTAGCTCTGCTTCTGACTCCAGTCTCCTGTGAACGCCAACCCCAGGAGGCAGCACTCGGGTCCCTGCCACCCCCGTGTGAGACTCCAATTCAGGTCCAGACTTCTGGCTTCAGTCTGGGTCACTCCCAGCTGCTTCGACCATTCCAGCAAACGGAACTCTCTCTCTCTCTCTCTCTAATAAAAAGTATTTTTTGTTAAGTGTGTGAGAAAATGGAATTAAAAGGCATTTATTTTGATGTAAAAATTTTTGAAATCCTTCGTGTCTTTACGATACACATTTTCCATGAACAAGACCCTTCATTTAGATGAATTTCAACATGTACTTGCACTGAAATAAGCATATTTCGATTCTATTTCCCACAAACTAGTGGAAGAAACAGATGGGTTCTCAGATGTCAGCGGGCATCAGAGTCACCTGCAGGGCTTGTGAAGGCGCAAATTGCTGAGTGCCAGCCCCAGAGCTCCTAATTCAGGAAGTCTGGGCTAGGAGCAGAGAATTTGCATGTCTAACAAATTTCCAGGTGATTGCTGATGCTGCTGAGAGCGACTCCAAGACAGTATTAAGCAGGTGTAGTCAGAGCTGCGCTTAGCGGAACGTCAAGTTCAAAAGCAGACCATTCAGCTCTGCTGCATCAGCTGATTGCCTTATCACCAGAATGCCAAGCATTTGGCTTGATTGATGCTTGTTCTCTCTGCTGTTGCTTCTGCGGCTTCTCTGAGTTAGCTTAGATGCTGTAGCTTCGTGAACAAGGTCAGACCGTGTTGTAATTAACAAGTGAAAAACACAGTCACTTCTCAGCACCAATTCTTGGCTTCAAATTAAGAAGAGTTGGTGGCTGTTATGAGCATTGTAGCTACAGAGACCACAAGTTCTAATTATTACTGTAGGATAGGACACACCGAGGAACCACTTGGATCTGCTTATGGTAAATTCACAGAAGCAAAGGTTATTTTCACATAGACATATCTTTTTAAGATGTGTGCCCCTTTTTATCTTACAAAGTAATGCAATGTCTCCAGCATTAATGGCCAATTAAAAACCTTTTAATGAAGGACACAAGAGAAGGCAGGTGGTTGCTTGGCGAACTAAATGTTAAATAGACTTATTGTTCTAGCTCCCAGCTGAATCTCCAGAGAAGAGATTTCAATTTAACAGACCAAAAATCAAATAATAATAATAATAAATTAAATGATTCCAAGGTCCATTACAAACCTTGTCTGACTATATTCAAGCAGTTAGCCTAAGATATACAATGCACCAGACCTTGAAAATACAGAATAAATTCTCAGGAGGTCTAGTTGGAGCTTCAACTCCTCCACAGGCAACACACTTAGCCACTTAGTTTATTTCTCTTAAAAACATCCCCATGGGTTGTTAGAATGCTGGAAAATTTTCACAGTTGGTATCAGTTTGATAATTAGCTCCTTGCAGGCTGTTTAGCTGTTTGCAAAGTTTTCAGCATCACATTCTGGAGGATAGTTTTAGCCACTTTTATGCTAAACTATATAGCAAACACAAGTTCCCACATCTGTTTTCTTGGTCAGATTAGAACTGCAGACTGTTGATCTTTTGTTTCAACCTCCCCACTATATAAATGAGAAAACTGCAGCCCACAGAGAAAGAACTCAGTGGCATATAGTCTGCCTTGTACTTGAGAGTCTGGGGTTTGAAACCAGAGAGGTAGGCTGCTACTTCTTGGTTGAGTGACCATGAATGAACGACATACATGGTCTATAATCCTCATTTGTAATCCGGGGACAGAGATGATACTGACTTACGAGACCACTAAACTAACTCATGGAAAGTGATCAGCATTGTGGATAACATACAGGAAACATTCAATCAAATCCTAACTCTTCTTGGTGCCAAGCAGCATAGGCTATCATCCAAGAGCAAAGCTCAGGGTAGTTGCCTGCCTCTAACTCCTAGACTCTTTCTACCACCTGCCTTCCCAAGGCACTGGGTTGTATTATGACTGTGAGAGATGGCAAGAAGCTATGTCAAATGGCCAATCTGGAAAATAGAGCATAGAGTCTAAAACAGCACCTAGGAAATGTCTCTGGTTTATTACCCTTGGTCGTACATGTTGGGTGAAGGAAATGTAAAATGTTTTCAGTCATCTGGCTAATAATTAAAGTGAATCTGAGTATCCAAAATCGGTTATCTGTTATGATTCAGTGAACACATGTAGGTCTGTTCAACATTCTCCTAAAAACTAAAAACGCAAAAGCTAAACTAAAAAAACAAACTCAACTTTTGTTATTCAAATGAAGCAGATGAAATTGCCAAGAAAACAACAACAACAAAAAAAGACTTTGTCTTCATATTCAGTATCCTGAGGGTTTATACTGAAACAGTACATAAATTATGAACCTGAACTAGGCTGAACTTAAATTTATCTCTGAAGGTGAAATGGCCAGAATTGGCATAAATATTCAAATTGCTTTTAGTGCTGTAACCTCTAAGTTATTAAAATATCTGTGCCAGGCCCTGTGTGTCTCATAATGCAAGCTTCAACAAACAACAAACAGAGTCACCCATCAGTGTGACCCTCCCCACCCCATCATACCAGTTCTGGCAGTACAGCTTATACCCATTGCTTCAAACAAATGCTTAAGATATAATTGCCAATGATTGCTCAAAGACTCTTCCTTATTGTTCTGCTGCTGCCTCCAGACAGCTGAGATCCTATTATTGTACAAGTGATTTCATTTGGTACACAGCCCAGGGACAGTACATTAAGGAAACATCATCAGCAAATTAATTTATAAACACATTGAGAGAACAGACCACAGTAAAAAGATGACCCCTGTCAATTAAACTTTTCTTCATTCAAAGACTTGAAAGACCCAAGAAATGATGAAGAAGTGTTTAATTTCATGTATCTTAATTTTAGTGGGGCTTTCACTTTTCCCATAACATTTTATCAACACATTGCAAAAACAGAGTTGAAACCATTCTATTAGATGTGTGCCACCTAGCCACAGACAGAAAGGACGGAGGCTGGTCAACAGGAAGAAATAAGGCAAATCCTAGCTTAGATCAATAAGTGATGTGCGTTGTAGACAAATCATGCATCATAGCCTCAGAATCTCTTCCTGATTTCTCTTTGTATAATGCTAGCCCCATGTAAGTCTTAAAAAAGAACAATTGTCCCTATCCATCTAAATCATGCTTGGCTGGTGGCAAAGCCACTGGACATCCTTTTTTAAGAGTCACTATCACTTTTGTTTAGAGTTATCCCCCGTGTCACTGTCAGCCTCATTATTCACACGGCCGAAAATACTCCAGGGACAGGCATTTAGCCTGGAAGTTAAGATGCTGGTTAAGATTCCTGCATCCTGCAAAGTGCCTGGGTTTGGTGACAAGCTCTGACTCTTGAATACAGCTTCCTGCTAAAACAGACCCTGGGGCTGTGACATAGCAGGTAAAGCTGCCGCCTGCAGTGCCAGCATCCCATGTGGGCACCGGTTCAAGACCTGGCTGCCCCACTTCTGATCCTGCTCTCTTGCTATGGCCTGGGAGTCCTTGGGCCCCTGCACCTGCATGGGAGACCCAGCAGAAGCTCCTGGCTCCTGGCTTCGGATCGGCGCAGCTCCAGTCATTGCAGCCAATTGGGGAGTGAACCAGCTGATGGAAGACCCCCTCCCCCCCTCTTTGCCTCTCCTTTTCTCTTTGTGTAACTCTGACTTTCAAATAAATAAATCTTTAAAAAAAAAAAAACAGACCTTGGCAGGCAGCAGGTACAGCTCAAATAGAGGAGTCCCTGCCGTCCATATGAGAGACCTGAATCAAGTTCCCAGTTCCTGGCTTCAACCCAGTTCAGCCCTGGCCATTGTGGGAATTTGGGGAGTGAACCAGTGGATACACTCACTGTCTCTCAAATAAATAAATACATTTTTTAAAAGGCACAACACTGCAGCATAACCTTGTAGCAATGTCTTACTGATCCCAACACCAACTCTACAATCTATTTTCTAGTGACTTAGGGTAAGATATTTACCCTCCAGGAACCTGAGTTTTCTCATCCATTAAATCAAGGGAGAATATAAAACTCCTTTAGCTATACAAGGGTACCCCAAAAAGTTCACAGAAATGTAATTAAGAAATAAGTTAATTTTTTGGTGAAAAAAAAAAACCAAGTTGAACTTTATGCATATAAGGAATCTTTAACAAGTTCATGGAAAATGCAAATGAAGAAAATACTATGCATGCATTTCAAAAATTTTGGAACCAAAATAAACCCATCTTTTAACTCCATTTTCTCATAAATGTTCTTAAAATATTTTTATATGTGAATTATATGAGCTCCTGTTTGAAAGGTACATGTTCAGTGCTTGCCACATGTGCTTATGTTTTCTGCTCAGTGAGTATTTTATGGCAATCACCTCACTTTTGAAATCATAAATACAAATTGTACCCAGCAGCAAATGTTATCTATTGGACTTTGATCCTCTCTTCAGGGTTAAGCACAGCTTGTGTGAGATATTGAGTAGTGCATTCGAGAAGGTAGACAAGAGTGAAGCTCATGGCTGTCATGCTCTGCACCTTCTAAGACCTTCCACTGTGTAGGCATATCCCCCCAGCCACCTGCCTTCTGTGGCATAACCCCTTGCCCAGCTCCTTGCTGGTGCTTTGCGGTAGCACAACTCAGTGCCAGCTTTTAGCTCTGAGTCAATGCAGCAATCTGTTTCCTCAGATTGATCATCCACCCCAACCACCAATATTGATTTTTCTGGCAGTTTAGGATTACCAACAAGTTGTAGCTCTTGGAATGTTTTCATAGGAATTTCCATGGATACTAAAAGCCAATGAGTTTGAAGCATTTCTCAAACTACCACCATTGTCTGCTCTTATATTCCGTGTCCTTTGAGAAAGCCCCACGCACAGGCATGGGACATTACATAAATACCTGCTCCACAACCCTATCTTGTTCCCCTGGTGATGATGAATGCAAAGAGAATGCAGTCAAATGAGATACAACCAGCTATGGGGTGATCATGAGGTCAGCTTAGATGTTGCACCAAAATCGATGTCTACCATATTCTGTCTCTACAATAACAGGGCCAACTGCAGTAGGTTTCATGGACAAACTTTGTGATCTACCAACCCTTAGAAATGCATCCGTTGTTGTGAGGGATTATGCTAGTTCATCCCACATTTTACCTTGGAAAGTGGAAATTACTCAGAAAATTGGCCAGGCGACCACATAGCTGGATACTGATGCCAAGAAATAGCTCGCAATGAATACCTAGGGAGAGATTACAACTTCCTCACATGCCCAGGACTAGTGATCAGCAAGGGGGTGGGACTTCTTAACCCGTAGATGACAGTGACCCTTTGAAAAATAACCTAATTTATACCTTCCCAATCATTCTGTATTTAGATAGCCCTACCACTGACACCCCACATTCGGGTACATCAACAAAACCATCTGTTCAGATCAGTGTTGCTTCTGGCATCCCAGAGGGTTTCTAGAAAATTGTGTGATAGAACTAACCATGGACTTTCCTCACTAAGAATATATGAGAATTTGCTTTAGACCTGGGTAATTCTCTGTCCGCACCTGAAGCTGTTCTTATGTGGAAATGATCTTCAAGCACAGCACGTCTTTATTCTAAACTCAGCTGTGTGTGGTGCATTCAGGTGTATTGTGTTCAGGCTCAAAAAATCTACTTAGTGGGTGGTCTGAACCCCCAACTTTGACTGGGGAATCAGAAAGTGACAAAATGGATAGCACATGTCAAAGCAATGGGGTGTATGCTCTTGAGTCCTGGCTTTCTTTGCAATATCCCCTGCTTTTCTTGATGTTCCTAACCCATGCTCCTTTTTAATAATCACTTAAAAATAAACACATACCCTGATACAAGAGGGTACTTTAAAAGTTCAAAGAAAAGGAATTGACAGTTATGTTTATCTTGGCACAAGAATTTTGAAATCCATGCGTGGTTCCTTCCTAATGCACAATTCTGGGAATTTTCTGAAGACCCCTTGTCCACTCCTGCAGAGAGAATTTTCTGGCCTCGAACTTGTCGCTCCTCCCAATCTCAGCATCACTGGTATTTAGAAGATTCTTGCATCTTTTCTACTACTATTTTTATTTCACTGTACTTCCTACAATTTACAATATAAAAATGAGCTTTTTCAATTTTCTAAATGGAGAGCTGTATCGCAATACCCTACACATCACCAGTAAAGACTTAGGGTTCTGAATGAATAACCTCCCACCACCCCCATTGAGAATTATTGTAGCAACGTGAATGGTTCTGTTATTGGCCCATCTATATACTTTAATTAGGGAAAATTTTTAAACATTTTTTGGTTTAAAAAAAAAAAGAAACATTGTATGTTAACTGACAATTTATTGTTTTTTTTTTAAAAAGTGGAATTGACGAGGATTGGCACTGCCAAAAGCCCCCAAATCCTATTCTTCCTTAGTTTTAGTGCTGAATGGTGTTGATTGACTTGCCTCTACCTCTGCTTCTGGGATCATTATTTCATTCTAGTTTTCTCTCTGTTTCCGAGAGCAATTGGAATTGGTCATTTGTTGACCTAAGAGCTACTATTGGGATGCAGAAGTCATCACAGAAACTCTTAATGTGAAACCCACGCCTTCTGGATAAAAGTTTCCCACTTTTCTCTGTGTTTCAAGGTGTCTTCTAAATACCATCAAGGTCACATGGACATAAAACTGAACATGGAATGTTCACACACACACACACACACACACACACACATCTGAACACTTCCCAGTAGACAATGGGAAGAAAGAAGGCTGCAATTAGGACTTGATTCCACTTTTAACTGCCTCGACTCCAACCTCATCCAAGCCTCCCACCCTCTTTATGACCCATGATAAGCACAAGTTCAGCTTCCATGCACACGGAGGAAGATGACTAAGTCTTCAAACACAAACAGGCAGAATTTTGTTTTCCACACTCTAACTTTGGGTCCACCAAACGTCTCTAGGGTTAAAAGTTTACACTATAATAATGCCATTCATTTTTATTCAAAGCTAAATAACTACATGACAGCATTTTCTGATGAATGGCTCTTGAAACAAGCCATGTTCATTGAAATTGAACAACATAGATTCCATACATTACAGACTCCTGATAGACTCAAGATTAAAATTTAAGAGGCTCTTTCTTTGATCTGTTCCAGGGTGACAGTGGTCTCAACAGAAAGGCTGACTGCTTCAGATAAATTTCAGGGATGTTGAGTGACTTTAAACTTCTATGCAGATTATGCAAGAGGATGTGTGTAAATTACCAATTACTGATACAGTAATTACCAATTACTGATACATATACAAGAACCAATAATTGTGGCTTATGGAGCTTTCCTCGGATCGGTAGTATGAACACAGCTCTGAACATATCACACGGCAGATGCTACTGAACAGTATTGGTCTTCATGGACCTCTTTCTCTCCCCAAAAACATAGTTATTATGATGGGGAAAGGAAAAAGAGTGGGTGGTGCAAAAGGCTAATAAAATCCAGCATTCTCGTATCCATCTTTGATGCTTAAAATTGCTCATTCAAAACATGACTACAGAGATCAATAATGTCTCCTGATATTCACAAATTTATACTACTACCCTAGAATAGATTTGCAAATAGGTTGCTGAATAAAACTGTCCAAGCATTTAGTTTTCTAAAGGAGGTTAAGGATTGGGAAGAAATACAGCATGGTCCATTTTCATGAATTTGGTTGTGATTTGCCAAGCTGGTTACCCACAGGAATTGCACCTGGGTAGCTCAGTACACGGGAAAGTTATACAATGCCAGCAGGCAGAATGTTTGTTTAAAGGTTGCATTCTGTCTTCATAATCGAGTTGGAAATTGAGTTTAATACTTACATATTTTTATCATCATGACTTTAATGCAAATTAAACTGAAAACATCGCTACCAGTTCCTTTTGCAACTTGCAGAGTTCTCTTCCTTCCCCTGATTCAGACACACTGTATTCTCAAACACTTCCACCTGCTGGTATTCAGAGCCAGAGCCGGAGCCAGAGCCAGGCTACCTAATTTGGTCCACCCTATGCCCATGGGTTTAAGAGGAGAAAATCTGCCATCCCACAAATGTCCTTTCTACAGGAAACCTCTATCGACTTCCACCCAGCAACCATCTCTATAAACAAGCTGTCCTATTGATCTTGTAAGTTATGGTAACATTACATTAGCATTGAGTTCTCTGGATACATATTGAAACAGTCATTTCTTCCAAGCTAGTGATTACCTGGTGATGCTGAATCAGTCTGAAAAGTGTATTTCTAGGACAGCTTCAGAAAATCTGGCGAGAGTTCCCCACTGCCCAGCAAGCATTTCTCACAGCCTCAGGCTCATGAATGGTTACCTGAGACCATAAAACAGGGAGACAGACACAAATAATGTCAGATGAGTCAGAGCTGCACAGACATGAGCTGGTGGACAAGCCAGAGGGAGGTGTGCAACAGAACCACCCTGTCTACGGCGTTTGAGGTGAGGTTGATCTGGACCAGATTGGGAGACAAACCTCTAAACCCACAACCACTTTAATGTTCTCCAGATTTAAGTTTAAACGTGAGGATTCAGAACTTGGCTATGAAATCTGGAAATAATTGAATAACTATCGGACCAGCTATTTACTTGAGAGACTATTTTTTGGAAGATTATCAGTAGATTGATTCAAAAAAAATCATAGAGAGCCTTAATTTGTTTTTAAGTGCCAGATGATGTATAACTTTAGCAACAAAGCCACAGTCGACTCAAAACAGACTAACTCAGTATTTCTGCGGAACTCGCACTCTTTCTCCCGGGATCTGAAATAGCCATACGCTACATTTTTCTTGGAAGACAGATTTTTCCCTAAAGGACCTAAGAGCACCTTTTCTGCATGGATGTGTGCTTGCCGATCTCATCATCTTCTATATTTAGAGGGATGAGCTTTCCAAGGGAAGACAGGCAGCCAATAAGGAGGATCCCGTCAAGAGAGGTGAGTTACCATGGTTACTTTTCAGGAGGGTGAGTAACAGAGATCGGCTGCCCCCGGCCAAATGGATCCTTTCCAGAGGACGGCCTCAAAAGAATGCGACCTCCATACGTGTTGATTCCATTAGTGGAGACGACCCTGTGGCATTGTAGGCTTAGCCGCCCGCACACAGGCAGCGAAGTCAAAGGACAAACAAGAACTAAAAACTTCCTGAGCGTTAACCCTCCCGGCAGGTGTGTGTGTGTGTGGGGGGGGGTCCTCCAGAACCGATCTGGAGATTTTAAAAATCTCAGATCAGTGCTTGGCACCAGCAGCTGGCCTCTGTGCAAAAGGCTCCGGGCGCAGTGGGATCCCGGAGCCAGTCCCTGTTCCCCCTCGCCCCCCACCCCTCGACGAGAGCAGTCTTAGCTGAGCCTCGCAGGCAGGCTCCTGGCTGGGTGGGTCCAGACTTACCTTACCGGCCGGCTCCACTCACCAGGAGATCGCGCGTGCACCTGCTCCGTGTAGGCGCGCGGCTGATTGCTCGCCGCTGCTTCTGCGGCGCTGTCACCCCTCAGACGGGCGCTGACAGCGGCAGCGACACCAGAGGCAGCAGCGGCGACTGCGGCTCGGCGGCGGGCAGCCCTGGCTCCTTGCAGGTCCGTGCCTCCAGTCTCTGAAGCCCTCTCGCTCGGGGTTCGGAAGGCGAGGCGGGCGCGCCGCTCTGCTCCGCGCGCATTGGACCGGAGGGAGCAGATGTTACCCGGTTGCTAGGAGCGTTGCTAGGAGGCGATGACGCCCCTCCACAGCTCGGGAGCAACTTTCCCGCAGGTTGGGTGCGCTGGCGGGGGCTGCCGCGAGCAAGGTGGAGAGCAGGCAGGCAGAACAAAGAGCAGGCACAGGGGGTCCCGGCTGCGCTCGCCCAAGTTGGGTCGGGGAGAGTGGGCTGCGGAGCTGGGGTGGCTGAGAGGTGTGGGCCTGGGCAGAGGATGGGCGCTGTGCCCACAGGGGCCTGGGCTACTCGCTGCGGGCCCTGCAGAGGGGTGTCTCCTGTGGAGGTCGGGTTGGAGGACTGGGGCAAGGGGATGGACTGGCACTTTCAGCGGTCAAAGAAGCGGCAGGATTCTTTCAGAGCCCAGTACTTCCAGTGGGAACCTCTTGCCTTGGAGTGGGACCTGGGGCGAGATGGTGCAGAATTGGATCTTCTGTCTTCCAGGACTCCCCTCCCCAAAGCGCTCCTGTGTGCATCTGCACGTTGGAGCAGTTGGTAGAAAATGAAGAGAAAAAATATTAACTAATCCATGAAAATCAGCCCGGATTCTAATTCTTCTTGGTGCCGTCTGTGTGTGCTGAAGATTTCAGAAAAAAGTTCCCATCGTGTAAAATATGCCCTTTTACACAGTTAGAAGTCCTTCCTTTTGATCCAATGGCTCATTCAAACCTCAGGCTATGGTGACAGCTTCCTTAGAAACGCACAAAAGTAATGGGACTTTTCACAAAAGAGACTGAACAAGGTAGGCATGCTTCAGGCACGTGCACTTTAGTCTAAATGTACCCAAACGTTCGCGTTTGCTCTGATAGCTCCCTTGAGCTCCGTGTTCCTGTTCTCTTAACCATTGCTTGTTGCAACCGTTGCTTGTTGCGGTTGGTGGTTCAATAGGAATGCTTTCTGCGGGGAGAGGCATGATTACAACATCAAGGTGGGCAAAGTTGGGGAGCCAGTGAGCCAAGGGAAAGAAAGGAAGATGAAAACTGTAGGAACGTTGCCCCTCAGAGAGAGAAAGACACTGAAGAAGGAAGTCTATTGTTTCTCTGGTTCCCTACAGAGTCGGGCTGGAAGGAAGACTGCACCTCGGGGAAGTAATTAAGAAGGCAGAAGCTTCTCTTTGGAAGCAGGGCAGGGCTGCACCCCTGTGACGCCGCTGCTGGCTGGGAAGGCAGGCATTCTGGGTGGCACAAAGGCCAACACCCAGTGACCCCCATACAGCCCACGGGGGCCCTGGTCCACAGGCACCTGGTGCCTGCTTCCCGCCTATGGCAAGAAGACTGCTCAGTGTGACAGCCTCAAGGTTGAAAAAGCTGACGAGCTAAAAATCGAACTGCCTGAAGAAACTCCAGCAAGCAGGAGTGGGCTGGCGAGGCGATGACACAGTCTCAGCGATCAAGAATGACAGTAGGTTTTAGGCTGGCACAGTGCACAGCCAGGATGATCACACCCCTGCTACTCCCTTCTTGGTGGCAAGGGAAGAAAGGCGGGATGGTCTCCATCAGCCCTACCTGCAGCCCACCCAGAGACCCCGCACCTTGCTGTTTTCAAGGCTAGTCACACTGGGCTGGTTTGATGGGAGCGCTTCCCACCTGCCTCTAGTGTCCTGCACCTGCTGTTTCTGCTTCCTCTCTTTCACCTGGCTTCCCCCTCCTCAGCCCTCAAGCTTCAGCCTAAACATCACTTCCTCCCACGGCTTCCCCTGGCAGCCTCCCGCTGAGTCGATGGAAGAGCCCACTAACTGCACTCCCAAATCACGCAACCACTCCCATTTCACAACAGCGCACCAGATTTCAGGTCCATTCTGCCTGGTGAGCACTGTGTCCCCAGTGTCCAGCATAAGGGTCCCCAGTACATCAGAAGCAACCAGGGCCTGTGGAAATAGAACCATCCTGCCTGAGGCCCCCTTCTGACCACAGCTGTGCAGCGATGAAGGAGTAAACTTACACAAGCCAGGAGTTGCTGGCTTTTTAGTTACTCAAGCTGAAGATGGGGATTGGCGGGAGGGTTATTACATAGAAAGCAGGAGTTTGCCCTCAGTGAGACATTGTGTTTATACAGGAATTTCTTTTCCTTCTTAGGGCATTTGATAAAGCTCACCATCTGGTGTCAACAGCACTGGGCAATACTCAACCTAAAGTCATTGATATGCCTTCCTAACCGCCTTCTCTCCATGTCTTTCCAGTGCGGGTATGAATCCTCTGAGCTGAACTGCTTCATTTCTCCTTAAGAGACTCCTCTACCTGGGGGAAAAGCAGCTTCCAGGATCGTGTATTATGAAGGTACCTCAAAACAGTTCATGGGAAAATGGAATTTAAAATTGTTCATTTTGGTGTAAAACCAATTTAAATCCATGCACCATATTTTCATAACATACATTTCCCCATGAATTATCTAAAAACACTTCATAGATCTTTATAAAGCCAAAGAGAAGAAGAGGAAGAAGAAAAAGGAGGAAGAGGGGAGGGGAAAAGGGAAAGGAAAAGGAGGAGGAGAAACCACCTGTTAGAGGAAGGACCAGCTAACTGGACCAATATGCACAATACTCCTAGTATTATACTATCTGTGAATAGACCTGGAAACCTTTTCTGTCAATCTAACTTCCCAAATAATTGCCAAATCCCCTCTTCATCTGGAACCACCTCAAGAAATACAACAGACGTTGGAAGACGTGAGAGATGGTCAGGGTAATCTGAAGATCACAGAATTGCTGGGTAAAAAACTGGAACTATAACACAGGTAAGAGTCTAATGTTTAATGAACTATGTTTGCAGATTTAATGTTATAAATTCCTCAGTGCTCTGGATAAGTGATTAGAACAAATCATTTCACTCAACAATTTTGGATTTAAAATATTAAAATACTGAGGTGGGCCTTTGGGATGCCCACATCCCATAGTGGAGTTCTTGGGTTCGAGTCCCAACTCCGCTTCCAATTCCTGCTTCCTGCTAATGCAGACCCTGGGACGCAGCAAGTGCTGGCTCAAGCACTTGGGTCCCTGCCAGCCATGTGGGAGACCTGGATTGAGTTCTGGGCTCCTGGTTTCAGCATGGCCCTGCCCTGGCTGTTTCAGGCATTTGAGGAGTGAACCAGCAGATGAAAGATTTTTCTGTCTCTCTACCACTCACACAATAGGTTAGTACATATTAGTATACCACATAATCTGCAGTACCTTAGAATTTAACCAAATTCTAATCTCACCTCTTCCAGATGACCACAGATGTGATACTAATCCTGGCTCCTACCCTGTTTGCTAAAAAGGAGGTGTTTTATTATGTTATGGAATGTATATTAAAATTCATCACAGCTCACAGGGTGTGTGTTGCAGGGCTGCAGGTTAAACTACCACTTGGAATGTCCAAGTCCCATGTCCAAGTGCCTGATTCAAATCCCGGCTCCTCTGAAGTTCTGATCCAGCTTCCTGTCAATGCTCCTAGGAGGCAGCAGGTGCTGGCCTAAGTACTTAGGTTTGTACCACCCACATGGGAGACCTGGATGGACTTCCTGACTCTTGTCTTCAACCTGGCCCAGCCCTGGCTGTTGTGGGCATCTGGAGAGTGAACTAGCAGACGGAGATCTCTGTGTGTGTGTGTCCCCCTTTCTCTGTCATTCTGCTTTTCAATACGTAAATCAATCTTTTTTTTTTTTTTGACAGGCAGAGTTAGACAGTGAGAGAGAAACAGAGAGAAAAGTCTTCCTTCCATTGGTTCACCCCCCCAAATGGCCGCTACGGCCGGCACTGCACCAATCTGAAGCCAGGAGCCAGGAGCCAGGTGCTTCCTTCTGGTCTCCCATGCGGGTGCAGGGCCCAAGCACTTGGGCCATCCTCCACTGCCTTCCTGGACTACAGTAGAGAGCTAGACTGGAAGAGGAGCAACCAGGACAGAACCGGAGCCCCAACTGGGACTAGAACACAAAGTACCGGTGCCGCAAGCAGAGGATCAGCCTAGTGAGCTGCAGCGCCAGCCAATAAATCCTTTTTTTTTGAAAAAATGATCAAAGTTCTGAAATGTCACCAAGCTTCTCCTTGAGCCATATTCCATGAATCTTTCAGAGCAACCCCAGAGAAACGGTGAGGATACTATGAAGCTCCCAAGACATAACATGCGAGTTGATTCATTAATCAAGTGCCACTCAAGATGCTCAAGATTTTGAAAAACTGCAACAAAAGACAAAAGTCAAACAAAAGATGCAGAGCTATTGATGGATGGCTCAACTATTTGAATATTTAAGGATGGGTGAGTCTGTTGAAGGAACATCAGAAGATGACAACCATTTGTTGAGTTTTAGGGTGTGCAGATGATGTATTCCAATATCAATATACTGGGAAACCTGTTTCCTTTGCATTCTGCTTCTTTTGCTTATCAGTTTGCATTATCTGTGTTGGTGCTTTCAAGATGCCACACATGAGTTGGTATGTTAGAAATGTTGACCTTGCTCAGTCCACCAACTCCAATTGCTTTGCCCTGTGGTTTGGGAAATGTGAACACAGATGGTCTTCATTTGCCACAGCACCCAGGAACTGTGTTGAAATGCTCTATATCCCAAAGAATACGTAGCCCCCTGATCGGCCTAGAATGTTCCTGTCTCCCTGGCTTAGCAAGAACTTATGTGACAAATGAGTTTGCCATTAGCAAACTTCCCACAAGTAATCACCACACTCCAAATTTCCACATTGGAAATAAGATTAGTTTAAAAAGAATGGAAAAAGATGTGTGCCAGATACTGACCAGAAGATTCTTACCCAAAAGGCTTCATGTTCCTGGACACAGAAGTCAACTACTATTCCTAGCATTCTTAAATAGAGGCGGAGGCTGGTGACTCGTTCTGGCCAATGGAGTTTGGGCAGAAATGATGTTTTATAACCTCTAACGCTGACCCCTAAAACCTATCATTTGATTCCTGTGCCTTTTCTTCCTCCCCTATTTGCATGGCAATACACTGATTCCTTCAGAAATGGCCAAGTCACAAAACCAGCCCCAGTCCCTGAGAGGATCATCTCGAATTAGCAAGAAGTGAATTTCCTTATAAGAATTCACTGATATTTAGAGTTATTACAGGCAGCATTAATGGCTTCAATTAGCAGTATATAAAAATGATGACAACAAATTGTCCTTGAAACATCTGTACAATCTGGTCTTCTCTACTCTCTTTTGTTTGGGGAGCATCAGCCATGATTTTACTGCTATAAAAGTGCCTGGCTCTGTCTACCTCTACCTTGGTGCACCTGAGCCTTATAAACTTATTAGATCATGAGGTACATAAAGGCAAAAGTGCTCTAGATAAGACTCCTGGGGAAGAATTACCTATGTGTTTGTACATGAACACCTATGATTTTCATTCTCGGAATACTCTTCTATGAAGTTTAGTTAGCTCAGGTAATATTTATCATTATTTAGTCTCTTATCTACTTGATATTCCTATTTTAAGTTCAATACATTAAACTAGTTTGCATTTGAGTTGATATGTTGATTTGTATATGTGCTCACCATAAAAGCCCACAGCACCTTGAAACTAAATCATATGCATCATAAATGTAATGCGTAGAATTCTCATATAGTTGTCAGCAGTTGGTATGGTTTTGAAATTAATGGTTTTTGTATATACTAAAATAAGCAGTATCATTTGGTCCCATAAAATTTGCATGTTGATGCTGCAAAACTGAATCTTTTTTTAACACAAGAAATCTTAACACATATACATATAAGCCATCTGCTAAAACTTTATTGATAAAACCAGAAGCAGCAGTTCTACAAAATGGAATGATTTTCGGTTTTGAACTAACATGATTTCAGTTGCAACAGACATTTTGTACAAACTGGGGCTGAGGCTTCTTCCATGTTTCTGTTTCAGACAAAAAGCAATTAGAACTTATCCTCATGCATTTAAATATCTAATACAGAAATAGTTTTTAGGCTGCATAATATATGCTTTCCAACATCACTGTGAGATTGAACATGTGCCTTACGCATTATATGCACAAGAAAAACAGTGCAAGTATTCTGATCATGAACTTATTCTTTATCACAGGGCGATGATTTCATTTTTCTGACATCTTTTCAAGGGGTGTTTCTAAGACAAGAACATTGACATTAAATATTTCACTAATTTGCTGAATTAAAAAGGGAACAGTAATAATACATTAAAACCATCTTATGAAATATGGAACATGACAAAAGATAGAAGGATATTTTAGTTTTCAAGTGTAATAAAAGCTTTCCAAGCCTTTTCCTATACACTAATTATTCACTGATAGATGCAAATTTAGAATGAGATGGGTCACTCCCTTCTGTAGCTGCCTGATTTGGTAACAGTTAAAGATTCATTCACTCTTCTTTATTAGAACACACAAGTCAAGAAGTCGTACTACAAGAAACACAAGGACACCCACGTGGAATGCTTTGGAGATTTTTCTGAAAAATTTTTAAATGAAGATTTGCCCCTTTGGGGAGGAAAATGCTGTGTTTTCCCTCCTGAACCTGTGGTCCACGTAGGAATTCTCTGCTAGAAAACTTGAGAGGAGGAAAGATGACAGCAGTCAGATCTGAAAATGCCTGGGAAGCACTGGAGAGCTTGGGTGTGGCTCTTATGTAACAAACGAAGCCTGGTCTTGAACTTGCAGTTTGCCAAGGAATAGGAAGACCAGATTTCACACTCAACCGCGTTACACTACATCCTTTCCAAATGTGAAAATCTTGACAACTGACCACCCCTGACAACCAGCAAAACCCGGGGCATATGAATGCTGTATTAAAAGTAAACAGGGACTAGAAAAAGCACAGGTTTCCAGTGTTAATCCATGTGCAGAATCCAGCTGCGAGTAGAATAGTAATATACAACACTTTCTCTGCAAGAACAGTGTGTTCTATGTAGGGTAAAATCTCCCAAAAAATCTCCTAAAATAGATACATATGTTCAAAATGAATGAATCATTCACATTTACATTTTTTCATGCAAGTTCTTCAAGGACACCCATCAAAAGTTGAGATATGAAGGAAAACCAATAAAATATTTTAAAACAGCAGAGCTGCACACAGTATGCATATGGTGAAACATCAAAGTGTGAATGTGAACAACTGTTTTGGATGCCATAGGAAGAAAAAAAAATTGAGAAAGTGTCAGATTGATCTTGCACTGTGAACACAAATAAAATATTGCTATGAAATCTTGTATGGACCTAAAAAATGATTTCTAAATCTTTACTTTTTCTGGGAGATAATAAAGGATATTTGGGAAGATAATAATTTGTGAGTAAGGACTGTTACTTGAGAGGAGAGAGGTGGATAAGCCTGATTTTTCTGGAGAAAAGTAATGGTGTGGACTGAAGTGCCTTTTTGGGTGGCTAAAGAAATTTTCAAAGTACTATATTAAAATCTCATTTTAATAGGGATTAAGGGGGAAGCTGTGGATGTTAGTACTTTCCTTGTACTTGAACTTAAGTTGTTCTAAAGAAAGGTTTGCATTCATCTCAAAGGTTGCCAACCACCTGAAAATATAGATTTGTAATTTCTTGTGTGGTCAGTGTTTGAACCACAATAACAACCAAATGGAACTGAATTCTATAATTCTGAGTATCTTCTCAGAGGTATAACAACTAAAGATCATTCTAGTTGTAACCTATAGTCAAATAAATCACTGGCAGAGATCTAAAAGTGTCAATTACTTTGATATAGCAACATAAAGAGTTGATCTGACCTTAACAATTAAAAATATCTTGCTGCCTTCAAAAAGCCTGCAAGTCTTCAAAAATTCTGCACCATGTTTCTCCATCTATTACCTTGCGATACATACAGTCCGGATACTTAGTGGCAATTCAGAGTGTTTATTATATTAATGAAATATTAATATGACTACTAATAGTAATATTAAATGAATGAAACTTCCCCCCACAATAATTGGTGAACATGGGTAAAACAAGCATTAGCAATTCCCATTGGACAGAGGCAAAAATGAAGTCTTGAAGAACTTATGATTTGACATTTGTTTTAGAGCTCATTAGTGGAAGACGTGGTACCAGAACACAGGCCTCATTAATTTTAATCCAATATTCTTTGCACAGACACCTTCATCTCTGCAGTAATAGCTACAATTATGAAACAAAGGACAGGGAGTACCCATATAAACCATCTCAAAAGATTCATCAGACATTGATCATCGGCCAGGCCTCCCCATTCACCCAGCAAAATTATCAGGGGTATTCCAACATCCGTGCACCTGCTCAGTCAGCCTTGCACTGCGAGGGGTCCTCCTTCCATTCAGAATTCTGAGCCACTGTAGGATGCAGGTGCTCACACACCACCTGTAATTGACTTGTGCGGCTCACCATGCCAGCGCACAATCACAAAGCTCCCTCTCCCATGGCAGAGGTGACAAACATAAAATTATATAAGGTGGTTTTCTTCCATGAATCAGTAATAACATAATGAGCACTTTTATTGATGCATATTAACACCACAGTGTCAAAAACTTTAGGGGCGTATCCTCATAGCCTTCAGAGCTTTCTCTTTAGAGTTCAATGGAGAAGAATAGGGCATAGATCGGTTAGCATAAATTATAGAATTGTGTGCTATTTTTCATAAACCTTTCCCCCTAAGTGTGAAACAAGCCCAGTTTCACACATCTAAAATGGATTTCCAATTGGAAGCTGCCACATTTTTTCCCATGAATGATCTGAAGCAATCCAGGATTTCTCTTGAAAATGTGAAATTAAAAAATACAGCACCATAGCAATTGGGACTAGAAATAAAAGTAAATAGGTCATAAACAGATACATGCAGATAATGGAGGATTATTCAGCTAAACGTAAAAGAAATGAGCTTTCAATCCATAAAAAGACATGAAAACATAAATGTTTATCTCTAAGTGAAGGAAGCTGATCTGAAAGGGGTATATTCTATATGATTTCAGCTATGTGATATTCTGGAAAAGGCAAAACTATGGAGACAGGAAGAGGGAGAAATGAACAGACACACCATAGACTTTTAGGGCAGTGACAATATTCTATAGGATACTACAATGATTTGTATGTGTCATTGAACAATCGGCAAACCCACAGTATGCTAACACCAAGAATGAACCCTCATGTAAACCATGCACTTTGAATGATGATAATGTATCAATGCAGATTACTGATTGTAAGAAATTCACCCCTATAGTGTGCAGGAGAAAAGGTTATGTGTGAGTGGAGATGGGGGTATATAGAAACTTGCAGTACTTTGCTATATTTTTCTGTGAACCTAAAACAGCTCTGAAAAGGAAATAGGCCTCAAAAACCATCATGCATTTCCCCTGAAAATACAGATCAAATATTAGTCCAGTAAAATGATGAGAAATAAAATATACAAATATTAATTTCTTATTTACAAACTTAAAATATTAAAAACTACAACAAAATCAGATTTTAAAATTTTGGAAAGGACTTTTTATAATAATGGAATCTAACTTACAGCTGCATTAGTATGCTGACATTATAAAAGACTGCATTATAATTCGGTAGAGTTGCAAAATAGCAAACATTATCATGGACCACTGGGAAATGTAGCAAACATTAGTAAGCCCGTTCAATGTGCCAGCTATAAGGAACTTGTCAAAGAAGCAGTCTTCAGAAATGTGGCTCCTGGATGTGACTAGGTTACACAGAATAACCGACACAAATGTCTTCTAGTGTAAATGTTCCCCCGCATAACTGGAATTTTTGCTGGCAGCCTTCTGCTGTCTTTTCTTAAAAATCAAGGTCTTTCTCATGTGAGAGATGTGCACTTTTTAGATTACAATCTTGAGACCAACTTTAGTATGAACTTTCAGGCTACCAAAGGTTCCGACTCGTGTGGCTTAAGACAGATTTAGCAATAGATTAGCTTTTATGATGTGAAGAATTACAAGCAATAATTCTACTGTGGAAACTCCTATTTTGTGTCTCTTGTTATAAAGTCAAAGGCACCAGGAGTCATATTCAGTCTGACTTAAGAGTGTTTGAGACTGTAAAACAACGACTGGTCCATTTTCCACAGGAGGAACATGCTCAATGCTGCCCCTGATTCATTTCTCAAGGAGCCCCAAATGTGCTTAGTTATCGGTAACTACAACTAATTTTAAAGACAGAGAGGTAAGCAAGGCTTTTTGTTAACATTCTCACATCTTTATCTGGCAACTATGGTCTCCAGTTCATTCTGGGAGTGACTTTCACTACTAAAACACAGAGCATGTAAAAACTGTGTCATGTTTGTTTGTACAGACGCAGCATTCCAGGGTCCAACTTGCTGCCTTACAAAGGGCATTTTTTAAATAATTTTTTAAAATTTACTTGACAGAGTTAGACAGTGAGAGAGAGAGAGACAGAGAGAAAGGTCTTCCTTCTGTTGGTTCACCCCCAAAATGGCCGCCACGGCCAGAGCTACGCCAATCCGAAGCTAGGAGCCGTGTGGTCTCCCATGCAGGTGCAGGGGCCCAAGCACTTGGGCCATCCTCCACTGCCTTCCTGGCCCACAGTAGAGAGCTGGACTGGAAGAGGAGCAACCGGGACTAGAACTGGCGTCCGTATGGGATGCCAGCGCTGCAGGCGGAGGATTAACCAAATGAGGCATGGTGCCGGCTCCACAAAAGGCATTGCATATTCAACTATAAAAGCCAAATACATAAATAAAACTCAAAAATACTAACTACCTAGCTTCTATTTCATGCTAGAAATGAAATGCTACATTTCCTCCCTTACAAACAAAACATGTCCAATTATTTTGAAGAGAAGCATAGACCAACAAACAAGTATATTTATTTCTTAACTAGAGACAGAATAACAACTTCTGGGTTCCATAAATCCTCTCCCTTCCAGAGGGGGAAAGAAACCATTACAGAAATACATTAAGACAAAGTTATAGGATGATGAAGGATTTTATCATTAGCCTAGACATCTTATCAGAACTAGTGGAATATTTGAACGTATTACACTTGAACATCTTTTGAATGAAAAATGTTATATAAAGAAAGGAAAACTGTAAAGTAGAAGATACTCTAAGGGGAAATGAAGTAAACAAAAATAATGAACATACAGGGCCATGCCAGTGGGAAACTGGCCTTATAAGCATCCTCAAAGTGGAACTGGTAACACTGCCACTCAAAGGCATGAAGTAAAAACTCCCATGGAGACACCACGAGGCAGCATCAGTGAACGACGGACAGCAGTGAGCAGCAGTTCTAGCCTAAGAACATGCACAGGGCTTCCTAACAGGCCATGAGCTTGTCCTACAAAGCCTCCAATGGGTTCACAGCTTCCACTGTGGCTATAAATACAGGTGACTATTGTCTGTGTGTCTAGGATACCGCTTTGTGACCCAAGGGACACAAAACATTCAAAGCACCATGGGAGAGGAAATTCACCTGGAGCCTGCAGACATCCCCAAAGTCACCTAAACAAAACCCACACAGGAACTCCCCAGAGGAAACTTTCTATGATTCAGAGAAACATCAATGTTGAAAAAAAGAAGGCCCAGAGAGGAAGACAGGCCTGGAGTGCTGCTATTGTGGATCCTGTTTCGAGGTTACCCACAAAATACTAGACTTAGAAGGAACTTGATAAAAGCTATCGTCCAGGGTGCCCTCTCATTCCACTGTGGACAGAAGCAACACTTGAAGCCGCTTTTTCTATTTTAAAAGACTTCTGAAGATGCTGACCCTGTGACCTCTCAGCAATTCCTTCTCTAATGCAACAAGGCTCACTGCAAAGTCTGGGGCTTTGTAGGAGTTTTCCCAGTCATTCAGCCACTATATTTCACCTCCTTCCAACACCCCTTAGCAGGAACTCTGCTGTTTATGGCATGTAATTAGGCCAATTTAACAACCACACGTTGGTAATCATTGTTGTTTTCATTATGATGACTAATGCTTCACTGTGTAATTTCAAGTTCTGTGCCATCCCAAATAGCTCAGTGGTAAGCGAAAGGAAATCCAATGAATACATTTTGAATTAATAAGAAACAAGTTTTGTATAATTCTCCCTGTATCTCAGTTAAACTCCTTGGACTCGATTTAGGTGGATACTCTGGCTCTGTCTATGTGGTCAGGCAGAGAAAGTACACACCATTCTTTTGTTAGAACTCCACATTCTGGAACATCTTACTAGAAAGCACTACACAGATTTCTCACCTTTTGTTCTACTCCTTTATGCCTTAAATGATGAGGCTACTTCATGAAATTCATGGAAAAACAGAATCAAGAAGTGAGTATTGACCCTGGCAGCCAAGATACCCTGTCTCCAATTCCTAGCTCTGGCTCCGGATTCCAGCTTCCTGCTAATGCATAGGATGGCACTCAAAACTCCAAGCTTCAGCTGTGGCCCAAGCCCCTTGATGTGTGGGCAGATGAGAGCTACCTTGCTCACTCTCTTCCTCCCTCTCTCCCTAACACCACCGTCTTTCCCTCTCTTTTTACTCAAACAAAATGTAGAATGTAAAATCAGCATATTTTGCTGCAAATATTCAAATCCATGCATAGTTTTCATAATATACATTTCCATCAATTGTCTGACAATAGCATGAATGTATGGAATTCAGAATTTTTTGCACCAAGATAAACCTATCTTTTAATTCATTTTTCCCACCAACAGAAGTAACTCTCATACTTTCAAGTAAAAGCCTTATGCTAGGTGATTTTTCTCCAATGTCTTCATGTTTCCCCTTAGGTGGGAAACCTAGAGCTTGAGACAGCACTTCGGTAATTCAATAATATTTAGGATGTAGTCTCACTGGTCCCCATTCCAGAATTACTTTTAGATTAAAACTACATGTAGGGGCTGGTACCTGGCTGTCTCCCACCTGTGGTGCCGGCATCCCATATGGGCTCCAGTTCTAGTCCCGGCTGTTCTTCTTCTGATCCAGCTCTCTGCTATGGCCTGTGAAAGCAGTAGAAGATGATCCAAGTGCTTGGGCCCCTGCACCCATGTGGGAGACCCAGAGGAAGCTCCTGGCTCCTGGCTTGGAATAGGCCCAGCTCTGGCTGTTGTGGCCTTTTGGGGAATGAACCAGAGGATGGAAGACCTCTCTCTCTGTATATCCTTCTCTCTGTCTATAAATCTACCTCTCAAATAAATAAATAAAATCTCAAAAAAAAGATTTTATTTATTTATTTGAAAGTCAAAGTTACACACAGAGAGAGAAGGAGAGGCGGCGGGGGGGGGGGGGTATTCTATCCACTGGGTCACTCCCCAATTGGCCGCAACAGCCAGAGCTATGCTGCTCTGAAGCCAGGAGCCAGGAACTTCTTCTGGGTCTCCCATGCAGGTGCAGGGGACCAAGGACTTGGGGCATCTTCTACTGCTTTCCAGTCTATAGCAGAGAGCTGGATCGGAAGTGGAGCAGCCAGGACTTCAACAGGCGCCCATATGGGATGCCAGCACTGCAGGTGGTGGTTTTACCTGCTACACTACAGCACCAGCTCCTAAATAAAATCTTAAAACACACACACACACACACACACACACACACACACACACACAGCTCCTGACTAGTTCAAGGCAGCTGGTTGCAATAAACTTGAAGTGGTTTGTTTCTGATGTCATCTCCGGATCAAATGTTGATAAAGATTTTTCTAAAAATGTCCTCTCTACTCAAGGTATGAATAACTTGAGAACAACTAAACATGCTTTCCTTTATATCAAATCATTCAAAAATCCCCTTCAAAAGGAATTAGTGTTAAATGACATCATGATGGAAATAATAACTGGTTCTGAATAGAACTTTCCAAACAGATGCATTTTAATTATTAATAAACCATATGCAAATGTGTGTATCAGGATATAAAATGGATAATGTAGGTAAAACTAAAGACATTCCAAAGAATGTCAGTATAGAGTAATAACATTTGATTTACTCTTTTAGGTCAGAGCTGAAAAATGTGGCCAAGTTGCCCTCTTTATCAACTATTCTGATGTGGTGCAAGGTGCCCTGCCCATTTGTCAATGGTAAAGTAGAGCAGGAAGTGAAGAAAGATCCCATGTTTGAAATATCAAGAGACACACACAAGCACTAAGGCTTGGCATCCCCTCCAAACTAAGGAGATAAAAGACAAACATTTGGCTCCATCTCAGTTCCGATCTAGTAAGATTCACTTTCCTCCAAATATCAGGGTTACCTCTGATTAGTTTGCCCTAAGGAGACCTACTTTCTTGACAAATATGCTCTGGCTTCATTAGCCTGCCCACTTTAAAATATCTGAAAATTACTTTTAAGTTTTTCTCTAGTCTTATCATTATTTTTTCTGCAAAGAGAAATATAACCTTAGTGTTTTTTTTTAAATTTTCTTTTTCAAGCATGATTGTGAAGAGTGAATACTGAATACTAACTATATACCAGGCTCTATGCTAGGCACATTATACTAATATCTATTTTTAAAACCTTAAGAGGTAGACATGATTTTTATTTTCCAGTTGAAGAGACTGGGACATAGGTTGGTTGAATAATCTTCTTAAGGCCACACAATTTGTAGAGTTCCATCCAAACCCTGGCTGAGACCACAGCCTGTTCCAACTCGCTGAGTTGGGCCAACTTCAATATGGAAGAGCAGATTCAATTACCCCATCCTCAAGTATTTTCCAGAATTTTACAGACTGTGAAAAAAATAATAGCTAATCTGCAATATCCTCTGCTTCATTGGTTTACTCTTCTTGAATACACGCCTGCAAACGCAAAACATTTTCAACATACTGATTTCTTTTTTTTTTTTTTTTTTTTTTTTTTTTTTTTTTTTTTACAGGCAGAGTGGACAGTGAGAGAGAGAGACAGAGAGAAAGGTCTTCCTTTGCCGTTGGTTCACCCTCCAATGGCCGCCGCGGTCGGCGCGCTGCGGCCGGAGCACCGCGCTCATCCGATGGCAGGAGCCAGGAGCCAGGTGCTTTTCCTGGTCTCCCCATGGGGTGCAGGGCCCAAGCACCTGGGCCATCCTCCACTGCACTCCTGGGCCACAGCAGAGGGCTGGCCTGGAAGAGGGGCAACCGGGACAGAATCCGGCGCCCTGACCGGGACTAGAACCCGGTGTGCCGGCGCCGCAAGGCGGAGGATTAGCCTGTTGAGCCACAGCGCCGGCCTCAACATACTGATTTCTTATCTTCCATATACATGACACATGAACTGTAAGTCATTTGGGGTATTTTCTTATAGTTTCACCTAAGCAAATAATTACTTTTTTCAAACAATAAAAATACTTGATTTGCCATTTCAGAATTATTTGTCATTTGCTTTTTCATTGGATCAAATAGAATGGAACATTCTTTACACAATTTCCTCAAAAGCAAGGAGAGATACCATATGTGTTTTCTAGTCTTACTGGCTTTTCAGGAAAAAATATGCCTCCAGGCCGGCGCCGTGGCTCAACAGGCTAATCCTCCGCCTCGCGGCGCCGGCACACCGGGTTCTAGTCCCGGTCGGGGCACCGGATTCTGTCCCGGTTGCCCCTCTTCCAGGCCAGCTCTCTGCTGTGGCCCAGGAGTGCAGTGGAGGGTGGCCCAGGTGCTTGGGCCCTGCACCCCATGGGGAGACCAGGAAAAGCACCTGGCACCTGGCTCCTGCCATCGGACGAGCGCGGTGCGCCGGCCGCAGCGCGCCGACCACGGCGGCCATTGGAGGGTGAACCAACGGCAAAGGAAGACCTTTCTCTCTGTCTCTCTCACTGTCCACTCTGCCTGTCAAAAAAAAAAATGCCTCCATTTAATTTTATGCCACTTACAAATAATTCTTTCTTATCCACCTTTCATAGTTTACCTTACTAAGTCCTCTGCTGAAAAAGATAGCCAAGTTTTTGGGAAACCCACAGTTGGATGTCCACATGGACTCATCAATTAAATACAGTTTTCTGGTCATCTGAGAAATGCCTTCACTTATTCTTACAGTAGCTCCTACTTAAATAACTATTTACTCGAAAGGAAGAGACTTTTGGTTCTCAGATAAGATCATCCAGTACAGCCACACTGGGTTTGATGCCTAATGACTGACCAAGAGGTAATGATAATTTAATTTAAGACAATGTGAGAGCCCCATGTTAAAAAAGGCAGTAATGGTGTGCCAGGCTCGTCATAGCACCCAGCACTAGAGAGAATATCAATGTCTGAGATCAATCAGTTCACCGTCATTGAAAGATGTCAGACTTCATAGTGCCTAAAATGAATGACAATATCATCCTCTCTTTTCCTCTTGCAAAAGTGGTGATCCCTTGCTCAGACTTAGGTAGGATGCCCAGTATAACATGAGGGTACTTTAAAAAAAGTTCATTAAAAAATGGAACTTAAACATAAATGTCGGTACACAATGCTTTTTGAAATCCATGCACAGTTTCCCCAAAATATACATTTTCCATGAACGTGTTGAATACCCTTTCTCCATCCAAATGCATTCTTCAGACGTTAGGGAAGGACAAGCTCTCTTACAGTTATGCAGCATCAGCGAAAGCAGGATCCAAAACAACTGTGCATCACCCTGGGAGCCAGTGGAGGAAAGGGGACTGAGAGCAGGTGTTTGGCTGCCTGCTGAATGGTCCATTTAAAAATTCAGCGATAGTCAGAGGGGAGCAAATAATACAACAGCCACCACCGTCGTGGGTGACACCAGTATTTCTCAATTCAGTTTAAACTCATGACCTGAAAGAAGGCACACTATGAAGCAGATTTCCATAAACCTAGTGCATCATTTACTCTCAGTAATATTATTTAAGAAGCATACTCTTGAGGGAAAATCGCTGAAAGAGCTACTCATGCAACAAAAAGCCGGTGCTGCTTCAATGTCAAAGCTCCCTCTGAGATATTAATCATTAGCTAAATGAAATAGGCAAAAGCAGCTTTTTTTTGCTGCAGAACCAACTAATTATCTTTCATAACTCTTTTGAGAAGCAACTGGAGATGTAAGATCTCAAGTGAAAAACACGTTAAATGCATTTTGTGTCTAGAATTTGCCAAGAAAATAAGGGAGTTTAAGTGCACAAAATCAAAAGATCCTACTAAGCTAGAATGTTAATTCAAAGCAAAAAAAAAAAAAAAACAGCCTCATATTCTAATGTATCTTGTCTTTAGCATTTTATGTTTAAACAATCAGCTGAGCGTGAATACGTTGATGTTTCTGTCTCGCCAAGATGTACACACATCCTATATATTGAGTTGCAGCAGCACAATAAAATTTTAAAAAGTGCTTTTCAGGCATTCCTTCTCTTAAAGTGCTACCCATTCCTGTGTATGGTATCATCATCAGAGCCGTGGAAACGAATCAAGCACACAAGGACATCTTTACCACACCAGCAGAAAATCTTCAACATGAGCCAGCCAAGGAAGCAGAAATGCAGTAGGAGTGATTATTGGGCACCGTGAAACACGGAATGCAGCAACATGGAGATCAGGAAGATATAGGAGGAAAAGTCTGAGGCAGTCCTTGCAATATATACAGATTTTTTTTCAAGTGTAAATTAGAAAGTGAATGCTGCTATTATGCTACTGCATAAAGGAAAGCATAACAAGGCTGCTCTACTTCGCTTTCAACACAAGGCATACAGAGAGCAGGGATGTGAAAAGCCAATTCTCTGTGCCACTACTTCATCAATTGCACTCAGTTCTACTCAATGACATAGCCACCCTGCAAAGACCACTCAGCAGTTAATGGAGATAATGCTGGAAAAAGCACTCTGAGGTCTTCCTAAGAAAGCTAGGGTAAAACCCAGAGGAGTATGGTTTTATTACTTAATCTGAATGACTGAGCAGTAGGATCTATAAAACCCCTAGGACCTTTAAAAAAAAAATGAAGATATCTATTTTGCAAATCCTGCTTTCTCCATAGGAAATCATTTCTTTCCAAGACTAAACCCTGAAATCGTAGTACAGTTATCCTGTGCCCTCGTCTGGTCTTGTCAGGATAACTATTACACACTGTAAGGGGTAAATATGTTCTTCAAGTGTTACAGCCTACGCTTACAATCTGTCCAAATGTGAGCTGCCGAGGTGTTATGTGTTTTTGACTGTATACATCCATCACTAGCTATCACTCTTCCCACAGACAGCAAAAAGTCAACAATGCAACATAAAAGCTAAAAATAAGTAGCTGAGCCATTGCTCAGAAGAGGTGCAGGTTGGACACAGGGTTAAATGGACACCCCTTCCTTCCCTGTGTGTTTTAATTACTGTCAATAAAGTAATCAAAATTAAGGGCTCATATCTGAGAATAAGGAAAAATACATGCACTGAATAAATATATAAAAATCATTCATAAGTAAAACTGCATGTTTATAACCACACAAGAGCAGTGTTGTCAATGGCAGGTATCCAGGTTGCCGCAAAGGCTGCGGAAAATGAGTTATAGGCACTTCAAAGGTCCAACTGAAATTTAGGGTCTCTCCATACCACATGAAAGTAATTCTCCATTCACGGGTCTTCACATATTCCTTTCCAAGAGTCCATAAAATATTTATTAAGGAACCACTGTGTGCATGTCAGTAGGCTCTGATAACGGAAAATAGTACATTAAAAGAGAGCATGAAGGAGTATATCCAAAATACATGTATGAGTATGGATCATTGAATATAGAAAAGGTATAATCCAGATATAATCAGATTGAGAGAAACCAGTAATCCATGATTTAAAGAACTTCCTCTTGGCTTTAGTTTTCTTCTCGTTCTGTAAGAAGTTGTTAGGTGAGCAACATAGCATAAAAAACTTGACAGTTACAAACTTGAAATCTTACATATTCAAAAGGAGACAAATTATTTGATAACAGTAGGTTCTAAACTCTTTTCTAGCTTCAAAATATGATAAATCTAATCAAATAGTATAGTAACCAAAATTTATAAATGAGATATAAAAGATATTAATTAATACAAATTTATTTTAAGTGCAATTTTTAAACATTTACTTGTTAGGGAAATGGATTTTTTAATGAAATAGAGAAAAATGTGAAAGAAGGGGTTATGGATTACAGTTGCATTCTTCTGTGTCAGCATCTGATTCGTTTGTATTTTAGAGTTTTTTTACACCACATTAAGAAATTCTGATTCAAACACCTAAGTGGCTGCAATTAGTGACATTTAATAGCTCCCTTGCAATGTCAGATTACTCTTCAGGCAGAGACAGTAAGAGAAGCTCATTCCATAGTGTGAGCTGAGACTCAATAATCTATTAGCACAAATCAACTCATCACCTCCACTCTGGCCTCCACTATGGCCAAAGTTTCCATACAGAACACATGGCTGCGTATGTAGATGTCTAAAATTATAATATTCCAGCCCAAATCAAACCTTTGAGAAACCCAAAGCTCCCACTCAGAATATCTTAGGCAAAGTAGAATTTCCATCTGAAAGCCTGGATGCGCTGACTGGGCATCAGGAGCCAGCAACGAGGCGGACACAGCACACAAACACCAGCTGGGAAGCCTAGGATTCCAGCAAAGAGTGCCATCTGCAGATCTGCTGGCCTTTGCTCTCTTTCATCTCCTCCCAGTGGTTCTGTTCCTCCTCTCCACTGCTGTTCTGGCCCAGAGCGATCCAGCCAATCATCTCTTTACGCTTCATACCACGCCTGTTATAAACGGAAACCATCAAGGTGACGTCAGACAGCTGAAAGAGGGCCACCTGGAACACAAAGGTCTCCTTGTAGACAGGGTTGGGCTGGCCACGCCGAAGGGATGTCTTGCAACGGGACATCTCTTGACCCACAGAGTTGAGGAGGAAGAGTTTTCCGTATGTATCTAAGACAAAGCAGAGCGGTGGGATGAGAGAGTCAGTGCTTCCTGGTTTGCTACTTCAGCTGACATATTATATACAGACTACAAATTCCTCCTTCTGAACATACTGATCAGTATCCTTAGGCCTGGTTCTTGCTGTTGAACCGACACACCTTACGTGGTTAAGGAAGGGGACTATTACCTCGGAGATCTAACGTGCCAGGGAGATGTCTTGCTGGAACCTTGCTGGTGTTCTAGAACACTTACCTGCAAGGGCTGTACAGAACAGCACATCTGGGGCTGGCATTGTGGCACGGCAGGACGTTAAGCTGACACCTGCTTGCCAGCATCCCGTGTCGGAGTGCCGACTGGAGTCCCAGCTGCTCTGCTTCTGATCCAGCTCCCTGCTAATGCACCTGGGAAAGCAGCAGAGGATGACCAAAATGCTTGGTCCCCTGCCACCCACGTGGGAGACCCAGATGGAGCTCTGGTCTCCTGGCTTCTGCCAGAACCAGATGCAGCCACTGCCACCATCTGAGGAGTAAATAAGCAGATAGAAGGCATGTTTGTATGTGTGTGTGTGTGTGTGTGTGTGTGTGTGTGTGTAACTCTCTCCTTCAAATAAAATTTTTTTAAAAAAGGGGGACATCAAAAGATTTTTGGAAAAGAGAATTTAAAAATGACCTTATTTGGGTGCAAAAACAGAATGTTGAAATCCATGCATATCGGGGGTCTTCACAAAGTTCATAGAAACTATGTATAATGAAAAAACTATTCATGGATTCCAACTTTTTTTGCCAAAATAAACATTTCAATTCTATTTTCCACACACATTTTCAAATCCCCTCATACCTACAAGATGGGCATATGTACAATAGTATTTATGGACATGCACAGTCTTCATCTACATTTTATTTATGTAACAAAATAATACACACATTTTTTTTCAGTATGTGCTTTCTTTTCATAGTGAATTTACATTTTTATGCCTGAATTAAACAGCCTCCTCTCTTCTCACTCTCTACCTAGACTTTGGACCATTTCATCCACTCCCATGGCTTTAATGACATGACAGCCAACTCCAAATTCATGGCAAAGACTTTCTCCTAAACTTAAGATTCAGCTAGGGCTGGTGCTGTGGTGTAGCAGGTAAAGCTACCATCTGCAGTGCCAGCATCCCATTGGGCACCGGTTCAAGTCCAGGCTACTCCACTTCCAATCCAGCTCTCTGCTATGGCCTAGGAAAGCAGTAGAAGATGGCCCAAGTGCTTGGGCCTCTGTACCTGCATGGGAGACCTGGAGGAAGCTCCTGGCTCCTGGTTGCTGGCTTTGAATCGGCCCAGCTCCGGCTGTTGCAGCCAACTGGGGAGTGAACCAATGGATGGAAGACCTCTCTCTCTCTCTCTCTCTGTCTCTCCTTTTCTCTCTGTGCAACTCTGACTTTCAAATAAATACATCTTTAAAAAAAAAGATCTAACTGAACCATGTTTCTTTTCTTGGACCTTGCACACACACATTACACTCAGAACATCCCAAGCTCTGTGAGTAATAGCATCATTCACTCAATTATTCAAGTCAGAAATCAGGACTTTTCTTTGACAAAATTGGCTTCCTTACCCTAAGTGCCTCTGATAAATCACCAAACTCTGTTTATTCATCCTCCTCAATACTTCCCAAATCTCCCCACTTCTTTCCATCCACAGCGTCCCTTACCTTACCATGTACACTTAAACTCGGGTCAGCAGTATCTCTTGCCTATAATGACCTCATTGATCTCTGACTGTGATCTTCATAAAAGGCAGATCTGGCCATGTCACGCTTGCTAACGCATAAACACTAAGTCATCACTACCTCCCCTAGTCTCAGGATAAAAGCTAAATTTGTTGGGGTAGACTTTGTACTCTGATCTTGATTATTTTTCAGGCTTGTTGCTCACTCTCCATTATAATTCTTTTTCAATTTTTTATTTATATAAGTGAATCTATTTCATGCATTTCATATATACACGTTTAGGAACATAGTGATACTTCCTACCCTACCCTCCCTCCTGCCCACACTCCCCCCCTCCCTCATCCTTCCATTCTTATTCTTTAATTTTTACATTAACAT
Organism: Sylvilagus floridanus; assembly: GCA_949820135.1. NCBI lineage: Eukaryota > Metazoa > Chordata > Mammalia > Lagomorpha > Leporidae > Sylvilagus > Sylvilagus floridanus. The sequence continues at coordinate 16,296,402 of OX463228.1, read as the reverse complement.
ACTCTGTTTATTTTATAATCATAAACTTAACCCTCTACTAAGTAAAGAATCCAACAAATAGTAAGAAGATTCACTGTTCCTCAAATGCCAGGGACAGCCATAGCTGGGCCGGGACACAGTCAGTAACAAGGAACTCCATCTGGGTTTCTCACATACGTGGCAGGACCTCGAGTACTCAGGCCATCATCTGCTGCTTCCAGGTGCATCAGCAGGAAGCTGGATTGGGAGTGGTGGAGCTGGGACTCAAACCGACACTCTGATACGGGATGCAGGCGTCCCAAGCAGTGGCTTAACCTACTGCCCCACTCTACCAAACCACCTCCTTCTCGCCAGCCCCCCTGCCCTTTCTCCTTCACTCCTGTACCTGCTCTTCATGTCCTCATATCCTGATTTCCACTTCCACATCACTTTGTCTTGGAATCGCTGGGAGCCTCTTTTCCCCATACACAACAATTCTGGCTCAGAAAACCCTTCTCTGGCCCCCACCACAATCTCATGTAGTCCAGTTCAGCACTCATCCGCCCAGCATTATCATTGCCTGTCTGTGTAAATGCCAAAAGTGTCAGTCCCCAACTGGGTAGAGAGGACTTTTCCCATTTGCCTCTGTGCCCACCTCCCAAACCCAGGCTAACACCTTACAGACGTTACCAGTGACTGGTAATACACTCTGTCCTTGAATGTTTATGACCAGGGAAGGAGTTCAAATTTTGTTTTACCTTTGATCTCAAGTTTTTAAACTTGTTAATTGAAGCCAAACTCTTATTTTGTAACCCCTGAACTACAACGCTGTAAAAATCACTGCATGCTGTTTATACAAAAAAAAGGAAAATGTCTAAATTTTACCAACAAGGTCTACTTTTAGGAAAATTCCTGAATGGACTGTTAGAAAAAAACATTATCTCCTAAATTATATTCTTGGTAAAGTCATTCAATTTATCAATTTCCTGACCTTGAATGACAATTCTTACTACTTCCATGTTCATAACAATCCTTAAAAAAATCAAAAGCTTTGGATGTTGCCCAAATTGTGTCATTCTGTACACTGTGTTCAAGGCGGGCGGCAAGCTGATTAGTGTTGATCCCTCACTTCCCCACCTAACGACCAGTCAAACTTTGTGAATTATAAACCCAGATCTCTAATTTACTGTTCTCTCCCAGAGCATTGTAAGATAGGGAACAAATTACAACCTGCAGTTTTCTTTGTATGTTGATCTTTTTTCTATTCCGGTTTGATGTGTTATTTTATGCACTTATCTGCTGAGAAACAGAAGGTGCGAAATTACACTTCAGGTGTGAAAACACTTCCCTGTCTCCCAAACAGGGCTCTCTACTCTTCAAACTGTTCCACAGCAAAAGCTGTCAGAAACCTGACCACGGGGGAGGGTAACTGTGTTTCCACAGCAGTACAGCTACAAGGTTCCTGCAGGAAAAGTCCAATGCAGTCACGGAACGGCTTTGGCAACTCTGCTGCCAGTTAGAGCAGTGGGGATGGAGCTAATCTTGCAAACAAAGCCATGCTCATTTTGCAAAGAGAGCAATCTCGAGCTTTATCCTGTTACCAGCTCCTTTGCTAATTATGAGAAAGGATGCTGACAACCCAACCGTAACCACTGAAGTGGGACTGGACCTGTATGACACAGAGGGAAAATTGTTGGAGAAACGATCCACGTCTGGGGACACCTGGCCAAAGGGAGGAAAATGTGACTGATTGCTCCAGGTCAGAGGGGACGCTCTTAGCAACAGCAATGCTGTGCTCACTTCTTCACGTCCAGAGCAGAGTGAGTGTCCAGGAAATTCTGCTTGTGTGGAATAGCCGGGACCCTGACTGTGACAGTTAGGGGGTGAGCCCATTTTTGTAAATACCCAATTCGAATGAGTCCTGTTCTAGTTATTTGGAACTTGAAAGTAATGGCTACAGGACATCAAGCATCGTTTTTTTTCTTCTGATGGTTCAGAGAGCTTCGTGGTATCTGCAGTAACTTGGAGATGCTATCAAAAGGCTAAATGGGTCTTAATTCCTTGACAGGCCTGTCAACATATTCATTGTGTCTCTTTCTTGCTAAAGGGAGATGCCACAGGCACCAAAACAGGTGTGATAGCACAGAAGGTATTTTCCCAAAGATATAACACAGTGCCCAGCGGTAGGTTCTGAAGCCCACACAAAATGCCAGTCCATTTGCAGCATAATACTTTACTAACTGTACTACACACTGATGCTAAGGGTGGGGGTTGGAAGGACCATAATTCTCTGGAATGATTTTCTCTGGCCATTTACCCTTCCCTTAGCTTTTAATTTATTAACTTATAAGCATTGTAAACACACACACACACACACACACACACATATAGATATATATATATAGCAGAATAATATCATACATACTGACTTGGGATACTTTCCTTTTGTCATATTCGTTGATTTTTTATGAGTTTTTTTTTAAAGTTTTCTTTACTTTTATTTGAAAGACAGCCAGGATGGGGCCAGTCCAAAGCCAAGAATTTCACTGGAGTCTCCTGCATGAGTGGCAAGGACCAAGTACTTCAGCCATCATCTGCTGCCTCCTAAGGTCCACATTAGCAAGAATCTGGATCAGAAGTGAATGTGGGACAGGAATGCAGGCACTCTGATATGGGATGACGGTGGCTGTCAAAAGCAGTGGTTTATTGTTTGTGCTCAATTTTTTAAAAAATCCACATTAAAATTTACTGTCCTTGATTATTCTTCATTGATCATATTCAACTTCTCCCACCAAAGGTAAGTGCTATCTTGGATTTGGAGTTTATCATTTCCATATGTTTTTAGACTTTTACTAAGTAGATATAAATATACGCCAAATATATTTTAATAGTATTTTGTGCATCAAAATATTTAACAATGCTGTGTATGTCTCTTTGAAATTTTTTAAAGGATTAAAGTTGTATTATCTCAGTGTATATATATATACCTGTGATGCATTTATTTTACCTGTTGTGCATAAAGTTCTAGTGTACTAATAAGCCACAGTTCATTTACTCATTTTCCTAATGGATGTTACTTATTTCTAATACCCAACAGTTGGAAAGATGTCAGGGAACACTTTTCTCTATTTTGCATTGTACTAATATTCAAGAATTCCTCCTGGAATACACCTAGGAATGGATTGCTGTGCTCTTTACAAATTCTACATACAAAATCATTGCTAATTTATTACTAAAATCCCCAACCATCTCAACCCCCATGTGGCTTATCATATTGCTTTGTTACAGTGAATTTTGCGGCACAGTTGTTTTTAATTTTTGTGGAGTTAAGCTTATCAGTATCTTTCGCTAGTTTGTGCTTTTTTTAAAGAAATCCTACCCAAACTCAGCAGCCTGCCTTGTTTTCCCTATTTTCCTCTACAAGTTTTAAGAATTTGTCCTGGGGCCAGCACTGTGGTGTAGCAGGTAAAGCCACCGCCTACAGTGCCAACATCCTATCTGGGCTCCAGTTCAAGTCCCGGCTGCCTCACTTCAAATCCAGCTCTCTGCTACTGCCTGGGAAAGCAGCAGAAAATGGCTCAAGTCCTTGGGCCCCTGCACCCACGTGGGAGACCCAGAAGCTCCTGGCTCCTGGCTTCAGATCAGCGCAGATCCAGCCATTGCAGTCATCTGGAGAATGAACCAGTGGATGGAAGACCCCCTCCCCCTGCCTCTCTGTAACTCTGCCTTTCAAATAAATAAATACACAAAAAAGAATTTGTCTTTCACACTTCATCTTTAATCCAGATGGAATTGATTTTTGCATACGGTGTGAGGTAGGGACCCAATTATTTCTTCTATATGGGAAGTATAATTCATTAATCTATTATCCCCACTGATTTATAACATCTTTCAGATATTAAGCTTCTAGATTTGAGTGTCTTTTCCTAAGCCTGATAATGATTATCATCATACCATGTTTGCATACGCACTAATGGTAAAAATGAACAAAAGAACTCTACTGCTTTTACAAAAACTGTTTTGGTTATTCTAAGCTCTTGCTTGATTTAATTGACTTTTTCAAATGACTTTTTAGAATAAGCTTGTCAACTTCTGTAAGAACACAAAACATACCTAAAACACTCTTGGGCTTTTGATTGGAATTGTACATGACATATAGACTTTGAGAAAAACTGCTGTCATCACAGAACAGAATATATCTAATTTCTTTTCGTCTTTCAAGCAGTTTTGTCATTTTTTTCTGTAATTTTCTTACTCATTTTATTAATGTCATCCTTTGGTATGTTATTTTGTTGCTGTTGTTAACAGGAAAGTTTTAAAGTTCCACTTCCTGATTGTTGCTGATGTACCAGAACATAATTGATTTTGTGTAGTAAGAAATATTACTTGGCTGGGTCCGGCGCTGTGATGTAGTAGGCTAAGCCTCCACCTGCAGTGCTGGCATCCCATATGGGCGATGGTTCAAGTCCCAGCTGCTCCACTTCCAATCTAGCTCCCTGCTATGGCCTGGGAAAGCAGAAGCAGATGGCAGAAGTCCTTGGCCCCTGCATCACGTGACAGACTCAGAAGAAGCTCCTGGCTTCTGACTTCCATTCAGTTTAGCTCTGGCCGTTGCAGCCATTTGGGGAATGAACTATTGGAAGGAACACTTCTCTCTCTCTCTCTCTCTCTCTCTCTCTTACTCTCTCTCTCTCTGCCTCAGCCTCTCTAAAACTCTGCCTTTCAAATAAATAAATAAATGAATCTTTAAAAAATTAGAAATGTTCTGGAGCCTTTAGTCTAAGAGTAAGTGAAAGTGATGCTAATGGGAATCTTTATTTTGTTCCTGACTTTAAAGGGCTGTCAGGATGAAGAACGATGGTGACTGCAGATTTTCTTGAAATGTCCACCACCAAGTTAAGCACGTTTCCTTGTGTGTCACAAAGTAGCTGCTGATTCTCAATAGCATTTCTCCCCTTTAAGATTTTACCTGTGCTAATGGGACATGAAACCTTAAACAGCATTCCCCTAAGCCTCTTGTCTGGTAAGGTTCCTGTTAGACTCCACAAATGAAAGCCTCTATGGGAAGAAGGAGAGGGAGAGCAAAGCTCTGTAGAGCAGGTGCAGGCAAGGGCAGATGACGACGGCACTTTGTCCACGGCGTTCAAAGTCCTTTTGAGAACCACTCCTTCTGTGTCTCATGCCTCACACCATGCAAACCTCTTTCCCGTGATGCCTGTACTTCTGAATTTCCCGAAAAGTCTTCTTGATCTTTAGCCTTCCAACGGTTAAACCCCATGCTAAACAACCTCTACCCAATCTTCTCAGGGTATTTTCCATTTTCCTGGAAGAATGTGACTGATACAGTAATTGGTCACCTCAGCTAGAATGTTGCTGACATCACAAACAAAAGGGTGGAGAAGGAGGAGCAGCAGCAGGTGACAAGGAGGAGGAGGAGGCAAGAGGGTGGCAGCAGCCCTGGCCTAGAAGTTGTGAGCCAGATATGATGAAACGAGTATCAGAGGGCAGAACAGTGGAGATCCATAATCCATATTACATGATGGTGAAATTGCCATCTGCTTTGACTGGAAGAGAGAACATATGCCTAATGAGCCTGTTTCTGTAGCAAAACAGATTGAAAAACAGGATGTTAGAAGTGTGTATTCAGCACCATTGGCTTTACTGGGGGCCACAGGGGAGGAGGTAAGCTTGGGGTAAGACTGACCAGTGTGCAGGAGAGACATAAAGACATTCAGTCCTCCCTGTGGTTGGAAAAGCTGATTGCTTCCAGACCTCCAAACAATGAGAGATGGATTTTAAAAGTCACTGTGCAACCAAGGCCCAGGAAGCCTTCTCTGATGAGAAGGGGTATCTAATGCAGGTCAAATATCAGATTAAAGGTGAGGCTTTCCCACCTGCTTTGAACTGGCTGGGCCGTGTAGTTGAGCTCTGAGCAGCAAAATATGAGCAGTGGTAAATGTCACATCCAGTCATGGCTGCATGTGACCACCCCAACTCAAGCAAGAAGCCTCCCGTGTTGCCTCTGCCTTATTCATGGCAACAGCGAGGCCGTGTTCTGCATACGGTCGCCTTGGTAAATGGGGAGAGCCCATCAGCCTTAGTCACAGCTTGGGGGAGAGTACCATGACACACTGTGGCCTGAGAAGCAGAAGATGAGCTTACGTGTTAAGCCACTGAGAACGCAGCGTTTATTTGCTATGGCATCGTAAACTAGTCCACCTTAATGCATCTTCTACTACGCATAGGCTAAGCATTATTTTTGTTGTTAATGAAGAGTACATTTTACCTAAAGCTTCTACTTGCTTCTATTAAGATAATCATTATTTATTTATTTATTTTTTTTGGACAAGGCAGAGTGGACAGTGAGAGAGTGAGACAGAGAGAAAGGTCTTCCTTTGCTGTTGGTTCACCCCCCAATGGCCACTCCAGCCGGCATGCTGCGGCCGGCGCACCACACTGGTCCAAAGCCAGGAGCTAGGTGCTTCTCCTGGTCTCCCATGTGGGTGCAGGGCCCAAGCACTTGGGCCATCCTCCACTGCACTCCCTGGCCACAGCAGAGCTGGACAGGAAGAGGAGCGACCGGGGCAGAATCCGGCACCCCGACTGGGACTAGAACCTGGTGCGCCAGCGCCACAGGCAGAGGATTAGCCTGTTGAGCTGCGGTGCCGGCCAAGATAACAAAGTATTTAAAAAATTATGATTATCAAAAGCTTCTACTCACATTTATTGAGATAATCATGTTTTCTCATAAATCAGTTAATACGGTGAATGACACTGGCAGAAATCATTCTTGCATTCCTGAGCTAAGCCCAGTATCTGCTCCATTAGGAAGCTAGGCACGCCCAATATAAGCTGCCATATATGTGTGAGAGAATGTGAAGAAGGGGACAGAGAAACTGGGAAGAAAAACAGACATGAATCTAATTACATAGCTATATTTGACATGGAAATTCTTTAAAAGTTCATTTGATTCATTCATTTGAATGCAGAGTGACAGAGAATCTTCCATCCACTGATTCACTCCCCAGATGCTCACAACAGCCAGGACTGGGCCAGGTCAAAGCCAGGAGCCAAGAACTCCATCTGATCTCCTACATGGTTGGCAAAGAAGCAAACACTTGGGCTTTTAATCACTATCTTCCCAGATGCATTAGCAGGAAACAGGACTGGAAGTGGAATTCCCAGAACTCAAACTGACACACCCCTATGGGATGTGGGTTTTTCAGCTCATGGCTTACCGTGCCGCACACAATTCCCACTCCTATGTGGCAAAGTAAGTAGTCCTTTATATTTACTATGACTGCCGAAAGATTTTGATTTATAGCTACTGTTTTGGTTTGTGTTTTCTACTTATTCTGCATCTTTTACATTTAAAAAATATTTTCTCGCCGGCGCCGTGGCTCACTAGGCTAATCCTCCACCTGCGGTGCCGGCACTCCAGGTTCTAGTCCCGGTCAGGACGCCGGATTCTGTCCCGGTTGCCCCTCTTCCAGTCCAGCTCTCTGCTGTGGCCAGGGAGTGCAGTGGAGGATGGCCCAGGAGCTTGGGCCCTGCACCCCAAGGGAGACCAGGAGAAGCACCTGGCTCCTGCCATCGGATCAGCGCAGTGCGCCGGCCGCGGCGGCCATTGGAGGGTGAACCAATGGCAAAAAGGAAGACCTTTCTCTCTGTCTCTCTCTCTGTCCACTCTGCCTGTCAAAAAAATTTTTTTTCTCTGCTTTCTATTGGATTAATTGTATTCCATTTATTTTTCATTTATTCCCTCAACTGGTTTGAAAGTTATATTAAAATTTTAACATGTACACTAGCTTAATATCTAAAATTAATCAGCAACTTTACCTTTCTGTTTTTTTAGTCTCTTAATTTTTAATAGGCTTTATTTTAGAGCCATTTTAGCGATATAACAAAACTGAGCAGGAGGTACAAGAGATTCCCCACATCCTTCCTGCTCCCACCTGCAAACAGCCCTCTCAATCTCTTAATTTTAGTACTTTCTTTCCCCTTGAAAATCCTAAATGGGTTAGTCCCATTCTAGTTTTACAACATCTTCTGATTTCTCTCCAACATATCTTTTCCAATGTTCAACAATTGTGTTAAAATGCAGGTAACATAACATTTACTGCCATAGCCATTTTCACATGTACAACTCCGTGATACCGAATACATTCAGAATGTTATGTAACTATCAGCATCGTCCATCTGCCGGGCTCTTCTCATCTCGTAAAACCTGAAACTCTATACCCATTAAGCCATAACTCCTCATGCCCTTATCCCCTCAGCTCCCGGAAACTGCCGTCCTTCTGTGTCTGAGTTTTGCTACTCCCAGCACCTCACATACGCAGTACCATACAGCCTTTGTCTTTTTGTGCCTGGCTGATTTCACTGAGCATTACGTTTTCAGGTTTATGCCTATTCTAGCCTATATCTGAATTTCCTTCTTCTATAGGGTATTGCATTATATGTGTACACCACATTGAACATCCATCAGTGGGTACCTAGGCTGCTTTGATGTCATGTGCATTGTGAGTGAGGAGGCTGCCAACACGAGTGGACAAATATTTCTCCCAGATCCCACTCTCTGTTCTTTCGGGTATACACTCAACAAGTCGAACTGCTGGGTCAGATGGTCATCCCATTTTTAATCTTGTTTTAGAAATCGACATACTGTTTCCCACAGTAACTGCAACATTTTACCATTCCCACCAGCGACAGACAAGGGCTCCACTTTTTCAACTGAGTACTGAACACCTGCTCTTCTCTGGTTTTTGAGAGCAGCCATCCTAATGGCTGTGATACGGTATCTCATGGTTGTCTTCCTTTGCATTCCACCATCAGTGGTGACTCGGAAGAGTCCTCTTGGACACAGCCCTTGTCGACACTCTTGAGGAGCAATGGTTTTGGTTTTTTTCTACTCACTACCTGTTGAGTTCTTTATAAATTATAAAAATTAAAATGAAAATAACCAAAAGAGGAGGAGGGAGGGTGGGAGTGAGCAGGGGTAGGGTGAGAAGGATCACTATGCTCTATCAAACCGTTTCTATGAAATACATGAAACTTGCTCCCTTTATATAAAATTCAAAAAGGCAAAATTAAAAAAGAAATATCTACTTAAATCCTTTGCCCAGTTTAAAATCAGAATTTTTGTTTTGTTTTTCAGTTTTAGCAGTTCTCTACACATTCTGGTTATTGATCTCTTATCGGATATATCACTTGCAAATATTTTCCCCATTCTGTGGGCTGCCTATTGATGCTATTGTCTCTTGGTGCAAAAATTTTTTGAAGTTTCGTGTGTCTATTTTTTATACTGTCGCCTGCGCCTCTGGTGTCATACCCAAGAAATCATTGCCAGATCCAACATCATAAAGCTTTTGCCATATGTTTTCGTCAAGCTGTTTTATAGTTTGAAGTCTTACATTTAGCTTTTGATCTACTTTGAGTTAATTTTTGTATGCAGTATTGAATACAGAGCCAGCTTCTGCAGGACTGTTTGCTGAAAGGACTGTTCTTCTTCCCACTGAATGGTCTTGGCATCTTTGTCAAAAATCATACGACAATAGATGAAATTCTCTACCCTACTCGCAAGCTATATAGGATCTTAGAATTCTTTGATTTCCAATTCCCCTTCCCGTCCTTCATGTTATTTCTGCTAGAATTTTATTTACATTTTGTTGATGTACTTTCTTTTTTAAGATTTATTTTATTTATTTAAAAGACAGAGTTAGAGAGAGAGGTAGAGCCAGAGAAAGGTCTTCCACCCACTGGTTCACTTTCCAAATGACCGCATCAGCCAGAGCCAGAACTGAGCTGATCTGAATCCAGGAGTCAGGAGCTTCTTCCGAGTCCACCACACAGGTGCAGGGGCCCAAGCAGCATCTTCTGCTGCTTTCACAAGCCATAGTAGAGAGCTGGATTGGAAGAGGAGCAGCCAGGACTCGAACCAGCGCCTGTATGGGATGCTGGTATTGCAGGCTGGGGCTTTAACCCGCTGTGCCACAGTGCCAGCCCTCTACTTTCTTTCTTTGGGCATAGGCAGAGAAAGAGAGAAAGGTCTTCCATCTGCTGGTTTACTCCCCAACTGGCTACAATGGCTGGAGCTGTGCCGATCCAAAGCCAGGAGCCAGCAGCTTCCTCTGGGTCTCTCACAAGAGTGCAAGGGCCCAAGGACTTGGGCAATCTTCCACTGCTTTCCCAGGCCATAGCAGAGAGCTGGATCTGAAGTGGGGCAGCCGGGATTTGAACCGGTGCCCATATGGGATGCCAGCACTGCAGGCAGCAGCTTTATCCGCTACATCACAGTGCTGCTCCCCCCCACCCCGTACTTTCAATATTAGTCATTTTTATTAAGGTCGCTGTTTTTGCTGTATGCAGTCCCTGTAGGCTTATATTTACTTACATGTTTACCAACTTTTTGGCTCATTATTCTTTCTTGCATCTCATTACTGCCTTCTAATTTCAACTTCTTTCTTCCTGAAATACATAATTTATTAGTTCTTTCAGTGATAAACCTTTTCCAACTTTTGTGAGGAAATGTCTTTATTTTCCCTCCACTCAGAGAACAAAATACTAAATCGAATGTTTTTCCTGCACAACTTTGCTATTATCGTACCATTGTCTCTGGCCTCTAGCATTTCTGTTGAGAAATCTGTCCGTATAATTTTTTAAAACATATTTATTGAAGTTTCGCTTTGTCTCTGTAACTCTGCCCTTCAAATAAATAAAATAAATCTTCAAAAAACATATTGATTAAGATATTATTCGCATACCATGGTACCTTTCTTTTTCTTTTTTTTTTCTTTTTTGCTTTTAAGATTTTCTCACTCTGATGTATTGTGAGAATTAAATGACCTCACGTAGCAATGGAACATCACAGACGTACTCAGTAAGTTAGTGCTACACATTCATATCTAAGCACACAGTGGCTACAAATACACTGCATTTCCCTGATAAATGGACCGGGGTTTGACAAGAAGGTTGCTATGACCCAAATGTGATCATTTTCCTTGACTGTATCTTCTGTATCCTACTCAACGCAAGGCAGCTTGGTTTGCTTTTTTTTTTTTTTTTTTTTTGTCTTTCCTCTAGTCTCTGCTATTGTGAGTGCCTAACAAGGTTAATACGCTGCTGCTGCTAAATATAAGCATTTGCAATGTAATTATCACGTGTGGCTAATGATGCACACGCTGAGACGCTAGAGGACTTGTTGTTTCTAACTGGAGGGGACACCTTAATGATAGTTTTTGACAAGGCCCATTCTGTGTGTATGTACACACAAGGCAGCAACACATTGTAGAAGGAGACACAGCAAAGATAAAATGCAAAAACAGGACCTGCCAACAGAATAGCACATGTATCCATAGCTTCAGCTTCTTAACCTCATTTAATAGAGAAGGAAATGAAATTCAGAGAGGTTAAATCAAATGTTGAGGCCATGCAGTAATTGGATAGCAGGCCTACGATAAGAACAGAATAGAGTTGCTAAATTGTTATTCAATTGCTTTTCCATGAATCCACATTCAAAAGATAATGCTTTCTAAATTCTTAATTCTAATTTTTCCAAAAGCATTTTAAATGCACATTAGGATTTCAGAAGTCTATCGACCCTGTGTACTGTTTTTGCACTTGGACTGTCGGTCATGGACAGACCTGGAGACAATCTTCTGCCATCATAGAAGATTTGTAGACTAGCCTATGCCATTTTGTAAAATTGACAACATTGTATATTTGGATCATGACCATATGATGTTTTTTAAAGATTTATTTATTTATTTCAAAGCCAGAGTTACAGAGAGGCAGAGGCAGGGAGAGAGATAGGGGGAGAGAGGGGGCCGGGGGGAGAGGGGTGGGGGAGGAAGTCTTCCATCCGCTGGTTCACTTCCCAAATGGCTGCAATGGCTGGAGCCACGCAGATCTGAAGAGGAGCCTCCTGCAGGTCTCCCACGTGGGTGCAGGGGCCCAAGGACTCGGGCCATCTTCCACTGCTTTCCCAGGCTATAACAGGGAGCTGGATCAGAAGAGGAGCTCCCAGGACCTGAACTGGAGCACTGCAGGTGGCGGCTTTACCCACTATGCCACAGCGCCACAGTGCCAGTCCCCATATAATGTTTTGCAGTACACCTACAGTATACAAAGATATTTCCAAAATTTCATGGAAAATGGAATTAAGTAAGTATTTGGGTGCAAAAATATTGAAACCCATGCATAGTTTTTTCAAAATACACATTTTTATGAATGTTTTGAAGACCCTTCATGCATATGGATTTCAAAAACTTTTCTATCAAAATAAATATCTTTTTTTTTGGACAGGCAGAGTCAGACAGTGAGAGAGAGAGAGAGAGAGACAGAGAGAAAGGTCTTCCTTTTCTGTTGGTTCACTCCCCAAGTGGCCGCTACAGCCAGCGCGCTGCGCTCATCTGAAGCCAGAAGCCAGGTGCTTCTCCTGGTCTCCCATGGGATGCTTGGGCCATCCTCCACTGCACTCCCAGGCCACAGCAGAGAGCTGGACTGGAAGAGGGGCAACCGGGACAGAATCTGGCACCCTGACTGGAACTAGAACCTGGGGTGCCGGCGCCGCAGGCGGAGGATTAGCCTGTGAACCATGGTGCCAGCTAAAATAAATCTTTTAATGCCACTTTCCACAGACCTTTTGAAGTACCCTTATACATTACAGGATGGCTAAATCTGGCTAAATAAAAAAATAAATTATCTCAGTTAAAATTTTTGTGATGATAGCATATGACATTCACTCTTCATAATTTTTAAGAATACAATGTATTGTTCAATATAGTCACTTTGCTGCATAGTAGGTCTCTTAAAATTTATTCCTTCTGACTGTAATTACTTTTCCTTTGAACAACATCTCCTCATCACTCCTTCCCTTCCACCATCCCAGCCTCTCATGACTGCCATTATACTCTCTAATTACATGAGATCACCTGTTTTTAGATGCACATGAGTGACACTGTGCAATACTCATGTTTCTGTGTCTGGCTTATTTCACTTTACATAATGCCCTCATCACTATCACAAATGACTGAGAGGAGCTACTTATGGTGGCTCATTGTTCTAGAAGAACACAGTCCAGTATTGGGTGACTCCACTATCTTGAGTGATGAGGGTGGTGGAAAGCAGAGTATGAGCAGAGCAGGGGAGTATGTACATATGTGTCCATGTGGTCTCTCCTTAGAAAGCATCATGGCTCCATCATGGAGCTCCACTCCAGCAACCTAATCCAATCCAATCACTTCCCAAAGGCCTCACCAGCAGATCCAGAACTGGATTAAATTTCCACCCTTAATCCATTAACTCATTAACAAAAGACTTTGGGGACCTTTAAAATATAACCCTTGGGGAACACACAGACTAAAATCATAGCAACCATCTTAACATATGCTCCTGTTATGTTATTTATATATTATTTATAATTATAATATTTAAGATAAAAACAAAATGTTTCTTTTTTTTTTTTTTTACAGGCAGAGTGGACAGTGAGAGAGAGAGACAGAGAGAAAGGTCTTCCTTTGCCGTTGGTTCACCCTCCAATGGCCGCCGCGGCCGGCGCGCTGCGGCCGGTGCACCGCGCTCGTCCGATGGCAGGAGCCAGGTGCCAGGTGCTTTTCCTGGTCTCCCCATGGGGTGCAGGGCCCAAGCACCTGGGCCATCCTCCACTGCACTCCTGGGCCACAGCAGAGGGCTGGCCTGGAAGAGGGGCAACAGGGACAGAATCCGGCGCCCCGACCGGGACTAGAACCCGGTGTGCCGGCGCCGCAAGGCGGAGGATTAGCCTGTTGAGCCACGGCGCCGGCCAAAACAAAATGTTTCTATGTATGTCAGATGAGTAGGGCAAAAGGTTACAGTTTGAAATGAAAACAAAAAAAAAAATCCCCAGATACATACCTTCTCCTGGGATGGATGCAGTTGACAGAGAACAATATAGAACAATGCAGGTTTGGATGCTTTTTACCCTATGCATCCGACCCAAAATACGGCCAGTGGAATAGGATTGGATCTTGCGATATCATCCCATTTTTAAAAAAATGTATGGCCAACCACAAATATCAAATACTCTTATTTTACCCATTTGACCCAGATATCCTATTGCATACTAGATTACCATGTTTCCTTACTCCAAATTAAGTTTCAAATCTACAGAACAACTGAAATAGTCATGCAAGGTCTACCCACATATCCACCACCTTAATTCTTAAGTTGTTGTATTTTGCTCCATTCACTTGTCCACATACCTGTGAACCTATTCGTCCATCAATCCACTTTAGTTGTAGCCATTTTTGCTTTTACTCCTAAGCACATCAGCATGCATTTTGCCAACTGGAGTTTATTATTATGAGTAATTTTAAAGATAAAATTGACATGGCATGAAATATGCAATGTTTAGTACCATTCAGTGCGTCTTGATAAATGTGTACATTCATTTAACCCACACCCCTTTGAAGACGTAGAATATTTCCCTCACACTCAGCTTGTTGCCTCCTGCCCCTACCCAGTACATGCTGGCACCAAACCACTGCTGAGGCATCACCCCTCGGCTGCTTTCCCAGACAGCTGAGTTCTGCCAACTCTAGAACTTCCTATCAATGCAATCACACAGTAGGTACTCAGCTTTTCAGTTTCCTCCAAATTGTTGAACACCTATATTTGTTTTCCTTGCTGAACAGTATTCCATCATACAAATATATCTCAATTTACTCATTCTCCTATGGAGTAACATGACTTTTTAAGTTTTTGCCCTTATGAATAAAGCTGCCCTGAACATTTTCATATAGGTCTATGTTTCTTTTAACTATGGTTAAGCCCTATAAGAACAGAACTGCTGGCTTCTCAGTGCATGGTTAGCTGAAAAGAAACTTCCAGGTCTTTCCCCAAAGTGGTTGTCCCACGTTACATTCCCAACAAGAATGTATTCTCTGTATCACCACCACCATGCAGCACAGACAGCCTTCTGGTGATGTTCTGTGCAGTGGAGACGCCAGTTGGTGCTGGTGAACATTCCCATCTCTATAACTGCTCCCACTGGCTTCTGCCCATCATGGTAAACCTTGCCTCATACAGCCCTCTCTCCCAAGCTTTCAGCACAGAATTAATTTGGGGTAGCGGGAGGGGGTCATATATCTCATTGGCCTATCTCTTGTAAGACCCTAGTAGAGAGAGGGCCTTCATCTATTTTGTCCAACTCCACTATGTTGCCTAGTAAGAAAACCTTGCTTGCCAGGGCAACCATAGTGGCATAGCAGGTAAAGTCACCACCTGGTAGGCTGACATCCCATATGGGTGCTGGTTTGAGTCAGGGCTGCTCCACTTCTGATCCAGCTCTCTGCTATGGCCTGGGAAAGCAGTGGAAGATGGCCCAAGTGCCTGGGCCCCTGCACCCACGTGGGAGACCTGGAAAAGCTCCTGGCTCCTAGCTTTGGAACCAGTGGATTGAAGATTCTCTCTCTCTCTCTCTCTCTCTCTCTCTCTCTCTCTCTCTCTCTCTCTCTTTCTCTGTCTCTCTTGCTGTAATTCTGCCTTACAAATAAATAAATAAATCTTTAGAAAAAAAAAGAAAGAAGAAAGGTAAAGCTTAAAATATCAGGACAATCACCTGCCTATGTCAAGTGGGTGATTCCAAAGTTATCTTTTGTTCCATTGTATACTTGGAGGCCAAAGATCCCAACTAAGAGGACACAAAACTTTAAAAACATTCTAGAGGAGATATGATCCCAATATACACTCCAATGTATTATCCTTCCGTATTCTCTAAGAACCTTTCTTTCCAAGATTGTCACCACCCTGGAAGGCAGGAAGGATGTTCCCATTTTACCAAGGAAGTACCTGCACCTGAGCTGAGTGTCTCCAGCACAGTTTCTATGACCCTTGCTCAGACAAGAGACTTCAGAAAGTTTGTGGATAATGGGACTTAAAGATAAACTGGGGTGGATATTTGGCACATTGGTTAAGATACTACTTGGGATGCTCACACCTCATTCAGAGAGCCTACTCTACTTCCAGTTCTGGCTTCCTGATACTGCACACCCCTGGAGGCAGCAGGATCAAGTACTTGGGTCCCAGCCACCCATTTTTGAGTGCCATGATCCTGGCTTCAGCCTGGCTTAACCCTCAATGCTTGGGCATTTGGGGAGTGAACCAATGGACACAGAAGATCTCCCACCCCCTTTCTGCTGTCTGTGTGTGCATGTGTATTCTTCAGAATAATATACTTTTCAAATAAATAAAGCTAAATTTTAAAAAAGAGAGGTTTGTTTTGGTGCAAAATATGTTGAAATCCAAGCAGAACTTTTCATAATATGCATTTTCCATGAACTTTCTGAAGACTACTTGTATGCATAGATTTCAAAATAAACTTATCTGTTAATCCCACCTGTTGTGAACCTTTGAAATAGCCTCAGACTAGTTCTGTGTGCATGGCTGTGCCCTCACACGCAGCTCTGTGTGACCGACTCTGACACAGAGAGCTGCGTCACCAGCGTTCCCTCTAGGATGGCCAAAGTGCCCTTGGCACGCTTCCTCCACCACTGCCCACTCATGGCCCCATTCAGCTTCTGCTCACATCCCTCCTCCTTCTCCCCCTCTTTCTTCCATCTCTGCCCAGTTACCTTGTAAAACTCTTGATCCCCCATCCTTTCTCTCTCTTTACTCTTAAAACTGTATCCTAAGCTTGCCTGACAACCGTCCCAGTTTTGCTAGTGCCATAACGAAGTACGGTATAATGAAGGTCTGAAGCCAACCATACCTAGGGCCCTTGAGAGTACCAGGAGGTCTATTTCCAGAAGCCCCACAAAGGAACCTTCTACCTTCCCTTCCTTCCTAATTAAAGCGGCTTTTCCTCAAGTACCAGCAATGCACACACAAAAAAACTTGTTGTCTTCACTACTGGGCTTCTGCTTTAATTAATAGCCTCACAGCAGAATTTTTTTTTATTACTTTGGTGACAAAGAGACAGAATGTCAGGTACATTTTGAGTTAAATGGCAACAATACGCCAATGACAAATCGTGTCCTGAATGCCACACTGGCTCAAACTTCTGGAATAAAATCAATTTGCAAATTAGGACTTGCCTTTCTCTTCCTCTTCAGTTTGAAGTATTCATTATAAGAATTTCCTCATTGGCATGTTTGTTTTTCATGTAGGTAATTATGAAGATAAAATAATACCATCCCCCTTTCTATGTATTATTCTTACCTATAAAGTAGTTATTCAGAACTGGGGGGTTCAGCACAGTTTAGCGACTCCCAGCTGGTAAGTGGTTAGAGCCTGAATCACACCTTGATTCTTTTGGCTTTCAGCAGATGCTTTCTAGACCAGCCTGCTGTACTTCTCCCCACACTGCCTGATACCACTCAACCTACAGAGGAAAACTTGCCGGCACAGACTTGAACAGGTCATGCCCGTGTGACCCACATCCCCATCATTCTCTGCTTCTCCACTATCTTTCTAAAAAAAATTGCTTAGCTCTTACCAAATCTCAGGAAGGCAGGAAAAGAGATGGCAAAGGCTCTGAAGAAGAAATGCATCCACCTATCTTTAGTAAATTCAGATCTATTTTGGAAAACAAAGCTGTATCTAGCAGAGAGACTCTAGCTGTGCAATTAATAATCAGCTTCTATTATGTATTCTCAATTGCTCTCACCTGGATCTCAGTGTCAATATGGGATTGTTTATGCACCTGGTCTATTCTGTTACCCAAAGTGCTGGGCTTTCCTCATTAACTTGCTGCGGTGGCTTTAACACAGTTTGGCTGATGAGATGCCTACTTGCAAAAGAGGCTTTGTCAGTACAGCACAGTTAAGGACAAAAGAGTGGGAGCCCAGATTTGGTTTTAGTTGCTTAGCCTGGCTGTTCCCTGGCTTCTGCCACATGAAGCCAGATTCCATGGCTCTTTCAACTTGTCAGCTATCGTATTTGTACTGACTTTTGTCTTTCCACAAGACTTGGGCACAGTGATAGGTAGGATCCTTTGTCTTCCGCTCCAACATTGTTCAGACTCTCTTGCAGCTAGCTTTCTAATACAAACTAGGTTCCTAGGACTAGATGCATATATTCATGAGGTTCAGAAGTGAGGCAGAAACCACCTTTTTACCCCTCTTCAAGCTTTTGTACTGACAAGCAAAATCACTGAAATGATGAGCTAATTTTTCAGTGGCATTATTCTGATGCTTAATCTCTAAATTCCTGGATGCTGAGAGACCATTGAGGCAGATGGAGACAGCAGCATTATGACTCTGGCTTCTTGAACCCTGGCTACAGTCAAGGAGGTTGGATCTTGGGTACCCTTTTCCAGCAGGGATCTCACAAGTGCTGATTTCCCTGGTGGGTGGGCCATTAGCCCTAGATCTTTCTCCCCCACCTCCACTGTAACCACTAACATTTCTCGTGGGTTCACTGTGTGCTATGAGCTAAACACTTTACATAAATTAATTCAGCTTAAGCCCCCCCCAAAAAAAAACATGAGGGAGGGGACTAATATCTGCTGCTTTCCAGGTGAGTTAACTGGGGTTTAGAAAAGTTGGTTAAATTGCACAGGATCAAAGTGAGTGGGTAAGGAGTATAGTCACACTTCAATTCCAGATCTGCCTCACTCCAAAGCTGGAGCTCTGCCTCTTTAACATTGAAGGCCTAGGACGTATTAGCAGATATTAATTGCCCACACACATTATGTTGTTGCAAAGACATCTTAATTTTCCCTTAAACAACACAGACACATAAGTCAGTTTATTTTGTGTGAAGATGCATCTAGATATTGAAGCAGTATTCAGTCTAATTAAACTGGAAGCCATTATGAAACCCAGAGGGATAGCTTTGTGAATGCTTGCCTAGGACATACCAAGATCCTTTTAATAGTTGAAAAAAAAGACTTAAAGTGAAAGGACACATGGCCTTCTGTTTGAAAGGACCAAGTCTAGGGGAGCAGACACACGCTTACCAGGCGCTCGGTGAAGGGCGAGGTTTCGGAAATGGCTGCCTTTGATCATCTCCACAGCTAGTCGCCCTGTTGTGGCATTGTACGACAGCCCCACCAGCAGCTCTGGTGCCCCTCCGTGAGCCAGCGACTGTGTGGATGGGGCACTGTCACGGTGAGAAGCTGCAGAAGAGCTGAGCGGAGACTCTCCACCCTGGAGGGGAAGAACAACACAGAACTCATTGGCCACACCGCACCCCTCGCTTTTAGAGAAAGCCCATATTATGTTTGCTGAAACTGGGACCCGATCTCAATGACTGCCAAAGATTACTAAGGGCACACTCAGTGTGAATTACAACGGGCCCAGGGAACACAGTCATGGATGAGATCTCCTGCCTGATTAGCTGACATATTTGTTCCAAGAGCTGTCTCCATTCAATATTTCCTCTCTAAAGACAAAACAAAGATGTTATTGCTGGTGTAAATCAAACCCTCTAAGATACATGGAGAGCTAGTAATACTTTTAACAGAGACCGAGATTTCTTTCTGTGTAATTTGGACCGAGGAATTTCCAGGAACCCAGGTCTGAGTCTTTGCTTCTGTTCTTTGCAGCTTCTTGATGAATGTGGCCACACAGGGGGTGTTTTGTCTTATCAAAGAGATGACCGCCAGGCCTCCACCACCATGTGGAACATTTGGCCCCTACTTCTGCTGCTCAAGGTTGTTTTGTCAGATGCTACATGAACTACTGCAAAATGAGCACTTTTTCAGCACGTGGACACGTGGATTTTGGATCTTAGTGACTAACAGGAGCCAGGTGAGAGCCCAAGCTGTCATGATGATTCAGGCACACACACGCCTTTCCTGAGCACCCTCTTCCGTGCACCAGGCACATGGAAGGGAGGGAAACAAAGCTCACAGGGACGTGGATTCTCACTGCGGAGCCGCAGTGGGTCTTGGCCTGGCTGGAGTAAGCCAGCCCTCATCCTGGAACGCCATCTCCTCCACCAGCCACAAATGCACTGGACTTTGCTTCAATCATTCTGCTCCACAGCTGAAATCATTTCTTCAAATCTCTTAGTAGGAACCCAACAAAGCAAACCAAGCGAAGGACTTAGATATCCCAAACATGTGGGGTAAAGGTCCCTATCTTCCACACCCTGGGCGTCTTCAGAGAGCCCTGGGTTTTCGTGCAACCCAACTGGTAAACAACAGGGCTAGGTGGTTTGGAGAGGTACCTTACAGCCCCTGCTGCCTAGAAGATAAAAAAATCCAACAATGAAACGTTTGTTTCCATCAGGTAAGAACCAGACCCACCTTTGTGTTTCCACAGAGGTACCCGTCACTGTACTGCCTGCCTCGCCCATCAAATTCCAAGTCCATGTCAATCTCCCAGTCCACAGCCCATAAGGGATTGTGGCTTCTCAGGCTCAGTCCACAATGCCCAGCCTAATGCCCGGTGAAAAGTAACTGATGAATGAAAGACCTTTCACCTTGAAAGCTCCTTCATTCTGGCTCATTCTTCCCATTCAATTCTTTGTCTCCAGCACACAGTAGAGGGCCAGATGCAGATATATGGGTACGATCATATCAGGGGACTTCAAAGAGTTGGTGGGAAATAGAACTGAAAGTTGATTTGGGTGAAAAAACTGTTTGAAATCCATGCATAATTTTTTTAAGATACACATGTCCCTTGAACTTTTGGGCAATCCCCAATGTGCATGGATTTCAAAACTTTTTGCACCAAAATAAACTGATCTTTTAATTCAGTTTTCCCATGAACTTTTTGAAGTTGCTTGTACCTCTTCCTGTGCTTTATAGAGCAAGACCCCTCCAACCTCCTGGATCTTCTGTTTTCCCTGGTCTCAGAGCTATGTGACTCAGAACTTGAGAAAAAGAGAGGGATTTGAGCAGAGGTGAGGCATGATCTGGCTGATGCCTTAAAAGGCTTGTTCAGGCTCCCATGCTGGAGATAATAAGCAGGGATCAAATATAAAAGCAGGAAGACCACCAGCAGGAGGTGACTTCAAGAACACAGATGGAAAAAAAAAAAAACGCAGAGGAGACCCAGGTTCTGGGTGCACGTGAAGATACAGCTAACATGATCTCAGGTGGACCCAAGAGAAGTCACCAATGACTTTAAAGATTTTTGACCACAGCAACTGGAAGGATGAAACTGCCCTAGGCAAGATGGGAAGGCTGCAGCCGATTCAGGGAGGCAAAACTGAGAATTACAAGAGGTTCATCTTGAGATAACACTAGAGATTCAAGTAGATTGGGGCTGGTGCTATGGTGTAGCTGGTAAAGCTGTTGCCTGCAGTGCCAGTATCCCATATGGGCACCAGTTCCATTCCCAGCTGTTCCACTTCCAACCCAGCTCCCTGCTAATGCAGCTGGGAGAGCAGTAGAAGATGGCCCAAGTGCAAGGGCTCCTGTACCCACGTGGGAGACCCAGATGAAATGCCTGTCTCCTGGCTTTGGACTGGCCTAGCTCCAGCCATTGAGGCCATTCAGAGAGTGAATCAGTGGATGGATGCTCTCTCCCTCTTTTTGTGTCTCTTCTTTTCTCTCTGAAACTCTTTCAAATAAGTAAATCAATCCTAAAAAAAAAAACTCAAGTGAATGGATCTACTCTGCTCCAGCCTTTCTGTCTCCCTGTCTTCTTCAAACATAACAAGCTCCTTCCCACCTCCCGACACTTGCAGGTACCAGTCCCTCTACTGGAATCCTCCTCCATCACTTGTCACTTCTAAGTTCTGTTACCATCTCAGAGAAACCTTCTCTGAGCCCTCTAAACAGCAGTCTCTCTCTCTCTCTCTCTCTCTCTCTCTCTCTCTCTCTCTCTCTCCTCTGACCTCCTATTACAGTTTGACTGTAAACGCTCCATGAGCAATCACCCGGTTAGTTCTCATGCACCTGCTTTATCCACATAGTGCTTGACAGTAAATATCCTGAATGAATGAATGATTGGCCCAATAGCCCCAGATGGATTTTTTTACATGGTTTCTTAAAAGGAGATTCTCACACTAATGACATACAACCCACAGCAATAGCACACTGACCATTTTGTTGGACATACAAGCTACAGTGTCTCTCTTTGAAACTGGAGCAGCCAGAGGAATAGGGCATTTCACAGGGGAGGGAGGTTACAGTTATATTAAAGGAAAGTCTCAGAAGTTCCTGGGGTGTGGGGTTGCTCCTGTAGCATGTGCTGGCCTACTGCCAAGAACCTTGCCTTGAGAATCCCATCTCAGAGATTAATCACAACACATACCAGGGGTCAAAGGAGTAGCACCACTTATCCACTGACCAGAAGACCAAGTACCTGCCCTGGTGTTCCATGCCCTGGACCACACTGCGGCCATTGGCTAAAGTGGACAGGGAATACATCCATCAGGTTATCAGGGAGACAAGTATGAAAGACCCACTGACCATGAAGTGCAAAGCTTGGCTTATAACAATAAGGAGAGCCAAAATGGAAAATTAAATCAAGGTCTCTGACTCCACAGGCTGCGTGTACTAAATCAAGGGTTGACAATCCCAGGTCTTCAAGCACACAGTGTCATTAGCGGCACCATTTAACATACTCACACTTATATTACTTCTTGGCTCCAGAACCAGAGTCACTTTCATTTCCCCTTCTGGGTGCAGGTGGCCGAGATGGAATAGTTTCTCTCCCATCATTCTCTCTCGGGTCATCTTGTGGGCAGCGTACAGGCGGAAGCGGACAGCACAGCCAGCCACATCTCTGGGCTCCAGCTTGGTGAAGGTGACCTTCTCCTTGAAGATGGGGTTGGGCCCTCGCTGTACGCTCGTCCGGCCCCTCTGTTTCTTACTAGGCAGCAGCACCGTGTGAACTTGCCAGGAGTTCACACCACTTCGGTCCTTGTCTGGGAGACCCTGTGCTCTCACAACCGTGACTGTGAGTTTCTGGCTCACGGCTCTATATTCAAAGATGACATCAAGGTCACCACACTTTGAGATAGGCTCTGAAATCCCAGATGGCACCTGCAGACTGGTTTCATCCTGTTCCTGCTGCCAGCAAAGAAAAAAAGATAAGGTATGGAAATGTTAACGACCAAAATTCTTTGCAGCAAGTTGGCACCCCTTTGTGCAACTTGAGAATTCCAGGCCTTCTAACTAGGAGCACCCTCCTTTCTACAGTAGAAAGCTCTGCTTACTGGCCTATCTCTGTGGTCGATTGTGAATTCTTTGAGGGCATGATGAGCCTTCATGGATGCTTTTTGGAATGAATAAGTAAAGCTTAGATACTTTTGCAAAGTGTTTTCACATAGCTGGGCTCTCAAAAAACAGAACTGCATACTATCATGGAAACCAAGTGGGATGCTATGTCTAAAATTAAGTCAACCATGCACTTCCTAGTAGATGCCTGTTCCATGAGTGTCCAGGAGAAACGGTTGTGCCTGGGCCTGTTCTCCACCGGGCAGGACCTTCGACAGACAAGAAGCCTAATGGAAGCCCAGGGCTGGTGATCCTTCAGCATATTTCCAATGTGTATGAGAGAAGTGGCTTAGAGATGAGCTCCACAAACTTTAATGCGGACACAAATCAACTAAGGCTTGATTCAGTCGTTCTGGGGTGGGACCTGAGATTCAGCATTTGGAAGAAACTTGCAGGAGATGAGGATGCTACTGGCCTTAGAACACTCTTCGAGGAGAAAGGGTTTAGGAGGGCTTCCCCAGCAACAGTTAACCACTACGCAGAACACCCAGATTGAAATCGAACCCCATCACTGACTAGGCTTTTGGCCAAATATCCCAGCCTCTCTGCACTGTAGCTGAAAAATGCACATTCATATGCCCACGTTATAGAGTGTTGTTATGAGGTTTTGCTAAAGATGTAAAGACTTGGCTCAGACCAGACTCCAAAAATACTTACGAGTTCTCCTACCGGGGGACTGGTGCTACCTATGAGTATTTTCAAGAGCAGCTCTGTATTACCCTTGGATAGTGATTTTTTCTGAAGATCTGATGACTTCACTGGGAAAACCGAGCTGAACTGCCTATACTGTAATGAACTACCCCATCGAGTCACAATGTCAACACAATCTCATTTTCCCCAGGGGTAAGGATCTTACCTACAACTAAACTGTCCAGATTCATCTTGTAAATCATTTCTTATTATGTATTGAACTCCAGACTCTGTGACTTTGTAGATCTCTTCAGTTCAGATGTTTTAATAAAAACACCAAAATGTGCACTCATCAGTAACACTTTCCCACAGAATTCAGGTGAAAGTACGTGGTTCTCTGGAAATAGACATCTTTAGGAAGCTCTGTGACATTGGGCACGTTTTTTAATCCTCTCCACTTTCTGTTTCCCTCAACAGTGAAACAGGGAGGGTGCCAACTGCACAGAGCTGTTTTGAAAAGCAGAGAACTTGACACATAGTAGACATCTAGTGAATGCCCTTCTCTTTTGAGATTCAAATTAGCCTGCCAAGAAAATTTAGAATTCTTGTAAAATAAGGAAAGCCTCAGATACCCATTTTTCTGAGTATGCAATCATGTGTGAGTGTTTCTATTCAGAGGTACTTAGCTTCCAGTGATAAAAGTGGTTGCCATAGAGATTTCTGAATACAACGAACTAGCGTATATATAATATTAGAAGCAAGTCTCCAAGGAGTTAGGCCAAGTCAAAAACTCCCTTCTCTCTTCTTAAACTCTATTTTAGTCTACTCTTGATCATCTCCACTGCTTGCCTGGTCATCAGTAATGACAGCTAACATCCATTAAACCATTCCTTATGCCAAGAAGCATAGCTCATGCTTTATTGATTACAACAAGCAGCTCTTACACATTCAAATCTTCTTGGCTCCACTTCTTGTTTCATCTTCCCCTTGTAGGCATGGCATATCTTAGTTCTAAGTGGTTTCACCTTGGCATAATCCAATAAAGTCTTACCTCCTGCCCATATGCCATAATTCTCAGCTCTCACTACTGGCCTCTCTGCTGATGCCAACGAATAGAAAGCTGCAGAATCCTGCCTGGCAAAATGTATGCAAAGCCCAGCATGTGCAGGGGTGAACACCCCACGAAGTAAGCTTTATCTCCTTGGATAGATGAGATCAGTTCCTACAGCTTCTTGGAGTACAGCCCCAGAAGAAGCAGTAATTAGAACAACGGGTGCCCAACTCAGACACACATTTTCATATTAGATCCTCCTTCTTCCCTGCCTCATTCCCCTTGTCTCTCACTCTTGGTCCCTGGAATCGCACTCCCTTACAAGGTAGAGAACAAGCAGTTTTATATCAGGCTCTGCTCTTTTGGTGAAACTAAGAAAACATTATCTTTTTTTAAAAAAAAATATACCAACCTAAAGGGGATAGACACTATACCTTCAGACATTTAGGGGAGGAAACTAAAGCTTGGAGGAGCTGAATAACCAACACGCTCCCTTCTCCCATGTCAAGGTCACATGACCAGCCGGGATCAATAGTCTGGGTCCATAGCCTGCCTTAACCAGTATTCAATATTCAACACACAACATTCCAAATCTTATCCTGAACCAACCACAGGGTCTCCTTTCTTCTCCCATAAGACTTTTACCATGGCTGATGATTTGTGCATGGAGTTGGTGAGAGGAAGGAGGAAGAACGGGGAGGTTGGGAGTGGAAAACACACAGTGCCGTGAGCTCCACAACCTTTAGAGTTCCTCTGTCATCAGCGTCAATGCCAACGTAAAAACATCCCAGATAACGAGCACCTCTCCACGCACCTACTCAGTAAATGGGCACTCCACCAGCAGGTTTCTAGGGGGAGCCCTGGGGAGAGTTCTGTGCAACTTCCCCAAGAACTCTAAAGTAGACGCAGCTTGGGCAATGACCAGGCTCTGGATGGGCCCATATCCAAGCTGTGGCCGGTGGACACGGAGCTTTGCGGCCCCTTCCTGGGTTGATTTGAGACAAAGGTTTGGGAAGTCTGGTGTTTTCGTAGCAATTAATTATTTCAACACACATTACCTATCACCAGGCAACCAAAGGAGCTCCTCCTGTGGGTACTGTTAATCCTGCTGACCTTCCTGCAAGGTAAAAATCTCTCCATTCTTATCCCCATTTGGCAGATTTTAATTAACTTCTCAAGGCCAACCAATTAATCAGTGGAAAGTAGAGATGAAAAGTGGGACACCTGCCTCCCAGTGTGCTCAAAATCGCCAACCACCCTCCCATCCTCTCCCCTGCCAAGCCCTGTGGCTGCAGGGAAATGTCAGTGGCCTTTGCCAACAGAGAAGAGCAGCTTTGGAAAATCAGTCAGCCTAACAGGTGGCTGCACTGTGTGACCCGCTTCCTTCTGAGGTAGGATGAATGACTCCTTGAGCGTCAATAGACTGGGTTTTTCTTTGAGACAAGAATACCTGTGTCAAAATGTCAAAACTCATGTGGGCTTAAAGATTTTACTGTCCAACTGAAAACGCTGTTTCTGTAGGATAGTGTTGATGTCACTTGTGTGGCCCAAAGGAAACAGACCCACAATAATGTCCCTAGTGCCAAGAGCTGGGAGAAGACAGGGTTCTTAATACAGCCAAGAGGCAGATAAATCAATTCTTAAAAGGCGAGCTAAGCCTGCAAAGCAGGCAGTTACAGGAACTGCCTCCGAGCTGGATTTGAAGTTCTAAGTGTAGGAGCACCAAATTACAGTTTTCGTCTCAAAATAGATAGGAAGTTGAATGGAGCACACAGAGATGTCTGGGTATTTTTGGAGGCTGGGAACATTCAGTACCCTCTGCACTAAGTGTTCTATTAAAACTCCAGGAGGCAGGTAAGTGGGAGGTTACGTGGAGATGGCAGTTCCCAGCCTCGTGGCACAGTTATCAGAGAGACAGAGCATCGCCGGGCAGGTAAACAGCTCCGCCTGGCTTTATGGTGAGGGAGCCCCAAACGATGTTTTTAAATGTTATTGTAAGGGACTGGATTTGGACGAACGGGGAGGAAGCAGATTTTGTATTTTTCACAAAGCTGACAAGGTTTGGTGTCTCCGTATGAAGGGCTGCTTTTCACAAGACACGAGCCACATATCTGGCTTACCAGTTCTGGTTCTCAGCAGAAACACCCACACAGGGGCACGAACGCCCATTCGTACACCACCTTACACACTCCAGGCACAGCCCAGGATGCCAGCAGTAAAGCTCCAGAGTGTGAATTTTCTGGAATATTTTTTCTTTTCCCCAAGCGTTTCAAGTGTTGCAGTTCAGGCAGACTCTAACAAAAGACCCATCCTGGACATTTTTTTCAGACTGATGCCAAGAAAGCCCCTTCATCCTTCTTCTCCTTCCTCCACCCCCACAAATGATGCACCTCAATGATTTATTTCCTCAAAACTAATTTCAAATTGGGTATTGAACACTACTATTTAATGCCTTCCAATGTGATGGAATCATAAAAGGATGAGACATTTTAACGTAGAATAACCAGAAATGCCTGTAAGATAAAGCAATGTTATTACAGTGCCCAGCATGTACTGACTGCTCAAGAATTGGTAGCAACTTCCATCATTACCCCGGGCATATCTCTGGATGGTGAATCATATATTGGGCTATATTGTCAATGGAAAGAAATTTAGAAGACATTTATGAGACTTTTATTCCAAAAAGCAACATCGATGGCCATCTCCATGTCAACCCAACTCAAAGCCTACAAATGTACTCACAGTAAAAAATCTTCATCACAATTTGTTGGATAACTGCATGTGGAGAATCATTTGTTTTAGTTCTTTCAAATAATTTTCAGAATCAAATAATCCTAAGTGCTGGTTTTTGCCCTAGCTGTTGTAATGTCAGTTAAGATATCTATGCCCTGTATTGGAATAACTGGGTTCAATTTGCACATTCCTATGAATGCACGCACTGGGAAGAAGTGGTAATGGCTCAAGTGGTTGGGTTTTGACATCCACATGGAAGACGTGCATTGAATCTCCAGCTCCCAGCTTCACCCCGGCCCAGCCCTGGCTGCTGTGGGTATTGGGGAGTGAACCAGTGGATGGGAGTGTTCTCTCTCTCTGTCTCTGCTTTCCTCCTCCACCCCTCTGCCTCCCTCTGCCTCTCCCTTCCTCTGCTCCTTTCTCTGTGTGTGTGCATAGTGTGTCTGTCTGTCTCTATGATTATTTTTCAAATAATTCTTAAAAGAATGTTAACATGAAAACTCAAGAGTTGCGACAAACACAAATAAACTCCACTTCACTTGAAACCCTGAAGGAAATAAACCAGTTTCCCTAAAGAACCAAAGAACCCTCTTTACAAAATGCTGCTAGGAAAGTCTTTACAAGGAGAAAAGCCCAACGGCTGTTGAAGTTCTAAGTGTAGTTCCAAGTTGAGTCTATTCTGCCACCATTCTTGTTACGCTTTCCCTTTTTCCTCACCACTTTCTTTTTTCCATCTTGAAAGAAATTAATTTATTTATGATTCTTTTATCAACACACGTGGGGCTTGGGTCATGGGAACAGAAAGCTATTTCAAGTGAAAGAGCTTTTTATAGGTCTTTGGTTTTCAAGGGGATGTTTCCTTTCTGGAGAAATTCAGGGGAGAAGGGGACGAGGATGGAGAGGACAAGTGGAACCAAAGAGTGTGAGGACAGAATGCAGAACAAACAACTCGCCTCTGGACTCCACATGGAAGAGCTGTCAGTGGCGTAGGGATCCTCCAGTTCCTGAGTATTGAAAGCTGTGCCCCTCTCCAAGCTCCCCTCTGCAGACTGGCGACTGGGGCTTCGGGCCACGCGTGTCTCTTGGCTAGATGCACCATGGCGCCCGGTATCCCCTGTTTCAGATGAGGACTGTGAGCGGGCAGTGATGGGGGAATCTTCAACATATGACAGATTCTCAGGATAACTTAGCTGGCTGGCTCCATCCAAATCTAGATTTTCAATAAAAAAAACTATTTCAAAATCTGTTATTTTTACATTTTTCTTACCTACAGAAATTCAGTCACTGCAATGATTAAGACCATACAAATAAAACTTATTCCAATAATGTCTGCAGAAGTATAACTCCATCCATACAGTGGATAAATTTGGTCTATATAGTCAAAAAGGTCACTAGCAGTTTATGCGGGGTACAAGAAGATTTAATGCTTTGTAATACTGTGAGCACAAAGAATGTATATTTATATCAGAAGGATAAAATAAACACATTACCATTATGCTGGAGTTAATGACCATAAGGCTTCGGGGAAAGATCCAGAAAGCAAAATCAGTCATATGGAGATCACACAGTCTCCTGTGTCACTTCTTCCTTTTGTTCTCTGTATTATTCTCTGCTCAAAAGCCTTCGGTGGTTCTCCCAGTTATGAAGTCCTTTACTCGGGCCAGGCGTTTGGCCTGTGGTTAAGACACCTGCATCCCATATTGTAGTGCGTTGGTTTGGCTCATGGCTCTGCTTCTGACTTGAGCTTCCTGCTAGTGAAGATCCTGGGGGCCGCAGTGATGGCTCATGTGGGTTGGGCCTCAGCCTGAACCCAAGCGGGAAGGCTGGACTGAATTTCTAGCTTCCAATTTCAGTATAGCACAACTCAGTCTGTGCTGTTGGTCTGGAGTAACCAGTGGATGGAAGTGCTCACCTTCTCTCTCTCTCTCTCTCTCTCTCTCTCTCTCTCTCTCTCCAAGAAAAACAAATGTTCTTTACTTGATCTATGGGGAGAACACTGGACTTGGATTCAGATAATCTGAGCTTAAATCCTCTCTGCTTTATGAACTTGAACAATATTGAAACTCTCAACCTCTGATTTCTTACCATAAAAGGGGATAAAAAGCCAGCCCTGTGATGTTATTGTGGCTGTGTAAGTTCATATCACCTGGATCCCAGTAGACATTCCATAATTGTTAGCCTTGCTTACATCTCTGGTTCGAAATGGCCTCTTCTAACCCATCACAGCCCATATTTTACTGCTTCTTAACTCACTGCCACCATGGTCTCACTGGTTTGTGAAGCTGTAGTGATGCATTTCTGTCCACAGTGGAATTCAAACCCTCCACCCTGTCCACCAAAGCCTCAACAATCCTGAGCCTTCTGACTCTACATCAAAGTTTTACTCTGACTTTAGTATTATAGTCTCTCTCGCTCGCTCGCTCGCTCAGTATCTACCACACACACAGCTTGTTGGTCTTACTCTTTTTTTTTTTTTTTTTGACAGGCAGAGTGGACAGTGAGAGAGAGAGACAGAGAGAAAGGTCTTCCTTTGCCGTTGGTTCACCCTCCAATGGCTGCCGCGTTCAGCGCGCTGCGGCCGGCGCACCACACTCATCTGATGGCAGGAGCCAGGTGCCACGTGCTTTTCCTGGTCTCCCATGGGGTGCAGGGCCCAAGCACTTGGGCCATCCTCCACTGCACTCCCGGGCCACAGCAGAGAGTTGGCCTGGAAGAGGGGCAACCGGGACAGAATCCGGTGCCCCGACCAGGACTAGAACCTGGTGTGCCGGCGCCGCAAGGCGGAGGATTAGCCTGTTGAGCCACGGCGCCAGCCTGTTGGTCTTACTCTTCCACCTCAGTGTCTAAGTTGCAATCAGAAAGCAAGGAACAGCTGACGGGGGCTTCCTAATCGGTAGCCTTCCCCTCAATGTGGCCCCTACACTCCAAGACCAGCAAAGGCTCTCTCACCTCTTTGGCCTCCAGCAGCCAATATCCCAGGAAATTATACAGTCAGGACGAGGATGGCAAAGTATGTCCTAAGCTCGGTTCTCATGTGCATACTGTACATAACAATCATTTCTCCCGTTAACCTTTTGTAACCTCAGCCAGAACATAAGCTCTGCATGCGTCCACTGCCTCTACTTTGTCTGCTGGTGAGTTCTCACTACACCTGCAAATAACTTTAACGTCTGCAGGCAACAAGTTTTAAAGCAGCCAGGTGTGTCCCAACACAGAGTGATGGTGACAGTGGTTTACTAGAGAATATATGACCCATTTATAATAAGCAGTCAGACTTGAAAATCTATTATCACCCTGTGCAGACCACATGAAAACATCTTCAGGCTGAGCTGGTCCTCGGGACACAGCTACAGACTCCTGAATGGGGACTGCACAGCAGGCCACTGAGAAGCCTGCACTGTGAAGAATTCAGATCAGCTCCCTTGGAAACACTCTCCTGTGACACCACAACATTTTTACATTCATGCTCTGAGCTATTTGGCAAACATACTACAAAAAAGGCCGCAGAAAATGACAGAACAAGGGAAACTCCACATGCAGAAACCTACAATATAAAGCAGAATTTTCTTCCAAGCCTCTAATTAGCACACCCATTCCTCACATACATGAACAGTAAAATGTCCTATTAAACAGTGGGCCATCCATCAACACGTGTAGCACCCAGCAGGATTTCAGCACAAAATCTAACTTTGCCAAGAAATTACCCCCATAAAATTGTCTCATGGCTTTAACTCCTACAGTGATAATACCTAGATCAGTAATAAGGGAATTTTCAACAGCTACATTAAGCCTTGAAAAGCTATTCATAACTGAAAAACATAAGAACTGTATTAATGTAACAAAGCATTTTCCATGACAGAGAAGCAAGAAATGAAGTAGGAATGCAGATTGGGGTACAAGTCAAATTGCAAGGAGGAAAAAAGGGAAAGGTGGTCCACCGTTACATAAAGCAGTCTCCCCAAGGCTTTAAATGAGGGAGGATCATGTCAGCCTCACAGAAGCATGAAAGTAATTGCTTATTATCAGAGAAATATATCCTGGCTTCTTAGACATAATAGGTCATAGCTGTGTCATATCGATCATATTTATTTGAGCAGAGAAATTCTTCAACTTGTTTACTCCTTATCCTACTTTGGTGGAATAAAATCCCTTTAGCCACTTACTTCCTTTCTTACTCCCAACTCTTCCCTCTCATCACCTGCAATATACAAGGACTTTGGCTTACCCTCTGTGATGGTTGGTTTTATAAGTCTACGTAGCCAGGAGTAGGTGTCAACCATCCAATCACACATTAATATAGGTATTTTGCAGATATGGGCATTTGGCTGGGCTGCTTGGAATATGCACATCCCTTATTGGAGTGCCTGAGTTTGAGTCACAGAGCTGCACCCAGTTCTGAGTTCCTGCTAACACAAATCCTGGGAGGTAGCAGGTGATGGTTCACATGGTTGGGTCCCTGCTACCCCTGTGGGAAACCCAGATTGAGTTCTGGGCTTCTTGCTTTGGCCTGTCCCTAGCCTGGGCCATTGCAGGCTTTTTGGGAAATAAAGTATTGGATGGGAGCTCACTCATTCACTCTCCCTAGCCCACCATTTCAAATCAAAGAAATATTGTTAAAAAGAAAGTAATTTTGGAATTGCAATTAAAGCTCATGATCAATTGAGTTGGAGTAAAGAGATCATCCCTTACGTAATCAGTCGTTGAAAGACCTTTAGAGAACTGAGGCTTCCCTGGAGAAAAACAACTTCCACTGCAGTTTCGATTTTTGCTAAGACCTGAGACTCAGCCAGTCTTCCTGTGGGTTCTAGGGCTGCACATTTCTGTTGTCTAGCCAGCCTCTATGATCACATACGCTAATTTTTCACAAGAAGTCTCTTGAGACACCTACCTTCCACACACATATATATGTGTAGGCACATGTATGTATGTACTCCTGCTGGTTCCATTTCTTTGATTGAACCATGACTGATGTACCATCCCAAACAAAATTGAACACAAATCCTGGGGAAACTGAGCTATTGGGGATGACACCAGACAGGTACCACCTACCTTTTATGAAGTATCTTGGGAATTAATTATTCTTTTCTTATTATTTGTTTGACAGAGTTAGACAGTGAGAGAGAGAGAGACAGAGAGAAAGGTCTTCTTTTCATTGGTTCACTCCCCAGATGGCCACTACAGCCACGCTGCGCTAATCCAAAGCCAGGAGCCAGGTGCTTCTCCTGGTCTCCCATGCAGGTGCAGGGCCCAAGCATTTGGGCCATCCTCCATTGCCCTCCCGGGCCACAGCAGAGAGCTGGACTGGAAGAGGAGCAACCGGGACTAGAACCGGTGCCCATATGGGATGCAGGCGCCACAGGCGGAGGATTAACCAAGTGAGCCATGGTGCTGGGCCCAGGAATTAATTATTCCATTTGTAAAAATAAGGTTACTACTCAACAAAAAATCAGCTGCAGAAATGGACTGCTGTTTTGGAGACAACATTATGCCTAAAAGCTCTATCACAGCCTCTGACCCGGACTATGTAGAGCATTATTAAGACCGCACTGGCAAGTAACATGCAAAAACATTCTATCCGAAACAGAACCTGGAAGAGAACTTGCTTGGAATATGTTTCTAATCACCTCACCACTGAATCAAGAATGAGAGATATCACTTAAGATAAAACAAGAGACAACGTCGCCAGTAGTTCATTCATAGTTTGCATTTTACTTAGTCCATGGACATTATTTTCACTAAGACTTTTGAATGCATTTTTTAAAGTGGAATAATTGTCTGCAATTAAATGTGATCGCAAAGGGCTATGTTTACAGTACAGTGAAATAGCTTCATCAATAGAGGACACACTGAACAAATATCCCTCTGTGTTATGCAATTAATCTTTTCATTATTCTTTAATAATTAAATCAAGTTAACTGACATAAGATGAACAAAAAAGAAATGACACAGAAAGAAAAAAATCAAGCAATAAAAACTCCGTTAATATTTCCAAGGCATTTGGTAACCAAACATTTGGCATACACCTATTCTTAAGAAAATCCTGCTGATTTTCTCCTAAGTCTACAGGTAATTTAGGCAGTGTAGTGCACACTCGTCCTCTCTTCAGTAGAGAAAAATGTAGTTGTTCTATCACCATCTGTCAAAAATTCAGAATTACCAGTCATGACAAGAGATAAGTTATTGCTAATTCCAGGAAGGGTAAGGGTTAGCATGGTTGTCAGAACTCTCAGAACATCGGCTATTTGTGTAAATCAGAAGCCAGACATTTGGGCTTCTGGGAAATGGGGCCATTAGCCTTGGAATTAAACAAGTGACTCCTAGGGAATCAACTGCTATTAACTTTCATTAGCTAACATTTGCCCTCTCAGTGGAGAGAAAGGAAGGCTGTGATCTAACACCAGAGAAAGAAAAGCCAAGAGGGGAAGAGGCAATGACAAAGGCTCAGCAGATAAATGGAGATAAAACCTGGTATTGCAGTTTGGTTACATGAGGCCTACTCTGGGCTAAAAAGAATAGCAGTAAGATATATCACGTTGGTTCATGTCAGTAAGTCAAACTACACAACTAGAGAGAGAGTTATTCCTCGTGCAGGGGTCCCTTTGTCAATTCTGTTTTTTCCTCTCTTCCTTTTCTGTCTGTTTTACTCTCATCATCAAATTAAAATTTCTTCTCTTTTATCTTCTCTCAGTTTCTGCAATCTCCTCTGTGCAATGTTGAAAACAAGGAAGATCTACGTGTAAGGCCCCTGGAGGCCCATGAGGAAAAGAAGGAAAACATTAGGTCGACAGGAGACCAGCTCATGAAGGTGGATGGTTGATGGCTTTTAACCACACACACTGCCTAACGCTTCCCTGTTCAATGCCTGTGTCTATTCATGGCTCTTCGCATAAAGGTGTCAGAGACACACCCGACCTCTCCTTGGGAAGGCGCTAGAAACAGTAGACTGTGCTGCTTGCATCCTTTCTCCAGATTGTTTTGTCTCATTTTCTTCTCCTCTCTGGACTGTCAGATCAGAATGTAGTGGTTAAATGACTCAAAAAACGTTCTTACCATTGGCCATTCCTGGTCTAGATAGAAGAAGGATATGATACAAGAATTACCTTGATGGGCAGCCACTGCGGTGCTCTCTTCTTCACGGTTAGAGGGCAAATGGTGGAATCTCTGTTTCTGCTCCAATCCCGTCTGCTTTCCTTCCTCAGAGGTCCCTGCGCGGAAACTCTGGGACCGGGACGCAGAAATCTCAAATTGTTTGATCCCCTCCTCGTCGCTGCCGGAAGATGCAGACAGTTCCTCCTCATCCCCAAAGCTGTTATCTGAGAGCAACAACAAGAACCAGGAGTCTCTCGTGAGTGGCATGAGATCCAACACAGGGACAGACAACATGGGAGAATGAAAGAGAAGAACATGTGTGATTCGTCTGGATCAAAGCAGAGGGAAAGAATTTAATGCGCTTTTGAAACACACATTTGAGTCCAAAGGGATGCAACAGGAAAAGAACACTCGTGAAGGGGATGAGAAATATATGGTGAGAGCCCAGCAGAAACCACTGGGACACCATCAGCCACATAATGAGCCCTGCTGATGTGTTTCGCTGCTTCTACGTGCTCATAACTGAGACAAGGACATTCATCAGCACAGTTGCCTTATGTGCAGTTCCAGTCAACGACGGTGGCAATACGCTCCTGCTCTGATCTCATGTATTAAAATGCGCAGAGCCAAGTCCCACTCCAGAGAGACATTTGCAAGCAAGATTTGCAGAAAGCTTCCCAACTTCTGAAAAGAGACTCACAGGGTGTATGTTTTAAGTAGTTTATACTTAATGTGCTGAATCTTCCTCAACATCAATGATCCAACCCAAATGCCTCTATAATGGCGGTTGTTTTGATACGTTTGCTTGTGCGCATTTGAGGTTTGCAAGATACTGTGGGGAGTATATAGAGACTGTAAACTACTTGCCATAATGAAACAACCTATCTATCATTTCACATAGTTATTTTGTGACAACTGCTAAAATCTACTTATCTAACAAAAATATCCAATACAGTTTCATTGCCTATATTTCCCATGTACCTTGGAGTGCCAGATTTGTCCATCCCACATGTTGCCTATTTTGCACTGATTGGCCTACATCTCCTCATTCCCCTCTACTCCACCCCTGGAGACCCCTGCTTCATTCTCTACTTCTGTATATTTAACATTTTTTTCAGGTCGACCTATAAGTGAGATCACATAATATATTTCTTTCTATATCTTGCTTATTTTACTTAGCATAATAGACTGGCCTCCCAGTCTATCCAGGTTATAGCAAGATTTTATTTTTTTCTAAAGCTAAATAATATTCTACTGCATTTGCAAGGGGTCTTCAAAAAGTTCATGGAAAATGCATGTGGTTAAAATTAATTCTTAATAGATTTCAAAGGGTTTTTTTTTTTTACACCAAAGCAAACTTCTTTTAATTCCACTTTTCCATGAACTTTTTGAAATGCCCTTAAATATAAGCACAATTGCTCTACCCATTCATCTATGAATAGACGCTTAGGTTGTTTCTGTATCTTAGCTACTGTGAGCGAAGCTGTAATGAGTATGAGAGTGTTTTATAGGTGATGAGTTCATCTCCTTTGGGTATACACCCAGATAAGGGACTGTCTGGTCAGTATTCTATTTCTAACTCTAATGGGAACCTCTGTACTATTTTCCACAATGCTGCACCAATCTACAATCACACTCAAAGTTCACTACAGTCTCCTCTACTCCACACTCTCACCAACCCTTGTCTTCTGTTTGAGCATAGTCTTCCTAATGAAACACCTTTTGAATTATTTACACACGTTCCTTCCAAACAGCCTCAGGAATGCCAACTCTTAACACCTTCCACAGACCAGCACACTGGCTCTCCTCCAGTTGCTCCAACCCACTGACATCATTTGTCCCTGACTTTCAGGTCTTTGTTCCCTGTTCCTTCCGACTTTCCCAGAAGCTCACACGACTAGCTCTGTCATGTCTTTGGCATCTCAGCTTGACTGTCACATCATCCTTAGGGCTTGTCTGATCGCCCTCCCGTAAGTAGTTTCCTTCATAGCATCGCTGTCTATTTCTGTTAGCCACTAGGACTTTCAGGAACATGAAGACATCACCTGTTTGGTTAACTTTTGTCTCCCCATTATATGAATCAGTACCCATTGAATAGCAACTACTTAATAAAGCCTGTTAAATGTTGGATAAATTGGTGAAGACACCGTGCTCTCCCAAGCCTGAACAGCCACACAGACATTCCACATACTCTTCCCTGAGCCTGGAAGGCTCTCCTCCAGCCCCCATCTAAACAAGTCGAGGATCTAGCTCATCACTGAGGTCTCACCCACTGCACATCACATATTCTGCAAGGTCCTTCCTGGGTTCCCTAAATCAGGTCAAGGGCTCTCTACTCATGTGCTGCATGAGCATCCTCTGTTCTCTGTGGTTGATGCACCTGCCTGCTCTAGGATGGTGTCACCCATCTAACTGCCAACCATTCCACCTGAGTTGAGTATGCGGTGAGGGAAAGAGACACACCAGACTGCCCGCCCTCGCCTCCAAACCCTATCTCTGCATGACCCACATAGTAGGCCATGGTAAATATTTGCTGAATGTGAATTGAGAACTAAAAATGATGGGCGGGGTTAATTATTTTAATCACTTCCTCCTTCTATTCAAAAGTCAAACAGGGATTCCAGAGACAAATATAGTCATTGAGCCACAGGTGGGTCCTGATCATCGGGTCTGAACTAGAAACTAGAGAGACATAAAAAGCCACATTGTAAGCAAGACAAAATACTCTTAAGCAGCGTCTGGTCAGATCACTGATTGTCTGGCTTGGTTAAGAGTTAGCAGTCTTGGCCGGTGCCGAGGCTCACTAGGCTAGTCCTCCGCCTGGGGCGCCGGCACTCCAGGTTCTAGTCCCAGTTGGGACACCAGTTCTCTCCCGGTTGCTCCTCTTTCAGTTCAGCTCTCTGCTGTGGCCTGGGAAGGCAGTGGAGGATGCCCAAGTGCTTGGGCCCTGCACCTGCATGGGAGACCAGGAGAAGCTCCTAGCTCCTGGCTTCGGATTGGCGCAGTATGCCGGCTGTAGTGGCCATTTGGGGGGTGAACCAACAGAAGGAAGACCTTTCTCTCTCTCTCACTGTCTAACTCTGCCTTTAAAAAAAAAAAAAAAGAGTTGGCATTCCTGAGACTCTTTGGAAGTGTAGTAATAGTAACCAGCACTCAGTACATGCTTCTATCAGGTACTGTCCTAAGTGCCTTATGCATATTTAATCCACACCAAATAACATTGAGGCAGTCGGGAGATTACTGATGTCATAAATAAGAGCGTCAATTGTTAAATAAACAACGGGAGTCACTGTGTACCTGTTCCTCACATAGGATCTCTGTCCTATGAGAAAACAGTAAAACTACTAGTCCAACAGTTCTCTCTATCTTGTGTGGTTGTGTGGGTGCAGTCTGTTGAAATCTTTGCTTAGTATATACTAAGTTGATCTTCTGTATATAAAGATAATTGAAAATGAATCCTTGATGAAGAGTGGGATGGGAGAGGGAGTGGGAGATGGGACGGTTGCTGGTGGGAGAGAGGTTATGGGGGGAAAAGCTGATATAATCTAAAAGTTGTACTTTGTACATTTACATTTATTAAACAAAACAAACAAACAAACAAACAAACAGAAATTGAGGCAGACGGAAGAACAGGACTGACTGAAGATCATTCTGTCAATAAGGGGTCGAGCCAAGATTCGAACCAGAGTAGCCTGTCCGTAGCATGCACACTTCTAATCAGGATGCTGGAGACCAGAGGAGGCAGGAAGAACTCTTCCTCTGCATCCTCACACTGACCTGCCGATGTAGCCAAGTCCCTGAGCCTCTCTGGCTCTGTTTCCTCACTTTCAGAACACTTCTAAGGTCTGGCATACTTCCCGGGTCTTTTCTAGTACTAAATTCTCCAACTCCACAGGCATCGATATGCAATCTGATCTAATTTATGCAGCAGTGGTCCAAGAACATGAAAGAAGATCTTTGACATGTCAATATTTCTGGCTGTGTCCAGCATCATGATAGGGATCTGAAAATCTCAGTGCCAAAGGAAACTAGATTTCCCACAAATGCTCTAGCAAACTGCATCAACACCATCCCATCAGAAAACCACCACAGTGAGCAGCCTCCACATTCTTCCACATGCCGTGGATAGCACTCAGGAATGGGGTGGACCACCACATGTGGGAGAGGTCCAAAAGAAACCAACAGCAATAAAACAAAACTCCCTCTGCCTTCAGAATATTGGAACTAGGTAAGCACCTGGAAGGCAGCCAGAAAGATACATGCAAGGGAGGTGTGGTTGGATTAGACATCCCCTGGAGCTCTTTCCAACTCTGAGATTCCATTCTATTTGTATTCTTAGGCTGATGTTTGAAATGTACATAGTCTTAAGTCAACTGTTTAAATGGGTGAGTCACAACCACAGAGATTTCACAACTATGAAATTAATAATCCAAATAATTAATTTGTTAGTACTGGGCACTTCAAAAAATTTGTGCAAAATTGAATTAGATGATAAGTTTATCTTTGCTGTAAAGAAGTTTTGAGACCAGTGCATCTGAGATCTTCAAAAAGTTCATGGGGAAAATAATTTATTACGAAAAACTATACAAGCATTTCAATATTTTGCACCAAAATTGAATTCTGTTTTCCCTGAATATTATGAACTACCCTTGTATGTGATCCTTGATTCTTTTTCCAGTGAGTCATTCACTGACCATCCACACAGCGACTCTCTCACCTGATATAAATATATAGTAACTACAACATTTCCCAGATACTGAACAAAAATGCAAGCTGCCTTCCTGGGACTTTGCATACATTATCCCATTTAATCATCACAGCAGCACCAGGAGGTAGAGACTATCATTATTCCCACTATTTAGATAGAAAACTTACTTAACAGAAAGGTTAAGTAAGCTGCCATAATGCATCAAAGTTAGGAAAGAAACACAGCCAGGACTAGCAAGCAGAACCTAAGTTCATAACCACCACGCACATCATTGCAAACCAGAGCCATACGGATGTGCTTTTTTTTTTTTTTTTTTGACAGGCAGAGTGGACAGTGAGAGAGAGAGACAGAGAGAAAGGTCTTCCTTTTTCCATTGGTTCACCCCTCAACGGCCATTGCGGCTGGCGCACTGCGGCCAGCACACCGCGCTGAACCGAGGCCAGGAGCCAGGTGCTTCTCCTGGTCTCCCATGGGGTGCAGGGCCCAAGCACCTGGGCCATCCTCCACTGCACTCCCGGGTCACAGCAGAGAGCTGAACTGGAAGAGGAACAACCAGGACAGAATCCGGGGCCCCAACCAGGACTAGAACCCGGAGTGCTGGCGCCTCAGATGGAGGATTAGCCTAGTGAGCCCCTGCACTGGGCTGGATGCGCTCTTTAGAATGAGAACACAGAGGGCTCTGCATGTCTACCATGCATTCTACCAAGAGTCTATTTCCTTTGTGATGGATAAAAGAGGAGCAGGACAAAGAGTAATCAGTCAGTGTGGTGGGAATGCATACAGGCAGGCTGCAGTTGAACTGCCTGATTGCTCCCCTGGGATTATAAACACAACTGCACATGCTATTCTAAGTCTCACTCCCCCAGGACCTCAGGGAATTCCCAGTCTCAACAGGAAATCTGTGATCTCTCCCAAAAGCCACCAAGTAGTAATAAAAGTCAATGGTGGTGCTATTACTATAACAGCAGTAATAAAAGTAACCCCCTTCTAGAGTATTTATCACGTACTGGCCATTGCTCTAGAACTTGATATATGCTAACTTATTCACTCTTCACAATAACTCAGTAAAATATTTACAAACATCCCCATTCTATGGATGAGAAAACTAAGGCCAAGTGAAGTTAGTAACTTGCCACAGCCCTAACAGTGTATGAGTAGCAGACCAAGATTTGAGCCCAGGCTGTGTTACTCAAAGTTCATGTTATAAATAACCCATTATGCTGTTAAAAGCAAAAGAATCTTAAATCCTGAACAAAAATCAATAAAGTTGTATCTCATCACTAGGAAAATAAAAACCATATAGTTTGGGCTAGATAGGATTTTCATGAGCACCTATCCTTCATACACACATGAACAAACTTAAGCCTGTGAGGTAGAATGATTTGTTCATGACCACTCAAGCAAGTATGAATCTCAGGGTCCCAGTGTTCCAGGTTTCATCAAATCACTTTCCAGTCTCTTTCTCCAATGTTTTTAAATAGTTTCTAAATTCAAACTTTAGTTATTATCTGTTTAAAAGATTCCAGCTACTTGCCTTGCAATGCATCTATGTCAACAACTAAATAGCTCATCTAGGTTTCATTCAATTCAAAAGTACAAAATCTCATCTAAATTGTGGCACTTATTTCAGAGTTAAGATAGTATTTTTTGAAGCAGCATATAAAAGGGTGATTCAAAAAGTTTGTGAAAAAATATAATTAAAAGTTTATTTGGCATAAAAATTTTTTAAAATTCATGCATAATTTTTTTCATAACATGCACTTTCCAAAAACTTGTTGAATATCTCTCATAAATATCAAGTTAAAATGCTTTAAAACAAGCTAAGTTACCTTGGAAATAGTACAGTGGGTATTTATATTAAAATTATCACCCATTCATTCAATTTGCTAATATGACCAGAAAAAGTTACACAATCACCACAGGTATGAATACATCTTGAAGTTGAGATATTATTCATATTCCTCAATCATAGAATTCAAACAGATCTTAGAAATCATCTCAGTATCACCCACCAAGGAGAAGTCAGCCTCTTCCACACTCTTCTGGCGCTTGGTCACCTAGTTCTACCCTCCTTTTCCACACGCCATCAGGGTGCAACTATTGTCTTCTTGCCCTAGCAGGAAGTTACAGAGTCTTTCAACAATGACCCATCAATACTAAGCCCCTGATTATAACAGTCTGAGTTTGATCACTATAACAAATGCCTGAGAGGCCCTGCTTAGGAAGGAAGGAGGTTTATTTCAGCTCATAGTTCTGGAGGTGGATCCACTGATCTGTTGCCTGATGAGGGTGTTGGGCCGTGGGGTGCACACAGGGGAAGGATCACATTGCAAGCAAGGAAGCCGAGAAAGAGCCTGGAAGCACACACCATCCATGTCATATGGCCTCGCCTTATAAAACTGTCATGATCAGTCGTGGGCTCCACCCTAATGACCGAATCCAACTTATTCATATCCTAAATGCTCCACCTTCAGGCACCACAGCTGCATTAAGTTTTCATCTTTAATCCGTTAACCATTAACATTAATCCATGTACCATTAACATAAGCCTTCAGAGACCAAGCCCTCAACACATGGACCTTTGGGGGACACCTAAACCAATATCCAAACTCTAGCCCTACTGCAACAGAACCAGAGTTCCCCTCTAACGTTGAATGTTTTTCTAATGTGGGGGGGGGGAGGAATTCCAATGTGG
Organism: Sylvilagus floridanus; assembly: GCA_949820135.1. Taxonomy (NCBI): domain Eukaryota; kingdom Metazoa; phylum Chordata; class Mammalia; order Lagomorpha; family Leporidae; genus Sylvilagus; species Sylvilagus floridanus. The sequence continues at coordinate 16,254,383 of OX463228.1, read as the reverse complement.
GGGGGGGGGGGGGAGGAATTCCAACTTCATCTTCCATGTGTGAAAGGCAGGAAGGTGGGGCCCCAGTGTTAAGGTAGTTATCTGCTAGTCAAAGCCGGAGTGGTTTCCAGGGTAGCATTTGATTCAAGCTGCCAGAATTTGAATCTAGGAGCTTCCATGTGACCAAAGCAAGTTCTTTAACCTCTTCAGACTTCAGTATCCTCATCCTGCTATTTCTTACCTCTAGAAAATTGTTGAGGGAACTAAATGAGATAGGCTGTGTACAGGCACTTAGCACATGCCTGCCATGTGATATACTCAAAATAGGTTAACTATTATTAGCATCATCACCAATATTACTATCATCCTTCATCACGGCATTTTCCTGTGTGCAAATTCTCTTAGGCAGTTTTGCATTTACATGCAAAGGAAATAAGTGTCTCTCCCCCAGGAGCTGACTTAAGAAGTCCCGGTTAAGGTTGTAGTCAGGGGGAAGGGTAGAAGAAACAAGGGCTGGGACAGGAGGCATTTAAGCTGAGGGTGTGGGCTGTATTTCCCACCCTGCCTCACAGTCTGTTTCCCAGGCTGGGAGGTGGCATGCTCTGTAGGAGTTAGCAATGCTGTCTGGAAGTGGGTAGTGCCCAACACCTGCTCATTTTGTTCCTTCTTTTAAGGCAATCAAGCTACCAACTGGTGATGCAAAGACAGGCTTTCTCGAGCCTGTCTGCTGCGATTTTACAGATGGAGACAGGTTTTATAAATGATCGGGGCAGCTCCCAGCTTATTAATTCCTTCCCACCCACGTAGGAGCAATTAAGTGGAGGCATGCATTGCTCACATCTTACAGAGGGGAAGTGGAGGTAGTGGGGGTGGGTTGTGCTCAGTGGTGCAGTACCTGGGTGCTGCACTTAACTACAATGACGGGAAATTCCTCTCGTGCGCTGGGTCTCAAATGCCCACAGCCAGCATCTTCCGCGGTGGCTGAACAGTCGCAGACAGGACACGAAGTTTGGTTAAAGAGAAAAAGCAGAAGGGGGAATCACAGCCGCCCATTGCCCACGTCACATGCCGGGGAAAATGGCATATTCCTAAAAGTGTATTTCAGCCATTCCTGAACTCAAGCAGGTTGGGAGAGATTTGTATCAGCCATCCAGTCTGGAAGGTTTTTTTTCAACTATGTTGTGTAGAGGTCAAAGGTTCCCCAAAAGGAACTTCTCATTGCCACTGTGGGAGTGAAGGTGTGTTTGAACACTAGACCATCCATATCCAGGACTATTGTGCTTTAATATGGTTTATGGGAAAAGAGAGAAGTCTGACATTTCAAAGTGTTTTTTTTAAAGATTTGTTTATTTGAAAGGCAGAGTATGAGAAGAGAGACAGACAAAGAGATCTTCCAACAGCTGGTTCACTCCCCAAAAAGCCGCACTGGCTGGGATTGGGCCAGGTTGAAGCAAGGAGCCTAGAACTCCGTTAGGATTTCTACATGGGTGGCAGGAGCCCAAACATTTGGGCAATCCTCTGCTGCCTTCCCAGGCACATTGGCAGGGACCTGGATTGGAAGCAGAGCAGCTGGGACTCGTACTGGAGCTCTGATAAGGGTGCCTGCATCGTAGCTGGCGACTAAACCCACTGTACCACAATGCTGGCCCCTTAAAGAAGTTTTAAAAACTGACACAGCCCAGTGCCTTCAAGATACAGAGAAGAAATGAAAGCTGAGACTACTTCAGAGACTTAGTAATAGTCAAGCAGCTTGTTAGTGGCTGAGGAAGGATCAGCATCTGTGTGCACCTGTTTCATCACTCCAAATATGCATGATATATTTTAAGTGTTATTCATTCATTCATTTATTTGAGAGAGGGAAGGAAACACTCCTATATACTGCTTCACTTCCCAAATGCCCACAACAGCAGAGCTAGGGTCGGTTCAAAGCCAGGAGCTGGAACTCAACCTCTGCCTCCCACACAGGTGGCAGGAATCAAATTACTTGGGCCACCATCTGCTGCCTCCCAGGGTCAGAAACTGGAGCCAGGCATCAACCTCAAGCACTCCAATACAGGATGTGGAAGTCCTAATTATTTTCTTAACTGCTAGACTAAATGCCCATCTGTGTGAGATGTTTTGATGATACCACTGCACATATGAACAAAGATATGTACTTTCAATAGTTAACTATGAGTGAGTCATGTAGAAAATCTTTTGTTACAGTTAGTAACAACAAAAAAAAAAGAACTATACACGGGAACAAGGAGTGAAGATATTGGGAATTTCAGCTCTGATAGTGGCAGAATGATTCAAAATAATCTCCCATACAAGTAAACATCATAAATTAACAACAACAAAAATTCTAACCCAACTATCTGAAGGCATAGAGAGTAAACCAGAGCAGACAGAAACTGGAGGGGATACAATTTCTGAAAGAAAGGAATATGGCTGCGTGAGATACATGGTTTTACTGGTTTTCTGCAAAAAGGATTCCTAAATCGATAAGGCACAGAGCACCTAGGACTCAAACTGAAAGCAGAAGCCTTCTTAACTTGAGGTGTCAGAGTTTAATGAACTCAAGGCAGATGAAGATAAAGGAGGTGAATCCCAGAAAAGAGACCACCATAGAGAAAGAATCTCAAAATTTGCCCACAAACTTAGTTCAATTAACCCTTAACTAAAGCCTAAACTATAAATGCATGGTGGCTGGGAGGGGGCGGGGTGGAGACTAAGAAATCAAGAAAAAGTAGATGCTAGAATGAAAAATGAAAAATTTGAGCACATGGGGTATGCCTTGGGGCACAGTCGGCTCAGCTCCTGCCTGTGACACCCACATCCTATATTGGAGTGCCCCATTGGTGTCCTGGCTACTCTGCTTCCAATCCAGCTTCCTGCCAAAGCTCCCAGGAGGCAGCAGATAGTGGCTCAAGCATTGTGTCCCTGCCACAAATGTGGAAGACCAACATGGAGTTGCTAGCTACTAGCTTCATCCTGGCCCACCCTGGCTGTTAGGAGCATTTGGGGAATGACCAGCAGTTGGAGGATTTTCCTCTCTCTCTCTCTGTCTCTCTCTCTCCACCCCCCTCCATCTGTCACTCTGCCTTTCAAATAAATAAATATTTTTTTAAAGTTGAGCAGGTGTGGCTAGTGCTGTGGCATAGCAGGTAAAGCTACTGCCTCTGACTCTGGCATCCCATATGGTTGCTGGTTCAAGTCCTGGCTGATTCACTTCCAATCCAACTCTCTGCTAATGTGCCTGGAAAACAGCAGAAGATGGCCCAAGCGCTTGGGCCCCTGCACCCACATGGGAGACCCAGAGGAAGCTCCTGGCTCCTGGCTCCAGTCTGGCCCAGCCCTGGCCATTGCGGCCATTAAGGAAGTGAATCAATAGATGGAAGATTGATGTGTGTGTGTGTGTGTGTGTATGTATGTATGTCTCCCTCTCTCTCTCTATAACTCTACCTTTCAAATAAACAAAATAAATCTTTTTTTAAAAAAAAAGTTGAGCAGACATTTCGGCTGCCCTAGGGGAGACTGAGTTAAGAGACGAAGTGTAGCCAATTTAGAAGGGATTGGTGCATACCCAAGGATTTCTAGAATTTCTAGAATTCGAGAGGCTCAATCTTAGCAGTAATACTATGGGAAAAGGTGATAAATGCCCATCCTAACAATGTATTCATACAGATACTCCAGGAGATCAGATATGGGATTCAGACATCCCAGGCAGCAGCTTAACCTGTTGTGTCACCATGGCCACCCCATCTGCTCAATGATTCCAGTCTTTTTTACTTCTTCTTGATTCAGTCATACAGTAACTCCAACTGTGTGCTAGAACAAGAAAACAACACTTTTTAAAGGAAGATGAAAGAATTCACCGACTCTACCACATTTCATCCATAATGTCTAGTGCATAATCAAAAATTGCTAGACAAACAAGGAAACAAGAAATGAGACAATTGTGAAATATCAAGGGGTAAAAAGGGCAGTCAACTGAAATAACACCAGCATGACTCAGATGTTGGATCTGGGAGACAAAATCTTTAAAGTATGTAATATATCCAAGGACCAAAGTAAAAAAATTACCATAATGAATATATAATGAATATAATGAATTAAAATCACCATAATGAATACATAGAAGGAGAATCTCAGAAGTGTAAACAATATAAAAGAACTACTAATTCTTTTAGATTCAAAATATCATCTTTGAATTTTTTTAAAAGACTCCTTTATTTGAAAGTCAGAGTAGCAGAGAGAGAGAGAGAGACAAAGTGAGAGATTTTGGTACTGACACTGTGGTGTAGTAGGCTAAGCCTCTGCTGGCACCACCAGCATCCCATGTGGACGCCCATGTGAGTCCCAACTGAACCACTTTTGATCCAGCTCACTGCTAATGGCCTGGGAAAGCAGTGAAAGATGGCCCAAGTGCTTGGGCCCATGTACTCACGTAGGAGACCTGGAAGAGGTTCCTGGCTCCTGGATTTAGTCTGGCCCAGTCCTGGCAATGGCCATTGCAGCCATTTGGAGAGTGAACCAGCAGACAGAAGACCTTTCTCTCTCTCTCTCTCTCCCCCTCTCTCTGTCTGTAAGTCTACCTCTCAAATTTAAAAATAAAAAAAAAAGAGAGAGAGACTTTTCATCTACTGCTTCATTTCTCAATGTTGGAGACTGAGTTGGGCCAGGCCAAAACCAGAAACCAAGAACTATATCTGGCTCTCCCACAAATGTGGCTTCTTTCCCAGGTGCATCAACAGGGAGCTAGATTGGAAGTGGAGCAGCTGGGACTCAAACTGACACTCTGATATGGGATACTGGTGTCACAAACACCAGATTAATCCCCTATGCCATACCACTAGTCCATGAAATCATTTTTTAAAGAAATTCTGAGTTTGTTTCTTTATTTTTTTAACTTTTATTTAGTAAATATAAATTTCCAAAGTACAGTTTATGGATTACAATGGCCTCCCCCCCGCCCATAACTTCCCTCCCACCTGCAACTCTCGCATCTCCCGCTCCCTCTCTCATTCCATTCACATCAAGATTCATTTTATGAAATAATTTTTAATGCTATTGGACTTGTTTCATAACAGATTGGACATGGCAATGGGCTTGGAGACATCTCAATAGAAAATAACCGATCTGAACAAAATAAAAAATATGGGAAAAAACAGGTTTCATTGAATTTACTGCATTTCAAGCAGTCTAAAATGCATGTAATTGGAGTCTGAAAAAGATAAAACAAAACATTCAAAAAATATTGGCGAAGAATCTCCCAAATTTGATGAAAAAGTAACTCAATGTTTAGGTTCAAAAATTCCCATAACCTAGTTCAAGAGTTCAAGTCACATTGTAGTCAACTAGCTAAAAATCAAAGGAAAGTGTTCAAAAGCAGAAAGAGAAAGGAAAACACATTACCTATGGAATAATGATACAAATAGAAACTGATTCTTCTCAGAGTTGAGGGAAGCCAGAATACAGTGGGATGACATCTAAGTGCTAAAATAAAAGAATATAATTCTCAACCCTAAATTGCAAATTCAGAGAAAACATCCCTCAAAAAGGAATGTAAATATATTTCATATAAATACAGAATTCATTGGACTTGTACTTCAAGAAATATTAAAGGAGAAAGCTTGCCATACAATGAATCTCAGATCTAAAGGAAGGAATAAGTTACAATGGCAATGGTAAAATGTGATTAAAAACAAAAAGTTGGCCAGTGCCGTGGCTCACTTGGTTAATTCTCTGCCTCAGCGCCGGCATCCCATATGGACACCAGGTTCTCGTCCCGGTTGCTCCTCTTCCAGTCCAGCTCTCTGCTGTGGCCCGGGAAGGCAGTGGAGGATGACCCAAGTCCTTGGGCCCTGCACCCACGTGGGAGACCCGGAAGAAGCTCCTGGCTCCTGGCTTCAGATTGGTGCAGCGCTAGCCGTAGCAGCCATTTGGGGAGTGAACCAGTGGATGGAAGACCTCTCTCTCTCTCTCTCTCTCTTTCTCTTTCTCTCTCTCCCTGACTCTCTAACTCTGCCTGTCAAAAAAAAAAAAAAAAGTTGATGTTTTCTTGTTCTAATTTTCCCAAAAGATGGCCAACTTAAAAAAATAATCATTAATACCAGTATTGCATTGTGGGGTTGACAAAGTATGGAAAAGTAAAATATGAAGAAGCAATTACACAAAGGAGAAGGAAGTGAACGATTTAGAATGTTGCAAAGTACAGATCACTATAAAGTATATGTGATGGAACACCAAATGGTCCACAAGGCATGGAGTAGGTCAATACTGACTCAGTGATACACTGAGGCTGTATATACAATCCCCCCACACACATAGAGGAGTATTTATAACTGACAACGGAAATTAGAGGCAACAGATGGAAAACAAACAGCAAAATGGCATACCTGAATCCAATAGTGTTCACACATTGAACACAAATGAAATAGATATCCCATCTGAGAGCTGAGATTGTCAAACCGAGTAAAGAAGACCAGACACAGACAGGTTGGAGGTAAAAGAATTAGGGCCAGGGCTGTGGCTTAGAAAGAAAAGCTACACAATGCTTGGGCCCCTCCACCTGCTTGGGAGACCCTGGAGAAGCTCCTGGCTTTGGATCAGCACAGTGCCGGCTTTTCCAGTCATTTGGGGAGTGAACCAGCAGATGGAAGATCAATCTCTCTCTCTCTCTTTCTCTCTCTCTCTCTCTCCCCCTCTGTCTTCCTCTGTAATTGTGCCCTTCAAATAAATTTAAAAAAAAAATTTTAAAAAAGCATAGAGACTGTCGCACACTGAGTTCTACAAATGTCAAATGTTACCAAATTCTGTGCATCTCTTACAGAAAGCAGAGGAACAGGAAACATTTCTCAACCCATTTTATGAGCTCAGCATAATCCTCAAATAAATATCTTTTGACAAAGCCATCCCAAGTACAGAAAATTATACCCCAATATAACTGATGATCACAGTTTAAAAAAATCCCTAAAAATATTAATAATTGAAATCCGGTAACATAGTAAATGGACCATACATTATGATAACATAAAGTTTATCGTAGGAATGAGAAGTTGGTTTAAGATGCTAACATCAGTTGCTGTAACTCATCAAATAAACAGACACAATAAAAAGAAACAAGTAATTATCTCAACACGTACCAAAAAAGTCACTGAAAAAATTTAATGTCAATTTTTGAATAAAAGACAAAAAAACTCAGCATCCTAGGGATATTCCTCAATATGTAAAAAAAGTAGGGAATAAGAAGCTAATAAATCTCTATAACTAATATCAACTATAAGAACTACTAAATAAAGTTAGCAAAATCATTATGTAAAATTAATTATATTTCTACATTCTAGCAACAAATTGAAAAGAAATTCTTTGAAATTACACGTAGGAACATCATCAAAATATGTTAATAGTCAGAAATGAATTTAACAAAAGGCAATCAAAACTCTCACACTAAAAGCAATAGAGTATAACTGAGAGAAAATAGAAAAGATTCAATATTGTTAATATGTTAATTTCATCCCATTACTCCAAAGATTTAATGCAATCTGAAGCAAAACCCAAACAGGTATTTTTGTCAAATTTTACAAGTAGTTTCTAAAATGTTTAAAATAATGTAAAGGACCTCCAATCTTCAAAATCAAGTTTAAAAAGAACAAAGTGGAAGAGGACAACGTTGTAACAAGTTAAGCCACCACCTGCAACACTGGCATCCCATAGGAGTACCAGTTCAAGTCCCGATTGCTCAACTTCCAATCCAGCTCCCTGCTAATGTGCCTGAAAAAGCAGCAGAGGATGGCCCCAGTGCTTGGGCCCCTGCACCCATGTTGGAGACCCTGACAGAGCTCCTGGATCCTGGCTCCCGGCTTTGGCCTGGCTCAGCCCTGACTGTTGTGGCCATTTAGGGAGTGAACCAATGGACAGAAGATCTCTCTTTCTCTCTCTGTCTCTCCCTCTCTCTGTAACTCAGACTTTCAAATAAATAAGTAAATCTTTAAATATTTATATACATATATATCTAAAGAACAAAGTGGGAGAAGCCAACTACCTGATTTTAAAACTCACTACAAAGTTGAATTAAGTAAATACAATTTGTGATTGGCAAAAACACAGACTAGTAAGTCAATGGAACAGCATAGAAAATTCAGAAATAGCTCCACACAAGAATGGTCAATTATTTGTTTGCAGTTGTGTCAATAAGGGAAATTAAAGTTCAAAAAGTAATGCTTAATCACATAGACATCTATATGGGAAAAAGGAACCACTCATCTCTACATGTCTGTATAGGTATATCAATTATTCATAAATATAATAGTGAAATTTTAAATGATAAGACTCCTCAGGAGAAGATAGGCATAATCCTACAACCTGAAGATATACAAAATCATAACCACAAAACAAAAAATGATATTAAACTTCACCAAAATTGGAAGTTTTTGCTCTTTGAACAATAACATTAAGAAATGAGATGGCAAACCATGGATTGAGGGACAATATTTACACACAGGTGTCAGACAAAGGATTTATATTCAAGAAGTATAAAAATCTTCTACAAGTCAGTCACAAGACATATGACTCTATATGAAAAATAACAATTTTAAAAGTCCAGACACCTCACAACCTAATCTGTACAAATAGCCCATAAGCAATGGAAAGAAGCTCAATGTCAGTGACCATCAGGTTAATACAAGTTAAATCTATAATTAGACATCAACAAATTTAAAAACAGAACATATCAAAGCATGGAAATAAACCACCTGGAGCCCTCATATACTCCTGGTGGGAATGTAAAGTGGGATTTGCAAGCTGGAAGTTTCTTCAACATATAAATATACATTTGACCACATAATCCAGCCACCTACTCTTAGATACTTTCCCAAAAAACAAAAATCATGTTCATACAAAGGCTTTTGCATAAATGTTCATGGAGCCTGGATTTCTTTCCCTTTTTATTTCTTTGGAAGGCAGAGAGACAGGCAATCTTCCACGTGCTAGTTCACTCCCCCAGTGTCCACAGCAGCTGGGGCTACACCAGGGACTGGGAACTCAATCTACTTCCGCTCCTAGGGTGGCAGGGACCTAAGTACTTGAGCTATCCTGCTGCCTCCATGCTGTGTGCATCAGCAGGAAACTGGAATCAGCCAGAGCTAGGACTCAAACGCATTCAGATGTGGGATGGGGGTGTTCCAACCAATAGTTTAACTGCTATGCAAAAGATCTGCCCCCTGTATTGTATTTCAATTATGCCTCAAAAAAATTATTGTTTAGAGATTTATTTATTTGAAAGAGTTACACAGAGAGCGAAGGAGAGGCAGAGAGAGAAAAGGGAGGGGTGTCTTCCATCCACTGGTTCACTCCTCAATTGGCAGCAATGGCCGAAGCTGGGTAAGTCTGAAGCCAGGAGCCAGGAGCTTCCTCCAGGTCTGGGTGCAGGGGCCCAAGGACTTTGGTCATCTTCTACTGCTTTCCCAGACCATAGCAGAGAGCTGGATTTGAAGTAGAGCAGCCAGGACTTGAACTGGAGCCCATAAGGGATGCTGGTACTGCAGGCGGCAGCTTTACTCCCTACGCCACAGCGCCAGCCCTCAACAAAATTATTAAGAAGTGGATAGAAGTCACAGCCATATTCTGTGGCACTTTATCAGCCCCCTGCTGCAAAGCACTGAGGATCGCCCTCATTAACTCGAACATTCTCCTCCTTGAGTCATGTCTGCGCGGTTGAGAGGCTCAAATCCACAAGCCCACGACATCTGGAACATCTTCCTGCTCTAATCCAGGGAAGAAGTCTGAGGCTCTGAACACTCACCAAGCAGAGCTTCTCTCAATCCCATTGTGTTTACCTGGGGAAACCTTCTGACCTTCAGATTTATATTCCAAGCTCCTAGATAATCCTCAGAACCCCGCCCGCAGTTTACCTCTTGTCTGACCACATCCCTGCATTTCTGGTTATTGAATCCTATTTTCTGTGCCATTAACTAAAGGCAAAACGAATCAACCCTGAATACAGAGAACTTCAAAAAGTTCATGGGGAGAGATGGAATTAAAAAAAGTAAGTTTGGGGGCCGGCGCCGTGGCTCAACAGGCTAATCCTCCGCCTTGCGGTGCCGGCACACCAGGTTCTAGTCCCGGTTGGGGCGCCGGATTCTGTCCCGGTTGCCCCTCTTCCAGGCCAGCTCTCTGCTGTGGCCCGGGAGTGCAGTGGAGGATGGCCTAAGTGCTTGGGCCCTGCACCCGCATGGGAGACCAGGAAAAAGCACATAGCACCTGGCTCCTGCCATCGGATGAGCGCGGTGCGCCGGCTGCAGTGCGCAGGCCGCGGCAGCCATTGGAGGGTGAACCAACGGCAAAGGAAGACCTTTCTCTCTGTCTCTCTCTCTCACTGTCAAAAAAAAAAAAAAGTAAGTTTGGGGCCAGCACTGTGGCACAGTAGTTAAGGTGTTGCTTGTGACATCAGCATCCCACTACAGGACACAGGTTCAAGTCCCAGCTGATCTGCTTCTGATCCAGCTGTCCTATAATGAGCCTGAGAAGGCAGCAAAAGATGGTCTGAGTCCTTGGGCCCCTGCCACCCATGTGAGAGATCCAGAAGGATTTCCAGGCTCCTGGCTTTGGCCTGCCCAGACCTGGCTGTTGTAGCCATTTGCAATGTGAACCAGCAGATGGAAGATATCTTTCTCTTGCTCTCTGTCATCCTACCTTTCAAATTAATTACTAAAAAGCTAAGTTTATTTTGGTGCAAAAAAATGTTTCAGATCTATGCATATTTTACATTTTTCAGGAACTTTTTGAAGGCCATTGTATGCATGGATTGCCATTTTCTGACACCAAAATAAACAGCTTTTAATGTTATTTTCAATGAACTTTTGACGGACCCTCATATAGAAAATTCTGCCACAACCAGGGCCCCCTGGGGCCATCATCAGCCTATCATATTTAAGCCTATGATTTTTGTCTGGTTCAGGCCCCAGCAAGGAGTTCTTGCTGTCAGGGCAGAGATCACCTAAGGGACCGTCCCAATCTTCAGAACCACTCTCGTGTCTTTGAAGCTTATTTCCCTTCCCCACCAGGCCAAACCGATCCAAGACAAGACAAGAGGCATCATGAGATCATGGAGAGCAGGCTGCCTGATTCCGACTGTGGGACCACAAAGACCTAAACCACACGCAACAGCAATACTCAGAAGAGCTCTGCACCTGCACTCGGACCCACTGGGCCTGGCTTCTCGCCGTCAGGACTCCCTCAAGTGCCAGTGTTTTCTGAACAGTTGGCTTTGACGGTTACTTTAAACAGTTTCATCAATGCAACAAGCTCTCCTGGACGAGAACAAGTGATAAACTTTCAACCTCTCTGCATCTGTGAAGCCACATATTCTGATTTGTAGGCCTCCTACAAGGGGATTTCTTGATGGAACCCAAGTGTTGCATTGTTTTCCTATTAGAGTGGCATTTGCATACAAATTAATGAGCAGGACTGTAATTTACTCTGCTCAGAACTGAGGTGACCTAATAATTAAACTTCTGCACATGCAGAGAAAACACAAAACAAGCCTGCTTGTTCTTCCTTTCTTTTCCCCAACCCCCAATCTTTCCCTATTACCCCAATGAATCTACAAGCAAAACAAGTCAACATTTTAATTTCCAAATGCTCTGATTACAGGGTTGTTGTTGTTGTTGTTTTTTAAATCTCATTTCCTTGAATACTAAGATGAAGGGTCTGGGATGTGTAACCGGGGCTGGGAAACAATGAATGGCTCTCGTGAGTCGCAGGTGCTGTGAGTTTCTGACTTTCTAACTGTTCAGCTCCTTCAACTCATCTTCGTGCTCCCAAGCTGCAGATCACGGTCCAGGCAATCTCCAAAGTGATTATTTTCTTTGGAAATAAAGAAAACTCCGACTGCAGAAGCAAATTCTATGAGACGTCTTCAAAGTGTCCCCAGCACCTCATCTGCAGTCAGTGCTTCCAAATATATAAAAATGTTTGTGGAGAAAAGGAATTATAACACAAGGGGTGTGCATTTGATACTGTGGTTAAGTCATCACTTGGGATACGTGAACATCACATCAGAGTGCCCGGGTTCAAATCCTAGGTCTACTTTTGACCACAGCTGCCTGCTAACGTGCACCCTGGGAGGCAGCAGGTAATGGTTCAAGTACTTGGGTCCCTGCCATCCATATGGGAGACCTGGATGGAGTTCCTGGCTCCCTGCTACAGCCTGGCCCAGACATAGCTGTTGCAGACATTTGGAGAGTGAGCCAACAGAAGGAGATCTCTGTGCCTCTCTCTGTCTTTGCCTTTCAAATAAATAATTATTTTTTAAGATTTCATTTATTTACTTGAGAGGCAGAGTTACAGAGAGAGAGAGAGAGAGAGTCTTCCATCACTGCCCAAACGGCCGGAGCTGGGCTGATCTGAAGCCAGGAGCTCCTTCCAGGTCTCCCATGCGGATGCAGGGGCCCAAACACTTCTGTTATCTTCTGCTTTCCCAGAGAGAGCTGGATTGGAAGTGGAGCAGCAGGGACAGGAATCAGCACCCATATGAGATGCTGGCACTGCAGGGGGAGGCTCAACCTACTATGCCATAGATCCAGCCCTTGTTTTTTATTTTTCTTTGAAAGAAAAAAGTTACATTGAGAGAGGAAGAGACAGAGAGATGTTCCTTCCACTGATACCTCCTCAAATAGCTTCAACAGTGATGTGTGGGCAAAGCCAAAGCAAGAAGCCTGGAATTCCTTCCAGGTCTCCCATAGAGGTGACAGGAGTCCAAGCACTTGGGCTGTCTTCTGCTGCTTTTTCCAGATGCATTAGCAGGGAGCTGGATCAGAAGTGGAACAGCTAGGCCTAAAACCGGTGCTCACATGGGATGCCATGTCACAGGCAGTGGCTTTACCCACAATTCCACAATATCAACCCCAATATAATTTTTTAAAGATAATTTTATTTTGGTCCAGAACAACTTTGAAATCCATGCATACAAGGGGACTTCAAAACTTTCATGGAAAAATGTGTATTATGAAGACATTGCAGGAATTTCAAAATGTTTTGCATAAAATAAACTTACACTGAATACCATTTTCCATGAGCTTTTTTGAAGTACCCTCATATCACAGTGAAGAAATAGAATGAAAATACTCAGTTAAGTAATGATTTTTTGAAAGAAAAGTAAAAGCCATATTCCCAAACATGTCAGGCACACGATCCGTCAATGTCCAGTGGTGGTGTTCATATACTAAAACAGCAGTCCCCAGTGACAAGGGGGCCGGCACTGTGGCACAGGAGATAGAGCCCTGGTCTGCAGCACTGGCGTCCCACAAGGGTGCCAGTTTGTGTCTTGGCTGCTGTACTTAAAATCCAGCTCCCTGCTAATGCGCCTGGGAAAGAAGCAGAGGATGGCTCAAGCACTTGGGTCCCTTCACCATGCGGAAGACCCAGAAGAAGCTCTTGGCTTCTGGCTTCAGATTGGCTCATCTCTGGCCGTTGCAACCATTTGGGGAGTGAACCAACAGATGGTTCAAAAAACCACACAGATGATACATGACTTTTCTCCTTTACAGGAAAATTAAAGGAAAAGGTAAATATGTTCTGTTTTCCCTTAAAATTTCTGTGCCTTGGAAACTTGTTGTCACACACCTGACGAGTAGGGGAACAAATAAACAGCCATTAATGTAGAAACTTGGGGATAGCTAACCATGCTTCTCTCCACAGCCTGCTTTGTGCTAGGTGTAAATTCTCATGGCCTGTGATAAGATTCCCACAATGTGGCCATAATTGCCACTGGTAATTTGTTCCTGATTCGGGATGAAAATAAATTCATGAAAATCTCCTGGGGTCCCACAAAAGCCACCTTGATTTTCAGACATTCAACCACCCAAACGGGCCAGGCACTACTGAATGAGAATTGCTGCCCTGAGGTAGAATAACGTCCCTTGCTCCATCGATTGTCATAACACTCAGGCAGAGTTTACCTTCTATTATTTTTCTTTTTGGAAATGGGCTTATGTTGTGGTTCCCCTAACATCGTCAACAAATCTGCTCTGTTAACTCATTCTTCCCCAGTCTGTGCCCTCCCTCTCTAATGTACTATTAGGGATAACGTCAGGGAGTGAACTGTGGTTCAGTGGATTAAGCGGCCAATGTCAAGGCTGGTGTCCATATCTTAGCATTGGTTGGAGTCCTAGCTGCTCTTCTTCTGCCCCAACTTCCCGCGAATGCACCTGGAAAAGCAGCCAAGGACACCCCTGGTACTTTGGTCCCTACAACCCATGTGGGAGACCAGGACTAAGTTTCTGGCTACTGGCTTTCACCTGGCCCTGGAGTGAACCAACAGATCTGCATCTCTGCCCCATCCCTCTGCTCCCTCTCCCTCTCCGCCCCTCTTTTTCTTCTCTCTGTCACTCTGGTTTTCAAAACAAGACAAAAAAGAAAAGAATAAAGCAAAGGTTTCAACTGTAAATGAACAAAGGAATTTAAAAATCAGCAGAATCCTGCATTAGTAGTGGGTCTCCAGGAAACCAGAAGGAATAGGATATGCAGTGGTCTCTCAGTATCTGTAATTCCAGGAACCTCTGCTTCCCCAGGGGTACCAAAACCTTTGGGTGGTCAAGTCCCTCCCATAAAATAATGCAGTGTTTCCCCATAACCTATACAATCCTCCCATGTACTTTAAATAACCTCTAGATTACTAATGATATCTAGTACAATCTGAATACTACATTAATATGAGGGGACTTCAAAACATTCATAGAAAATGGAATTATAATGCGGCCGGAGCTGCGGCATAGCGGGTAAAGTTGCTGCCTGCAGTGCCGGCATTCCATATGGGTGCTGGTTCGAATCCCGGCTGTTCCACTTCTGATCCAGCTCTCTGCCAATGGCCAGGGAAAGCAGTAGAAGATGGCCCAAGTGCTTGGGATACTGCACCTGCATGGGAGACCTGAAAGAAGCTCCTGACTCCTGGCTTCAGATCAGTGCAGCTCCAGCCATTGTGGCCAATTGGGGAGTGAACCAGCAGATGGAAGACCTCTCTCTCTCTGCCTCTCCTTCTCACTGTGTGTAACTCTGCCTTTCAAATAAATAAATAAATCTTTTTAAAAAGAAAATTGAATTATAAGATAAAAATTAAAGATACAGGAACAAGCATTTAACCTAGCAGGTAAGATGTGCACTGGAATACTTGGATTCATTTTCCAGTTCTGGCTTCCGACCACCTCCGGAAAGGCAGTCCCTGGTGGAAGGCAATGGCCATGGCTCAAGTGATGGAGTCTCTGCCACCCAGGCAGGGGGCCTGGATTGATTTCCCAGTTTCTGGCTTCAATCCCAGCCTAACCCTGGCCATTGTGGGTATCTGGTGAGTGAATCAGCAAACAGAAACAATCTCATTCTTGCTATCTTTCTCTTTCAGGCAAATACCCAATTAAAAAAAAAAAAAGGACATTATTTCTTAACCTAATCTCCATCAAATTCAAGACACTTTTCCATGCAATAAGTAATCTTTCTATAAAAACTGAGAGTCCTGGGAATTCAACCATGTCAGTGCAGCCTATTTTACATTATTAACTAAAGAAAAATGAGTTCCACCTAAAGTTTTTTTTAATATTTATTTTATTTTATTTTGAAAGTCAGAGTTAGAGAGAGAGAGAGAGAGAGAATCTCCTAACTGGACCAGGCCAGAGCCAGGAGCCAGGAATTTCTTCCAGGTCTCTCACATGGGCAGTAGGGGCCCAAACACTTGGGCCACGTTCCACTACTTTCCCAGGACATTAACAGGGAACTGAATCAGAAGTGGAGCAGCTGGGACCTGAACTGGCACCCATTTGGGATGCTGGCATCACAGGTGGCAGCTTAACTTACTACACCACAGCACCAGCTCTCCATTTAAAGATGCTTTTAAGACTAGCAAGCAGAGAATGAAGAAGGAACAAAACCAGGACTGAAAGGTGGACACCTGTTTATTCCCCATCAAAGCTCACACAAAAGTATCCTTGCTGGATGAAGGGAATGAGCGAGAGCTTTGTTCTCACAGGGAGGGATTCTCTGAAGCCTTCCTGAACATGTGTCTTTAGATCTGCAGCTGGCTTTCTCAAAGCACGCTCACCATAAGCAGATGGCATCACTCTGTGCTCCTCCAAAACATCGACAGGCAAAATGCCTGCAGCATCTCCAAAACCATTGCCAGGACCGTTGCTCTGGGCTGGTCTGCCTTTGATTGGACTGGACTACCTGCACCTCTTAGTAGCCAATGCTTTGGTTATGCTTTCTCTTTAGGATTGTACTGATAAAGTCATATTTTATATCCTGTCACAGGTTTGCAAAGAAATGCTACAGGATCTTGATCCACTTGTTTACATTTTCTATTAAAATTCTGTTCTGGTGCCGTCATCCCATATGGGCGCCAGTTCAAGTTCTGGCTGCTGCACTTCTAATCCAGTACTCTGCTATGGCCCGGGAAAGCAGTAGAAGATGGCCCAAGTCCTTGGGCCCCTGCACCTGCGTGGGAGACCTGGAAGAAGCTCCTGGCTCCTGGCTTTGGATAGGCGCAACTCCAGCCCTTGAAGTCATCTGGGGAGTGAATAAGTGGATGGAAGATCTCTCTCTCTCTCTCTCTCTCTCTCTCTCTCTCTCTCTGCCTCTCTGTAACTCTGACTTTCACATAAATAAATAAATCTTTAAAAAACAAACCTCTGTTCTGATTTGCAGCTCATCTGGGTGCAATAGCTTTGGCAGAAACTTTCTGAACAGAAAGCTCATATTTCAACCAGAATTGTGTAAGCCAGATCAGTTGAGATGTGTATGGTTCTGGTTATTGTTTCTGCTGTCAGTTATCATTCTGTTGCAGTTAGAGCATGGACAAGACTCATTTTTTCCCACGAATTCGTGTGGTTGGTCTGCCTCTGTGAGCTTCAGCTTCAGCAACGCCTCATTCTTTTTAATGGATGTTTCCATTTGTAAACTGCTGATTTCTTTGGGACACTGTCCCCTTAAAATTTTCATAAAGTAGAGGTGATCTCATCATTTTCTCACTGACATTTCAACCAAAAATCTGATGTCTGTTCTTGCTTCAATTTTAGCTTCGATAAGGGCTTTTCTTAATATCTTATGCTCCGTAGTGCCCCAAAGCAAATCCTTTTCAGATATGTAATAACTAGTTAGTACGAGTTTATTTTGTGCAAAAATTTTTGAAATCCCTGTATAGTTTTTTTTTCATAAAATGAATTTCAGTGAAGTTTTTGAGGCCCCCTTGTTATACTGTACTGGTAAGGGGATAATGACAATGAGAGTAGGTCTACATGTGTTTGCACTACACAACCATCATAGGCCAAACTGCACAGTTATACCCGTGAGATGAAGGCAAACAATGCTCAGACAGTGAGTGCTGGGGACAGACTCAGGATCTGTGAAAGACAAGAGGCTGCAGCAGGGTGTGCACACCACTTCATGGGCCTCAGCATAGTGCTGGACGTGGGGAGAATTCGGTTTTTGTTGTTGGGGACTTTCTGGAATTTTAAGAACTATTTTAGGTCTACGGTTGGTTGAATCTGTAGATGCAGAACCCAGAGATACAGAGGACAAGACTGTATGTGTATATAAATATACAGGAAGGGATTTATTATAAGGGATCAGCTCGTGCCAGCCACGGAAGGCGAGAAGAGCCAAGATCGATAGTAAGAAGCCAGTGTCATTTCCAGCCTGAAGGCCTGGGAATCAAGGGAGCTGCCGGTGGTAGAGGTTCCATTCCGAGTACAGAAGACTGACGCAGAGTTCCCTCTCACTTGCTCCTCTTGTTCTACTCAGATTTCGCACTGATTGGCTGAGGCCTGCTCACATCAGTGAGGGCAATCTGCTTCGCTGAGGCCAGCAATTCAAATGTCAATCGCACCCAGAAGCACCCTCACAGACACACAGGGAATAATGTTTGACCCGAGAGCTGCACTCAGGGTATACAGCAGACACATAAAATTAACATCACAAATAACGCATAAAAGCCAAGTGGTAAAATGGGAAAAACATCAACAAAGAATCAGGACAGAAACGGATTTCAACTCCTGGTATTTCCCAAGTGAGTGGCATTGGATAATCTGTAAATATAACTTTATTCATCTATTAGAAATTAGATCAGGCACTATGACACAGCAAGTTAAACTACCACTGCAGACACTCACATCCCACAGCAGCGTGCCTGGTTCTAGTCCTGGAGACTCTGCACTAATGATCCAGTTTCCTGCTAATGCTCTGAGGAAGCAACAGACGATGGCTCAAGGACTTATGTTCCTGCCACCCATGAGAGAGACCTGGATGGAGTTCTGGGCTGTTGGCTTCACCCTGGCCTCGTCCTTGCTTTGCAGGCACTTAAGCAGTGAACCAGCTTGTAGAAGACAACCTTCTCTCCCTGTCCCTACCTCTCTATCCCTCTGACTTCCAAATAAATAAATAAATCCTTTACAAAAATCAGATCAACTTTCAGCTCCTGTTATATGGGAACCTGAGGCCATACATAAGAAGGTACTTCAGAAAGCTCATGAAAATGCAAGCTTATGTTGGTGCAAAACAAGTTTTGAAGTTCATGTGTATACAAAGTATCTGCAAAAAGTCCATGTGTGCAATGAGCGCAGCATCCCATATCAATACCAGTTCAAGCTCTGAGCCCCAGCTGCTCAGCTTCCAATCCAACTCCCTACTGGTATGCCTGGGAAAGCAGCAGAAGATGGACCCCTGCCCTCCCTGTGGGAGACCAGGATGGAGTTTCTGGCCCCCAGCCTGACCTACTTCAGTAGTTGGAGCCATCAGGAGTGAACCAGAAGATGGACGATACCTCTGGGTCTCTCCCTCTCTATCACTCTGCCTTGTCCAATGAATAAATATTTTTTTAAAGTTCATGACAATGTATATTAAGAAAAACTATGCATGGATTTAAAGACATTTTGCACCAAATTAAATTTATCTTTTAATCCCATTTGCCAGGAGCTTTTGAAGTGTCTTCATAGAACCACTCAGGCTACAAACATGCAAATCCTGATGAACTCAGAATCAACCCTTGAGGCTGCCTGGTCAGGCTAAAAGGCCTACGAGAGCATCTCACACATGGAAAGCCAAGACTGTGACAAAAACTATCCTACAAAGACGATCTCTGTGAGACCTCAGCGGAAAGAAAGGGTCATCAAAGAAGGATGTACTCTTCTCTGAAGGGAAGAGAGAACACCCACTTTGCTTATGGCCATGTCCAAACACCAATGGAGTCTATGGTCACAGAAGGCTTCCACATCCTTGGCTCACAAAGGCACTGATCTCATTCCTAAGAGCTCTGTCCTCAAGACAAAAATTACTTCCCAAGAGCCCCACTTCCATATGCCATCACATGGAAGTTGGGGTTTCAATATGCAAATTTGGAGGGGGCACAAATAATAGGTCAGCAATATTCTTTCCTTGCCCCCCCCCACAATCAATGCACTTCTTCCCAATAGCCCCTAAATTCTTAACTTATTCCAGTTTCAACACTACAGTATGAAGTCCAAAGTCTCATCTAGTTATGATCTAAATCAGATACGGTGAGCCTTGAGATACCGCGCATCCTCAGGCAACGTTCATCTCTGGCTGTGAACCTGTGAACCCAGACAAGTAAGGCACTTCCAAAATGCCATCGTGGGACAGGTGTAGGACAGACATCCTTATTCCAAGAGGAAAAGAAAGACAAGAATGGCAAACCCAGTGAGTTCAAAACCTAGCAAGGGAAACTCTATGAGATCTTCTCTTTGTTTGGTTTTTTTAAAAAATTCATTTCAGTAATACAAGTTTCACATATTTCATATATGCAGATTTAGGAATGACTTGAGAATAATCTTCTCTGGCTGGATTCATTGTCTGCCAGGCCCACTGGTGCATGGCACTCCCAGCTTTTCAACTCACAAGTTCAGAGGTCCCACATTCTGGAACCACTGGGGCAGAGGTTCTGCCCTTACAGCTGTGTCAGGCAGGGGTTTGCCTCCAGGGTTCTTCCTGGTGGATCTGTCCTCAAAGCTTTGGGTAGTGGCCATCAGGTCTATTGAAAGCAAAGCAAATGGCTCCCCTTTTAAAAACAAGGAGAGAGCCCTTGGGAATCTTTGAATTACCGTCAGAGTTATTCTTCCCTTATCTTGAAAAATAACTCAATAACCTGGCTGAATAGCAATATGACCTCATCTTATAAAATCCAAGAAGTCCAAATGCCTCCCTTCCTCCCTATCTTCTTCCCCTCCAGTCCAAACCATTAGTTTTCCTTTCAGGGTAGTTGGTTAAGTCCATGATTCACACCCACAGCAATCTGCTTATCGAAGTGTCATTTGGCCAGCCTCCTTTTTGGTCCTTTCTGAACATACTTTCTCAACTTTTACAAAATAGACAGGCTGACAGCTTTCCAAATCTTTCATTTCTGGTTCCTATTTGCTTAGTCTTGTGTCTGCTAAAGTGCATATGCTTCCCTTGCACTTTAAGCAGGGAGGGGAGACCAAGCTGGGCCTTCAATACTTTGCCTGGAAATCTTTTTGGTTAAAAATCCAATTGCATTGTGCTCAGTTTCTACCTTCCCATAACACACAAGAATACAAAAACAATGCAGCCAAGTTCTTCGCTGCTTTAAAACATGGGCCCATCCTGGGTTCTTTGTGCGATAACATGTTCATTTCCATAAGAGAACTCATTGCAATGAACTTTACTATCCACATGTCTACAATATGGATATGATTATGTATTAAGAAGATGGAAATTTTGTCTGTAGCTTTCTTCCTTTCTGAGCCCTTACTGTAGTCACCTTTGAAAGTTCCTTCATGATATTCTTGGGTTCTTCTGGTATGCACTTTAATCCTCTTCCAGATTCTAGGCATTGCTTAACTTCAAACCTGCACTGGCATTTTAGGTATCTGTTTACAGCAGCACCCCACTTCTCCATAGCTCTTTCTGCCTTAGTTCACGCTTCTACACAAAGCAGTACAGACTGGCTGGCTTATAAACAGAAGAGACGTGTTTCTCACAGTCCTGGAGGCCAAATTCTGAGATGAGGGTACCAGGACGGTCAGGGTCTGATTCAGGCTGAAGACTGTTGCCTTCTGGTTTTCTCCTCGCATGGCAGAAAGAGAGCTTCCAAGCTCTACCAAAGATCCACTCCCATGCCCTAACGACTCCCCCAAGACCTCACTTCTGCATTTCAGCGGGATGTAAATATTCAGTTACTAGAACCCCCCCCACACACACACACAGAGGATAACACTAGAGATCAAACTAGCTATAAGGGGCATGGCAAACAGTCAAAGGATGCACAGTCATCTCAAATGCCTGTGAGAGATCACACAATTTAGACCATAGAGGAAGTTTCAAAATGACAATTAGACCACAATCTAATTTCAATACCATTAACAATAAATGACGTGACTCATTAAAATTATAGAAAGCAGTTTTGGGAACCACAATCCACACTTTAAAGACATTGGTATGAGGCTGGCGCCATGGCTCACAAGGCTAATCCTCCGCCTTGCGGCGCTGGCACACCGGGTTCTAGTCCCGGTCGGGGCGCTGGATTCTGTCCCGGTTGCCCCTCTTCCAGGCCAGCTCTCTGCTGTGGCCTGGGAGTGCAGTGGAGGATGGCCCAAGTGCTTGGGCCCTGCACCCCATGGGGGACCAGGAGAAGCACCTGGCTCCTGGCTTCGGATCAGTGTGGTGCGCAGACCTTTCTCTCTGTTTTTCTCTCACTGTCCACTCTGCCTGTAAAAAAAAAAAGACCTTGGTATGTCAAAGAAACCCTAATTAGAATAAAATATTCATAAATGAAAAATAATGAACATATCGCATATCATACATTTAACCGATAAAGGCTTAATAACAAAAATCTACAAAGAGATCAAGAAACTCCACAACAACAAAACAAAAAACCCACTTAATAGGTGGGTCAAGGACCTAAATAGACATTTTTCAAAAGAGGAAATCCAAATGGCCAACAAACACATGAAAAAATGTTCAGGATCACTAGTCATCAGGGAAATGCAAATCAAAACCACAATGAGGTTTCACCTCACCCCGGTTAGAATGGCTTATATACAGAAATCAAAAAACAACAGATGCTGGTGAGGATGTAGAGGAAAAGGCTCACTAATCCACTGTTGGTGGGAATGCAAACTGGTAAAGCCTCTATGGAAGACAGTTTGGAGATTCCTCAGAAACCTGAATATAGCACTACCACATGACCCAGTCATCCCACTCCTTGGAATTTACCCAAAGGAAATTAAATTGGCAAATAAAAGAGCTGTCTGCACCTCAATGTTTATTGCAGCTCAATTCACAATAGCTACGACATGGAATCAAACTAAATGCCCATCAATAGAAGACTGGATAAAGAAATTATGGGATATGTACTTTACAGAATACTATACAGCAGTAAAAAATTAAATCTGGTCATTTGCAACAAAATGGACGAATCTGGAAAACATCAAG
This sequence comes from Sylvilagus floridanus, assembly GCA_949820135.1. Taxonomy (NCBI): domain Eukaryota; kingdom Metazoa; phylum Chordata; class Mammalia; order Lagomorpha; family Leporidae; genus Sylvilagus; species Sylvilagus floridanus. The sequence goes on along the minus strand of OX463228.1, from coordinate 16,231,976 downwards.
CTGAGTGAAATAAGCCAGTCCCAAAAGGACAAATATCATATGTTCTCCCTGATCTGTGACAACTAATTGAGCACCTAAAAGGAAACCTGTAGAAGTGAAACAGACACTCTGACAAACAACGACTTGATCAGCCCTTGTCCTGACTGTTGAAGAACAACTTACTATTTTATTCCTTTTGGTATTTTTTTGTTCTACTTAATACTATTGGTTAAACTTTTTAATTAACACACAGTTATTCTTAGGCATTTAAATTTAACTGAAAAGTGATCCCTGTTAAATATAAGACTGGGAATAAGAGAGGGAGGAGATGTAAAGTTCAGCACATGCTCACTTGGACTTACCCCTAATGGTAGAGCTAGAAATGTGCCAGGGGATTCCAATTCAATCCCATCAAGGAGGCATGTACCAATGCCATCTTACTAGTCAAAGTGATAAGTTTAAGTTCATAATTGATCATAATGATAGGGTTAAGTGTCAAAGGGATCACATAAACAAGACTAGTGTCTGCTAATAATAACTGATAGAATTAAAAAGGAGAGAACAATCCAACTCGGGAAGCGGGATACACAGCAGACTAATAGAATGGCAGATGTCCTAAACAGCACTCTGGCCTCAGAATCAGCCCTTAAGGCAGTCGGATCTGGCTGAAGAGCCCATGAGAGTATTTCATGCATGGTAAGCCAAGACACTGTGACAAGAAAAGTGACCTAAATGAAAGATCTCTGTGAGTGAGATCCCAGAGGAAAGAACAGGCCATCAAAGAAGGAGGTACCTTTCTCTGAACAGAGGAGAGAACTTCTACTTTGACTATGGCCTTTCTAAATAAGATCGGAGTTGGTGAACTCAAGAGGCTTCCATAGCCTTGGAGGCTCATGACAAGAGCCTCAGGTGATTACTGATGTCATAAATAAGAGTGTCAATTGTTAAATCAACAATGGGAGTCACTGTGCACCTACTCCCCATGTAGAATCTCTGTCCTTAATGTGTTATACTATGCAAATTAATGGTAAAACTACTATTCAAACAGTACTCTATACTTTATGTGTCTGTGTGGGTGCAGTCTGTTGAAATCTTTACTTAGTATATACTAAGTTGATCTTCTGTATATAAAGATAATTGAAAATGAATTTTGATGAAGAATGGGATGGGAGAGAGAATGGGAGATGAGATGGTTGTGAGTGGGAGGGAGGTTATGGGGGGGGGGGGGAGCCGCTTTAATCCAAAAGTTGTACTTTGGAAATTTATATTTATTAAATGAAAGTTGAAAAAAAAAGAAAATAAAATCTGTACAAGTTAACCTGCTAAAAAAAAAAGAAATTCATGGATTAATTAATTTAGTATTAGAAAACAAGAAAAATATTGAGAAATGGACAGCTCAAGATGTATCAAACAACAGTTTAAACCAAACCAAAATACCAGGAAGACTTATAAAGGATGGAGATTGGCACTGTGGAGGAGTGGGTTAAGCCACCGCCTGTGACACCATCCCCTATCAGAGTGCCAGTTCAAGTCCTGGCTGCTCTGCTTCTGATCCAGCTCCCTACTAATGTGCTTAGGAAGGCAGCAGATGATGACCCTAGTACGTGGGTCCCTGTCACCCATGTAGGAGACCCAGATAGAGTTCCTGGCTCCTGGCTTTAGCCTAGCCCAGCTCCAGCCTTTTTGGCCATTTAGGGAATGGACCAGTGGATAGATCTCCTTCTGTCTGTCTCTCCCTCTCCATCACTCTGCCTTTCAAATAAATAAAAATAATACAATAATAAAATAAGCCTTTTAAAAAAATAAAGGTTTAAAGCAGATACTAATAAAAATATTAAAATGATACTATATAAAAAACTAAAGATAAAAACTATCTTTTAAAGAGAAACCAACAAAATTAAGACAAAGAAGCTACAGAGACAGTAGACATTTAAATATCATAAAAGAAAAGGTAAATGTAAATGTTTTTAAACCAAAAACATGCAGACAAGGGCCGGCACTGTGGCACAGCAGGCAAAGGTAAAGGAGCTACCTGCAGTGCCCTCATCCCATACGGGTGCTGGTTCAAGTCTCAGCTGCTCCACTTCCAATCCAGCTCCCTGCTAAAATGCCTGGGAAAGCAGTAGAAGATGACTCAAGTCCTTGGGCCCATGCACCCATGTGGGAGATCCGGAAGCTCCAGGCTCCTGGCTTTGGATGAGCCCAGCTCTGACCATTGAAGCTATGTGGGGAGTGAACCAGTGAATGGAAGAGCTCTCGCTCTCTTTCTCTGCCTCTGCCTCTCTGTATCTCTGCTTTTCAAATTAATAAATCTTTAAAATACACACACACACATACATACACACACACACAGGACAATGACAACTAGAGAGAGAAAATTTAGAAAAAAATAATCCCAATAAAGACTCATCATATCCAGTTTCATATGACATTTTTCCAAATGTAAAAGGAAAACTTGTAAAAGGAAAAACTTCTCATGGCATTTTTAAGAAGATGGTATTAACTCAAGGAAGGTAGCACAAGATAGATCAGACTGACGCAAAATCCTAGTGGCAAGTATCCGAAACAGTGGCAAATAAAATTCCTAATTATTAAAATAAGTACAGCAAAAATAGAAGCTTACAACAGATATACAAAGAGGCTTCGCTAGTAAGAAAGTTTTAAATGTAATTAATCTCATTAATAGGTTAAAGAAAGAAAAAAATAATTTCAGTCCATATGGAAAATAATATTTGAAAATTTCAATACCCATTACCAGCAAACTAAGAGTAGGAGGAAACTTCCTCAATCGGAAGAGAGAACATATCCTTAGCATCACACTCAGTGGCAAAGCTTTAGAATGACTTAGAGACAGCTCACGACAAGAACCCTTGGTCCCATCACTCTTTTTGGGTGCTGGACTAGAGTCCTGAAAGTGCAGTACCACCAGAAAGACAAAGGAAGTACATGGACTATAAAGCAAGAAATGAAATTTCAGAAATAGGACTTTCCAAGAGAAACCAGCCAGCCTTGAAAACATCAACAGTTCATCAAGAGCATTCCTGTCTCTAATCAAGACGGAATAACAAAGCCCCCCAGAACTTGGGCATGAACAATGGTCTTCAAGATAGTAAAGTTTATGTCAGCAAAAAGGGGAAGATCACTTGGGGAAGAAATAGCGGTAAGGGAAGTGCTATGATGCCCCTAGCTGAATGCCTACAGCCACCCTCAAGGCCACAGCTCAGAGAACAGAGCTGGTGTTTGCCCAAAGTGTCAAGACAGATCAAGAAGAGGTGAAAACGACACTAGACAGAGTAAAATACACAGGCAACAACTAATGGCAGACTCAAGCAATACTGAAGACAGAAGATTAATGAGCTCAAAACATAGCAACAAAATCCTTCCAGAATGAAACTCAGAGAAAAATAATTACTGTTAGAACAAAAGCATACACACACATGCAAGGTCCCAACGAACAGCGGGACAAAGTCACACCACGTCACACATGCATAGTGGACACCAAGAGGAGATACTTGAAAAAATAGTGGTTTACAAGTTTTCTGCACTTTATGAAAATTATAATTCCATCAATTCAAGAAAGCTCCACACAGCCTAAGAAAATGGTGAACATTGTACCAAAGCACGTTGTGCTCAAATTCCTTAAAATCACTTAAAAGCAGCCAGGAACAGAACAAAACCAAGAATAAACACTAAGGGAAACTCCACCATTTTTTTTTTTAGATTTATTTTATTTATTTGAAAAAGTTACAGAGAGATGTAGAGCCAGAGAGAGAGAGAGCTTCCACTCTGCTGGTTCACTCCCCAAATGACTGCAACGGCCAGAGCTGAGCTGATCTAAAGCCAGGAGCCAGGAGCTTCTTCCAGGTCTCCCACACAGGTGCAGGGGTCCAAGCACTTGGGCCATCTTCTATTGTTTTCCCAGGCCACAGCAGAGAGCTGGATTGGAAGTAGAGCAGCCAGGACTTGAACCGGCACGCCAGCATTGCAGGCGGTGGTGGCTTTACCCACTACATCACAGCGTCAGCACCTACTCCATTTTTGTAAACCTAAAACTGCTCTAACAATAGTCTACTTTTAAGTAGTTAAAAAAGAAAAAAGTATACTTTGTGTGCACAGGAACATTGATCAGGATGACAGTGGATTTTTCATTGTGGAATCTCACAGTGAGGGCCCAGCACTGCGGTGTAGTGGGCTGAGCCTTAGCCGGCAGCGCCAGCATCCCATATAGGTGCTGGCTTGAGTCCTAGCTGCTCTTCCAATCCAGCTCCCTGTTTATGGCCTAGTGAAGCAGTGGAGGATGGCCCAAGTGCTGGGTCCCCTGCACGCACATGGGAGACTGAATAAAAGCTCTTGGTCCTGGTTTCGGATCAGCCCAGCTCCAGTCATTACAGCCATTTGGGGAGTGAACCAGGAAATGGAAGACCTCTCTCTCTGCCTCTCCCTTTCTGTCTGTTACTCTGCCTCTCAAATAAATAACTAACATCTTAAAAAATAAAACAAAAAAAAACCTCCATTCTGGATCTGCCTGTTAACATGTAATGATGAAATCTTGGCCGAGGAACATGACATTCCTCTCTCCTCTGAATTCTTACAATAAATGCTATCTTTCATTTTAATGCAATAAAAACATATTACACTTATTAATCATATAGGTATGTGCTGCTACCTTGGCCAGCAATTTAAATCTTTATTTATTTATTTATTTTTTACAGGCAGAGTGGACAGTGAGAGAGAGAGACAGAGAGAAAGGTCTTCCTTTGCCGTTGGTTCACCCTCCAATGGCCACCGCGGTCGGCGCGCTGCGGCCGGCGCACCGCGCTCGTCCGATGGCAGGAGCCAGGAGCCAGGTGCTTTTCCTGGTCTCCCCATGGGGTGCAGGGCCCAAGCACCTGGGCCATCCTCCACTGCACTCCTGGGCCACAGCAGAGGGCTGGCCTGGAAGAGGGGCAACCGGGATAGAATCCGGTGCCCCGACCGGGACTAGAACCCGGTGTGCTGGCGCCGCAAGGCGGAGGATTAGCCTGTTGAGCCACATACTATTCACCAAACATCACCTTTCCCCAACCAGATTGTACATTCTTGTACCCTCACCCATAGGCGATGCTGCGTTCCTTAACCTGACACACACATGCACAGCCCACTTAGTTCAAGAAAGATCATCTAGGGTTCTCTCAGCTTGGAAAATGTTACCGTTCTGTAAGAATATCATTTATCCAGATAATGTGACCATCCCCTGGCTCCGCAGCATTTTATTCATTTTGATCAGGACCCTACCCCCCCCCACCCCCCCACCCCCGTGCCTGCAATACTCTTTGTTCTTGGAAGTGTTCTGCCTCAGGCCTTTACAACCCTGAGAGGGAGCGCTGTCAACAGGCTGCAGCACTGGCTGACCTGAACTGCGTCTAAATTCCCCTTTGCATTCAGAAAATTCCCCCTTTGTTGAAGAAGAGCAGAAGTTCAGAACAATGAATTCCGAATCAGAAGACGGAAGCCCTAGCCCTGGTTATGCCACTTGTTAGCTGGGTGATTTGCTAGGTGTTACTTAACTTCTCTTCCACGTCTTCGTCTAAAAATGGGAATAGGTTCCCTGCCTTGCCTTAGAGGGTTTTTGTGAGGAACAAGAAAAGTCAAGGCAAGGCACAGAAGAACTCCAATATTTGCTAAGCAGTAGGCTGTTCTCTCCACATTATACGTCATACCTCATTTAGAATGCGTGCTATCCTTGGACGTGGCCAGCATATCCACCCTGAGCAGATGGAGCTTCCGAGGCCCTGAAAAGTTAACTAACGTATAGGCTTCTTCTGACTCCCCCATTGGTACACTGCTTCCATCACACTATCATAACCTGATAAACACAAAATGTGAATGCCAGGGGTTCCACCCCTCAAGTGTCAGGGGACTACGAGACCCAGACAATGGGCTGGGTCTCAAAACCACAGTAGCCACAAACAAATGGGAATCAGCACAAAACCCGAGGAACCATCACTGGTGCACAGCAGCTAGGACTGACAAAATCGCAGAATAGGTGCCACTACAGGTTTTCTCTCCTGCACCCAAAGCAGAGGATCCTGCCTGGCTGTGGTCCTCTTCCCTGATGAGCCCAGCGGTGGCCTCAGAATCCATAAACCTCATTCCAAATGGCAAAATCCACCGATCAGAGGTGCCTGCGGGATGAAACGGTGGGGCCATAGCTAGGCCCTGTAAAAAAAAAACTTGCCCACACTGTGTTTGGAGATGGCAGAGTGGATCTACAACCTAGCCTGGAAACAGGATAGGAAAAGAAAGAGAACGGAGGGAAATTCACTCATTTACCAGGATGCCTGCTTAATAAACAGTAAGGACCCCATGACGTGCAGGCCATTTGTGAGGAGCAGAAGCAGACCCCACCTCAGTTGGCTGTAGACAACAAACTAGCACCTCTAGCATTACCAGCTCTCTCTCCCATGACACTGAAAGGTGGGAAAGTCAGGCTCACTTAAGAAATCAGAAATAGCCCAGATGGGTCAGTGCTTTTGGATGCCACCTGCTCCACTGTTGGAGCCCCTGGAACTGGCCAGCATTCGGGACCCAGGTTCTTTCGGATTTTAAAATATGGGGGCTAGCACAGTGGCACAGTAGGTTAATTCTCCACCTATGGCACCAGCATCCCATAGGGACACCAGTTCTAGTCCCAGCTGTTGCACTTCCGATCCAGCTCTCAGTTGTGGCCTTGGGCCCCTGAACCGACATGGGAACCCAGGAAGAAGCACCTGGCTCCTGGCTTCAGGTTAAAGCAGCTCCAGTCTTTGCAGCCATTTGGGGAGTGAACCAGTGGAAGGAAGACTTTCTCCATCTCTCCTTCTCACTGTCTGTAACTCTACCTCTCAAATAAAAAACAAAATCTTTTTTAAAAATTGCAAATATGTCACTTGTGTCACTTATTATTTAATACCCGAGTGGAATCTGGGGCAACATCTTATAATAAGACACATTAACAATTAGAACATGAATATTTAGGGATTTCAAAGATCTCATGACAGTCCAAGCCATACTCAACCTTATGAGAAACATTGCCATTTTAGATGTTTTGGATTTTTGAACTCCAAATAAGGATTTGTAAGCCTCTGTCAAGGGTGATATTGAAATATAAGTTGAAGATAAAAGATAGTTATACGAGGTGTTTTCAAAAAGGTCATGGGAAGCGTGTATTATGAGGACATTATGCATAATTTTTAATAAATTTTGCAGCAATATAAATCTCTGATTACATTTTCTGTGATTTTTTAGAAGATTTATTTATTGATTTAAAAATCAGAATCATAGAGAGAGACAGGAAGAGACAAAGAGAGCAATCTTCCATCTGCTGATTCACTCCCCAGATGGCCCAACAGCAGAAGCCAGGAGCCAGGACCTTCACCCTCGTATCCCACGAGTGCCTGGCAGGGACCCAAGTACCTGGGCCATCTTCTGTTGCTTTTCCCAGGCCGTTAGCAGGGAGCTGGATCGGGAGTGGAGCTGCCAGAACTCAAAGGGCCCCCACATGGGATGTCTACATCATAGGCAGTGGCTTTACTCACTACACCACAACGCCTGCCCCATCTGTGAAATGTTTGAAGTGCCCTAATACGTGGTTGATTTCTAGAAGAAACATCCCAAACCACATGTTAATGTTTAGTAACATCAATCTATTCCATGAAAGATTTATGAATAAAATAATTTCAAGATGAAGAAATATTCAATAAGCTAAAATTTGTGTTAAGATATGAAAAAATAAGTCTGCAGGATAATATATAGATCTAGAGACTGGGAATAACTAGTAGGCGGGAACTTATACATACACAAGGAAAACACTAGAAAATGAAAAGGAGGTTATGAACAGGGATCCTGCCACAATTAAGCTGAAGGAACAAACAGCTCATGCTCCTGAAATTTTCTCCATGTGGGGACCAGTGTTCTCAGAGCATCTGAAATCTGCCTTAGTAGTGCAGAGGCAAGAGTCTGATGAGAAATGTGTGTGCATTGTTGCTGTACCCTACAGATGCCTTTTGGTCAAAACTTGATATCGTCTCAGCTGAGCAGGGTGCCAGTGACTTCCTTCCCTTCCTTGTCTCCCACAGCAACACAGCCTCTTGTCTTCCCCATTCTCTCTGCTCCTCACCTCCGCTTCAACAGCCAACTCATTTCTTCTGCCATCTCTTGGCACCAGGGCTCTCCTGGCTTCTCCTGGAAGCACCGTGCTCATCATACTTGCATTCTCTGCACATCAAGAACAACCCATGGCCTCAAACACCACTTCTGTAGCGGTGACAAGCAGAACAGACTCTCCAGCACTCTTGTCTGAGCTCTGGACGGATGGATTCAACCCCTGTTCTCACCCACAGCCTGTATATTCCTACTTCAGCTACACCCACCCTGTATGTTCTCCCCTTTTTCCTTTCTTCAGATCCCCAGGTGTACATACCCAGAATGGCCTCCCACACACCCAACCCCAACTTGAACTGCATTCTTCTAAGAGCTGCAAGATGCACCTTCTTCGGGGTCTATTCCTCACCTGCCCCGAAATACAAACCTGAGCTTGATGCCATGTCCACATTCTTGCTCCCCCTGGATTCTGTGCTTACCCCACGGAAGCATTTACCAAAGGATGTGAAACTCCATTTACATGGAGGACGGGTCTTCAAGAGGTACATAAAAGTGTACGTTTGAAAAGTTATGCATAGATTTCAAATTTTTGTGCTAAAATGAACTTAAAATTCCATTTTCAACAAACTCATTGAAGTTCTCTCCTATGTTCCAGCAGACTGAAAGCCCCAGACAGCTGGAATCAGGCTGCCCCTATCTGCATTCTCAGAGCCAACAGGGCCCTCTGCAATAGCCACTTAACAAATATTTATTGAGGAAGACAGTAATTCATTAGCTCCATCATCGTGGAGTGGGAGAAGCTGGAACCCTGAAAGCCCTGGATATGGAAAAGCCCCTGTCACCATAACCAAGCACAGAGTGGGTGCTCATCACGGGTAAGTTCAACCAATCAATTCTATATATTTCTTTAACTTTTATGGGACTCTTCATCTTGTACTTCAGGTACCTAGGGATTATATGAGCTTTTGAGCTCTAGATTTTGGCTCTTTTATAGAACAATACCTTTCAAATTCAAATTATCTACAAAGCAGTGCACAGAACGCAATCTGTTGGTAAACAGCTGTGCATAGAACCATAAAACACTGTACCTGTGTTGGCTTTTATCTGCCTCCTTAATGGAATTATATCCATATTCCCTGATTATTTTCTCCCTATACTCTATTCTTCCTTTCTTTATACTTATATTTTTTCTCTTAATTCAATGAATCCAACACAATTAAGAGCTATAATCATAGGATAAAGTGATGAACAGGGTAGCCTGACCAAATAATTAAGATAAGGTAAAAATCAAAGCAGTACACAGCACAGAGAGAGACAACTCATAATTTCAAAATATAATATTCTAAATAATTGAGCTATGTGCTCTTAGAACTACTTCATGGTGAATTCTAGAACATATGCTAAAATTGATCATGATGCAAATTGGAGGAAAAGTGGGTTGCAGTCTCTGGCAACATGTCCAATAACCTTCATACAAGAATCTGGCCCTAACAGTGCTCCAGAAGTGAGCTGTGCCCAGAAGAGTTGGCTCATATACTCAGAAATGACCATCCTGATGCACCGGGAAAAACACACCAAAAGACACTGCATCTGCCCTACCCATCAAAGTCACAAGTAAAACTAAGAACCCTGCAGGCTACAGACATGAGGGTCAAATCCACCCTCAGGATTGTAAAACTTGTGACACTTTCTAGAAGATAACCATGGGAGACAGCTTTTTTTTGTTTGTTTGTTTGGGAGGAGGGGTTTTGGTTTTTTATTAAAACAGCTTCATTGACATAGAATCACATGACATAGAATTCACAAGTTTTAAGTGTTCAACTCAGTAGTGAATAGAACCATGCATGCATGATCATGGCTGATGTTAGAACATTTTCATCACTCCAGAAGAAATCCCCTGTCTCTTACCCATCATTTCCACTCCTGGGATTCCCCCATTTCCCTGGGGCCTAGCCAGCCATTGATCTACTTTCTGTCTGCAAGGACATTTCACACAAAAGGAACCACACAAAATGTGGTCTTTGCCAGTGACTTCTTTCATTTAGCATGTTTACAAGGTGCGTCGATGCTGGGGTGTGTGTCAGTTTCATGGATACACCACGTCACGCTTATCCATTCATCAGCTTGTGAACTTCTTGGCTATTATGAATGATCCTGCTACAAATGTGTACAAACTTTTGTGGACTTAAGTTTGCATTTCTCATGGATATATGCCTAGGAGTGGCATTGTTGGGCCGTATGAGGATAACTCTACATTTAATCTTCTGATAAACTGCTAGATTATTTTCCAAAGAAGTGGCACCATTTCGCATCCTCGCAACCACACATGCTGTGGTTTCTCCACAACCCCATCAACACTTGTTTTTATTTGTCTTTGAAAACAGTCGTGCTAGCAAGTGTGAGGTGGTATCTCACTGTATTTTCAGTTTGCCTCTCCCTGATGACTCATGTAACTAAGCATCCTTTCAAGTATTTTCTCTGGACAAATACCTATTCAGATCCTTGGCTCACTTTCATTGTTTAAATGTTCTTGCTTGTTTTTCTTCTTTGAAAGACACACACAGGGAGGGGGAGAGGGAGAGAAGGTGTGTGTGTGTGTGTGTGTGTGTGTGTGTCAGAGAGAGAGAGGGAGGGAGGGAGGGAGAGACAGAGAAACAGGGAGGGAGGGAAAAAGAGAGAGAAACAGGGAGGGAGGGAGGGAGGGAGAGAGACAGAGAAACAGAGGGAGAGAGGGAAGGAGAGACAGAGAGAGAGAGAGAATGAATCTCCCATCTGCTGGTTCACTCCCCAAATGCCTGCAACAGCCAGAGCTGGACCAGGCCAACGCTGGGAGGCTGGAACTCAATCCAAATCTCCCACGTGAATGGCAGGGACCCAGTTTCTTTGCCTATCACCTGCCACCTCCCTGGGTACACATCAGCAAGAAGCTAGAATGGAGAGTGGAGCTAGTTCTCAAACCCAGACATTCCAAAATGGGATGCAGGCATCTTAACAATTGTGCCAAATGCCCACCCACTTCTGACCATTTTTAATTGTTACTGTCATTTTATTAAGCTGTTAGAGTTTTTGTTTTATGTACAGATTACATATTAGATACACAATTTTAAAGTACTTTCATTATTTTCACTTTCTTGGTGGTACCATTTGCAGCATAAAAGTTTTGAGTTTTGATGAATTCCCTCATATCTGTTGTTTTAGTTTTGTCATTCATACCTTTAGCTATTATTTCAAAAGGCTGTGCCTCACCAGGGCTACAGAGGTCCACTCCTAGGTATTTTTCTTACAGTTTCCTAGTTATAGCTTTGACACTTACGTCTATGATTCACCATGCGTTTATTGTTGTGTTTGGTCTGAAGAGGCTGTGTTGTCTCACTGACTACAGCTGCAGACTCCCCAGGTCCATAGCAGCTCTCACATCCTCCTTTCTCCCCTGCATGGTGCCGATTCCCTCTCCACCTTACTCACACTCTCCCGGTGTCACTCCCCACACTGCCTCATGAACCTTATCTTGTCAAATGACTCAGCTGATTTATGACTGCTGAATTCCTTCCAGAACACATGTCCTTGCTTTGGAAATAAATTCAGGTATGCTATGCCAGTCTCTTTGCTTTTATGTGTTGGGGCAAGGGAGGGGGGTACCCCTGATGTTACAACGAAGATTTATACTTGGTGCATTTATTTTTTAAACTGTCAGACACATTATTTCCACTTTGACCTGCAGGAGGAAAGGAATCAGTTTATTGCATTTGTGACATAATCTGAAGGTACATTTTCATCTGTGATCTGTAAAATATCTCTAACAGCTACTTTTCAACTATCTTCTGGCTTTCAAGATATACTTTCACCGTAATATTTTAAGGCCAAATTAAATATTTTATCTTCTATATGTTTTTTTTTCTGAAATACTACATTTCCTAACATATTTTAGGGAAATATATTTTCCTTAAGCTTTTTATGCTAATTTAATATCAGAGATGCTTTTAATTTCATGATATATCTTTCAAAGATGGCTGATACTGTAACTTATGACAGAGTATCAGATGGTATATTTCTAAAAATACTAAATTCACTTTTGTTTATTTTAAAATAAATCAATTCTAATGGATTAATACCCTCAAATAATCAGGGATAAAAATTTCTTTCATCCATTGCAATGACATAGTCAGTAGGTAAATGTGGTGCAACAACAAAGACAAAAGGATTCTGTTTCAACCTAGATGCCCATTGACTGATGACTGTATAAGGAAAATGTGGTATACATACAAGATGGACTATTACTCAGCCACAAATAAAGGAAATCCTGACATCTGCAACAAAATGGAGGGTTCTAGGATCATTATGCTAAGTGAAACAAGTCAGAGCCAGACAGAGAAATATGACAGGCTTTCTCTCAATTGTGGAACTTGAGAGAGCGCGAAGACGGTGCAGATGTCATGGTTTGGGTCTGCAGTTGTAGCTATCACAAAGCTGACTCCTACCACACACATGATCATGGGCTCTTTCCCCTGCTGTGATCACCGTCACGAATCGCTCCTTTGTGATATTAATGCCTGTGTTTTCAAGAAAAATAATACATGTGTGCATAGAACGTATACATATGAAGTGGATGAAGATGTTAAATATTGTTAAACCTAAAACTATAAACTCATATATATGTATATATAAAAAGATTGTGTTTACAATAACATTCCATTCCATTCCATTCTGTAGCCCTGGTGAGGCACAGCCTTTTGAAATAATAGCTAAAGGTATAAGTGACAAAACTAAAACAACAGATATGCTGGAATTCATCAAAACTCAAAACTTTTATGCTGCAAATGGTACCACCAACAAAGTGAAAATAATGAAAGTACTTTAAAATTGTGTATCTAATATGTAATCTGTACATAAGTTCTACCTTTGATTAACGAGATCTTTAAAATTTCTTAAAATTACATTAACGGCTTTTGTAAAAATAAGTTTAGAAGCTCTACAGTCATCAATATTATGCTTTTTAATTTTTTTTATTTATTTGAGAGATTGAGTTACAGACAGTGAGAGGGAGAGACAAAGTCTTCCTTCCAATTGTTTCACTCCCCAAATGGCCACAACGGTTGGAGCTACTCCGATCCAAAGCCAGGAGCCAGGAGCCTCTTCCTGGTCTCCCATGCGAGAGTAGGGGTCCAAGCACTTGGGCCATCTTCTACTGCTTTCCCAGGCCACATCAGAGAGCTAGATTGGAAGAGGAGCAGCCAGGACTAGAACTGGTGCCCTTTTGGGATGCCGGCACCACAGGCAGAGGATTAACCTACTGCACCACAGTGCAAGCTCCTCAATATTACACTTAATCATACTTCTAAAAGTTCTGGATAAGAGTTCTTCTTAATAACTAGTTAGACATTTAGAGCCAAAAAATTACTGCCATTTTTTACTATCATTACCTTAATGTATTCATTTTTATAATCTCAAAAAATAATACCTTTATAAACACAAATAAGAATTTTCTCTATGCTGGTTAAACAAAACCATCCTAAGTTAATGAATATTACAAAATATAGATTCAAAGTTGTCACGACTGCCAGGAATCTTTGAGTAAATGAACTTTGATTCTTTTTGCCACAGGCTAACAGACCTTTAGTGTAGTATGATATCTTAATTCTCACCTTACATAAAATGAAATTAAAATTCAGCAAGACTAAATGCCTTTTCCACGGGGAAGAAAATGAAAGAATTACCTTAACATCATCTAACATGTCTAAGGACATTTAAAATGTTACTAGCAATGCTGACCAAGATGGAGGCAGGAGGCTGGGGTCAGGAGCCGGACGCAGGTGGGGTGCCCAGGCAGGACCTGAGATGAGGGCCTCCTAGCTACCAGGCTGAACACCTGTTCCCCAACAGTCATTCAGAATCAGATAAATCTAAAGCCTTCCTGTGAGGATCAGACTCTGACTAAAATCCACCCACGATGACTTTCAGTACAAGGCCTATCTCCTTCATAGCAGGGATTAATCAGGTAGAGGTGATTGTCTGATTTACCCAGGGAGGGGAGTTTGCATGGAGTCACTATGTCAGTCATTTTATCACCTCCGTCACCACTGTTCATGTGATGGAAACCACACTCACTACACCCCCGGTTCTGCTTCCTCGCTGATAACACTAAGAAACTCTTCTGACTTCTAATCTTCTTTGAGCTTCTTCTCACTCTGGGCTCACATTTGCCTTCCCTGTTTTCATGATTAGTAGAAGTGAAAGATGCCCAAAAGTTCAACTACCTGTTCGCGTAGATTAGTAATTATTTGCCTTTCAAATGAGGTTGAGCTATTTTTTACCACCTTTAAAATATACTGTGAACATCATCCCCATTTCTGAACAACTCTACAGTGTTTTTCTAACTATAGTGGTTGTGCTAAATGTGAACAGGCCTGCAAATGAATGCAGTTTGGCGCTCTCGAAATCCAGATGGGCAAGTCTCTTTCTCTGAACTCAACCAAGCCAGAACACTTTTGAAGGTATGATTGTGTTGAATAAAGGGGCGGGGGGAGGACTGGAATTTTACGTGTTCATTGTGATCTGGTGTTTTTGTAATGCACTCATTTTCAGACGGGCTTTAAAGGAAACTGGCAAATATTAAAGTAAGTCCATTTTCATAGTTCGGGGAAAATCTGTACCATATAGCTATGTGCTTTATAGATACATCAGGTAACCCTCGATGCAACATCATGAGGCAGATGCTGTTTATTTCCTTCACCTAATAGATGACAAAACCAGTCACAGATGAGGTAATGTGCCCTCCATCAGTTAGGCTTCAATCCCAGATATCGGTGCAGGCATACATGTCACTCAACTTGAAATCAGGTGATACGGCACCTCCAGTGTCTGCTAACAACCAAATACAACAGAAATTTGTGCCCTTGATGTTCTTTCCTGGGAACTTTTTACTTTATAACTACAAAAGTCTGACATTCTATTTTGTTTCATCAATGCTCAACTTCCTTCAATAATACTCTCTTCACTAATTGAGAGAAAGGTTAAACCTCCCCCTTTGAATGTGATTAACAAATAATCAAATAAAAAAATATCCATACTGTGCTGCAGACCAATCAAAGCTTCTTTCTGCTCCTGGCAAGATGAAACAAGTGGATCAACTGTAATTGTGAAAAAGAGAAAGTGAGAGTAATAAACCAAATTGATAGCACAGAAGTGGATGGGATTTGGGCTGCTACAGAGATGACCTCCATGTATCATTTATTTTCCAACAAATTAAGATAAATTGGTGTCACATCTGTCTCAGTGTAGCTCCTCATTCAGATATTTCAAAGTGATTTCTACACAGGGGATTTGCCACTTTTTACAGTGGCTGAGTTTTCAATATCCTATCAGCAAGTTCTATTTATAACACTTTCAAAACCTGCCCCCACCCCTGGCTGTAAAGTTACTTACTTCTCTACTATAAAGGATCTCATCTCTAAAAAGGATTCAGAGAAATATTGGCAAAAATGCTTCCATCTGAGCAGAAAGATACATTTCAACTTGGCCTTGTACTGAATCTTTTCAGTAACGGTCAAACTTTCCCACTACCCTCATCCCCTTTACAAAGCCAAACACCCCATGGCTCATCTGCCCTACTGGAGAACAGTCACCTACCAACTGCTGTTAAAATCTGTCAACTGGCAAGTGACGTCTTCTGATTTGTGAGCAATTTCCAAAAGGAAGAAATGAGAACTACCATCTGGGAAGTGGGAAGAAAATACAACTCGGCAAAAATATTTCAGGAAACACAGGCAAACACAGAAACAACACACGTACACACAGAAAGGCAATGGCCTTGACGTAAAAGCAACAACCTCCTCCTACTGCTTAAACTTCTCTTTCCCAACTATTCTAACATGCAAAGGGAGGTCAGAGAGCGAGTGACAGGACAGCTGGAGTCCATCCCTAGCTTCCCTGACTCACTACTTGACTTCAAGCAAACCACCTGTTAGGAATTTAGAGTGTACTTTATCAATTGGCAAAGCAGGTGTGAGCATTCTCACCTTCCACAAATCAGGCAGCTCATTTAAATGAGGATTTCAAAGAACTCTGCTATTCTGGGAATAGAATTCCCGAAAGGAAGTGTAACATCGTTTTTAGAGTCCCATGTGACCTCCAAACACTCATCAAGGATCTTTACAATCAGGAGAGAAGCACCAGTGGGCATCAGCGCTTGCTCACACAGGTGCTGTGGATAACAGTTCCCAGCGTGAGGTGTGACTGCTGCTGCACTGGAAGACTGTGATGCTCTTCAGAGCAACCCTTCACCTCATCCCCACCCAAGGACCCCTTCCTGCCTGACTGTGGTGGTCAGGCCAGCTCTGTAGGAACCTTCAACTGAAAGGTGATTGTCCAAACCTTCACACACTGCTTGACGCTCTGACCGCAGGCTGCATTTTCCATTGAGGAGCAGAGATAGATCAAATACACCAGCAATGTGTTTTAAATTAAAAACATAATACTAGTTCTATGAGCATTCCCCAAAATGAGAATCTTAGGAATAAGTATTTCTCCAAAGGGACAATCTATGAAGACAGTAAATGACAAGTTGGACGTCATTAAATTAAAAACGTTTGCTTTGTGAAAGACACTGTCAAGGGAATTAAAAGACAAGACACAGACTGGAAGAACATGCTTTTAAAAGATATATTTTATAACGGATTGTTTTCCAAAGTATACAAAGAACACTTAAAATACAGCAATAAGAAAATAAACAAAATATCTGAACAGCTATCTCACCCAAGAAGATACACAGATGAAAAGTATGCATATAAAATATGCCTAACATTATATGTCATGGGAATTGCATATTCAAACAACAATGGGATACTACCATCTACCTGTTAGAATGGCAAATGCTGACAAAGATGTGGAACACCAGGAATCTCTTACTCACTGCTGGTAGAAGTGCAAATTAGTACAGCCACTTCAGAAGGCACTTAGCAGTTTCTTTCTTATAAAACCAAGACTTTACTGCAATTGTACCTCAGTGTTTACTCAGAGAAGCTGAAAACGTATGTCTATACAAAAACCTGCACATACAAACTGACAATGGCTTTATTCATAGTTTCCAAGATCTCCTTCAGCAGGTGAATGGATAAATAAACTGGCTCAACCAGACAAATATACAACAAAAAAGACATGGAGAAACCTTAAATGCATGTTACTAAGTGGAAGAAGTCAATTTCAGAAGGCTGCAAAGGGTTCCAAATGTATGATATTTTGTGAGACACTGCTATGGAGAGAGCAATGATCGGTGTTTGCCAAGGGGTGATGAGGATGGAGGGATGGACAGGCAAAGCACAGAGGATTTTTAGGCTAGGGGAACTACTATTTATGACACCACGAGGGTGAATACCTTTTATTACACATTTGTCCAGACACACAGAATGCACAATAAAGAGTAAACCATCACGTAAGTTATGGATGTTGAGTGATAGTGATGTGTCAATGGCGGTTTATTGAGTGCAACAAATACACCACTCCAGAAGAGGACTCTGGGGCAGGGGCAAGGAGAGAGAGGAAGAAAGGGGTATGGAAGCACTCTCTCTGCTTTCTGATCAACTTTACTGTGAACTCAAAATTGCTCTAAAAACGGCCTATCAAATAAAACGCTATCTGAGTGTTCAGTAATTTTGTAATAATAATACACACACACATCACTTTCTTAAAGAGTAGTAACGAGTAATAAAACAAAGTAGTCCTTCCATCCATCTCTCAACTCCACTCCTCAGAGGCAAATACTATAAACATTTTGAGCTCATTCTTCTAGTCTTTACCTTTGTTTTTTCTGAGTGAATTTATGCTGCTATGTTTTACAGATAAAGTATAGATAGCACTTATAAAATTCCTGTGGCAGATGAATATCTAACTGTTGTGTATCACTGTTCCCATTCTCCTCTTTTAGCCAAATATTTACATTTTTTTGTTAAATCAAAAAACTGGCATTTTATTATTGTAACCATAAAAGCATTGTGCATACTTGGCCTACTTTACTGATATTATAAAAGTACAACCTAAAAAAATGGGAAAATATTGCGCAATCCTAACAGGAAAGGCATATTTTAAAGACATCATTTCTTCCTCTAAGTACACAGGATTCATACAATAAAATTTTATTAGAATTTGATAAAACATAGTCTCATATGAACTTTAGACTCAAATGGGGAAGAGTAATACATGTTTGAATACCCATTCTTGGTTGAAAACAGGATAATTAGGACACGCTTGACAAGGCATCACAACACAATTAAAAAACTAAGGACAGAATAGCTTTTATCAGAATAATTATCCCATGAAAACCACTTGTGAATGCTGAACTAAAAAATCATTGTTTGAGCAAAATTTGAAGTTATTTGAGAACAGCTGACAAGACAGGACTGAAGAAACTGTGACCCCTGGAAGGAGGGAAACACATTCACCTTGACCACTTGCCCTGTGGGCACTCCTCAAAAACCCCAGCGTGGGGAACAGAGGCACAGCGGGCAAAGTCAGGTTGCACATCCCCCAAAGCACCTGGGGCTCTGGGCGAAGCTCCCGGAAGCAGGCAACTCCAGAAAGATGAACCCACGAGTCTGAGTCGAAATTTCCTTCAACTTGTCCAACTTCCAAGCAGCACATACACTTAAGAGCCAGCAGGTGGAAGGCTTAGAAGCAAAGCAGAGATTTTTAGCAGCTGTCCAAGGGTATTTGAAAAAGTTCATGGAAAATGGAACTGTAAGATTGCTTTGATATAAAAACAAATTTAAATTCATGCGCGTGAAGGATATTCAAAAAGTTCATAACTATGCACAGATGTAAACATCGTTTGTCCCAAAACAAACTTATTTTTTAATTTCATTTTTCCCTGAATTCTTGGAAGCACCATCACGTGTTTTGGGAAAGACAGAAATTGCAGATAAAATTCTACTAAGAAGGAGTAAAGTTGGCAAACTTTCATTTGAGATAGGAATAAACATCCGTAGGAGTAAGGACCAAGACTGAAATAAACCTGCCCTGAACAAACCCTACAATAAATGCTGGACAGTATCAAAGGGATCCACTCATACCACAGCTCTCTGCGAGCAACAATTTTTGATCAGTTGCAAGTTACTGGGCTTACTAAAAATGAGTACCAAATGACATAAAATCACAGAGAAAAATAAGACAAAATAGAACCAAAAGCAAGTCTCATAACAGAATTCTCAAACAAGGACTTCAAAATTAAGATTAACGTGTTTAAAAAAATCAATGAAAGATTAAACACTTAAATAGAGCCCTGGAATCTGATTTGTTTTGAAGGTTGGTGAAGTGGAAAATATAGAACTTGGGAAATTTCTCACATGAAAATTAAGAATGCAAGAGCAGTTCAATCAATAAAAGATTAGATGAAGCTCAGCAGAAGATAAATGAACTGAATATACCTTCATTGATGTACACGTAGAAAAGCAGATGATTTAAATGGGACACAAATAGCTTATGAAATACAGAAGTGTGCAGCTGAACTCCCAGAAGGGGGAAAAGAGAATGTGGCAGAAGCAGTATCTACAGGCCGGCACCACGGCTCACTAGGCTAATCCTCTGCCTGCAGCGCCGGCACCCCGGGTTCTAGTCCCAGTTGGGACGCCGGATTCTGTCCTGGTTGCTCCTCTTCCAGCCCAGCTCTCTGCTGTGGCCCGGGAGGGCAGTGGAGGATACCCCAAGTGCTTGGGCCCTGCACCCGCATGGGAGACCAGGAGGCACCTGGCTCCTGGCTTCAGATTGGTGCAGCGCTGGCCGTAGCGGCCATTTGGGGGGTGAACCAATGGAAGGAAGACCTTTTTCTCTGAATCTCTCTCACTGTCTAACTCTGCCTGTCCAAAAAAAAAAAAAAAAAGTAGTATCTACAGATACTACCAAAGGTTGCCAAAAATTCTCTAAAATGGATGAGAAAGACATCAAAAATATATTGAAGATAAATAAAATGCAACCACGCCTAAGTACATCATGGTAAAACTATTTTTTAAAAAATGGAGAATTTACAAAAGCAGTAAAATAACATATTAGATCCAAAAGAGCATTAAGTCTGCAGTCTAAATATTCATCAAAAATATGGAAGACAACTAAATGATATTAAAATGCTTAAGTTCAGGGACCAATGTTGTGGAACAATGAGTCAAGCCTCTGCTTGCAAGGCCAGCAGAACATGTCAGAGTGCCAATTCAATTCCCACCTACTGTGCTCTCTGATCCAGCTCCCTGCTAATGCACCCGAGTTCCTGGCTCCTGGCTTCTGGCTTTGGCCTGGCCCAGACTTGGCTGCCATGACCATTTGGGGAGTAACCAGCAGATAGGTGATCTCAACCTCTCTGTTGCTGTCTTTCAAACAAATAAAGCGTTGTGTGTTTTAAAATTATTTATTTATTTTTAAAGAGTTACAGAGAGAGAGAAACAGAGAGAGATCTTCCATTCCCTGGTTCACTCCCCAGATAGCAGCAATGGCTAACACTGGACCAGGCCAGTGCCAGGAGCTTCATCCAGGTCTCCCACATGGGTGCAAGGGCCCAAACACTTGGCCCGTCTTCCACTGCTTTTCCCAGGCCACCAGCAAGGAGTTAGATCATAAGTGGAGCAGCTAGGACTTGAACAAGCAGCCACATAGGATGCCGGCATTGTAGGTGACAGCATTACCCATCACGCCACAACACTGGCTCCCTGAAAAAGAATCAATGGTGCTGAAGTTGAAAAAGATCAATTCAGAAATTTATATCCAGTAAAGATAAGCTTCAAAAATAAGGGATGCTCTGGCTGCAGGGAACCAAGCACTTGGGCCATCTTCCACTGCTTTCCCAGGCCTTTAGCAGAGAGCTGGATCAGAAGTGGAGCAGCTGGGACTCAAACCAGAACCCATATGGGATGCCAGCACCACAGGCAGCAGCTTTACCCAATACACCACAGTGTCGGCCCCTAAATCAAAAGTTTAAAGCAAAAGGAAAATGATCCCATATGGAATAATGGAAATACAGAAGGTATGCAGAAGAAAAGATTGAGTAAATGTGTGGGTAAATGTAAAATAATCTTGATGATTTACCAAAAAAATTATAATATTCTTCCCATTCGAAGAGACTCTCAAAGGCACCTAAGAAACTGGGGAGGGAAAGAAGAGAGGCAGGGAGGAGGAGAGGATGATGATTGAACAACCTTACAACTTTTCTCAAACCCTTAGACAGTTTATCTTTTTGGGCATCCAAACGAAACAAAATCTAAGAAAATACAGGCGCCTCCAAAGAGAGAGATGACTAAAATTTGCTTATCTGAGAGAAATACTGGACCTCTGACAAACTTAGGAACAATCCCGCTGAAATCCGTGACAGACTGCTAAAGAACAAGTTAGTGTGAGAGAATGCAACTTCTCAGATCCACAGACCTCACAGAAACTCACACCCACGCACAAACTCTTCTCAGCCATCAGCTCTGGGTGCTAGAGGAAAACTGCAGGCAGAGATGAGAGAAAGCCTCCCTCTTGATCCGTTCTTGGAGACAATCTGAAAAGGGTACTAAATCCACAAGAATCTTTCCTACCTTTCCTAGGGAATGAGAGACATAAGGCAGAAAATCCTGCTGATGCTAAGGCACAGGTGCACATCTCTGCAGCTAGGGAAATGGAACACACACACACACACACACACACACACACACACCTTGTATGTCTACTACTGTGGAATGGCAGGAATACCTCCTGGGTCCACATCCCTGGATGTCTCCTGCACCTGGAGAATAGGCAGGGTTACCCCTGAAAGCCACAGAGAAAACACCTGCCAGAGACCAAACCTGGACCAAAACCTCCACTCAGACTACACAGCAAGCACCAAGAATAAGGCACAGCAGTTCACTGCTAGAAGCAGTGACAGATCCGGGATGTGCAGACCAAATGGAACACATCTAAGAGTGAAGCTAACCCAAATTTTAAAAATCCTGACAAACCAGTTCCCATCCTAAATGCTAATTATTCTGTTTCATTCCCTCACACTGAAGGCTTAGGGAAAGATAAGGTACACTATTTCCAATTATCAATAATATGCACCTCGTTCTTAAAAATGTTGCAATTTCATAAACAAATTAACAAAGCAAGCAAGAACAGCCAAGACAAGCACACTATCAAGAGACAAAGCAACAGAGAGAATCAGACTCAGCTGTGACACAGATGCTAGAACTTTGAGTCAGAGAAGTTACAATTACAACATACATGTGAAAAACTAACAGGAATGGTAGACAACATGGACTGGCAGATGAAGTACTTCAGACCCATAAACTATAAACAATCAAATGTAAACGCTATAAGGAAATACACTATAACAGATGAACACTTTCAGTAAAATTGCTTTAGACCTAATGGAGCCAATGAAAGAATCTATAAATCTCAAAATAGTTCAATAAATACAACTCCAACTGAGACACAAAGAGAAAAAAAGAATTTTCAAAAAATTTAAAGACTCAGGGCTGATGTTGTGACATAGTGGGTAAAGCCGCTGCCTGCAGTGCTGGCATCCTATATGGGCACCAGTTCAAGTCCTGGCTGCTCCACTTCCGATCCAGCTCTCTACTATGGCCTGGGAAACCAGTAAAAGATGGTCCAAGTCCCTAGGCCCCTGCACCTGTGTGGGAGACTTGGAAGAAGCTCCTGGCTCCTGGCTTCAGTTCAGTGCAGCTCCAACCATTGCAGCCATCTGGGGAGTGAACCAGCGAATGAAAGACCCCTCTGTCTCTCTCTGTCTCTCTTGTCTCTCTCTCTCTCTCTCTCTCTCTTTCTCTCCCCCTCCTTCTCTCTGTGTGTAGCTCTTACTTTTAAATAAATAAATAAATCTTTAAAAAAATTAAAGACTCAAACACTCAAGAGCTTATGGTTAATATTTGAAGGTATAACATAGATAAAATTAGCATTCCAGAATAAGGGAGAAAAACTAGAGCAAAAGAATATTTAAAGAGATAATTTCTAAAAATTTCCCAAAATTAATGAAGGGCAGTAAACCATTGATCTAAGTTTAGAAAACTCAAAATCATATAAACTAACCATGTGTATACCCTATATACAAACCGCTGATAAACAAAAACAATAAAAAAAACCGTGAAGGCAGCCTGAGGAAAAAGATATACGCTATGTACTAGATAGCAAGAACCATCATATACTCTATATCAAAAACTCTGTAAATGACAGACAATTGGAATGACATTTTTAAAAGTATTTGTTTGCTGTACTTGAGAGAGAGAGAGAGAGAGAAAGTCCCATCTACTGGTGAACTCCCCAAATGCCCACAAGAGCCAGAACTGGATCATATTGAAGTCAAGAGCCAGGAACTCAGTCTAGGTCTCCCATATCAGTGACAGGGCCTCAGCTACTGAGACAATCTGCCATCTCCCAGGGTGTCCAGAATCAGGAGCAGCGTCAGAACCTGAACCTGGACACTCCAGTTTGGGATTCTGGTGTCGAAAACATTTTCACCAGTAAGCCAAAAACCCACCCTGGAATAGTATCTTTAAAGTACTAAAAGAAGAGCAAAACTACAACCTATAACACTACCTTTCAAAAATAAAATAGAAACATTTTCTTTTTTTTTTAAGATTTATTTTATCTATTACAGAGAAAGAGAGAAACAGAGTGGTCTTCCACCTGCTGGTTCACTCCCTAAATGGTCACAACGACCAGGGCTTGGCCAGGCCAAAGCTAGGAGCTGCTTCTGGGTCTCCCACATGGGAGGGAGTGGCCCAAACATGTAGGCCATCTTCCAATGCGTTCCCAGCTGGATCGGGAGTGGAGCAGCCAGGACCCAAGCTGGTACCCATTTGAGATGCCAGCATCGCCACGATGCCCACCCCAGGAACAGCCATCTTCAAACAAACGGAATCCGAGAATTCCCCTGCCCAGACCTGTGCTGCAGCTCCCACGCAAAGGAAGCCTTTGCGTGCGGCACAGGCAGGGGCAGGACCCCCACAAGAAGCTGGAGAGCACACGAGGCGACCCACGGAAGGTAAATTTAAACATGAGTCTTCTTTTCAACTTTCTGAATAACTGGGAGATAACTGACCATCCAAAACATAGCAGCAATATCTATAGAACAGAATATTCTTGTTAAAAAATGTTTATGACGAGGAAGGATGGAAGCAGGAGTAAACTACTTCCATCCCTACATTGCACATGACGTGGTAAAGCTCAAATTGTAGCATCACAAAAGCAAAAATGAATGATAATTGCTTGGGAATCTTAAATATATGTGGAAGTGAAAGACAGGACAACTGAAACACAAAAGTACAGAGGTGAGTACAGAAAATCAAAATGTGACAAAATTTGTGCATTGTTAAGGAAGCAGTAAAAGTACTAATTTAGAGTTTAAAAGTCAAAGATAAATATTATAATCTCCAGAGTAATATCCTGAGGAACAGTAAAATAATGCCTAACTAAAAAGTTGATAGAAGAAAAATAAATGGATTGAAACATTTGTTTAATAAAAAAGTCGAGAAAACAGATAAAGGGACAAAGAACATATAGAATGAATCTAGAAAACAAACAGCAGGAAGACTTAAACCTAATTATGTCAATGACTATATTAAATATAAATGGAGGCCGGCACCGCGGCTCAATAGGCTAATCCTCCGCCTAGCGGTGCCGGCACACTGGGTTCTAGTCCCGGTCGGGGACTAGATTCTGTCCTGGTTGCCCCTCTTCCAGTCTAGCTCTCTGCTGTGGCCTGGGAGTGCAGTGGAGGATGGCCCAAGTGCTTGGGCCCTGCACCCCATGGGAGACCAGGAGAAGCACCTGGCTCCTGCCATCGGATCAGCACAGTGCGCCGGCCGCAGCGGCCATTGGAGGGTGAACCAATGGCAAAAGGAAGACCTTTCTCTCTGTCTCTCTCTCACTGTCCACTCTGCCTGTTGAAAAAAAAAATGAAAATATAAATGGAGTACTCCAACTAAAAGTATAAATATTGTCTCACTAGGTATACGTAAAGAAAATCCAACCCTATTTACAAGATATCCACTTTACAATAAACCTGGAAAGAAAAAAACAGCAATAAAAGTAATGCAGGAGTTATAATACTATCAGATAATAGGAAAGAAGTATTATTCAAAATAAGGAAGGACATTCTGTAATGATAACATGGTTATTTAGGAAGGTCTAACAATGCTAAGTAATGTAACATCAAATTAGAAAAAGAGAAATAGGAAATTATGTGATAATATTTTAATACTCCTCCTACTAAAACTGATAAACTGAAAATAAATGTCATTAAGGATTGAACATAATTAATAAAATTTCCCTAAAACAGAGAATATATACAATATATATTAAATACACACACACTCACTCCATTATGATATATATTCCTTTTAAGGTAACAGCGTGTTTACCAAAATAGATGACGTGAACTGCTATGAAAAAGCATTGCAAACTTCAAATTCCAAAGATTGAAATAACAAAGGTATATTCTCTGGCCACAGTGCAGTTAAACCAGAAACCAACAAAACAAAAATCACAAGAGTATCTGGATCCAAGTTTAAGTCGGTTGCACTCATGTTTAATGAAAATACAACATTCTAATCGTGTGGGAGGCAAACACTACTGGCCTTGAAAGCAAATCTACACCTTTCCGTGTAAACACAGCCGTGTGCTGCTAAGTGATGGGCCTACATCCTGAGACACGCAGCACTGGGCAGTGTCATCACACAGAAACGGTGTCTAACAAACATTATCTCCTGTTCATGATTACAAACCCCCAGCAAACTAGGGTATCATGAAGAAATGCCCTTAGCCTCTGATGAGAGAAATTAGAACAGCGATTAGCTCAGGAGTAGGCAGGAGGAAGCCAGCTGAGGTTGCTAACACGAGTTTGGGGAGAATTACACAAGTGACAACACACAGAAACCTGTTCACGCCAAACCCTTCAAACCCTGCACTCACTTCACTGGACATGAGTTACACCCCAGCGGGGAAAAAAAAAGCCCCTTCATGCTGACGGCTAATGGACTGGTCAGCAGCCCCAGAAACACAGCAACAGGTAGAAATAGGTATGCGATACAGGAATCTCTGAACACTGTGCAAAAATCTATGCAGGGGCTGGCGCTGTGGCGTAGTGGGTAAAGCTGCTGCCTGCAGTGCCAGCATCCCACATGGGCGCCAGTTCGAGTTCCAGCTGCTCTACTTCCGATCCAGCTCTCTGCTGTGGCCTGGGAAAGCAGTGGAAGATGGCCCGAGTCCTTGGGCCCCTGCACCTGCAGGGAGACCTGGAAGAAGCTCCTGGCTCCTGGCTTCAGATGGGCACAGCTATAGCCGTTGTGGTCATCTGGGGGAATGAACCAGAAGATGGAAGATCTCTCTCTCTCTCTCTCTCTCTCTCTCTCTCTCTGTAACTCTGCCTTTCAAATAAATAAATAAATCTTTTTTAAAAAAAAATCAACTCAGAAGGAAGAAACTGGTGAGCAGAAGGTATTTTGAAAAATACAGTCACTGGGGGAGGGGGAGGGGCCCAGGTTAGAACTTCACCTTGCACCTGTGCCAAGTGCTGGGAAAGAGCTGGAAGCAAAGGCAACTGAGTCCTCTGCTGTCAGACTTTCTAAGACCAAGGATCGTTAAGAGCTGACCCAGGTCCTGCACCCAGCACACACTAACAACTCACAACTAGCAGGTGACAGGAATGGTAAAACCACCGCCCTAGGACTCTAAGCAACTTGCCCACGCATGGCACAGAAAATCAATGGCTGGATCAGAACCCAAATCCAGCTTCTCCTGGCTCGTCTCCTCTGTGACATCAGTGGCTTCCTGTGATGTTTCAGAAAATGCAGCTTTGGGGTTGGGGGTTTCCTCTTGCCTCCTGGACTGATTCTGAACATTAAAAAAAAAAAAGGAGAGAAAGGAACTATCATTCCCTTCACCCCTCCCCCCAAATAATTCAACTAACACTATCTGCAATCATATTTTTAAAAAAATATTTATAAAACACGATCAGGGGTACTCATTATAATACAAGCTGAGTGTCTAGGACCGGGACTAAGAAGAAACCCGCACCATAATAAATCCACGAGGAGAGGTGCGCCTGCAACGGACCGTCAGTAGCCATGTCTCTCAAAGCCACGAACAGCGACGCACGCTGCCATAAAGAATAAAATGTCGCCGCCCAGGAGCCGTGAGCCCTCGCAACCTGCACCGCAGGATCGGGGGACTGTGGCCACGTGGACTTGGTTTTGGTGCCCTTGGCCGCAGAGAGGCGCAAGCGGCGCGCGCCACGCCGGGGACAGGGGTCCTCCAGCCAACGCGGTGGCCGGGCGCGCGGCAAGGCCATCGGGACTACGTTGGCAGTTTGAGAAATGTCCAGTTTGGTCCTGGGAGGCTGCTGGGGCTGATCAGGCAATTCAGCTAAGCCTCCGCCCAGAGTCTGCACGTTTACACGGAGTCGTGTCCGTGTCCAGGTAGACAGAGCGCACCGCGGGCCAGCACGGAGTCCCAGGGTTTCCATGGCCAGCTGAAGCCCAGGGTGTGGGCCGGTGAACGGTGGACAGGGAGGGAAATCAGCAGCTGTTTGAGAAGAAAGGGGAGCTCCAGGGCCCCCTGCCCTCCTCCACGCTTGGGAAATACTGAAAAATTTCAAGTTGAGCCCTCCACATTCAATTTAACATTTCCTGGGCAAACTTTTGAGACTCTGCAAAGACAGAAGGGGGCGGGGCATTAGGATTCTAGCAACTCCCCTAAAAGGAAATAAAATGACAGGGATATAATGGGGTTTTATATATATATATATATATAGAGAGAGAGAGAGAGAGAGAGAGAATATATATATTCTGTATAATTACATATATGGAATTTTATGGAAAAATATGTATAATTTTATGGAAAGTGGAATTCAAAAATAAGCATTGGTGCAAAAAATGTTTTAAATCCATGCACATAAGGAGTCTTCAAAAAGTTCATGGAAAATTTGTATTATGAAAAAAACTATGCATGGAGGCCTCCTTTGGGGAAGAAATTTCCCCACACTTACATCACAAGAAAATAGCAGTATTGGCATCAAACCCAGTTAACCCTAAAAACAAGGGCCTTCGCTCTCATAGCTCATCGTGATAATTTGGAAAACAGGATCAATTCATTCCATGATGAAAATAGTATAAAATATCATCGCGTGTGCTTTTCCATGTTCCCAGGTTCTTCCAAGAAACAAGCACATTCTAATTGCACCTCATTATCAGTTAAAATCTGAGCCTTGGGTGCAGTGAGTTAAGCAGACACCAGCCCATGGAAGTACCAGTGCGAGTACCAGGGTGCTCTGCCTCAGATCCACCTCCCTGCCAATACACCTGAGAAAGCAGCAGAAGACGGCCCAAGTGCTTGGGCCCCAGCACCCATGTGGGAGACACAGATGGAGCTCCAGGCTCCTGGTTTTGGGCTGGCCTCATCCCAGCCCTTTCATCCATTTGGGGGGGGGGGGGTGAACCAGCACATGAAAGATCCCTCCCCTCCCCTCCCCTCCCCCTCTCCTCCCCTCTTCTCTCTTCCTCTCCGTGTCTTGCTGTAACTGCCTTTCAAGTAAGTGAATAAATCTTTAAAAAGGAAATTTAATAAAAAATCCATGGTGTGCTCCTGTGTTCACATTCCGGCCTGCTTCTAATACATGAGGAAGAAAACCTGCATCATTCTTGACTTTGCAACAGCGTGTAGTTGCACTTAACTACAAACACATAAGCATCCCACAGCCAACTGAGCGACTTCATCTGTGAACGCTGTCAGGATGAACTATTTGACAATAGAGTCCACCAACTTTGTTAGGCATTCATTCATTTATTCAACAGGTATTTATTTATTTATTTATTTATTGACAGGAAGAGTTAGTGAGAGAGAGACAGAGAGAAAGGACTTCCTTCCATTGGTTCACCCCCCAAATGGCCGTTATGGCTGGCACGCTGCACTGATCTGAAGCCAGAAGCCAGGTACTTCCTCCTGGTCTCCCATGCGGGTGCAGGGCCCAAGCGCTTGGGCCATCCTCTACTGCCTTTCCAGGCCACAGCAGAGAGCTGGACTGGAAGAGGGGCAACCAGGACAGAATCTGGTGCCCCAATTGGGACTAGAACCCGGAGTGCTGGCGCCGCAGGAGGAGGATTAACCAAGTGAGCCGTGGCAGCTGGCCAACAGGTATTTATTTATGACCACCATGAAGCCAGAACTTTTGGGTCATATCGGTGACAGAAATGGATGGGTGAGCCTGCCATCAAAGAGCCAAGCCAACACATCAAACAGATCAAAGGCAAGCAGTGCTTTAGAGAAAATATCAATAAATAAGGCCCAGAAAGTGGCTGGGGATGGCTGGAGAGCAGAGGAAGGCAGAGAGTCAGTTCCTGTGGTCATGGAGGGCTCTGAGAAGGGCATGAGTGCACAGGGGCCTGATGGCAATGGAATAGCAAGCCCTGGGGATGTGAGGCTGGAGACCAGGCAGCAGCTGGCACGACAGCACAGCTGGATGTTAGGGGAGACCCAAGGGGGCTAGAGCAGCTGACCCAGGGGAGAGCGGCACACTCAGTGAGACACCAGAGCCAGGTTCCTGAGGACTGGACCGTGCGGTCAATGCAAGCTCTCCGGAGTTTGCTCCCAGTCAGATGGCAATGACTGACGGCACAGCAAGGACACACTCTAAGCTTTGGGTTGAAAACAGACCACGGGAGAAGAAAGGTGGCCGAAGAGAAGTCTGTTGGGTGGCAAGTCCGATAAAACAGAAGTCATGGCTATCCCATGACAGCAGTGATGGATGCACGATACAGCCTGATTCTATCTTATGACAACATCAATAGGATTTGCTCATGGACCCTATGTTTGGAAAATAAAGGAAGAGGTATGAATAACAACTCCAGGATTTTTTTCTGAGTAACTGGAAGGATAAAGTCGCTATTTAGTGGTAGGCAAGATTGTGTTAATTGCAGGAATTTGAGAGATCAGAAATTCAGAATGGGGAGTTTAAGTTGGGGAAGTCCAACGGACACCCAACTAGAGTAGACTCAGTGGCATAAGAAAGAGATCAAGACCTGACAACATTAGGAAGAGAGACGTAACCTAAAGTGGAGCTTCAAATCATGACATTTTTTATAAAGATTTATTTATGTACTTGAAAGGCAGAATTACAGAGAGAAGGAGAGACAGAGAGAGAGGTCTTCCATCTGCTGATTCACTCCCCAAATGGCCACAATGGCTGGAGCTGAGCCAATCCAAAACCAGTAGCCAGAAGCTTCTTCTGTGTCTTCAACATGGGTACAGAGGCCCAAGCACTTGGGCAATCTTCTACTGCTTTTCCAAGCCATAAGCAGGGACCTGAATCGGAAGTGGAACAGCTGGGACTCAAACCAATATGGATGCCAGTGCCACACACAGGAAGATGCTTAGCCTACTACACCACAGCGCCAGTCCCAGATCATGACATTCGAAGGCCAAGGAGAGGTTGAAAATCAAGCAGAAGAGACAACATGAAAATAGCCAAATAAGGAGCCAGTGCTGTGGCATAGTAGGTTAAGCCTCCACCAGCAGTGCTGGTACCCCATATGGACGCCGGTTCAAGTCTTGGATGCTCTGCTTCCATCCAGGTCCCTGCTGATTGCTTGGGAAAGCAGTGGAGGATGGTCCAAGTGCTTGGGCCCCTGCACCCATGTGGAAGACCTGGAAAAACTCCTGGCTCTTGGCTTCAAATTGGCCCAGCTCCAGCCATTTGGGGAGTGAACCAGTGAGTGGAAGACCTCTCTCTCTGTCTCTCCCTCTCTCTCTAACTCTGCCTCTCAGATAAATAAATCTTAAAAAAAGGAAAGGAAAGGAAAGGAAAAAGAAAATAAATGGCCAGTTAAGTAGGGGGAAGCATTTATTTCCTATACCAGTAATGGGACTCTGGGGCTCTAAAGAATTACTAGTAAATCAGGTATCTGATGAACACCAGTTTTCCACAAATCTTCTTTTCTGAGAGACCTACAATTCAAAAATTCCTTAATATAGAGCAGACCAAAGAACATGTCCCCAATCATTTTTTTGACATATTCCCCCAAAGTCTTCTCTTTTGCCTGACAAGGGTATACCAGAACTTCAGCAAAGCATAGCCTTCTTGTTAGGGACCCATTTGCGGAGAAAGTAACCGCGCTATAGCACAGTGTGAAAAAGGAAATGGCCTAACTGCAAAACCGCTATAATGGCCTAACCACAAACCGAAAATCAACCATCATGACCGTCGTTGCTATGACTATGGGACCCTGGGAGGTCGGCGTGAGGGTGGGGCTGACCTCTAGAAACCCTATAGAAAGGAACCTTCAGACACTGTAAAGCTGAGGTTGCTCAGCCTCTCTTCCAGGTCCATAGCGCCTTGTGCCTGCAAGAGTAGGCTTGAGTGATCTCTCCTGCTAGTCACCTAGAGTACCAATAAAATGTGTTTAGCTTGACTTTCCTCAGTCTCCTCAACTCTTTCTTCGTGGCAACCCAGCCAGTTCCTGGAGGGGGAGATCCTGACACTTCCCAGTAACTAAATTTGTGGAATATTGACTATAAATCTAGCACACGCCAGTCACAGTACTGCCTACAGTAATGATGGGGCACAGGAATGGACTCAGTTCTAAGGGGGGTGGAGTTATCATGAAAGCTCAAACATGTACATCAGGAATAACATGAGATTCATATAGACAAACTCCTAGCAGCTTTAGAAATTTAATGGGGGGGGGGGGCAGCTTTGTAGTGTAGCAGGCTAAGCCTCTGCCTACAATGCCAGCATCCCACATGGATACTGGTTCCAGACCCAGATACTCCACTTCCAATCCAGCTCCCTGCTGATGTGCCTGGGAAAGTCGCAGAAAATGGCCCAAGGGCTTGGACCCTTGTACCCTGGCAGGAGACCCAGAAGAAGCTCCAGTCTGGCCCAAGCCTGGTCATTTTGCTGGCCTAACCACAAAACCGTTATAATGGCCTAACCACAAACCAAAAATCAACCATCATAACCGTTGTTGCTATGACTACGGGACCCTGGGAGGTCGGCGTGAGGGTGGGGCTGACCTCTAGAAACCCTATAGAAGGGAACCCTCAGACACTGTAAAGCTGAGGTTGCTCAGCCTCTCTTCCCGGTCCGTAGAGCCTTGTGGAAGATTCTCTCTCTCTTTATCTGTAACTCTGCCTTTCAAATAATCTTAAAAAAAGAAAGTAACATACTTAGGGGTCAGATACTTAACAGTTCGACAAGAATTCCACTGTAACCAATGCCATAACTTTAAAGAAAAAATATAACTGACTATTTCAAAGACTCAGTCGGCAATGAACACATCAATATTCTGCTCAAATATCAAATGGCAGTACCTCTGATATATATGCCATCCCTTAGCTAAACATCTCCTACCAGGGGAACTCCTCTTGGGCAAATGACGTGGGCCTATGCCTCTGAAACTGAAATGCCATGACTTCATTTCCACAGCTGCAGTGCCAAAGAGGTGCTACTTTTCCCTTGATCTTTTGTCCCTGGAGCACACTCAGGAGATATTGCCAGAACATCTCAGATGGCTCAACAGGAGACACCATAATGGTTTCACTGCTGCCAAGTTGTCTGAGGCAAGGTCTGTTATGACTACAGCTGCTCTATGCAGTGATGCTCACCTGTAGATCCAGAGCCCCGTGACATGAGCCCCAGTGGCAGGACTGGGGTTTCCCACCTTACAGCTCATGGGAACCACTAATAAAGTGGAGGCTGACACAAGGACAACATTCACAATTCATTTTCATTTGTTATTTTAGTACATTAAGGCTGTGATAACAAAGTGCCATAATCTGGCTACAAAACAGAAGAAATTTATTTCTCATGGTTCTGGCATTTGGGAAGTTCAAGATCGAAGCACTGGCAGATCTGGTCTCTAGCCAGGGCTGACCTCCTGGTTCCCAGATGATGCCTTCTCACCATGTCCTCACATGGCAGAAGAGGCAAGGAGCTCTGTGGGGCCTCCCTTTTAAGGGGCATTAATTCCACCCATGAGGATGCCCTCATCACCTACTCACCTCCCAAGGGCCTTAGCTCTTAATACCATCACCAGCAATTATGATTCAATATATGAATGTGTGCGTAGCAGGGAGGACATGGAAGATTCAGATCACAGCACTTGTCTTTTAAGTCCTCATTAATGCTGAGGGCAAAAGGACAAGGCCAATCTTAAGAAGCTGTCTTTTTGCTTTACGTCTTCATAAAGTAAACACAGGGTATCAAAATGGTAAGAAACTTGGGGAATGGCCAGATTTTTCTAACAATCTGTAATCTCTAATTACTTGTAGAATATCTATAGGCTGGTTGTTTTCCTGAAGCAGGTGAGACGCAGTGGTGACAGCTAAGTTTGGGTTTAATTTTTTTTTAATTTTTTTTATTTATTTATTTTTTATTTTGACAGGCAGAGTGGACAGTGAGAGAGAGAGACAGAGAGAAAGGTCTTTCTTTGCCGTTGGTTCACCCTCCAATGGCCGCCGCGGCCAGCGCTCTGCGACCGGTGCACCGCGCTCATCCAATGGCAGGAGCCAGGTGCCAGGTGCTTTTCCTGGTCTCCCATGGGGTGCAGGGCCCAAGCACTTGGGCCATCCTCCACTGCACTCCCGGGCCACAGCAGATCTGGCCTGGAAGAGGGGCAACCGGGACAGAATCCGGTGCCCCAACCGGGACTAGAACCCAGTGTGCCGGCGCTGCAAGGCGGAGGATTAGCTTGTTGAGCTGCGGCGCCGGCCCATAAAATTTTTTTTAAAAGCATGGCCCCTTCCATCAAAGAGCCTACAGGCTTCAGGGTACACTCACTTTTTAAAAATGATGTATATATAAAATCTGTATTATTGAGAAATGCAATGTGCTATTGGAACACAGAAGAGGAAACAACCACCCTTCAGAAAAAGGGAGGAAAGGGAATTGTGGCAGGTGACAGGGGCTGGAGAAAGAAGAGGAGGCTACCTGAACAAACAAAAAATCCAGTCAAGAAATGGGCAAAGGGCATGAACAGGAATTTTTCAAAGGATGAAATTCAGATGGCCGACAGACACATGAAACAGTGCTCAGGATAACTAGTCAAGAGGGAAATGCAAGTCAAAATCACAATGAAGTTCCACTTCACCCCAGTTAGAATGCATATCATGCAGAAATAAAAATAAATAAATGCTGGCAAGGATGTGAGGCAAAAGGTACCCTATTCCACCACTACTAAAAATATTGGTAGGAATGTAAACTAGTACAGTCATTATGGAAGACAGTATGAAGATTCCTCAGAGACCTGAAATTAGATCCACCATATGATCCAGCCATCCCACTCCTGGGAATTTACCCAAATGAAATAAATTCAGCATACAGAAGAGTTATGCGTACCCCCAAGTTTATTGAAGCTAAATTCACAATAGCTAAGATATGGATTCAACCCTGATGTCCATCAACTGATGACTAGATAAAGAAAATGTGGTATGCATACACTATGGAATACTATTCAGCCATAAAAAAGAATTAAATCCTGTCTTTTACAAGAAAATGGATAATACAACTGGAAACCATCATGCTTAGTGAAATAATCCAGTCTCAAAAGGGCAAATATCATATGTTTTCTCTCATATGTGACAGCTAATATAGACCACAAAGAAAATGTATAGGAATGAAATGTCACTTTGGGATATGATTGTCATTTTTAGCTCTAGCTTATATTCTGTGGAACTGTACTATTTCTTTGTACTTGTTGAATGTTATGATTAGTGGTGAACTAAGCCTATGAATATAGAGCAGATTAAAATCACATCCTTGCAAAAACTGATGAAGAGAAGGGAGGGAGGAGGATTGTAGAGGGAACAGTGGGATGAGGGAAGTGTGGTTGTCTGCCTGGAACTGTACTTATGGAATGCATCAAATCTGTTCTCTTTATATTAATAAAAAATTTAAAAGAAAAGAAAAAAAGTGCTGCTTGGGATGACTCCTGTGAGATGAATATTTTCCTCTATGTAGACACAAGAACAAGGAAAGAAATCCCAAGGTTTTTGGCATGAAATGCACTTTATATCCCAGCATGGAGGGAGGCAGGGGGTCCAAATCATGAAAGGTTGTGTACCTTTCAAAGGGAGTCATCCTGGAAGGCTTACTGTATGAGAAGAGAATCTGATGCAGAGTTCAAAATGAACACTCTGAGAGGAACCTGGAGAATGGATTCGAGGAATAACATGAAAACAGAGTATGAGCATAGTATTGAAATAGGCCAACCAGAAGAAGATGAGTATGTGAATTAAGTGAGGATACAGGACAGTTGGGCAGGATCAGGAAAAGTAGTAGACAAAATCAACAGGACTTGCTACATAATAAACAAGATACAAAGTTAATCCAAAATGTTTATGGAAAATGGAATAAAAAGTTTATGACTGGGGGGTTCCAAGATGGCGGAACAGCAACAGGGCGGTCTGATGTCCTCTAAGGGAAATTAACATAAAAAAGCAGAGGAAGTGTACTCCCAGGGTGAAGCTGCAGGAAAACTGCAGTGGGAGGTCCTGTGAGAGCACGGGACACAGCCCGACCTGTGTGGAAGGTGCAGACACACAGCACGGGGCAACAAAACAGCAAAGGACCCAGCAGCTTGGATCCAGAAAAAAAAGTGTCAGCCCTGGCAAACCAATTGAGATCAGACTGCATGGGAGGGGGAGCCACCTCTATGGAAGGGAAGTGCTGCTCCTATGCACCCAGCACAATTGTGAAGTGAGCAAGGCTGTGGCTTGCGGGTTTTGTGCGCCAAAGATCTTACCAGAGATAAAACTCCCATTCCCCACTGACTTTGAATCTGGTTGGGCGGGCTGGACCTGAACCAGCAGGCTGGAACGCATGTGGACAGCAGCTCTGGGAACATCTCAGTATCCCTGTGCACAGGACAGGCTATCAGGGCAGTGTGGCCCCACTGTATCCCTTGACCTTGAGAGCCCTGGGTGCTAAGACTGAGAAAACACTGTGGCTGTGTGAGAGGAGGTAGGGTGTAGCCCGTGATGGATTCTGGGCCATCACAGGGCGCTACTGCACACCCTCAGAAGTCCTTGGTGCCTAGAGCAGCTCATAGAGAGAACCATGTTCACAGTAAGGGCTGCACAGATCATATGTGAAGTTCACACAGCAGTGTGGATGAGTATTGAACACACTGGGGGCTAACACCTGGGCACTCTTCAGCTTGGAGGAGAAGGAGTGGTCACACCAACAGAGGTGACCGTTCTCCATGCAGTTAACCAGAAGAGAACTAACATGCCCATCTTGGATGTTAGAGAAAGAAAGGAATGTTCAAATACAGGAAACACGTAGAACTCTTAACAGATATGACCGGAACAGATCTTCACCATGACAAAGTACAGTCAAAATTTCCACAGTAAAATATGAAGAAAAGATTCCAATATGTGCATAAGAGAAATGCCAGATTACTTTTAGAGAATCTCCAATTAGATTCACAGCTGAATTTTCCTCAGAAATTCTACTGGTTAAAAGACAATGGCAAGATATAGTCCATCCAAATGTTAAGAGAAAAAAACTGTCAACCCAGAATACTGCAAAGCTCTCAATTATGAATGAAGATGAAATAAAGACCTTCCATAACAAACACAAATTGAAAGAATTTGTCACCACTCATCCAGCCTTACAGAAGATGATAAAGGATATGCTACACACAGGAACACAGAAAGCAAGCCATTATAAAATAATGCAAAGAAAGAAAATCCCCCAGTAAAAGTACAAAGGAAATCCAAAGTAAATGACAGGAATATCCACAGAAAAATGTCAGGGCCAACTAGTTACTTATCAATAGTTACCTTGAATGTAAATGGCCTCAACTCTCCAGTTAAAAGATACAGACTGGGAGGCTGGTGCTGTGGCACAGTAGGTTAATCCTCTACCTGTGGCGCCAGCATTCCATATGGGTGTGGGTCCTAGTCCCAGCTACTCCTCTTCCAATCTGGCTCTCTGCTGTGGCCTGGGAAAGCAGTAAAGGATGACCCAAGTCCTTGGGCCCCTTCACCCACATGGGAGACCAAGAAGAAGCTCCTGGCTCCGGATCAGCGCAGCTCTGGCTGTTGCAGCCATTTGGGGAGTGAACCAACAGTTGGAAGACCTTTCTCTCTGTCTCTCCCTCTCACTGTCTATAACTGTACCTCTCAAATAAACAAAAATCTTTTTTTAAAAAAGCTATAGGCTGTTAAAATGGATTAAAAAACAAAACCAATCTATTTGCTGCCTACAAGAAACATACCTCACCAACAAAGATTCATGTAGACTTAAAGTGAAAGGATAGAAAGATATTCTATGTTAACAGAAAGAAAAGAAGGGTTAGTTGGCCCAACTAACCCCT
This sequence comes from Sylvilagus floridanus, assembly GCA_949820135.1. NCBI lineage: Eukaryota > Metazoa > Chordata > Mammalia > Lagomorpha > Leporidae > Sylvilagus > Sylvilagus floridanus. The sequence goes on along the minus strand of OX463228.1, from coordinate 16,194,552 downwards.
CCTCCCAAAAAAGAGGGAGAAGACTCAAATCAATAAAATCAGAGATGAAAAAAGAAATGTAACTACAGGTACCACAGAAATAAAAAGAATCATCAGGAATTACTACAAAGAGCTTTATGCCAACAAATAAGGAAACCTAGAAGAAATAGATTCCTGGACACATACATCCTACCTAAATTTAGTCATGAAGACATAGAACACCTAAACAGACCCATAACCAAGGTGTAGCCATGTTAATATCATGTTAACACAAAAACTGTGAAATGAAACAGAGAAGGGCACTATGTAATGATTAAGGGATGAATACAACAGGAAGATGTGACTATAAAAATGTATATGCACCCAACTACATGGTGTCTGGCTATTTAAAAGAACTGTTAACTCTCTTTAGATCAAGGGAGATGGATACTCCAATACAACATAACAGAGGACTTCAATACCCTACTTTCATTAGTGGATAGATTAACCAGACAGAAAACCAACAAAGACACAACAGAGTTAATTGACACACGGACCAAATAGACTTCACTGTTATCTACAGAACTTTTCACCCCACAGTTACAGAATACACATTCTACTCAGCTGTGCATGGAACTTTCTCTAGGATAAGACCATATACTAGTGGCCGGCGCCGCGGCTCAATAGGCTAATCCTCCGCCTCCAGCACTGGCACACCGGGTTCTAGTCCCGGTTGTGGCGCCGGATTCTGTCCCGGTTGCCCTTCTTCCAGGCCAGCTCTCTGCTATGGCCTGGTAGTGTAGTGGAGGATGGCCCAAGTGCTTGGGCCCTGCACCCCATGGGAGACCAGGAGAAGCACCTGGCTCCTGGCTTTGGATCAGCACGGTGCGCCGGCCGCAGCACACCGGCTGCGGCAGCCAATTGAGAGTGAACCAACAGCAAAAGGAAGACCTTTCTCTCTGTCTCTCTCTCTCACTGTCCACTCTGCCTGTCTGCAAAAAAAAAAAAAAAAAAAAAAAACATATATTAGGCCATAAAGCAAGTCTCAGCAAATTCAAAATCAAAATCATACCATGCACCTTCTATGAGCCCAATGGGTTGAAACTCAAAACCAACAACTTAAGAATATATGTAAACATGTACAAACTGAACAACTGCTCCTAAACAAACAGTGGGCCATAGAAGAAATCAAAAGAAAAATAAAAAAATTTCTGGAAATGAATGAAGATGATAATATATCATATCCAAACTTACGGATATAGCAAAAGCAGTGTTAAGAGTAAAATTACAGCAATTGGTGCCTACATCAAAAAACTGAAAAGTCACCGAATAAATGAGCTGTCAATGCATCTCAAGGACTTGGAAAAAAACAACAAACCAAACCCCAAATTACTAGGAACAAAGAAATAATTAAAATTAAGGAATAAATCAACAAAGTTGAAACCAAAAAATACAAAAGATCAATGAAATGAAGAACTGTTTTTAAAAAAACATAAAGAACATTGGCTCATTGGCCCAGGGAGAAGACTCAAATCAATAAAATCAGAGATGAAAAAAGAAATGTAACAACAGGTACCACAGAAATAAAAAGAATCATCAGGAATTACTACAAAGAGCTTTATGCCAACAAATAAGGAAACCTAGAAGAAATAGATTCCTGGACACATACATCCTACCTAAATTTAGTCATGAAGACATGGAACACCTAAACAGACCCATAACCAAGACAGAGTTGAATCAGTAACAAAGACCCTTCCAACAAAGAAAAGCCCAGGTCCAGACAGATTCAGTGCTGAATTCTACCAGAAATTTAAAGAAGAGCTAATTCCAATTCTTCTCAAGTTATTTAAAACAACTGAAAGGGAGGGAATCCTCCCAAACTCCTTCTATGAAGCCTGCATCACCTTAATTCCTAAGCCAGAAAAAGATATGACAGAGAAAGAGAACCACAGACCAATATCCCTGATGAACATAGATGTAAAAATCCTCAACAAAATACTAGCCAATAGAATCCAACAACACATCAGAAAGATCATTCACCTGGACCAAATGGGATTTATGGCTGGTACACAGGGATGGTTCTGCATCCAAAAATCAATAAATCTAATACACCACATTAACAAACTGAAGATCAAAAACCATATGGTTATCTCAATAAACACAGAGAAAGTACTTGACAAAATTCAACACCCTTTTATGATGAAAACCTTAAACATAATCAAAGCAATTTATAACAAACCATAGCCAGCATCCTACTGATGGGGGAAAATTGCAGGCTTTCCCATTAAGACCCAGAACCAGACAAGGATGCCCAGTATCACCACTGTTATTTAATATAGTCCTGGAAGTTTAAGCCAGAGCCATCATGGAAGAAAAAAATCGAAGAGATGCAAATAGGGAAAGAAGTCAAACTATCCCTATTTGCTGATAGCATGATTCTACATATAGGGAACCCAAAAGACTTCACAAAGAGACTATTGGAACCCACAAAAGAGTTTGGTAAAGTAGCAGAATATAGAACCAACACACAAAAATCAATAGCCTTTGTATACACAGATAATGCCAAGGCTGAGAAAGAACTTCTAAGATCAATCTCATTCACAACAGCCACAAAAAAAAAATTAAATAACTTATAATAAACTTAACCAAGGATGTCAAAAAGTTATTTGATGAAAACTAAAAAACATTAAGAATAGAAGAAGATATTAAAAAGTGGAAAAATCTTTCATTTTCATGGATTGGAAGAATGGAAGAATCAATATCATCAAACTGTCCATACTACGAAAGCAATTTATAGATTCAATGCAATCCCAGTCAAAACACCAACATTCTTTTCAGATCTAGAAAAAATGATGCTAAAATTCATGTGGAAACACAAGCGACCCCAAATTGCTAAAGCAATCTTAAACAATAAAAATTAAGATGGAGGCATCACAATACCAAACCTGAAGACATACTACAGGGCAGTTATAATCAAAACAGCCTGGTACTGGCACAAAAACAGACGTGTAGATCAATGGAGCAGAATAGAAACTCCAGAAATTAATTCACACATCAACAACCAATTTATCTTGAAAAAGGAACAAAAATCAACCCCTGGAGCCAAAACAGTGTCTTCAACAAATGGTGCTGGGAAAACTGGATCCCTGTATTCAGAAGTATGAAAAAGACTCCTACCTTACATCTTACTCAAAAATCCTCAGCAGATTGGTCTGCTGAATAAGATACCAGTTGAGATACCTGCATCCCATAATAGTGTACTTGGGTTCAAATCTGGGCTCTGCTCCCAATTCCAGCTTTCTGTTAATGGGCACCCTGGGAAATAGCAGGTGGTGGCTCAAGTAGTTTGGTCCCTGACACTTTATCTCAGAAAGCTGAATATAGACCTGCCATATGATCCGGCCATCCCACTCCTGGGAATGTATGCAAAGGAAATGAAATCAGCAATAAAAGAGTGATCTGTACTCTCCTATTCATTTTAGCTCAATTTACAATAGCTAAGATATGGAATCAACCCAGATGTCCATCAACTAATGACTGGATAAAGAAATTATGGTATATATACACTATGGAATACTATTCAGTGGTTAAAAAAAATGAAATCCCATCATTTGCAACAAAATGGATGCAAATGAAAACCATTATACTTAGTGAAATAAGCCATCACAAAAAGACAAATACCATATAGTCTCTCTAATCTGTCATAACTAATGGAATACTCAAAATGTAATCTATAGGAGTGAAACTCACACCTTGAGATGCAATGATTTTATTTTTTTTTTATATAAAGCTTTTATTTAAAGAATATAAATTTCCAAAGAACAGCTTATGGATCACAATGGCTCCCCCCCCACAACTTCTCTCCCTCCCCCTACCCTCCCCTTTCCCGCTCCCTCTCCCCTTCTGTTCACATCAAGATTCATTTTCAATTCTCTTTATACACAGAAGATCAATTTAGTACATATTACGTAAAGATTTCAACGGTTTGCCCTCACATAGAGACACAAAATGATAATACTGTTGGAGTGCTAGTTATAGTATTAATTCACAATGTACAGCACATTAAGGACAGAGATCCTACATGATTTTTTTTTTAAATTGATTAATTGTCTATGCAATTTCCAGTTTAACACCAAGATTTTTTAATCATTTGCAATTATCTTTATATAAAGAAGATCAATTCAATATATACTATGTAAAGATTTCATCAGTTTGCACTCACTCAGAAACACAAAGTGTAAAAATACTGTTTCAGTACTAGTAATAGCATTATTTCACATTGGATAACACATTAAGGACAGATCCCTCATGAGACGTAAGTACACAGTGACTCCTGATGTTGATTTAACAATTTGACACTCTTGTTTATGGCGTCAGTAATCTCCCTAGGCTCTGGTCATGAGTTGCCGAGGCTATGGAAGCCTTTAGGGTTCGTGGACTTCGATCTTATTCCGACAGGGTCATAGTCAAAGTGGAAGTTCTCTCCTCCCTTCAGAGAAAGGTACCTCCTTCTTTGATGGCCCCGTTCTTTCCACTGGGATCTCACTCACAGAGATCTTTCATTTAGGTCTTCTGTTTTTTCCAGAATGTCTTGGCTTTCCATGCCTAAACTATTCTCATGGGCTCTTCAGCCAGATCCGAATGCCTTAAGGGCTGATTCTGAGGCCAGAGTGCTATTTAGGACATCTGCCATTCTATGAGTCTGCTGTGTATCCTGCTTCCCATGTTGGATCATTCTCTCCCTTTTTCATTCTATCAGTTAGTATTAGCAGACACTACTCTTGCTTGTGCGATCCCTTTGACTCTTAGACCTATCAGTGTGATCAATTGTGAGCTGAAATTGATCACTTGGACTAATGAGATGGCCTTGGTACATGCCACCTTGATGGGATTGTATTGGAATCCCCTGGCACAATTCTAACTCCATCATTTGGGGCCGTTCCAATTGAGCATGTCCCAAATTTTACATCTCCTCCCTCTCTTATTCCCACTCTTATATTTCACAGAGATCACTTTTCAGTTAAAATTTAAACACCTAAGAATAATTGTGTGTTAATTACAGAGTTCAACCTCTAGTACTAGGAAAAAAAAAATACTACCATGGATAAAGTATTACATTGTACAACAACAGTCAGCACAAGAGCTGATCGAGTCACTGTTTCTCATAGTGTCCATTTCACTTCTACAGGTTTCCCCTTTGGTGCTCAGTTAGTCATCGCCAATCAAGGGAAACAAATGATATTTGTCTCTTTGGGACTGACTTAATTCACTCAGCATGATGTTTTCCAGATTCCTCCATTTTGTTGCAAGTGACCGGATTTCATTGTTTTTGACTGCTGTATAGTATTCTGTAGAGTACATGTCCCATAATTTCCTAATCCAGTCTACTGTTGATGGGCATTTGGGTTGGTTCCAAGTCTTAGCTATTGTGAATTGAGCCGCAATAAACATTACTGTGCAGACGGCTTTTTTGTTTACCCATTTAATTTCCTTTGGGTAAATTCCAAGGAGTGGGATGGCTGGGTTGAATGGTAGGGTTATATTCAGGTTTCTGAGGAATCTCCAGACTGACTTCCATAGTGGCTTCACCAGTTTGCATTCCCACCCACAGTGGATTAGTGTCCCTTTTTCCCCACATCCTCTCCAGCATCTATTGTTGGTGGATTTCTGAATGTGAGCCATTCTCACCGGGGTGAGGTGAAACCTCATTGTGGTTTTGATTTGCATTTCCCTGATTGCTAGGAATCTTGAACATTTTTTCATGTGTCTGTTGGCCATTTGGATTTCCTCTTTTGAAAAATGTCTATTGAGGTCCTTGGCCCATCTCTTAAGTGGGTTGTTTGTTTTGATGTTGTGGAGATTCTTAATTTCTTTGTAGATTCTGGTTATCAACCCTTTATCTGTTGCATAGTTTGCAAATATATTTTCCCATTCTGTCGGTTTCCTATTCACTTTCCTGACTGTTTCTTTTGCAGTACAGAAACTTTTCAATTTGATGCAATCCCAGTAGTTAATTTTGGTTTTCAGTGCCTGTGCTTCTGGGGTCTTTTCCAAGAAGTCTTTGCCAGTACCTATGTCTTGCAGGGTTTCTCCTATGCTCTCTAGTAATTTGATGGTGTCGGGTCGTAGGTTTAAATTTTTAATCCATGTTGAATGAATTTTTGTGTAAGGTGAAAGGTAGGGGTCTTGCTTCATGGTTCTGCACGTGGAAATCCAGTTTTACCAGCACCATTTATTAAACAGACTGACCTTACTCCAGGGACTGGTTTTGGATCGTTGATCAAATATAAGTTGGCTGTAGGTGTTTGGATTGATTTCTGGAGTTTCTATTCTGTTCCATTGGTCTATCCATCTGTTTCTGTACCAGTACCATGCTGTTTTGATAACAACTGCCCTGTAGTATGTCCTGAAATCTGGTATTGTGATGCCTCCGGCTTTGTTTTTGTTGTACAAGATTGCTTTAGCTATTCGAGGTCTCCTGTGTCTCCATATGAATTTCAGCATCATTTTTTCTAGGTCTGAGAAGAATGTCCTCGGTATCTTGATTGGTATTGCGTTGAATCTGTAAATTGCTTTTGGGAGAATGGACATTTTGATGATATTGATTCTTCCAATCCATGAGCATGGGAGATTTCTCCATTTTTTGGTATCCTCTTCTATTTCTTTCTTTAAGGTTTTGTAATTTTCATTGTAGAGATCTTTAATGTCCTTAGTTAAATTTATTCCAAGGTACTTGATTGTTTTTGTAGCTATTGTGAATGGGATTGATCTTAGCAGTTCTTCCTCAGCCGTGGCATTGTCTGTGTGTACAAAGGCTGTTGATTTTTGTGCATTGATTTTGTATCCTGCTACTTTGCCAAACTCTTCTATGAGTTCCAATAGTCTCTTAGTAGAGTTCTTTGGGTCCCCTAAATAAAGAATCATGTCGTCTGCAAAGAGGGATAGTTTGAGTTCTTCCTTCCCAACTTGTATCCCTTTAATTTCTTTTTCTTGCCTAATAGCTCTGGCTAAGACTTCCAGCACTATATTGAATAGCAGTGGTGAGAGTGGGCATCCCTGTCTGGTACCAGATCTCAGTGGAAATGCTTCCAACTTTTCCCCATTCAATAGGATATTGGCCGTGGGTTTTTCATAAATTGCTTTGATTGTATTGAGGAATGTGCCTTCTATACCCAGTTTGCTTAGGGTTTTCATCATGAAAGGGTGTTGAATTTTATCGAATGCTTTCTCTGCGTCTAGTGAGATAATCATATGGTTTTTCTTCTGCAGTCTGTTAATGTGGTGTATCACGTTGATTGTTTTGCGAATATTGAACCATCCCTGCATACCAGGGATGAATCCCACTTGGTCTGGGTGGATGATCTTTCTGATGTGTTGTTGCAGTCTATTGGCCAGAATTTTGTTGAGGATTTTTGCATCTATGTTCATGAGGGATATTGGTCTGTAATTCTCTTTCAATGCTGGAGATGCAATGATTTTAAACAGCCCTTGCCTTGACTGTTGATGAACAATGTTTTTCTTGTTTGTTTGTCTGTTTTTATTGTTTTCTTTTATATTCATACTATTCAGTGAACTCTCTACTTAGTATAGGGTTAATTTATGAGTATAAAACTAACTGGAAATTGATCTTGGTAAAAAAATAAGAATGGGAAAGGAAGGAAGAGGGGTGGAAGTATGAGTTGGGAGGGAAGTGGGAGAGAAGAATCATGATGTTCCCAAATTTCTATATATTAAATGCATGAAGTTGTATTCCTTAAACAAAATTTTTAAAAAGTAAGTTTATTTTGTTGAAAAATTTTTGAAATCCATACATATGAAAGCCATTCAAAAAGTTCATGAAATGCATATTATGAAAAATGTATGCTTAGATTCCAAATCTGGGGAACCAAATAAACATATTTTCATTTCATTTTTATATAAACTTTCTGAAGTGCTCTCAAGCAGGTTGATGCTGGGAACTGCGAGGGATGAAGAACTGAGAAGGACTTCCATCTTGGTTTGATGATGACTTTTTTTTTTTTTTTGGACAGGCAGTGTTAGACAGTGAGAGAGAGAGAGAGACAGAGAGAAAGGTCTTCCTTTTTCCGTTGGTTCACTCCCCAAGTGGCCGCTACAGCCGGCGCATTGCAGCTGGTGCACTGCGCTGATCTGAAGCCAGGAGCCAGGTGCTTCTCCTGGTCTCCCATGGGGTGCAGGGTCCAAGCACCTGGGCCATCCTCCACTGCCCTCCTGGGCCACAGCAGAGAGCTGGACTGGAAGAGGAGCAACCAAGACATAATCCGGTGCCCCAGCTGGAACTAGAACCCGGGTGCCAGTGCAGCAGGCAGAAGATTAGCCTAGTGAGCCACGGCACCGGCGATGACTGTGTTTCTGTAATCAAGATTTTTTTTTTAAAAGAAAATGATTAAGTTTTTTGAGCATGTCAAATTTGAGGTATGCGATGCCATTCATGAAGGTGGATGTTTCTGTGAGTCCACAGCTTGAAAGAGAGGTCTCGACCAGAAATAAAGACTCATAGCAGAAGTCATGGAAGAGTGTGGAAGAGAGGTTTAAGTTTTTAAGAGATAGGCAAGGGAGTGAATGGAAAGGATTGACTAAACATGGCAAGGGGAACACCAGGACCAAGTGCAGTCCAGAACCCAGGCAAAAAATGAGTTTCAGGGAAAGGCATTCAACAATCACTATTGCCAATAAGTGATGGCAGTGGTATTGGGGGCTGGGAAGAGGTATATGCTGATCACTGACAATCCAAGAACAGTATGTTCACTGGAGTGGTAGAATAGAAGCCAAACTGCAGTGAGTGTAGTAAACTTGAGCTAGGGAAACAGCCTCTGTTTCCATGAATTCCTTAGACTCAGCTCACGAATATTTAGGTCGACTGTCAAAACTGTAACATATGGGAATTATTTATCACCAATAATTGCTGTTGAGCTGGACTTCTTTTATATTTATATAATATAACTAGTCATGTAATCGTCATTTTTTAAAATTTTTAGATATTTATTTGTGAGACAGAGAAGCAGACAGACAGAGCTCCCACCTGCTGATTACTCCCAAAATGCCTACAAAGACTGGGGTTGGGCCAGGTCAAAGCTGAGAGCCAGAAACTCAATCCAGGTCTCCCATATGGGTAATGGGGACCAAACTACTTGAGCTACCACCTGCTAGTTTCCAAGGTGCCCATTAGCAGAGAGCTGGAATTGGGAGCAGAGCTCAGATTTGAACCCATGTACACTATTAATGGGATGCAGGGATCCAATTCACTAGATCAAACACCTGCCCTTCAACCACTTTGGATACTGCATTGATGTGTGAAACCAGGCATGGTTTGGAATCCCAGCTTCCTTACCACTAGGGACATTGAACTAGTTACTTAACCTCCCTAAAATTATGACTTACTGCTTGCTAAACTTAACTTTTCTTTTAAAATAGGAATAATCATTCACCACTACCCTGAACACACCTCAGAAAATTATGATAATGATTAAATAACAGACTTACATAACATCTCTCACAGTAGTTAAGGTTATAATTTGCTGGATTTTTATTACTACTTATTACTGATATTAACAATTGGGGAGTTCTCCACCTAGAGTGATCTACAAAATACGTAAGGACTCCTGGCAGGGTCTTTTGTCTTGGGCACATCCCACAAGAAAGCATGTGACAGTGATAACTTTTTCAGCAGAGTCTTTGTTTCCTTCACACTCTCCACACTTACAAAGTCAACTGAGGTCTATACATTTCACTTCTAAGGGAAATCTGCTTTAGAATGCTTCCTGCATGTACCATTTACAGAGCAGCCAGATAAAGTAGCAAAGTTGCCTTTTAACACAAAAATATAATTTCCTCATTCAAAAAAATCTGTAAGAACAAATAACTTATGTGAAGGCATGGAAGTAGATACCATTCATGAAATTTCTCTATTTAAACGGCCAATCTGGGTGCTGGTGTTGTGGCATAGCGGGTAAAGCCACCTGCAATGTCAGCATCCCATATGGGCACCAAATTCGTGTTTCAGCTACTCCACTTCTGATCCAGCTCTCTGCTAATGACGTGGGGAAAGAAGCAGAAGATGATCCAGGTGCTTGGGCCTGGATGAAGCTCCTGACTCCTGGCTTTGGCCTGACCCAGCCTTGGTCACTGTAGTCATATGGGGAGTGAATCAGTAGATGGAACATCTATTCTCTGTCTTCCCCTCTTATACTGTGATTCTGACTTTCAAACAAGTAAACACATCTCTAAAAAAAGAAGAAGAAAGGGCCAACTGGCCAACTGAGGTCTTGTGAGTAGATTCTAAGGTGGTCCTTTGGGGAACTTTATGTTCTAATTCTCATGTCTTTGTGTAATCCCTTCTCCTTCACTTTCCAAAGGGCTTGCACTTTGCCTAAAACCAGTAAAGTATGACAAAGGCAGTTGGATGTCACCCCTGGCAATCTTCTGGATAGCAGACTCTAGGTTGATGAACTAAGCAGCCATGTTGGGCCACTGGCAATCCAAGAACAGTATGTTCACTGGAGTGGTAGAATAAAAGCCAATTTGCAACTGTATGCCAAATGTTATGCCCATGTTGCAAGGGCATGTGGTGACCTCCAGATCTCCAGGAATTGAGGGTGGCATCCAATCAACAGCCAACTTCAAGCTTGGGGGTCAGTTCTATAACTGAGAGTCAATCAACTGTGCCAGTGAGTTTGGAGGTGGACTGCTCACCAAGAGAGCCTGGCTGCTACTTTGCAGCCTTATGAGACCCTGGGCTCCTGCCCACATGCACTGCAAAAGAATCAATGCACATTATTTTAAGCCACGAAGTCTGTGGTACATGTCTTGCAGCAATAGCTAACTAATACAGATCCCATGCACTTATACTAAAAAAGCGAGTTAGGGCATCTTTCTAGCATCCAGGAGAACCATGATCTGGAACAGCAATGATAGATGAAGCACAGTTTCATGAATTGTTCCTTTTCCTAACTCATGGCAGACACGCATACATAGGCACTTTGACAAACAGGTGCTGGGGACCCGGGTGGTGTCATATGGCATATGTGGAAACACCAGGTATTGAAGGTTTTCCTTGGGACAGGCTTACAATCAACATGCATCATAAAAGTAGTGGAAACGTCATGAAAGGAATGGACTCCTCTATTAAGTGTTGTGGTTTTCAATTCTTGCAACTTGCAGAATTCTGGTATTTTTTTCTGAAAAGCCATCTCTCCTTCATGTTCAGACACCTTTTTTTTTTTTTTTTGACAGGCAGAGTGGACAGTGAGAGAGAGAGACAGAGAGAAAGGTCTTCCTTTGCCGTTGGTTCACCCTCCAATGGCTGCCGCGGATGACGCGCTGTGGCCGGCGCACCACGCTCATCCGATGGCAGGAGCCAGGTGCTAGGTGCTTTTTCCTGGTCTCCCATGGGGTGCAGGGCCCAAGTACTTGGGCCATCCTCCACTGCACTCCTGGGCCACAGCAGAGGGCTGGCCTGGAAGAGGGGCAACCAGGACAGAATCCGGCACCCCGACCGGGACTAGAACCCGGTGTGCCGGCGCCGCAAGGCGGAGGATTAGCCTGTTGAACCACGGCACCGGCCGTTCAGACACCTTTTCTGGCAAAGCTCTCTCCACTCCAAAAGCAACATGATATTTATGCCTCTGTAGTCAGAACACTGTATTTCCCTGATTTCAAGTCAAGGTAATCAAACAACTTGTGATAATTCCAGGATTTTCTTCAAATTGCCAGAAGATGGTATTTTTCCCACTGGATCATAAACTAAGAGGATATAAACCTAGAGCTTTGGATAGCCATCTCGCTACACAGGGAGCTTGAGAATGGTTCCAGCACACATGGCAGTAGAGGTAAGAAACTGGGGACAGAGAGACAGAAATGAAGTTTCTATGGAAACATCTGAACGTCTAGATAAAACCACCCATAAAACAAGATTTCCCGCCAGATTTACCAATTACTAGAATTCAAGTCTTTCTTTGCCTATGCTATATGAAAGTGAAGATTTCCCCCAATATAATTTGAATTTGGTTCAGTTGTATAAACAACATGGTAGCTGGGACATGAGCAATATTGCCTCAATGTCATGGCTAAGTGGGTCCATTCTTGCAAAGGGAAGTACCAAAAGGTAAGAAATAGAAGCTCATGTGCAGACTGATCGAATGCAGACTCAAACAAGAATAACTGCTTGTCATTGGGTCTAAATGTTGGAGAACAATTCTCTAGCTTTCTACGCACAGATTTATCAGTGGCTACTTTATCAAACACCAAGCAGAATAGAAAACTAGGTGGTCCCAGAAAAACCTGTAGCTCTTATTTTGGCCTGTGAAAGATGCTGAGGGGTAGCTATTTGGTGCAGTGGTTAAAACGCTGCTTGGAATGCCTTGCACTCTCAGAGTGTCCGGGTTCAAGTCCCAACTCAGCTCTGATTCCAGCTTCCTGTTAGTGCACAGGATGGCCTGTGATGGCACAGGTACTGGGGTCCTGCCTCCCCCATGGGAAACCCAGATTGAGTCAAATGCTCCTGTTTTCAGCCTGGCCCAGCCCTGGCTGTTACAGGCTTTTGAGGAATGACTCAATAGAACAGAAGATAAGCCCTTCCCAGAACCACTCTGTGTGTGTACGTGCCTTTGCTGTTCAAATAAAACTAATCATTTTTAAAAAGAAATAGGCTCTGATATCACAGCATAAAAAGATCCAGCTTGAAGTTTCAATTTTGTGATTGTCTCTTTTCCTCCAAAGAAACTGATTCTTGAAATGACACAAAAGTTCTTGAAGCCTTACTATGCACCAGAATAATTCCTGTGACAATCCCATACCTGACATACTTATGTAAACCTTATGAAACATGAAGAAATTTCAAGGATAGCAGAAATTCCCGAGTAACAACTGGACAGTAATACTGAACTGATGACTCAGTTCTGATAGGCTTTGGCAAAGCCACAAATTACAATCTCTGTTCAACCTTGTGTATGGTATCACTCACCCAACTTCTATGTATCCCCTTTATTTTTTTCCAAGACATTTATCATCATTTGACGTATTTAGCTTTTTGGCTGGTGAATATCAGACACGGATGAGACTTAGATGTCTATGTCGTCGATTATCTATACTCTCCAGGAAGTGTCAGTTTACTTACAGATTTTAGTTTTTGCAAAAACAGTCTTTGGACTATTCTAAGAGCTGTGCAATGCCTTGACAGGACTTTAATCAGGACATTGGTCAAATTCCAGCCAGGGAAGCAGAAGCTATTTCAGCAGGGCAAATTAGTTCCACCGCTATTGGGTGTTGAATGAGTAGAAAGAGTCACATGGAAATAGCCCAGAGATTATAACTGCAGGGAGCAACTACCACCTCGCAGGCTGAAGGAAACGAGGGAAAGCAGACAAAATAGTCAGAAGCTAACGGTTCACAGGTAAGAGCCTCCAGACAGCAGTCTCAGCCAGCTGAGGCAGGAGCATCATGGGCTGCTGCACGGAGCTCTGGACCTCAGAAGAAAAGCTACCCAGTGAAAGGGCTCAGACCTCCCAGGAGAGGAAAGTGGCTGGCTCCTGCTGCTACCTGAGTGGTTGCAGTGAGGCTAGTTCTAGAACACTGGAGGAACCCAAATCGCTGACAGAAACCATGTGAAGCGCCGTGCTGGTGTCAACACAGGTGCAGGGATTGAAACAAGAATAAGTCCCTACTCCCCTATCTAGTTTTCCAATATCCCTGTACTGCTCTTTTTGGTACAACCTAGGAAAATGCCCTCCTGCAAAGGACAACTGTGGCTGGCCAAATTCTAATCCCAACAGTCAAAGCAGGACATGGACACAGAATGTGGGCTGAATGGTAACAGTTTAAGAATGAACACAGGTCCTAAAGAAGGTCTCCGGTTGTGTTTTCTCAGGGGAAAAGTCAAATTGCAAACCAAATGGTAGGACGATTGAGTCCTGACCACACAGTCACTATCTTCCTCTTTTCCTCTTCTGAACATCGTAGACTTTAATCGGGAGTAACTCTGATGCACTTCAGGAGGTCTGTGGACCCATGGAATTTCATTATAAAATTGTCTTTGATATATCATGTGTGCAACTTTTTGAATAAATGAGTCTGTAACTAGATAAAGTTTCAAAGGAGCCTATAACACCCCCTCCCCAAATTCTCTATCACTGCCCCATTTCCCTATTCATTATTTAGACTTGCTACAGAAAATTCAGCCACTAACTTCTAGTAGTTAGTGTCTCTAACTCCCTGAAATACACTTATGACTATGACTCTTTGTAATGTAGAAAAGGAACCAATTTGAACCCACCTCAAGAAAACTCAAGGGAAGGAAAGGAAGGGGATTTATCCAAGGGATCTCAGCCAAGGAATACAGCATCTAGTTTAAGAAAGGAATTCGAAATAGGACTGTTTCTTCCTACACTCTGTACAAATGAACTCCACTATATATTCTCAAAAAAGGTCTATATTGCAGAATTATTTGTAGTAGTGAAAATTTGGAAATAAAGTAAATGTTTCTCAACAAAATAATGCATAAATGGTGCATTACTTAATACAGTCAACTACTAAGCAGCAGTTAAAAATCAACCAAGTCTACATACATGTCCACAATGCAAAGGCATATCATTAAGTGGGATGGAAAAACAAGTCGCAGAATAGTATGTTCAATATTACATCATTTGTAAAAAGTTTTAAAACATGCAAAAATGTTATATGTAGCTGATACATACACTAGCAGCAAAAGAATAAAAATACAATAGGAATCATAACTCCCAAAATTAGATTTGTTGACCATTAGTGAGTAGAGAAAAGAAAGAAACAAGAAGTCTGCTCAGCGGAGTTTATGTATAGCTGTCCCACACAGCTTCTTTAAAATAAACTTGGTGGTAGGCATTTAGCCTAGGATGAAAACACTGAATAAGATGCCAATGTCCCACCTCAGAGTGCCTGGGTTCCATCCCCGGCTCTGCTCTCAGTTCCAGCTTCCTATCATGAAGGCCGCTGTGATGACTCAAGCACTTGGATCCATGCCCCCCATGTGGGAGACCTGGATGGAGTTCCCAACTCCTGGCTTCTGCCCAGGTTCAACCATTGCAGGAATTTGGGACGTGAGCCAACATATGGGAGCTCTCTGTGTTTTTCTTTTTCAGTCTCTGTTTCTCAAAAAAAAAAAAAAACTAAAATTTTTAAAAATAAAAGTAAATCTGTACCAAATATTACAAAACATTAAGACTTAGCAAAGTGAAGTGGGACATGCTGACCGCTGTGCTCTCAGTATGTAATTTTCTTTGTTTTTGAAATGCTTCGTAAACTTAAAACCTAGCAAATGGAAAGGGCACTCAAAACTCTATTAGCTATGACCTGCATTGCCCCTTCACGTAATTAACAGGAGCGCGAAAGAGAGAGGTATTCACATCTCAGAGACTCTTCGCAGCACAAGTCTCCTGTTCAGAAATGACAGTTTCTCCTGGGGGAGGATATTAGAAAGATAGCTGCAGCTGTGATGGTACTAGGAGAATGGAAGAGGGGGCAGAAGAGGGTAGGTAGCATCTTTATGGTATTTAACACAAATGAACAAGAGATGGACACACAGCTAAGAATCTCCCTCTGCAAGGAGAAACAAGAGTAACAAGCAAAGGTCTGGTAAGCTGCAGCTGCTGGCTGGCTGTACTGCCCACCACCATAGCCAAAAACTCAGTTACCCCTGGATCTGTGACCATCTGCACAGCTGGCCAAGCCATCGTCTGATCTCTTTTATTATCAAGTGATTCCATCATATTACAGACAAATTTTCTGATTCCTTGGTAATTATTAAAATGAGGTTTTAGTTTATTTGCAGTATGATTTGCCTCTAATCTATGGCTATTAATGGTCAGAATGGGAAAATAGAAAAAGAACTTTCTCACTTTACACTTGTCCTTAAAAATCTCCCATCAGTCTATCATATTACTATTAGAAATCAAGGCAAAGATTGCAGATTTTGATCATTTGTGTAATTTTGTTACTTTTCTGAAATTTCCTCTAAATATTACCCAAAATTGCAAAGTAATAATGGCAATGCCAATCTCCTTGATGTTGATGCCATGGTTCTGAAAACTTTCCATCAGTTTCTAACTCTGTCATTACTGCCCAGCTTTCTAAAGCACGTAAATCAAAATATCAAGGAATGGGTCTGACGCTGTGGCATAGTAGGTTAATCCTCCCCTCCGCCTGCAGTGTTGGCATCACATATGGGCGCCAGTTCTAGTCCCAGCTGCTCCTCTTCCGATCCAGCTCTCTGCTATGGCCTGGGAAAGCAGTAGAAGATGGCCCAAGTCCTTGGGCCCCTGCACCCACGTGGGAGACCCGGAGGAGGCTCCTAGCTCCTGGCTTCAGATCAGCGCAGCTCTGGTGGTTGCAGCCAACTCACTCACTCTCTCTCTCTCTCTCTCTCTCTCTCTCTGTCTCTCCTCTCTCTGTGTAACTCTGACTTTCAAATAAATAAATAAATCTTTTTTTAAAGAAAAAAGAAAGCACTCATGCAATGGGATAGTGAATTCCCAGTTTTGCAAAGAAAGGAAAGCTACAAGGTAGCATTTCATATGCAGCAGCGTATCCTACAGAAGAGAAATGAAGCCCGTCTCATCTGTAAATCAGCTGCATTACATTCTTTGATGCTTTTACTCTCAAATGCCACCAGCAACCTCAGGAATATTGACACAAGAAAACATCCTCCACCCATAAAAGGTTGAAATCAACCAGCAACTTAGAACACTGTAGGATTTTCCCTTCTACGTTACATGAGCCTGGTAATCTGATGAAAAGTCAAATTATAATCACCCTGCCTTCAAAACCTGGTGTTCTGTTTTTTAAATACATTCCATCTAGCCAGAGATCGTTTCTAAAGTTCTATAAGCCAATGTACTTGGAACACATTAATTCCATTAGCAGGCTATTTCAGGAACTAGTGAGCATATTTCTTGGAAACAAATATATGTGACTAAAACACAACCTCAAAAAAAAAAAGCCCTGTAAGACTGAAATGCACTTAAAAACTCTTTCTCCTCACATATCAAAGGTGTCACTGTTGCTTCTTGACTGAGAAGTTGTTTGAGATTTGGGTCTTTAAACCCAAAGCCCATTTTGGGACAGCATTGTAAGTCATCTCTCTGTCTCTTAATCATGGGTGACTGCTAAATGAAGTGCATCTATTTTCTCTGTTACATTACTATTGGCAACCAGGTCTTCAGTAAGTGCCCAGAAATGTTGCCATGGTTACAAAAAGCCTTCAGCATCCCTCTTGTTTTGGGACAATTTAGCTTAAAATCTATTGTGGAGAAAAATATGGTACATTAAGGAACATAAAATCAAGACGCAACGTTATGAAAGGAATTCGAGATTACAAGGCTTTTTTTAAAAAGCACACATAAATCACTGATGAAAATGCTACCTTTTCTTAGTGTATCTTCAAGTATCTCACTGAGTGGCCCATATACCACAGCTTACATTACTCCTTGGTATAAAGGAAAAAATAAATACATGAGGATTCTTTAAGACTGGTCACCCACAGGAAAAGCAAAAAAAAAAAAAAAACAGAAGACGAAAAAGAAAGAATGAACACATTCAACATTTGTGCAGCATAGAGTCTAGTCAATCACTGATCTGAGTTTCACTGGCCTTGAGGACATTTAAATATTTTGAGGAAAAAGAATAAGAGCATTTGTTCAATGGTTCTAAGGCGTCTGAAGTAAATTAGTGGGTGATGTGATGTCACATCAGAGAGAGAGAGAGTTCCCTAGAGGCAACTTAGCAATGCTATTCCGTCTATAAAGCTGAGACTGAATTTGGCCTACGAAACAGTCTCATCCTCAGCCACTTCCCCAGTTCCTACCAGCACCAAAGAGCCAGGACATTAGAAATATCTTTGCATCCTCTGGAATGAACTGAAAAAAATGATAGTATACTTCTGAATAGTCTGAGGGAAGAGGCCAGGGCTTAGACTTGTGTGCACCTGTCTGGTCCCCACAGTGTTGTATATGTCAAGTGTTTAGTACATACCAGAGGACTTGGTTTGTGGAGGGCCAGGCTCTGGTGCAGCAGGTTGGACCACTGATTGTGAAGCCCACATCCCAAATCAGAGTGCCCGGTTGGAGTCGCAGCACCTCTGCTTCTGAACCGGCTCGCTGCTAATTGGATACATGGGGCGGCAGCAGATGATGGCTCAAATGTTTGGGCCCCTGCCACCCGTGTGGGACATCTGGATGAAGTGCTGAGCTCCTGGCTGGTCTAGTGCTGGCTGTTACATTTGGAAAGCAAGTCAGGAGACAGAAGACTGATCAATCTCTCTCTTTCAGTCTGTCTTTCAAGAAGATGAAAATAAATAAACTTTTTTTAAAGTTTGTGGAAAATGCATATATCAAAAATGGCATACATTTCAAAATTCTATAACAAAATAAGCTAATTTTTTAAGAGAGTTATTTATTTATTTTTTTTTATAAAGCTTTTATTTAAAGAATATAAATTTCCAAAGAACAGCTCATGGACCACAATGGCTCCCCCCCACACACAACCTCCCTCCCTCCCCCCCACCCTCCCCTTTTCCCGCTCCCTCTCCCCTTCCATTCACATCAAGATTCATTTTCAATTCTCTTTATACACAGGAGATCAATTTAGTACATATTACGTAAAGATTTCAACGGTTTGCCCTCGCATAGAGACACATAATGATAATACTGTTGGAGTACTAGTTATAGTATTAATTCACAATGTACAGCACATTAAGGACAGAGATCCTACATGATTTTTTTTTTAAAAAATTGATTAATTGTCTATGCAATTTCCAGTTTAACACCAAGATTTTTTAATCATTTGCAATTATCTTTATATAAAGAAGATCGATTCAATATATACTATGTAAGGATTTCATCAGTTTGCACCCACACAGAAACACAAAGTGTAAAAATACTGTTTCAGTACTAGTAATAGCATCACTTCACATTGGATAGCACATTAAGGACAGATCCCTCATGAGACGTAAGTACACAGTGACTCCTGATGTTGATTTAACAATTTGACACTCTTGTTTATGGCGTCAGTAATCTCCCTAGGCTCTAGTCATGAGTTGCTGAGGCTATGGAAGCCTTTAGGGTTAGCCGACTTCGATCTTATTCCCACAGGGCCATAGTCAAAGTGGAAGTTCTCTCCTCCCTTCAGAGAAAGGTACCTCCTTCTTTGATGGCCCCATTCGTTCCACTGGGATCTCACTTGCAGAGATCTTTCATTTAGGTGTTTTTTTTTTTTCCAGAGTGTCTTGGCTTTCCATGCCTAGAATATTCTCATGGGCTCTTCAGCCAGATCTGAATGCCTTAAGGGCTGATTCTGAGGCCAGAGTGCTATTTAGGACATCTGCCATTCTATGAGTCTGCTGTGTATCTCGCTTCCCATGTTGGACCATTCTCTCCCTTTTTGATTCTATCAGTTAGTATTAGCAGACACTAGTCTTGTTTGTGTGATCCCTTTGACTCTTAGACCTATCAGTGTGATCAATTGTGAACTGAAATTGATCACTTGGACTAATGAGATGGCCTTGGTACATGCCACCTTGATGGGGTTGTATTGGAATCCCCTGGCACAATTCTAACTCCATCATTTGGGGCAGTTCTGATTGAGCATGTCCCAAATTGTACATCTCCTCCCTCTCTTATTCCCACTCTTATATTTAATAGGGATCACTTTTCAGTTAAATTTAAACACCTAAGAATAATTGTTTGTTAATTACAGAGTTCAACCAATAGTACTAGAATAAAAAAATTACTAAAATGGATAAAGTATTACATTGTACAACAACAGTCAGCACAAGAGCTGATCAAGTTACTGTTTCCCATTTGTCCTTCAGCACAAACTTGCTATCAGTTGAATAAGACTATCCCAACTCGATTTCAAGGTGTAGTGCTAAGAAAATAAATTGCAAGTACCAGCTTTCATGTAACATGCAGAAAGTTGAAAATAAGGCATCTACTCTATAACAACAAAAATCTCAATAATTTTTAAATGACACGTTTTCACAAGCTTGCCAGAGGCTACAGTCATAGGCAACCGTCAAGTCCAAACATTAAGAGACAACGCCTTTCAAGGGGTTCAGAGAGGACACAAGCACCAGCTTGTCAGGGGCAGGTGCTAGAGTCATATAAGCTGACGAGAAGAAGTAAACTAATATTTTCAGGGAATTTCTAAAGATCCAGGGTAGACGAGCACAAGAATGTAGAAACCACAGGAGTCACAAACTCAAGGGAAATTCAAACCCTCGAAGCAGCTCTTCACAGAACTTACCAGGTGCTCAGGAGAAAGCCAGGAGCCAGGCAGGGCTGGAAAAAGAGGCAGCCATGGAGGAGGGGAAGGGAAAAAGTCCTACCAAGATCCCTGCGTTGTGTTTCCACTGTGGAACAGAAAACTTGAGTCACCAGGGGGAGGACAGCAAATCTGGTTGCCCTCAGACCACAAGTAAAGACCCATGCAGGTTGATGAATGAAGTAGACTGGGGAGGAGGCGCTAAGAAGCCGTTGAGGTTAGATCAGTAGGGATCCTCTACCCGGGGAGGGTGCAGCAGGGCAAGGCAAGCAGAATCACAAAGAAGGCCCTAACCCCAAGACACAGGGCACAATACCCACGCAGAACAAGGCACCTCTGCCACAGCAGGCAGCACAGCGTCGACTCTGCAACACCACACCAGCGAATACTGGGGATTAAGGATCAGCAGGCTCCCAGTGAGACCCTCTCAGGCACAGGCAAAAAGGAAAGACAAAGCGGAAGAAGGGGCCAATTTTGACAAAATCCTACAACAAACCAACCCCCACCCTAAATGAAATGCAGTGACAGAAGATTCCAAAGCCCGCATTGCCCTGAAATTGACAATAAAAACAAAACCAAAATTCTGAATGCAAATGGTCTCAAGCCTCTCACACTCAAGGTCCAGCATTTGCAGGCAGAGATACAGTAACTTTCCCTGCACACAATGTTCTGTTTTCAGCCATAAATCACAAGACAAACCAAGAAGCAAGAGAGGAAAATAGCTGTTAAGAGACAAAACAGGGGCCAGCGCCATGGCTCACTTGGTTAATCCTCCACCTGCTGTGCTAGCACCCCATATGGGTGCCGGTTCTAGTCCTGGCTGCTCCTCTTCCAGTCCAGCTCTCTGCTGTGGCCCGGGAAGGCAGTGGAGGATGGCCCAAGTCCTTGGATCCTGCACCTTCGTGAGAGACCAGAAAGAAGCTCCTGGCTCCTGGCTTCGGATTGGCATAACTCCAGCCGTAGCAGCCATTTGGGAGGTGAACCAGCGGAAGACCTTTCTCTCTGTCTCTCTCTCTCTCACTGTCTAATTCTAACTGTCAAATAAATTTAAAAAAAAAAAGAGACAAAACAATCAAGAAAGTCAAACACAATATGACTCAGACACTAGAACTATCAGACAGGATATTTAAAATAACCATGACTGGGACCAGTACCATGGCACACTAGGTTAATCCTCCATCTGTGGCACCAGCATCCCATGTGGGCACCGCGTTCTAGTCCTGGTTGCTCCTCCTCCAGTCCAGCTCTCTGCTGTGGCCCGGGAAGGCAGTGGAGGATGGCCCAAGTTCTTGGACCCCTGCACCCACATGGGAGACCAGGAAGAAACTCCTGGCCCTTGGCTTCAGATCAGTGCAGCTCCATCTGTTGTGGCCAATTGGGGAGTGAACCAGAGGATGGAAGGCCTTTCTGTCTCTTTCTCTCTCACTGTCTGTAATTCTCCGTGTCAAATAAATAAATTAAAAAAAAAAAACCATGACTAATATGTTAAGAAGCCATGGGCAGAAGGGTAAAAACATGAATTGATGCTGAATTTCAGAAAAAAAATTGAAATTATAGAATTATACAATTAAATCAAAATGGTAGAAATGAAAAATATGGTAACAGAGATAAAGAATGCTTTTGACGAGCTGGCTCATAAGAAGATCCTACATGCCACACAAAAGATTAATAAACTTGAAAAAGGTCATGTCAGTAAATACCACCCAAAGAGGAAAATAGAATGGTGAATTACCTTATGTGGTATGGTGAAAATATAACATCCAAGAGTTATCAGATGATATCAAACAGTCTAACCTTTGTCTAACTGGAATACCAGAAGGAAGAGCAAGAGAGAATGGAGCAGAAAGGAAAACGGCCAAGAATTTTCCAAAAGTAATGACAGTCACTAAGTTTATTAGAATCATCAATCCAATAAGCCTAGGAAATACCAACAAAAACAAACAATGGAACATACACGTGCATACAAACATGCCTTGATAAATGCTGCTGAAAATCAAAGACAAAGACAAATCTTGGACACCTCCAGAGGAAGAAAGACACATGCAGAGAACAGGGGTAATACATATTTCTCACATGAAACTATGCAAGCCATAAGACAGCAGTGACCTTAAAGTACAGTAAGAAAATAGCCGTCAATCCGAATTCTATACCCAGCTAAAATATTTCTCAAACAAGTGAGAAGTATTTTTCAAACAAAACATAAGGTAATTCATCAGTAGCATCTATGACTATAAGAAGTGTTAAAATGAAGAGTGCTTCAAGTTGAATAAATTAGGGTAAACAAAATAGCAAAAATATTTTTGAAAAATAAGTGACAAGTATTTTCCAAAGAAAAACTGATATAATCCATTACTAGGACATACAAGAAAAGTTAAAATTAAGCATGCTTCAAATGGTATAAATAATATATATATATATAATCCTTTCATATATTTTAATAATTATAAGAGATCAACAACTGTCTAAAGCAAAGTAGTGTGAATGTATTATATGTTTATAACATATATAAAAGCAAAATATATGACATCAGTAAAATAAAGTATAGGATGGAGTAAATGAAATTACACTGCTTTATCATCATATTATATCTGAAGTAGAACAATAAAATTTCAAGGTAGACTTCAGTTAACTATATATGCATGCTGACATACTAGGGTGACCATCAAACTTTAGTAAAGTGAACATAGAATAGACATGAAATGGAATCACAAAAAACTCAATCTAAATAAAAAGCAGGATATTTGGGATTAAAGAAACAAAGAAAAGAGAAGCAAATATAAAAGAATCTGGCAAAATGACAGCTCTAAATTCAATAATATTAATAATTACATTAAATACAAATGGTTAAAACACATCAATTAAAAATGAAATATTGTCAGACTGTATCAAAAAGTGATGCCCAGTCATCTGTAACGTGCAACAAATACAATCACAAGATATGTTTAAAGTTAAAGAACGGAAAAGAATGTATCACACCAATACTGATCCAAAGAAAGATGAAGTACTCATGTTGATATCAAAGCAGAGTTTAGAGACATCACCAAGATAAAAATGGTATGCTACAGAGTGACAAAGAGGTCAAAGCAGCAAAAAGATGCATGACCTTAACAGCAAACCCGGAACTCCTAACTACATGAAGCAAAAATTGATAAAAATGAGAGAAATCACTAAATAGACAACTAAAGGCATCAGTGTTACTCCCTACAGTCAGTAGAACATAATCAATAGGCAAAAAGTAAGAGGCAAAATAAGCATTAGGAAAATCAGTAAAGCAGCCTGAAACATCTTAGAATAATCTACAGAATATGCTACCCAAAAACAACAGAATACACAGAAAGTTCGAGGGCAGATGATACACTCAACAAGTCAGAACATATTCAGGGCACTAAAACAAGCTTTTAACTAAGTTTTCAAAGTATGTGCTCAGGACATAACAGAATTCAATAAGACATCAACCACAGAAAAATGTCTAGAATATCCCATTTATAACTTTATACACTTAAATAACCAATGCCTGAAAGATGAAGTGAAAACAGTAATTAGAAACTATTTTGATCTTAATAAAATAATAACACAACACATTAATATTTGTTGGATGCAAACAAAGCTCTGCCTGGGGGGAAATTCATACGTTAAATGATACTAGAAAAGAAGAAAGGACAAATTAGATCAAAAGCAAGGAGGAGGAAGAAAAAAATAGTTGCGGAGTTCAATGAACTTCAGGAAAAAAAAAAAACTCTCAAAGTGCCCATTTTTGCACTGTAAAGCGAGAACAACAGCATCTACTTCTCACAGTTAGCATCTCTTGGTGCTATTCCACCATTAATTATTATTTGTCTCACTATCTACCTGACACTGAACTCACAATTAAGGGTACAGAGATAAATTTGTGACACAGTCACTCTCTTCCAAGAGGTTGCAATCTAGTGAGTGAACATGTCCTAAGGAGACAAATGAACATGGTTGTTTCACTGTCTTTAGATTTTAAAGCAATTACCAAAATTAGCCAAGCAAGGTATCTATTGAGCCAATATTGTGTTAATTTCAAAAACAGTTCAACATTGGCAAGAATTTTCTGAAAACAATAGAAATTTCAATTCCAATTGAAGAAATGTAACTTCTAGTCCAGATATTTCTAAAATTATTTCTAAGGATAATTTTCAAAGACTCAAAATTATGATTATTTACACTTTATCAGGTTTAGAAAGACTTCCAGCCCACGAAATTTTCACCACGTTATTCTAACATTTCAATGTCACTTTAGCTTAAGAGTATAATGAAACGTGATGAGGGTACTTCAAAATGTTCATGGAAAATGGAACTAAAAGATCAACAAATTTTGGTGCAAAAATAAAACCTGAAATCCATGTGCAGTGTTTTCACAATAGGTATTTTCCCATGAATTTTTGAAAACTCTTCATATAAATAATTTCAATTATTTTACACCAAAATAAACTTATCTTCTAATTCCATTTTTTCATGAGCTGTTTGAAAAACCTTTGTCTAAGAAGAACATGAAAGTATGTTTCCTAGGGTGAAAATTGGGTATACTGGTTAAAACGCACTCGGGACACCGTACCCCATGTCAGGGAGTGCCAGTCCTGTTCTTGATTCTAGCTTCCTTGGTAGGCAGCAGGTGGTGACTCAAACATTTGGGTCCCTGCCACCCATAAGAGAGCCCTAGATTGCATTCCTGGCTTTGATGTGGTCCAACTCCACCTGCCGTAGTCATTTACAAAATAAACCAGTGTATGGAAAACATCTCCCCCAACCTTTCTCTCACTCTCGCTCTTGCTCTTCCTCTCCCTCTCTCTCTCTCTCTTCCAAATGAATAAAATAACATTTTTTAAAGTATTTTTCATTATGTAACATAACTTCATGTATCTAGAAAAAAAACTCTTGCCTAAAAAGATAAAGTTCAAAGAATCATTGCAAATGGATGAAGAGGTTATGAAAAGTCTGCTCCCTCCAACAAGAATGGAATTATTGAGTCTGTCTTTATGTCACATAAATAATTTACTAGTCTAAGTTAGCTGTGTATGCACTACAACCACGTATCATGCGTACATACCAACCCCCCTGTCTGCATATCCCTTAACCAAGTAGAAATGTCCAGACTTCCAGGTTAGCATACTAGAAGTAGGAGAAATGTATGCCGTAACAGGTCATTTTACCAAATTAATTCTATTTCCTCAGATTCATTATCCATTTGCTGAAGGTCCACAACGTGCTCAATCCTGACAGCACAAAGCTTTAGAGGCAGTTTTTATAAAACGTGTCCTTAGCGTTCAAGGCTGAAAGAAAACCGAGCTATTCTTACTGCAGAGACTTCCTACCCACTGCCATCTCACATCACATCTCAGTGAAACACTGAGTGTTCTTGGAGTGCTAGCAACTATAAATTCTGCAACCAGTATGGCTTTTTTGCACAGGATTTCACACTGAATAATATAGTAACATCTAGAAATCCCTAAATCAGGGGGAAAAAAGAGAACATTTCAAAAGATATTTTAAAAAGCATGACATGCGTACAAGAGGCAAAAACAACCCACAGTCTGGTTTTTACCACTTCACTTGCTAAGACCTATGGTTTGGAGATATGGAGTCCACAAACACGAGCCTCCCAAAGCTTAAATGTTGGAAATATTCCTAAGGATGATCTCTCTCAATCAAAAATGAGTATGATAGAGAGGTATAAGAAAGAAAAATAAAATCCATATGATAACTAAAAACAAGACAAAATAAAGTAGAAATACCTTTTGCCAGAACCAAGAGAAAATTATTGGCTAGCCTACCTTGATTTTTTCTGTTCACAGTTTCTAACGTAGCAGGGAGTTGGCTATCAAAGCTGTGCTGAAGGTCCAATCTTTGCCTTTCAGGGTAACACTCTTCCTCAGCAATAGAAGAAAGTCCACGTGCTGATGTACGGTCATCTAGGGTCTGGTCGGGCCACTGGGACATTACAGAACATGAGCCCTTTGCATCTGGGCTAACTCCGGGGCCTGAACTTTGGGCAGAGTCCTGAAAATCACTCTCACAACATGAGACATGTTCCACTTCGAGAAACAAGGAATTTGCATCCTCTTGACTCCAATCGTTGTCTTGTTCTTCGTCTTCATAATAAGTTTCCTGAATCTGAACCTCGTCCAAGTCCTGGTCCTGCTGTCCACTCAGAGTAGAGTCTTGTTTGCTTAAGTTAACCAGCGAGGCTGACAAGCTATCTCCTGCCTGCTGGAGAGCTTCATAGATGCGCGATATCCAGGAAGAGAAAGGCTGGAAGAAGTTGTGAGCATCCTGAGATGCCATGGCCAGCACCATGGCCAGCTGTCTGCAGAGCCGCGAGTTCAGTTCCTTCAGCACTCTGCATTTAGCGTGAACTGTGTGATAAGCATGACGAGCAATTAAACTGGATGCCTCCTGGTGGATAGGTATGTTTCACTTTCAAAACTTCTTAGCTGAAACAGAGGCAAGAGATAGTTAACCTGTTAAACTTACAACTGCAGACCCATCACCAGATAATTACAATCAATGTTAAACAGCACTGAAGACAAAGGGAGATCCACATAGAAATCGGAAGACTATGAAATAAAGATGATTGTGAATGCCTAAATGTAGATTACTTCAATGCCCATTTCCCTCCATGGACATGCGCTCAACTTCTGTCAGTAGAACTGGGTTGTATTCATGTGGACCTACAGAAGTTTATCCCCCATAGGTGACACTGAGCGTGGAAAGAATAAATGAATCCTCACTAAGCGCCAGTCAGCCATGGCATTTCAAAGTGCAAGAAAGGTGGGCCGTTTCATCTAGGAACCTGCGGATCAGGTTCAGATCCTGCAGTCAGATGAGCATCTCTGCTTTGTGACACAAAAGGCTGATTCTTGCAAACGAGATATGTGTCTGCAATTAAAAAGCATTACCCAAATTTTAAAATAGGACTTTATATTTTTATGCCATTTCTAGAAACGATATCCATTCTTGGGGAACAATCACCGAAAATCTGAGGGTGGCACACGGATTACCCAGCTTCCTGGAGACAGTTCTTTGGCACCTCACTGCCTTTGTCTCTGTTCCAAGCTCCCAGTCGCAGTGCTCTGCAACCTGAGAGAGTCCTGAGACCTACTTAGTCCTGCAGAATTCACAGGTGAAGGCAGCTGCTGCAGGACATCAACAGGACTGTGGGACCCTAAGACCCTCGAGTTAAATCTCTATACTTTTACATGCACACATTTGCATGAGTGTGGATATTCTGGGTGTGTATGTATCTCACTGCGATTCCGCTGCTCATCAACATTTCAGGATGAATGTTATAAATGACTACAGTGCCTAAACATGCTGCTTGAATTTGATTACCCCATTTCTTTTATAGCAATAGCTTCCTTCTGACTGAGTCCACCAGCAACCCCTGAGGTTTCGGCTCTCTTGACCTCCGGCTGTTGCATTTGACATGACTGCTTGCATTTTCCTAAAGAGTTCTTTTAGGCCATGCATGGACACATTGATTCATTCAATAAACAAATATTGATTAAGTACATAGTGCACACTAGGCACAGTGCCAGGTATAAGATAACCCTCAGGACTCCGTCTCCATGGAGCCCGTATTTCAGTTAAAGAGAGAATGAGCTCTCTCTGTTCCCCCTTCTCCCCCTCTCCCCGTGTGGATGAATTTGTCTCCCTTTCAGGCTCTTCTTTTATTCCCATCAACTATACATAAGGGTATTTCAAAAATCTGTGAGAAATGAAATTAAAAGATATGTATTTCCACACACACAAATTGAAACCCATGTTTTCATGATCTGAATTTTCCAGGGACTTTTTTGAAGAACTCTCATATGCACGGATTTCGATTTTGTTTTTGCCCCAAAATAAACACATTTTTCAATTCCACTTCCAAAAAACTTTTCAAAGTCTCTTCTACACAACCAGTCATCATCCTATGGCATTTTCTTCTCCCCTTTTAAACACCAGAGGGGAAACTCTAAACTATACATTTTCAGCTCTTCATTCAATAATTCTTTCCAGACTTGCATTCCTCATAAGCTAAACCAGTGATTTGCAAACTGTGGTGCATTGGCATCAACTGTGAACCAATAAACCTCCATGGCAGAACAGACATTTGGTCTGGTGGTTAAGACACTGTGGGGGACACCCATATCCCATATGGGAATGCCTGGAATCAAGTCCCAGTTCCACGCTTCCTGCTAATGTGCATCCTGGGAGGCATAAGTGATGGGTCAAATACTTGGGTCCCTGACACCTACATGGGAAATGTGGATTGAGTTCCTGGCTCCTGGCTCCAGCCTGGCACTGCCCCAGTTGTTGCAGGCATTTGGGAAGTGAAGTAGCATGTTAGAATCAATCAATCAATCAATTTCTCTCTCTCCCCCCTTTCCCGTCCCCTCCCCCTCCTTCTTTTTCTCCCTCCCTCTCCCTCTCACCATTCCCTATCTTTCAAATATATTAAAGAAATAAATAATTTTAATTTAAAAACACAAAGGCCCAGACTTCTTGAAGGAATAGGCCTGGTCTTGGCCTCTGTATTTTTGTCAAGTTTCCCAGGTGAGATTAAACCTCACCAACGTTTTGAAAATGCTGATAAAAAGGGATTAGCTGCTCTTGAATGTCTCATCAACATGTCAAATTCTGCTCATCCAAAGTTAGCTAGCACTTTGCTACATATGATCTGCACTCTTAACACACAGCATCTAGGGGTTGTGAATTTCTATCTCCAAGGCTCCCTCTTAACATCCCAAATTCACAAAGAGGTCCTTCATTATGTTTGGTACAGTGATCACCATAACTCCAGCTCCCTCAGATGTTATTTAACCAGTTACCTCCCTTCTCTGGTCTTCCCCAGCCCCAATCCACCCTCTATGTCTCTCCCTATAACCTGTCCTATCAAGTTCATTGCCTGACTCCTGTTCTAGAATGGAGACATCATGGAGGGCAAGTTTGCTATCGCATCCCCAGTGCCTAGGAGTGTGCCGAGCACGCGGAAAATTTGGAAAACAGTAAACCGGAAGTGGGGGGAGGGAGGGAGGGAGGGAGAGAGGGAGGGAGGGAAGAAGGCAGGCAGGTAGGCTATTTAAAAATTGTGCACAAGGGGTAGGTGATTGGCACAGCAATTGGGACACTACTTGAAATGCCCGCATCCCATATCAGAATGGCTGGGTTCAAGTCCTGGTTCTGCTCCCAATTACAGTTTCACATTAATACAGACCCTGGGAGGCAGTGGAAGTTTCTGGGCCCCTGCTGCCCACGTAGGAGACCCACATGAAATTCCTGGCTGCTGGCTTTGACCTGGGTCCAGTCCCCGTGGTTGTTGAATCTGGGGAGTGAACCAGGAGATGTGAGCACTGTGGCTTGCTTGCTTGCTCTCTCCCCCTCCTCTTTCTCTCTTTGCTTTTCAAATAAATTAAATGTTTAAAAGCCATGTTCAAGTTTCTAGCTTATATTATGTACTCAACACGTATTATATTGGTGAATAAAACTTATTGAGAGTTGTTCAAGAGATGCTAAGCAATATTATCACACAAATTCCTTGCTTGGCAACCTCGCAGAGTCTTTCAGCATCTGCTCCACCCCACTGTGCCACACACAGGTTTTTGTTGGGCTCTCCTCCCCCACAAGCACGCTACCTAAATTACTGCGCTTTAGGGCATATGGAGCTAGAATGTTCTCCCAGTGATAGTCACAGATGTCCAGTCCCCTCTTTCATCCTGACCAAACGGCCCGCTGGGTATGAACTGCCCCCAGGAAGCCCGTCACGCAGCAGGAATTCGGCCATTTCTCATCACTGCTTGCTGCAGAGTCCTCCGTGCCTGCAACACTAACCTGCTAAGCATTTTCCAAAGGGACCACACTCTTTCCCGACTTCTGTTTATTCTGCCTGCAAGGGCTTCTCACCTAACCTGCCTGGTAAATACTTAAGTCATTTTTAGCAACGAAACTTCTTTCGTTTCCTCAGTCAACTCAACATCTACAATCAAAGGTGTGGATTCACAGGGACGAGAATCTTCTGTGATACAGGATTTCCCTTGGTGTGGTGAAGTGTTTGTCAATCTTCGTATTTATACTTCACAGCTCCTGAACACACAGACAGCAGGGACTATGAATGTGTTCACTGAAAGAATTAATAATGAATGTTCAATGAATATGATAAAACAACCCCAATTCCCCTATTACATTCATCTGTAAAGTGGAGCTAATGCACCAGATGATGTCTAACAGTTCCTTCCTGCTTCAAAACCCAAGAACTTACCGGTGTGGGGCAAAAGCATTATCACATTCAGGATGGACATGGGCAAAGGGACGCTGCCTTTTCAGGGACGATAGTACACATTTTATCAATAATCAATGTCAGATGATCATGGAGTGGTTGAAAAGAGGTTAAACGTTGGGAAGGAAGTTTAGCCTAGCATTTAAAGTGCTAGTGTCCCATACTGGAGTGTCTAGGTTCAATATCTACCTTTAGCTTCTGACTCCAGCTTCCTGCTCATGCACACCCTGGGAGGCAGCGGGGATAGCTCAACAATTGGGTTCCTTGCAACTCACATGGGAAACCAGGATTGAGTTCCCAGAAATCCTGGCTCTGATGGGGCCTAGACCAGTCATCTAGGAGTGAACCACCAGATGGGAGTTCTCTCTGTCTCTTTGCTTCTCAAATAACTATTTGTTTAAAAAAAATAAAGAGGCCAAATCTCAGTCTAGATACGAAAGCAAGCCCCATTGTTACATTCCCAAATACTAACAAAGGAAAAGCACCCACAGCTAGAGCCTCAAAAAACTAGCTAGCTGACAACACTGGAGACCTTTCATTTCATACAACATCAGCCCAAAGCCAAAGGGGCTCCATGCTGGCACAGTAACCATGGAGATATCATTGCTGCATGGGTAATTTCAGCTTGGTCGGTAGAGCTCTCTAAGGGCAATGCCAAATAGATGCCTAGGATCCTCGTTCTTTGGGTTCTTTCTTAAAACTAATGAGAAGACAAACCAGCTTCTGTTCTTACAGAGGTTTAAAACACATACATGCGAGAAAAGAAAAAAGATAGTCCAGAACCCTAGGTGAGAAGGAAAAACACATTTATGTCTTGTCACAACCGAGAAGGCTCCTTATTAGAATTAAAATAATTCACGACACTTCCTTTTGAAGAGAAGCATAAGATAAGGGGTGTGTATGTGCCCATGTGTGGGTAGGTGGGTGTCTGTGTGTGGGTGTGTGTGTGTCCGTCTGTGTGCATGTCTCCGTGTGTGTATGTGTCTATGTGTAGGTGGGTGGGTTTAACACACAAACTCCTAACACAAACATGACCTGGGAAGGTTGACACATCCTCATACTAGCAATCTGAGAAAGAATTATTAGGAATTGATAAGAGAAAATGAAAGGAAAGCCATCAAAAATGCAAGGACTTCAAAAAGCTCATGGAAAATACAATTAAAAGATTAGCCTGTTACAAAAATTTTTTGAAAAATGTAGGTGTTGTTTTTCATAATATGTATTTCCCATGAATGTTTTTAATTATCTTCATATGTTTCTAAGGGCTGCATTTAAAAAAAAAACTCGTTTTAATTAAAAAGACATTTGATTAATATCAGTTTAAGTATGGAGATGTGTGCTACTGCCACCACCACAGGCCCACAGGCCAACGTTCTCTTCCTGCCGCACACTCTCCACCTGCTCCCTGAATGTCATGAAGACAGGCTGTGCTCCCCAGGAACTTCCAAGGCAAGTACCTCCAAGATGGCCAAATAGGGTTGAGCCACACTGACCTCAGCTGTTCTGGGATACAGAAAGAACAATGGAAGGACCACATTTCCAGAGGCCTGACTGTTGGGAAGTAACAAAACAACAGAGCGTGTGGGACACGAGGAGAGAAGACAGAGACACTGTTGTGGCGTCTCATGGTGCAACCAGCTGCCAGCCGTGAGCTGCTATGTTACCAAATCAAGGTAGGAAGAAATTGCAGCATGGTCCACCACTCCCACTCTTAGGGGAGAGCGAATTCCAGTCACCCACTGACTTTTCCTGCAGCCTGGGAGCTGATGGGCAACTAACAGGGTTGGAGAAGGGAAGCTACACTGTCCCTTACCCTCACAGAGCCGCAGGCAGGCTCTGCAGGGAATGGACACACAGAGGACCTCTGTTCAGCTCCTACCAAGATCAGTCAGAGTCTGAGTCAGAATCAGGGCAATTTGCGGGGCATCCCGCATCCCGCATCCTGCAACCATGGGAGTGTGGGGACATTAACCCCAGAGCTAAGCTTATATACCCTATGTGAGCCAGGGGTTTCCTCTTAGCTGCTGGGGCCCAGCACCAGAAGCAGCCCATAAAAAGAAATTCAATCCTCCCCTGGACTATCTGGGTAATGATCCCTCTATACCCTGCAACTATGCCCAGTAACAATTAGTTCTAAATTTCTCAATCCCACTAGAATCTACCTGGTGGACCTAGAGAAGAACCTACCTGCATTCCACCCATCAGGACTCACAGCCATCAGAGCAAAGCCTCCTGTATACCTTGTAGCCACCCTGTAGGACTGGAATAGGGTTCAGTTCACATCCCCTAGTCCCAGGACTAGGGCTGTTGTTACAAGCCACAGCACCAGTTAGTCTCCCCTAGCTGGACCCGACGAAGGGTCCATCTGCATCACACAGTCCTAGAGTCACAGCAATCAGTGCCACAAACCCCAGCACCACTCAGGTGTGCCAGAGGGACAAGGCAGCAGCCAACCCTATCTCTCTCAGCACCAAGAAGGAGGCCTTGGCTATCACAATCTTCAGGGAGACTGATGCCAACTCTACGTAGAACAAAACCCAGGAGACCCATATTCATCTCAAAGTCAGGATTCTATCCCTAGGAACTGTACCAGACTAGACCACTGTGTCACTTACAGACACAACTGACATTGATTAGGACAAAATAAATCACTCATACCCTACACCCCTGGGTTCACCTAGAATCAAAGTCAAAGCAACAAGCCAAGTGATACCCCACATTCCAGCTAAACCATAAGCTCTTTTCCAATAAAACCTACTCCATAAAGAAGAAGGGACAGTTACACCAGATGCACAGGCATTAGTGTAGACACACAGGAGCCGTGAAGAAGCAAGGTAGCATAACACCTCCACGGGAACAAATACTCCTCCAGAATTAGATCCTGAGCTGGAAGAAGTATTTCAAATGTCAGCTATAGAATTCAAAATAATGATTCTAAGGAAACTCAATGAGATGCAAGAGAATATAAATAGATTAAAGAAATGAGGAAATCTGTGAGTGACATGCATGAAAATCTTGGGCCCTGTAGGGGAAACACTCCAAGACATCAGTGTAGGGGACAACTTCTTGAATAAGATCCTCAAAGCACAGGAAACAGAAGCAAAACTAAACAAATGGGAATATTTCAAACTTAGAAACTTGCACACAGCAAAGGAAATAATCAATAGAGTGATGGGACATCCAGAAAATATCTGTGAGCTACCTATCTGACAAAGGATTAATATCTAGAATATATCAGCAACTTACAACACACACATACAAAAGCAACCAATCTAGTTAAGAAATGGGCAAAGGACCTCAATGGACAGTTCTCAAAAAAAGAATAGAAATGGCCAACAAATATAAGCAAAAATGCTCAATTTCACTAACCATCAAGGAAATGCAAATCAAAACCACACTGAGACATCATTTCACCCCAGTCAGAATGATTAAAATCCAAAACACAGAGAGTAACAAATGCTAATGAGGATATGGAGAAAGGGGAACACTCATATGCTACTGGTTGGAATGTAAATTAGTGCAACCACTGTGGAAAAACAGTATGGAGATTCCTTCAAAAACTAGAAACAGACTTGTCATGTGATCCAGAAGCCCCATTACTGGATATATACTCAAAATACATGAACACATATCAAAGAGATACCTGCACCACCATGTTTACAGAAGCACTGTTCACAATGCCCATTTGGAATCAAAGATGCCCATCATCAGATGAATGGATAAAGAAAATGTGACATATATACACAATTGAATATTATTCAGGTATAAAAAAAAGAATGAAATTCTACTATTTGAGTCAAAAAGGACATAACAGGAAGACATTATGTTGAGTGAAAAAAGCAAGACATACACACAAAGACCGAACTGTCTGCTACAAATACAGTTCTATAAAATTCTGGCTTATACCTTGTCAAGCCAAAGTTTACCACGTTAGACCACTACAGTTT
Source organism: Sylvilagus floridanus (assembly GCA_949820135.1). NCBI lineage: Eukaryota > Metazoa > Chordata > Mammalia > Lagomorpha > Leporidae > Sylvilagus > Sylvilagus floridanus. The sequence continues at coordinate 16,160,064 of OX463228.1, read as the reverse complement.
CAGTCATCTGTGATTACTTTAAAATTTACTGTATATGGGTGAAATGGTCATTTTTCCACCCAATTACTGTTTATAGCCATTGTCTATATTCCCATTTGCTTTTTAGCTGTTCAACATTTTGGTGAAGCATTAAGCCTTTTTACTGCAATGTAAATTTAAAATGTTATCTCAAAAACTAGAAAATGGGGGGAGGGAGAGTAGAAGAATGAGAATATCAACATATTCTTGAAATTGCATCTTTGAATTATGTTCAATCTGTTAAAAACGAATTAAAACTTTAAAATATTAAAAAAACTAAAAGAGTTGTGTTTCTGTAGGGAGAGGAAACCTAGCAAATTTCTGAACCATAGATTTTATCCAATATTTTGGTCATCTTCACCAAGGTGATTGTGAACAAAGAAAAGATGTCTCATACACAAAATCACAATGCTCATAATCTTTTAAAAACTAGTAATTAAATCTTTCTGATCGCACTTTCTACCTGATGACAGCTGCCTGCTGGGAGAGACAGAGCTAAGCAGAAGTATCAATTTTATTTTTTTTATTTATTTATTTTTTGACAGGCAGAGTGGACAGTGAGAGAGAGAGAGAGAAAGGTCTTCCTTTGCCGTTGGTTCACCCTCCAATGGCCGCCACGGCAGGTGCGCTGCAGCCGGCGCACCACACTGATCCGAAGGCAGGAGCCAGGTGCTTCTCCTGGTCTCCCATGGGGTGCAGGGCCTAAGGACTTGGGCCATCCTCCACTGCACTCCCTGGCCACAGCAGAGAGCTGGCCTGGAAGAGGGGCAACCAGGACAGAATCCGGCACCCCGACCAGGACTAGAACCCGGTGCCAGCGCCGCAAGGCGGAGGATTAGCCTGTTGAGCCACGGCGCCGGCTGAAGTATCAATTTTAAATCTACATTAATTTAGAGAAAGCTGAAACGGAAATGTCTATGCCTGTACAGTGTTTAAACAATGATCAGTTCCTGGATAGAGCCAGTCACATCCTGAGACACAAAAAGCATTTCCAGTAATATGAAGGGGTCTTCAAAATTTTATATAAAATGCATATTATAAAAAAACTATAGGGGCTAGCATTATGGCAGAGTGGGTAAAGTCACCACCTGCTATGCCAACCTCCTGTATCAGTGCTGGTTCGCATCCTGCTGTTCTACTTTTAATCCAGCTCCCTGCTAATGTTCTGGGAAATGTAGTGGAAGATGGCCCAAGTCCTTTGATCTCTACACCCACGTGGGAGACACAGATGAAGCTCCTGGCTCCTAGACCAGTGCTGGCCATTGTGGCCATCTGGGGAGTGAACTAGCAGAAGAAAGATCTCTCTCTCTTTTCTCCCTCCCTCTCCCTCTCTGTATGTAACTTTTTCAAAACAAATAAATAAATACCTTTAAAAATAAACAAACTAGGGGCTGGTGCTGTGACATACTGGGTAAAGCCTCTACTTGCAGTGCCGGCATCCCATATGGGCTCCGGTTCAAGTCTCTGCTGCTCCACTTCCGATCCAGCTCTCTGCTATGGCCTGGGAAAGCAGTAGAGGATGGCCCAGGTCCTTGGGCCGCTGCACCCACATGGGAGACCCGGAGGAAGCTCCTGGCTCCTGGCTTCAGATCAGTGCAGCACCAGCCATTGCAGTGAACTGGGAAGTGAACCAGTGGATGGAAGACACTCTCTCTCTCTCTCTCTCTCTCCCTGCCTCTCCTTCTCTTTGTGTAACTCTGACTTTCAAATAAATAAATAAATCTTAAAAAAAAATGAATACTGGGTTTATTTCACATGTCTTCTCACAGGCATCAGTTGACTTCCTTGTGTTCTTTATTATTGACGTACCGCAGTGTGCTTGAAGCTAAGGAAGCCTATCGTTCTTATGACAGCTGTCCTGCCTCTAGAGAAGACATTTTGCATTACCGCGTATGAATAAGAAGGCTTAGAAAGATGAATAATTCATGGAGTCAAAATAAGAACTATAAAATGGGCTGCAGTCCATCTTCAACATGAATCAAAAGAGTCTACAGGTGTTTTCTGTTAAAACCAAATTTGTTGTGTGGGTAGAAATATGTGCCATTGAGATGAAATATCTTCTGTAGCATTTGTCCAAAATGTGTTCTAAATGTGAGCATCTTAACAAATATAAAAATGGACTCCTGAGGATTCTTGATGGCAACAATCTGGGTAAAATACAACCCCTGTTGTCATTGCTAGGGCGTGAGAAATCCAACAGAACATTCACCTCTAGGCTTCAGAGGGCAATTAACGTAAAGCAAAATGTGCAAATGCGTTAGCGTCAAACGATGCTTTCCTCAGTAGGCACTGAGGGAAATGAGGCCATGTGAAAGAAGAAAACAGCCAAAGGCTTTGCAATCACACAAAACAAGGCTTTCTGGAGCCGCCCCTCAGTAATTCCGCAGCACAGACCAAATCGAGTTACCTAGACAGAGCTAACCATTCTCATCTATCACATGGGAGGTCACCATTCCCAATTCTGCAAGTCACCACAGAAATTAAATTACACCATGTTTCAAAGCACCTAGAACCGAGCCAAGGATTTATGATGGCACTTCAAAAAGTTCACGGAATGGAATTAGAAGATGGATTTGGGGCAGACGTGGCACGGCAGGTTAACCTGCCACCTGGAATGCCCACATCCTGTATCAGAGCTCCTGGTGTGAGCCCCAGCTATTCTGTTTACTACCCAGCTTCCTGCTAATGTGCCTGAGAAGGCAGAATTATGCCTCAAGTATCCGAGTTCCCGACACACACACAGGAAACCCAGATGGAGTTCTAGGATCCTGATTTTGGCCAGACCTAGTCCCGATTGTTGCAGGCATCTGGGGAGTGAACCAGCATATGAAAGATCCATCTCCCTCTGTTACTCTGCCATTCAAATCTGTAAATCCCCCTTTTATTATTTTTTTAAATCTGGGGAGTGAACCAGCATATGAAAGATCCATCTCCCTCTGTTACTCTGCCATTCAAATCTGTAAATCCCCCTTTTATTATTTTTTTAAAAAGGATGAATTTACTCCTATGCAAGAATTTTTGAAATCTAGGCATACAGGAAGTCTTTGAGTAGTTAGTGGAAATGCATATTATGGAAAAACTATTCATGGATTTCAAAAACTCTTTGCGCTAACTCTATTTTCCACGAACTTGTTGAAGTACTCTTATCACAGGCACTCAATATCTGGTATTCATTATTAAGCCAAAACATGACATTTTGAAATATAAAACTACCTCAAGCTTTTGTAATCATTTCCCTAATATGCTAATATCTCAGAAAAATTTGCCAATATTTTACAGTGTGAAATGATTTGTGAAATATATTAGATGTCTTCTGAAAATTCATGGAAAATCATAATATGCAAAAATTATGCATTTCAAATTTTTTCACACTCAAACTTTTATTTAAAAAAAAAGATTTATTTATTTTAAAGGCAGGGTTACAGAGAGAGAGAGGGAGAGACACAGAGAGATCTTCCATCTGCTGGTTCACTCCCCAAATAGCCACAACAGCTGGAGCTGGCCAAGCTGAAGCCTGGAGCCAGGAGCTTCAACTGGGTCTCCCTTGTGAGTGGTGGAGGCCCAAGTGCTTGGGCCATTTTTTCCTGCTTTCCCAGGCACATTTGCAGGGAGCTGGATCAGAAGTGGGACAGATGGGACTCAAACTGTGCCCATACTGGGTGCAGGCACTGCTGGTGGCAGCTTTACCTGCTAGGGCATAGCACCAACCCCAATAAACTTCTTGAATTTCATTGTCTACAAACTCATATTTTTTAAACCCTACCCAACAGATAGCTCTGTACTGAAGATCTTGGACAAGGATTGGTTCAACGTAAGTCTTAAACTGACCAGGGTTTATGCGATTATAGCCACAGCACCTTTTAAATTATTCTTTAGATCCCATAGCCCACTGAGTAGTTTAGAGTGCCGATAATGTCCAAGACAGACATTTAAATATGTTCCACTCACAGCCTGCAGTTGCATAAACACATAAACATACTTACAGAGGGACCTAAAATGTGGCTTTATCGACACAATTTTTCTAAGAGATTATCACTCCTCTTTCAGGGCAGAAGCCTAATCTAACATTCATATATGACAGAATTTTATGAAGAACTAGAGAATGGAGTGTACTTAAGTAATGTCTGCCTTTTTAAAGAGTCAACCAACATAAGAAAGAAGCTCGTTGTGTGTCATCCTGGCTAAAGCGAGTGCCACAGGTGCCTGTGTTCAAGGTTATCGGCACATGTCAATAGGCCCCAAGCAATGGAGATTCTGAAATTTCAAATAACAGCCACAAGACAGAGAAATATAATTAGGAGGTAATGTAACGAAATTGTGGAAGGCAAGGTGCAGGCACAATTAACAGAAATTACTCCCAGAGTAGGAAATGTACTAGATTGTTGATTTTTGTCCCAAGAGAAGAGATAAAAAAAAAATTTGTATTGCTCGAAAATTCACTAGGCTCAAAAATAGACAAAAGTTTATAAAACTAAGGTTATTAGAGCCCTGTTGAGATAGACTAAGAAATAGCCTAAATATCATCAATAATTCAGTGTTCATGGTGTTTGTGTTGATGTTAATTATAGAAGAAGTATTAGCCTTATAAAAATGGAATTTAAAAATGGGGGTGAGTCACTCAAAATCCTACCACCTCAGCACAACTCCTTCCATTGTTCTACCTTGCATTTGTTATCTGTGATAACTCCTTGTCTATGGAATGCATCACCAAAGCTTGCCTATTCTTCCATCAAATAACTCGGATCTCTCAGCCTTTTACCGCCTGCACAGGGAACACTTGAGACCAAATCACCACCATCCCCACCTGAACCAGTACCACAGCTGCTTCTGTGAGCTCCCCACATGCACTCCGTCCCCTTTCCACAGCAGGAACCTGATGGTCTTTCTAAGGTGCATATTTTGATCATGTCATTCATTGTTTAAAATAACTTCCCATTGTTCTTAGCAGGAAGCCCAGAGCCCTCACCAGGATGTAACAGGCCTGCATGGTTTGGCCCCTGCTTGTCTAATCTGCTCTCTGTGTTTGGCCTAGTCCTCTCACCTCCTTCTAGCTCCCTTCCACCCCTGGCTCCCCGCCCACGCTGCAGAAGCTCTCTCCCTGCCAGGATCCCTGCTCCCCAACTCTGAGGGCACCATGCATCCCTTTCGGGCCTCAGTTTACCACTTCACTCTTCAGAATGCTGAGCCTGACAACCTGCCCCTCCCAACAATCCAGACTAAGCATCCCCTGAAATGTTTTTTCACAACGCCTTCTACTTAGGAGCAATTTTTAATAATCAGTTTCTTCATGGCTTTTAAAATTATTTTTTCAACATCTGTCTTGCTTACCAAACTAGAAGTTTCATGAGATCAGGTAACAGGTGAATTTTTGTCTTTTCTGTGATGGACTGAGCACTTAGAACTGGCAACCAACATTTTCAAATATGTGAATACAGGCAAGGACACTTCAAAATGTTCACGGAAGGGGGGAATTTAAGAATAAGCTCATCTGGTGCAAAATTTTTTGAAAGTGATCGTTTTTTCATTCAAAATTTCATGTAGAATGTGTATTATAAAGAAATACACATATATTTCAAAGTATTTTTTGCACCAAAATAAAGTCACGCTCTAATTTCACCTCTCCACAAATGTTTTTCATATAAAATTCTTATCTATTCATTCAGTCCTTCGTTCACTTAGAAAAGCACAGAATAACACAGACACAGAGAGCTTCCACCTGTAGGTTCACTCCCCCAACACCCACAGCGGTCCAGGCTGGGCAGGCTGAAGCCAGGAATCTGGGATTCAGTCCAGGTCTCCCACATGGGTCAGAGAAATCCAAGCACTTAAGCCGTCACCTGTCGCCTCCCAGGGTGAGCATTAGCAAGAAGTGGGAAGTGGGAGCAGAACCAGAACTAGAAACTAACCACTCCGAAATGGGACATGGGTGTCGCAAGTACTGCAGCAAATGCCAGTCCTTCTACAAGCTCTGTGTGTGTGCTCTTATGTGCACACACACACATGCACACAACATATACAACTCCTGTCAATCAACATTTTCATACATTTTGAGTGTTTCTACAGATTTGTGTGTTTGCCATTTTTAATGGTTTAATATTTTAAATACTAAATTTTCACTGAGGCCTGAATACTTTTTCCTAAATTCAAATCTACAAAAGTATCTATTCTTATAATATATCTCTCTTCACATCTCAAGAATAAAACATCTGCTATTCTATTTCAGTATGAGAATGCAATTAATTATATTGAGATATATAATAGATTTGACATTTATAACTTCACAAAAGCTAAGCTAATTCCATATTTTCTATTAAAAAAGTATAGCTGGCTGAAGAAGATAACAAAATAATAATAATAATAAACCTTATAGGAAACTGTTTCTCTTATTATTCCTTTTTTTTTTTTTTTCAGTAAGACTCTAAGAGGGACGATGGAATAACATCAAAATAGATTCAGGGCACCATGAGCCAGTTCTACCTCCGTAACTAGCCATGACCTTGAGAAGGAGGCTTAATTCCTGTTCTATCATTTTCCTCGTCCACAAAATGATAGAATTGAATTTGGCAAACTGTCAACATTCCCTGCATTCTTTTTTTTTTTTTTTTTTTTTTTTTTTTTGACAGGCAGAGTGGACAGTGAGAGAGAGAGACAGAGAGAAAGGTCTTCCTTTGCCGTTGGTTCACCCTCCAATGGCTGCCGCAGATGGCGCGCTGCGGCCGGCGCACCACGCTCATCCGATGGCAGGAGCCAGGAGCCAGGTGCTTTTTCCTGGTCTCCCATGGGGTGCAGGGCCCAAGCACTTGGGCCATCCTCCACTGCACTCCTGGGCCACAGCAGAGGGCTGGCCTGGAAGAGGGGCAACCGGGACAGAATCCGGCGCCCCGACCGGGACTAGAACCCGGTGTGCCGGCGCCGCAAGGTGGAGGATTAGCCTGTTGAGCCACGGCGCCGGCCCAACAGTCCCTGCATTCTAAAGAAGAAACTTAGAAGCTCCCTCTTAACTATCTCCTTCAGAGTTGGTACCACTGTTGACAGCCAACACACAAAAAAACTCATTTCCTTCTATTAGACCTATGATACAGAAATCACAAATGCTAGAAATTAGCAACCAGGTTAAACACAGAAAATTAACTCAAGAAATACTTATTAAATCAAATTGAACTGAATTCAGACTGCCTTTCATAAATTAAACTTTCTTATTCAGGAAACTAATCTATAAAATTTAGAGATGCTTTTAATGCATTTTTAATTATTTGCGAAATATTGAATGAATGAGCTTTTTCCTGGAGGTGATGTTCCTATTATTTTTTTCAGAGTCACTAAGGGTCACTATCTCATACTGTCACTGCTATAAACAACACAGATTGTTGGCTTCACTCTGTCTCTGAAAGATTCCCTGGGAACAACAATACCACAACAGGTCTTAATTTGAGTCCCCTCCATTCGTGGTGAGGGAAGTTGGAGTCTTTGGTCCGATGAAATTTTCATTCATAGGCAGAAAACCATTCCACCACAAATTAGTAATTGATTGCACGTGTTTCTTCTGGAGCCTAGTCTTACATTCTTATTATATGGACCCTTCCTGTTCATGGATGAACGCATCAATGTTCTTTTGTTTGTTTATTTGACAGGTAGTTATAGACAGTGAGAGAGAGAGAGAGAGACAGAGAGAAAGGTCTTTCTTCCATTGGTTCACTCTCCCAAATGGCTGTCACAGCCAGTGGTGCACCGATCCAAAAGTCAAGGGCCAGGTGCTTCTTCCTGGTCTCCCATGCGGGTTTAGGGCCCAAGCACTTGCGCCATTCTCCACCACCTTCCCAGGCCACAGCAGAGAGCTGGACTGAAGAGGCGCAACTGGAACTAGAACCCAGTGCACATATGGGATGCCGGTGCCACAGGCAGAGGATTAACCAAGTGAGCCATGGTGCCAGCCCCACACATCAACATTCTTAAATGGGAACTGTCCATTTAAATCAATGTGAACAACTGTTTGGTATTTTTCCTTGTGTTTTCCTTTCATTCGCTCACACAAGCCACATGGCCATAAAATTGTTCATTGCTAACTTTTGTTACACATTGTATGTTCTTCATTAGCGGTTATCAGAATGAGATCTCCCAGGGTCTTTGATGACTAGAATCATAGAATGGCAATGCCAATAACATGACACCATCAATACTTCCCTGGCAAACATTAATGATCAGATCCCCCTGGAAACCAGCAGCCTTAATGGGATCTTTCGAGTTCCAAACATAAGTAGGTGAGGTGGGGCCGGTGCTGTGGCACAGCAGGTTAAAGCCCTGGCCTGAAGCATTAGCATCCCATATGGGCACCGGTTCTAGTCTCAGCTGCTGCACTTCTGATCCAGCTCTCTGCTATGGCCTGGGAAAGCAGTAGAAGATGGCCCAAGTGTTTGGCTCCCTGCACCTGTATGGGAGACCCAGAAGAAACTCCTGGCTCCTGGCTTTGATCGGTGCAGCTCCAGTGTTGCAGCCATCTGGGGAGTGAACCAGTGGATGGAAGACCTCTCTCTCTACCTCTCTCTCTGTGACTCTGTCTTTCAAATAAATAAAATTAATCTTAAAAAAAAAAAATAAGTAGGTAAGGTGGATGGCACCCGACATCTATCATGTTGAACCAGCCCAAGTGGCCCCAAGCAAAGATGGCCTGAAAAGATTCCTCTCACATTGGCCTTTCCCTGGCAAAGAATTCCACATAAGAGCTGGAAAGCCTGGGGCCAGCATATGGCACAGCAAGTTACACCACTGCTTATGAGTCCCACTTCCAATACTAGAGTGCTAGTTCAAGTCCTAGCCACTCCACTTCTGATCCAGTGCCATAAAGATGTGCAGGGAAGGCAGTGGAGACGATTCAAGTGCTTGGGTCCCTGCTACCCATGTGGGAGACTTGAGTGGAATTTCTGGCTCCTGGCTTTGGCCTGGCCCAGACCTGGCTGTTGCTGTCATTTGGGAAGTAAACCAGCAGATGGAAGAGCTCTCTGACTCTCCTCTCTCTATTGCTTTGATCTTTCAAATAAATACATCTTTAAAATACTAGTTTTTTTTTTTTAAAAAAAAAAAAAACACCTGGGAAGCATACAGTTAGCCAAGTAGTTAAGATGCCTGCAGCCTACGTCCCTGTGGTCAGGTTTGATTCTGTCTGGCTCCAGATTCCAGCTTCCTGGCAATGCAGACCCTGGGAGGCAGCAAGTGATGGCTCAATATTGGGTCTCTGTCACCTGTGGGAGAGCTGGACTGCATTCCCAGCCCTCGCTGCTGTTGGTATTTGAAGAGTGAACCAGTGGATGGCATCTCCTTCGATCTCTCTCTCTCTCTCTCTCTCTCTCTCTCTCTCCAATAAGTTTTCAAAAAAGAACCAGAAGCACTGTTTTCTAAGCATGCCATCAGAGTCAAACATTTCTTGACTATTACTACGTCCATGTGTGACCTATTTCACAGCACTATAAAAAGTTCTGCAGATTGCATCCATTCAGTTAAACCAAAATGCTAGTTATATTGCTATTTTAAGCCAACAATGCCTGTCTGTTGCTTTTTCCTTCTCTTTCTTTCTCAGCGCTTCCAACTTCTCACTGAAAGACATGGAATCTTGTGTGCTGAGGAACAGCAAATATGTCTGCAGCCTTCTGTCAGCACAGATCAGTTCATGTTCAAGTAGGAGTTACTACCATCACCCAGAATGAATGAGATTCTCATCTCTGGTAGCAAATCACATCTCATTCCAGAAAGAATTCTGGTACAAATATCAGCGTACTGCAATATGTTCATGAAAAAATGGAATTAAAATATAAGTTTGGTGAAAAACAATTTTGAAATCTGTACATAGTATTTTGAGACTATTCACTTTCCATGATCTTTTATAAAACTGCTTGTATGAGTCCTACAGTGGAGCCTCTGACAGAAAGGTACACCCTCCACATGGTAGGAAAAGGGCATTTCACACTGGCTTCCATCTCTAAGCACAACCCCATATGAAACACATATTCTGGTTGCTTTCACCTCCTTTGTGGAAATGCTAAAAGAATTCTGACTACAAAGTCAAGCTAAAGGAAAACTAATGACTTTTAAGGATTCTGACATTCTTCCAACAGAGAATAGCAAGGTACCAGGTACAGCTTTAATAAGCATTGCTTTTTTAGGGGTAGAAGGGTGACTGAAGACTGGAGAAGACTAAAGACAAACTTTAAAATACATATATATATAGGGGCCAGCATTGTGGCACAGCAGGTTAATGCCCTGGCCTGAAGCGCCAGCATCCCATGTGGGCGTTGATTCAGGACCTGGCTGCTCCATTTCTGATCCAGCTCTCTGCTAGGGCCTGAGAAAGCATGTAATACAAGAGCTTCTTGCTAAAGAGTCTGGGAGCCATTGAGAATCTCACCACAGTCGCTGCAGTACACCTTTTAGTAACATGCCTTTGATTCTGCTGCAAGATAATTTTTAAAGAGAACATTCACAGGGTGAATAGTCTAAAGGTAGGTTTTTTTCCCATCATCCTCTCTCCCATGAGATGCCCTACACTTTTGTGAAATGACGATTATAGATTACTACTCTGTAGTTGGTGATAACCAGGGAAAAGCAAAAATGACAAGCAGTGTTTAGGCAGATAAAAATTTCATTCCTTAAAACTCATATGAGGGGCCGACATGGTGACATAATGGGTTAGGCCACTGCCTGCAACCCCAGTATCCCATTTGGGTGTCGGCTCAAGTCCCAGTAGCTCCACTTCCAATCCAGCTCCGTGGTAATGTACATGGGAAAGCAGCAGAAGATGGCCCAAGTGCTTGGGACCCTATGCTCATATGGGATACCTAGAAGAAGCTCCTGGGCTCAGTCTGGCCCAGCCCTGGCTGCTGCAGCCATTTGGGGAGTGAACCAGTGGGCAGAAGGTCTCTCTCTCCCTCTCCCTATCCACCCCTCCACACTTTTCTCTTCCTCTTTCTGTAACTCTGCCTTTCAAACAAATAAAATAAATCTTTCAGAAAAATCGCATTACTTGTTTCTGTTCAGAAATTTCAGAATGGAGAAACTAAAAGAAAACAAGATTTGAAATGTTTTTGGAATTCCTAAATTCACACACTTCAAATAGAACATGTCACCTTATCATCAAATCTCAATCAGAAACCTTGGAATAACACAGGCTTGCCATTATTAGGAGAGTTTCTCTGAGTAGGACAGTGCTCCATAGGTGAGTTTTGAAGGAATGTAAGTATTTTAATGGAATTATATATCCACAGGCATGCCCTTCCTTTTACTTAAATCCATCAGGCTACGAAAACTGATGGGATTTTAAACCTCGCTCTCCAATGGCCAATCTAAACCAACTAGAATAGTTAGTTAAGTATATAAATTCATAGACACCCACTCCAATGCAGAAACAGCAATCTATTCTGGTAACTCTATTCAGACAATCCTTTTTCCTTGCTGCTCACCCATAAACTGATTTTTTTTTATTTGAAAGACAGAGACAAGAGCGAGCATACACTCCCATCAATTGATCTAGTGCCAAATGCCCATAATGGCCTGGGCTGGGCCAGGGCTAACGTCAGGAGCCAGGAGCACAATATAGACTTCCCCTGGGGATGGCAGGGACCCACTTACCGGAGCCACACAGCTGTCTCCCAGGGCCAGCATAAAGAGGCTGGAGTCCAGTGTCAGAGCTGGGAACGGAGCCCAGGCACTCCAATATGGGACACGGACATCGTAACTGCTAGGCTAAATGCCTACCCACCCCTTTTTATAAAAGTTTACTTATTTGAGAGACAGACAGGGACAGAAAGGAACAGATACAGGAATGACTTTGGTTTTAATTCTCTTTAAATTTTGTCTCTTTAAATTTTGAGGGCACTTCAAAAAATTTGTGGAAAAATGAACTTAAAAGATATTTATTTGCATAGGTTTTTTGGTAATATCCATTTTCCATGAACTTGGAGACTTGCATGAAATTCAAAATCATTTGCACCAAAGTAAACATCCTTTAATTTTGTTTTCCACAAATTTTTGAAGTATTCTTATATACTGAGTGTTATCATCTTGTTGACAAGACAAGCGCAAGAATCTAATGTTGGGGCCTGCACTGTGGCACAGCAGGTTAAAGCCCCAGCCTGCAGCGCCAGCATCCCATATGGGCATCGGTTTGAGTCCCAGCTGCTCTTCTTCCAATCCAGCTCTCTGCTATGGCCTGGGAAAGTGGCAGAGGATGTCCCAAGTCCTTGGGCCCCTGCACCCATGTGGGAGACCAGGAGGAAGCACCTGGCTTCTGGCTTTGGACCAGCTCAGCTCTGGCCATTGCAGTCATCTGGGGAATGAACCAGCAGACAGAAGACCTCTCTCTCTTTCTAGCACTACCTCTCTCTGCAACTCTGCCTTTCAAATAATAAAATAAATCTTTAAAAAAAGAACCTAATATTCTGTGATAGATGTACACTACATATGGTATCCTCAGACAGGATGGATTTGGGAGAGATTTCTCTGGAGGATGTCACAGAGAAAGCAACTGCTGTTGACAATGCTGCCCTTGAGTGTAGGCAGACTTAGAAACTCCTCATTCATGGTTGAAAACGGCATTTCATCTCCACCACATAAAAAATCCCTCGAAACCAAGGTGGCCGTTTGGCCTGGTAGTACAGATGCTGTTTAAGGGGTTGGCATTGTGGCACAGGGGGTTAAGCCACGACTGCGACACCAGTGTCCCATTTCAGAGTGTCAGTTTCAGTCCCAGCTGCTCCACTTCTGATCCAGCGCCTTGCTAACGAGCCTGGGAAAGCAGCAGAAGATGCCCCAAGTGCTTGGACCTCCACCAGTCACGTGGGAGACCTGGGTGGAGTTCCAGGCTCCTGGGTTCAGCTTGGCTCAGTCCTAGCCATTGCTGCCTTTTGTGGAGTGAACCAGCAGATAGAAGACACCTGTCTTTCCAACTCTAACTCTCTCTGTCACTCTGCCATTATTAAAAAAAAAAAAGTAAATCTTAAAGAAAAAAAAAAAAAGATGCCAGTTAAGACATCGCACATCTCATATGGTGTATCTAGGCTCGAACCCTGGGTCTACTCCCAATTCCAGCTTTCTGCTAATATGCACCAGGAGAGGCAGCCAGTAATGGCTCAAGCAGTTGAGCCCCTGCCACTCACACAGGAGACTTAGACTGAGTTCCTGGCTCCCAGCTTCAGCCTTGGCCAACCTGGCTATGGCAGACACCTGGAGAGTGAACCAACTGTTGGAAGCTCACCCACACTCGATCTCTCACTCTCTTGTTTCTCTGTCCCTCAAATACATAAATAATTTTAATCCTTCAAAATTATCATAAAGTGGGGGAGATAGCTTTACTACCTCCAGCAAAAGATGTGTATTGAGGGCCTCCGCGGTTCTTCCTGGGGACCCATGAGACAAGAACTTCAGTCGACTGAGCGCTGAGTTTTTACTGAGTGCCTCTGTGTGAACTCCCAAGGCTTACAGGAGGCTGTCTCATCTCAGTCACTCTCTCAAACAGTCTCCAGGGTTTCTGCTAAAAATAAGACGCAGAACTATATGTGCTGGAGATATAAACCCAAATGTTATTCTGTCTTAGGCAAAGAGGAAAAAAAATCATGAAGGAAACTGTCTGTAGCTTTTGAGATAGTGATGTATGTTTAGGGAGTTCTCAGATGTAGGTGTTAAACATTTCCCAGCAAGTCATACTTACAGAGAGCTTCAGATTTGTTTTTATTAATATCCTACCTCACAGAAGAAGCTCAAATGCCACAAGAAGAACCCGTTTCTAAGGTAACTCACCATGCGCACTTATGTAAATATCTCAGAAAACAGAGCTGCTCATATTCCAACTGTAAGTGTGCCCAGAACTGTAGAATGGCTGCTTCTCCCCAACCTTTAATGTAATGTGTCCATCTCCAGCAGTTTTCTGGCTGGGTCAATTTCTTGAGCAAGGGACTATCAATAATTACGAGAAAACAGGTGGATGTGTTTAGCACTGCTTGGGATGCCAGAGTGAATGGTTTTGAGTCCCACACCTGCTTCCAACATCCAGCTTCCTGCTAATGGGCACCCTGGGAGGCAGCAGTGATGGCTCAAGTACTTGGGTCCCTGTCACCCACATGAGAGACCCATAATGAGTTCCAAGCTCCTGGCTTCTGCCTGGTCTAGCCCTGGCTATTGTAGGCATTCGGAGAGTGAATCAGCAGATCAGAACTCTTTGTCTGTCTGTCTCTGTTTCTATACCTTTCAAATAGGGAAAAAAATAAAAGTTAAAAAAAAAGAATTGCAGGGAAAAAAAGGAAAAGGTAGATACTTTAAAGGAACATTCCCTCTTGAGCAAGGAAAACGAGGAAGTGAGAATAACTTAGAAATTAATTCTTTGTTAATAACTGTTGGAACTGGGTAATGGGCATGTGGGATTCATTACATGAGAATACTTCAAAAAGTACATGGAAATGTGATTAAAAGATACAGATTAAAAGATTAAAGGATTACTTTGGTACAAAAAGTTCAAAATCCATGCACAGTTTTTTTCATAATAGGCATTTTCCATGATATTTTTGAAGATCTCCCACACCTTTCTGTACTTTCTTATACATTTGAACATTTCTGCAAAAACAGCTTTTTTAAAAAGGGAAGATCTTTGTACAACCTCCCTACCATAACCACCGACAGAAATAAGAACACAAACACAGGTGGATCTGTTGGCTCCTGGATGTTTAATTGTGTCTGTCACTGTGGTTGGCCATGGTGTCCAGACATGAGATTTTTCTGGAATGTTTCTGGGAGAGAGATTTTTGTTTTGTTTCAACCATCACTTTTAAAAATTTATTTTCACTTTATTTGAGAGGCAGAGAGAGAGGAAGAGGGAGAGGTTTCAACTGCTGGTTCACTCCCCAAATGCCTAGGACACCTAGGTAGAAGCCAAGAGCCAGAAACTCAATCCAGGTCTCCCATGTGGGTAACAGGAACCCAACCTCTTGACCCACAACTTGCTTCCTCCTAAAGCACACATTAGCAGGAAGCTGGCCCAGAAGCAAAGCCCAGACTGGAACCCAGACACCCTGACATGGGGTATGGAAGGGCCAGAAGCAGCATCTTAACCGATGTACCAAATGTCTTGTGTGGCCTTTGTGTAAAGCAGATCGCCCTCTATCCCGAGGGTGAGCCTCACCCAACCAGTGAGAAGCCTAAGCAGAACAAAGACTAACTTACCCCTAGCACAAAGGAATTCTACTGGCTGATGGGTTCAGACTTGAACCCCAACACCAGTTCTTCCCTGAGATTCCAACCTTCCAGCCCACACTGCAGGTTTTAGATTTGCAAGTTTCTAAGATCATATCAGCCAATTATTTCAAATCTCCATGTCTCTCTCTCTCTCTCTCTCTCTCTCTCTCTCTCTCTCTCTCTCTCTCTCCCCTTCCATCCTCTACACACACATGCATACTGCATTGGTCTGATTTTCTGGAAAACTCTCACTAATGACCCCCTTTAATAGTTTATTCCATTATCCTCCCCAGCAATAAGCAAGGTGTCCTCAATCCCATCTAGAGTTAAGTTTCCCTTCCTATTAATGTTTATTTCAGGTCCTTATATAACAATCTATAGTTATTTGTCACATGACTTTTGGTTTTAGTTTTGCTGATCCTCACCAATGAATGTAACTTCTAAGAGAGCAGGAACAACACCTCTTTTGTATCATTTCACTTGCAGCATTTAGCACAGTGTGTGGCATGACACAGATTCCCTGTAAATGTGTCGGAGAGTTGAATGAATATTTCCAAATGAGCAATCTTTCAGCTGGGCTTTTCATAATTCGCACTTACCAAACAGGGTTCAATTAGTCACATGCTGATGAACCCATCTGAGTTATTACAACAGATTTTTCCAAAGTACCGATAACTGATTAAAATTAATCCTCAATTATTTGTCTTCATTAAGCCACCAAAGGCAGTAACTAGGTGTTATCACAATGAGATACAAGAAAACTTGTCCTGGTGTTTGAACATCAAACTTTCGCAGTTCTTCAGTTCTTAATTTTTCATCTCATATATGAAGTTGGACCATGTGAAATTTCTAGCCTACAAAAAAGCAATTTCATAATGTTCAACCTAATACAACACATACAGAAATGTGTATCTTATATAAATTAGGGTATTAAAATCAGCAAAGAAAACACCTTGCAGATTGGAATACTAACAGATATGCTTCCCAATCTAGGTACCACCTTCAAGCTGAGTCTTCTTTTGCATGTGGGCCAGTGGGACCAGGGGACACAAGAAGTATGAGGGGCTATTTCATGCCTCCTACTATTTCAGAACAAAAAACTATATAAAGTGGGGGTGGGGATAGAACTCAACTTTCTAAAGTTGATCCATAATTCTAAAGCAAATTATTGTGCAGATTATAGATTACAAAAGAAGTAGTATCTCAGTGGCACTTACAGTTTTTAATTGTTTTATTACCAAAAAAATGGAGAAGAGAAATATTGAGGCCTTTCTTGATTATAAAATATTAATTTCATTTAAAATTCATCCAAGTAGCACAGCCCAAAAAAAAAAAAAAAGCCACTGCTGGAGAAGAAATGTAAACTCTGGGCACAGTGGGAAAAAAAAAAAACTCAGTGATAAAGAAGAAAACCAAATCTCCCAGTAGAGAAGAGTGTGGATCTTACTGCTTTTACACTACGCATAAAAATAACTTTCTTTCACCTGCTATACTAACTGTGGAGTCCGAGGAAGGTGATGATGGTAGTTTACAAACATAAGGTGCATATATGGTTAAATCTCTCTTTCTCTGCCTCAAGCATCCAGGCTAAACATAAACACATAAATAAATTGTCCACATATGCTGGTCACTTCACTATGTATTTTTACTTTTACATAGATTTCAGATTCTGACTCATACCACTTTGTAATTTCTTTCTCTTCGAGCATAGAGCAAAGCTAGATAAGTATCAAAATCATTAAGAATGGGGTAGGCATTTGGCCTGGTGGTTAAGACATCTGCATTCCACATTCGATTCTGTGAATTTGATTCCTGGCTCAGGTGCCCAATTAGCTTCCTGCTAATGTGGACCCTAGGAGGAAGCAGTAATGGTTGAAGTGATTAATCCTGATCTGGTTCCTGCTACCCAGGTGGAATATCTGGATTGAGTTCCTAACTCCTGGCTCCAGCCCTTTCCCATCCCCAACCATTACAGGCATTTGTGGGGTGAATCAGTGAATGAGAGCTTATTCACTGTCTCTCTTGAGAGACTGAGATGGGGGATTCAGGTGGCTGGCATAGCGATTAAAGCACTTCTTAAGATAGCTACATCCGGGGCCGGCGTCATGGCGCAGTAGGTTAATCCTCCACCTGCAGTGCTGGCATCCCATATGGGCACCAGTTCTAGTCCTGGCTGTCCCTCTTCCGATCCAGCCCTCTACTGTGGCCTGGGAAGGCAGTGGAAAATGGACCGGGTCCTTGGGCCCCTGCATCCACATGGGAGGCCAGGAAGAAGCTGCTGGCTTCGGATCGGTGCAGCACCAGCCATAGCAGCCATTAGTGGAGTGAAAAAACGGAAGAGGACCTTTCTCTCTGTCTCTCCCTCTCACTGTCTGTAACTCTATCTCTCAAATCAAATCTTTAATAAAAAAAAAAAAAGATAGCCACATCCCATATCATTTGTGTCTGGTTTCCAGTAATAGCTCTGCTCCAACTCCAGCTTCCTGCTAATCCACACCCTGGGAGGTGGTGGGTGGATGGGGCCCTGCCACCCACGTGGGAGACCTGGACTTAGTTCTAGGCTTCTGACTGCAGCCTGGCCAAGCCCCAGCTGTTGCAGGCACTCAGGGAGTGAACCAGCAGATCTCTATTTCTCTTTCTTTTTCTTTCAAATAAATGAATTAATAAAAAATTTTTAAAAGTGGGAAAGAAAAAAATTATGAAAACACTGGAAGATACATAAATGAACAAGCCAGACTCTTCTATTGTGGCCAGATTCACCAAATACTTATAAATCTCAGAATCTCAGGGTCAGAGATGTTGTGGAGCAGATTAAGGCACCGCCTGCAATGCTGGCATCGCACACCAACACCAGTCCAAGTCTCGGCTGCTCCACTTCCATTCCAGCTCGCTGCTAATGCACCTGAGAAGGCAGCAGAAGATGGCCCAAGTGCTTGGACACCCATGTGAGAGACTTGGATGAAGTTCCTGGCTCCAGGTTTCAGCTTGGTTCAGCCCCGGCCATGGCAGCCATTTGGGGAGTGAACCAGAAGATGGCAGATTGATCAATCTCTCTCAACTCTCTCTCTCTCTCTCTCTCTCTCTCTCTCTCTCTAACTCTGCCCTGCCTTTCAAATAAATAAATCTTTCTAAAAATAAAAAACCCAAAATCTTGAATACATTGTTATATGACAATCTCGAATGATCTTATAGAGCAGTTAACATTTCTAAGTAACTATCTTTTTAATCCCTGTGCAGAAGTAAACTGTGGGAGTGTTGTGATATATAAGGGGTCTTCAGAAAGTGCATGGACAATGTGTATCCTGAAAAAAAAAAAAGAAAACTATGCATGGGGTTCAACGTTTTGAACCAAAAGAAGCATTTTTAATTCTATTTTTTCTACAAACTTTTAAAAGTAGCCTCATATATGGGGTGGCAGGAAGGGAAAATAATCATGAAGGGAAACCTGGCTTACTGACCAAGGTGGAACCGAGACCTGGGGAGCAGGAACAGGTGGGAGCCACCACACAGACACTGGTCAGGCAAGCAAAGGTGGCCTGCACTGCCGTTTCCTTTGCTCTAGCACAGCCGTATCTGCTTCAAAAGGAAATTTAAGGACAACCCATTCCTCCCAGCAGTGGCATTCCACCTGCGCCTGCCGCTCTGCATTCTCCTTTAGTTATTTTACGGCGGGTCTCAGGCAGTGGTCATTTATTAAAGTTTCCCAGGACTGAGACCCAGTGTGGTTCAAGTGGGCTTAGTATTAAGAACCCTGAGTGCTGACCATGGTCTTTGTCATAAACGTCTGACAAGCTTGGGTTGTGTCCCTTTGTAAGAATCACTCTAACCCCACTGGCTCCCTGCCGCAGGAACACGGAGAAAAGAGAAGCCTGCATCAATTCTCCATCACCCTTCTAATTAGGAATGATGGCAACCCTCTCCCCGGTGATGCTTGCACTCTCCTTTCTCCCTGAATCAGGCTGAAGGATGGTCCCCTAAAGACAGTCTGTGTCCTAATCCCTGAAACCTGTACACATAACCTGATTGAGAAAACTTGTCTTTGCAGAGGGAATTAGGATTTGAGACATATGATCTTCCTGGATTATCAGAGTGAGGCCTAAATCCGATGGCAAGTGACACACAGAGGACAGACACACACTGCCGAATAGGAGTGCAACAGCCACAACGCAAACAAGGCCAAGGATGACTGAAAGCCCCCAGAAGCAGGATACAGGAATGGAACAGATTCTCTCCCAGTGCCTCAAGCACCGTGGCCCTGCCAACTCCTTGATTTCAGAACTGCAGAGTCGCACAAAAATAGATTGATGATGTTCTGAGACACCGAATTTATGGGGACTTGTTACATCAGCCACAGGAAGCTAATGCATCCACCAAGCCCTCCTTCCCACTCTGTGTCGTCTTGGAAGCTCCTCCTTATTCTACAGGCATGAAGCATGCGATGGAATTGGGAAGACTGAGCGGGCAGAAAAATACGCAAGGAAGACCCTGGCCTCTGGATGGAGGGTCTTCCCTTTTTTTTTTTTTTTTATGACAGGCAGAGTTAGACAGTGAGAGAGAGAGAGAGAGAGAGAGAGAGAGAGAGAGAGAGAGACGGAGAGAAAGGTCTTCCTTCCATTGGTTCACTCCCCAAATGGCTACTGCAGCCAGCGCACTGCACCGATCCGTAGCCAGGAGCCAGGTGCCTCCTCCTGGTCTCCCATGCGGGTGCAGGGCCCAAGCACTTGGGTCATCCTCCACTGCCTTCCCAGGCCACAGCAGAGAGCTGGACTGGAAGAGGAGCAACCAGGACAGAACCAGCGCCCCAACCAGGACTAGAACCCGGAGTGCCAGCGCCACAGGCGGAGGATTAGCCAAGTGAGCCGCGGCAACAGCCAACTGAGACCATTTCAATACTGAGTCCCAGCTTTGCCGTTTAATAGCATGGGGTGGGGTAGGGGTGGGGAGTCAACTCTCTAAACCTCAGGGTTCTCATTTGTAAGCAGAGATAACAGCACTTAGTGAGAACTGTGTTGCCAGAAACCTGTACTTGAACATAACTGCAAACTAAATGTGGAGATGCACTAAGTATGTGCCCACAGCAGCCGTGAGGGCCGAAGCAGAAGGAATCGCTGGAGCAGGCAGGTGTCCCCCACTGGGATAGAAGGTAACCGTTCGGCTTCAGGTAGGGAGATGGTGGGCTTGGGGAGAGATCGGTCAGCCGGGCCTCTCCAGCAAGTAGTAGGAAGAAGTGACCTCATTCCAGGCCCCAGACCCCTGAGCACCGTCTAGCACCTCCTTGCCACTGAGCCCCAACTTTGCTCAAATGTGCCAAAGTTGGCCCTCATTTCCTCTCCCTGTCCCTGTCATCGTCCTTTGGAGTCCCTCCTCCACGTCCCCACACTCAGTGTTGAGAAACGAAACTTAGATCTGCCCTCTTGAAGTGACTCAGATGACTCCACTTGGGATGAATAATCAGACTTTGGGATCTCCACTCCCCACACCCCATGTGCCTTTACACCACTCCCTCACTGTGGGATTTGTAATCGATTTCCTTTTTTTAAAGATTTATTTATTTATTTGAAAGATACACAGAGAGAGGAGAGGCAGAGAAAGAGACACACACACACACACACACAGAGAGAGAGAGAGAGAGAGAGAGAGAGAGAGAGAGTGCTCCTCCATCCAATGGTTCACTCCCAATTGACTGCAACAGCCAGAGCTGTGCGAATCCAAAGCCAGGAGCCAGGAGCTTCCTCCAGGTCTCACACAAGGGTGCAGGGACCCAAGGACTTAGGCCATCTTCTACTGCTACCCTAGGCCATAGCAGAGAATTGGATCAGAAGAGCAGCAGCCAGGACCAGAACCAGTGCCCATATGGGATGCCGGCGCTTCAGGCCAGGGCATTGACCTGCTGCACCACAGAGCCAGGCAGTTTAATCAATTTCTTTAATCTCAAGGTTAGACAAAAGCTTCTTGCTTCCAAGTGGAATCTATCTGTTCTCCAACGCGATTACTACCAATGAACAACCCAGCACTTTGCATAAGGAAACCAAAGATGCATGTAAAGTACTTAGCAGATCCGTGGCAATAATAAATGCTAGAGAAACAATAGCTACCAATTATCACCTGCATCATTACTACCTAGACGATTAGGACACCATCTCACTTCCTGTCTCCCTTCACCTAAATCCAGATGGCATGATTGGCGTCACTTTTTCTCTGAACTCTGAAAAATACATTGCCTAAAGGAAGGCAAGGTATTTTTGCCAAATAAATGATTTTGTATAGTATGTTCAGAAAATAAATTATCAGTCTTGCCTCCTTAATATGACCACATAAGCAGGAAGAATTATTTTATTGTCCAGACCCTCACATACATTAGGTGACAATGATTAATTAGGTTGCTGATACTCTGTCATCTGCAATCTACAAAAGCAGCAATTTCGCACGCTTCAATCTAAAAGTAGGATAATCTAGGTGATTTTTAATAATTTTGTTAGTCTTCTCCCATTCATAGACTGAATGCAGAAGGGGTTGCTATGGCAACCCGGAGACCCAAACAGGATCACAGAATGAGAATGGAGAGAAACCTAGTCCAGACTCATCAACTCACGAATGAGGGTGTAAGACACACAGAGGTGAAGTGAGCTCCCCAAAACACCACAGCCAATTAGTGGCACAACCCAGCTCTCATCACCCACCGCCGCCTTACTGCTGTCACATTTGTCGAAAGTCGTTAAGCACATTCCAGCCTCACCGAGAAATCAGCGCTCTGAGGTTGATAATTAAGGCAAATATCAAAGGTTAGATAAAATCTGGGAAACAAGCATGTTTTCTCAAAGACTTTTGTTCAATGATTATTAAACCTTTACAAGGAGAAATGTCAAAATGAAGCTGTTTGCTTTCTCAGGCATTAGAATTTGAAGAGTTGCCTGAATAAACTGTGAAGCCCCCTTCATTGGACCCCATTCTGAGTTTGAGAGGTGTATTTTTCAGTGTTTCTTGAGCTAATAGCTTCTGGTTCCTGCTTTATTGTTATTGTTTCAACATAATTGTCAAACCTCAACTTATTTGCAAGTATAATGCACAATTACCTCTAAAATACTCCAATAGCATGTCAAACAAGACAAAAAGGAAGCATTTTAAACAGCTCTAACCTCAGTTTTTTGTACTCATCATAGTTTGCAAAGGAGAAAACATCACTGATTTTAATCTCCCAATTTAAGCAATGGATGCAACATACTAATGGGTGATGTCATTCCTGGAAGCCATGGCCATGACTTAGAAATGCTGCACAGCCATGGTTAAAGTTCTCGGACTGTCACTGTAGGCACCATGCTGGCGTCTTTGCAGAGCTAATTCATTTCATCTAGATCAACGCTGTGAGGCCTGTATTAATAACTCTAACAGGAAAATGGAGAAGCTGAACCTCAGAATGACTACGTAACTTGCCAAGGCCACAGCTGCAGGGGGAAGAAGTACAACCCCACGACCACCACCCCACAACCGAGCAGACAGCCATTCACCCTACTCACCTAAGCCCCAGCTGGAACCCCAGTGGCTGCACCATTCGTGAGCCTCAGTTTTGACATGACAAACTCTATCTAAAATATTCCACTCTGTTTTCAGAGATGACTCAGGGGCCCCAGGCAGGGTTCAAAAACTCATCTCACTACAACAGCAGTGCCAAAGCAATGGTCAGCTCTGCAATGTATACCCCTTTCTTGACCATGTCCTACAGTGACTGTAAAGTTTGTCCACACATACTTCGGTACTCTTCCTCTGGGCAAGGAGGACCTAATTCCCTTCCCTTGCCCAGGAGGTGTATTCAACCAATGAACGCAAAGTGGCAGAAGGTACAGTGTGTGGTTTCCCAGACTTGGCCAAAGAACTGTGGCTCCTCCTCACTCTGCCAGGTATCTCTCACCCCAGGCGAAGATTTCAAGCAGAGCTGCAGAGGGTTTCCTGTGGATAAGGACGGAGGCTTTTTGCTCTCCTGGAAGTGATGCTGACAGCCACAGTCCCTCCTTCAGAAGACAGCGGCTCCAGCTGATCCCAGCTGTGGCCTCATGAGAGACCCTCATCCAGGACAACCACATCAAGCCACTCCCAGACTCCTGAACTTCAAAAACTGGGGGATGATAAATATTCATGGGCTTAAAACAATTTAGTTTTGGGATTATTTATTATGAAGCAATAGATACAATGCCCTTATTCCTAAATCATGACCTTTCTTCTAATAAGAAAAAAAAAAAGCTGAATGTACTATAAAAGCTGCTGTATCAACAATCCAGATATTCTCCTTGGTCTAGAACACACCCAAGGGATAAGGTGATGGGAAGAGGTTCTTTCCAAGGCCTTGGCCCTGCTCACAACAGTGCCAACAGGGTATGCGAATGGAAGGTAAGGATCTGACCGCTCTACAAGAGCAAAGCTGCCCCCGTAAGTTAAGAGTGATGTCTTTCAATGCCCTGCTGCCATGTCTCATGATCCTCCCTCTAGGATAGCATCCTGTATCCCAACATTCTACGTTCCAGCAAATAGAAATAGAAAGTGCCCAATAAGGGCAGGCAGTCAATTATTGTGAGTGTGCGATTTCTTCCCTGCAAAACTGAAGGCAATGGGCTTCAAGGGGGGGAGGGGTCCAGAGACAAAAAATAAACCTCGAAAACAGCTGACAAGTAAAATGTCAACACTGCTCCAACACCAGGAGACTAAAACACATCAAGGCTCTTGTCAATCAAAATGCGTGTTTCTCTGCAAACGTGAGTCAGAGGGGAATGCAGCGCAGACATTTTCAAAGCTGAAAAGACGGGAAATGGTCAGCTTTTTCCCGGTCTGCTCTTCAAGCTTTAAAACCAACGTTCCTTTCATACAGATAATGGACCCTTTAGTAATGTCCATTCATCATGTCCACCCCACCAGCTGCTACGCATCTCATGGATGACTTCGTAATGGGGCTCATCCTGGAAAGGGTGACAGTCCTTCCCTGAACCACACCACAGCAACTGCCAAGCTCAGCAGAACTGCAAGTGCAATGCTCACCCAGCCCTGGGCGGACCCCACTCTTGTGTTCAGAGCTTTCTCTTCCACCTCGTTGCTCCAGGCATGGATGGCCTCCTCTCCTTTCAAACCCACTTTCTTGTGGAGGAAGAGGAAGAGGACGGACAGAAGAGTTTTTATTGCTCCAACAGCAGGTAATAGTCCAACAGCTTCAGGAACGACTGGCAAAAGAACACAAAAGCAAAATAAATGTCATCATGATTACAGTAACCCAACTTTCGGTTCTAGCAAATGTTCCAAGCTTTCGGGAATCTTGTCTTAATTTTCTTAATTGGAAAATTTCTTTACAATCTTGATTTTCAGGGCTGGCATGGTCACACAGGTCGGGACCCGACTGCTTCACTTCCAATCTGGCTCCCTACTCACAACCTGTGTAAACAGTGGAAGATGGCCCAAGAACTTGGGCCCCTGCACCTGTGTGGGAGACCCAGAAGAAGTTCCTGGCTCCTGACTTCAGATCAGCTCAGCTCAGGCTGTTGTAGCCATTTGGGGAGTGAATCAGCAGATAGAAGACCTCTCTCTCTTGTATTGGGATCCCCTGGCATGTTTCTAACTCCATCATTTGGAGCAAGTCCTATTGAGCTTGTCCCAAATTGTACATATCCTCCCTTTCTTTTTCCCTCTCTCATAGTTAACCGGGATCGGGGGGAGAGGGAAAGTATGGGGGGGAAGCCGTTGTAATCCATAAGTTTGGAAATTTATATTCTAAATAAAAGTTAAAAAAAATAAAGTTCCATTTATGAAAAAATAAATAAATAAATATCAGTAGATATTCAGAAGAGAAAAAAAAAGAAGACCTCTCTATCTCTCTCTGCCTCTGCCTCTCTGTAACTCTACCTTTCAACTAAATAAATAAATCTCTTTAAATAATAAATAAAATGAAATGAAATCTTAACAGTATAAATAGGCAGCATCCACCTCATACTACCATGCAGATAAATAGAGAAAGGGGGAATCAAACCAATTCCAACACCATTAAAAGATAAAGAAATCATACTGCCTCACTGAGTTTATCTGGTGGCAAGGCAATGGAAGAACAAAACAAAAATGGCACGCAAGATAACAGTTTCATAGTCTGAAAAATGATAGCAGTGTCTGCTATCAAAACCAACATATACCTTGATAAAAAAAAAAAGCATGCCCCACGCCCACGTCGTACATGTGATCACTCTAGTTGCAGCTGTAGGTAATGGTTCAGCAGTCACAGTACCTGGACTACAATCACACTCCACCACTTACTATCTGCGTGGCCTTCGGCAAATGATTTACCCTTTCTGGACTTTCATTTCCTAAACTATAAAAGGAGAAAATGCATATGGTTACATCAAGGATTCAGTGCAGTAACACATGGAAGGTACTACGTGTGGCACGTGGCACACAGAATCCTCCAACAGGAGCAGCCATCCTCCTCCTCATCATCACCTCTCCAAAGCTGTCACACTACCTAGGAAGGGTCACATGTGGGATGATCCACTGCTCTGTGCTATCAAGCTCTGGATTCCCACTCTCCTCTCCTGCATCTCATCCTTCACTCCTGCAATTTCAGCCATAGTCATGTGCCTCTTAACATGGAAAGTAATGTCTGAGAAACGCATCCTGGGTTCAAGCATGGTCTGAAAAATCACATCCTCGCCCCGGATCTCAGAAGGTGACATGACGTAAAGGTCTCCATAAATGTAAGAAAGGTAAGGGTCTTGAAATGCAATCATCCTCAACTAGGATGGGCCCCAAATCCCACAGTGAGTGCCTTCACCCGATGGAAAAGGTGAAGAGGCAGAGAGATAGAGGTCGGTGAAGACAGGAGTGGAACTGGGAGTTACGAAGCCTTTGATCGTGGAGTTCCAAGGACAGCTGGCAGTCACAAGCCCGGAGGACAGACTCCCCCTCAGAGCCTCCAGGGGAACGGTCTTGGCCACATCTGGAACTTCTGGCCTCCAAATCTATGAGAGAAGACATTTCTGCTGTCTTTAAGCCACTACGCCTATCTTGCTCCCCTGCAAATGGGTTCTCATCATCTGTAGGACACAAATCGGAATTTGGTACCTTGGCATACAAGGTCTTTCATGACCTAGCTACTGATCACTCTCTACCACTCGTCACTCTCCAGCATCAAACTCTTTGTTCCTATTCCTTTCATCTATTTCTGGTTCCCCAAACAGAGTTCACCTCCAGATCTCTGCAAAGGCTATTTCAACTCCCAGGGACAATTGCCCACCTCTCGTCTGGCTAGCTCTGACACTGCGCTTCCTCTGAAAGCCTTTCTTGTTCCTCTTGACAAGCCTGGACGCTTCTATTGTGTGTTCCCACCCACCGAGCCCTTGACAGCTTCTTCAACAGTTTTCAAATACTGAATGTTATATTTTGTAAGAACAGGGACTAGGCCTGAGTTGTTTACTGCACTCTCAGCACATGGCACGGGGTAGGTACTCAATAACTAGCTGCTGAGCTATTGCCTAAATACATGTTGAAAATCCCTCTGTGTCCCAACACACTGATAGATGCACCTGCCAATGACAATCCGCAGAAAGAAAAGATACGCCATAAGGGAATTAGGAGATCGACCAACACAGGGCATGATTTACATAACACTGGTCTTGGGAAAGAATGGTCTCAGGAAGGAAAAGATTCGCTTATCATTCATCAATAGAAGCATCTGTACCTTGTAAGATCATTCATCAAGGAAACTAAATTTTTATTTTTGAATAGAGGGTAATTTTTCCATTATAAAAGCATCATGAGACTCACTATACATAAGCTGCAAAATATACGAAAGATGAAGACTGTCAACAACTGGGACTTTGTGTGTGTCTTTCCAGCCATCTTGGTCACCAGGTAAACACAATGGCTCTTTACAAGTTCATGAAGTGGGGTGGGTGCGGACTGTGGTGTAATGGGTAGAGCTGCCAACTGCAGCACGGGCATCTCATATGTGTGCCTGTTCTAGTCCCAGCTGCTCCACTTCTGATCCAGCTCTCTGCTGTGGCCTGGGAGAGCAGCAGACGATGGCCCAAGTCCTTGGGCCCCTGCACCTGCATAGGAGACCTGGAAGAAACTCCTGGCTCCTGGTTTTGGATTGGCCCAGTTCCGGCTGTTCCAGGCATCTGGGGAGTGAGCCAGGCAATGGAAGACTTCTCTCTCTCTCTCTCTCTCTCTCTCTCTCTCTCTCTCTCTCTCTCTCTCTCATCTCTCCTTATGTCTCTTTAACTCCGCCTTTCAAATAAATAAATAAATCTTTAAAAAAAAAACTTTTATTTTTCATGAGCTTTAAAACATGTTTTGGTACAAAACAATGTTGAAATTCATGCATAGTTCTTTCATAATGCACATTTTCCATGAACAATTTGAAAATCTTGCAAAAGCTTCTGTACAAAAATATAATTTCAATTTCATTTCCTGTGAATATTTTGAAGCACCCTCATGTAAAATTGCCTGTAACAACTCTATTTGGTTTATAATATTTATTAGATATAAAGTTTTGGTTAATTTTAAAGTAGTTAAGAAAAATAATTTATGTAGATAGCAGGATATTTTGGAAATGTTAGAAAATATTTTTAAATGACCATGTTGACTCTCACCACCTGTCACTGATAATATTTTGTCTTCTTTACAATGGTTTTTATTTTTATCATGCTTGAGATAATATTTTATATATAAGCTGATATAATTCATTTAATAAAAAAACCTTTACACATCTCAGTTTGAAGATAAAAAGAAGTTATTCAATATAATCTCCAAAGGTACAAGAAAAAATATGAGACATGGACCTTTGTTGTTGAAAACAATTATTCCCTTTTAGAAAAAGCGATGTTTTTATTACTAATTATTTTTGTAGCAGCAACTTAGCTATGGGTGGGCACAAAATTCTTAAGGAGTTCACAATATTTTCAAAACTGCATATACATTGCCCCACTGTCTTGGAGCCTCTACTGCTTCATAAAGGAGTGATGCTGACGTTTACTGTTTGTTTCTGTAGAGGGAACAGAATCTTCTAGTCTGGATGCTTCTAGTCTGGATGCTTTCTCACACAAACTTTTACCAGAATGGGTATTGCTGCGGGTAGTTTCTGCTGATATTTCTGGAACCCAGAAATATATATTTACAGTTTTATTAAAGTTGGGAACATTTTATTCAATTACATCTTAGATAATTTCCTGTACAGCAATTGCTCTTATTTCGATTTTAAAATGAGTCACTATTTCTTCTCTTCCCTTTGTTTCTTTGTAACCATTTTCTACACATTATCACTCGACTAAATAAATGAAACTCTGCCCTTAACCATTGTACATGCTTACTATCTTCACTGGCAGAGGGGAAGATACTGTCTTTCTCCCTCCTTTCATTCTGAGTTGTGGGGAGCATCAGGAAGAATCACACCCCCAGCTGAAGCCAGGAAGCCTCGTTGGGGAAGTTTGGTTATTCCCATAGAGTTTATGCTGCTCCTGGAGCCTATCAATTCCATCTTTTCCTGCGTGTTTATGGGAACAGAGTGGGAAGTCCGAAGAAGTTCATGAGGGACTGTTGGTCATAAGCTATGTTTAACTTCAGTTAGCTTATATAGTTTTTTTTTTTCAAAGATTTTATTTATTCATTTGAGAAGTAGAGTTACTGACAGTGAGAGAGAGACAGAGAGAAAGGTCTTCCTTCCATTGGTTCACACCCAAATGGCTGCTACGCCAATCCAAAGCCAGAAGCCACGTGCTTCCTCCTGGTCTCCCACACGGGTGCAGGGGCCCAAGGACTTGGGCCATCTTCCACTGCTTTCCCAGGCCATAGCAGAGAGCTGGATTGGAAGAAGAGCAGCTGGGACTAGAACCGGCGCCCATATGGGATGCCAGCACCGCACACGGAGGATTAATCTACTACACCTTGGTGCCGGCCCCAGCTTATATAGGTTTTAAATGAGTAGAGTACAAGGGGACTTCAAAAATTGGGAGTAGTGGAATTAAAAGATCGGTTTATTTTGGTGCAATAAAAATGAAATCCATTCATATGAGGTCCTTTAAAGGTACATAGAAATGTGATTATGAAAAAATACATGCATGGAGTTCAATTATTTTGCATCAAAATAAACTTACCTTTTAACTCCACTTTCCCCTGAACTTTCTGAAGTACCCTCTTATAGAAACGTCTCAGAAGGTGACAGCAACCTCAGTCTTAGAGGAATTGCTTAACCAAGGTTGCACACAAATTTTTCTGTTGAGAAATGTTTAAAATTCCAAAGATAACTAAGCAATTCTCATCCTACAAATGTATTCAAAACAACTGAAAATATGCCCACACAAAAACATGTGCATAAATGTTCGTAACAGTATTATTCATTATAGCAAAATATGAAATAGCCCAAATGTCCATCAAGTGAAAAAAGTGAATAAACAAAATGTAATATATCCATACAATGGAATATTATTCAGCCATAAAAATGGGAAGGGGTGACATCAGCTAGATGGCATAACAGGATGTCCCCAGTCCTTACTCCCTTCTAACAGAATTTGGCAACTATCCATGGGAACCTTGGGACCAAGGTAGAAGACTGTGACATGTTGGTGGAAATCAAGAACAAAAAGCTACTTTCACAAGGCAGGCCCATGTCCAGCGGCAATCCTGCCTCTGCAGATCCCAGTTTCAGACCCACATGCAGCTCCATGCCCAAGTGAACTTGACTTCAATGCTATTTGTCCATGATTATGGAAGAAGATCCAACTGTCTAGGATCCCAACGAGAGCCACACCACTTATACCTTCAGAAACGAGCTTGCTAACTACAGACCAACTGTAGAAATGGAAGCAGCACCACTGCCTAGTTCCAGCCTACTGGACTGTTTACAGTCCCAGAGAAAATTCTGTTAGTCCTGGGACCAGGCAGAAGATCTTTATCTGCCAAAATCTATTTGTAAAGAACCAGAAGAGGTGACTTTTCTCTGAAATGCAGGCACACATGCAAGAATCCAAGGACTACTAAATAAATAAATAAATAAATCAAACATGAAACTGTCAAAGGAAACTGAAAAATCATCAAAGACTTCTAAAGAGATAGAAATCCATGAACTGCTTGACAACGAATTCAAACAATCATTTTAAAGAAGCCCACTGAGCCACAGGACAATGTAGACAACAAAAAACAACACACACTATAATACACAACAAAGGAAGAAGCAAAATAAAGAAATAGAAACCATAAAGAAGAACCAAGAAGAAATCCTTAAAGATATTGTGACTAATCTGAGTGTGAAAGAAAGCCTAACTATAAGTTGTATAGAAAAGATTCTTAGAAGACACAATGTAGGAAGAAAGTGATAGATGTACATAAAGATATTCCAAGCAACTGAAAACCAAAAGTGCAAGGATGTTATATCAGACAAAACAGACTAAGTCAAAACTAACAAGGGCATTACATAATGACAAAAGGGTCAGTTCAACAGGAATAGAGAACAATTATAAATATATGTGTACTCAACATCAAAGCATCTAAAATATAAAGCAAATGTTGACAGAGCTGAAGTGGGAAGTGGGCAGCAGATCATTAATAATAGAAGACTTGAAAACCCACCCCCCATTATATAGTGGATTATTCATCCAGACAGAAAATCAATAAGGAAGTAGCAGAACTGAACAACACTAAAGGCCAAATGGACCTAAAAGATACATACAGAACATTCCACTCAACAGCAGCAGAACACTTGTTCTTTTCAAGTGCACACTGAAAATTCTCCGGGACAGACAACATGTGAAGCCACAAAGCCAGCCTTAAAAAATCTGAGAAGACTGAAATCATTATAAATATCTTACTGGTCACGATGAAATGAAACTGGAAGTTGGTTAATAGAAAACAGGAAAATTCACAAGTACATTGCAATTAAATAACACATTCTTAAACAAATACTGGGCTAAAGAATAAATCAAAAAGAAAATTAGAAGATATTTTGAGATTAAAAACACAACATGCCAAAATTTATAGAATATAGGAAAAGCAGTATTAAGAGAAGGATTTTTAACATTTTATTTCAGAGTAATCTTAAATTTACAAAGAAAAAAATGTGAGGTAGTAATACAACAATTTCACATATACCCTTCACTCCATTTCTCCTATTAATATCTTACATCAGTAGGTTTGTCACAACTAAGGAACCAAATTCAGTTTCTCCTAATGTTTAGCTCAGACTCCTTTTATCATTCCCACTCCTCTCAGTCTCTGGTAATCAACATTCTGTGTTCATGGTGAACTTTTTAAATTTTTGCTCCCACATAAAGGAAGGACATGTGCTATGTGTCTTCCTGAGTCTGGGTTGTTTCACTCAACATGATGTCCTCCAGCTCCATCCATCGTGATGGAAGTGACAGGGTTTTACTCTTCTTTTATAGCTTAATAGTATCCCACTGGGAACACATACCATTTTTCTTTACTCATTCATATGATGACGGACACCTCGGTTGAGTCCATATTTTGGCAATTGTGAATGCTGTCATAAACGTGATGGTTCAGATAGCTCTTTGATACAATGAGTTAACATATTTTGGATATATATCCAGTAGTGAGATTTTTGGATCTTATGGCAGTTCCATTTCTAGTTTAAGACATTCCCATACTGTTTTCCATGGTGGCTACACTAATTTACATTCCCATGAACAGTATATAAGGGTTCCCATTTCCCCACATCCTCCCCAACATTTGTTACTTTCTTTTTGATAATAGCCATTCTGACTGGAGTGCAGTCAGGTATCTCATTGTGGTTAGACTTGCGTTTCTTTTGATGGCTAATATATTGAGCATTTTTTCATATAATTGTTGGCTACTTGTGTATTTTTTTCTTTTAAGAACTGCCTATCCATGTCCTTTTGCCCATTTCTTAAATGGATTGGTTCAAAGACTTGATAGCAATAAATGCCTACATTAAAAATGCAGAGTAAAAGATAGGCATTTGACTTAGCAGCTAAGGCACCAGTTAAGATGTTCACATCCCATATTATAATGTCTGGGTTCAATGCAGGACCCCAGCTCCCAACTTCAACCTCCTGCCCATGCAGCCTCTGAGCCCCTGGGATGGCTCAAGTAGTTGGACTCCTGTCACCCATATGGGAGACTTGTATTGAGTTCCAAGGTCCTGGGTCTGGCCCCTGCCCAGCAGCCACTGTGAACATTTGAGGAATAAACTAGTAGGCAGGAGCTTCTGTGTTTGTTTATCTCTCTCCCTCTCCCTCCCTCTTCCTCTCACTCCCTCTCTCTCCCTCTCTCTCTCTTTCCCTCCCTGTTTCCTTCCCCTCCCTTTCTCTCACTACCTTCTTCCTTACATCCCTCCCTACCTCTATTCCTCTCAAATAAATATTTTTATAAAGAATGATATTAAATAGAGACTAACTTTAGATTTCCCTAAACAGAAACAGAACAAATGAAAAAAATTAGTAGGAAGAAGAAAATAATAAAGGAGATATAGAGAACAGAAAGAATTTTTAAATGGCAAAACTGCTAGTTTTTCTGAAAAAAATAAAATCAGCAAACCTTAAGTAGACTAAAAAATAAAAGGAGAATATTCAAAGAAATAAAATCAGAAATGTAAAAGATGTTACAACTGAACCCATAAATAAAAAATATCATAAGGAACTGTTATGAACAATTATACAGCAACACATTGAGCAACCTAGGAGAAATAGATAAGTCTTTAGAAACATATAACCAAGAGAAACAGACAATAACAAATTAGGTTACTGAAGCAGTAATCAAAAACAGCCAATAAAGAAAAGTCCGGAACAAGATGGCATCATGAGTTAATGCTAGCGTTTAAGGAATTAATAACAATCCTTCTTTAATTCCTACAAAAATTCATTTTATAGACTGGTTTCACTTAAAATAAAACCAAACAAAGATAACACAAGAAAAGAAAGTCATAGACATTTGCCCTGATGAACATAGATCCAAAACAATATCAACAGAATACCAGCAAACAAAATTGAACAGCATATTAATTTGTTTAAGTTTTATTTTATTTATTTGACAGGCCTAAAGAGGGAGAAGGAAGGGAGAGCGAGAAAGAGATCTATTAGCTGGGTCATTCTCCAAAAGGCCACAATGCCGGGGCTGGGCCAGGCCAAAGCCAGGAGCCTGGGACTCCATCCAGGAATCTCATGTGAGTGACAGGGGCCCAAGTACTTGTGTCATCTTCTTGTGCTTGGTATCCTAGCCCATTAGCAGGGAGCTGGATGAGAAGTAGACTCAAACCAGCACCAATATGGGATGCCAGGGCTGCAGGCAGCAGCTTAACCTCTGCACCATAACACCACCCCAAACAGCATGCTAAGAGTGTCATATCCCATGGCAAAGTAGGCATTCTCCCTGTTATGCAAGGATGGTTCAATATACAGAAATCAATGAGACACCTCACAACACAGAATGAAGGTCAAAAATCACATGAACACCCTAATAGATGCAGAAAAAGCACTTGACAAAAGTTAACTTCATTTCACAGTGAAAATTCTCAACAAATTAGGTTTAGAAAGAGCATACCTCAGTATAACAAAGGACACAGGAAAAGCCCAGGGCTAACATCATTGCAACAATGAAAAGCTGAAATCTTTCTAAGATCAGGAACGAGGCCAGAATGCCCCCTCTTGTCCCCTTCAAAAGTACTCTCCAACAAAGGACTGGAAATCCAGTAAGAGCAATTAGGCAAGGGGGGAAAAAAAGAGTTAATGCCTTCCCTGTCTACAGATGACATCATCTTATGTAGAAAAATCCTAAATATTATTTTTAAAAAACTAGAAAACTAAAAAGTATATTCATAAAGCTATAAGACATAAACTCAACATACAAAAATCAGTTGTGCATTTATACACTAACTGCCACATTTCAAAGTGTAATTGAGAAAGCAACAAACAACAGCACCACAGAGAATGAAATACTTAGGTATAAGCTTAAGGAGGTGAAAGAATTATACACTGACCACTACAAACCAGAAATTTTAAACAATGGAAGGACATAATCATAGATTTAAAAATTAATATTGCTCAAATGCCCGTACTTCCAAAGCAATCTATAGATTCAATGTAATCCCTATCAAAATCCCTGACATTTCTTATAGAAATAAAGAAAATGATCCTAAAATCATTTGCAAGGATAAATAGGAAAAAACAACCTTGAACAAGAAAAGCAAAGCAGTAGGTATCACACCCTTTGATGTTCACTGTTGCAAACTACAGTAATCAAACCAATATGTACTGGCATAACATAGAACATGTAGGTAAATGAAACAGAATAGAGATTCCAGAAATAAACCCACACACATATGGTCAAATGATCTTTGACATGGGCGTGAAATACGTACAATGGAAATGTCTCTTCCACAAATGGTGCTAGGAATTGTACATTGTACACGCAAAAGAGTGAAACTGGATCCTTATCTCACATGCACAAACATCAACTCAAAATCAATTAAAAACTTAAACACAAAACCTGAAATAATAACATCCTTAGAAGAAAACATCGTGGAAAACTTCTAGATATTGGATTGTGAAAATAAGTTCTTGGATATGACACCAAATGCAGTGGCAACAAAAGCAAAAATAGACCAACAGGATTATATCAAAGCTAATGAAAAGCTAAATCATTTCTGCACAGAAAAGGAAGCAATTAACAAAAGCATAATCTATGGTAAGGAAGCAAATATTTGCAGATTTATATTTAAAATACATAAGAAATTGCTGCAGCTATAGGTGGTGAGGGATGGGGGAGGGAGACCAAAGTAACTCAATCAAAAATGAGCAAAGGCCCTAAACAGACATTTCTCCAAAGCTCACATACAAATGGCCAATAATTATATGAAAAGATTTTCAATATTAATCATCAGGGAAATGCAAATCAAAACCACAATGAAACCCCCCACACCTAATAAGATGGGGTGGCTATTAACAAAAATAACAAAGGACAAGAGTTGAAGAAGATGTGGAGAATGTTAGTGGGCATGTAAATTGGTAGAGCCACTATGAAAATCAATATAGAGTTTCTTCCAAAATCTAAAAGTAGAATTACCATTTGACCCAGCAAACCAACTTGTAGATGTACATCCAAAGGAATTTAAATCCGGATTTTGATTTCACTCCCACATTCACTGCAGCAGTATTCACTGGTGCCAAGATATGGACTCAACAAGAGTGTTCATCAATGAATGACTGGATAAAGAAAACGTGGTATAAGCAGTCAGTAGAATATTAGTCATTCTTTAAAAAATAAAGGAAATCCTGTCTTTGTGACAACACAGGTGGACTCAGAGGACACTAGGCTGAATGACAGAAGGCAAAAAAGAAAAAGGACAATACTGCACAATCTCACATACACGTGGACTTCACAACAAACGGGTAGACAGAAAATAAAAGGGTGGATGCCAGGGGTAGGGCGGTGGGAGACGGGAAGCTGCTATTCAACGAGCATTAAGCTGCAGTTATGCAAGAGAAGTAACATCTGGAGCTCTACTCCACAATAGAGGATACACACTTGATATTACTCTACTGCAAATTCAAGGATTTGCTACAAGGGAAGATCTTATATTAAAGACGTTCGAATACACACACACCAAAACAGAAAAAGAAAAATCACAAAAAGGATGGGATGAAACTTTCAGAGGTAAGACATAAGTGTGTGATATTTTACTACAACAATGGCTTGATCTTTTCACAGGTGTATACTTATCTCAGGATCCAGAATGTTGTATACAATGAACATCTACTGCTTCTGCATGTCAATCATACTTCAATAAAGGGGTAAAAAAAACATTCCACACTATAATAATGAGAAAAAAACAAAATATTCACACATTCTACAACATGAAAAGTGTATTAATTTTACAGTATAATTTTATATCCCCAAAATAGTTTAAATTCCTGGGCCAGCATTATGATACAGCAGGCTAAGCTTCCGCCTGTGATGCCACGTGCCATCTTGGAGCATAGGTTCGAGCCCCAACTACTCCGCTTCCAATTCAGCTATCTACTAACACATCTGGGAAAGCAGCAAAAGGTGGCCCAAGCATTTGGGCCCCTGATACCCACATGGGAGACTTGGATGAAGCTCCTAGCTCCTGGTTTCAGCCTGGCGAGCCCCAGCCGTTGTGGCCATTTAGGGAGAAAACCAGCAAATTAAAGATTCTCTCTCTCTCTCTCTCTCTCTCTCTCTCTCTCTCTCTCCCCTTTCCTCCTTCCCTCCCCTACCCCACTCCAGTCCCATAACTATGTTTTTCAAATAAACAAATATCTTTTTAAAAACCTGGCTTAGGAGCTGGCATTGAAGCATAGCAGGTTAAGCCACCACCTGTGACACTGATATCCCATAAGGGTGCTGGTTTGAGTCCCAGCTGTTCCACCTCTGATCCAGCTCCCTGCTAATGCACATAGGAAAGCAATGGAAGATGGCCCAAGTGCCTGGGCCCCTGCACCCACACGGGAGACCCACATGGAATTTCCAGTTCCTGACTTCAGCCTGACCCAGCCCCAGCCGTGGTGGCAATTTGGTGAGTGAACCAGCATATGGAAGTTTGCTCTCTCTCACTCTCTCTCTCTCTCCTTTCTTCTCTCTCTCTGTAACTCTGCCTTTCAAATAAATCTTTCTCCAAAAAAAGAAAACAAATAGTTTACATTTCAAATCCATTATTTAAATAAAAATTGGAAATAATAGGAAAAATCGCAATAGCTTTCTTAGATAGCAATTGAAAGTAATTTTCTTCATGTTTGAACATTGTGTAATTTTGTTATCCAACATTTTGAACTTAAAACAGGATTTAAATATTATAGGACATGAGCATTGTAGTCAGCACAGTGTTGCCATGACTGTGCAACAGGGAACACAAGAAAGAAGCAGCTCCACTAGTACCAGCCGGCTTGATGCTACACGTGAGTCTACACAAAATCAGAGACTTTGACAGGAATATTTTAAAGGCATTTTGCATCCCATATAATCAAGTGGTATGAGGAAGAACAAGTATTACATATATCATCTGCTATAGATGACAAGGACACATATGTCAAGAAACTTGAGTGCCATCTGCAGAGTAACTCATCTCATTATTCCAGTAATTACTAAATTGGAAATCAGATGGCTGTGAAGTTCGGTCACATAGTTCAAATGGAAAACTTCCTGAAAAGTTAACTGTAGCTCTGGTGTGCCACAGCACAGCTCCATCTGTTGGTTTGCAAGCAGTGGCTCAAGATGGCAGCTCGTATAATCAGTGGAGAAGTTCTGCACATCACGTAGTCACTGGTTGTTGGTACATTCTATCCCACAGTTGTTGATGAGGGGGAAGAAAGGAAAAGCCCCACTGATTACAGCCATCTGACTCACAACAGAAACTAGAAGTAAGATGAGAGGAAGCTGAAAAATTTTATCTAGCAGAATGATAAAGGGGGCAAACCAGAGTTAATAGAACAGTGACAAGAGAAATAACAAATGACAAAAGTTAGAATTTCTCAGAAATTTTCCTGGCACCATTCTGGGAAGTGTGAGGAACCTCATTAAAAATATCAGGCAAGAGTTTGTGAACTCAAGAGCCTTCCATAGCCTTGGCAGCTCATGACAAGAGCCTTGGGTGATCAATGTTGTCATAAATAAGAGTGCCAATTGTTAAATCAACAACAGGAGTCACTGTGCACCTGCTCCCATGTAGGACCTCTGTGAGAATTAACGGTAAAACTAATCTTCAAACAGTACTTTATACTTTGTGTGTCTGTGTGGGTGCAAACTGTTGAAATCTTTACTCAGTATAGAGTTGATCTTCTGTATATAAAGATAATTAAAAATGAATCTTAATGAAGAATGGGACGGGAGAGGAAGTAGGAGGTGGGATGGTTTGTGGGTGGGAAGGTGGGTATGGGGGGAAGAATCACTACAATCCAAAAGTTGTACTTTTGAAATTTAAATTTATTAGGGGCTGGCACTGTGGTGTAGCAGGTAAAAGCCACCGCCTACAGTGCCAACATCCCATATGAGCGCCAGTTCAAGTCTCAGCTACTCCACTTCCGATCCAACTCTCTGCTATATTTATTAAATAAAAGTTTTCTATTAAATAAATAAATATCAGGCAAACCTAACCCTCCGCTCCTTTAAGTGCCCCTCCCAGATTCGAGTAGCCATTGACCTGGAAGTCCTCTCACAGTGACACAACCTGTTTCACTCATCCCTTTAAAAAGCAGCACAACTTTGAGACGCTTTCTTAGACGCTTTCAAACACGGTCATGCCGCCGCTTAAGTCCTTTACTGGAACCTAAGCTGCGCTCACCTTAGGATTCCAGGATTACCAAATACGTCTACATCCTGCACCGGGGTCTGTCTACCTAAGCCTCCCAGGAAGAGGCAGTGAACAAGGTGCTGTAGAGATGACCTAGGTACAGCATAGGTATCTGCCACCCAGGCTGACCAGGGCCAGACTCTCTGGTCCCAGTCAAGGACATGATGACAAAAGCTATAGCATCACGTAGCACAGCTTTTTCAAAACAAGAAGATGTTTTCAAAGGCAATTTCAGCAAGAGCCAACACCCAGAAACCAGCAGGACAATGAAGACGGCAGAAGACCCCAGCATCAGTGTTAACATCAACAATACGGTGTTCAACACGGGCAAGCCAGAGAAAGAAAGGGAGCCAAAGACTCGGTTTGAAAGCCATGGATCTCCCGGCATCAGATGAGGGTTGAAGTCTTCACAGGGAAGACAAAATGCAGAATTTGTGAACCATTGCTCTCCCTTTACACCACCTAGAGTTCAGGTTCACAGACCAGAATTCTGGCAGTTGTTGAAGCCACTGTGTGCAACGCCAGCATCCCATAAGGGCACCAGTTTGTCTCGGCTGCTCCACTTCCAATCCAGCACCCTGCTATTGTGCCTGGGAAAGCAGGACAGATGGCCCAAGTCCTTGGACCCCTGCACACACACAGGACACCTGGATGGAGCTTCAGGCTCCTGGCTTCAGTTTGGCCCAGCCCCAGCCTTTGCAGCTATCTGGGGAGTGAACCAGTGGATGGATGATCTCTCTCTGTCTCTCCTTCTCTCTCTGTAACTCTGCCTTTCAAATAAATGAATCTTTAAAAAATAATTTATGTTTATATTTTCTTTGCAATCAACAGAGAGACCAGAAGATCTTAATGAAACACTTAAGAGCTTAATTCCATATACAGTTAACTCAGTATGCAAAATCAAAGTAACTGAACAACTAGACTCATATATGTATCAGCTGCCCATACAGTCAAGTACAAAATTAAATAAGCCACATACAGAGCAAGTTACACCAGGAGCTTTAGCTTCCCTTCTTTCCTAAATAATACTTCTAGAACTAAAAAAAAAAAAAAAAAGGAAAAAAGAGTAAAGTCTTTGGTACTTAACAGTATATTATTTTACCAATGCCCTAAATTTAGGGCTACTTAGGCATTATAACCTCAGTACCCTTTAAAAATAGTCATTTTTCTAAAAATGTCTAGAACTGTGAAATATAAAAATTATATAAAATGTGAAATATAAAAATCATACATATTTCAAGTAAGAAAAATGGGTAGTTTCCACTTAAATTTTCTTCCCAGTAATAACTAACAGGGATATGTTAACTACACGTTCAAACATATTCTTCCGAAGGAAAAAAATAGATTTTTCAAAAAATAGAAAAAAAGTGATTTAATGAAACCTAAGTGAGATTTTAACATGTTCCAAAATAAAACATAGCAACATATGGAGTCACTAGCAACCAATCGTTTCTCAGAACTCTTGGGAACACAGCATTCGGGGGCATGCATGGGGTGCTATCTTTGATACAGCAATATATGTGTGCTGAAATGTGTCCATCTTCTGAAAATTAAGGAACTTAAACTATCTGCTTTACTTGCTTAAAATGTGA
The DNA here is from genome assembly GCA_949820135.1 of Sylvilagus floridanus. Classification (NCBI taxonomy): domain Eukaryota; kingdom Metazoa; phylum Chordata; class Mammalia; order Lagomorpha; family Leporidae; genus Sylvilagus; species Sylvilagus floridanus. The sequence continues at coordinate 16,119,942 of OX463228.1, read as the reverse complement.
GTTCTCACAACACACACACACACACACACACACACACACACACTTCTAGAAATCAAGAATTAGCAGCAAGCCTGCTCTCCTTTCCCTTAATACTCACAGGATGGCTCAGAAGTCACATTTAATGGTGATTTTGGCTTCAAGGCACCACTAGGTCCCTGGAGGGAATCTTCCAGACCTTCCCCACTTGAGCTTCCTTGTAAGCTCCAGTTCTTCCCCATTCTCCCCAGACCTCTCCATTTTCCTACATCTTCCCAGATGGGGCCACCGTCAACAGTGCTGGATTGTTTATATTTGCTGGATTTAATTGAACAATTTATGGCCCTTGCATAATTTATGTCTTTTGCCAAAGAACACGAATCAGTTAGCATGAATGTTATTCATGATGACCTTTATGCTACTGAATTTCATGGAATTATATGATACAATTAGGAACAAATGTCCCAGGCAAGGATGTGGGTTAAGCTGCTGCTTGTAACACCAGCAGCCCACATCAGAGCACAAGTTCAAGTCCCAGCTGCTCCACTTCCCATCCAGCTCCCTGCTAATGCACCTGGGGAGGCAGCAGAAGATGGCCCGAGTGCTTGAGCCCCTGCATCCGCGTGGCAGACCCAGATGGTGTTTCTGCTCCTGACGTCAGCCTGGCCCAGCCCCAGCTGTCTGCAGGTTCCTGATATATTGATGTCTGGGCAGAGTCCTGCTTGGGCCAAGCGGTAACTGTCTATAAAGGAAACAGAAGTCCTGAGTTTGCATCCGACCCTGGTTTCTGCTAATGCACACCCTGCAAGGTGACGGTGGCCACTCAAGTAGCTGTGTCCTTGTCCTCAAGGAACTCACAGCTTCTAAGAAGCACTAATATCCCAGTGACTATTAGATAATTAGCCTGTCTGGGGAGGGAACCAGCATATGGAAGTGCTGGCTCACTCTTTCTCTTACTCTCCTTTTCAAACAAATAAACCTTTTAGAAAGAAAATAACAAAGAAGAAACATCAGAGAATATTCACTCATAGGATTTTGGTGGAATGGTTGTTGAAAATACAAGCAATTTAACTTTAAAGTAAAAGAAATACTTTTATAGATGAGAGAGGCTGAAAGAAAAGTCTACTTCAGGCTGATAAAATATCTTAGAAAAAGAGATGTCTAACTTTCTTTAACTCTCCAAAACAAACACATTTGGAGAACATTTGGAGTGAAATATAATTTTGATTTGTTTATAACTTCTTTATTTTCGACTCACAGTAGACTGCCCACACAGTGAGACTGAAACTTGAACAAAATCATTTTTCACTAATCCAACACCCTTAAAAACAAACCATTTCTTGCAATCTAAGACGATTAAATATGTGTTAAAGAGGATTACAAAATTTCAAGTTTTAGCTTTTGACTCCCCCCGCCCCCAAAAAATAGTCGCAGTTAGAGTTGTGTACCCAAGGACTCTCCTAAAGCAACATATAGGATATCTAGAAATTAACAGAAATTTTAAAGACCATTTAAATCCCAAACTTCATGACCACATACCCTCTTGTGTTTAGAAGTTATCTGTCCACATAGATACAAGTTCAACCTGTTACTAAGAAACTGCTTGTTGGGAACGTGCAAATCCCACTGACATTTCAGCCAAAGGCAAAAATACATATCCCTGGGTGGGCACTGGGTGCAGCAGTTAAAACATTGCTTGAGATGCCCAAATCCTGTATCAGAATGCATCAGTTCCAGTCCAGCTCCTGATCTGAGCCCAGTGTTGCTATCGTACACCCTGAGAGGTAACAGGTGATGGCTCTGGTACTGGGGTCCCTGTACTCCCTGAGAGGTAACAGGTGATGGCTCTAGTACTGGGGTCCCTGTTGTGCACCCTGAGAGGTAACAGGCAATGGCTCTACTACTGGGGTCCCTGTGCTCCCAGAGAGGTAACAGGCGATGGCTCCAGTACTGGGGTCCCTGTGCTCCCTGAAAGGTAACAGGCGATGGCTCTAGGACTGGGGTCCCTGCCACCCACATGGAAAACCTGGATTGATTTCCAGCCCCCAACTCCAGCCTGGCCCCTGCTGCTGCAGGCAACTGAGAAATGACACAGCAGGTGGAAGGCTTTGTGTGTTTGTGTGTGTGTGTGTATCTCTGCCTTTCAAATGAATAAATAATTTTTTAAATGTATGGCCTTTACAACCAAATCAATGATCAGTGTTAATCCTCCTTTCCAAAGCCCAAACCACATGACAACCACTTAGGAAACAGTAAATGCACAAGATGAAACAAGCATCTTCACCTATTCTAGGTCCTTACTAGGAGCTTATTCCTAAGAGGGAGCTTTTCTAGAGTTAATTTCTGAATAAAGCCCTCTTCCAAAACTAATGAGATTCTAATCGATTCTCAGATTTCAAGTATTTACTGGTTCGCTTTAATTACCAAAAGAAAAAAAAGACACCATAAATTGTCTGTTTTTACTGTCTGTGCTAATTTCATTTCATTATATCCTTGCAGTAAGCTATTATTTTCCCACTGGTTCCCATGGCATTTTTCATTATCAGCTGCTAATTGTCTAGCATTCACAGAGGATGGTGAACCAAGTGGGCTGCAGCGTGGGCTACAGTTCCAGGGGAAGCTGAACAGCAATAGGATTCTGCATTGTTATTGTGACACATTAGAAAATTTCCACCCACTGGCGTGCCCGCATCAGTCTGCTACACATCGCCTCTACCCAGAGGGCCTGGGCACTGAAGCATGGGACGCCGTCTGCACCAGGCATGCCACTTGGTGATTATCATCGCACATCAAGGGAAGATGACACGGGGTTGAAAGCCTGAGGTCTGGCTCCATATGGAGGCTCTGAGTGTTGACCTCAAAACACAACGATGATGGGTCCATCTCAAAGGCTTCCTTTATCCCCAGCCCTGGGCACAAGTACCTGACTCAGCCCAATCACTGCCTGAAACTTCTCCCTCTCTTCTGGAATCAAGGGCAATTTGCAGCTTTAAACAATTTGCAAATGATAGAAAGAGGCTGCGGACTTTTAAATAGACTTATTGAGGTATCCCCTGCCTTGAAATTATTCCCAGTGGGGATTTGGATAGCCAGGGCTAATTACATTTGACCTTATAAATTTAGAAAATGTCAAACAAAAGCTACTAGGACAGCTGGAACAACATGCAACGTTTTACACATTTAGGTCAAGAGGGAGTTGTGACAGCCTCTTCATTGACAGAGCAAACAAGGCCTAGAAAAGCCAGACTTCCAGGCACTGAATGTGGTACTTTTATTCACAAGCCTTGCAAGGCACCATGTTGCAAAGTCTGGTGAGGCAAATTCTGATCCCATAGCTCACTCTGAGCAGGTTGCTGTTTTGCAGAGAACTGTGCTCCCTTGAGGAGCATCGTCTCAGGGGGCAGAGCTATCCTCACCATATCAGAGGCACAGGCAGCTATGTTCCCTTCCTGGGTTAACCTAGAACTGTGAAGATGCAGGATGGCTTCCAGCTGAGCCTCACATGCTACTGTGTCCCTCTGAGACCAACACAGCCCCAGTTCTATTCGAGGGCTTTGCAGTTTAAGAAGGTGATATTCAAAGTCCACCCAGAGACGCTCAGTCTCTCATGGACTGGTTCATGCTCATTAAACTAATCAGAGACTGAAAGGCAGAGAGGCATAACAGATATATGAACAGTCCTTGGCTTTGGGTTAGGAGGTTCCCGATCCAGGACCATCTTATCCAACTCCATAACCAAGATGATGTGGGATCCCAGGGCAGGGCTGTGTCTTGACTGCATGATGTTAATGTGATTTTCCAGCAATAATATATGTGATCAATCGGAATACTACTTTTTTATACTACAGTGGCTATTCCTGGTGAAGGAACTAGAACCAACCTTGTAGACCTGGGGGTGGATCCACTTGAGATGAAATTACAGACCAATAGGTTGCCTGGTAAGCAGCGAATACAAGCAAAAGAAGTTGGGTCTCCTCCAGGCCTGTCTTCACCCATCTCCTGGGTACGTGACTCAACCAACTCCTCCTACAGACTTTCTCATTCAGACCCCAGAACTTAGGCCTCTGGTCAGAGCTGGAACTCACATCACATCCTTATTCTTCAGCTTTAATTTCTGCAGCCTACATCATCAGAGAATCGTCTGGTTTAAGGGTCTCTTCCCATCACCTTAACCACCCTCTCAAAGCTCCACTTCCAGGATGGCCATTTGGTTTAGTGGTTACAATGCTCTCTCACCTCATATCAGACTGCCTGGGTTCAAGTCCTGGCTCTGCTCCTGATCCCAGCTTCCTGCAGCTGCACACCCTGGAAGGCAGGGGGCTGGGTCCCTGCCACCCACATGGGAGACGTGGGTTGAGTTCTTGGCTCCCAGCTTTGTCCTGGTCCAGCTCAGACTGTTGCAACTGATTGGATAATACATCTGTGGATGTACGTTTACTAGTGTGCTCTTTCTCTCTCTTGCCCTCTCTACCCCCTCTACCTCCCTCCCTCTAAAATAAATAAAATAAACACACAACATTTTTACAAGATCCTCCACTTCTCTGTTCACCTCTCAGTCTTTATACCCAATACAGTTCTGTGTTGGATACATGCCCAATGTAACAAGTATTTCTTCTGATATTTTACAATATCCTCATGGTTTCTACCATCATTGCAGGCTACCAAATATGCACACTAAGTACTCTGACACAGGCATCTCTGAGAGGCCACCCTATGGGCATCCCCTATCCTCTTCAAATGTCCTGTGAAATCTCCACCAATGTATTCTTAATACTACTACTACTTAATACTTAATACTACTACTATACCCAGACCCTCACCATCCCAAGGCTGGACTGGGGCAGAAGCCCAAATTGAGGTTGCCTTCCTTCCACTTCCACTTTTTAAAAGCTTACTGAAATTTTTTAATTTCTTAAAAATACACTTTGTAGGGCCAGTGCCATGGCTCACTTGGTTAATCCTCCGCCTGCAGCGCTGGCATCCCATATGGGCACCGGTTCTAGTCCCGGTTGCTCCTCTTCCAGTCCAGCACTCTGCTGTGGCCCAGGAGGGCAGTGGAAGATGGCCCAAGTGCTTGGGCCCTGCACCTGCATGGGAGACCAGGAGGAAGCACCTGGCTCCTGGCTTCGGATCAGCACAGCACCAGCCATAGCAGCCATTTGGGGGTGAACCAACGGAAGGAAGACCTTTCTCTCTGTCTCTCTCTCTCTCACTGTCTATAACTCTACCTGTCAAATAAAAAAAATACAATTTTAGTTTCTGATGGAGAAGGTTTAGCTGGGCTAAGCTACTTTGACAGCTTCGCCAGATAGTGAGGTTCCGAGATGAATTCAGTAATATGGGTGAACACTGATTCTCTCCCTCTCTCTCTCTCTCTCCCTCTCTCTCTCTCCCTCTCTCTCCCTCTCTCTCCTCTCTCTCTCTCTCTCTCTCTCTCTCTCTCTCTCTCTCACACACACACACACACACACTTACTTATGCAGAATACTACCAGACCCTACACAACCCCAATCCATTCTAACTCCTAACAGAGTCAGCTATGTGAAAGACAGATCTGGCCATGCATAAAAGCTTCCATAGCTCCCCACTAAAGCTCAAGCTATAATCACAGCCTTCAAGACTCTTTCCAAACCAGCCCCAAACCAGTTTTCCAATCTGGTTACCAAGTACACCTGCCACAGACCCTATGCTTCTTCTCACCAAGCACACCTCCCATAGACCCCATGCTTAGCCTCACCAGCTTACTTGCCAAGTACTTCTTTGCATTTCCTTATCAGGATTTCTGTCCCTGGAACTAACCTTTCCCATAGGCATAGATCTACTTATAAGGACTTTCTAGAAGCCAACTCCTCTGCAAAGATTACCCCAGTTCCATCGGGCAGACTTAATGACTGTGCCCCTTGCACAGCGAGCTCAACTCATTACATCATTGTTAGTTTGACTCGACTGGGATCCCCACTAGACTGCAGTTTGCTGAAGCCAGAGAGTGACTTCTCATTCTTTCCTATATCCCTGATGCCTATATTATAATAGAGCCATAATATGTTAGTTTAATTAAGAATATATAACTGCCAAAGCTATATTACTATAAAATAGTTTATTAACTCCATCAGTAAACTGTCATTGAACCAGAGCACAGAATGAGGTAAGTCCCTGGAGGATTCCATAATAAAGCAAATCCCACTGATAGGTCACCCTCCTTATTGGCTCAAATGAGCACATGGCTCTGCTCCCTTTGCCCTGTGGTTTAGGTCCATCAGAAGTTCTGGGCTTGCAGCCAACTGTCAAATGTGCAGACTATGAAAACTATTAGCTTTAAACTGTTCATTTACAGGAAAACCCAGATGACCTTGATTCAATCCTTTATCAGACAACCACAAAAGGAGGGAGGGAGGGAGCTGAAGATTAAATTCAAAGAGGCCAGCAGATCTTCCAAAACCTAGCAGTGTGGCCGCAAGGCCAAGTCCAGAGCCCAGCTGTCCCCATGCATTCTGATAATGCTGATTTCACCACATTCTGTACCTGAAACCCTCCTACATGGAATCTTTGCAGTCATGCCCTCTTCCAATCTCACCAAAAGAAGGAACCCAGCATACATCACACTGATTAACAACTCTCAGCATCTGACTGAACACTTGACATGGCTGGGAAGCTCCCTAGTTGGCCAAGCAAGCCATTCTTCTCTGTCTGCATCTTCTATTTAGACATTCTGCCTCCCAAAGCAAGCAAACACCAACCCTGCAAATACCTGAAGATAACTCTATGCCTCCCCAATTTTTCTCTAACCTGAATGTACTAGTCAGAGTTTTTTTGTTACTACAATGTAAAACCTAAGACAAGATACTTATGAAAGAAGGAAGGTTATTTCAGTTTGGAGGTTCACAGTCCAAGACTGGTGGCGTCCATGGTTCATCAGGTGACGACACTTTTGCCGGCAGAGTCCTGAGACAGAACAGAACATCACACAGCCACACGCATGCAGGAATCTGTCCACATGTCCCCTTATATACCTAGCCATTATTGGACCATAGGGTTCTATTCCAACAACCCAGTCCAATATAATCTCTTCCCAATCTGCTACCACTGAACACCATAATAATCCATCATAATTGGATTAAGTTTCCACTCCCTTAGTAATATTATCACAAGTCTTTGGGCCTCTGGGGGACACCCAAACTCATATCCAAACCATAACCTAAACAACCGTAGTTTCTTCAACCATTCCCTATAACATGAAGTTGTAACACCAAAAATTTTGCTGGTTGCCTTTCTCTGCCCCACAGAATAGGACCTAGCCATAACCAGCTTTTGTCTTTAAAAAGAGAAGTGAAATCGAGACAGGAATTTGGCATAGCAGTTAAGACACCTACATCCCCTATCAGAGTACCCGGGTTCAACACCCAGCTCTGCTTCCAATTCTGGCTGCTTGCTAAGTCCACCCTACAGGCAGCAGGTGATGGCTCAAGTTGGTGGGTCCCTGCCACCCACATGGGAGGCCTGGCTTGAGTTCCTAACTTCCAGCTGCAGTCATTGGAGGACTGAATCTACCCCTCCGCCCTCCCTGCTTCTCAAATAAATATCTTTGGAAAAAGAAAAAAAAAAAACACAGAACAGAAATAAAGCCTTTGAAAAAAACGCCTTTCAATGCCTATTTCTCTGACTTTTCAGTCCAAAATTGCCATTTCCATCAGCTCAGTGGGGTATCTGAGCAGTAATATGCAGGACCCATCAGCAGAAAGCATTCCCTGAGAACATTCTTGTTTCCAAGTCAATTTATATTTTATAGACAGCTAAGGAGAGGAAAACTAGGAGCATCTACACATACTCAAATCCTGGGAACTCAAAAAAAATCAAGCCAAAGCTCTCCAGAGGGAATTAAAACAGTTCAAGGCATTCTCTCCTGCTATTTTTCCTCCTGTCCACTGCCAGTGAGGCAGTGCGGTCGATGGAAGCATTCACTAAAATATCAGTTCAAAACCAAAACTATTCAGAAAGTATCTTTGATAGGATCCCAGCCACAACATTCCTGTAGAGATAGTTTCAGAATCCCACTGTGAGTGGAAAGACAGAAGAAAAGAAATATTTCTCAGTTATCTACCATCTCTCCCTGAGAAACTGTCATTATTTAAATCTAGCAGAATCCTAGTTTGTTGGCACCTATTTCTCTCTCTCTCTCTCCTCTCTCTCTCTCTCTCTCCCCTTTCAAATAAATAAATAAATTTTTCTTAAAAACAAAAAGATTGGGCCGGCGCCATGGCTCAACAGGCTAATCCTCCGCCTTGCGGCGCCGGCACACCAGGTTCTAGTCCCAGTCGGGGCGCCGGATTCTGTCCTGGTTGCCCCTCTTCCAGGCCAGCCCTCTGCTGTGGCCCGGGAGTGCAGTGGAGGATGGCCCAAGTGCTTGGGCCCTGCACCCCATGGGAGACCAGGAAAAAGCACCTAGCACCTGGCTCCTGCCATCGGATGAGCGCGGTGCGCTGGCCGCAGCGCGCCATCCGCGGCAGGCATTGGAGGGTGAACCAACGGCAAAGGAAGAACTTTCTCTCTGTCTCTCTCTCTCACTGTCCACTCTGCCTGTCAAAAAAAAAAAAAAAAAAAAGATTGGGGCCAGCGCCATGGCTTACTTGGTTAATCCTCCACCTGCAGCGCCAGCATCCCATATGGGCGCCAGGTTCTAGTCCCAATTGCTCCTCTTCCAGTCCAGCTCTCTGTTGTGGCCCGGGAAGGCAGTGGAGGATGGCCCAAGTGCTTGGGCCCCTGCACCCGCATGGGAGACCAGGAAAAAGCACCTGACTCCTGGCTTTGGATCGGCACATAGCTGGCCGTATCGGCCATTTGGAAAGTGAACCAATGGAAGGAAGACCTTTCTCTCCGTCTCTCTCTCACACTGTCTATAACTCTACCTGTCAAATAAAAAAAAAAGATTTTTCAGGAGAAACTGCATACATTTAGAATTTATTCTATACCCAACAATATTTAAAGAAATGATTTTATGGATCAACCATTGTTTTTTTTTTTAAGTAAAAATGTTTTTAAAGCAGGGTGAGAGATTAGCAAGAACCACTCCAAAAACTGGATTTTGAAAACATACCATTTTCAGGGCTGGCATTGTGGCGCAGCAGGTTAAGCTGCTGTATGGGCACTAGTTCAAGTCCCAGTTGCTCCACTTCCAATCCAGCTCCCTGTTAATGTGCCTGGGAGAGCCACAGCAGCAGATAGCCCAAGTGCTTGAGCCCCTGCCACACACATTGGAAACCAGAGTTCCAGGCTCCTGGCTTCAGCTCAGCCATCGCAGCCATTTGGGGAGTGAGCCAGCAAATGGAATATATCTCTCTGTCTCTCCCTTTCTCTATATTTCTGCCTCTCAAATAAATATTTTAAAAATTTTTTAAATCCCATTTTCTACATCTGTCAGCAATGTCATATCATATTAATGGTTCTAAAATAAAAACAAAAGCAATATCTGAAACTTGTAATTTGTATAATATCCATTATCAATTGCATGAAGGTAGTGCATTCTGCCAATTTTTGAACATCTTTCCTGCTGGTAAATAAATTAGTTTGATAGATGAGTAATACTTTTATATCTAGGGCCAAGGAGGTCTTGCCCGGCAAACACAAAGAACCTCTTCTGCCCTTGGAAGCATTTCATCTGGCTCCACGCTTCTTCCAAGGTGTCTGCTGACTTGTCCTGAGATAGCGTCTTTAACCCAAGTCGCTTCGGTGCTCTGCAAACTAGAAATGAAAGGCCCTGCCTCTTGCTCCACTGAGGCAGCATGAGAGCCTGCTGTGGGGAAGGTGGGCATCTGCAGCCATGGCAGTGGTCTGCCCCTCTGTGGGGGGTCGGGGCAGGGGAGAAGCAATGCCACACTGGCTACAGTGAGAGATGCCAAGCAGGAGGCTCCACCCTGTGCAGCCCAGGAGCGTGCTGCAAAGAGGGAGCAGTCTCCTGAATGCACCACGTCACGGGGATGAGAAGAGCTCCAGGGTGCAGGGTGCAGGAGGGCTGAGATCTAACAACCACACACAGCAAACCTCACCCTCTCTCCAAGGCAAAGAACAGCCTCGAAAGTGGACCCAATCCCCACTGGCTTATCAATGAGCAGATGTGTCTTGATGGTGGCATTGTGAGTCTGGGGACTCACGGAGATCCTGTGCAATGTCAGTATCTCACTAGTTGTCACGAGGGGACAAGGAGTGACTGAGAAGGTCCCTAGCAGTGGACAACGCCGGGCAGGTCACAGACATAGGGAAAGAGGCTGGAGACACTAACACGATCATGACCAGAAGTCTGCTAACCCCAGAAAGGCAAAAGACCTCACCTTCAATACAACAGGAATGTGTTTCCTGAGGAACTCAACTCACATAACAGGAAAACGCCCCAGGGCTGGCACTGTGGCATAGCGGTAAAGCCAACCAATGCCTGCAGTGTCGGCATCCCATATGGGCACCAGTTCGTGTCCCAGCTGCTCCTCTTCCGATCCAGCTCTCTGCTATGGCCTGAGAAAGCAGTAGAAGATGGCCCAAGTCCTTGGATCCCTGCACCTGCGTGGGCGACCCAGAAGAAGCTCCTGGCTCCGGGCTTCAGATCAGTGCAGCTCCAGCCTTTGTGGCCATTTGGGGAGTGAACCAGTGGACGGAAGACCTCTCCTCTCTCTCTCTCTCTCTCTATCTCTCTCTCTGTCTCTCTGTATCTCTATCTCTCTATCTCTGTGTGTATATGTAACTGTGCCTTTCAAATAAATAAATATAAAAGAAAAAGCCCCGCCCCTCGATCATGACAGACCTACCCCAAAGTCCCCTTGGATTGCAACACCTGACTCCAAAGGCTGGTCCACAGGCATGTACCCAGGGTGGACATCACTGTCCCTGACGCCCAGGAGCCAGGAGGCCCCTCCTTCCAGGCAAGTCTCAAAGGGGAAGGGGAGACCCATATGCGACCTTGATCGAGCACTCCACACAGTCAAAATGGACCGTCCTTGTAAATCATTCCTGTTCTTGGTCTGACCCAGGAACAGCCCACCCCCATGCGGGTTACAAAAGGGAAACCTTGTTGGGGATGGGGGGCAGGTGGAATGAAGGAGGAGCCAAGGGAATCAGATTCTGGGAAGCTATTCAGAACAAGGCAAGAAGAGTAATAATTATGCTATCTCAGCCTTGCACGGCATGTACCATGTGCCAGGCACCCCATGCTACTTCAGATCTGACAGTGGTCTTACAAGGCTGGGCTGATGACCGTCATCAAACACCAAGGTCTGGGCAAACACCGAGGTCTGGAGACTGAGCGACCTAGCCGAAGTTGCAGGGCCAGGGTTGGACCCCGCAGTCGGGTTCAAGCTCCCTGCTTCCATTTCTGCTATCCTGCCTCACTGTGGGACTTTCGAGGTTACAGTGCAAGAGGTGCTGTCGGTTATGGTGCCAGACCGTGAGGAGAGATTTAGACTGAAGGCCAGAGAAGGTACAAGAATTCAGAAATGGGGGCCACTGCTATGGCACAATGGGTTAACACCCTGGCCTGAAGCACTGGCATCCCAAATGGGCACCCATTCAAGATCCAGCTGCTCCACTTCCAATCCAACTCTCTGCTATGGCCTGGGAAAGCAGTAGAAGATGACCCAAGTCCTTGGGCCCCTGCACCCACATGGGAGACCTGGAAGAAACTCCTGGCTTCAGATCGGTGTAGCTCCATCCGTTGCAGCCAGTTGGGGAGTGAACCAGCAGATGGAAGACCTCCCTCTCTCTCTCTCCCTCTGCCTCTGCCTCTGTCTCTGCCTCTCCTTCTCTGTGTAACTCTGACTTTCAAATAAGTAAATAAATCTTCAAAAAAAAAAAAAAGAATTCAGAAATGGTGACAGGAGAGCCTTGGGCCTCAGCATAAGCCAGTGGATTCAATAAGAGAAAGCTGGAAATAAAGGGATGTCACCTCAAAGGTCGAGGTTAAAGAAGTCAAAAGTATGCGCTAACCCTGTGAGGAGGACAGAAATGAAAACTATGCCGCAGAAACTTCATACATCTGTTTATTCGGCATATTCTGTTAGTCTTCCGAGATTTCCTCCTGTCATTATAAAAATTATCATGCACATCAACAGATGACTGCAATAAATATGGTAAGAAACTAGCATTGCCAAAGATGTAAAAAGAGAGAGAGAGAGAGAGAGAGAGAGAGAGAGAGAGAGGAGAGAGAGAACGGCTGCTAATTCTAAGATTGGGAGCTGAAAAGCCCCCAGATGACATCAGCCTAAATTCTCCTAGAAAAGAATGACAAGAAGCTGGCTCAGGGAACTGTCTTTTTGTGGATGACCCATTTTATCACAAGGAAGAGGTCTGGGGGTGGAGAACAAGGGCCTAGGATGAGGGGCCAGGCCAGATACATTGCTTCTGACCTTGTGCTTCCCAGAGACGCTGGTCTGGGTCGAATTTTGTACCCCTGCTCCGAAATGTGCATGTTGAAGTCCAGTACCCAAGAACATGACCTTATTCGGGGACAAGGTCCCCAAACAGAAACCTTAACATGTGGCCTTTAAAATGGGCCCAAATCCAGCATGGTTGAGGTGATGTGGCCAACAGCCTGTACATGCTCACATAGAGGAACGGCCATGTGAATACAGAGGGAGAAGGCCATCCAGAACCCAAGACGGAGGCCAATGCATGCATGTCGGACTCTCAACCTCCAGAACAGTAAGACAACAAACGCCAGTGGTTTTAGCTGCACGGCCCACAGCGCTCCTGATGGTGGCCCTAGAAGACTGGCACAGATGTCTTTCCTAAACCCCAGGGAATATTCTATTTCCTGTCTCTCTGCTCACATCCTGGCCTAAAGAGAGGATCAGGCCTTGAGCAGGGTGGGGAGAAAATAAAGGGCACCCCAGTTTCTGCGGCAAGGTCTCCAAGTGCCACAGCCCCTTGTTCACCCTCATGAGTGACTACAACTTCCCCTTAGAGACCCTCTGTTTCTGTTCTCTGACAGCCCCCTAAATTCATCCTGCTCCCAACATAACATTCACCTTCACCAAGTTCTGTGTTTACCAGGTTGCTGTCTCTTGACTGGTGTTCACTGCAAGACAGAGCCTGCATTCCTTTGCTTGTCTCTGAAGGCTATGCTATGGCATGCATGTTACTTTGAGTATTCCCAAAAGGCCCAAGGGTTAAAGGCAGAATCCCCAAAGTCTTGTATTAATGGCACTAAGTGAGTGGAAAGTTAATCCAATGATGGTATTTAGTGGTGGGGTCTTTCGGAAATGATTAGATTGGATGAGGTTGTTAGGGTTTGGTCCACACGATCAAATCATGGCTTCTTGGTAAGGAGACCCACACAGACACAGGCTCCCTCTTGCTCACGTGATGCTCTGTGCCACCCTAGGACTCTGCCAGCAAGAATATCACCACCAGAATAGGAAGCCATGGGGCCGCTGGGTCTTGGACTGCGAAACTCCAAAACCACGAGTTGAGATAAACCTCTCTCCTTCATAAGTGGTCTGTCTTAGGTATCTTGTTGTAGTCATGATAATCTGGTTATATGGGATCCAAACCCAAGCAACCTGCCCGCAATTACCTCTTTACGCCCCCAAGTGAACCTTCTCAACTCAGTGTCCCTGGACATAGTGGTGCTTACATGTCCAGGCCTCTGCGCCTGTAATCCCACGCCTTCCCAAGAATGCTCTCTTGATGAAATGCTACTCCAAGTACCTCTTCCAATGACTCCTTCCCAGTAGGCTCTGAAGGTGAACTCATGGCAAATCCACCCTGCTTACCTGGAAAGCATTTACTCCCAGCAAGCTGGGTACCTGTTTCACAGCTAAATGTCTCCTATGTTATCAGGAAGGCGAAAGTCTAGCATTCCTTGTTTCCTGCCCCACTCTCCATCTAGAGTGTCTGGGTGCAGCAGCATTCAATACACACCAGTGAAGGAGACGAGGAGGAAGAGAGAATAGGGGCTGTAGCAATCCTTTCCTGTTGGAGCGTCTCATTTCTCAAAATGTCCCTTATCCTTAAATAACAAACTCAGAAATTAAACTCATAGTCTAGCTGTATATGGCCCCTTCCCATTAAATGTCCTCTCTGAAGCTTTATGCATGTGTTGGGGTTTGGGGAGGGGGGCAGAAGAGGCTTCAGATGCAAGGCAGAATGGGTACCCCTCACTGGGCTGTAAGCTCCCTGCAGGCAGGACATTCCTGAGTCATGAGTAGCCCCTACTAGCTGTGCAAATGGGAATCCACCAAAGAATGGTTGGATGGGTGCACGGATGAATAGACAGATTCTAGGCCTGACTCCAGATCTGTGGAAACTGGGGATCTCCACTAGCGCAGAAAGGAGCAGTCCCCCCCTCTCCCTCTTCTCTCCAGTTTTCTGACCCAGCAAGCCCCAAAATCACCTTGTATCTGGGAAGGATGACAACAATCCTCCCTTACGTTGGAAGCCATCCCAACATGCCCCAGGTGTGCATGGCAAGGAGAGGGGACTGCCCACTCCGCAAGGCCGTTGTATGTCAGAACAATCGGCCTGGCCAGGGCCGGTCCTGAAGTTGCCAGACTCTGTCTGTAACTTTCCAGGGCCTTAACGAGAAGAGCAGACAAGGCTGTGCAGCTGATAGATAAAATCTCAAAGCTGAGAAACTCCTGTAGCTCTTCTGTTCTCGTGTTCAAGGAACTGCCTTTCAGAAGTGGCGAGGTGATGATGTTAGGCAAAGGATCACTTCGACTTCTCTAGAACTTACTCAGTGACTTCAATCCCTGTTAAGTCAGTCTCGGAGAAAACAAATTCCAGACTGCTGGTGCAGTCAAGGGTAGCGCTGGGTTTGCTTCAGCAATGATGAATATCACCCGACTTTAAAAATGAGGATGAGGTGGGCACAGCTTCTTGGCGTAGCTGTGAAGATGCCACTTGGGACATCCACACCCCATTCCAGAGTGCGCGGGTTTGAGTCACAGCCCTGCTTCCCATTCCAGCTCCCTACTGATGGACACCCAGGGAGGCCATAGTGACTGCTCAGCACTTAGGTCCCCGCCACCCACATAAGACACCTGGATTGAGTTCCAGGCTCCTGACTTCAGCCCAGCCCAGTCGCAGCTGTTGTGGGTACTTGGGGACTGAACCAGTGGAGAGAAGACTGCTTTCCCTCTCTCTCCCTCTCTCCCTCCCTCCTGCATCTCTCTGCCTTTCAAATTTAGTTAAATTCTTAAGTGAAAAAAAAAAGTCATGATAGAATACTGCTGCAAGCAAAGTCACTTTAAAGCAGTTAAAGGCTTGGAAACTCCTACAAATGGAATTGCACAGGGATCACCACCCACTGGGAAATCCGAGCAGGGTGACAGCCATGTCCCCAGACGGTCTTTTCGGTGGCTTTTTTGGCCTGTAAGGCAGGACCATGCTTATGCTGGACAGCTGATGATGCAGCTTTCTCAGCACCTCTAAATTCACCAATGAGAACAATTTGCTCAAATTTCATAAAACAAGGATGAGCGGGTACACCTTGTGACACCAGGCTCAGATGCTGCTATTTTTAGCCCACATGAAAACAGGCCAGAATATGCAAGGAAGGGAATATGCCAGGTCCAACAGCCCGAGGTGATGAGGGTGAAAAGATGTCAAGGACAGTCCTGGGGCCTGTGGCCCCACTCCGCGGGAGGCCAAACAGCTAAGACAAACATATGCATAGGAGCACAGCTCTAAAAGCAGGACCAAAACCATCAAGGAGAAAGGGAGGGGCCAGGGAGCAGAGAGGGAGGCCGGGGAAGTGCGGAAGAAGAAAGGAGGAAAGGTGACTGACGGTGCAGCTATGGCAACATCATCAGCTTCTACAGGGCAGATCCTCTAGTGACTCAGCTGCAACAACACGGCAGGACCCCAGGGTCTCACGCCCAGTAGGCAAAGGGGCGCACTCCTCAGTCACCACCCACAGCGTGGTTAGAAACCTATCACCTGCCTGGGGCAGGAGAGTCACTACATCCAGCTAGTAGAACAAGGCAGTGGGCCCTGCCGATCCCCAAGCAGCCAGAACAAATTTAGAATGATCTCATATCCACTTTTTCATTCCTCCTGAAGCACAGTTGCCAATACTCTTTGCTGGGAAATCATGGCAGAACACGATGACTCTTTATGCATTGCTATGGAAACCCTAAAACTTCCTCTAGAAACCACTTTAAAAAAAAGGCAGCACATAACCCCACTCTAACTTTCAATCACAATTCTCTCCAAGGAAGAAAACTGAAAATTAGATGGATTCATTCCGAGTTCCCTTTCCCAATCAAACAGATGGGATTTAGATAAGCTCCTAAAGCAAATTGTGATTCATATAATAATATGTAAACTTATCTCAAATCTCAGAGGCTTTTTGTAATGAAGACTTAGATAATTAAAGCATTCCTATACAACTCAAGTTCCATTAAAGCAATATAGGTAGATGAAAAGTCCTCTTAGCTAAAATATTTACCAGGGGCCAGACATGTATATACTTTGTTCCATGTATTGAAATGCTGATGGTTATTTAAAATAAGCTATAGAAGCCCATACAAATTTCTCCCTATGTCCTTATTAATGGTTTATAAAAGCCATTTGGGGGCAGACACTTTGGCACAGTGGTTAAGATGCTGCTCGGGACACCCAACCCCCACATCAGAGTGCCTGTGCCTAAAACCAAGTCCTGGTTCTGCTCTCAAGCTGAGCTTTCTGCTAACGTGCACTCTGGGGGCAGCAGGTGATGGTTCAAGTACTTGGGTCCCTGCCAGGCTCGGCTGGAGCTCCCGACTCCTGGCTTTGGCCCAGCTTTGGCTATTGAAGGTATCTAGAGCGTGAACCAGTGGATGGGAGATCCCTGTCTCTTTCTTTATCCATTTCCCTGCCTTTCCAATTAAATAATAATAATAATAGAAATAAAAAGCCACAGGGCTGGCATTGTGACACAGTGGATTAAGCCACTGTGTGACACCAGCATCCCATATGGGCACTGATTCAAGTCTCAGCTACTCCACTTTCAATCCAGCTCCCTACTAATGAGCTTAGGAAAGCAGGAGAAGATGGCCCAAGTGCTTGGGCCCCTGCCACTCATGTGGGAGACCTGGATGGAATTCCAGGCTCCTGGCTTCAGCCTGGCCCACCCTCAGCTGTTGCAGCCATTTGGGGAGTGAACCAGCAGATGCAAGATCTCTTTTATTCTGTCTTTCCCTCTCTCTCTGTAATCCTGCCTTTCAAATAAATAAATCTTTTTAAGTTTAAAAATAAGAAATCATTCAAAAGAAGTTGTATGTAGGAAGTACCTACTCTGCTTACCGCAGTACAAAGCAAGATCAAGAAAAGAACTGATGACAGCTATTGGCAGAAATCCCCCCTAAGTCTGCTGATTTAGATGGAATGCATGGAATTCACATGGAAGGACCCAGGTTAAAATCCTAAACATGCAGGACAAGCACTTTCCCAGCTAAACTCAAGGTTGAAGGGGAAAGACCTTGTGCCAAACTCGTGCCGGGTCAGTCTCAACCCCCAACAAGCTGGCTACATGGGTTATATGCTCACTGGTATAGCATAGGACACTTGGGCTTGGAGAGACAGAATAACCTGCCCACGGTGCCTGGGCAGCTGGAGAGACAGGAATTCAGGGTTAGAGTTTTCTGTCACCGCAGAATCCAACTCTGGCTACAGAATGAAATCAGAATATGATGACGGACCTGCAAACCCCACACATTAGAAAGAAAATGCTACAAGTAGGACATGAAAAGGGCCAGACTATCCGGATGGGTGGAATAAAGGGAGCCACACTCAGCATGACCCAGCATCGGGCACTGCACGGCCCTGAGTCCCCTCTGACAGTCTTGCTCGTCTCCTGGCTGGAGCAGCCCAGGCAGGCTGATTTGGCTTTACTACCTAGAGTGCCTGCAACCAACACCAGTGGCTCCCCCAGTGGACAAACAGGTTACTTTGGAAAGTGATGGATATATTAAGTTGCTGACCTACAGTAAGCAGTCATTCCACTAGGTACATAGATTTGTAGACTTTAAATTTATGCAATAAGATTAATTTTAAAAATAAAAAATAGGTAAGCAAAGATCATCTTCCACTAAACTGTACTGGATTTGTTACAATAAAGTTACAGTAATCTACCAGGCAACAAAGCATTAAACTTGGAAGTAATGGAAGTCCCAAGTATATTCTAAATACACACTATATTCACCAAAAGTAACTACAAATGAAATGAATAGAACAGAGTCAGCTTTGAATAATCAACTTTTAGACCTGAAAGGAACCTTTAGGTCAATGAGAACAATTCTACCACTTTAAGGAAACTGAGGTCCAGGCTCCACGTTCTCATGAATGGCAAAATCAGAACTGTATGTGCCCTGGTCCCAGGCTGGTCTGTGTTCCACCCTGCTGCATCCACTGTTTGAGGATCATCACAGTGACTCTCAGCACAGAGAAATGATTTGGCTGTCACCTTAGCAATGGGTGCAACAAGACAGAATGTCTCTTGTGACACTTTGTATCCACCAGTATAGCCCCAAACCATATCATTTCTTCCCAAAGTTTCCCTTGTATCAGCTTGGGCAGTTACACGTTCATAAACATCCCGCTTTCTCTATTATGTAGAGTATTCCTCAGGCTTTCACTAGTTTTTCTTTTTAAAGAAAATTTAGGGGGGCTGGTGCTGTGGTGCAGCAGGTAAAGCCGCCGGCTACAGTGCTGGCATCCCATTTGGGTGCTGGTTCGAGTCCCAGCTGCTCCACTTCCTATCCAGCTCTCTGCTATGGCCTAGGAAAGCAGAAGATGGTTCAAGTCCTTGGGCCCCTGAACCCACATGGGAGACCCAGAGGAAGCTCCTGGCTTCGGATAGGCGCAGCTCTGGCCTTTGCAGCCAACTGGTGAGTGAACCAGCGGATGGAAGACTTCTCTCTCTTTCTCTGCCTCTCCTTCTCTCTCTGTGTAACTCTGACTTTCAAATAAATAAATAAATCTTTAAAAAAATAATTAAAGTTATAAGCCTGGAAATAGCTTTTGATACCTGGTCAAATGAAAAGCTTATGTAGGAAATGCTATGTAGCAAATTTTATTTGTACAAAAACAATGTAAAACACATATACATACATATACATGTATGCACTGTATATGGGTACAAGGGTACTTCAAAATGTTTGTGGAAAATAGAATTAAAAGGTATGCTTATCGGGGCCAGCATTGTGGTGCCATGGGTTAAGCCACCATCTGAAACACTGTCATCCCACATTAGAGTGCTGGTTCAAGCCAGTCCCAGCTTCTCTGCTTCTAATCCAGCTCTCTGCTAGTCTGCCTGGGAAAGCATCAGAAGACGTCCCAGGCATGTGGGCCCCTGCACCCCTATGGGAGATCTGAACGGTGGCCCTGGTCCTGGCTTCAGCATGGCCCAGCCCCAGCCATTGCAGCCATTTGGGAAGTGAACCAGTGAACAGATTTCTTTCTCTGCCATTCAGCCCTTCAAATAAATAAGTCATTTAAAAAAAAAAGATAAGTTTATTTTGTGTAAAAATTTTTGAAATCCATACATAAAAGAGGTCTTCAAAAAGTTAATAAAAGTGCATATCGGCCAGCGACGCGGCTCAATAGACTAATCCTCCGCCTTGCAGCGCTGGCACACCGGGTTCTAGTTCCGGTCGGGGCACCGGATTCTGTCCTGGTTGTCCCTCTTCCAGGCCAGCTCTCTGCTGTGGCCAGGGAGTGCAGTGGAGGATGGCCCAAGTGCTTGGGCCCTGCACCCCATGGGAGACCAGGAGAAGCACCTGGCTCCTGCCATCGGATCAGTGCGGTGCACTGGCCGCAGCGCGCCAGCCACGGTGGCCATTGGAGGGTGAACCAATGGCAAAAGGAAGACCTTTTTCTCTGTCTCTCTCTCTCACTGTTCACTCTGCCTGTCAATAAATAAATAAACAAACAAACAAATAGTGCATATCATGAAAAAACCGTGCAGGTATTTCAACAACCGCTCCCTGCCCACACTGGGCCCTGAGCCACAGTGATGAGGAGGGCAAGGCTCTCTTCTCCAGCCCACAACTGACAGGGCACTGACCCCTGCACAGGCCAGCTGCTGCCCTTGGGACTCTGACCCTGCGAGAGCATGCTCTCCTGAGAGTCCCAGGCAGGAGGCGATGGCGGACTTCCTCCGGAACAGAACAGCTTCCGGTTTGTTGTCCCAGCCCCTCTTTTGTCCCAGAGTCCATGGGTTGACAGCAACAGCGCTTGCACCCTTGAGCTTGTGAGAGAAGATCAAGAACCATACCATATGGTCCTGCACTGGGGGATGAGCAGAGGGTGGAGGCTGGGAAAATCAGGTGACAAAGTTGGGTTCGGCGGCTTCGGCTTTTGCTCATTTTCTTTTGTAATCACAGAGGCACTGAGGCATGCCACTTGCTCCAGGTGTAAGTACCTTCTTTCCAAAGCCAGAATCTTCGTGAAAGCATACAATGGGAACGGGGCTCTGCGGCTGCCCCTGCCCCCACTCCCAGCGCGCGTCCCTGAGAGGCAGAGCCGTGATTTAGCTGTCAACCACTAAAGCAGCAGCCTTCTTTCAAGGGCCTCCACCGACCACTCCAGAAACCAACAAAGGAACAGAACAAACAAGTGCCTGAATGCCTTTGTGTTGCCATGGCAACCAGCCTGGCTTTCCCAAACTCACAAGGTAAGAGGGGAAAAAAAAAAATCAACACTCCACCAAAAACAGAATGTGCAGCTACTGAACTTGACATCTCACGAAGGCTTCTGTGTACATCTGACGGATGCTTCCAAACAGCAGCCACCATCAAGGCCAGACTCTCAGGTGTCTGCAGCAGAGGTTGGCTGTTAATACTCGGTGAGTGGGTATGCCAGGCTGGTCCACTCTGAAGGCACTTCTGGGTCTCAGTCCTCCCCACGTACACGGTGTACTGGGGGCACAAGCAGCTCAACCGCATAAGCAGCTACGCTCTGGAGCAGAGAGGGAGAAACAGGGGAGGGGAGAGGATCCATCTGCATGCCCAACCCCAAGCCTCCTACACAGGACTCCTGAGAAACCAGGTGCCCATTGAAAAGCAAGAAACAAAACAAAACAAAAAACACCTGGGGCGGGCCATGCACTGCACACCTCTTGGTTTCCAGCATTCAGTGCAGTGGGAAGGAGAAGGCTGACCCTAAGACCTTCCCGAGTCACAGGGGAACCAACCCTCTGAAGGGAGGCTAGGAAGACATCTCAGGGCCCCAGCACCCAGTCTGTGTTTGACTGTGTCCATTTCCAATGTCCAATTATCTCATCGTCTCTGTTTGCACACTCCCCCAGTCTTCTTCTGTGATGGGACTTCAAAGGGTCTTGGGAAAATGCATAATAAACTTACCTTTAATTTCATCTTTCCGTGAATTTTTTAAGCACCCTCGTGTACTTAAAACATGGTACGAAGCTTGCGCCACGGCTCACTTGGCTAATCTACTGCCTGCAGCACTGGTACCCCAGGTTCTAGTCCCAGTTGGGGGACCAGATTCTGTATTGGTTGCTCTTCTTCCAGTCCAGCTCTCTGCTGTGGCCCAGGAAGGCAGTGGAGGATGGCCCAGGTGCTTGGGCCCTGCACCCCATGGGAGACCAGGAAGAAGCACTTGGCTCCTGGCTTTGGATCGGTGCAGCACGCCGGCCATGGTGGCCATTTGGGGGGTGGGGGGGGTGAACCAACAGAAGGAAGACCTTTCTCTCTTCTGTCTCTCTCTCTCTCACTGTCTAACTCTGCCTGTCAAAAAAAAAAAAAATGGTACGAGCGTAAAGGTCAATTTAATGAAAAGGTACTTCTTGAAATACAAACTTCTTTTTTCCTAAAACACACAGTTCCCATGACTGTTTAGAAGACCCCACATCTATGTGGATTTCAAGATTTTTCCACCAAAATAAATTATTTTTTATTCCATGTTCCACACACTTTTCGAAGTACCTTGATACATAAAGAACTAGAAGCTACACCTTAAAATAATAACAATGATCACACCTGGTTGGCTTCACTGCAGAGACTGTTGTCATTTGTCAGATAGGCTACAATAACATGCTATCATGTCAGGAAGAGGGAAAGTCTGCCTTCCGTGGCCTGCGAAGTCATTTGATCTGACCCAGCCAAGGCAACCACAGATGAGACCCAAATGCAATAAATCTAAAGCAGGATAATTTTTCAAAAGATTTATTTATTATTTATTCAAAAGAGTTACAGACAGAGAGAGACAAAGAGAGAGACAAAGAGAGAGAGATCTTCCAACCACTGGTTCACTCCCCAGATGACTGCAACGGCCAGGGCTGAGCCAGGCTGAGGCCAGCAGCCAGCAGCTTCATGGAAGCTTGACCTCTATGCCACAGCACCGCCCCTCCAGCTGGCTGATTTTTAAGTTGATACGTTTGTATGGTCCGCGAATGAGGTTATAAATAGCCAAATGGCCCTTGGCAGAAAAAAGGGTTCCCCACCCCTATATTTTATAATTTAAAAACAAGAGAAGCCTACAAAAAGAAAAGAATTAAGAGAATCCATTTTGGCTCTATCCTATTCCCAGAAAGGGATGCATAAATACAAGGTTTTAATCTGCCCTTCAAAAAAAAAAACCATGACTTTCTACTAAGGTCATCCAACATTTATCCACTGCCTTCTAAGTACAAAGTGTTAAGGAGGGGCCGGCACTGTGGCCTAGGAAGCGAATAAGTCTCTGCCTGCAGTGCTGGCATCCCATATGGGCACCAGTTCTAGTCCTGGCTGCTCCACTTCTGACCCAGCTCTCTGCTATGGCCTGGGAAAGCAGTGGAAGATGGCCCAAGTGCTTGGCCCCTGCACCTACGTGGGAGACCTGGAAGAAGCTTCTGACTCCTGGCTTTGGATAGGCACAGCTCCGGCTGTTGCGGCCGGAGTGAACCAGCAGATGGAAGACCTCTCTCTCTGTCTCTCCCTCTGCCTATGTGTAACTCTGCCTCTCAAATAAAGAAAATCTTTTTTAAAAAAAGTGTTAAGGAGCTAAGTAGACAAACTAGACAAAGGCATTGGACATTGTAAAGGCAGAGGAGCCACTGAAAGGTTTAAGCGCAAGAGAGTAATGAGAGGCTCACATGTGGACTGGGACCGTGGCACTTCAGAGGCTGTAGCAAATTATCACAAATTTGGTGGCTCGATACAACAGAAATTCATTACCTTACTGTCCTTTGCATCAGAAATCCAACATGGGTCTCCCTGGGCTAAAGTCAAGATGCCAGCAGGCTGCATTCCTCTCTGGAAGCCAGGAAAGATTCCGTATCCTCGACCTTGCCCCCTCTGTAAGCTGCCCAAAGCCTCTTCCTTCTTGTTCAAAGCCAGCAACAGCTGGGCGGTTCTCACTCTTGTGTGGACACAGCCTCTTGTGATGACATTGGTCCCCCCTGGATAAAGCAGGACGCCCTCCCTAGTTAAGTCGGCTGCTTAGCAGCCTTAATGCCACCTGCAGTCATGAAACATACTCACACAGAGATTTGGATGTGAGCATCTTGTGGGCAGGGGAGGATGCTAGTCAGCACCCGGTAGCAGATCTTCACAGTGATCAATGAGAGGCCTTGAGGAATGCAACAGTGATGGGGATGGGGTGGAGAGGGCAGTCCCATCAGAGATGCGGTTGAAACCTCCAGGCTCTGATGACTGCTTAGATAAGGATGTAAGTGGCAGTCTGGGTGCCAGGTGACAGCCATTGCCCCTCACAGGGAGCACCTGCCAGGGACCAGCTAGGGGAGAGGGATGACAAGGTAGATGGGTAACCGGAGGTGTCAGTGGGCCATCGGACATGCCCAGGAGCCTTTGGCTCTGTGAGCAGACAGGAGGAAAGTCGGGACTGGAGGAGGGGAAATGGAGAGAGCTGCAGGAAACTCATGGCTAAAGCAAGGGAGGTGAGCAGGCCACGCTGTCTGCTCCGGTCCGAATCACATGGAGAGAACAGAAAAGCCTGGCTGGATGGAAACAGTCATTTTGTACTCAGGTATAGGAACCCTAGATAAGCTATGGGTGCTACACTGGACTCTTGTCCAGGTACGTCCAAGGTAGACAGAGCCAGCTCAGTTAAAGCCACAGGGAAGACAGCCCTCTGTGTCCATACGTACTTCTCTGACCACACAACTGCCTTGTAGATAGATCAGTCTGATGAACTGTATAAGTATACAAAGGCTACTGTATATTCCCAACATGCTGAAGTGCTCTGTCCGTGAAAAAGAAAATTAAACAACATTTAAAGCTATATTTAAACTATCAAAAGTTTTCAATCACTGTTATAAAGGTACTGCAATAAGTTGATGGAAAATGGTTTTAAAAGATGAAGTTTGGGCGCAACAAAATTCTGAATCTAGGCAAAGCTTTTCCCTAATATTCATTTTCTATAAATTTTTTGAAGACTCCTTGTATAACTGAGTAATGGGGAAAAGAAGAAAACCCATTTGCTCCCTCGATGTCACATTCAAGCTTTTCACACCATGTACCTTCCAGACACCGATGTGTGGGCAAAGCAGGAGCAACGCACACCTGAGATATTTCAGACTTGCCTATGGAGATTCAGAGACCAATTCTAGTTTTGCCCAAGTACTGCTAAAGCAGTCCAGAAAGACTGAGATGGTCTCTGGGATCCCATACAGGGGATTCAACTTCCTCTTAAACAGAAAGACATCAGGAAACAAAGATTAGTGGCTTGCCTGAGGTCACTTTATTAAAGACAGCATCAGACGAGATGCTAGGCCTACCTGCAGCTTAATATTCCAATATAGCTGTGGCGCAGTAGGTTAATCCCCTGCCTGTGGCACTGGCATCCCAAATGGGCACTAGTTCTACTCCCGGCTGCTCCACTTCTGATCCAGCTCTCTGCTATGGCCTGGGAGAGCAGTAGAGGATGGCCCAAGGCCTTGGGCCCCTGCACCCACATGGGAGACCAGGAAGAAGCTCCTGGCTCCTGACTTCAGATCCCCCAGCTCTGGTCGTTGTTGCCATTTGGGGAGTGAACGAATGGAAGGAAGACCTTTCTCTCTGTCTTTCCTTCTCTTCCTCTCACTGTCTGTAACTCCAACTCTCAAATAAATAAATAAAATCTTGAAAAAAAAAATTCTGATACAGCCCTTTCAGAATCTCTGCACCTCGCCTGGCCGGCGTGCATTCTCCCCTACGCACAATACACACAATTTCATCTGTCCCTGTCCATTTCTCTGCATGAAATGTTAAATGCTTAGAATTTTCTTTATTTCCCATCTCATGACTCGTGACTCCAACAACAGTGTTTTTCTAGCCTGGCAAACCTGAGGGGTTACTGAGCAGGCTGGATGTGCCAGCTTCCCAGAACTTGCTCTGCCAGTTGTTACAGAGATGCACATGACGTGGCCGGAACTGACAGGAGCCGTAACAACTTAAATAACAGCCAGAACTTTGCTTCCGGAACCATTCTTCCTTTCTGGAATCCAGGAGAGAAATCCGTTCCCTTGCCCTTTCCTCCTTTTCTAGAGGGAGGTACTGCTCAAAGGCTCTTGTTCAAAATGGATTAAAAGGAAGAAAGAAAGGAAAAAAAAGAAAGCAAGCAGCAGTGAGCCAGTGCTGAAGAGGTGAACCAGCAAACATTTGTTTAGGAGGATTTCTCCTAGACATTGAGCAATGTTCTCGCTCCACGGGACAAAGCGAGATGTGCCTGCACTCTGAGGTTGCCCTTAATGACTGTGCACACAGGAAGTGTCAGGCTTACGTCTGCTAAATCACCTTTCTTCTTCCTGCAGCAGACAGTGCTTTGGGCTGTGCTTTTATCCATATTGATGTGCTTACCCTCATTATCATGTTCCTGATAACAAGCCGCAGGTTATGCTCTCGCCCCAGAAGGACGCAGGGCTCAGTGTTTTAACCCAAGCTATTAAAAAATAACCAGACGCCTCAGGTGCGCCTTTGAACAGAGGAGCAGCTAATTTCTACAGAATTGAGCCTCACACAACACAGAAGCAAGCTCTGCAAATGAGGAGCGAACAAAATTTCCGACACCTGTTCCAGCCTGGACCCAGGAGATGGGGCTTCTCACCTAATGTATAAGAGTCAGGTGTCCACAGAGCAGACCAGGTTGCAGACTATAGGTCCCTAATCCTCCTGTGCTGCCCCTCCTGGCTGGGTGTTCAGACACGCAGCCGCTAGGGAACACATACACTCAGCCCAAAGCACTATGCCAAGGTCAAAACTAGTTTAAGAATTGGCACACGCACTGAACAGCAAAACGTGGGTTATATCCTTTCTTCCAGCCGACTGCCCCTCGGCAAACAGCTTTGTAGCACCCATGTCCCTTGGAGCCCTCAATGTTTATTCCTATCTCTGAAGGAGAAAAAGCACAACCAGTCCTATTTCGGCTCTGATCAACATCTCTTGCCTCTTGCCACCTCCAGCCTCTGTCCTGCTCCGGCTTCTAATAGAACGGCCAGGTGAACTCCTCCAACACAGATCCATAAGAGGTTTCAACTTTCAACAAGAAGAGTCTCAAATTAATATACAAGAAAACAGAATTTTACCATCAACATTCAATCGACACCTGTTGTAGTTCTTAGAAAACTGAGAGTTTTTCCTTCAGGCAAGCAAAGTTAGGCCAAGAACTGTTCAGAAACCACCAACTCACCCTGTTCTCAGGAACATGAGCAGCTGCCAATCCAGTTCACTCAAGCATGGTGTTTTCTGGAAGGTTGACTCAATATTTGCTTCAAGACTACCTACCGTTTCCTGGACCAGCACCTTCCCGTCTCTTTTTCTTCTAACACTGGGTTATTATGTCTTTCTAACTCTAGGTCACAGTGACTTTTTACCCTGCACGGAGTTACTAGTATGCTCTCTACCTGCCCAAGACTGCTGCTCCCACATAGCAGGGGGGAAAGGGAGGTGAGGTGCTTACTTGACTGTGAGACTCAGCAAAGGAATGTTTGCTAAGGAGGAGGCAGAGAAACTGGTGCGGCTCACCGTGATGGCTGTTAGAACCTTCTGCCTTAGTAATTGAGTAACTTTTTTGCAAATATATTACCAGCTGTTCAGTGGTATTATTAGTTCCTTTTTTATGGGCAAAATTATCTTCCTGATAAATTTGCCACAAATTATTATTCATTTGCTACCCAACTGTAAATAATTATTTCCTTTAGGGAATAGATGTAATTTTCTGCCCTGACTAAGCTCGGGCTCTGATCATAAATATTTTGGTTAATCATAAAAGTGCTTTCTTTCTCTTATTTGTGTCTACAGCCCCTACAATAAAAAAGCATGAGCAAGATCCCACATGGGATTGCGCTGAAGACAAAAGGCCTCGTCTCCTGTGAACATCTTAACCTGGAGTAAAAACACATTACTCCCCACGGGCTGATCGTTCATTTCTTCACTGAATCACCCCACAAAGCTTCGGGCTGAGGTGAAGGCATGCCTCCTGGAATCTAAAACCAGAGCGGTCACAGAAGCTAAAATCACTCTGCTTCCCTGCGGTAGGGTAGCTTTGGCATATTTAGAACGATGAAGCTGCAGCTGTGACGTTACGACGGGATGGGGGACTGTTGTGACTGAGATGCCGTGGACTTTGAGTCCTGCTGCTACTGGGTGGGAATTTGTCACAGTGGTCAGGATGCTGCCAGGGAGGCCACATCCATATCCGTGTGCCTGTCACTGAGTCCTGCCTCCATGTCCATCCACCTTCCTGCTAACGCACACCCTGGGAGGCAGCAGATGATGGCTCAAGTACTTGGGACCTTGGCACCCACGTGGGAGACCTGGGTTGAGTTCCCAGAATCCAGCTTTGTCTTGGTCCAGCCTTAACTGTTGCAGGCATTTGGGGACTGAATCAGTAAATGGAATGTCTCTGTCTCTCTGCCTTTCAAATCAATAGAAATTTCTAAGAAATACATTTTCGTGCCTCATACAAGAGTCATATAGTTACAGCTGAGAAAGTGTTGCAAAATACCCAATTAGTCTATGTCTCCTAAGCATAAAAAGACAGCTGATGGTTTATTTTTGTACTGAATTAAAAAAAAAAAAAAAACATAGAAACTCTGAGATACAGAGGGCCCCACAACAGCAGTTCTTATCTCTGGTGCTAAGAACACCCTTTGAAATGGGAAGCACTGTGGCACAGTGGGTTAAGCCACCGTCTGCAGTGCTGGCATCACCTAAGAGTGCCGGTTCAAGTCCCAGCTGCTCCACTTCCAATCCAGCTTCCTGTTAATGTGCCTGGGAAAGCAACAGAATGACAGCCCAAGAGCTTGGGCCCCTGCACCCACATGGGAGATCTGGATGAAGCTCCTGGCTTCGAACCAGCACCAGCCTTGTCCTTTGCAGGCTTTTGGGTAGTGAACCAGCAGGTGGAAGATTCTCTCTCTCTCTCTCTCTCTCTCTCTCTCTCCTTCTTTCTCTCTCTGTAACTCTGCCTTTCTTCAGAAAAGAAAAAAAAAGAAATGGGAAGCTCTGAGCCCTGTCTTGGGGTGGAAAAATGCATAAACAGCATTCTGCAAATATGTTCATAGAGTGTTCTGATGCCCCCTTAAAATCCAAAGGACTTAAAATAGCCCTTTGAAGTCCTCAAATTCCAGGTGAAGGATTTCTGCTTCAAAGGCAGTGGTTAAGACGCTGCTTGGGACACTCGCATCCCATATGGGTTTGAGGCCTGGCTCTGCCCCCAGTGCCAACTTCCTGCTAATGTGCAGCCTGGAAGGCAGCAGGTTATGACTCAAGTACATGAGACTCTGCCACTCATGTGGGAGACCCAGACTGAGTTCCAGTTTCCTGGCTTCTGCCTGGACCAGCTCTGGCTGTTTTGGGCATTTGGGGAGTGAACTAGTGGATGGAAGATATTCTCTCCCCACCCCCTACTGCTTTCAAATACAATGAAAATAAATTTAAAATTTCTTAAATAATTTCGGCTTCAGAGGTAATTTCTAACCCACATCTCCATCCAATTCTCCCAACTGGCCAATACAAGAAAAAAAACTCTTTCACGTTGCAGCTCGTCAAGAGTTGAAGCTGCTGTCCTTCCAATCAACCTTGGTCAGACACCATTTTATATGCCTTTATTCTCCTGGTAGTATGATTGGTTTTCCCCAATAGCATAGAAAAGAATGTTCAAGAAAGCGAAATCGCATAGCTCAATCCCCAAATGGGCGCTGCGGCCAGCGCACTGTGCCGATCCAAAGCCAGGAGCTAGATGCTTCCTCCTGGTCTCCCATGCAGGTGCAGGGCCCAAGCACTTGGGCCATCCTCCACTGCCTTCCCGGGCCACAGCAGAGAGCTGGACTGGAAGAGGAGCAACCGGGACTAGAACCTGGTGCCCATACAGGGTGCTGGCACTCAATCAGAATTGAGTTCCCCCATCACTGGGAATGGACAGGGGCTAGACTCTCACTTGTCAGGGGTATGGCAGAGAAGATGAAAGATTCCGGAGGGAAACATGGATAAGTGACCTTTGGGGTCAGCTCTGCTCTGAGACGTCATGACTGAACTGTGCTCCTGCGTCCAGTTCTCTGTGTCTTTCCCAGGGGTGGGACTCGGAACGAAACAGTCTTTCCCATGTGGCTCAAACAGGCAAAGCACATGCTCCACTTTCGTGCAATGCATTAATTTTGGCAGAGTCCACCATGTTTTTAAACCTCAAAAAAAAAAGGTAAATTCTTTCTAGAATCTGGTGTCTCAATTTTTTCTTTTCTTGGAAGTCACAGCTTGACCCTATTGCACTCTCAGTGAAAACCCTGACTCTCGCCCACGTGCGGCTACATTGCATCCCCCGCCATTTCTCGTTTATTCGTGTGTTCCTTTATAACACATATTTTTACAGACAGCCTCCCCTTGACATGACAGATTCTGACTCATTCTCTTCAGGTGAAAAGTGAAAACAGAGGCATTGCATCATTAGACGTTATGATGAAGAAAATAAAGCAAAACCATGAAAGATGGGGAAAATAAAGCCTTCCCATGAAATTCTCCTACCAGAACACATAATATTATGCGCATGGGAAACCCGGGTAATTACACATTCCTAAAACTTCCGGAGTAGAAGAATCCCTTCTTTCTCAAACATTAATTACTAGAGGTCTAAGCAGCACTAAGTAGTTTCTGAAGTAGTCTTGGAAAGTGTTTGTTTTCCACATTGCTAAACGCTGAGAATATAATTAGCTACTTCAATGCAAATGCTAATACACCAGTTTGTGTCCACATTGAACACTCTTAGCACAACACATGATTGGATACAAATCTATGCCAAGATTTTCTCCCACAATCACAAATTAACTACAACTGGCCATAGGAATTCCTTCCATTGCTGCCAAAATTCTCTCTTTTCAGGCTTAACACTTTCCAATCTGAACTTGAAGGCCCATCCCAGAAAGGAACAGCAGAACGAAGAACAAGGGGAAGAGAAAGAATTGGAAAAGCGATCAAAGAACACCTGGTGTCAGACATGCGCCTAAGCTCTTCCACCAGAGGCTGCTAACCACCTCTCAGCGTCCGTTCTTTCCTTCCCTCTAAGGAATGGAATCACCAACTTTGAGCTGAACCAATGGCCACGACAGAACAGAGATCACATTTCTCAACAGATGACACCATGCAGCTGATAAATGAAGTAAATGAAGCGCAAGTTTATGGGTGACTTGGAGATGTGATGGAAGCAGCCTGGGTTCCTGATGATCAAGAAGCCAACACGATGGCCCAAAACGAAGCTACCTGTAGACGTCACTCAGGCGTTGGAGAAATAAACGTTTAACTTGTTTAGGGCACTGTGCTCTGGGGTTTCCTGTCCATGCACCTGGGCTTAATTCTAACTAAATCTATTTAATCCACACAATACTTCTGTAGGCAGGTAATAGCATCATCATTTTATACAACACGAAAAATAAGAATATTTCTCTAAGGTCTTTCATACCCTAGAGGATTCCCTTCATGGAAAGGAAAACTTGGTTGCATCAGAAACAGGAAGCACATTTTGGTGTAAAACATAGACAATGCACTAGCTTGTCATGAAAAGGATTTTCTATAGAATGTTGAGGGTTAAATAGATAGCCAAATCAGTGTTTAATTCTGTATTTGATTTAATAATGGAAAGGAAGTGTACCCTAGTGGTGAATACATCACACACTGTATAGTTGTTTGCTGCTGCTGCTGCTAGTACTGTTACTCTTAGGCTAAACTGCAATGAAGCTTCCAAGCCTGGCTTTGCAATTTCATCCAAAATACAACTCCAAAAATTACGTATCATAGCTGAATATTTCATATGGTGACAACCAAGAACTATCTTGGCTTGAAAGTCTCAAATACCCTCAAATACGCTCGAAGACCTACAAACCATTGGGCCCTATAGTACTTTGATTTAACCATCTCAATAAATTTTGTGAATTACGTTCCCCCAAAAAAACTATGTTTAATTTTCATTTATTTGCTTGAGAGGAAGAGAAAGAGAGAGAGAGAGAGAGATCCCACCCACTGACTGACTCCTCAGATGTCCACAACAGCTGAAGCTGACAACCGAAAATACAATTCAGGTCTCCCACATGGTATGGCTCCAACTATGTGAGCTATCACCACTGCCTCCAGAGGTCCCCTCTAGCAGGAAGCTGGAGTCAAGAGCTGGAAAACAACCCAGGCACTTCAACGCGGGATATGGATACTTAACCAGAATCTTAACCACTGTGCAATAGGCTTGCCTCACCCTTAACTTTTGTGTCTGTCCAGAGCCCCACTACAGTGCCAGTCATAACCAAGGTCATCAAAAGCAGTCATTTGAAGGGCCTTATATGCAAGAATCATCACTTCAAATTTTGTCAAAATAATCTCAGTATCTTCATATCTTTTTCTTCCATCCATCTCCAACATGAGTAGTAAGTGGTCTTTCATATCTAATACTTGGAAATATTAATTCGGCTTGGTTGAGATTTAAATTGTAAGAGAAACTATTCGTTTCTGCAAACAAAAAGACTGACAGCAGTCCCACAATGCATTTTTGTGACCTTAATGAAAAACATCATTTTTATCAATGTGGTTTTGAAGAAAGGTAAAATTTTTACTAATAATTTGTAGATTCTGAATCTTTACAAAGAAATGTCAGCATGATTTTCAAGAACTTTTCACAAAGCATAAAAATACTAGATAATTAAGTAGTGATACTCCAACAGTTAAGTTGAAGATTCATCTCAATTTTTCGGGTATAGGCGTCTAACTGTACTGCATCCCTGCTTAGAGGTTCTAAGCAAAATTTTTCTCCAGTTCTTATTGGGTGTCTGTTGGGAGACAACTGCACAACAAATGGCTCAGAGTGTTTACTCTCAATCACCGGCCAAAACACACTGTCATCTAGTGATAAGGTCAGGAAGTAAAAGAAATGAAGGAGAGAGACGTGGGGCCCCTGAGATGGTTGTTTGGCTCTGTGCAATAAACCGGAACAGTGGAAATCAATGCGACGTATCTCCCAGATCAGTGCTGCTCACGATCTGCTCACCTAGCTTCGTGACAGTAAAGAACGAAAGGGAAAGGGAGAGCCATCGGATTTTATTGATGTGCTCCCTAGGAATGAGCCTTGTGCCACACAGAGTCCTCATCGTTAGTGGCCCAACTACTTGCAATATTCCCTTTCTAACATAATAACTTTCATAACTATAAACTAACAAGGACCTTTCCTTCCCAGCCTGCCAGATGAGCAGAAAGAACGGTATACAAATAACCCATCCATCTCTTTTTAACATCAGCCTTTTTGCCAACAACATGAATTTAGAAAGCGTTTATGTACTTCTTTACAAGTGGTACTGTGCTGGCCCTAAGTATGCTCTAGCTTTAGAAACTGTGGTGACTATTACATATGTGACATGAAGTCTCATTTTAGACCTAGGAACTCTGGATCCACTTTAAAGCCAAGTTAAAAAAAAAAAAAACTTGCAGAAACCCTTGCTTAGGGCAAACCAGCTAATATTCTATTGAAGCTGAGACCTGTGTGCTCCAAGTCCTATCTCTTAACCGTGGCACTATTTCATCCCACGTCCAGCAGGACACACACTTTGAGGTTACTGCCTCTGCAGGTGACAGACTGGTGCCTGTCCACTCGCTCTTGCTGGGTCCCCCATGGCAACGTGCAGAGAATCCAGCTTGAGTTCCACAATCTCGACAAAGAAGAGGCCATGCAGAATGGTTCTTCTGCGACTCTTGAGCCCCTTACTCTGATCAACAAAGCTCAGAGCCCCAGCTCACAATAGAAGGATGCTACTCAGTGTGGAACACAGAGAGCTAAGAAAAGAATTGAGAATGAACATGTAGACAGGGCAGACGCAAACTTAAATATTGACACTGCCTCCAGAGCAAAGGTTAGGAACACAACGAGAACAGAGAAGCTTCCTGTTAGAGAGGATGGGGCTGGTCACACGGTCCTCTTGCCTGTGAGTAGTTCAGAAGGCTCCTGAGGGGAGGAGTTAAGGTGCTGTCAGAATCAGGAGGGAGCTAGTGGCTTGGGCAATAAATGATGCTAGACTTGATGCAAAGGGCAAGGTGGCATCACTCCTCCCAGGCAGGAGGAGAAGGTTCTAAGAGGACCCACTGCTACAAGCACATGAGCGCTGTGATAATATGTTAAGCAGTGCAAGAGCCTCGATTCAGTTTCAGCCAACAAGATTTTCGATGCTTACTGTGCAGATGCTGGGGAAGCAAAGATGAATACAGAAGCATAATTCCCCAGGGGGAGGCAAACAGACAGGCGGGTTTAAATGTCACCTGTTAACTCAACGGGAGCCCAGAGGAGCCCAACAGAAGGGCCCTCAGTCAGGTTAAGGGAAGCGTCCCAAGAAATGAGGATGAGCTCGTTAGCTGCTAAACCGAGCTGCTGGCAGCATCTGCAGTCAGATGGTGAGAGTTCAAATCCCGGGCTTACCTGCGCCATACGTTAGGCAGACAACTGAACCCTCTGGGCCTGTCTTTCTCCATCTGTAAAGTGGAAACGTGACGAGTATCTACTTCCTGAGAATGTCGTGAAGATTAAAGCTGAAAAGACAGTGTGGCAGGTAATCAATCAAAGCTACTTGTGGGTATTGTTGGACAGAATATTGAACACTCAGCAAATGAGGGTGCTCAACCATTTAGGAGTGAGGGGAATCGAGAGGCAATTTGTCTTGAAATGCCATGGTCTCAGGGCAAGCACGGCGGCGTAGCAGGGAAAGCCACTGCCTGCAGCACCAGCATCCCATATGGGCACCGATTGAGTCCCAGCTGCTCCACTTCTGATCCAGCTCTCTGCTATGGCCTGGGAAAGCAGTGGAAGATGGCCCAAGACCTTGGGCCCCTGCACCCACCACGTGGGAGAGCTGGAAGAAGCTCCTGGCTCCTAGCTTCGGATCAGTGCAGCTCCAGCTGTTGCAGCCAATTGGGGAGTGAACCAATGGATGGAAGACCTCTCTCTCTCTCTCTCTTTGCCTCTCCTTCTCTCTCTAACTCTGACTTACAAATAAATAAATAAATCTTTAAAAAAAGTAAACCCAGAGAGTGACGAAATTTATGTCAATTCAAGGGCTTCAGATGATTAAGAGGCCTGGAGAGGTTTTACCTGGGCCAGCTGTACCTTCCAGACAGCTTTCTGAAGCAGCTTTCAGGATGATGTTTCTGGGAGGCAGACTAGTGTCCTCCAAAAGTACAGCTGTGTCATAGGAATCTGATAGACTATTGGAAAGGGGGGATGAGGGTTGCAGGTAGAACGAAGATTATCAGTCAGACAATCTTAAGATAGGGAGATAAACTGGGATTATCCAGACGAGTCCAGTATGACCACAGGATCCTTAAGAGAGGAAAGGGAATCAGAAAAAAAAAAGAACCCCAGAAATGGCAACAGGAGAAGGAAGCAACTCACTGTCGTTGGCTTTGCAGGTGGAAGAAGAGATCAGAAGCCCAGGAAGGTAGGGAGCGGCCAGGAGCAGGAAAGAGCAAGGGAATAGATTCTGCTCCTCTAGAGACTCCAGAAAGGACAGTAGTTGGTCTGACACCTTAGTTTTTATCCCAGGGAGACAATTTTGGACTTTTGAACCATCACCTAAGTGATAACCAATTTGTGTGCTTTTGCACCATGAAATGCATGGCAATTTGTTACATCAGCAGAAAGAAATGAATGCAACGTCCTTCAGAGGTGCAAGGCTAGAAGCAGCTCGGCGGCTGTTGTGCTAGCGCAGAGGAGAGACAATGAGGAAGACGGGCACAGGGTAGGGAAGGAAGTGGAGCTACTCTGGGCATCGACTGTTGACCTGCTGTGTGCTCACCACCACATTCTATCACATTGACAGCTTGATCGCCTCACGGAACATGCATGCTTTGGCGGAGTGGAGACGTGCTTCCCACTGGAGAGATTCCTACTTATGAATTGCACTGGAAATTCCTGCCCAAGGCAGGCTCAGAGTGCTCACCCATCACCACGCGAACCTGCAAGAGTGAACCCACCTTCTCTCCCAGAAATCTTCCACTTATGTTCAGATGAGTTTTATTTTTACTATTTTCAAATATTAGAAAAGTGTTTTCTAGCTGTTTTTCTCTCCTCTACATTTCTCTGACACCCAGAAATGCCTTGCCCACATGCTTACCATACTAGTAATTCTCTCTCTCAGGAGGTACCTTCTGCTTCTGATTTTTACACAAGAAACTCATACTCATTGTAGGAAACTTAGAATACCAAGAAGCAAAAGAAAAATACAGTCAGTCATACATAATCCCACCCCTAAAGAGATAACCACGTGTTTCATACTCAAAGGTATCTTTGAGAAACTTATATTAATATTTGTGTATATTCAGTATTTTTTAAATGGAACCATACTCTTTAAAAAAGCATGCTTTTCTCCCCCAGGCAATATGAGAGCACTTCAAAAAGTGTATTGGAAAAATGACAGTAAAAGTTAAGTTTATTTTGATGCATAGAAATTTTCAAAAGCTATGTGAATTTTTCATCATATGCATTTTGCATGAACAATGAGAAGACCTATTCTACACTGTGCATCTTTCCATGAAGACAAACATTTATGTCTAACTCTGAAAGGCGACTAGGTATTTTCAGCATGAGAATCCTCCATCATTTATGTGCTCAGCTCCCTTATCATTTTTTGGTTTTGCTTTTCCTTGGGCCCCCACCTTCTGTGTTTCGCCACTTCGTCTTCTTTCCCTTCAGGTGTTTCCTGTCACCACCACCTGGTGACCTTAAAGCAGCCATGCTGCAGTTTGCGGCTCCGACTCCCACAGTGACTCTCTGCAGGTGCTCTGATTCCTGGCTACCATGCATTTCCCATATGATTCCCTACTGAGATCTCCAACCAGAAAGACATTTGGGTAACGTGGACACAAAAGCAGAAATAATATGACCCTCGTCCCTAATGCTCAGAGTGACGAGCAGCATGCTTGCATTTGAAAATTCCTCCCTCACAAAGCTTTGGTTACGAAGACTGGAAGGTTCCCTACTTTATGACTGCTTTCACAGCTCTGTGTGTAATTATGATTAGAAGAGCACTGCTATGGGCCGGCGCTGCGGCGTAGCGGGCACTGTCTGCAGTGCCAGCATCCCATATGGGTGCCCGTTTGGCTGATCCACTTCCAATTCGGCTCCCTGCTGATGGGCCTGGGGAAGCAGTGGAAGACAGAGCAAGTCCTTGGGCCCCTGAATCCCCCGTGAGAGACCTGGAAGAAGCTCTTGGCTTCAGACTTTGGATTGGCCCAGCTCTGGCTGTTGCAGCCACTTGGGGAATGAACCAAGATTCACCTCTCTCTCTGTCTCTCTCTCTCTCTCTCTCTCTCCCCCTCTGTAATTCTACATTTCAAGTATATAAATAAATCTTTAAAAAAAAAAATGCCTTGCTACATACTTGCTACATAGTAGTTAGATTGGTCAGCTTTCCACCTCTGCAACAGAATGGAGAGGCAGCCTACATTAGTAAGGAAACAGGTTTATTTTGGCTCCAGATGGCTCACAGGTGTGCAGCCCAGGCCCGCTGGGCCCCTCTGGTTTAGCCTCTGGTGGCGGCTGCCTTGTTGGCAGAGTCCCGAGGTGGAGCACAGCATCACCTGGAATGGGACAGGGAGTGCGAGCGTCTGTCAAGAGAGTCTCTCTCTCTCTCTCTCTCTCTCTGCTTTTCAAGCCTCCAGGACCTAGTCCAGGGTGGAGAGGTGTGGGGGCTCCACCTTAACAGCCAAACCCAACCTAATCAGTCCCCAGGACCCCCACCTCTGCACACCACACCTGGATCAAGTTTCCATTCCCCGAGTGCCATTGAAAGATGTTGGGGACCAAGTTCAGAGGGGCACAAAGATTCAAACCACAGCAGTACTCCTGACTCTTATCTGCAGGAGACACACACAAGGAAACACACACACACAAACACACATACACACACACACACACACACACACACACACACACACACAGCCTCGAATAGCTTTAAGCAAAGAAACGGGTTGTTCCACATAGCATAAAAACACATAAGATCCAACCCAGAAACTCCATCAGCATCAGGAAGCTGTCCTCATTGACCTCTTGGCTTCGATTTCTCTCAACTGTGCTGGCTTTACTCGCAGGCAGCAAAAGTTCTAGGTTTCCATCATTACAGCTCCAAGTCCAATACAAGATTGCAGCTACCTCATATGTGCCCCCCGGAAGGCTTACAACCGGCTCTTATTAAAGAGGGCAGGACAGGCCTGCGGACGGTTAGAGCTGGGTCACAGGCTTCACATGCAATCAAACAGAGATGACAGGGGGGAAATGGGTGCTGTGCAAGCAAAACACTGGATCTCCATGCAGTGATGGAACTCCTTAGGACCGTGACCTTGACCTTCTGGGATCACAAACCCCTCTGGGAATCTAAAATCAGAGCTAACTGGAGGAAGATGAGCAAAAGCACACAGAAACAACACAAGATTGCTCACACAATAAATTTGTGGACCAGAAATGTATCTCTACCACAAAGGCATAGCAGGAAAGAAGGCAGTCTTAATGTAGAGTGTCACATTTTTTCACTTGTTCTTATGCAAAAATTCATGGATTTTTCCCTGAACAAAAGGTTAAAGTAAATCCAAATTTGTATCTGAAAAGAATCCACTCAAAAATAAATTTCAACAAGAAGGTTGAAGTTGTTTTGAGCTGAATAGCAACTGAAATTATGAAATGTTTTTAAATAAAATGCAAATAACCTTTAATATTTAAATAACTTTTTGTTCTAATGACAATTAGTCATGGAAAATTGATGTGTAAACACAGGAAGCAGCTAAGGATCCAGGTTCTCATCCTGCACCTGGACAGACAAGGTGTCAAGGTGCACAAGAATGCACCAAAACTTGGATTGAATTCGTGTTGGATGGATGATTTCCTTTGTCCTCAAATCCATGGGTGAGCTCATCTTTGGCAAAAGTGTACCACTGATGTACTGATGCCTGTGGGGAAAGGATACATAGTCTGTGCTGTAACGCAAAGTCTTCCAAGGGAACGGCAACCTTCCAACAAGTTCTGCTGGCTTTCTAAAGGACTGTACACTTCCGGCCATAGAAAGATCAACTGGGGCGGGCGTTGTGGCATAGAGGGTAGAGCCATCTCCAGCAGTGCCGGCATCCCATATGGGTGCCGGTGCAAGTCCCTGCTGCTCCACTTCCAATCCAGCTCTCTGCTATGGCCTGGGAAAGCAGTGGAAGATGGCCCAAGTTCTTGGGCCCCTGCACCGGTGTAGAGACCTGGAAGAAGCTCCTGGCTCTGACATCAGATCAGCTCAGCTCCAGCCATTGCAGACATACGGGGAGTGAACCAGTGCATGGAAGACCTCTCCTTTCTCTCTCTCTCTCTCTCTCTCTCTCTCTCTCTCTGCCTCTCTGTAACTCTACTCTTCAAATAAATAAATAAATCTTAAACAAAACAAAAAAAAAAAGAAAAAAGATCAACTGACAAGGCACAGTCTATCTCCAGACTCCAGCCCATAGGAGCAATTTCTCAAGCAATGGAATTTGTATAGATTTCTACTTCTTTTGAAGTGGCAACCTGATCAAAACCAATTCCCCATCATAGTGAGTGTTGAGAAACAAAAATATATATTTTATATGTACGCACATACATATTTACCTACACACACATTCAAAAAGAAAATGAATAAAGAATTTATCCCTGTCAGTCAAATCTTTCTAAGTGGGTTATTTGTCTGAAAAAAAAGTTTTAAATTTGTTCCTGTAGTTTAATTAGATGCTTCAAAATGTCTAGAAATTCAAACAATTTCTGGCAATAGGGAATTTGATATTGTGATTCTATTTCGTGTTTAGGTTACATATTTCTACAGGTGTGTACGTACCTGTGTGTGTGC
This sequence comes from Sylvilagus floridanus, assembly GCA_949820135.1. NCBI lineage: Eukaryota > Metazoa > Chordata > Mammalia > Lagomorpha > Leporidae > Sylvilagus > Sylvilagus floridanus. The sequence continues at coordinate 16,080,704 of OX463228.1, read as the reverse complement.
TTTTAAAAAGGTTCCTTTCTTCTCTGAATGGAAGTCCCATGAGAACAAGATACTTGTTCTCCCCACTCCCTCTTGACCAAGGATCTAAAGGCATGTCCGTCCATCAGTTTCATCACCAAAAATGGCTTAATGTTTTTTTTTTTTTTTTTGTCATCTGGCCATCCTTCGTGTCCTGTTTAAGGAATTCATGGGGCCGGTGCTATGGTGCATCGGGTTAACGCCCTGGCCTGAAGCGTGGGCATCCCATGTGGGCGCCGGTTCGAGACCCAGCTGCTCCACTTCCGATCCAGCTCTCTGCTATGGCCTGGGAAAGCAGTAGAAGGTGGCCTAAGTCCTTGGGCCCCTGCACCCACATGGGAGACCCGGGAGAAGCTCCTGGCTCCTGGCTTTGGATCGGTGCAGCTCTGGCTGTTGCAGCCAACTGGGGAGTGAACCATTGGATGGAAGACCTCTCTCTCTCTCTACCTCTCCTCTCTGTGTAACTCTGACTTTCAAATAAATAATCTTAAAAATAACAAAAAGAAATTCAAAGCATGACAGGAAAAATATCATTTATTGTCCCACCCAAAACTACAAATGGGAGCTACCACCACTGCTCCCTGGGATCCCCATTAGGAAGAAACTGGAATCAGGAGCCAGAGCTGGAGAGTGACTCCAGGCACTTGAATGAATTTACCAACAGAAGTGTGTCTTGCCAGCAGCAAAACAGAGACTCCCTGCACCGCAAGAAGGGAGAAGAAAAAAATTTATAGACAAAGAAGATTCATGCACAACCAGAATCTATGTGCCTGGACTTTCTCAAGAAATGTTAACATTTTCCCCTGCTCAAGTGAATTCAAGGCCCAGACTCTACAGGGAAGAGTTTGAAGAGCCCCCTGGCCACATCCTCTAAGGAAGGCTCCCCACTCTCTTCACTTTGGAAAAGAAACCCAGAGCAAAGCTGATCCCTGCAATTGCCAACCACCAGACTCCAAGACCCAGGCATCCAGCATGAAAACAAATAGGATGACCCCACCCTCAACCACCTTCCACACAACTGTTTTCATAACAGAAGCCCTCAGACTTGCTTTCTGCACAGTAAGGCTGTAAAGTGAGTAACAGCACCTGAGAAACACAACAAAAATCCCCAGACCCTCAAGTTTAACATGTAATAGGGAAGGTCTTCAAAAAAAAATCCATGGAACATGTATGTCATGAAAAGCTATTTAAGAACGTTTTACAACAACAACAAAACTACAAATGGATGGATAAAAATTAAGGTAGGTGAAAGCATGGAAAGTGGCAGTCGATTCTTCCTGACTAAGTGATCAGGAGTATAGTAAATGAGAAGAATGGGTAGAAATGAGGTTGGACCAGATCACATTAGACCCATGGGTCTTGGTAAGAATTTGGGTAAATTTATATATAACAGGAAACCATTGCAGGTTTTCAGCTAGAGTGGATCAGGGCCTGATTTACAGTGCAAAGGGCTTATTTTCCCACAGCATGGTGAATAAGCTAGAAGGGGGCATTGTGGCACAGTTGACTAAGCTGCCACTTGGGACACCCACATCCCCCTAGCAGAGTGACAGTTTGAGTCTCAGCTACTCTGCTTCTGATCCAAGCCCCCTGCTAATGTACCTGGGAAGCAGCTAGTGACATTTCAAGGATTTGGGTCCCTGGCAGCCACATGAGAGACCTGGTGGAGTTCCCAGCTCATGGCTTCTTCCTGGCTTGAGGGCTGAATGTTGTGGCCATTTAGGAAGTGAACCAGCAGATCAAAGATTCTCTCTTCCTCTCTGTTCCTCTCTGTTCCTCTCTCTCTCTCTCCCTCCCTCCCTCCCTTCCTCCATTCCTCTCCCCTTTCCTTTTCCCTTCCCTCTCTGTCTGTCACTCTGCCCTACAAAGAAATCTTTATAAAAGTTGAGGGGCAAGGATAGAAGATGGGAACTGACCCAGAGGCTTCCACAGTAGTTCAAGAGAGGATTAATGGTGGCTTGTGCCTGGATAACAACAACAGAGGTGAACATAATTTTGCAGTTAAAGCCAAGCCAACAGATGCAGCTGATACACTAGAAAATGAGCTGTGAGGGAAATGAAAGCATGGAAGATAACTCCCAGGTTTTGACCTCAGGCAACAGATGGTGTCACTTTTCCATAGCTGGGTAGTGCTGGGGGAGGAACAGATGCTGGGGAGGAAGTGAGAGTCGTTCTTGGACATGTTCCGTAAGAGAAGCCTACTGGACACCCAAGTGAAGATGTTGATTGGATAAATGAGTCTGGATTTCAGGTCAACACTGGAGATAAAAATAGGGAGCTCTAAGAGTTTGCTAAAATAGCATGCATGGGACTGAATGAGGTCCCTCCACATAGGCAGATGATTCAGCAACAACACGTGGTGCTTTTGCTTCCCAAAACAGCAAAAATAGATATGTTTCATCTGTGCTTCGTCTGGGTTCAGAGACCACGCTTTTCCTTCCAGTTGGGGATTTTCCTGGTAAAGAAACTTCGCTTGGTCTTGAGATTCAAAAAGTCATGATGCTTCTCCCACTCTGAAGCAATCTAATGAAATACTGCAGAGAAATTAATGCTCTCCCAGGCTGAACAAATTGTAACTCCCCATACCATCTCAAAGACTTCAGTCGCCTTTAAATTTTCCCAAAAGGGTTTCCACAATAGGAAAAATGTGAGAGGCAATCCTGAAAGATCAGAATTAATTTTGTCCATGTGCATGTTAAAGAGGTGTGATCTGATTTTTTGCCAAGAGTACTTGAAAATGTTAGATTTGCTGGTAAATCTGCCACCTCCCCGTTGAGTGTGGCTTCTTTCCTTTGCGCTACCATGAGGAAGTTTGCAGGCAAGACTATGTTGGGCAAATGGAACTTTTGGGCCAGGATTTTAGACTGAATGAGCCTGTTTTCTTATGAAGAGACATCCTTCCTGGTGTATTTTCAATATGCACCTGTCAATACTTTCCCTCAGGTTTATTATCTCCAATCTTCCTCTGTCAAAAAAAAAAAAAAAAAAAAAAAAGGATGATCTTGTTTTCTTCTCTTTGTCATTTTTTTAAGGCTAAACCCAGCATGAACAAATTCAATGTCCACAATCATAGAAGCATGGTGATATATTTTATTTAATTTCCATCAGTGGGAAATTATTTAATTTCAAATCATGAATACTGATAATAATTATATATCACCTAGCAATAAACATCAGTCCAAGCCACTCTACTCTTAATATCTTCCACGACATTAACTGGTGGGGTTTTTTTGTAAGATTTATTTATTTTTAAGACAGAGTTACAGTGAGGCAGAGGCAGAGAGACAGAGGTCTTCCATCCACTGGTTTACTCCCCAGATGGCCACAACGGCCATACCTGCATTGATTTGAAGCCAGGAACCAGGAGCTTCTTCTGGGTCTCCCAAGAGGGTACAGGGGCCCAAGCAAATGAGCCATCTTCTGCTGCTTTCCCAGGCCACAGCAGAGAGCTGGATTGGAAGTGGAACAGCTGAGACTTGAACCGGGGCCCATATGGATGCCGGCACTGCAAGCAGTGGCTTTACTTGCTACACCACGGCACCAGCCCCAACATTAACTGTTCTTCTTAAGGGACATCTTAATAGTAAGAAGCATTTTTTTAAAAAATTCCTCGACCATTCCACCAATAGCCTCAATATCCACCAATATCCTCTATACATCATAGTTTTTATAGACTACCATATAAAGGAAGGGCTCATGCTTTCATGGTGACAAACTTTATTCCGAAAACCTAAAATTCATTGATTCTTCAACAAATATTGGATGAACATGCACTATGTTCATACTTGGAGAAAAATCATGGGAATGGAATTAAAAGATTATTTTGGTACCAAAAAATTTTGAAATCCAGGCGTAGTTTTGTTTTTTTTTAACACACACTTCCCAAGAAATTTGTGAAGATCCTTTGTATACATGAATTTCTTTCTTTCGTTTTTGCACCAAAATAAACTCAGCTTTGGATTCCATTTTCCACAGACTTTTTGAAGTCTCCTCGCTTGTGCTGGGCACTAAGGCTCTGGGTCACTGCATGTAGCCACACAAAGTCCCCTTTCTCATGGGCGCACATTCTTGAGGTGCAGACAGACAAGGTAGCCAATCAGTAAAGATACAGTATACTTTCATGTAATGACAAAGGCTAAGGGGACTTTTTTTTTTTTGACAGATAGAGTTAGACAGTGAGAGAGAGAGACAGAGAGAAAGGTCTTCCTTCCGTAGGTTCACCCCCCTAAATGGCTGCTACGGCTGGAGCTATGCCAATCCGAAGCCAGGAGCCAGGTGCTTCTTCCTGGTCTCCCATGCAGGTGCAGGGCCCAAGCACCTGAGCCATCCTCCATTGCCCTCCCGGGCCACAGCAGAGAGCTGGACTGGAAGAGGAGCAACCGGGACTAGAACCTGGCGCCCATATGGGATGCCGGTGCTGCAGGCGGGGGATTAACCAAGTGAGCCACAGCGCTGGCCCCTAAGGGGACTATTTTACAGAGGAAAGGAGATAAAGAAAGGTTTGGACTGAGCGTCGGTAGGTACAGGTAAGTACAGCATAAGTAGGGAAGGGCCAAGCTGTCCATAGAAAGGAAATAAGGGAAGCACAACACTAGATTCCCTACAGAATCCTTCACTCCCTATCTCGTGTTTCCATTGCACTTTGTTCTTTTTCTTTCAACTGACAACTACTGAATGCATACCCCATCTCACACCCCCTTCCTGGAGCTCTTTTCTAACTTTCTGTCTGCTCTGAACAAAAGGTACAACGCTGGGGACTACGTCTTATCTCTGCAGCTCCTTCAGTGCTTTGTATATTGGGGAATAAAATGTCTGATGGAGAGATCATAAAGGAATAAATGGATGGATAGTCCAAAACTCAAGCACTTCACGAGTCAAAACTATTAACCTTCCCTGCCACTCCCTGTGTCAATGGACATCTTCTCTCAGGAGCAAACCGGGGTGATTCAGACTCTTCCTCACGGAGCGCTCAGCACAGGAAACCGGGTCAGGCCCACTGGGAAATGAAGGATTAGAGTAAAAGGAAATCTTTGATTAAAAATGTAGTTCATTATTCAACACTCTTTGCTAGACAGCACACATAAAGGCCATAAACCTTGTCTTAACTCAATAATTCAAAGAGCTTCCCAAACACAGAGTAATACAAACCGATTCTGAAATTGTACCCGACGCAAGTGACTCACTGTCTCAAGTACACACAACGTCACACCTGAACAGACACCATCAGTGCAGCAGCAAACAAAATGAACAGGAGCTTAGCAATCCTATCCCAACCCCCGATTGCAAAGAAGCCCACACACTCCCCCTTTTGTCTGCATAAATCTATTTCCCAGTACTTAGAAAAGCCTTTTCAAATTAGACGTATGGTTTGATAAGTCCTTGGTCTCTTACTATGGAGCGTATACTCAGGGAAATAATGTGAAATATTAACCAGTTGATCAAAATTACCTTTAGAATGACATTAAATAGGCTGAAGACCCATCATTCCCATAACCATGATAGTCAATGTATACATGACATTAATGAATGTGCAGTTGAATTTTTGCCACCATCCCTTGTAAAGCATGTACCAAATACCTTCCCAGCCATTTTCTGCCTCTGCAATCATTTGGTAAATTGCAGCAATAATACACTTGCTTCCCCCTAACCACACTTTTTGGCAATGCAGATAATACTCCTCATGTAAACCTCTGCTTCTGTTATTTTCAAGATCAAACATCTTTTCACCTGAGAAGTGCAGAGGGGCTGGTTTCCCTGGCAACATAATTTGCTTCCAGTTCAATGAAATATCGAGTTCTTTTTCACAGGTTCACTGCACTGAGCGGCCAACCCGGCTCAGAGAGCTCCACTTCCTCTGCAAAGCGCTATTAAAAAATAAAAAGTCTGTTGCTAAGGTGTTTTTGCTATGGTTAAATGAACCTCTTAAATATTGATTTTAATGCTTTCAATTTTTTAAGCTGCTGTACATTCAGGTTTTTCTGGAACATGCGAGGCATTCCTCTGAGCCTCTTAGTCATCCACCTTGACTTTCATTTCAATGAAGCAAATCCACTGGCTTTTTCAACTGAAAACGAGGATCCTCTGACTAAATGAGCAGGGCTCGGGAGAGTGTCTGCTTTTCCTACTCAGGTGTGATACAATCCACAACCATCGCAATGTGAACACCCTCTAAATTGACCAAATTATTCCTTCCAAACCTTAAATACTTCAAGGTACCTACACCGGGAACGAGTTTCTGTTAAAGATGAGGACTGTGAACCATTCTAGAAGGTATCTTGGTTCTGACAGCAGATCTTCAAGCCTAGTTAGGTGCTAGTCTGTGGTCAGTATTTTAAAATTCAAACTCTGGGGCCAGCGTCATGGAGCAATAGGTTAGGTTGCTGCCCACAATACCAGCATCCCATATCAGAGCACCTATTCAAGTCTTGGCTGCTCCACTTCCAATTCAGATCCCTGTTGATGTGCCTAGCAAAGCAGCAGAAGATGGCCCAAGTTCTTGGGCCTCTGGCACCCATGTGGAGGATGAGAATAGAGTTCCAGTCTCCTGCTTTAGACTGGCACCATTGCTACAGTCATTTGGAGAATGAACCAGAGGATGGAAGGTATCTATTTCTCTATCAAGTTTGCTCACTCACTCTCTCACGCTCTCTCTCTCTCTCTCTCTCTCTCTCTCTGCCTTTCAAACAGATAAGCCTTTTTTTACAAATAAAATTATTCAACCTCTGCATCCATTTCAGGGTCACTACTCACTCAGGTGGAATTCTTGTGAACTATTTGTCCACGAAAATAAAAACGATCAGGGGGCATACTCTTCAAATGTTGCTCAGAAAAATTCAAGGGGGTAAATTCAAAGTGTCACCTGCATAGTCAGCCAATAGGCAAGAAACTGTCCCATGGCCAAGTCCCAGAATAACAGAACACTGTTGCCAAGGCACAGCCAGCAGCTCAGGATAACATCTGAAAACGAAACCCAACAAACACAGGAGGACAGCTCCTGTACGCTGGAGATGAACCTGTCACCTCTCCCGGAAGTCCACAACCTCGTCAAAGCCACCTTCAGACTCTGAAATGTACGACATTCAGCAGAACATATTAAGACCAAGTGCTGTCATATTTGAGAAATTATAGAGAGTTTGAATGCCTGTGTTTATAAAGCTGTGAGTGACATAAAATGGAAATAGCCATCCTAACAGAGACACCGTTATCAATTTGGGGCAGACATTTTCTCTTCTTCAAGACTGAACTTAGAGTGAGTGAAAACAGAAACGAAAGACTCTCTCAAATTATACCAGAGCCACTGTATCAAAAAGCAACAACAACAACAACAAAATCCAAGTGATACATTGTACAGCATCGAGTGTGGCTATGGACAAAGAATGACACAGAGGCAGATCTCAAAACACAAGGACAAAGGTATGAACAAGACCAAGGACATGACTAAATGCTTCCTTAGCCATCCTGATTAAAGTCTCCACAAGGATTGCAACATGAAAAATTGAGAACTTTGGACATTACAAATTATGATATACTAGGGTGCCTCAAAAAGTCTGTGGAAAACAGATGCAGAGACAACTCTGGGGACAAGCATTTGGCCTAGCAAGTTCAACTGTCAGCTAGGATGCCTGCATCCCACACCAGAGCACCTGCTTGGAAACCCACCTTCCTGCTAACGCAGGCCCTGGGAGGCAGCAATGATGACTCATGTATTAGGTGTCTGCCACCCATGTGGAAGCCCTGTGTTGAAGTACCAGCTCTCGACTTCAGCCTGCCTTCCCAATGCAGGCATTTAAAGAGTGAACCAAAGGGTAGGAGTGTGTTCTCTCTCTCTTTCTCCCTCCTTTCCCTCTCTCTCTCTCTCTATCCTCTCTCTCTGTGTCAAATGAACAAAACTGTTTAAAAGACTTTATTTAAAGGTAAGTTTGACTGCAAGGAATTTGGAGATCCACACATAGTTTCTTTCATAATGCGAATTTTCCATGAAGACTTCTTCTAAACGGATTTCAAAAATACTGCACTGGCATAAATTTATTGCCTTTTTAAAATATTTATTTCATTTATTTGAAAGGCAGAGTTACAGAGGGAAGTAAAGACAGAAAGAGGCAGAGAGAGAGAGAGAAGAGAAAGATTTTCTGTCCTCTGGTTCACTCCTCAAATGGCCACGATGGCCTGAGCTGAGCTGATCCAAAGCCAGGAGCTAGGAGCTTCTTCCAGGTCTCCCACATGAGTGCAAGGACCCAAGGACTTGGGCCATCTTCCACTGCTTTCTCAGGCACATTAGCAGGGAGCTGGATCAGAAGTGGAGCAGCCAGGACTAGAATCGGTTCCCACATAGACACTGGCACTGCAAGCCAGGGCTTTAACCCACTGTACCACAGCACAGGTCCCTAAATTTATCATTTTGTACAGAGCTTTTCGATGTATCCCTTGTATACAATTTGCTTTCAGATTTACAGCAAAGTACTATAGTAGATTGAATGGTGGCCCCCCAAATGATATGTCCATGACCTAACCCTAGAACCCATGGATATGTCCTAGCTTGGGACAAAAAGGGGGCGGGACAGGGGAAGTCTTTACAAATGCAATTAAGGTAAAGCATCTGGAGAGATAAGATCATCCTGGATTATCTGCGGGTGGAGGTGAGGGGGGGTGCCTAAACCAATGAGAGTGGTTTAGACGCGCACCAAAGAGAGACACACAAGGGAAGAGGGAAAGGCCCTGGAAGGTGGAGCTAGAACTTGACACTGTGCGGCCACAACCAAGAAACACCTGGAGCCATCAGAAGAGGGTAAGCAGAGGTCCCTCAGAGTCTTAGGAGGAGCATGGCCCTGCCTACTCCTTGACTTCAGATTCCATAGCCGCGACAGACTCAATTTCTCCTTTGTTAATCCAGCAAGCCTGTGGTAATTTGTTATGGTGGCCATAGGAAACTAAACATGCAGTTTATTTTGTGTGTGTATTCACTGTGATGTTATCTCTTGTGGGGCTTTAAAGCAAGCATATGCAATAAAAATTGGACGTGGTTTAAATTACCTTAAAAATCTCCTCTATTACTCTGAAAGCTCTCGCAAAAACATCCATCATGGTTCATTTTGACGTTAGTGCTGGAAATGGATTGGAGCTTCTTGGTAGACTACCAGATGTAGAAGCTGGCTTGAGTTTCAGGAACGTTTACCAAAAAATCCTGTATCTCTATGTACTAGGTTCTCAAACAAGGAGAGATGGTCACAGCCTACAAGTGACTCTGGAGTCCAGACTACCAAGACAGCAACACCATCAGACCCTCTCACCATCCTGCGAACGCAGCAAATGTTCACTGAGAAAATTAGAAAGCCCAAAATTAGAAGACCAGAAAGCCAAATGGCCTGCTTACTAAAATGGTTCTCTCCAAAAAAGGATCAGGTGAAAACACACATTGAAAAGCATGAATTCTGAATTTACACAGAATTCCATCAATCCATAAATAGTCAACAAAGAGCTGTTTCTGCACTCTTGCTTGGAATTGCATTTCCAGGGCGAGTGTTGAACAGCAGGTTCAGCTGCACATCCCAGCTTAGAGTGCAGGTTGAGTTCTGGCCACTTGGCTTCTTCCAACCCAGCTTCCTGGGGAGTGAACCAGCAGGTGGAGGATCTCACTCTCTCTGTCACTCTGCCTTTCAAATAAATAAATAAACCTTTTGAAAAATATGCTTTAGGGGCCAGCACTGTGGCACAGAGGGTTGAGCCACAGCCTCCAGCATCAGAGTCCCATATGGGCTGGGTGCTTGTGACTGTGGGAGGCTTTGTGCTGGGACTGTGAAAACACTGAGACTGCAAGGGAGGACTCAAGGTGTGGCCAGGACATTGGGCAGTCACTGTGGGAGGCTCCACACGACCAGGGTTCCCTGGTTACCTGGTGAGAGGCACTGCTGCTGAATATGAGCTTATACTGAGGACTGCACAGATCCTTTGTGTGGTCCTTACAGCAGAGCAGACGAATAACATACTCACTAGGGCTAGTGCCCAGGCACTGGTCTCCTTCGAGGAGAGGAGCTCAGCTGAGGTTATGCCAATGGAGAAGAACAAACCTCCCCTCTGATTAAAAAAAAAAAAAAATAAGAGAGAGAGAGAGAGAGAGATTTACCATGCTAACCCTCGGTGTGTCATCTCAGACACGCCCTTCACCCTGGAGCACTGAACAGAACTCCCTGGCTACACTCACCACACACCTCTAGATATTCCCCGAAAGCACACACTCCACTAATCCACTCAGACTTAGTCCAAACATAAAAGCTGCCATAGTGGAAAAACAAAGAAAGCAACAAGTATCTCCACAAATGCCAAATAACAAATGCACCAATTCAAGAAACAAGAATAAGGAAGACAACATGACACCCCCCTCAAAAGAACAAACACTTCAATACTAGATTGTGAGGATGATGAGACTGAATAAATTCCAGAAATGGAATTCAAAACATTGATCATAGGATTACTTAGAAGTAATCAGAAGCAAATGCACAAAGAAATGAAATCCATACATGACATGAAAGAAAATTTCTCACACGAAATCAAGACTTAAAGAGAAATCAAAGTGGAATCTTGGAAATGAAGAATTCAGCAGAACAAATAAAAAATTCAATGGAAAGCCTTAATAACAGAATGGGTGAAACAGAAGAAAGATTATCCAACTTAGAAGACAAAGCATAAGAAATTATACAGTCAAAAACCTCAGGTGATCACTGATATCATACATAAGAGTGTCAATTGTTATATTAACAACAGGAGTAACTGTTCACTTACTTCCCATATAAGACCTCTGTCCTCAATGAGTTATATTGTGAAAATTAACTTTAAAATTTGTTCTCAAACAGTTTTTTTCTGTGTGTGTGTGTTTGGAAATTGTTGAAATATTTACTTAGTATACAGTTGGTCTTCTGTGTATAAAGTTAATTGAAAATGAATCTTAATGGAGAATGGGACTGGGAATAGGAGAGGGAGGAGCAAGTGGAGTGGGAGTAGGGGTGGGAGGGTGGGTGTGGCAGGAAGAATCACTATATTCCTAAAGTTGTACTTATGAAATTTGTACCCATTAAATAAAAAGTTTCTTTGGGGGAAAAAAGGAATTCACAATAAAAAAATTCACAGATGAAATGAACTACAAGATAAGCTTATTTGGGTTCAAAAAGAATTTTTAATTGTTACATATGAGAGATCTGGAAAGTCTGTGGAAAGTCATATTATGAAAAATCATGCATGAATTTCAAAATTTTTGCACCAAAATAAATTTATCATTTAATTCCATTTTCCACTTTTTGAAGTAACCACATAGATTAAATCACAGATTGTCAAGTTCAAATACATGTAGCTTATTATAATTCAATTATATCTCTGTAAAATATTTATTTTATTTATTTATTTATTTATTTGAGAAACAGAGACAGACAGAGATCTCTCATCCTCTGGTCACTACACAGATGCCTACAACAGCCAGGGCTGGGAACTTGACTCAGGTCTCCATGTGGGTTTCAGCAATTCAACTACCTGACTCTTCACCTGCTGCCTCCCAGGGTCTGAATTAGCAGGAAGTTAGAATCAGGACCAATGGGACAGAACTCAAACCCTGACCCTATGATGTGGAAGGAAGCATTCCAAATGACATACCCATTGATAAACAACATTTGTTCTCTCCTTCTCTCTCTCTCTCTCTCTCTAAGTTATCTAGCACTTCTATTTGAATTCCAATAAATTAGATGTTCAATTTGACTCTTGTTGCCATTGCAGTCTAACCCAGTTGTTTCTTATCTTGGGGACCTAAAAATTACATAAAGTATTATTAAATAAAAACAAAATCAAACAAACAAAATTCATACAGATGCCTCTCCTCAGAAGGTTCTTATTCAATAGGTCTGGGCCAGGCTGAGAACCCCTATTTCTTTTTTTTTTAATTTTTTAAACTTTTATTTAATAAATATAAATTTCCAAAGTACAACTTTTGGATTATAGTGGCTTCCCCCCCCATAACCTCCCTCCCACCCGCAACCATCCCATCTCCCACTCCTTCGCCATCCCATTCTTCATCACGATTCATTTTCAATTATCTTTATATACAGAAGATCAACTTGGTATATACTAAGTAAAGATTTCAACAGTTTGCACACACACAGATATAAAAGTATAAAGTACTATTTGAGTACTAGTTTTACCGCTAATTCACATAGTGCAACACATTAAGGACAGAGGTCCTACATGGAGAGCAAGTGCACCATGATTCCCATTGTTGATTTAACAATTGACACACTCTTATTTATGATGTCAGTAATCACCCAAGGCTCTTGTCATGAGCTGCCAAGGCTATGGAAGCCTCTTGAGTTCACAAACTCCAACCTTATTTAGACAAGGCCATAATCAAAGTGGAAGTTCTCTCCTCCCTTCAGAGAAAGGTACCTCCTTTTTGATGGCCTGTTCTTTCTGCTGGGATCTCACTCACAGAGATCTTTCATTTAGGTCATTTTTTTTTGTCACAGTGTCTTGGCTTTCCATGCCTGAGAAACTCGAGTGGGCTTTTTAGCCGGATCTGAATGCCTTAAGGGCTGATTCTGAGGCCAGAGTGCTGTTTAGGGTATCTGCCAGAGAACCCTTATTTCAAACAGCAGGTAATTCTTATCAGCAGGCAAGTCCAGAAACCACTGTTCATGCCATCCTCCCTCAGCTTGGTTCCCCTGGCTTGGTCTTGTTGTTGTCATAAAGCTTCAAATGAAAGGAACCTCTTGGGACCACACTAAGCAGCCAACCTTGGTTGCAGTCAGTTTAACTGGTGGAGAAATTGGGAAGAAAGGAGAAGCAGGGAAGTAACAGCCTTTAAAGACTGGGCTTGTCCTACAGACAGGGATGTCTCACCCGTAGTCCCAGGTGAAAACTGAAACAGTGAGACACCCATGATAAATGATCAACAAGAACTAAATCACAATGTATTTGAAACAAGAGGCTGCAAAACCTAAACTCTGTGACTGAACACACACACCTCCACCTAAGCACAAGAAGAATCTCCTGTAATTTGAGTCTTCCATGTAGGGTCCTCAAAGCACACTCTACTCAAGTGGTATTTATTTCTAAGAGCCACCAAGAAGTTATGGAGGAAGGATACTGTGTTAGCTAGCCAGCCGTCAAGAGGGACTCCAAAGATCTCCACTTTCAAGTAATCACTCTCTTCTCTAGTCCTTTCCCATAATATAGCAACATTATCTGTACAACCAATAGAATGCGGGGGAATGGGTGGCATGTCCTTTCAGGACATGTGGCTTCTTCCTTGTTCACTCTTGGGTCACACACTCTGGGCACAGGTAGAAGCCACGTTGTAAACACTTTATGGAAAGCCCCAGGTGGTGAGGAAAACTGTGGCCTCCAGCCAACAGTCATGGCATGAGCCTGCTCGGACAGGGATCCTCCAGCCCCAGCTGACACTGTACCCACAGCCTCATGACAGACCCTGTGCCAGAACCACACTTTCACATTCCTGAAATGATAAATGTCATTTTCAGCTGCCAACTAGTGGGGTGATTTGTTACATGGCAAAAGATAATTAGGGCAGATTTTATTTAGAAATGTAGTAAATGTTCACTGATAGTAATCACTCACAAGATCATCATGGCTAGTTAATGCAAGCATCTCACTACTCAGGAAACAAGCAGGTGCTTTACTCAGATTTCTCAAAGCACTATAACCAAGAATAAAATGATCAAATATTTAAAAGTCCTTTGTATGATGCATGTGAATTCAAGTTTCCATGAGCTCAGCAGCTACTGAGTGAACAGAGTCAGCTCTCCCTTCCTTAGTGCAAAAACTAAAGACAAAGCCATGGCCAGCCTTCTCTGTGCTCAAACTGTAACTGGGAGTAGAAATTCTACATACTTCAATACCCAACTTCTAGCACAGGGTGTGAACAGTAAGCCCTTACAATACTAATTCATTTCTAAAATGATTTCTAATTCTTACAATATGAGCTCCATGAGACAAGAGGTATCCCTGGGTTCATCGAACCTCTCAAGTGTGCCTAGTGTAAATACATGGAAGGGAAGGCATTTGGCCAAGTTGTTAAGTAGCTGATTAAGATACCCATGTGCCACAGCAGAGTGCCTGGGCTCAATACCCTGTTATAGCTCCTTGCTCCAGCTTCCTGCTAATGCAGACCCTGGGAGACAATCAGTGATGGCTCAAGCTGTGGTGGAATGAGAAGGTGAGAGGGTCATGCCAAGATGGCCGCTGACAAATGTGTTGCAATGAGAAGGTGAGAAAGTCATGCCAAGATGGCCACTGACAACAGAAACTGCCTGGCAACAGGTCGTGATTGGATGGCTTCGGAATCACATGACAAAAATGAGGCTGACTGACAACAGGTCGTGATTGGATGGTTTTGGAAACCACACGACAACAGAGCCTAACTGACAACAGGCTATGATTGGATGGTTTCAGAAACTGCCTGGCAACAGGCTGTGACTGGTTAGGGCATAGACCACCCCTTGACCGGATCGGCTGCCTTGGCTATATAAGCAGCTGTAGCAACTGAAATAAACGAGTCTGCTTGCCTCAGGCCTGCTTTCACCCGACTCCTGGGGTCTGTGTGGTGACTCCGCGCCTCTTGCCCCCACTGCGCTCCTCCTCTCAGAAATGAATCCACTGCAACATCAAGCAAGCTCTAACCCCTACATGAGAGACCTGAATTGGCTTCCTAGTTTCCAGCTTTGGCCCCTCATCCAGTCCTGGCCATTGTAGGCATTTGTGGAATGAAGCACTGGATGGGAATCAATCTCTCTCTCTCTCTCTCTCTCTCTCTCTCTCCCCCCCCCCCCAAGTAAGGTTTTATAAAATACATGGAGAGTACTGGATGGATGGCAGCATTGATGGATAGTATATCCTGAGTTATTTTGTGCCACTGCTCACTTATATAATCTTAGAGCTGTGAGCTGGAGGTGAAGAAAAACCAAACTACATGTTCTAGTGCTTTAGGACAGCACTGAGCATATTCAAGTGGATTTATCAATATTTGCTCCAGGCCATGAAAATAAGACAAGATTTTATACCAAGATTTTTATACTAGAAAGCTGGAAAGTAGGAAAAGAATCTTAAATGTTAACTCAGGGTAAAACCGTTTTTAGCTGATATGCTACAAGCACCTACAACAACCTAACAAGGATAATTAAGATTTATTTTGTGGTCCATTGCTTGTCATTCTAGACTCTTCTCACCTCCACTTGCACACAACACCCCCACTCCATGTTACCTGAGGCACCTGAATGTCCTAAAGTCTCTCTATCAAAACACAGTTTTAACAGTGCTTTGCCACTTGACCTGTTAGGGTAGCACTGGCTGTTGTAGTGGATAAACTGAAAGTCTTGGTGACTTAATACAAGAGAAGTATAACTGCTAAAAAGGTAGGAGTTGGGGCGGGCAGCAGAGATCAACTCTATGTACTTATTTAGTGGCTAAACTGATGTCTAGCTCTTGACTTCAAAAGAGACAGGGAGAGGGCAAGGAGATTTTACCCAGAAGGTTCTCGTGGGTCAGGACTGGAGACAGTTTTCATCACTTCCATCTACCCTCCACCAGCTGGAACTCTGAAATTCAGCCACTTCCCAACAACTCTGCACTACAAAGTAAACATAGACTTTGATGGGCAGCTCACCTTCCAAAAGTGTGACTATTTGATAACAGCATTAAACTTCCCAAAGGAGATTTGTTAGCAGAAATCAAGACTTTAAGCTAAAAGAAGGACTTGAATGCAATTTCAAGCCACTGGGAGCAGTGCTGAGTTCCATTTCTCTTTATGCTTAGGGAATACATCAGTTCTGGGAGGCCCTCAGAGCCAGGCTGTTGAAGGAACAAGGAAGATATGTCAAGGAGAGCTTTCAAAGTGGGTGATAAGTAAATACATGACACTCTATTTTGGCCTCACCTGTAATGGACACAATTAGATGGCATCACAAGTTCTAGGCCACTTAAGAAAACGTGTCTACAATTATTCCTTCACCTCCTTTGAGTGAGTTTTAATGATCTCTTTCTTTTCATAATTGCTATGTTTCCAACCTCCCAGTGGTCCTGCAGGTTCAAGTCAATTATGATTAGGAGCTGCTAATTATAGTACTTAGATATAGGAAAGAAAAGACAAAGGGAAAACTCATAAATATAACACGTGTGAGACAAGTGGGTCAGAGCCTGTGCTAATATGCCTTTGGGCCCAGTGAGACGAGCACAGTATGTCAATGCCCCCTCCCAAAGCCTTGTCTTACAGCTCATCAGCCAGCAACACCTCAGTGGGCAGAACATCGGCACTCAAAGCGCACCCAGAATTCTTCTTTCCTGGATAGCTCCTCAGTATCTGAAGCCATTACAATGTTGGACTCCAGTCACTCAAATGCCCACACAGCAAGTGGAAAAGCCTGCACGTTCATCAGAGAGACCTATTCCAACCATCCACCTCTGAAAAGAGGCAGGGCAACTGCTTAGACCCTTAGTCCAGCGGCACAAGGTAGCTCCACACACCCTATTCTATCCCTCGAGACTCAAGCCAAGGCAAGGCAGCACTCAAGGCTCTTCACGAAAGTTTAACCTAAACATTAAGTGATTATTAAGAAACACAACCTCACAACATCATGGAAATGCAAACGCAGACTCTGTGTGGCCTCCGGGTATGCACTGCACTTGTACTGAGCTGCTCCTAAGGAAGCTGGGAGAGAGACAGACATCTTCCCTCTGGGGTTTGCTGCACGCCCTTCAGGGGAAGGAGCACAGTGGGGACACAGAAATCAAGACTTTAAGGTGAAGGGACTGCAGCTAGACCGTGATTTGACTCCCGAACTCATGCAATGTTAAAACCTCAAAGTCAGAAGTGGTACCAAGAGGGTGGGGACTTAGTCTAGGTTAGCTGTTTAGAAGGTGGGCCCTGTGGGAGGTGCTGAGATCACTGGACAAGCACCTTCAGAAGGTAATTCCTGCAAGCTTTTTTTTTTTTTTTTTTTTTTTGACAGGCAGAGTGGACAGTGAGAGAGAGAGAGAAAGGTCTTCCTTTTGCCGTTGGTTCACCCTCCAATGGCCACCACGACCAGCGTGCTGCAGCCGGTGCGCCACGCTGATCCGAAGCCAGGAGCCAGGTGCTTCTCCTGGTCTCCTATGGGGTGCAGGGCCCAAGCACTTGGGCCATCCTCCACTGCACTCCCAGGCCATGGCAGAGGGCTAGCCTGGAAGAGGGGCAACCAAGATAGAATCCGGTGCCCCTACCGGGACTAGAACCTGATGTGCGGTGCCGCAGGCGGAGGATTAGCCTAGTGAGCTGTGGGATGGCCCTATAAAATATTTGACAAAGGTAAGAAATATAGGTCATATTACAACTCACTGTTACCATCTATCACACACTCTGTTGAATCTGGGACACAAAGCTGGGCTTCAGACTTCTGCAGGGGGGAAGTAGAAAGGGCTGGTTCCAGCGTCACAGCTCTGGCAGAGAACAGGCCGTGGCTGGGTTGCCAGGCAGTGAACGTCAGCCCATCACTTCCTGCGGCTCTCTTGTCGGTACTTCTGTGGTGACAGCCAAGGACAGGGAGGCCCTGGTGTTGGAATTGCCTTCGGAGGTTAGGTAGCCTTTGGTGGCTGGGAGTAGACACTGGCTCTTGTTAATTTAAGTTAGAAGGGGATGTTCAGGAGGATCATAGGCGAGCCCACAGTGTGGAAGAAGCAGCTTCTCTGGGGCGGGAGTCCAGCAGCACTGAAGATGGTGGAGTGAGAATGACTCACAGTTTACTGAGGCCCGGCTAGAGCTGGAGCTAGTGAACTCCAGTTTTAGGCAGCCTTTCCGTCACTCTCCGGCTGGTTTCCTCCGGGGAAGCAGGAAGGCCTGTGTGGCCTGCACTGGACTGTGGACCTGCGCCCTGGCCAAAGGAAGCTAAGGCCCCTTAAGACTGATCCAACGGGGAAGAGGCAATTCCTTGAAGAAGTAGGTGGCGGTACAGTTACTCAAAGAAGGCGGAGTGTGTGCCAAGAGGCCACGTAGACGTCTTGGTTGAAAGTACTGAGCTTCCTGGAGCTCTGTTGACTGTAATGGGTTCCTTGGTGGGTCTTGGAAAGGCTTTGTGATCCTGTACCCCCATCTCTCTTTTGACCTGCTCCGATAGCTGCTCCTTGTGACCCAGCTTCTGCTTAATCCAATCTGATTGCCCTTTCTGACTTGTGTGTCTGGCTCTTTTGCCTGTTAATCAGCATCCTACTGGAGAGTTGGTGGGATTTCTTGGGTCTTTCAGGAGTGTCAAAAATGAGGTAAGTTTTATCAATAGCTTGGCTTATTCCTGAAAACTCCCAATCACAGGTGATTGAACTCCAGTTTTGCTCCGTGTGCTGCCCAAACAGGATGTTTGAGTTATTCCCGTCCACTCCTTGGCACTAATGGATACGTTCTTGGTGGTCCCACTGGAATTGCCCATCCTTGGCTTTTGCCTGGATCTACCACTTCTCTGGAGTTGGGATGCTCTTGGTTGTGCCACATGTGAGACTTGATTTAGGACTCTTGAAAAGTTGCCTATGAGGCCGGCGCTGTGGTGTGGTAGATGAGGCTGCCACCTGTAGTGCCAGTGTCCCATGTGGGCACTGATTTGGGTCCCAGCTGCTCCACTTCCAGTCCAGCTCTCTGCTATGGCCTGGGAAAGCAGTGGAAGATGGCCCAAGTCCTTGGGCCCCTGTACCTGCATGGGAGACCTGGAGGAAACTCCTGGCCCAAGTGCTTGGGCCCTGCACCAGCATGGGAAATCAGGAGGAAGCACCTGGCTCCTGGCTTCGGATCAGTGTGGTGCGCCAGACGTAGCGGCCATTTTGGGGCTGAACCAACGGAAGGAAGACCTTTCTCTCTGTCTCTCTCTCTCTCCCTATCTAACTCTACCTGTACAAAAAAATATATTTAATAGACTTTTTTTGGTTGGTTGCTTTATAGACACCAAAAAGGGGTGCTTTTGTGAGATGAGTTCTCCCTTCTGAACACAATTCCACCTTGGGAAGCTCTCTGCCTGCCTGTCCCCCTTAGAAACACAGCAACCTTCTCAGATCAGCCCACGTATCTCTCTGCTCTGAGCCCAGTTGCTCCCCAAGGGTTTGTTCAACTAGAATTAGGGTTGCAGCCAACCAGTCTTCCACACTGCCTAGAGCAGGGACCATTCGGAAATGAGATCCATACTTCCACCAGAGACAGTCTCCTGCTTCTTTCCAGTTCCCTTCCTGTGAGCGTGCTTGCGAGATTCTTGGTGCTTTACCCGCAGTTAGACAAAGCAGTTCTTTCCTTCACTGACGCTTTGTGTCTTTAAAACTCATCCACCCAGCTGGCCCATCCTGAGTACCTTCCATGTGCTAGGAACAAGTGGCAGCAGATTGTACCTCCCTGGAGGGAAGGGAACGCTATTCATTGTGCAGCCCAGGCCTCGCAGAGCACCTGGTACATGAAAAGAGACCCAGAAAGGTTTTGGTGTCAAAGAGAAGGTTTGTTCCACTAACAGCTCTGTGTAAAGAAGATTGAAATGGCCTACCCTAGGGTCCTATCTAGTATGAGGGTGAGTATGAGTATCAGTATGTGGATCGAGCTCCACCCTTTCTAGCTAGGTGAACTTATGCTAATGAACCCACCTTTGAATGCCTACAGCTTCCGCCGTAGATTGTGATTATTAATATTTGCTTCACCAAGTTAAAAGAATTCAATGTGAAGATGCATAAGAAGCATTTGTACAATACTTGGCACAAAATATTTAATAAGCGTGACTGTATCTGGTACAAATTCACAAGATGCTAGTATGAAGAGACGTGACTTATTTCCTTAACTCATTTTAGTCTCTGACTGTCAGCCCCATTCCACCCAGTGTGAGAAACAAAAACTTGCTTAAATAGAAGAAATCTCTCCTTCATCCTTGTCCTCTCTGGAGTTGTCCTAAGTTCCACACAAGGTCACCTTGAGGTCACCTCCTCGTGATGTAACTCATCTCACCCAGGCCCTGACTCAGACAGTAGGCGATGCTTTCTGGAATGGCTCCCTGAAGCACACTGAGCAGGGACTGTCCATGTCACTTCTTCCTGGCTGGCTGAAAGACCTTCCAGGTCTTGGGCATACACTCTCAGCTGGTGTGTGTGCCCCCACTAGGAGGGAGTCCTAGCAATCTGTGGGTACTCTGCAGTGCCAATGAGTATCTGCAGATATCTGGGGCTTGTTCCAGCTTAGGCACAGCTAGATGTTAGTTCTCTCATACACAACACCATGATGAGCAATCAGATATCCATGAGACCTGCCATCTCCCTGAACTTCACCTAAGATGCCAGGCACAGATACCTTCTACTATCATATTCCTAAATCAAATAGGATAGAGAGAATTGAACCCCACAACCCCAGGGCAACCTGAGACGGGGAACAAGAAGGGCAGGAGGTACATCCAGTGAGGGAAGACTCTCTGCTCCTTCTCTACCCCTCCTCTCTCTTTTCCTGCTCAGAACGTCTATATCAATTCAAGGAGGAGAAACAGGATGAAGTGAGAGTGGGGAAATACAGGGAAGAAGTAAAACATTTCAGAATTCAGAGCATTCCAGAGTTTGGATTTTTGGATTAAGGGTATGTAATCGGTGACGTCTAGGCAAATGTTACAAAATCTGAATAATAAACCTGAAATGCTTAAGGCCAAATATTTCAGACAACAGATACTCAATCTGTACAGATAACTGACTTATTGTACTTGATTTGAGAAGGAGAGAGAGAGAGATGTACTATCCACTGATTCATTCCTCAAATACCCACAATATTTGGGGCTAGGCTGCAGCTCAAAGCCAGGAATTCAATCCAGGTCTCCCATATGGGTGGCAGGGACTCAGTTGCTTGAGCTCTCATTGATGACTCCCAGGGTCTACACTGGCCAGAAGCTGGAGTCAGGAGCTGGAGTTAGAATGAAATGCAAGCGCTCCAATGGGGGCCGTAAGCGTCTTAACCCCTTAGCTAGACGCCCACTCTGAGAATTGTTCTGATTCATCACACTTACTTCCTCAATCTCTGTTTCACTCTCTACTCTGCATTTAGAAGCTGAGAATTTGGGACCAGCATTGTGGCATTTGGGTGAATCCACCATCTGCAATGGTGGCATCCCTTATGGGTACCAGCTCATGTCCTGGCTTCTCTACTTCTGATCCTGCCAGTGGAATAAGCCAATGAGATGGGAAAGCAGCGGAAGATGGCCCAAGTGCTTGGCCCCCTACCACCCAAATGAAAGACTTGGAAGAAGCTCCTGGCTCCTGGCTTCAGACTGGCCCAGCACTGGCTGCTGCAGCCATCTGGGGAGTAAACCTGCGGATGGAAGATCGATCTCTCTCTCTCTCTCTCTCTCTCTCTCTCTCTCTCTCTCTGTCTTTCAAATACATAAATAGAAACTTTAAAAAAGAAGAAGAAGCAGCAGCTAAGAATTGACACATTATCTGCAATTTGCCACTGACAACTCTTCGGGGCAACTGGAGGGCTCCAGGTGGTGACGGGAAGGAATGAAAGAACAAGAGGGTTAATCTAATCATCAACCTGACACTGGTAAGGCCAAGGCTCCGTCAGACTGAGCCTTGGGTTCAGATGCCAAAATCCTCGTTGATGGAAGATCTACAGGAAAACCACCTGTGTGGCAAGTGCACCCCAAGACAAGTGCGTTTCCAGGACTGGCAAGCTCTACCAGGCTCTGGAAGGAGAGAAGACCAAGAAGCTTCCAGAGAGCAGGGGATTCGGGGCAAGAGGACAAGCTCCGGCCTAGCCCCTGAGCCAAGTGTGCCGATGGGCTCTAAAAGGCTGATACTTTCCCTTTGTCCCAGCCGCCTTCTGCCTGCCTCTCTCTTCTTGTAAACACTGAACTCTCCTCAGTAGCTTCTTGACTTGGGGAGCAAATCAGCTGTTGATTTTTTTTTTTTTTTGAGCTCCAGCTCCCTCAATCACATATTCCAGGACCGTTGGCTGCTATTTATTTTTCATCTACAGATGGCTTCATAAAAGCCATTTTCCTTATTCTGAAAAAAGTCCAAGTGGTAGCTAGATATTCATTTAAGATGCAAATCAGGTTATGCAGGTGGCATAAAATAACAGCAGGCTTTGAGCGCCGCAGAGGAGGGGTGGGGCTCACACAAACCCCATGCACAGGCTGATGGGAACACAACCTCTCCTGCCTGCTTTCCTTAAGGTCAACGCCTCCATGGGGAGGCTGCTCTGCCCTTACCTGTAGGCTGCATAGAGAAAATTCCAGACCGAACGTTCTCCCCCGAGTTCCCCTTCACGTCAAGTTGCCCCTACACGCTGCTCCAGGAATTAGCCAACTCCTCCTGTGAAGGGTCAAACAGTAAATATTTTCAGATTTGCAGGCCATATGGTCTCTGCAGCAGCTACTCAACTCTGCCCATGCAGTGCTAAAACAGCCACAGACAATACGTAAAGAGTGAGCATGGCTGTGTTCCCATGAAGCTTCATTTATAGAAACTGAAGCTTGAATCTCACAGAGTGTTCACATGCCCTGAATTATTCTACTTTTGAAGTTTCCAACCATTTGCATTGTAAAAACTATTCTTTGCTCTCAAACTACACAGCACAGGCAGTGGACTGGGTATGTTGATGTGTATCTTAAATCAACACAATCTAAGAGGAAGAATCAATCTTGCTCCTGACAAACAATTAATTCTGGTCACAAGTAATATGAGGGGCTAGCATGGTGGCATAGCGGGTAAAGCCTCCATATGGCCTCTGGTTCCTGTCCCGGCTGCTCCACTTCCAATCCAGCTCTCTGTCATGGCCTGGGAAAGTAGTAGAAGATGGCCCAAGTGCTTGGGTCCCTGCACCCACGTGGGAGACCTGGAAGAAGCTCCTGGCTCCTGGCTTTGGTTCAGCTTACCTCCTACCATTGCAGCTATTTGGGGAGTGAACCAGCAAATGGAAGAGCTTTCTCTCTGTCTCTCCCTCTCTGTGTCTGTAACTCTACCTCTTAGATAAATAAATAAAATCTTTTAAACAAATGAAAGGAAACTTTATTAATCCATCGCTTTCTTAGTATATGATACAGAAAGAGGAGGCTAGAGTTTACATCTGAGGGTTCTCCAGAAAGTTAGTAGGAAAACAGAATTAAAAGATGTGCTTTGATTTCTTAAAATCCATGCACAATTTTTCTATTTTCTTTTTTTTAAAAAAAATGCACTTATTTATTTGAAAGGCAGAGTTATAGAGACAGAGGAAGAAGGGGAGAGCAAGAAAGAGAACAACATCTTCCATCCACTGATTCACTCCCCAAATGACCACAATGGCCAGGGCTGGACCAGGCGGAAGCCAAGAACCTGGAAATCCATCCAGGTCTCCCATATGAGGGTCAGAGCCCAAGTGCTTGGGCCATTTTCTGCTGCTTTCCCAGGTGCATTACAAGAGAGATGGCTCAGAAGTGGAGCAGCCAGGACTTGAACTGGTGCTCATGTGAGATGCCAGCATTGCAGGCAGTGGTTTAACCCAGCCCCACGCATGGCATTTTTCATATTACACATTTTCTAAGAACTTTTTGAAGAATTCTCATATTTCTTCATAAATACTGCTAAAATTAGAAGATAAACACCCAAACTGTGCAAAACAAGCTATGTTCTTTTTTTTTTCTTTTTTTTGACAGGCAGAGAGGACAGTGAGAGAGAGAGAGAGAGAGAGAGAGAAAGGCCGGCGCGATGCAGCCAGTGCATCACACTGATGCAAAGTCAGGAGCCAGGTGCTTCTCCTGGTCTCCCAGCAGGTGCAGGGCCCAAGCACTTGGGCCATCCTCCACTCCCTTCCTGGGCCACAGCAGAGAGCTGGACTGGAAGAGGAGCAACCAGCACAGAATCCAGCGCCCCAACTGGGACTAGAACCCAGTGTGCTGGCACCACAGGCAGAGGATTAGCCTATTGAGCCATGGCGCTGGCCCAAAACAAGCTATTTTCAAGCACAAAGCCCATGCAGTAGAAACTCTTGCTTGCACAGTCATTAGAGAGGTTCCCTCTGGGCTGTGTCTCATCCGCCTGCGTGGGCCGGGCCTGCCTGCAGTCCAAGACACTGCGTTTCTTCGTCCATTCTGTAACCCAGATTTTCCCTTTCTTCCTTCTGGCCTTACCACCACCCATTTGCAGTGTGGACAGGTGGGTTGGCCACACCCAGGGCCTTTCCTGCCGGGCTACTCTCACTTCATGGTTGGCAACACTTGGCCCTCACCGGTCACCTCTGATTGTGAAAGCCTCCTCCCGGCCCCCTCCCAGCACAGGGAAACCCGGGGTTGAAATTCCCTGGCCTGCAGGGGCTCCAGGACAAGGAGATCTGTGCCTTACTTCCCATGGGGAAACCTGCAGGCCTCTGGTCCAAAGGGGTCCACACCGCGACAGCTGGCGGAGGGAAGAGCTGGGGCAAGAAGCCTTCGCTGAGCCTCAGGAAGCCTTAGGCCAGAGAACACCTGAGGATCTCTGCGTGTTCCCCATCCCTTCCATTGCCTGCTCCCACACCCTTAGAGAGGCTGCCTAAGACCTAGATATGCAAAGACAGAGGCCAAAGAACAAGTGCAGTGCCCTGGTGCACATGGGACAGTCGTGAACCACAGTTCCCCCATATGCACACACATACACACACACACACACACACACTTCCTCTGCACTGCAGGATCAGACACAAACCTCCATGAGGTTGGCTCATCCTCTAAGAAAAGTGGTGGAAGCCAGAATTCTAACTACTTAGCTAAAAATGCAGAAGACAATGAGTTCCCCTTAAACTGACAGGCCAACTATTTTCTACAATTAGGAGAAACAGGGGCTCAAAATCTAAATTAGGAGTAAGAGGTGCAGTAGAAAAGCAAATGTTGCAGCAACAATAGTGTTAGCGGTGATTCAGGAGGCAGCAATACAGTGGTAGTACCAGTACAAGAGGAGTGATGGACAGTTACAGCAATACAGTGGTGGTACCAGTACAGGAGGAGTGATGGACGGTCACAGCAATACAGTGGTAGTACCTGTACAGGAGGAGTGATGGACGGTCACAGCAATACAGTGGTAGTACCAGTACAAGAGGAGTGATGGACAGTTACAGCAATACAGTTACAGCAACAGTTGTAGCAGTGGGAACAGCAAGAGTAAATTACAGGACCAGCGCTGTGGCATATGGGTAGAGCCAATGCCTGTAGTGCCGGCATCCCATATGGGCGCCATTTTGAGTCCCAGCTGCTCCACTTCCGATCCAGCTCTCTGCTGTGGCCTGGGAAAGCAGTAGAAGATGGCCCAAGTGCTTGGGCCCCTGCACCTTCATGGGAGACCTGGAAGAAGCTCCTGGCTTCAGACGGGCTCAGCTCCAGCTATTGCAGCCATTTGGGGAGTAAACCAATGGATGGAAAACCTCTCTCCCCCCCTCTCTCTCTGTCTCTGTCTCTTTGTAGCTCTGCCTTCCAAATAAATAAATAAATCTCAAAAAGAAAAAAGAGTAAACTACAGCCAACATTTGTTGAGTCTATCCACCAGGCCCTGCTTCCACTGTTTTTGATAAAAGTGCTCATTTAATCCTTGCAGCACTCCTATGAGAGAGACAAGCAGTTATCTCTGTCTTACACATGAGAAAATACAGGCACAAAGAAGGAACAGCCTGAACAAGAAGAAACTGAGTGTCTGGAGGGGATCAGGGGCCCACTTATGAAACCAAGCCCACAGGAAGGGGTCCCCACACCAAACCAGGAGGGTGTGGGCATCCCAAGGGAGCTGACAAGGCTTTGGGGTGCTTTGGAGCTAGAAACCAGAGGGGCTCTCCATTCGGGGAGGAAGCTTTCTGACAAATAAGAAGGCAACAGGGACTAGGATAGGAATCCTTCAGGAGCTAACTGGCCATCACGCCACCCCACCTTTCCATCGCATCACACCCAACACCACACCACCCCTACACCACTGGGTCCTTTGTCATCTCTCTGACATCATGTCCTGCGCCAGTGTTGTGTCTGCCACTCTGCCCTGCAGGCAGCCGGCGAGGCTGGGGAGGGAGGAGGCCCAGGGGAGGCCGTGAATTGAATGGGAACACCCAACACCCAAGCCAGGGCACCAGGTGTCTGCCGCCTCGATGCCCTGTCGTTTTGGCTGCTTTTTCTCCACAGAGGAGCCCTGAGCACTAGATGGAAGCGATCTGGGGCTTTAAGGACGCGGTGGTTTCCTACTTGGCCCCAGGGAAGATGCGCAGTCCCGGGTCAGGAAATGAACCGCAGTGAGTCAGCCTACAGAGCGCGCCCAGGCCTCCGGCTCCCGGGCACGGCCGCGCGGCCCTGGACGCTGACGCCACCTAGCGGCCGGCGACTCCACTCACAGCCCGAGACGCAGCGAACGCACCATCTGCTCGCTTTCTGTGTGGGAGTTCCATCATCTCGCCCCGGGCAGCGTTCTTCTGCGATTACCTAGGTCTTTATCAGCGCTCCCGGGAGGCAGCAGCCATCTCGCTGCAAAGCCGACCAGCCTTAAAGCTCGGTGTCTGTGGCTTGCAGTCTCTGCAGACAGCTAGAGCACGGGGAGATGGCTTGTGCTTCTCCAGGGGGAGCGGTGCGAGGGAGAACCCACGACCACCGAAGTGGGTGGGCTTTCCAGGGGGCTGGGGAGACGATGGAGGAGCCTTCGCGTCCGGCTGCTGGGTTTTGATCCAGGTTTCGAAGTGGCAAGATTAGAAAAAGCCAAACGGGCCCCAGAGGGGGGATCAGGAGGCGTGGAGTCCACCTCCATCTCTGCCGGGACCAGCTGCGGGGCTGGGTGCCCAAGCAAGGATCCTCTCCGGGGATGGGCACTTGCTGCAGGGGTCAAGATACCCTGTGGGACGCCTGCCCAGGTCTGAGACAGCCACGCCTCGGACTTCAGCTCCCTGGGAGGCACCAGTGATGGGGCAAGGAGTTGGGTCCCAGGAGCTGGCATTATGGGGTAGCTGGCTAACCTGCCACCTGCGAGGCTGGCATCCCACAAGGGCAAAGTCACCAAGGCCTCACCAGCTCTTAGGCCTGTCGATACATTTCAGGCCCTCCCTCTACCTAATGGACTTTCCCGTGAATTCACCGTATTGTGAATGAGACGTTCTTTTCCCATCGGCAAGGCCAAGCAGGGCGATACAGTGGTTTGTGTCAAAGACCGGCAGTGAACACCTGGGACCACACATAGTATCCGACCCATATGGTCTGGGTTTTTCCAGCATGCTCTGCTGCACTGGCCCACAGTTACCAGAGCAAATCTGTCCTCCACTCCTCCTTTGCATTATTCTTCTTTAGCAAGTAGAATAAGGGCTACATGAACACATGCATTTTGTCATGATGACAGCTAATGTGGTCCCCAAGACGGCTACTAGGTGGCTAACGGGCAGGCAGCATATACAGTGTGGATACAATGGGCAGAGGGATGACTTACATCCTGGGCAAGACACAGCAGGCTTGTGTGAGTGAGAAAGGCTGCTCAATTGAATACTCCCGAATTCTTTTTTTCTGGAATTTTCCATTTAGCATGTGTGGAACCATGGTCAACTGCAGGTAAGTGATACTGTGGGAGGTAAGACTGGTTGGGGGACAACCATATAGGTATAGGTCAGTATACATAGGTATAGGAGAGTGCCTGCCCTAGTGTATGTAAAGTCATCAAGTGCAATAGCAGAACCACCAGAGGGTTGGGGCATGGGAGGACAGAGGAGTGGAGAGGGAGACAAACGGTGGAAGGTAGAATGGGGCAAAGACAGATTGCAGGAGCCAGGAGAGGGCTGAGAGAGAGTGAGAGGAAGAGGCACAGACCACATGGGGAGAGGGTTGCTGGGATGCAGAGAGACTGGCAGGCACAGAGGGAGAGGCTCAGGGGGTCAGGGAAGGGGGTGAGGGAGGGCAGAGTCGGGGGGAGGGGGAGAAGGCTAAGGGAAAGGCAGGGAGAGAGAAGGAGAAAGAGAAGGGAACCAGTGTTGGGGAGGGGAGGGTCGTCTAAGGAGAAAGGACAGAGAGAGGGAGAGGTGGGGGGAGGGGTAGCAGGGGAGGGGAGACGCCCGGCTGGGTCCTCAGGCCCAGCCCCACTGGAAGGGCCAGCCCCAGACCTCTGTCCTCTGCGTCAGAGAGTTGCCTGTGCGTGAGCCACTTTACCTGGGCCCCTGCCACCTGCTCCAGGGATATCTGTCATAGTTTCCAAAACCACCTTAAAGATAGAAGAAAGCAGCGTGTAAGCATCAATAACGTGGACACTTGCATACGTAGCACAGTCAGGAAGCGCTGAGAGAATTCCCAGAAGTCCAGGCTTCCCCCCTTCAGCACTATGCTGGGCTCGGGTCTCACTCCGTGATGCCATGCATCTTCGTCCCCCATCTCCTGATTCCTCCCCTTTTCCCGATGCCCCAGGCCCTGGCCCTGCCTTCCACTTGACCATTAAGAATTCCACCAGGGTCCCAGGTCTGGGTGCCTTCGGCCCAGGCATGCTCTCAGCCCTGCAGCAGAGGGACCGGGCACATTCATGTGATCCCTTGGGCCACTGGTCCAAGCTGCTGCTGCTCCTGCTGCTGCTGCTACTGTTGCTGCCCAAACCATGCCACGTGAGGCAACTGTGGGCTTACGTTCATTGTTCCGAAGCTCCAGATGTCACTTTCAGAGGAGCTACAGCAAAGAGACAATTAGCCTGAAATGCAAATCAGCGCTCACATGCGCAAGGGCGAAAATGCAAGTGGAACTGGCTCGCTTGCCACAGAGCAAAAGCCAGAGAGAGCGGGCAGGAGGGGTGGGGAGATTGTGTGTGTGTGTGAGTGTGTGTGTGTGTGTGTGTGTGTGTGTGTGTGTGAGAGAGAGAGAGAGAGAGAGAGAGAGAGAGAGAGAGAGAGAGAGAAGGAGGGAGGGAGGGAGGGAGGGAGGGAGGGAGGGAGGGAGGGAGGGAGAGAGAGAGAGAAACATCCTGGAAGGTAGATTAAAGGATTCAGTTCGTAGAGACTCATCGGGGAATAAAACACTCAGGCTTTCTCTGGACCCAGAAGAAAAATGAGAAGTGATTAGAGGAATTTTAAAAGCAAAGAAGAGAAGGGAAGGACCTGGACCAAATGCCGGGGGAGCGGAGCGGTTACGCGAGTCGAGTCGGGGCAAATGTTCCCTCCCTTGTCATTAGCGAAATCGCCTGAACCGGAGTCAGCAGTGGGGAGGCTCTGCACTCCGGGGACTTGTACTTATCTTCCCAGCATATTTCAAATCCATTCAAGCAGAACGCTGGGTGTGACGTCTGCACACAAAGTCTTTTTCAAAGAGAAAAATCAACCCCAGCCGCACTGAATGCCTCCTTCGCCAGCCGCCCGCCTCACACACGTGTCACCAGCACCCCCATTCGCTGTCAGCACCAGAGCCAGCAGCTCACAGCCTGGGTATCCTGTACAGTCCTCTGTGCAATTTATGCACACACACACAATTCCTGCCCACCCTGGCCCGGGGTCTGCACATATCCATGGATCTCAAGGCTCTGTAAAAATCTGGATCCATACCAAAGGGCATTGCAGACAAAGAGCTTGTTTTTTTCTCGGAAAAAAAAATGAAAATTGTATTTTCTATAGAGGGTTGAGTCTGGTGTGGGTTTTTGTTCCTTTGCTTTGTCGCTAAGAAAACATTCCTGATTAGACCTAAGACCACCAGCGGGGGCATCTGGGAGTCCACACTCAGGAGCCCGAGGGGTAACGCAACACCTCCACTTGCATGGGACAGTGAACCCGAACGCTTTTGCCGTCTCTACCCTGTAAGGCAGGACGGGCACCTGGAGAGGAAACCCAAGGCAACTTCTCCATCACCCCACTGGACCCGCTGCCCGTGCACCGCTCTGAGGCCAGCTCGACCCCCCACCCAAACCACCCACAGCCACCCAGCCACAGCCCCCACTTCCACCAAAGGCACCCACCAAGGCCTGCGACATCTGCAAACAGGAGGGGAGGCATGCTCGTGCTCCTCCTAACCACGGGAGGGCAGCCGCCCGCCTCTCGTCGACCTTTCTTCCCTCTCACTCACCAGTGGCCGGCCTGGGTTGGCCGTCCATGGGGGTGGTGACAAACGTGGCCTCCTTTGACAGTGACTTCGTCCAGGCCCCTCTCAGTCCTCTGCTTGACCAGGCCAGGCCCCCAGGCTTCCCTCTCTGCCCTTGTTGAATTCCATCTGAACAAGAACCCTGCCAAGTCAGTCTCAGGGAACTCTCCCACCCTTGCTGTCTGATCCCCAAGACCCAGTCCGTCTACAGTGAATGTGTTCCCAAGTCCTGGTCTCCAGGCCAGCAAGGGACAAGGGGGAATTACAAGATGCAATGTGCCGGGCGGAGACATTCATCTCATCCCCATCAGTGCAGAGTTTCAGAAAAGAATAGAATTCAGACCTATTTTTCTGTTAAGACACTCTAAATTTGATATGTTCTTCCAAGTAGCTACTTGCTTTGTCAAACTCCAGGTGGCATCTGTTAAACCTTAACTGGGCCATGTGAACAAGGATTTACCCCTCCACAGAGGTTAGTGTTAGGCAGTGACCCCTGAGGGACTCAGGGGAGCATTTACCCAGGCCCTTCTACCATCAATAGTAATATATAGTTATTATATATGATATCATATATTGTATATCATATTATGTAGTAATATATTATAATATTAATAAGGGTGAACATCTGGCAGAGAAGTCAAGCTGCTGCTTGGAATGCCACATCCCATACCAGGGTGCCTGGGTTCAAGTCCCAGCTCCACTTTCTAACCCAGCTTTCTGCTAATGCCCCCATGGATGGGGCAGCAGGTGAGGACCCAAGTACCTGAATCCCTGCCACCCATGTGGATTGAGTTTCCAGCTCCTGGAGTCAGCCTGGCCCAGCCCTGGTTGTTATGGGCATTTGGAAAGTGAATGAGTAGATAGCAAATCTCTCTCTCTCTCCCTCTCTCTCTCTCTCTCCCCTCCCTCTTCAGAATAAGCACACATAAATAAACTGTTTAAATCATGATAATAACAGCAGCAGTCATCACTCTCTGTCACACCCTTAGCATAAATAAGTTCCATGCTCATGAAGACATTCCGTGGGAGGTGGTCATCTTCCCCCACCTCACAGATAGAGAATCTGAGGGGAGGAGAAGGTCATTCACTCACCCAGGGTCACACAACCAGCTGAGCTGAGCCTCAAGTCCAGGTTCAAAAGCCCCTGATCTCACCCTCTATTCAACTCCCTCCTGTGGCCCTGTAAAAGGCTCAGTTACACAATAGCCGACAGCTAATCAAAGTCTAATGATAGCTTCTCATTCAGCAGCACCTAAGAGGGGAAGAAGCCAGTCTGACCCAGTCAAATAAATCAGTAGAGATGACTCTGCTCGACTCTTTCAGGGGAGAAATCAGTCCATTATTTTTACGGCCCGATGTCAACAGAGGACAATTTGGCTTTATTTCCTGGATCCTCGGGTTTGTAGTGGACCCCCCGGGAGAGAACACTGCAAAGCCACCCATCCCACTTATTGACTTTCTGCCCCCCACACAGCAAGAAGAGTGACTTCATCCCCCAGTCAACCTAACGCATCTTGACACCACATGAGCAAAGACTCTCTGCACTCCAGAAAAGCAATTATTTTCTGCAGAGGAAAAAAAAAAGAATCCAGTCAACTTCTTAAGCATAATGAACCCATCTATTAATCTTGCCCTGCTACTCCAGCTCATTCTGGAAACAGGAAAGTAGTACACCTTGTCGCTCTCGTATTTATTTATTTATTCTTAAAGATTTATTTATTTATTTGAAAGTCAGAGTTATACAGAGAGAGAAGGAGAGGCAGAGGCACAGAGAGAGAGAGAGAGAGAGAGAGAGAGAGGGAGGGAGGGAGAGAGAGAGAGAGAGAGAGAGAGAGAGAGGTCTTCCATCCAATGGCTCACTCCTCAATTGGCCACAACAGCAGGAGTTGCGCCAATCCAAAGCCAGGAGTCAGGAGCTTCTTCCAGGTCTCCCATGCAGGTGCAGGGGCCCAAGGACTTGGACCAACTTCTACTGCTTTCCCAGGTCATAGAAGAGAGCTGGATCAGAAGTGGAACAGCCAGGACTAGAACTGAAGGCCATAAGGGATGCCAGCACTGCAGGCAGTAGCTTTACCCACTACGCCACAGCGCCAGGCCCTCCCTCCCCTCTATTATTGAAAAAAAGAGTCTCCAAGCTTCAATCAGAAGGAAAGATAGGGACATAAAGATAAAGGCACATGCTGGGTCAGTAGTCACAGAAGATATGAGAAGTTTTGAGAGATCCAAAGGATGCTTTGAATGTTTGGGAAAATAACGATTTAAGATTACGTACAGATTACTGATTGGCATTTGTTTTCAATAGTTAAATCCTGCACCATCCTGCTTACTCTGTAATTCTATGTCTACGATTTGGGGATAGTATATGACTCAGTGTCTGCTAGATGGGGGTGGGTGACTTCATCCGTGTCTTAAAATGGACCACTTTTGACTGCTATGCACAGAAGCAGCTGGAAAGAGGGAATAGCGGGTTCAGAAGCTGCCGTCATTCACCAGGATGGCACACCAGAGGAT
Organism: Sylvilagus floridanus; assembly: GCA_949820135.1. Taxonomy (NCBI): domain Eukaryota; kingdom Metazoa; phylum Chordata; class Mammalia; order Lagomorpha; family Leporidae; genus Sylvilagus; species Sylvilagus floridanus. The sequence goes on along the minus strand of OX463228.1, from coordinate 16,048,158 downwards.
GGAGCGGAGACACAGGAGATGGGTGGACGGGGAAAGGGCTTTCGGGCAGTGGTGCAGTCAGGTATCAGTCATGGGCTGGAGCAGGTGAGGGAGGGTGAGGAGTCAAGGTATCTGATGTAATGAACATGACCCTGGTCTACACTTGTACTGAAGGGGAGGAAAGATTGTGGAATAAGACGATAAACAGGTTTTGGACTCATTGACATCCAAGCAGACATGAGACAAAGGCACTGGGTATAGTAAATAGTAAAGGGCCAATGTCTTCACACTTCTACAAAAGAGTGAAGGTGCCTGCCCTGCTACGTTCCGGGACTTATTACACAGCTGGGTTCCTCCATGGAAAGCAACTAAGATGGTAGGACATTGGCTTACAAACAATCTGACCAGCAAGTTCAGGGACAGACCACCCCATGTACAGAACACTGTTGCACGAGACTACTTCAAAAGGCTACGGGCAAGGTGGGCACTGTGGTACAGTGGGTTAAGCCCCTGCATGGTACACACACTCCCATATCTGAGTGCCAGTTTCAGTCCTGGCTACCCTGCTCCCAATCCAGCTTCCTGCAAAGGCACCTTGGAGGCAGCAGATGATACCTTGGGTCCCTGTCACTTGCTGAAGAGATCCAGAAAGAGTTCTGGGCTCCTGGCATTGACCTGGCCAAGTCCCAGCTGTTGTGATCATTGGGGAGTGAACTGGCAGATCTCGATCTCGATCTCTCTCTGTCTTGCCTTTCAAGTAGAAAAAATCTTTTTTAAAAGTTTGTAAGAAACGTATATGATAAAAAAAAAAAACACTGTGCATGGATTTCAGTTTGTTTTGTTGACCTCCTCCCCCCCCCCCCCCAATAAACCTCTCTTAATTCCATTTTCCACAAAAGAGGCCCAGACTGGAGCATCAAAAGGGGAACTATTTATTCCAGATTCTATCAGGCCGACACTGTGAACCATCTCTGAATGGTGCAAATAGGGAGGCATGCTCCAGGTGCCAATGACGAGGCTACACAAGAACCAAAGCAGCAGCAGCCTTGAGAGGAACAAAGACCCCACCCCTGCAGATCCACGCAGGAAACAGACGCTGGATCAAGAACTAAATGGGTTGTTGGATTTGATGATGAGGACTTGGCCTGCTTGCTGCTTTTATTTTCCCAGCAAACTCTGAGAAAACGTCACCAGTGAAGGGTGAATGGGAAAGGAGCCCAGGGAACCAGGATGAGAGAAGGCTGAACCTACTCTGGAGGTCAGAAGAATGAATGCACCAAGGAGGGCTACAGGCAGATTGCCAAACAGTATTAAGGGCTCATTTCCATTGATGTCATCAATTATAGATCAATAAGCACAGTTACTCAGTTTTTAACTGCAACGTATTCCTGCTTAAATGTTGATAATGTGAAATCTAAACCACTATTGAGGCGCACCTGAAACTCACATTCCATATTACAGCACAGATTCAAGTCCTGGCTTCTCTGCTCCCAGTTCAGCTCCCTGCTAATGTACACAGGAAGGCAGTGGAAGATGGCCCAAGTACATGGGCCCTTGCTACTCATGTGGGAGACCAGGATGGTGTTCCGGACTCCTGGCTTTAGCCTCTCCCAACCCCTGTCATTTGGGAAGTGAACCAGTGGATAGAAGACATCCCTATCTCTTCTCTCTCTGTCACTCTGATTTTCAAATAAATTAATCAATAAACTTTTTTTTAAAAAGCAAGGGAGTCATAGAGAATGGAAATGTGGTATATCAAAGGAGTTAGGGTCAGTGAGGTGACAGCACCAGAAGGGAGTTAGGAGGGTGGAATGGGTGCCACAGAGCAAGGTCCTTACAACGAAGGGGCTGGAGATGGGCCAACCCATGCACCTTCTATGAAAAAACTAGTTCTTGTGATAAAAAGCTAAGGGACCCCCGGGATGCAGATTGGAGATAATATTATCTGGGTCACAAAATCACAGCTCATGTAATATTAGAGCTGAGGTCCAGAGAGGTGAAGTGGCTTGCCAAAAGTGGTGAGAGAAATGCTTATTGAGCTCTTGGTATTTGCCAAGAGCATGAAGGTGAAGGTATGACAAGCGTCCTTGGCACATTGCTGAGAAGGGATCCTGGCCTGGCGGCCCCTGCTGGCTCTCTGTCACACATTTTATTAACTTAGAGGTCAAGTAGGAGAGGCAAGGGAAGCACACTTCTCTCTTGTGTTTGTAAATCATTATGGGAGCCAACCAGGCAAGCTGTTAATAAGACAGTGGTGCTAGGTGCTTTGGTGGTGAGAAAGGGCTGACCATTCCCTGGAGACATGGGGAATCTACTGGGAACAATGGAAACAAATTAATAGGAGGAAATGGTTGGGGAGAGGAGCCCAATTCTGTACATGAAACAGTGCTGGTCTCTTACTGTGGTAGCAAAGAGGTGAGCTGGGGGTTTTCAGCCAAGTCTCAAGTCGTCCTGGATAAGCACTGTAAAGCAAGTGTGCCTGCTGTGTGGACCTGCCTTCTAGATAAATCCTCCAGGTGGCTCCTGGACTGCCAGGCCAAGACCCTCTCCAGCAATCCTGCACCTCCCACCACGCGTCGGCTAAAAGCTTTCTACTGTTCTCTGACTCCTCCCAGTCCACAACAGCAGAAAAGGGAGAGCTTTGGGTTTATTTTGGATTCTGCACTGATGGAAAGGGAGGTGGATGGGAGCTGAAAAGGGGACTGGAAAGTCAAACGACTTCAAAAAACCCCCATTTCAAGGTGAATCTGGTTGAAATCTCTCCCTTTTCTTCTTTCTTCAATCAAAGTTCTTAGGACATGGCGAACCAGCGAGAGAAATGAACGCCTGTTTCAAGCGTGACCATGGAGCCTTTGAGATTGATTTCATGGTCAAGGACAGCAGAAAATCATGTTCATTATGCTTTGGTCACATCCCTGCAACCTCAGAGTCATGCAAATAGGAGTATCCTTCCGTGCTACATCTCAGCTCTCTCCCTAAAACGAGATTTCCCCAAGACTCCGGCATCCCCACAAGTGGACGTTTCCATAAGTGAGCAAACCACCAGCCCAGGAATAACTGCCTCCGGCTCCTGGCTTTCCAGGGGAAATGTCTGACATTTCTCCTCGCATTCTGTGGAGGTGGTCTTAGAGATGTCACAAGCACCTGCGTTTTCAATGGAACGTCACTGCTGACTTTCTTTATGCAGATATAAAGAAGTGGATAGGAACCACATTCCATTCCCTTTATAAGTTACCTGTCTCTGCATACCCTCATTCTCTGATTTAAGCTGTTTGATTTTTCACAGATCCCCAGAGAACGGCAAGTAGAACTGAGTGGTGCCCACACCCCCGCAGGGCCTTGCCCAGGCCCGGTGTATTTCCGACATGCGTCTGTGGGCCTGGAATGGGCTCTGCTGTGCTCACTCTGCCCAGTCAGAGAGCTGCAGGGATCCGCACTCTCCTATGCTGGTGCCCCCTTGTCTGGTCACCTCCTAAATACTTCCTCCGTGTTTCTGCCCCCTCTCAAGCTTCAGTTGTCCTGGTGCTCCTGATGGGTAAATATTCAACCCAAACTGAAGAGCAAGGAGCGTGCTGTTTCAGGAGTCAACACCAGCGCACAGGGCTTCCAGGGAGAAGTGCACAGCGCCCGGCTCTGGGCAGTAATGAGGACACCTAGGAACTCCACGTGCAGGAGTTGCTGTCTGCGCCTGGGACTGGGAGTCCAACGCTCATCAGCAGAGGCTGGGTCAGGGGACGCTGGTGCAGATGGTTGAGGACTGGGAGAGTTTGGACTCTCAGGGACCTGGGTTGCACATCAGACTAAACCAATCGAGGCTTCTGGGGCTGAGTCTCAAGTCCCTACATGATTGTAAAGTTACCAAAGAGATTCATATCCGCAGGTAAGGTTGCAAGCCATCGTCCTGCCATGGGGCTGTACAATTTCATGAAAGATCAGCACTTCAGCCTCCCCCTCCCCACCACAGACCTCATGTGGGGCAAGAGGAGTGTGTGTGACAAGCCTTCCTCCTGGAGGGCCGGCTGAGATGCCAGCCAGCTGTCAGCCATCACAGGCCTCTCCCAGAAGAGCCACGGTTCACTCCCCCGGGCTTCCCCGTCCCCATGGTAGGCAAGCCCCAAGGGCCAGCTGCTGAGAGCATTTGCTGGTCTCTTTCTCCCTGTTACTGCAGACTTCTGACTTTGAGACAGTGTATTAGGAGCAACAGCAAAGGGTGCTAAGTGCAAGGAAGGGGGAGGCCTAATGAGAACAACCCCGGCCAGCTGGCCAGGAGCTGGGGCGCTCTGTTTGGACAAGCAGCAGGTGAACCCTTAAAGTAAACGACCTGCTTTCTCCGGCTGTAGCAGAGATGCAGGATATTTCCGTTCCTAAGCAACAGACAGATGCTTTTATTTCCCGTCCTGGCTCAGGCTGGAATGATTCAGGCCCCTGTTTCCTTTACAGCTCACCCCCTGCTTCCCGCCTACCTGCAGGACCAGAAGCTGCACAGGCTGCACTGCCCCCTTCCCTGATGCTATCTCACACACACGCGGACGATCATTTTCTGAAAGACTCGATCCTGTTCGTTTTGGGTACAGGGAAAGGAACATAATCTAGAACGCCATCTGTCATCCTGAAATAGCCAATAGTGGGACTATTTTTACCCGGCGATTATCAAACAAATGGAGTCATTTGAAAGACTCACAGCTGCTCCGCGGTGTTTTCTCAGTACAAATATGACACCATGCACGCTGGGTTTGTTTTCCCTTTGTGTCTCGTGTACACTGAGGCACTGAAAATTGCCCAGCCTCTATCAGCATGCAAGTCAAAGTGTGTGCTCCACAACCGAGTCACTGGGGCCAATTACAACCTCTCTTGTTATCTTGATGGCAGGGTCAGGATTTCACTAAATGCGATCCTCATTTGGAAAGCAAACGCAAGGGACTGCGTGTTTCACAGTGGTGGCTACGAATCTGTTTTCATCTCTCAGGAAGCATCAGGTTTCTTCCCAGTTCCTCTCAAAAAGGAAAGAAATACAAGTATGCATGATATGCACGAATAGGCATGGATTTCAATCTCTTTTTTTTTTTTTTTTTTTGACAGGCAAGGTTAGACAGTGAGAGACAGAGAAAGGTCTTTCTTCCATTGGTTCACCCCCCAAATGGCCGTTACGGCCGGCACACTGCGCTGATCCGAAGCCAGAAGCCAGGTGCTTCTCCTGGTCTCCCAGCAGGTGCAGGGCCCAAGGACTTGGGCCATCCTCCACTGCCTTCCTGGGCCACAGCAGAGAGCTGGACTGAAAGAGGAGCAACCGGGACAGAACCAGCACCCCAACTGGGACTAGAACCCGGGGTACCAGCGCCGCAGGTGGAGGATTAGCCTGGTGAGCCGTGACGCTGGCCTCAATCTTTTTGGTCCCAAAATAAACTTATCTTTTTAAATTCCATTTTCCTCAAACTTTCTAAAGTCCCCTCGTGGGCATGTTAGCCCTTTGAATGACAAAACAGAATTCTGGAGAATGAATCCTATTTGCCTCTCTATGAACCATCATCAAATCATGAAGGTATTTGAGGGAAGCACATGTCCCCAGTAAACAGCACACAACCACACCCACACGTGTGCACCCACTCACACAGGCAGCCCCTCAGACCTGGGGCCTTCTTCCTCCATACCTGCACCTGAACCTTACGGCCCTGTCTGGAGAACTCCCAACCCAACGAGGCAATGCTCGCTTCCTGCGGTGACCATAAGGAAGCCAAAACATACTTTACCAGCTTCCTCTGCAGCTGGGACAAAGGCCCCTGATCCCAACACAACTGATGGGATGTGCCCAGCCAAGAGTAGAGACATCACCCAGCACTGCCTCTGGGAACAGAGGTGCCGTGGGGAGCCCAGAGGCTGCAGCAGCAAGGGCTGGTGGTGCCGGCACGCACTGCTCAGGACCAGCAGCACCAGCCAAGAAAGCCGCAGCCTCCAGAGCTCTACAGCCACAGAAGTGAGCCCAGGACCAGCTCTGCAGCCTGGCTTGGCTTCTGGCCATCGCTTCATAGATTCGATTTGCCTCTGCCATCCTCCCCGTTGCCCCTCTGTGAGCCCAGGCAACATCCTTTTGAAACAACTCATTATCTGCTTAAATCAACCAGCACTGGCTTTTAGCGCTAAAACCAAGAGCGCAGCATCAGCAAATATGTTTTTCCTGTTTTTATCATGATAAAATTAGGAATATGTTTTTAGTTTTTGTTACCATTAAAAGATTTCCAGCTCTTGTCCAATCCCTGCATCTCCAGTCTTTATTTTATGCACGCTCAATCCATAGAAGTGTCTTAATTCCAAAAAAAGGGACTGTGCCCCTTTTCCCATTCCAACAAGGACCCTACCTAACTATCTATTAGCCCATCTAACTCCTCACACGAGTAACGGGCTCCTGACACCCACATGGGAGATGTAAATTGAATTATCAGCTCCTGAGCCTAGCCACTGTGGGCATTTAGGGAGTGACCCAGCAAATGAGACCTCTCTCTGTCTGCCTCTCTCTTCTCTGCCTCTTTCTCTCTGCCTCTCAAATACATAAATATACAGTTTAATAAAGTGTTCTATCTCCACATCAATACACAACATTGATACCAGGTGACACACGGGCAAAACTAATCATTCTGGAGCAGTGCTTCTCAAACTTGAGACTGTGAATCTCATGGGAACTGTGTGAAAATGCAGATTGTGATTTAGTGAGTCCACTATTCTGCAAGCTCTAGCGAATCTCAGGGTGACGCCCACACTGCCCTCGGCCACAACTGCACTTTGCAAACCGAGGTTTTTAAGTACTGAGGAACTACTCTGAAGTCCTTAAAATACAGCTGGCACAGGACCAACAAAATCCAGTCCACTCTCTTTCTTTTTTCTGGATCTCCTCTGCTTTTCCGGTTCATTTTGTATTTAGAAAAACAAGATTCTGAAGTGGCAAGATTTTCCCTCCAAATGGAAAATTTCCTATTTTGATCATGATTCCTTGGTTCTAAAAATGTTAAGGTCTATAAAACTAGCCTATACTTTTAAAGATTTATTTGAAGTCAGAGTTACACAGAGAGAGAAGAGGCTGAGAGAGAGAGAGAGAGAGAGAGAGAGAGAGAGGACTTCCATCGCTGGTTCACTCCCCAGTTGGCCGCAACTCCTGGAACTGCACCTATCTGAAGCCAGGAGCCAGGAGTTTCTTCTGGGTCTCCCATGTGGGTGCAGGGGCCCAAGGACTTGGGCCATCTTCTACTGCTTTCCCAGGTCATAGCAGAGAGCTAGATTGGAAGTGGAGCAGCCGGGACTCGAACCAGCGCCTGTTTGGGATGCCAGCGCTTAGGCGGCGGCTTTATTCACCATGCCACAGCACCAGCCCCAAAACTAGCCTATTTAATACAAAGGCCACTTAAGCTTTCAGTTTGGATAATACAGAGTAAATGAGATTTAGCGATCTCTCCTGTTTTATGGACCCAAAGACTCTCATTTAAGTAGAGCATTATTTTTTTTTTTCAAATGCAGGTTACAAATACAAAGACTTATCTCTGAAGCAGACAAAGGCTTTGTAAGGTCTACACCTCTGAAAGGCCTACTGTGAAGCCAGAAATATTCTCTGTATTTCACCCGATGTAAAAATGCATTTGTAGGAACCTCCTCGTCTCATTTTCCTCTCCTGCAAATGTCTCTGAAAGGGGAAGGCCTGCGTCTTGCCAACATGAAAAAAATCGCCTTGCTACGTGCAATTACAGTCCACATCCATCATCCTATATGGAGCTTTGTCGTTTCAGCAGCTTCTATCCCCAAAATTGGCCTTCGCATTTTTCTGCGCACTAACCTACGTAACTTCTGAAGTCAGAAAGTATTCTGCTCTCTGGCCGAGCGGTGAGGATGCCAGCTACGATGCCCACGTCCCACGCCAACGAGCCGGGGCTCTGCGCCCACCTCTGGCTCTTGGCTCCAGCTCCCTGGGCGGCAGTGCTGATGGCTCAGGTGCTTGGGTTCCTGCCACCCACACGGGAGAGTGGGACTGCGCTCTTGGCTCGCCATTGCAGCCATGTGGGATGGGAGCTCTGTGTGTGTGTCTAAATGTCTCTCCATCTCTCCGTCTACCAAACAATTATTTTTAAAACATTTCAATGTATTCTGTTTTAATTATAACACTTAAAACTCACCAATAAACACGTCAAAAAATTCACAATATATAAGAAACTGAGAGGTCCAATAACCAATTTATGTCTCTAGACACAACTGCAACCAGTCTGTGGCTTCCTAAAGAGCCACAGAGTAGGAAAAGATATTACTTTAAGCTACCTACCATGCAATTCTCTCTCTCTCTCTCTCTCTCTCTCTCTCTCTCTCTCTCTCTCTCTCTTGTATTATGATGAGTAACTTGGATTAATGGTCAAAACAGGAAGTAGTTCATTCATTTGGACATGTTAGCACTTTTAATGTGACTACTAACCCTACAGTTTTACAAGGGGATTCTCACTTTGTAGTGTCCCCTGCTCGGATGAGGAGAAAATTTTAGACTCTTTTTTAAGTGCATCAAAGTTAGGCTATAAGTAAACGTTACTCATAAAAGACATTTGTCTTGGGGCTGGCCTTGTGGTATAGCGAGTAAAGCCACTGCCTAGGATGCAACAGTCCCAGCTGCTCCGCTTCCAAACCAGCTCCCTGCTAATGTGCATGGGAAAGCAGCAGAGGATGGCCCAAGTCCTTGGGCCCCTGCACCCATGTGGGAGACTTGAAAGAAGCTCCTGGCTCCTGGCTTTTGATGGGTGCAGCTCTAGCCACTGTGGCCAATTGGGGAGTGAACCGGTGGATGGAAGATCATTCTCTCTCTGCCTCTTGCTCTCTGTGTAACTCAAATAAATAAATAAATTTTTAAAAATAATAGTAATGAGCACTAGGGCTCATGTGAGATCACATAGTTAAATGCCACAGGTTTTTTTACAACTCATGCATTCTCTCAGACAGTATTTCCCTTCCAGTCAAGGCTTCAGTCGGCCCATTGTCAGTAAAACACTGAGCCCTTCGTAATAAAGGATTACCTCTCCAACACTTGAGAATAATCCGGCTGCCAACAGGCCCTCCCTCTCTATGGATACAAATGCTTTACACCATTCTATTCTAGAATACTTCAAAAAGCTCACAGGGCACCAACATTGTGGTATAGCAAGAAAAGTGGCCACCGAGACACCGGCACCCTGCATCAGAGGACCGGCTCTACTCCCAGCTGCTCTGCTTCCAGTCCAGCTCCCTGCTAATGCATCTGAGAAGGAGCAGAAGATGGCCCAAGTCCGTGGGCCCCTACCGCCCTTGTAGGAGATCTGGATGGAGTTCCTGGCTCCTGGCTTCAGCCTGGCCCAGCCCTGGTTGATGTGACTATTTGGGGAGAATCAGCAGATAGAAGATATATATATATATATATATATATATATACACACATATACATATATATATATATATATCCCTTTCTCTTTCTCCCTCTCTGGCACTCTGCCTTTCAAACAAATAAATAAATCTTTGAAAGCTCATGGAAAATGGAATTAAAAGTTTATTTTGTTGCAAAAAGTTTTTTAAAATCCATGCATTTTTTAAATACGCACTTCCCACAAACTTCTTAAGCCCCCTCATGTAGTCTACTTGAAACCAGGTTCTCTAAAAGTAATTGCTTAACAGAGAAGATTGATAAAGGCTGATTGCTTTTTTTTTTTTTTTGACAGGCAGAGTGGACAGTGAGAGAGAGAGAGACAGAGAGAAAGGTCTTCCTTTGCCGTTGGTTCACCCTCCAATGGCCGCTGTGGCCGGCGCACAGCGCTCATCCGATGGCAGGAGCCAGGTGCTTCTCCTGGTCTCCCATGGGGTGCAGGGCCCAAGCACTTGGGCCATCCTCCACTGCACTCCTGGGCCACAGCAGAGAGCTGGCCTGGAAGAGGGGCAACTGGGACAGAATCCGGCGCCCCGACCGGGACTAGAACCCGGTGTGCTGGCGCTGCAAGGCAGAGGATTAGCCTGTTGAGCCACGGCGCCAGCCGGCTGATTGCTTTTTTAATCGAATCCATTTTTTACAAATGTTAAGCAATGTGTGCTGAACTAAACTCAGTGAACAGAGACAGACTTGCATATCAGCTGGATACTAACTCCTCACCTGAGAAAGCACACCTGGGATGAGGGCAGTCAGGCCACCTCTGTGCTGCCCAACGCGAGAACAAGGAGTAGAGGGAAGGCCGGGTGGGGGGCACCCTTGCTCTCAGCAGCCCCGTCTGCAGCTCAGCAGCAGCAGCTCACCATGGAAAAGAGGGAGCAAGAAACTTCTTCATCCTGAGAAGAAACAGGAAGGGGCAGGGAAGACCCGGGGCCGGCGCTGTGGCGTAGCGGGTAAAGCTGCTGCTGCAGTGCCGGCATCGCATGTGGGCGCCAGTCCTAGACCTGGCTGCTCCACTTCTGATCCAGCTCTCTGCTATGGCCTGGGAAAGCAGTAGAAGATGGCCCAAGTCCTGGGGCCCCTACACGCACGTGGGAGACCCGGAAGAATCTCCTGGCGCCTGGCTTCAGATTGGCGCAGCTCCAGTCATTGTGGCCAATTGGGGCATGAACCATCGGATGGAAGACCTCTCTCTCTCTCTCTCTCTCTCTCTCTCTCTCTCTCTCTTTCTTCCTCTCCTTCTCTCTCTGTGTAACTCTGACTTTCAAATAAATAAATAAATTTAAAAATTAAAAAAACAGTTAAAATGGCCTAGATTCTGTTAATTTCAGGTGAACCAGTTCCAGGAAACCCTCTAATGAGGGTACCTCAAAAAGTTCATGGAAAGTGCAATTAAAGACCAAGTTTATTTGGGCACAAAAAAAGACTGAAATCCACAAACTTTAAAAAAATTCATGAAAGTGTGTATTAAGAAAAAAAATGCATGGATTTCAAAAAGATTTTGCACCAAAATAAATATATCTTTTAAATCTATTCTCTATGAATTTTTTGAAGTGCCCTCATACAGGTTTCAAATCCAGGCTGATCCTCAAATTGGCTCTGGTAAGAATTTTTAAATTTAGATATAAAATTTTAGATATGAAGATGTATCTTGTTAACAAGGAAAATTGTAAACAACCCAGACATCCAAAAATAAGCAAAGAGTTTATGATTATGCATTGGGTTATTCATGATGCATCAGTGAATGCCATAAAGCAACACACTGAATGTTTATAATGGGATTAGAAATAAGGACATGAAATTGTACGTAGTGTGATTACAACCATCATCAGCAATTTTTTGCTGAATACTTTTCATATTTCATTTTCAATCTCTGCCACAATATTGCAAAGGAAGTACAACTATCCATAAATTTTACAAGTAAATAAATGATTCCCAGAGAGCATTTTCCCAAGGTTAAAAAAAAAAGTCAAAAATGGAACCCTGATATCAAATTGCAGGCTCGAACAATTCCAAAGTCTCATTCTACTAGCAACACCACATAAAATTTTCTTAAGGAAAAAAAAAAGACTGGATGGAAATGTGCTAATATGATAAAACTTTATATCATAGAATTATATTCTTTTTTATCAAGTTTCTATAATGTGGTGTTATTGCTTGTATAATTAGTGTAATTTCTGTGGGAAAAGTTAGCTAACAACTCCAGTTCTTTTTTTTTTTTTCTTTCTTTTTTTGACAGGCAGAGTGGACAGTGAGAGAGAGAGACAGAGAGAAAGGTCTTCCTTTTGCCATTGGTTCACCCTCCAATGGCCGCCGCAGTCAGCGCGCTGCGGCCGGCGCACCACGCTCATCCGAAGGCAGGAGCCAGGTGCCAGGTGCTTCGCCTGGTCTCCCATGGGGTGCAGGGCCCAAGCACTTGGGCCATCCTCCACTGCACTCCCGGGCCACAGCAGAGGGCTGGCCTGGAAGAGAGGCAACCGGGACAGAATCCGGCGCCCCGACCGGGACTAGAACCCGGTGTGCCGGCGCCGCAAGGACAACTCCAGTTCTGACCACTGTGTAGTAACAGGGAACAAATACGTCCATCTGCCTTAACCAACGACGACATCACTGGAACAAAACGTACCCTAACAAAACTGTGATCCCTAGAAGGAAGAACAGGAAGTGGTCCCTCTGAGTGCCTCAGCCCCCTGCCTGGAGCAAGGAAGCCCAAACGCAGCCAGAACACACTCTTGTTGAACCAAACAGAATGACAGCAGAGTTCGGGGAAGCCACAGTGCCTAGACTTTGTGGGGTAAATTACTGGAAAAGAGAGCGATTCACAGACAGATCTCTCTGGAAATCTGCCGACGCTTCTCTTTGAGCTTCTCTGAGTACTGAATAGTGCATGTAGATGAAGAAAATATCAAGACCAAGGAAAGAACCAACGGAACAGTACAGTCAAAAACAAATCCCTCAAGCCTACGAGAGTGCTGACTGGTGTTCCCATAAGCCAGTGTGGCAGACTGCCCTGTGCCCACCTGACAAGTCTCAACAGCACTAGAGTAATTCAAGTTGACCTGAATGGCTTCCAGGACACAGGCAAAGATCATCAACAAGCCAACAATACAGAATTTCTATAATCTGGCAGCCGATCAAAAATTACCATGTAAGCAAAAAAGCCTACATGGGGCAGTGGGGTTTGATAAATTGAAACCAATCCAATACTGACAAAGCTTATAGAATTATTAGGCAAAGTGGCTAAAACAGCTGTTATCCCTCAGCATGAGCATCTCAAGGACAAAAGGGAAGATAAAATGATAAATAAATCATGTTTCTAGAGAGAAGTAATATAACTTCTGAGATGGAAAGCATAGCAATGAGATTAGAAGAAGATTCAATATTGTAGAAGAAAAGATTAGTGACATGAATTTATAGGAATAAAAATTATCCCAAACAAAACACATACAGATTAAATGCTTCTAGGGAAAAGTGAGTGTATACAGCATACAGCCTCGCTATGTGTAACTGGAGTCCCAGAGAAGGAGAGTGAAGAAAAAAATATTTAAAGAAACAGTAGCCAGGGTCAGTGCTGTGGCACAGCGGGTTAACACCCTAGCCTGCAGTGCCGGCATCCCATATGGGTGCCGGTTCTAGTCCTGGCTGCTCCTCTTCCAATCCAGCTCTCTGCTATGGCCTAGGAAAGCAGTAGAAGATGGCCCACGTCCTTGGGCCCCTGTACCCACGTGGGAGACCCAGAAGAAACTCTTGGCTCCTGACCGGATCAGTGCAGCTCCAGTCGTTGCGGCCATCTGGGGAGTGAACTAGCAGATGGAAGACCTCTCTCTCTCTCTCTCTCTCTCTCTCTCTCTATCTCTATCTCTATCTCTATATATCTCTATCTCTCTCTGTAACTCTGTCTTTCAAGTAAATAAAATAAATCTTTAATTTAAAAAAGTGGCCAAAATTTTGCAAAATATGAAGAGAATTATAAAACCACCTATCTAAGGAGCAAAACAAACCTCAGGGAAAAACAATAAGAAAACCAAGCTAAGATATACCAGCATCAGGATGATGAAAAAAATAGTGATAGAGACAAAAGTATAGGGGCCAGCACTGTGGCAAGTAGGTTAAGCCACCACCTGCAACGCTGACATCCCCTATCACAGTGCAGTTCGAGCCCCAGCTGCTCCTCTTCTGATCCAGCTCTCTGCTACTGCTCTTGGGAAAACAGCAGAAGATGGCCTAAGTACTTGGGCCCCTGGCATCCACATGGGAGACCTGGATACAGTTCCAGGCACCTGGTTTGGGCTTGGCCCAGCCCTGGCCATTGTGGCCATTTGGGGAGTGAACCAGCACATAGAAGATCTTCTCTGTTTCTCTCTGTAACTGAGTTTAAAGTAAGTTAATTAAACTTTTTTAGAAAGAGAGAAAGATGTAAAAGCAGCACGAAGAAAAAAAGGATATTATATACAAAGAAAAAATTAATAAAGACAATATCTTTTTCATCATAAGTAATACCAGACAGATGACAGTCCACTTAGAAGAATGAACAAGGCCGGCGCCGTGGCTCAACAGGCTAATCCTCCGCCTGTGGCGCCGGCACACCGGGTTCTAGTCCTGGTCGGGGCACCGGATTCTGTCCCGGTTGCCCCTCTTCCAGGCCAGCTCTCTGCTGTGGCCAGGGAGGGCAGTGGAGGATGGCCCAGGTGCTTGGGCCCTGCACCCCATGGGAGACCAGGAGAAGCACCTGGCTCCTGCCATTGGATCAGCGCAGCGCGCTGGCCGTGGCGGCCATTGGAAGGTGAGCCAATGGCAAAGGAAGACCTTTCTCTCTGTCTCTCTCTCTCACTGTCCACTCCGCCTGTCAAAAAAGAAGAAGAAGAAGAAGAAGAAGAAGAAGAAGAAGAAGAAGAAGAAGAAGAATGAACAAAAGAACTGGAGAATTAAAATTCGGTCCCCAGCAAAAAAATCCTTCCAAAATGAAACGGAAGCACTTTTCAAACATACAAAATGTAAAAGAACACACGACGATTATCACTGCATGTTACAGGAAGTCCTCCAATAGAAGGTAAACAATACCAGACAGTAATCTGCATCTAATAAAGGGATGGGGAGCATGGGAAATAGTAGAAATGTTTTCTATCTAATCTTTCTTATTTTTATACATTAAAAGATAAATTTTAAAGCAAAGATATTCAAAGTACGTTGATCAGACTTCAACCTCAAATTATAACAGACTAAGTGATGTAAACGAGGAGCATCCATCTCTTGCAGTCCTGGAGGCTGGAGGTTTAGCATCAAGGTGTGAGTGTGTTCAGTACCTGAGCAGGCCTGCTGCAAGGTTTTCAGATGGTCACAGAGAACAAAGAGAGGGAAGGCAAACTGCCTCATGTCTCCTCTTCCGAAAGCAGTAAGCCTGTTCAGGGTGCTCCATGCCCATGTCCTAATCCTATCCAAAACACCCACTTGCAAATATCATTACATCAGCAATCAGACTTCAATAAATGGGTTCAGGCTGGCCCAGCCCCAGGCATTGCAGCCATCTGGGGAATGAATCAGTGTTTGGAAGATCTCTTTCTCTGCCTAGCTCTGCTTGTATCATCACTCTGCCTTTCAAGTAAATAAAAATAAATCATTAAAAAAGTGTATACAAAGGAAAACTCAACTACAAATATGTATATTATATATAAGAAACTCAGTTTAAGTAAAAAGACAGAATGGTTACAAGTAAAATAGACACAACAAAGATAAACTACACTAACACTAATCAAAAGAAAGCTAAGGGCCAGTGCCGTGGCTCACTAGGCTAATCCTCCACCTTGCGGCGCCAGCACACAGGGTTCTAGTCCCAGTCGGGGTGCCAGATTCTGTCCCGGTTGCCCCTCTTCCAGGCCAGCTCTCTGCTGTGGCCTGGGAAGGCAGTGGAGGATGGCCCAAGTGCTTGGGCCCTGCACCCCATGGGAGACCAGGAGAAGCACCTGGCTCCTGCCTTCAGATCAGCGCGGTGCGCCAGCCACAGTGCGCCAGCCGTAGTGGCATTGGAGGGTGAACCAACGGCAAAGGAAGACATTTCTCTCTGTCTCTCTCTCTCACTGTCCACTCTGCCTGTCAAAAAAATAAATTAAAAAAAAAAAATAAAAATTAAAAGAAAGCTAAGGGACTTTACAAAGATCAAAGTAAATTTCTTTTTTTTTTTAAGACTTATTTTATTTATTTGAAAGGCAGAGTTAGAGAGAGAGACAGAGACAGAGAGAGAAGATGAGATATCTAGAGAGATCTTCCATCTGCTGGTTCACTTCTCAAATGGCCACAATGGCACAATGGTCAAGGTTGGGTCAGGCTGAAGCCTGAAGCCTAAAGCCAGAAGCCAGGAGCCAGGAGCTTCTTCTAGGTATCCTAAGTGGGTGTAGGGGTCCAAGGACTTGGGCCATCTACCATTGCTTTCCCAGGCACATTAGCAAGGAGCTGGACCAGCAGTAGAGCAGCTGGGACTCAAACCAGCACCCATAAGGGATGCCAATGGTGTAGCAGGTGGTTTATCTTGCTACGCCACAATGCTGGCCCAGTTAATTTCACAATGGGAAATACTACCCAAAAAAATCATTTCATAATGGCGAACTGATCAATCATCAAGAATACCTAAAAATCCTGAATATTTATTTAGATAATAAAAGCTTAAAAATGCATGAAGCAAAAACTAATATAATTAAGAGGGTAAATCTAATTGATAAGTTCACAGAAATTCAGTAAGGATATAAAGCACTTGAGAAACACTACCAACAAAATGAATCTAACTGGCATTTGTAGAACATTTCATCCCCCAAAAACAGAGCACACATTCTTATCAAATGCACATGGAACATTTATCAAGACCATAATGTGGGCAGTACGGTAAATCTTCATAAACTTAAAAAGATTCACCTTACACAAAGTGTGCTATCTTACCAGAATTAAATAAGAAATCAATAACAAAACAGTTTCTAGAGAATTCCAAATAACTTTTAAATATCCCATGAGTGAAAAAAAATCACAAAGGAAATTAGAAAATACTCAAAAAATATGTCAAAGTTTGTGGGCCACAGTTAAGCAGTGCTTACATTATAAAAATACAAAGATTTTTTTTTAAATCCATGCTTCCATCCTCAGAAACTGGACAACATATAATGAAAATAAGCATATGAAAGGAAATAAGAGAAATAAAATAAGGAAATAAGAGAGATAAAAACAGAAATCAATATTTCTTAAAAAAACAGAAATGAATAAAGAAAATCGTCAAACCCAAAGTTTGGCAAGTTACAATAAACACCTATCCATATGTATAAAGTTTAAAAAGAGAGAAGACACAAATCACCGTTCTAAGAAATAAGTCAGAAGACACATTTCCATGGACCCTATATATATTAAAAGGTTAACAAGAGAATATTATGCTATAAAACTTGAAAAACCTTAATAAAATAGACAAATTCCCTGAAAAACACATATTACCAGTCTAGTCAAGGAAAAACAAATGACATCAGTAGCCATCTACCTATTAAAGAAATTGAACTTGTAGCTTTAAAAGGCACCTCCCTGATCAAGTGGTTGCATTTGGAAATTCTATCAAACACTTAAAGAAATAATACCAGTTTTTTAAAAATACTTCAAGAAAAAAGAAAATATTCCCAACTCATTCTAGATTTACCTTGCTATCAAAACTAGAGGAAGGCATTACAAAAAGAAAGCTATTCAAATATCCTTCATTAACAACAACATAGATACACAAATTCTTAGGAATTTAACCCAAATAAATCCATTAACACAGGAAAATACATATACAAGAGCAGAAGGTGTCAGCTGGGCAAGACATTTCAGTGATTAGCTCCCACAGGGACACTAATTCCAACAGCTATCAACACACAAGCCACCTTCCCGAAAGCTAAGGACGTTAGATCAGAGTACTTGGCTTTAGTGTAAAAAGAACAGATAATAAAGAGAGAGTTGCCATGTCACCCTTCCCCAGCTTCAAACAATATAGTTCCATCCCACCCACCCGAGGTGGGGAAAAGAAGTAGTCCAAACCCAGCACCAGGTCCCCACTGTGAAACCCAATGGTGGCAGGGTCGCACGGGCCTGCCTCCAGGATAATTCCTGCAGACTGGGTCTCTGGACCCTCCTTAGCCAAGCACCCACTGACTGTCTCTGGCAGACCACAGAACAAGATTCCAGTTGCTGGGGAGTAGGGTGAGAAAACCAACAAAGGACCTTGCCTTGGAGCTCGATGATGGGCCTGCTGCAGTGAGACCCAACCACAGAGCATCTGGCTGGTGCTCCCCGACGTGGGCTCTGGCAGCTCACGCTGAAGAACAAACCCGTTGTGGATTTGGGACCAGCATGGGTACGTGCACATTCTAGTGCTGAAATGCTGACAACACACCAACAGCAAACTTGTACCTCAACTGAGGGTGCCGTCTAGTCCTGGAACAGGGGAAGCATACACAAGCCCAAAGAAAATTAGCAGTCTGCTTAGCATTTCTAGAAGGCAAGCACCAACAAAGCCAGATTATAAAGTCTGGAAAAAGTCCTAACATGTCAATGTATAGGTGATGTCATACACCAAGCATCATGAACACAGAGGGAACAATAACATCACTTAATGAACAAAATAAGGTGCAAAAACGGATCAAACAGTAACTGACATATGCAAATTCCTGCACACAGAATTCAACATAACTGTTTTAAGGAAATTCAGTGAGGTTCAAGAAAAATATAAATTATTCATTACTCTATCAGAGAAACTTAACAGAGAAATGGAAATGATTTTTTAAATCAAATAGAAATCTTTGATTTGAAAAGTACACTATGCAGAATTTAAAAATGCAATAAAAGGCATGGACTTCAGAAGAAAGAACTAGTGAGGTGGAAGTCAGGCTATTTGAAAACATAGTCAGAGGAGGAAAAATGATGAGGAGGAGTGAAGAACGTTCATGGGAACACAATATATCTGAGTATTATGGTTCAAGACTTATAGACTTGAGAAGACCAAAGAGATATACAGAGTTAATAACCAAAATTTCCCAAGACAAAGCTATAACTATCCAGGTACAAGAAGGTCAGAGGTTGAGGCTGGCTCTGTGGCATAGCGGGTAAAACCATCGCCTGCAGTGCCAGTATCCCATAAGGGTGTTGGTTCGATCCAGCTTTCTGCTATGGCCTGGGAAAGCAGTAGAAGATGGCCCAAGTCCTTGGGCCCCTGCCACCCATGTGGGATATTCAGAAGAGGCTCCTGGCTCCTGGCTTCAGATCGGCGCAGCTCTGGCCGTTGCAGCCATTTGGAGAATGAACCAGTGCTTGGAAGACCTCTCTCCCTTTCTTTCTGCCTCTGCCTCTGCCTCTCTGTAGCTCTGCCTTTCAAATAAATAAATAAATCTTTTTAAAAAAAGAAGGTCAGAGGTCAAAGCTTAGAGTCAACTTAACCAAGCCTACCTAAAGATATATTCTAATCAATATCTCCAAAGTTAAAAATAAAAAGATTCTCAAAGCTGGAAGAGAAAAAAACAAAAAACACTTAACACATGAGAGTGTCCCAATTCAGCTGACTGCAGACTTCTCAGCAAAAATCCTACAAGCCAGGAGAGAGTGGGATGAGACTTTCAAAGTACCCAAAGAGAAAAATTGCCAAACAAGAATCTCATACCTAGCAAGACAACTCTGTAAATATGTAAAGCCTAGAGAATGTATCACCACCAAACTTGCTCTGCATGATATGCTAAAGGGAGTTCTTCAAATTTTTTTTAAGAATTTATTTATTTATTTATTTATTTGAAAGTCAGAGTTACATAGAGAGAAAAGAGAGGCAGAGAGAGAAAGAGGTCTTCCATCCGATGGTTCATTCCCCAATTGGCCACAATGGCCAGAGCTGTGCCGATCCGAATCCAGAAGCCAGGAGCTCCTTCTGGGTCTCCCACATGGATGCAGGGGTCCAAGCACTTGGGCCATCTTCTACTTCTTTCCCAGGCCACAGCAGAGAGCTGGATCGGAAGTGGAATGCCCATATGGGACGTCAGCACTACAGGCGGCGGCTTTAGCTGCTACACCACAGCACCGGGCCCAACTTCTTCAAATTAAAATGAAGATATGTTCACAAGAAAAGAGAAAATATCAAAAAGTAGAAAACTCACTGAATTGAGAGCCTAGAAGTAAACCCATGCCTTTTCAATAAATAGTACTTAGAAAGCTAGAGCTTAAAATGCTGAAGAATGCAAGTAGCCCCTTTTTTTCCCACCATTTATAAAATAAACCTCAAATGGACAAAGACCTCACCATAACCCTCAAACTGTGAAACTATTAGGAGACAGGGAAACCACTTAGGCATTGGAATGAATACAGATTTCATCGATAAAACTCCAAAAGCACAGTAAACGAAACCACAAATAGACATTGGGATTTCATCAAACTAATAATCTCCACCACAGCAAAAGAAGTCATCAAGAGATGGGGTCAGCGCCGTGCGTAGCCGCCGCCTGCAGTGCTGCAACCCACGTGGGCACCAGTTCAAGTCTCGGCTGCTCCACTTCCGATCCAGCTCTCTGCTATGGCCTGGAATAGCAGTAGAAGATGGCCAAGTCCTTGGGCCCCTGCACCCACATGGGAGGCCTGGAAGAAGCTCCAGGCTCCTGGCTCCTGGCTTTGCATCAAAGCAGCTCCAGCCATTGTGGCCACCTGGGGAGTGAACCAGCAGATGGAAGACCTCTCTCTCTGTCTCTCTCTCTTTCTCTCTCTCTCTCGGTCTGTCTCTGCCTCTCTGTAACTTTGCCTTTCAAATAAATAAATAAATCTTTAAAGAAAAAAGAGAGAGAAAGAGAGAGAGAGAGACACACACAGACAACCTAAAGAAAGGGAGAAAATATTTGCAACTTACATATCTGATAAAGATTTAATAACCAGAATATACAGGGAACTCAACTCAATAGCACAGTAGCAAGCAATCCAATTATAAAATGGGTAATAGATTTGAACGGACATTTTTCAAAGGAAGAGATACCACTGATCACCAGGTACATGAAACATTTTTGCTCAGTAGCACTAATCATCAAACAAATACAAATAAAAAAATCAGATACCACATTCAGGTATCACTTTACTTCTGTTTGTATAGCTATTATTCAAAAAGATAAAGATAAAAAAGAGCTGGTGACAGGGCTGGTGCTGTGGCATAGTAGATTAAGCATCCGCCTGTGGTGCTGGCATCCCATATGGGCACCTGTTCAAGTCCCGGTTGCTCCACTTCCAATCCAGCTCTCTGCTGTGGCCTTAGAAAGCAGCAGAAGATGGCCCAAGTACTTGGGCCCCTGCACCCACGTGGGAGACCTGGAAGAAGCTCCTCAGATTGGCCCAGCTCTGGCTGAAATCTCTCTGTCTCTCTCTCTCTCTCTACCTCTGTAACTCTGCCTTTCAAGTAAATAAATATATTTAAATAAATTTAAAAAAAGAGCTGGCAAGAATGTGAAGAAAAGGGAACGCTTTTACACTGTTGATGAGAATGTAAACTAGTATACTCATTATGGAAAAGAGTATGGAATTTCCTTTAAAAATAAAAAAACAGAGCTACTATATGATCTAGCAATGTCATTAGTGGGTATCAGTCTGTCATCTTCACTCTGTGTTTATTGCAGCACTATTTACAATAACCAAGAAATGGAAACAACCTAAGTATTCATTGACTAATGAATGACTAAGCAAATGTGATGCATATATTCAATAGAATAAATTCAAACGCAAAAAATGGGTGAAATCCTGTCATTTACAACAACATGGAGTCCATCATGTGAAGTGAAGTTAATCAGGCAAAGAGGTAAGTTCCACATGATCTCACTCATATGTGTAATTTAGAAAAATTAATCTAACCAAGGTTAAGAGCAGACTGGCTGCTGCCCGATGCCAGGGAGGGTACGGGCAAGGGGAGGAGAGGCAAAGATGTGTGAGGGGCACTAAGTGACAGCTCACTGGGAGAAGGAAGCTCTGGTGTTCTGCACACTGGGTGACTACGTACAAAAATTATGCATTTTATATATAATATATATAAAAGCTAAAAGAGAAGATTTTTTAATATTGTCACCAAAAAGATAATAAATGTTTAGAAGACAGAGTGTACACTGAATTGAACACTGTATACTTGTATTGAGGTATCACAAGGTATTCCATATAAATCTATAAGGTTTATGTATCAATTAAAAAAAAAAGATACTACACAAGCCCAAGTGGAGTTTATCCCAGGAATGCAGGACTGGTTCTATATTCAAAAATCAATCAGGGGCTGGTGCTATGGTGCAATGGGTTAACACACTGTCTGCATTGCTGGCATCCCATATAGGCACTGGTTGGAGTCCTGGCTCCTCCACTTCCCATCCAGCTCCTTGCTAATAGTCCTGGGAAACCAGCAAAGGATGGTCCAAGTGCTTGGGTCCCTGCACCCATGTGGGAGACTTGAATGAAGCTCCTGGCTCCTGGCTTTGGACTGGCCCAGCCCTGGTAGTTGCAGTCACCTGGGAAATGACCAGTAGATAGAAGATCCTTTCCTTTCCTCTTCTCTCTCTCTCTCTCTCTCTCTCTCTCTCTCTCTCTCTCTCTCTCTCGCTTTAACTCTGGCTTTCAAATAAATAACATATCTTTTTAAAAAAGCAATCAACATAATTCATCACAGACAATATAATTCATCACAGATTAAATAAGAACCGCATGATGTCAACAGATGCAGAAACAGTTGACAAAATTCATCACTCATTTTTTATCAAAACCTTTAGTAAATTTCAAGTAGAAGGTACTACGGTTTGAATGTCCCCACCAAAATGTATGCTGAAATTCAATTTTCATTGTGAGGTACTAAGAGAGTGAAACATGAATCTGACTGTGATATTTGGAGGTATGACCTTTGGGAAGTAATTAAGGTTAAACGACGGCACGTGGCTTTATAGAGAAGGAAAGAGCTCAGCAGACACTTTCTGTCTCACCACACCCTGCCCTGCCTTGGGACTCTGCAGAGTCCCCATCAGCACAAAAGACCTCAGTAGACGTGACCACCTGATGTTCAGAACGTGAGCTGAGTAAATCTTTGTTCTTCATAAATTACTCCATCTGTGGTATTCCACTACAGCAACAGAAAGTAGACTAGGCAGAAGGACTGTCTCAACATGATTAAAAAATACCCATGAAAAACCTACAAGTAATATGAGACTTAATGGGAAAAGACTAAATGCTGTCCCCCTAAGGTTGGGAACAAGGCCATTCTCTTCCAGAGAACAATTTATTATTAAGTCATCCACTAACTATTTCATATTTTATGCTACATAAATAATAATGATTTTTAATTGTAAATACTATTGTGCTTTAAGTTTTTGGTGTGCAGAAAACAATGTTTTTTAACATTTTACTTTGCATCTTGTGAAACTGTTGGACTCACTAGCAGCTGATATGCAGATTCCAATTCCCAGTTCAGGAACTATGAGGCTTCTAGGCGCTGGATGTAAGAAATTCACTGAAGATGAACCAGCAAAGTGCTCACATGCCACGTGAGGAAATGAATCACCATGAGGGTGACTCTACAAAGAGAATTTTACTACCTTTGCAGGTATTAGGACAAACAACTATAATTCTAGTTAAAACATCACATCTCATATTAAAGAATCTGGGTTCAAATCCTGACTGTGCACTTGATTCCAGTTTCCTGCTAATGCCTGCTTTGGGAGGTGCTGGGTCCCTGGCACCCACGTCAGAGACCTATGCTGAGTTGCCAGCTCTCACCTCCAAGCTCCAGCTCCAGTCACTGAGGCATTTGGGGCACCAGGTGAATTGCAGGCTCCCTCTATCTCTGATTCTCTCTCTCTCTTTCTGTATCTCTCCCTTTCTAAAATAATTAAATAATTTTTAAAAATAAAATCTATATGGAAATACAAATAATCTAGGTTGTCAAGAACTTTTTAAAATATTTATTTATTTATTTATTTATTTATTTGAAAGGCAGAGTTACACAGAGAGGCAGATGCAGAGAGAGAGGTATTCCATTCAATGGTTCACTCCCCAATTTGCCGCAATGGCTGAGCTATGCTGATCTGAAGCCAGGAGCCAGGAGCTTCCTCCAGGTCTCCCATGGTGGTATAAGGGCCCAAGGACTTGGGCCATCTTCTACTGCTTTCCCAGGCCATAGCAGAGAGCTGGATCCGAAGTGGAACAGCCGGGACTCAAACCAGTGCCCATATGGGATGCCGGCACTGCAGGTGGCGGCTTTACCTGCTATACCATAGCACCAGCCTCCCAAAAACTACACTGAAAAGGACAAAATGGGAGGACTTACACAACCTGATCTCAACACTTACTATGTATAAAACTATAGTAATCAAGACAGTGTGCTATTAGCATAAACAGGGACATAAAGATCAATAAAAGAGACGATTCCAGAAATAATCCTACATTTAACATATGATCAATTAATTTCCAACAGAAGTACCAAAGTAGTTCAATGGGGGACAGGATAACCTTTTCAACAAGTACTGCTAAAGTAATGGCACACTTACACATAAAAACAAATCTTGACCCTTAATCCACAACATAAACAAAAATACATAATATATTCCAGACCTAAATGTAATATCTGAAATGATAAACTTGTAGGAACAAAACCACTGGAGAAAATCTTTGTGACTTTGATTTAGGCAAAGATTTCTGTATTATGGCATATAAAGAGAGAAAAATAATAAGGTGGATTTTACTAAAATTCAAAACTTTTGCTCTTCAAAACACAGTTAGGAAGGTGAAAAGGCAAGCCACAGACGACAAGAAAACACACATCTGACAACTTGTATATAGAATACATAAGGAAACAAAATGCAATAAGAAAATATTAATCAACTAATTAATTAATACAATTTTTAAATCACAAAATATTTAAAACACACTGGTGAATATGAGAAATGGTCAACACCACTGGTCACTTGAAAAATATACATCAAAGCAACAATGAGGTATTCTGAGTTGTTATACCCACTGGAATAGCAAAAATAATGATACATTGATAAGATAGAGTATTATAAAGGATGTAAAACAACCGGACATTCCTTATATCACTGGCAAGAAGTGTAGCCCTTTTGGAAAATGGTTTGACCATTTTTGGTAGAATTAAACATATGCACATCTACTCCATCACTCAGCAACTCAACTCATATTTACCCAAGAGAAATTAAAACACATGTCCGCACAAATACTTATTTATGAGCATTTATAACACTTTTGTTCATAATATCCAAAAATTTGAAACAACTCCAACCTTACCAACTGGTGAGCGGATAAACAAATTGTGCTATAATCACAGCGACGAAATATTTCTCCATGTGAAAAAGAACAATCTGCAGAACAGCCCCCACGATACTGAAGAACAAAGTCGAAGGACTGACATAATGCAACTTCAAGACATACTAAAAACTACCATCATCAAGTCAGTGTGGTACTGGTGAAAGAACAGTCATACAGCTTGATAGAACAGACCTATGCAAATATTGTAAATTAATCTTTTTAAAACATTTATTTATTTGAAACACAGAGTTAGAGAGAGAGATCTTCCATCCACTGGTTCACTCCCCAAATGGTTGCAAGAGCTGGAGCTAAGCTGATCTGAAGCCAGGAGCCAGGAGCTTCTTCCACGTCTCCCACTCAGGTTCAGGAGCCCAAGTACTTGAGCTACCCTCTGCTGCTTTTCCAGGTGCACGAGCAGAGAGCTGGATCAGAAGTGGAGCAGCCGGGACTCAAACCGGCACCCATAAGGGATGCCAGTGCTGCAAGCCCAGGCTTTAACCTGCTGTGCCGCAGTGCTGGCTGCCAATCAATTAATCCTTGACAGAGGAACAAAAGCAATACAATGAAGCAAAGATAGTCTTGTCAACAAATGGTGCTCTAACAACTGGACATTCACATACCAAACAAAATTTAATCTAGACACAGGCATATACTCTTATCAAAGATTAGCTCAAAATGAATCATAGTACTAAATGTAAAACACAAAACTAGAAAACATATGGAAGATAACATAGGAGAAAAACTAATGATGTTGGATTTGCTAAGGACTTTTTAAATGCAATATCAAACGCACAATCATGAAATCAAAAAGCAATAAACCAAATCTCTGTAAAATTAACATTTCTGGAGCAGGCATTGTGGTACATTGGGTTAAGCTGCTGCTTGTTACACCCACCTCCCATATAACAGTATCTGGCTTGAATCTCTGCTACTCCACACTTGCAATCCAGCTTCTGAGTAATACACTAAGGGGTAGTGTGTGTTGGCCCAAGTATTTGGGTTCTACCACCTACGTGGGAGCCCCAGATGGAATTTCTGGTTCTGGGCTTTGGCCTGGCCTAGTCCCAGCTGTTGTGAATATCTGGAGAGTGAACCAGCAAGTGGAAGATCTCTCTCTCTCTCTCTCTCTCTCTATCTCTATCTCTATCTCTATCTCTCTCTCTCTCTCTCTCTCTCTCTATATATATATATATATCTCTGTGTGTGTGTCTCTATCTCTATCTCCCTCTCTTCCTCTCTCTCTCCTTTTAAAACAAATACGTCTTCATGAGGCCGACGTTGTGGCCACTATCTGCAACGCTGGCATCTCTATGGGCACCATTTTCAGTCCTGGCTGTTCCATTTCTGACCCAGCTTCTTGTTAATGGCCTGGGAAAGCAGCAGCAGATGGCCCAAGGGCTTGGGCCCCTGCACTCACATGGGAGACCTGGAGAAAGCTCCTGGTTCCTGGCTTCTGGCTCCTAGCTAGCTCAGTTCCACCCATTGTGGACATTTGGGGAGTGAACTAGTGGATGGAAGATTCTCTCTCTCTCTCTCTCTCTCTCTCTCTCTCTCTTTCCCCCCATAACTCTGATTTTCAAATAAATAAGTAAATTTCAAAAAAAGCAAAAAATTCCTGCTCCACAAAAGGCATTGCCAAGAGAATGAAGAGTCAAGCCACAAACTGAGAAAATATTTCCCAAGCACCTATCTTATAAATCACTATTTTCCAAAATATATTGAAGACTCTTAAAACTCAACAAGAACACAAAAAATCCAATTGAAACCTGGACTAAAGACCTTCACAACATCTCAGCAAAAGAAGACACACAGATGGAAAACAAACACAGGAAAAGATGTTCCACACCATACCTCATCAGGAAAAGGCAAACCAAGGCAACGGGATAACACTATGCATATACTGAGTCACAGTGCAGAACACTGAACTGATGTTGGAAATGGCCCAGAAGGTGGGAAAGCTCAGAGACTGCTCACGCTGGTGTATTTGCAAGCACAGAAGAATTTCAGAAAGAGCAGTGTCACATAGAAAATTAACAAGAACTTATTCACCAAAGAAAACCATATCCTAAAAGGAAAAAAGAAAAAGCAGCCATTATTAGAGAGGTATGACTTCAAAATAGAGTTAATGGTGATGAAAGGCAGTCAGCCTTTAAGGACTACGTCCCAGGAAGTGCCCGTGATCTATCCCTCAATATCTTATTTCTGATGTCATATTTTCATTTTTAGGTTGTGTGTGTGTGTGTGTTTGTCTCAGGTTTTTTTTTTTTTTTTTTAAATTTTTCTGCCAGTGCTTTAAATTGTCAGCATTGGGCTGGCCTTGTGGCACAGAGGGTTAAGCCACAGCTGGCCACGCTGGCATTCTATCTCAGAGGGCCAGTTCAAGTCCCACTGCTCTGCCTCTGACCCGCTCCCTGCTAATGTGCCTGGGAAGCAGCACAAGTGCTTGGACCCCTGCCACCCACACGGTAGACCCGGATGGATGAAATTGCTGGTTCCTGGCTTCTACCTGGCCCAGACCCTGCTACTGGGGCCCATTTGGGGAGTGGATGGAAGACCTCTCTCTTTCTCTCTCTCTCTCTCTCTCTCTCTCTCTCTCTCCCTGCCTGACACTTTGCCTTTCAAATGAATACATCTTTTCTTTAAAAATTAAATTGTCAAAATCATTTTTTTACAATTTTTTGCTGCATAGCTCAACTTTGCATCATTTCCAATACTAGAGATCTAAAATTGTGTGAAGATTTTTACAGAGTTCTAATTACACATGTTTTGCAAAGTTGATTCTACACAAGTGCATTATCACAACATTGACTTTGTGCGTAAGCACTGTGTGTGTGTGTGTGTGTAAAAACACTGAAAATTCAGTCACTTGTCTTCTCACATCTGCTACACTGTCAGCATACCTGAGAATTTACGCTTGCTAAAACACACATGTTATTATAGACTTCTTATCGTGTAAAGTGGCCCATGATGTGTTCTGTGGCGTGTTCATATGCTTTGCAAATAAACCCTCTTTATGTCCTTTAAAGAACTTCTTATTACTTTTCATAGAATATATTTTGGGGGACTTCAAGATTTGGAACTATGATGTTCAAGATTGTATGTTTTGGGAGCAGAGGTTAAACTCAAAATGCCACGGTCAGCCTTTGTACACTGCACTTGCATTACCCCCTTAAGTTCATCTCTTCTCACTGGGTCAGACCCACTAAGCTAAAACACACCTTGATAGAATCGAATTCTCTGCCAGCTCTGCCTGTGTCAGTGCAACTGAACAAAGCTGGAGAAAAACATTCCAATGGGGCAGGCATTTAGCTTTACAGTTAAGACGTTGGGCTGTCCACAACCCATATTGTGGCACCTCGGTTCCAGTCCTGGCTCTGCTCTTGATTGCAACTTCCTGCTAAAGAACACCCTGAGAGGCAGCAGTGATGGCTCAAATAATCGGGTCCCTGCCACCCATGTGGGAGACCCGGTTTGGGCTCCCAGCTCCCAGTTTTGGCCTGGCCCAGCCATGGCTTTTGCAGGCATTTGGATAGTGATTATGTGTGTGTGTGTGTGTGTGTGTGTGTGTGTCTGTCTGTCTGTCTGCCTTTCAAATAAACAAATACTTATAAAAGAAAAAAAATCATTCCACAAGCTGGATGGCATGGCCTGGAATTCTCAGTACCAACCTCAGGTGCACCCTCAATGCAGTGCAGCCATCTTTCTACATTTCCCCAGTCCACTGCCTCCCACTCTGCTAGCCCGGAGCCTCTCAAACTGCTGAGAGAACAGGTGCTTCCATTTCCAATGCACTACAGACCAAAACTTTTATAAAATACAGTAAAAATGTTGCAGCAATGTCAGGTCTGCATATAAAGGTTCCCACAGGCTCGCTCTCACATTATTCCCCTCCTCACAGGTCAGTAACCCAGCGCTCACTCTGCAACCCTAAATGGTCCTTCATGCCTTCTTCTCTCCCCCTCAAACCACCAGCGCCTCCTCCCCTTCCTCCCTCTCAGCTGATAACCTGGCTTCCTCTCCCGTGAGCAGCCAGCAGGGACGACCTTTTTCTCTCTTTATGACAGATGACCTGTTCAGATCCCTCTCTAAGGCCAAACCCTCCATTTCTGGCCTAATTCCACCTTCTCGTCTCAAGGACTCTGTCCCAACAATTCTTCCTTCTCTCCTGCATCAAAGAATTTTCCCTTTCTACTGTATCCTTACCATCAGTGCACAAGGGTATCCAGAAAACTCATGGAAAATAGAATAAAAGGTAAGACGAGCTGGGTACAAAACAATTTGTCAAACCCATGCTTAACTTATTCAGAATATGTGTTTTCCATGAACTTTTTGAAGACCCCCACATACCTGCTATTATTTCTCCCATCTCAAAAAAAAAAAAAAAAAAACATTCTCCAATCTCATTCCCCACTCCAGCCTCTACGCAGCTCCCTGTTGCTGCTCTCTATACTCTCTGCAGTCTTACTTTTTCCTTTAACCAGCTGCAACCAGGCTCGCCCCATCTCCATTAAATTGCTTTCTCTCTCTCTCTCTCTCTCTCTCTCCATCTCTCTTTCTCTCTCTCTTTGTCTCTGCCTCTCCTTCTCTCTCTGTGTGTAACTCTGACTTTCAAATAAATAAATAAATCTTTTAAAAAAATTACCCATGTTGTTTCTCCTCCTTCCTCACTGAATGCTCTCTCTCGTCTCTGCTAGGTCCTCCTCCCTGGCAGATCCCTTCCATACCAGTGCTTCCTGCTTTACGGACGTCCACCAGTATCATGTCTTTCAATGTCACCAAATGCCAATGCCTCCCATACTTCTGTATGAAGACCAGACTTGCCCTGAACTCCAGGCTCAGACACCCAACCACTCATTCAGTATCTCCCCTAGGGTGCTTAGTGGACATCTCACACATGATGCTCCCAAACACAAACTCCTGCTCTCCACTCCATGCCAACCTTTCTCTCCTGCCCAAACCCACTCCTTCCTCCGCCTCTCCCGATACCTTCATGCTACCTCCTCCCTCCAGTTTCCTGGGAGAAAATCTGAGAATGATCCTGGCTATCTATCTTCCTCTCATACTTTTTCTTCAACCTACATGTAAAAATTCAGTGTAGTGTACAGGTGTGTGCATGGGTGTACTTCAAAAAGTTCGGGGGGAGGGGACGCTATGGTGAAGCAGGTAAAGCTGCCACTTGCAGTGCCGGCATCCCATATGGGCATTGGTTAGAGACCTGGCTGCTCCACTTCCCATCCAGCTCTCTGCTATGGCCTGGGAAAGCAGTAGAGGACTGCCCAAGTGCTTGGGCCTCTGCACACCCACATGGTAGACCTGGAAGAAGCTCCTGGCTCCTGGCTCCTGGCTTCAGAATGGCCCAGCTCTGGCCACTGCAGCCATTTGGGGAATGAACCAGCAGATGGAAGATCTCTCTCTCTCTCTCTCTCTCTCTGCCCCCGCGTCTCTGTAACTCTGCCTTTCAAATAAATAAATAAAAATCATTTTAAAAAAAGTTCTTGGAAAAATGGAATTAAAAGATAGGTTTCCTTTGGTGGATAAAGATAAAAGCTTACTAATGGGATGGTGAGGATGGAAGGTGCTACCGTGAGAACCACTGAGCACCTGTTGCTGGGGTCGTGTAGGCAGTCGTGCCAAGCCTAATGCGCATTTTCCATGAATTTTTGAAGTCTCCTCACACTGCATGAAAGGCGAGCGTGAACATCTGCAAAGCCTGGCCTCACCGTCTGCCTCACTCCCAGGCTTGGATGCACGTTTTGCCCACTGGCACCAACCTTCACCCATCTCCAGCCTAGCCTCACAACCTCAGCCCGAACAATGCTGCCAAATGCGTGTGAGGTCACGTTACTTCTGTATCAAATCCTTCACACTTTGCAATCTCTCTCAAAGGAAAACCCAAAGCTTTCACATTCTGGGGTCCTCACATTGTGGGCCCCTAGGCTCTGCTGCCTCCCTCCCCCCACCCCCTTCCCCAGCTCTCCCCCTCACTCACTCTGCTCCGGGTGCACGGACCTCCCCAGCTTTTGCTTAGCCACACCAGGTACAGTCCTGGCTCCTTGTTTTCACGCGCCTTTTAGGATTTAGAGATAACATTTCAGTGGGAAAATATAAAAGACGTGTGTTAATTTGAAATGTTAGCTGTGAGAGTCTTACTTTTCAGCTGAGTCGGTTTTAGATGTATTCAAACCACTGAGGTTTATTGCCAAAGGGCTGGACCTACTTCCATGAGTCTGATGGATTCTGCTCCCAAAACACTAAGAAGTAGGAAACAAAACTTGCCTGGGTATCGCGGCTGAAAAATATATAAACAACAGCATAATTACCACCCTACTCTTATGGCAAATTATTTTCTACGACAGTTTCTAATAGCTTATCAATCCTCCTACTATACACACATACTTCTGTAAGTCCATGCAAAATTACAGTCTAATTAATCCACCAAGAGGCAGAAGATGAGCTTGTTCCTTTAATTTGTCTTAGGAAATGAACTTGACCCAGATAGCATTGAACATGTGTCATTTTCAAATGCAAGGGCTTTGTTTCTGATTCATAGTTTGATGAATTATAGGAACAAAAAGCCTCCACAGACAAGGAGCTACTGATCAAGAAATTTACCAGCGTCCTTGCTGATCAAGCTCCCGTGTGACCTGACTTCCCCCTCTCACTATAAAGGCAAGTGCTTTGTATGATGAAGGAACATCCAAGAACCAGCCCTTCAGTTAACAGCCCAGGTGCTAGGAGTGCCCGTACTGTGAGACAAACAAAAGATCCGCAGGTCCTTTTCTATAGACAAGTGGGCCAGGAGTGAGTGAGGAATGCCCCATGCACGTCATGGGCTGCCCCGCTGGGAACAAAGGAAGAAACAACAGTTCTCACAAACTTAGGCAAGTGTGCAGAAAAACACACTTCCGAAACTGCAAAATGAAATTTAAAGATAAGCTAATTTTGGGTGCAAAGAAATGTTTTAATCCATGCCACTTTGTGAAGGCCCCTCATACTCACATGTACGTGAGTGTAGCCACAGTGCTGCCCGTGTTTCTAGGGATGCCACCAAACTTGGATTCCTCTCTTTCCTCACAGCTAAACTGGCCAAAGGAGCCCAAGGAAACCAAATTTCTCCACTAATGAATCCACAAAGCTGCTGACTTCTCTGTTGGCAGACCAAAGCAGTAACATTGGAAATACTGAACATGTAAAAAAAAAAAAAAGAACAAAACAGAAACATAAGCTAATTAGCCTAGTATTTCTTAATAGTGTGATAACTGCAAAGGCTCCCTAGAGAGAGGCAGAGGCCAGTGTGTGCGTGTGTGTGTCTGTGTGTGTGTGTGCAAACATTTCACCGGTATAATAAAAAATCAGGAAATGACAAAACAGATTACAAAAATTATTACACTTGGGTCAGGCATTTAGTTTAGTGGTTAAAGACACCAGTTAGCGGGTCCAGCACTGTGGTATAGCTGGTAAAGTCACCGCTTGCTGTGCCGGCATACCATATGGTCACTGGTTCTAGTCCCGGCTGCTCCACTTCCGATCCAGCTCTCTGCTGTGGCCTGGGAAAGCAATAGAAGATGGCCCAAGTGCTTGGGCCCCTGCACCCACGTGGGAGACCTCCGAAGAAGCTCCTGGCTCCTGACTTCAAATAGTTGCAGTCATCTGGGAAGTGAACCAGCGGATGTAAGACCTCCCTCTCTCTCTCTCTCTCTCTCTCTCTCTCTCTCTCTCTCTCTACCTCTGCCTCTCAAATAAATAAATAAATATTTTTTAAAAACAGCATGAGCTGGGTGCCTTACAAACAGCAGAAATTTATTTCTCAGAGTTCTGGGAGCTGAGAAGTCCACCAACAAGCAGCCTGCAAAGTGGGCGTCTAGTGAGAGCCTGGCCCATAGAGGGCACTGTCTCGCTGGAGCCCTCCCAGGCCTCGCACCCATTCGGGAAGGCTGCCCATCACCTTCCCAGGCCCTGCCTGCCAACATCACCTCCTTGCGGGTTGGGATTTCAACACATGACTTTGGGGGAACATGAACACTCAGACCTCAGCTGCAGGCTTTCTTCCCCTTTTGGATTAAAAACTGACGCTGAGCATAGCAACAGGGAGAAGATGCCCAGACTCAATGGGCTGCAGGGATTTGGGGGAACAATATCATTTCAGTTCTCCTGACTTTAAAGCTCTGTTTGCTTGGCATGAGCACAGAATAAAAGTCAAACTTCACACTGGAAGTCACCAGTAACACAGCATGGAGCAAGCTTTGGTGTTTATATCGATTTTCTAAAGAAGTCTTAATCAACTTTCTTTCTTAAAAATATTTATTTATTTGGCTAGCGCTGCGGCTCACTTGGCTAATCCTCCGCCTGCGGCACCGGCACCCCAAGTTCTAGTCCTGGTTGCTCCTCTTCCAGTCCAGCTCTGCTGTGGCCCAGGAAGGCAGTGGAGGATGGCCCAAGTGCTTGGGCCCTGCACTGGCATGGGAGACTAGGGGGAAGCACCTGGCTCCTGGCTTCAATCAGCGCAGTGTGCCGGCCATAGAGACCATTTGGGTGGGTGAACCAATGGAAGGAAGACCTTTCTCTCTGTCCTCTGTCTCTCTCTCTCTCTCTCACTGTCTAACTCTGCCTGTAAAAAAATAAATAAATAAATAAAAGTGCTACAGTGAACATGAGGATGTAGGTGTCTCTTTGATATTCTGACTTCATATCCATCAGATATCTACCAAGAAGTGATATAGCTGGGTTACATGGTAGATCTACTTTTAGCTTTTTGAGAAACTTCCATATTATCCATATTATTCTCCATAATGGCCATGCTAATTTGCCTATAAAATCTATAAAAACAAAATCAAGGTATCACTCGGTAAAGAAACAAGAAGAATGTAAAATCATTTTTCACTTATGGGCCAACTGTCAGAATCCAACATATAAAATCAGATTTCCAATTAGACTAGAAGGAATGAACATCTTAATATTTGAGGATATCCTTCTTGTCAATGTAAACTACTGTATGCAATAGCTTTAAATTCTACTTTGGGTAATAGGTTGATAGAAGGCCTGGATGACTACATAATACTCAGATGTAGGGTTATGTCACATTTTATTTACTTATACCTCAGATGATGACCATTGTGTTGGGGCCAGTGCTGTGGCATAGTGGGTAAATCTGCCACCTGCAGTGCTGGCATTCCATATGGCCACCGGTTCTAGTCCTGGCTGCTCCTCTTTGACCCAGTTCTCTGCTATGGCCTGAGAAAGCAGTAGAAGATGGCCCAAGTCTTTGGGCTCCTGCATCCATGTGGGAGATCAGGAAGAAGCTCCTGGCTCCTGGCTCCTGGCTTCAGATCGGCTCAGCTCCAGCTGTTGCAGCCATCTGGGGAGTGAACCAGCAGATAGAAGACCTTTCTCTGTGTCTCTTCCTCTCACTGTCTAACTCTGCCTGTCAAAAAAAATATTTATTTATTTGAAAGTCAGGGTTACTCAGAGAGAGGAGAGGCAGAGCGAGAGCGAGAGAGAGAAAGAGAGAGAGAGAGATCTTTCATCTGCTGGTTCACTCCCCAGATGGCCGCAACAGCCGGAGCTGGGCCAATCTGAAGCCAGGAGCCAGGAGCTTCTTCCAGGTCTCCCACGCGGGTGCAAGGGCCCAAGGACTTGGACCATCTTCCACTGCTTTCCCAGGCCACAGCAGAGAGTTGGATTAGAAGTGGAGCAGCCAGGACTTGAACCGGTGCCCATATGGGATGCTACCACTACAGGTGGCAGCTTTACCCACAATGCCACAACACCAGCCCCTTAATTGACTTTCTTTCCAATAGCAAACATATCTTGCAATTTAAAATAATCCTACAGAATGACTGTTGTTTCCACAACAGCCAGTGCAGTCTGTCAACCCAGTCACGAGGTTGTAACCTCAAGAGTAACCCCTGGAACCTTCTGATTCTCTCATCCCAACACACACAAGGGCACACAGAAGGACTTCTGACAGCTGGAGATTGCTGTCAAGTGCATCTCAGGTGGAGGGGACCACAGGGAAAAACACAAAAGGAACCCATTCTTCAAAAATTTTAAAATCCAATTCTTGGGTAGACATGATAAAATTACAAAATACACTTTTTTTTTTAATTGTAAAGATAATCAGGAATGGACATTTGGGCTAAGGTTCAGAGGCCAATATCCTGGGTGTGTGCTAAGCTGCTACCTACAGTGCTGCCATCCCATACTCGAGAGCCAGCTCAAGTCCCAGGTGCTCCACTTCCACCCAGCTCCTGCTAAGGCGCCTAGGAGAGCAGCAGATGATGGTACAAGGGTGTGGGCCCCTGAAACCCACATGGGAGACCCAGATGGAGTTCTGGGCTCCTGGCTTCAGCCTGGCCCAGCCCAAGCTGCTGCAGCCACTTGGGGAGTGAAGCAGTGGAGGGGAGCTCTCTGTCTCTCTGCCTCACACATGAACACATTAAAAAATTCCTTGGGGCTGGCATTGTGGAGCAGCTGGTTAAGCTGCCACCTGCAACCCCAGCATCCCACATGGACACTGGTTCATGTTCCGGCTGCTCCACTTTCGACCCAGCTATCTGCTAATGGCTGGGAAGAGCAGCGCAAGATGACCCAAGTGTTTATAATATAATCTTGATTTTCTAAAGTCTTAATCAACTTTCTTTTTTAAAAATATTTATTTATTTGAGACCCAGGTGCCCTGGCCAGAGTGAACTAGCAGATGGACGATCTCTCTCTCTCTCTCTCTCTCTCTCTCTGACTTTCAAATAAGTTTTTAAATAAATAAATAACCTTGATCCTTTAAAATAAGAAGAAAGCCTATTAATACCAAGGAATTTCAAATTAAACAGAAATCGATGTTCTTAAAAGGCTATTATGGGGCCGGTGCTGTGGTCCAGCGGGGTTAAAGCCCCAGCCTGCAGTGCCGGCATCAAGTCCCAGCTACTCCACTTCCAATCCAGCTCTCTGCTGTGGCCTGGGAAATCAGTAGAAGACGACCCAAGTCCTTGGGCCCCTGCACCCATGTGGGAGACCTGGAAGAAGCTCCTGGCTCCTGGCTTTGGATTGGTATAGCTCTGGCCATTGTGGCCGTCTCGAGAGAGAACCAGTGGATAGAAGACCTCTCTCTCTCTCTCTCTCTCTCTCTCTCTCTGTTTCTCCCTCTCTCTTTCAAATAAATAAAATAAATCCTTTTTTAAAAGGCTATTAAAGACACTAATATAGTGATTGCCCCATTGCTGCCATGCTGTTAACATGAACACTGTGGCACAGCAAGAGGACTCAGTCGGCTCTAATGCGCCCCAACAGGAGGGCAGAGGGGAGCAGGTGCTCTGTGAGGTTCTCCAACTCAGATTCAATGTTGCTCCTCACAAAAGCAGACACCAGACTGGCCTTGGACACCTCGCCTTACTCTTCACATGGGGGAAAGCCCCAGGGGACTTGTGCCCCCACTTCAGCAGCTTTGCAAAAAAGCCACTGTGACCACAGCCTCCAGCACTGGCCCCAACGAGAGGGAAGCACAGGTCACCCCAATCCCAGTGTCCTGCCCTCGCCTGGGTGACTCGGCCCTTCTATCATCACCCCTGCTCCAACTGCCACCACTGCTCACCCTCCCCGGCCTCCGGTGGTCACTATTTTAGATCTGCAACACCTGTAGTTTTTTAACTTCCACAAATGGGAGAAAACTTGCAGTATTTGCCCGTGTCTGGCTTTTTTAAGTTATTTATTATTTATTTATTTGAAAGAGTTACAGAGAGAGAGGTCTTCCATCGATGGTTCATTCCCCAATTGGCCGCAATGGCCGGACCCGCACCGATCCGAAGCCAGGAGCCAGGAGCTTCCTCCAGGTCTCCCACACAGGTGCAGGGGCCCAAGGACTTGGGCCATCTTGTACTGCTATCCCAGGCCATAGCAGAGAGCTGGATCAGAAGAGGAGCAGCTGGGAATAGAACTGGCGCCCATATGGGATGGCACTTCAGGCCATTACTTTAACCCGCTGCTCCACAGCGCCAGTCCCTGACTTATTTCACTTAAGACATCAATGTCCAAATCCATCCATTTTGCTTCAAATGCCAGGTTTCCATTCTTTTTTGTGGCTGAGTAATATACCACTGCACTCTTTGTCTTAATCCATGTCCCTTATTTCTAATTGAAGACATACAAGCCCTGGATTCTCTCTCCAAACTGTCTCTTCCACCCACACATCCTCCCACCCCACCCACACTGCCTGGGTTCAGCCCCTGGACACCTCCTTCTTGGCCAAGTGCAGCTACTACTAACTCATGTCGCCTTCGCCCTTCCGCTTCTCCACCTCTCCTCCCCAGTGCCCCCAGGAAAGGAAATACAGGAACACAGCCCTGAGAGAACGGCACAGGTCTCTAAGGAAGAGAACATGCAATCAAAAGCAAAGTTTTTATTTTGGAGCCGAGAAAAATAAACTGATATCCACGCATTTGAGGGGTGTTCAAAAAGTTCATGCACAATGCATATTAGGACAAAGTATGCCTGGCCTTCCGCTTCTCCTTAAGTTTCCACATTCAGACCACAGCAGAAGAGACCCTTGGATGCATCCCCCTCCTCGCACCGAGTGCCACATCACCGTGATCAAATCGTGACTGCGAGGCCATCCTCACTGGTAAGAACACAGTACAGTGCTGAGACTACGGTAGAAACTCAACAAATAAGCATCTTCTCAGTGACCAGCGCGGACCCAAGGAAAGAGACGCCATTGCTCTGCAGAGACCTTGACCCTGAGGCTGGCACCCAACCCGACGGGGCAGGGTGACTTGGGGTGGGGGGTTTCAGGTGTGCTTTCTCCCTGCCTCCATTGCTGCCATCAGCATTTTTCCCTCCCACTCCTGACAAGGTAGGCAATGTTGTGTTGCTGTAGCAAGAGTCTGATTAGATTTGTGATGGTTCTATGTACCTGATGGGTCATAAGTGGGGCTTTCAAGGTACCCACAAAAGTTCCCAACCAGTGGTTTGTGAAAGGGAATCTGCCAACAGGACAAGGATGAGTAGGCGAGACTGTGGGCCCACCTGAGCCTGGCTGTGTGGCAGCTGGGGGCAGTGACTGCACAGAGTCTGCAGGGGGCGGACACTGTGCATTGCCTTCTGGAGTGGTCAGTGGTGCGAACAGCCGGCAGCGTCATTGGAGGGCACGAAGCTGGGGACCCAGTGGTCAGCTGAAGCTCAGCAGACAGCAGTGGTCACTCCGGAGCCCTCCCGGAATGCAGACTGAGCCCCACCCCAATAGAGGTCATTAGCCTGGGATTCTTACATATTCCCAGGCAGTGGCGCAGGGTCCTCGTTAATCACTGAAATTGAATTTCCCCTCTAGCCAGGCAGCTAATTCAATCTAATTTAGAAAACTAAAGAAATGTGACCTAAAATAGAAGTGTCAGCTAAAATGAATACTGAAGATGAGCATTTAGTCTGGTGGTCTAAGATGCCCACCTTCCATGCTGCAAGTGTCTGGGCTCAGCCCGGGGCTCCAGCTCCTGACTCAAGCTGCCTGCTAATGTAGACTCTGGGAGGCCGTGGCTATGGCTCCAGTACTTGGGTCTCTGCCACCCACCCCTGGGGGAGACCTGGGCTGAGTCCCTGCCTCCTTTGGTCCAGCCCAGCCCTGGCCAATTTGGGGAACGTGCAGAGTGAACTAGTAGGTAGCTCTCCCTCTATCTGTGTGTCTTTGTATGAGTCTTGTGTGTGTGTGTGATTAATTGATTTTTAAAATGAACAAAAGTTAAATTAATGCCTATTGAACAATTATCATTTATATCTCCCCCCAGAAAATCATAGGATCTCACAGGGCATGCAACAGCTTTGGGACATATTAGCCCCTTTTTTGCTACAAATGTACATTATCTAATATGCCAAAATGATCACACAGGCAACGAAATCTCTGCATACATATTTTTGTTTAAAGCCATTAGGAAGCCCTCCTTTGATATGTGCTGAGATACCTCCCTTTAAATAACATTAGTTCAAAACGCTAAGGGCAGGAACAATCCTGGTGACCAGCTTTGCCAGAGACTGGGCTGTGGTTAAGGAAGCAGGCATCCGGGAAGTACAGTTATCCGGATTGGCCACTAGGTGGCAGAGTGATCCCGCACGCCAGATTCCATGGGCAGGTGGTAAAGCCTGTTTACAGGGAGTTTTTCTGCTGAGTGTCTAATTCTCATTGTCCCTGTTTTGTGGAGACAGGAGCTCAGCGAAGCTTAGGGAAGCCTGAACAGTTTTCAGATGCTGAGCCCCCGCTCAAAAAGTCAGCCTCAGCAACTCGGGACCAGTGCCTGGCACGAGTCCTGGCTCTGCTAAGATTCTCAACCTCAAGGCCCTGGCCGCGTCTGCACTCAGGAAGAAAGGGAAAGCCGGTCCACTGTCACTGTTTAAACGAATCCGGGCTGCACTGCCTCGGACAAGGGAGACTCCTGGGAAACTCTAAGGAGACAAACGCAGAGGAACAGCAATAAATGCAGACACGGAACCTGTGACGGAGTGGCTGATCAGCTTGCTTCTGTTTCAATTCTGGAAGCTTCCACGCACTCTGTGGGTAAATCTCTTTTCCCTTAAAGTAGCTGAGTGGTTTCTATTGTCCGCAATAAAAAATAATAATAAAAATAAACCAAAACCCCTGGTGGTTTCGACAGAGGATAAGGAAGCCAACAGAATTGCTAAAAGCTCTTCAGAAAAAAAAGAAAAGTGGTGACAGGTGCAGTGAGGAGGGGAAGACGAGGAAGGGATGGGGGGGCTCCAGTGGCATGGAAAGCGGTTCGAGAATGGACAGAACTGACAGTGCGATGGCACGCTTCAGTCCCTCCAACCACCCATGGGTTTCCTATGCGTTCAAATCGCCTTCAAGCGAATGGAGGGTATATGTTCAAGTAAATTAAGAAAATGAACTCTGTTTCTCCGCTGAGTGGTTGCTATGTAGTCACGAGAGCAGCCACCAGCACCAATGTAGAGCAATCACAAGACCCTCAGGGGGCCGGCGTTGTGACCCACAGTGTTAAGCCACCTGTGATGAGGGCAACCCATCTCACAGCGCCTTTTCAAGCCCCAGGTGCTCTGCTTCCGATTCAGCTCCCTACCAATGCGCCTGGGAAAGCAGGCGGAAAGTGACCTAAGTAGTTGGGCTCCTGCTACCCACGTGGGAGACCCGGATGGAGTTCCAAGCTCCTGGCTTCAGTTTGGCCCATCCCCATCTATTAGAACCATTTGGAGAGTGAACCAGTGGATGGAAGATCTCCTCCCCCAACTCAATCCCTCTCTATCACTCTACCTTTCAAATAAATAAAATAATTTTTTTAAAAAAGAGGCAGGGACAAAGATTTGGAAGAGATGGACAAGAAGTCAATTCCCAGGAACTCAGTTTCTACGCTGTTGACGGATGTGCAGTCAGGGCCTGAGCGGACCTGGGTCACACGAGGACAAGCTGCTGATAGCCCAGTGCTCCCCAAACCTCAGCGAGCATCATGATCACCTGGAGGAGGGGCTGAGACAGAGACTGCTGAGCGCCACCCTGAGTCCTTAAGTTGGCTCCTACAGTTTACCTTCTAAAAGTCCCAGGGGAAGCCAACACTGCCAGTCCAGGGACCTCACTGGGGAAACCAGAGGAGGCACAGAGGGGCAGGAGGAGAAATGCTCTGCGATATCTATACTGAAATAACTCCCGTAGAAAAGTTCATGCTATATTTTGTCAGCAGTGCACTGCCGACCCCTGGTGCAATCCTTCTGAAAGGGAAACGTGGCGCCATCAAAACAGTAAATAAATAAATAAATAAATAATCCAGCATCTCTACACCTAGAAGTAAATGTTAAGATAGTAGCAAAATATAAACTGAAGAATATCCATGGCAGTATGTTCTGAGCATTAGAAATAAAATTATAAAAATAAATAAATAAACCACAGGGGCCAGCACTGTGGCGTAGCAGGTAAAGCCACCACCTGTAGGGTCAGCATCCCATACAGACGCTGGCTCAAGACCCGGCTGCTCCACTTCTGATCCAGCTCTCTGCTGTGGCCTGGGAAAGCAGTGGAAGATGGCCCAAGAGCTTGGACCCCTGCACCCACATGGAAGACCCGGAAAAAGCTCCTGGCTTCTGGCTTTCGATCTGCCCAGCTCCAGCCAGTGTGGCCATTTGGGGAGTGAACCAGAGAATGGAAGACTCTCTCTCTCTCTCTTCCTGCCTCTCTGTAACTTTGTCTTTCAAGTAAATAAATAAATAAAATCTTTAAAACAAATAAACCATAAAAAATATGCACCTGTCAGGAGCCCACGCTCACAATTCCTATTTAGTGAGACAGCAGGTCAGCACGGGGCCCATTACTGTACTCGTCCGTGCTACTCAAAGGGCAGCCTACTAACATTTTTTTGCCATCCATGAAAGCACACCTCAGCACATTTCTTTGCTGAGAATGTCTTGCCACAGCAGATAACTGAACAGTTTCTCTTAACCTCAATCTCATCACACTCTAAATGGGATAAACATTGGGATTTATAAAAGGTAGGTTAATTTGAGGCCTTAAGTGCTTTAAAAATATAAAAAGAGGTTTCCCAGCACATGCCCAGCAGGTGGGAATGCTAGGCTGGCTGCCATCATGTGTCAGAACCAGATGCTTCTCAAACAGCAGGAAAGTGGATTACAGGAGAGCCAAGGGGCACCCAGGGCTACTCACACAACAGGGGTGCTGACTCCGAGCAGGGCACAGTCTCTATCAAGTGGGAATCGAGGGCTTCCGCCTTGAGATGCAGAGCTGCTGTGGGTGTGTCTACCCTTCCCACTCCAGATGCACAGGAATCCAACCAATGCACGCAATTTAATTCCGAAAGCAAGTCTGTCTTAAACTCCAAAATAAAAATTTAAAAAATCAAAGCCAGAGCCTCAAAACTCGGGTTTTTGTCTCAGATATGAGGGAAATGGGCCTACCCAAGAAACAACAGGATTTTTCCTTGTTTATTTTATTTTTGCTTTTATTATTTAAAAGGCACACAGAGACCTCCCATCAGTTGGTTCACTCCCCACCATGCCTGCAACAGTCAGGGCTGAGCCAGGACAAAGCCAGGCGCCAGGAACTTCATCCAGGTCTCCCGTGTGGGTGCAGGCACGGAGGACATCAGCCACCACCTGCGGCCCCCAGGGTGTGCAGCAGAGCCAGGGTGAGACTCACACACTCCAATCTGCAACGCAGGCATTCCAAGCAGCAGCTCAACCACTGTACCCATGTCCATCCCAAGAACTGGAATTTTTTAGGATTTATTTATTTATTAATTATTTATTTATTTGAAAGCCAGAGTTACACAGAGAGAGAAGGAGAGGCAGAAAGAGAGAGAGAGAGAGAGAGAGCAAGAGGTCTTCCATCGCTGGCTCACTCCCCAGTTGGTTGCAATGGCCAGAGCTGCGCCCATCTGGATCCAGGAGCTTCTTCCGGGTCTCCCATGTGGGTTCAGGGGCCCAAGCCTTGGCTATCTTCTACTGCTTTCCCAGGCCATAGCAGAGAGCTGGATCAGAAGTAGACCAGCCAGGACTCGAACCAGTGCCCATATCAGATGCCAGCAGCTTAATCTGCTACACCACAGCACCGGCCCCTCTTCCATGCAGTTTTGAAGAACCCCATGATGGTGGTTAATGCATAAACAGTGATTGAGATGACCAAAATCCCTAGAGCCGCAGGAACTACAGTGTGGAAAGCTCTGCCCTCAGAGATTTGTACAGCTCAGGGCTTGCTGGAGATGAACCAACACAACAAACCCCACAGGCTCCAAGAAGCAGCAATCACCATGAGGGCGATGCGCAGACCCCAAAACTGATACCTTAGGAAGTGGAAAAAAACAGACACAGCTAATGGACTACAGAACTGTTGAAGTTGAAAACAACTTAAAGACCAGGGGTGGACACGTGGCCTCGTGGTTAAGAAGCTCAAATCCGCTACCAAAGTGCCTGGGTTTGAGTCCCAGCTTCATTCCTGATTCCAGCTTCCTGCTAATGCAGAGGGAGGCATTAGAAGTGACAGCTCCAGCAGTTGGATCCCTGTCAATCATGTGGGAGACTCGAGTTGAATTCCAGGCTCCTGGCTTCAGCATCCCCTAGCCATGGCTGTTGCAGCCATTTCAAAAGTAAAGCAATGGGTGAAAGATCTCTCTCTCTCTCTCTCTCTCTCTCTCTCTCTCTCTTCCCTCCTCCCCCCTCCCTCCCTCTCTCTCTCTCCCTCTCTTTCTGTCTCTCTCTCTGTCTCCCCGAATCTCAAATAAATAAAATACATTTTTAAAGACTTATGTATTTATTTGAATAAATAAGGGGCAGAGTTACAGAGAAGCAGAGGCAGAGAGAGAGAAAGAGGTCTTCCATCCACTGGTTCACTCCCCAAATGGCTGCAATGGCTGGAGCTGGGCTGATCTGAAGCCAAGAACCAGGAGCTTCTTTTGGGTCTCTCACGTGGGGGCAGGGTCCCAAACACTTGGGCCATCTTCTACTGCTATCCCAGGCCATCACAGAGAGCTGGATCGGAAGTGGAGCAGCCGGGTCTCAAGCCAGCATCCATACGGGATGCCAGCACTGCAGATGGCAGCTTTACCTGCTATGCCACAGCACCAACCCCAATAAAGTAAATTTTTAAAAAATATTTAAAACCATAATGAAAGAATAAGATACTATAGGAAAGGAGTGTACTTTAAAAATAACTCAATAAAAATTTTATAAATGAAAACAATTACCAGTGGAATGAAAACCAGTATACTGGCCGGCGCCGTGGCTCAACAGGCTAATCCTCCGCCTTGCGGCACCGGCACACCGGGTTCTAGTCCCGGTCGGGGCGCCGGATTCTGTCCCGGTTGCCCCTCTTCCAGGCCAGCTCTCTGCTGTGGCCCGGGAGTGCAGTGGATGGCCCAGGTGCTTGGGCCCTGCACCCCATGGGAGACCAGGAAAAGCACCTGGCTCCTGCCATCGGACGAGCGCGGTGCGCCGGCCGCAGCGCTCCGGCCGCGGCGGCCATTGGAGGGTGAACCAACGGCAAAAGGAAGACCTTTCTCTCTGTCTCTCTCTCTCACTGTCCACTCTGCCTGTAAAAAAAAAAAAAAAAAAAGAAAACCAGTATACTTATGGGTTAACTGGGAAAATGGATCTGATGTAAAAGAACTACTGAAGTGGAAGACAACCGTGAAGAAATTACATGAAGGAAGGCAAAGAGAAGGGGAGAAGGAAGAGGGAGAAAGAAAAGAAGACTGTTGAAATAAATCAGAGGGCTAAGAGATTTGTAACGCGAGAAGAGATGCATCAGAGTGCATCAGTCTAGAGGAGTCGAAGAAGGAAGGAGAGGGCTGAGAGAGAGAAGCGTGAGTAGGAATGTCCCAAAACTGAAGACAGAAGAGAGACCCGAGACTGAAAATGTCTAAACAAGAACAAACCCACACGTACGCACATCATGGCCACACTGAAGATAAAAGGAAAAGAGGAACTCTTAAAATCAGGCAGAGAGGAAAGTCAGTTTACCTAAAAATTTCTCAATGGTGATGGATGACAAAGGGTGACACGGATTCAACATAGTAAGTGTTAACTTATTCAAAGTGTTAACCAGAGCAGTTAAGTAAGAGAAAGAATTAAAAGAAAGGAAGAAATCAAATTATCTGTTTGCAGATTATATCAATTTATATATGAGCATATAGAAAAACCTAAAGGTTGCATTAAAGAAACCTGTTAGGGCTGATAAAAGAAATTCAGGAAAGTTGCAAGACACAATGTTAACATACAAAAATCAGTAGCATTTTTATATACCAATTACAAACTTGCTAAAACAAAGAAATGAAAAAAATCCCATTCATAATAGATAAAAATAAATGAATAGTTAAATAAATATCAAGGAATAAATTTAACCAAGGAAATGAATAATTTCTACAATCAAAACTACAAAATTCTGCTTAAAGAAATCGAAGAAAACACACAAAAAAATTGGAAAGATATTCTGTATTCATATTACCCAAAGTGATCTACAGATTCTATGGAATACCCATCAAAATACCAGTGGCATTATTCACAAAAATAGATTAAAAACACTCCTCGGAGGCCGGCGCCG
This sequence comes from Sylvilagus floridanus, assembly GCA_949820135.1. NCBI lineage: Eukaryota > Metazoa > Chordata > Mammalia > Lagomorpha > Leporidae > Sylvilagus > Sylvilagus floridanus. The sequence goes on along the minus strand of OX463228.1, from coordinate 16,003,420 downwards.
TGGCTCAACAGGCTAATCCTCCGCCTTGCGGCGCCGGCACACCGGGTTCTAGTCCCGGTCGGGGCACCGGATCCTGTCCCGGTTGCCCCTCTTCCAGGCCAGCCCTCTGCTGTGGCCCAGGAGTGCAGTGGAGGATGGCCCAGGTGCTTGGGCCCTGCACCCCATGGGGAGACCAGGAAAAGCACCTGGCTCCTGGCTCCTGCCATCAGACGAGCGCGGTGCGCCGGCCGCAGCGCGCCAACCGCAGCGGCCATTGGAGGGTGAACCAACGGCAAAGGAAGACCTTTCTCTCTCTCTCTCTCTCTCACTGTCCACTCTGCCTGTTAAAAAAAAAAAAAAAAAAAAAAAACACTCCTCGGATTCATATGGAACCAAAAAGACCTCAAACAACCAAAGGAATCTTTAGCAATGCAATAAGAAAGAAACTGGAAACATCAAAATACCAGACCTCAAAACACACTACAAAGCTACAGTAACCAAAACAGCTTGGTGCTAGCAAAAAAAAAAAAAAAAAAGGAAAAAAAGGCACAGCATAACAGGATAGAGAACCCAGAAATAAATTCATACATCTACTGCCACCTGATCTTGGACAAAAGTACCATAAACACATCAGAGAAAGGACGGTCCTTTTAATAAATGATGGTAAGAAAACTGGGATATCAATACACAGAAGAATGAAAGTGGACACACCCCATCTCTCACCATGTTAAAATATCAACTCAATGTGGATCAACATGCATTTAATACCTAAAAGTGAGACTTGTAACTACTAGAAGAAAACGTGGGGAATATTGCAACATCAGTACAAGCAGTGAGCTGCTTATTTTTTTTTTTTATAAGACCCCAAAAGCACAGGTAACAAAAGCAAAATGAAACAAATGAGATTATATGGAGCAAAGAACTGTCTTCCTTGCCAAGGAAACAGTCAACAGGGCGAAGAAACAACCAATCAAATGGGAGAACAAAGGCTTCATCTGACCAGAGATTCTTACTCAGATTATATATAAGGGACTCAAAACACTACACAGCCAAGCCAGCACCGTGGTTCACTTGCTTAATCCTGTGGCACCAGCATCCCATATGGGCACCAGTTGCTCCTCTTCCAGTCCAGCTCTCTGCTGTGGCTTTGGAGTGCAGTGGAGGATGGCCCAAGTGCTTGGGCCCCTGCACCTGCATGGGAGACCAGGAGAAGCACCTAGCTCGTGGCTTCGGATCAGCACAGCACCAACCGTAGTGGCCATTTGGGGGGTGAACCAACTGAAGGAAGACCTTTCTCTCTGTCTCTCTCTCACTGTCTATAACTCTGTCAAATAAAAAAAAAAAAACTACAGAGCCAACAAAGAGATAAACAATCCAACTTTTTAATGGGCAAATGATCTGAACAGACATTTCTCAAGAGAAGAAACAAGGAAGGTGAAGGAAGAAAGTGCTGTGTGTTCCCACTCCTATGTGACACCTAAAGACACTGACCTCATGGAAGAGGGCACAACAGTCAGTGGTCACTAGAGACTAGGAAGGCCAAAATGCAAAGGGGCAAAAGGAATAAATTCTAGTGTTCTAAGCACAGCGAGGTGACCTTTGTTCACAACGCACCACATGTTTTATAAAGATCTAGAAGAGAGGACTCCAGGGCTCCCAACACAGATCAATGTTTAAGGACAATGACAATGCTTATTATTACCTTGTCTTCATCCATACACATTCGATACATGTATCAAAGTATCATGCTCGACCTCATAAAGATATGCAATTATGTATCGATTAACAATTACTAAATGGCAGGCATCTGGTGTGACCGCCAGCACACCGCCTCTCCCATCAGAGTGTTGGGTTCAAGTTCCTTGTTGTCAGCCTAGCTCACTGTTAATCCACACCCTAGGAGCCAGCAGGTGACAGCTCAAGTGGTTGGGTCCCTCGCACCAGTTGTTGTGGGTGCTTGGGAAATCTGTATGTCTGTCTGCCACCTTATTCTCTCTGTCTCTCCACCTTTCAAAGAAATAATTTTAATTTAAAAAGGAAATCATAAACTTTCTTGAAACAAATTTAAAAAGGCAGAAGTCTCAGTGAAGATACAGAAAAAATGGAAATATTTAACTGAAAATATAATAACTGAACATTTTTAAAAGTTCACTGGTGGGGCCAGTGCTGTGGCACAGCGGGTAAAGCCACCACCTCCAGTGCCAGCATCCCATATGGGTGCCGGTTCAAGTCCTGGCTGCTCCACTTCCAATCCAGCTCTCTGCTATGGCCTGGGAAAGTAGTAGAAGATGGCCCAAGTCCTTCAGCCCCAGCACCCATGTGGGAGACCTGGAAGAGGCTCCTGGCTCCTGGCTTCAGATTGGTGCAGCTCCAGCCATCACAGCCAGTCGGGTAGTGAACCAGTGGATGGAAGATCTCTCTCTCTCTCCCTCTCTCTCTCTTTCTCTCTCTGCCACTGCCTCTCTGTAAATCTGCCTTTCAAATAAATAAATAAATCTTAAAAAAAAAAAAAAGGTTCACTGGCCAGGTTTAGTGGCAGAATGAAGATGACAAATGAGAGATCAATGACCTCAAAAATACACTAATACAATTGTCCATCTAAACAACAGAGAAGATTGGGAGGAAAATGCACAGACTCGGAACAAGGGGAAAATAATCACAAAAAAGTCTAACCTTTGTGCCATCAAATCATAGAATGATCTTATGAAAGGAGAGCAACAAAATAATAAAACCTGAGTAATACAATAGGCTGCCTTTTCTTTTGGAGTTAACATATGTTTGACCTTTTTTTGATAGGTAGAATGACAGAGGGGAGTAGGGAGAGAGAGAGAGAGAGAGAGAGAGAGAGAGAGAGAGAGAGAGAGAGAGAGAGATCTTCATCTGCTGGTTCACTCTCTGGATTCCTGCAACAGCCAGAGCTGGGCCAGGTGGAAACCAGGTGCCTGGAACTCCATCTGGGTGGCAGGGGCCCAAGAACTTGAGCCATCCTCTTCTGCCTCCTCAGGTGCATCAGCAGGGTACTGGAAAGTGAGCAGAGCAGCCAGAACCCAACCTGGCACCCATAGGGGATGCCGGTGCCATAGGCAGTGGCTTAACTGGCTGTGCCAAAGTGTCAGCCTAAAAACATGGTTGCCTTTTAAAAGCAAAATGTATGCATGGGCCAGCACAGCGGCTCACTAGGCTAATCCTCCGCCTTGCGGCGCTGGCACACTGGGTTCTAGTCCCAGTCGGGGCGCCGGATTCTGTCCCGGTTGCCCCTCTTCCAGGCCAGCTCTCTGCTGTGGCCCAGGAGTGCAGTGGAGGATGGCCCAAGTGCTTGGGCTCTGCACCCCATGGGAGACCAGGAGAAGCAACTGGCTCCTGGCTTCGGATCACCATGGTGCGCCGGCCGCAGGATGCTGGCCGCGGTGGCCATTGGAGGGTGAACCAACGGCAAAAGGAAGACCTTTCTCTCTGTCTCTCTCTCTCACTATCCACTCTGCCTGTCAAAAAAAAAAAAAAAAAAGTATGCATGTTAGTTTTCTAGGGCTACTATAAAAAAGTACCACAAACTGGGTGGTATTTTAAAATTTATTTATTTATTTTATTACAAAGATGGGACCAGCATTGTGGTACAGCGGATAAAGCCACCTCCTGCACCACCAGCATTCCATATGGGTGTCTGTTGGAGTCCCGGCTGCTCCACTTCTGATCCAGTTCCCTGCTAATGGCCTAGGAAAAGCAGCAGAAGATGGCCCAAGTGCTTGGGCCCCTGACACCCACATGGAAGACCCTGATGAAGCTCCTGGCTCATCCTGGCCCAGCCCTGGCCATTGCAGCCTTCTGGGGAGTGAACCAGAAGAGCGTTCTGTCTCTCCCTCTCTCTCTGTAACTATGGCTTTCAAATAAATAAATCAATCTTAAGAAAGAGAGAGAGAGAGAGAGATCTCCCACTCACTGGTTCACTCCTCAAGCATCCACAAAGCAGGGGCTGGGTCAGACTGAAGCCAGGAGTCTGGGTCTCCTACATGACTGGCAGGGACCCCAGTACTTGGGTCATCACCAGCTGTCCCATAAAGAGTATATTAGCAGGAAGCTAGAATGCAGTAGAGCCAGGACTCAAACCCAGACCCTGCAATATCGGGAGATGGACATCCCAAGCAGAAGCATCACCCCCATGGCAACTGCCCGCTCCAGACTGAATTGTTTAAACAGAAGAAATTTCTCTTCTCACAGTTCTGGAAGCCAAAAGTCCAAGAAAGGTGTCAGCAGAGTTAGTTTCTTCCAAGGCTTCTCTCTATAGCTTACAGATACCATCTTCCCCTGTCTTCATGGGCACCTACCTCTGTGCCTCTCTGTCCAAACACCCTCTTCTTATTAGACACTCGGTCATATTGGATTAGGGACACCCTAAGGACCTCATTTTAGCTTAATTTTTCAATAACTCTTTAATTTTTAACAAATTTTTTGAAGATTTATTTACTTATTTGAGGGGCAGAGTAAGAGACAGAGAAAGGTATTCCACCCACTGGTTCACTCCCCAAATGGCCGTAACAGCCGGAGCTGAGCCAATCCGAAGCCAGGAGCCAGGAGCTTCTTTGGGATCTCCCATATGGGCACAGACTTGGGCCATCTTCTACCGCTTTCCCAGGCCATTAGCAGAGAGCCGGACTGGAAGAGGAGCAGCCGGGACTTGAACCACGGAATGCTGGTGCATGCGGAAGCTTAACCTACTACATCAGAGCGCAGGCCCCTTAACTTAAGCTTAAGTGAATTAATTGTTTTTAAGATTTATTTATTTATTTGAAAGGCAGAGTAGCAGAGAGGCAGAGGCAGAGAGAAAGTCTTCCATCCACTGGTTCACTCCCCAAATGGCCACAATGGCCAGAGTTAGCCCAATCAAAAGCCAGGAGCCAGGAGCTTCTTCCTGGTCTGTCATGTGGGTGCAGGGGCTCAATGACTTAGGACATCTCCTACTGCTTTCCCAGGCCACAGAAGAGAGCTGGATCAGAAGTGGAGCAGCCAAGACTCTAACCAGAGCCCTTATGGGATGCCAGCACTGCAGGTGGTAGCTTTTCCCGATACGCCACTGCACTGGCCCCAATGAATTAATTCTTTAAAGACCCTATCTCCTAACACAGTCACATTGTGAGGTACTGAGGTTAGTACTTCAAGACATGGATTTTGACAGCATTCCATTCAAACAATATAAGAACGTGGATATATTATTTAAGAAGTTTAAAAAAAAACACGGAGGAGTGAATAAAGGATTTATATGGTGGTGGGATTTCTAAATTACACTGAAGCGCTAAAATACTGATTCCAGGTAGACTATGAAGTTAGATATTTATATTGTAATTATGACTGCAAATGCTAAAAGACATGTAAGATATACAATAAATAAACCAAAATGGAATATTAAAAATACACAAGTAATGCAAAATAAGGTAGAGACGAGGGGAAACAGAGTAGGAAAAAAAAATCCATGACCAGTAGATCTTGTACCAGCAAAGCAAGTTTGGTTAACATTAGAATATCCATCAATGGCTCGGTTCCAGATTGAAAGGGCCATATCTCCTAAACATGAAACTTTAGCCCCAGGGCCTCTGAATGCAATGGTTGTTTGCAGATAGAACACTGAAGGAGGTGACTGAAGTCAAATAAGATCTAAGTGTCAGACTCTCACCAATAGGGCTGGTGGCCTATAAGAGGAAGCGATGCCACAGCCTGTTCTCTGTCCCTGCTGTGACCACCCAGAGTGAAGGCTGCTTCCACGAGCCAGACTCGCCAGGCACCTCCCCCACCCACACCTCAGTCCTGTACCACCAGCCTCCAGAATGGCAAAGAAATAAATTTCTGTTTTTTCACCCCACCCGGAGAGTGCTATTTTATAATGGCAGCCACTGCTAAGACATTAAGTCTATGGGGACTTCTGATCTCCTGAGAAACTTAAGGCAGAGAGGCTGGGGGTCTGGGAACCAGGCATCCCTCAAGACAGACAAGGATCTATTCTAAAACACAGGTGTGCCGGCGCCGTGGCTCAACTGACTAATCCTCCGCCTTGCGGTGCCGGCACACTGGGTTCTAGTCCTGGTCAGGGCGCCGGATTCTGTCCCGGTTGCCCCTCTTCCAGGCCAGCTCTCTGCTGTGGACCGGGAGTGCAGTGGAGGATGGCCCAAGTGCTTGGGCCCTGCACCCCATGGGAGACCAGGAGAAGCACCTGGCACCTGGCACCTGGCTCCTGCCATCGGATGAGCGCGGTGCGCCGGCCGCAGCGCGCCAGCAGCGGCGGCCAATGGAGGGTGAACCAACGGCAAAGGAAGACCTTTCTGTCTGTCTCTCTCTCTCACTGTCCACTCTGCCTGTCAAAAAAAAAAAAAAAAAAAAACACAGGTATACTGGAAGAACCCATACAACAGTAGGGAACACTGCCAGGCCCCTTCAGACCCCTGGACTCCCCAGATGACAACAGCAAGGCTTATGGGCACGGGCCCTTTCACAGAGCGGGACAGAGCAAGGAAATTGGAGTATTCTTGTGTAAAGGAAATAGCTGGACGTAGAAAAAATAACTACAAACAGCAAGAGCTGGAGGTCCACAGCTGGACAGATTCCTGAACAATCAATCACACTGCATCACAGGGAAAGGAGTCAAGAGCCCCGCCCTCACAGGTGCAGGAACAAGAAGTTAAGGGAGGATTGGTTCCAGCCCAACCTGGGACAGAGCAAGATGGTGGTTCTAATGGCCGCAGAGACCTTTATTGCTGTATTTTTTTTTTCTTTTTGACGCATAGAGTTAGACAGTGAGAGAGACAGAGAGAAAGGTCTTCCTTCCGTTGGTTCACCGGTGCTGCGCCGATCCGAAGCCAGGAGCCAGGTGCTTCCTCCTGGTCTCCCATGTGGGTGCAGGGCCCAAGAACCTGGGCCATCCTCCACTGCCTTCCTGGGCCACAGCAGAGAGCAGGACTGGAAGAGGAGCAACCGGGACAGAACCAGCGCCCCAACCAGGGCTAGAACCTGGAGTGCTGGCGCCGCAGGTGGAGGATTAGCCTAGTGAGCTGTAGCGCTGGCCTCCATTCATCTTATATGGGCTAATTTTTTTTTTTATTTTTGACAGGCAGAGTGGACAGTGAGAGAGACAGAGAAAGGTCTTCCTTTGCCATTGGTTCACCCTCCAATGGCCGCCACTGGCCATTGGAGCTGGCCTAGAAGAGGGGCAACCGGGACAGAATCCGGCGCCCCGACTGGTACTAGGCGGAGGATTAGCCTGTTGAGCCACGGTGCCGGCCTATATGGGCTAATTTTATCAGATAAAAATGAAAATGTTTGTCTCCGGGATCCAACTCAGTTTATAAAAACTAAAATAGTTGATCTTGATAGCAAGTAGTTGATGGCCTTGGTTCCATCTCTTTTTCTATGGACCAGCTTTTACTTAATGAGTACCAGGGTGTTCAGGGTTTCAAGAAAGGGGCAGGAAATCAAAATCAATATTTTTCATTAAGCAAACTCTTTAGGAAAGAGTTTTCTAGCATAATTTCTAAATCAATAACCTTAAAGCAAGAATTCAATGAACAGTTTACTATCACACAGAAACAACATCTCCAGTCTGTCGTGTTTCCCCTAATAAACTCTTCCCCTTAAAAAAAGAAAAGAAACAACATCATGAAACAACAAAGAACCTTCCAATTTCCAGACAAACAGTTTTAAGTAAATAAAATCATTAAAAGTAAAGTAAAATCATTAACACAAGCAAACAGACTATGAAACTTCAAAAGATACCCAGTCCCCACAGGAGGCCTCACACAGCCGCAAGGTGTCTGTAAGTCCTTTCTCATCACTGTAACAGGTACCTGGGAGGAATGGCTAGGGAAGAAAGGACGTTCATCTCAGCACACAGTTTTGGAGGTTCACAGTCTGAGACGCCGCAGCCCCATTGGTTGGACATCTGATGATGGCAGTAGATAGCAAATGACAGAATGCGGGCAGAGAAGGAATCCCCTGGTGAGCCAGGAAGCAGAGAGAGAGAGCAACTGAGCCCAACTACACTCAACCAAGCCCCTCAGAAAACTCCCTTCTAAGGGCATCCCAGTAGGCCCACATCCCAGACACTGCAACTGAGCATCCACCCCTCCAGTAGTGCAGCCCCAGGAGGAGGGCCATCGGCAGATGGGCCTCTGGGGGACACCCAAGCTAACCTCCAAACTGCAGCAGTGCCTTTGTTAGGTAGGAAGTCAGATATGAGCTTGTGTGCGTGTAACAGGCCATGTGTCCAGCATATGCATCTGCATCTCAAAGTCATCCTGATAATATTTCGAGGGCAGCCTGGTATTCACATCCTGCCCTGCCTCCTTCTACCTGATAACCTGCTAGGTGGGGGTCCTCGCTCCTTCTGCCTGACAAATCTTCCACAGTCTCCCAGATGCAGCCCAGTATCTGCATTTCAAACACCCTGCTCCGGATCCCGATTCTCTAGGGGGTCTTGCTCACCCTTCCTCTAAACTGAGGATGGCGCCAGCTAGCCTTCCTCCTGTCTGATACCTTCAATGGAAAACTCAGATAGGAGCTTCCTAATATTTACATCCATAAAATCCTTTGTTTCAGGAGATGTGTGAAGACAAAGACCCATCTCTTTAACCCTCCCCGCCCCGCCCCGCCCCCTCCACCTCAACTGGACTGGGGGCTCAGCCCTCTGTCTGTATGCTGAGCCGCCCACCTGCCTGACCAGGTGTAATCTCTCCACTCAACCATGTAACCTCACCCTCCCCCCCAAGTCCGAGCGACTACACTCTCTCTCGGGTCCTGTCTAGAGAGGTGCCCATCCATTATTGCAGATATCCCTTCCCTAATAAACTTTGCTACTTTTACTTTCCACTACTCTGTCTCACGCCTGAATTCTTTCTTGCCCGAAGACAAGAACCCTGCATTTCTCCGGTAACACCTTGATGAAATCCATTCATCCCCAGGAGAAAAGGGTTCCTCTTTGAGATTGTTCTCAGACCCCTCCCTTTTCACACACGTGCCCTTCATCCACCTTCAGGGCTGATGGCAGAGCTGCATCCTGGCTTCCTATGTCTTTTAATTTTTCCAAAAAGGTGACTATTTTAATGTTTATGAACGTGTAAACTCTTCCTAAAAGCATGCAGAAGACATGCTGTCTTCTGCTTATTCCAAGCTCCTACAACAAAGTCTGTCTCAGACAGACTCCCCAGAAGCAGCTCAGTTCACCACCCTCCTTCCTACAGGCTATAGCCCCCAGGCAGGAAACGGAAAAAACAGCTTTAGGCTTTACCACCCCGTGTGATGTTCCTAATGAAAATCTAAGTGAAGAAGTAGACACCACAAGCTTCTTGGAGAACAGGAACTTCACAATATTCATGAAGGGCAGGCATTTGGGCCCTGTGGCTAAGACACTGGTCAGGATGCCCTTGTCCCACATCACAGTGACCCGAGCTCCCCACTAACGCAGATGCTGGCAGACCACAGTTGATGGCCCGAGTGGTTGGGTCCCTGACACCCACTGGCTTCAGCCTAGCCCAGCTCCCAGCTGCTGAGGGCATTTGGGGAGGTCTCTGTGTCTCCGTCAAATAAAAATAGATAAAACAAAGACGTCACGCTATAACTGAAACATGTAGAATTCTACTCAGATAGTATGATGTTACTCATTCTGGGTTGCTTTCAGAATGTTTCAAAAAGACAACATCATCTGGGCCAAACAGTCCGGAATACTGCCTCCATACCCATCTTCATGTTTTTTTCTATAATTTAAATCTTGGTTTGAAAACAAGAGGAGGTGTTTGGAAAGCAACAAGCACAAGCAGATTCTCAGATCTTTCCTTCTACGTTGCTTATAATCACCCAAACGCAGTCAGCTCCTCAAACTCGAAACAAGTGCACAGCCCATCTCTGTCAAATCTGCATTTCTCAGCACTGGTTGCTATTCTACAACAGTTATAAAATCTAGGGACAGGTGTCTGGTGAGCAGTTGAGATACCCACGTGCCACATCAGGATGCCTGAGTTCAAGTCTCAGCTCTACTTTTGATTCCAGCTTCCTGCTAAAGCATATCCTGGGAGGCAGCAGGTAATGGCTCAACTAATTGGGTCCCTGTCACCCCGGTAGGAGATAAAGATTGAGGTCTGGCTCCTGACTTCAACCTAACCCAGTCCTGGCTATTGCAGGCATTTAACTAGTCAAGCAATAGATGGAAGGTCTTTCTCTCTTTATCTCTGTGTCTCTTGCTTTGTGAGTAAGTAAAAATACACACACATTAATAACACCTAAAGGCTATAATCTCTTATTACAGAATTGCTACTTTCCTTAAGTGTGATAACAGTATGGGGGTCACTCGGGGTGTGCACAGGCTGATGTGCTGATGGCTAGTATAAGCGAATGCTTTCAAAACACCTCCCCCAGAAAACTGGGCCATAGGGTATGGAAACAGGTGGAACAAGACAGGCAAAATACCGATACTTGTCAAACCTGGGTGACCAGGTACATGTGAATTACTATATTATACTTTCTTTTTTGGTGTGCATATGAAATTTTCCTAATAAAATGGACTATCACCCTTGACCTTATCATTTAACTCCATTTTTCCGTTAACTTTCTCAAGTTCCCTCATTTTATACCATGAGGCCAAGAATACAGATGGATATCCCAGTGCTGTCATTTTATAAGTTTTTTTTCCTTCACAAATTTAAGGAAGAGTTTCAGGAACAGTACGAGAACTCCCAGATACACCAAATGTCAACAATTGGCCCCATTTGCATGCTTGCTTGCTTTCTCATACAATACACATATATACATATAAATGCCTAATAAAAACATACTCACATTTTTCCTTCAGCATTTGAGATTTCATACAGAATCATGTTCCTTCCTCCTCCCTACTTGAGTGTACCCTAAGAAGAAAGATATTCCCTTTCAAATATCAGTAAAAATATCAAATTTATGAATTTGACATGGATACAGTTGTTATCCAATCCATATTCAAATCTCACTACTTATCACAATATTCTCCTTTGTAGAATTTTTCCCCCTGACCTAGGATCTCATCTAAACTCACCCATGCAATTTAGTTCTCTCTTTAGTCTCCTTCCAGCTGGTACTGCACCTCAGCCATCTTTCCTGACACAGACTTTTTTTTTAATTTTTATTTTAATTTTTAATTAGTTTTTAACAGATTCAATGCGATATGTAGACACAATTCTAAGAACATAATGATATTTCTGACATTTGTTTTCACAGAATGTCTTCCAATTCAGAATTGTCCAAAATTTTCTCATGATTAGAATCATGATTATGGGGGCTGGCACTGTGGCACAATGGGTTCAAGCCCCAACCTGCAGTGCTGGCATCCCAAATGGGCACCAATTCGGGTCTCGGCTGCTCCACTTCCTATCCAGCTCCCTGCTAATGTGCCTGAGAAAGCAGTGGAGGATGGCCCAAGTCCTTGGGCCACTGCACCCATGTGGGAGACCTGGAAGAGGTTCCTGGCTTCGGGTTGGCTCAGCTCCAGCCATTGTGGCCATTTAGGGAGTGAACCAGAAGATGGAAGACCTCTCTCTCTCTCTCATCTCTCCCTCTCTGTAGCTCTTTCAAATAAATAAAATAAATATACGTATATATATAAAAGAATCCCCTTTGGAAGTGGATTAAAAACCTGGAAAGAGTGTGCCCGGCCCTTTTTTCCTCTTTGGCTTCTTGCCATTGTGGGCCCACAGGGCTCCTGCGTCTCCAGGGCACGTGGCCTTTGGGCCACCTGCCCCATGCCTCCTAGCCTAGATGCTCCTCCATGTGGCTGGCTCCTGGTACTCGGTATGAATCCAAATTTCCCTCTCTCCTTTTAGACAGGGCCCTCACTCTCCTATGCATCTTTCTCACTGAATACAAAGCTTAAAACATAAATAAATAAATATAACTAAAAGAATCATGATTATGTGTTATTAGCATAAGTGGCATTGTGTCCTCTCTCTCCTGCCTGTTTCATTATTGGTGACGCTATCTTTATTTGGTTAAAGGAGTGTAGTCCAGGTTTATCTCCTTTTTGCAATTAGTAATGTGTAGGAAAATTCTTTAATATTATAAATATGCTGTTCCCCTTCAAATGTCCACACAAGAGTTCTGCATTCATGAATGAGTCCTGCTTGAAGCAATTGCTACTATGACAGTTACATAGAAGTAATTTCTTCTTTGTCTATATATTTAGTTGGCATCACTTATAAACTTTTTAATAATTACTATACTAGAAAGAATTTTGCTTAAGAATTACAGTTCATTTTCACTCAGAATTGAGCGGTTTTCCTTTATGGTGTCTGCATCCTAAATCCTGGGCATCTCAAGGAGCTGGTTGGCCATGGTGCCCGGGCATCTCAAGGAAGTGGTTGGCCATGGTGCCCAGGCATCTCAAGGAAGTGGTTGGCCATGGTGCCCGGGCATCTCAAGGAAGTGGTTGGCCATGGTGCCCGGGCATCTCAAGGAGCTGGTTGGCCATGGTGCCCGACCTTTACTGCTGAGGATCCTTCCCAGGCGCCCTTCCTCCTATTCCTCAAGTACTGAGCTCAGAGTGTGAACTGCTGACGGAGCAGAAGAAAGGAGAGAAACTGTAGGCTGACAACAAGGATGAAGAGAGTACTTCAAAAAGCTTATGGGAAAACAGAGTCGAAAAATAAGTTTATTTGGTTGCAAAAGAATCTTGAATCCGTGCATGGTTTTCATAATACACGTTTTCAGTGAACACTTTGAAGATTCCCTCACATGCATGGAATTCAAATTTGTTGCACCAAAACAAACTTCTCTTTTCACTGCATTTTTCCATGAACTTTTGAAATACTGTTGTAGAGGGGAAGGAATTGGCTACTGATAGAGACTGCTCATGAGGAAGCAGCCATCAGCTTGTGGACAGACCAGACCGAGGGGACTCGGGATCAGCTGGTAGACCAGAAGCAGCCTACCAAATGTCTTCTCCCCCGTCACGCCAAAAACGCTCATCGACAACAGCCCCCAGACCCAGTATTCACCTATGGACTGCCCGAGACTCCTGGGGCATAATACACTTAGATACCTCCACCTTGCCCAAACATGCCTGGCTGCTCCTGAGACCATTTTTCTTACAGACACACTAAAAGTGACCTCAAAAATAAAGACCCATAAATAGAAACAGTTATAAACCCAGAAAGGCCATCAATGGTAATGCCCAATGACCACCACTTTGTATAACAAACTGGGATCTCAAAATTCCTTATCATTTGGTGATAATCCACTGAAATCCAAACTAAGGCTCTGAAGCGCCCTGTGTCTCCTCCGGAGCCTGTCGCTAGCAGCATGCTACCTGGGCAGAAGAAGAGCTGTCCACCCTCTTTTTTTGTAAACGTCATAAGATTCCAAGTGAATATTTTAAGTCTCTCTGCAGTTTACATACCTAGACATACCACATTCATTTTAAAAGTTCTTTCTAGATTCCTCCCAGAAATGACAGGAGTAGAGTACTCAGATTTTGCCTCGCTTTAGAACCAATTTTTTTCCCTGATGGGGAATTTCTTCAGAGAAAAAGAAAAATGCAAAAGCAGCCAGCGATAGCCATAAGGTAATATGGTGACCCCTACGGTGACCCCCGTCACAATGAGGCCATGGACTCACCTCATTGTGACACTACTGTTCTGCTGGGGAAGTGACTGTCAGTCTGCTCTGACCTGCCTCTCACCTGTTAGGTGCTCACCTGCAGCCATAGGAGAAGGGCAGGGGACCCAGTAGCTTCGGCATCCCTTGTACTTGCTAGCAATGAAAATTCTCAGCCAGCGCCGTGGCTCACTAGGCTAATCCTCCGCCTGTGGCACCAGCACACCAAGTTCTAGTCCCAGTCGGGGTGCCGGATTCTGTCCCGGTTGCCCCTCTTCCAGGCCAGCTCTCTGCTGTGGCCCGGGAGTACAGTGGAGGATGGCCCAGGTGCTTGGGCCCTATACTCCCATGGGAGACCAGGAGAAGCACCTGGCTCCTGGCTTCAGATCAGCATGGTGCGCCAGCCACAGCGGCCATTGGGGGGTGAACCAACAGAAAAGGAAGACCTTTCTCTCTGTCTCTCCCTCTCTCTCACTGTCCACTCTGTCAAAAAAAAAAAAAGAAAAGAAAAGAAATGAAAATTCTCAGGCTGCATCCCAGACTTGTTGATCAGAAACTCCAGGAATGAGGCTGTTATGTGATGTAACAAGCCCTCTGGTGACTCTTTTTTTTTTTTTCAAGATGTATTTATTTATTTGAAATTCAGAGTTACAGAGAGAGAGGGAGAGACAGAGAGAGAGGTCTTCCATGCACTGGTTCACTCCCCAAATGGCCACAGTACTCAAGGCTGGGCCAGGCTGAAGCCAGGAGCTTCTTCCAGGTCTCTCATGTAGATGTCAGGGGCTCACACACTGCACCATCACCTGCTGCTTTTCCAAGGCCATTAGCAGGGAGCTGGACCAGAAGTGGAGCAGCTGGGTCACAGACTGGCATCCATATGGGATGTTGGCACTGCAGGGGGCAGCTTTACCTGCTGTGCCACAACACCAGCCCCTTTCTGGGTGATTCTGGGGCATATGAAAGTCTGACACCACCTTAAAATAAACACTGACACCAGAGTGAGTTTTAAAAGCTCTTGGGGATATAAGAATACGCAACCATGGCTGGAAAACCAAGCAAAGCATCTACGGCTGGGAGGAGCTGTGATCAGAAGCATCTCTATGCTAACTACGGATGTGGGACTCTGAGCTGTACGCCAGGTCGAGATGTGGGGCGACTTTCAAGAAATTGGCTGAGAAACACATCCCTGCCCTGCGTTTCCATGGCAGGGACACACGGGAGCCTCTCCCATGACTTCTGAGTAAGAACAAAGGTGAACTAATTATCCTCCATGCTCTGTAAACCTTTCTGATTTCATTCTGGCCCTGCTCAGAATGAACAATCACAACACTTAGACTTCAGCTCAAGAGTCAAGCTTGCCAAATGTCCTGTTAACAACAAAATCAATGGCATAAAGTTTGGCTCTTCAATGGAGCTGATCAGACTACATAAGACACAGAAGAAACATTGAACTAAATAACCTGAGACAGGGGCCAGCGCTGTGGCTCACTTGGTTAATCCTCTCCCTGCGGCGCTGGGATCCCATATGGGTGCCGGGTTCTAGTCCCGGTTGCTCCTCTTCCAGTCCAGCTCTCTGCTGTGGCCTGGGAAGGCAGTGGAGGATGGCCCAAGTGCTTGGGCCCTGCACCTGCATGGGAGGCCAGGAAGAAGCACCTGGCTCCTGGCTTCAGATCGGCGCAGCGCCGGCTGTTGCGGCAATTTTGGGGGGTGAACCAACGGAAGACCTTTCTCTCTGTCTCTCTCTCACTGTCTATAACTCTACCTGTCAAAAAAAATAAAAATAAAAATAACCTGAGAAAAAGAATTTTCTTCTGGGATACCAGTGTCTCATCTTTACCCACTGCATTCAGGTGACGCATAAAATCACCTGTAGACACCCTGAGCCACGTTACCAAATGCAACAACAAGGCCAGATGTGATGATCTGCCTTGCTGCTGAATCTTAGCGTTGTTAGTAGAAGCCTAAGCCCATTATTTCTTTTCACCGAGGAAGAACTGGACTCTGCATGAACCAGCAGAAATGAGGAAGTCGGCCCAGACTAGCAGATTTTACTGAAAACACCTGATCTGCGTTTTATTTGCATGTTGGCACCGGCACACACGAAGCACAGAATGCTGCAGAGAGAGGCAGCACAACCACCCTGGACGGTGGATCAGCCGCCTGTCCATCCATCAGCTTGCGAGCTATGAAAGCCTTGCTCTAATCTGCAGACAGAAAGTGCGGACAGAGTCTCGTCCTACTGCTAGTGAATTCGGAGACGGGAAACGCACGTCTGATCCAGGACTCAAACCCAGGCTCTCTGCTGGCTACCGAAGTTGTGTTCTTGGCTGGCTGGGATAACAGTTGGTTTAAAAGAAATATGATAAATGATTGCAGAACTCCTGGCCTTCATCTTCCCACACGTGTTCCTTCTCGCCTCTCTAAAACGCCTTGCCAAGGCGGCACCGGAACCAGCACATTGGCTCATTAATGAAGTCCCCAACACGCGGATGCTGGGTGTGGCGCAGGTGGCTCGGGCGTTTGGCTCTGAACTCCCTTTGACAACATCTGAGTTACCCAGATTCACACAGTCGGGATTCCAACCTGCGAAAGCGCCGGAGCCAGGATGCCACAGGCAGACCCGCCAGGCCACCCCATCCCAGAACGCTCCCGGCCGGTCAGGAGTTCGAACCTGACGTCCGCACGCGGTCGCCTTTCTGTCCACGGCGGCAGCTGCCCGCGAGGCGCACAGGCCACCGCATCCCAGAAACCGGGGCGCAATCCCGACCCAGGACTCCAGGCGAAACCTTGAACTCTGCGCCCAACGCTCGCGGCTCCCTGGGGACTGGCGCCGGGCCTGGGGACAGTGCCCCCCGAAACGGCTGCCATCCACCCCCACCCACAGCACCGAGTGTCTGCTGCACCTGCGGCGCCATCCTTCCCGGGGCAGGCTCCACAGGCCACCTGTCGGGCAGCAGCGCGCGTGAGCAGCAGAGGGACAAGGGCCCGCGGGGCGAGGGAGACCCCGCCGCCGCTCCCGCGAGCCCCGCACAAAGGCGGGCGTCGGGGAGAGGAAGACAGCCCCCCGCGGGCCCCACCGCCTCACCCCGGGCCTCCGCGGCCCGAGCGCACTTACTGTAGGTCCCCACGGCCCGGCGCCGGCGGCAGCCGCGGAGGGGTTTCCGGCACCGAGCCCGGTCGGGCGCGCGCTCCTCGGCAGGCCTCGCGCGCTCGGGGGCCGCGCCGCGCACAGCCGCTCCCGCCGCGCGCCCCGCGCCCCGCGCCCCGCAGCCCAGCCGGCGCCGCCAGAGCCGGGCCCCGCCCGGGAAGCCCGCCGACCTGTGGCATCTGCGGCCGCACCTACCTTCCCCGCCCCCAAAGACAATGAGAGCCGCAACTTGGCCACGCCAGGGCCGCCTCTCCAAGGCCACCTGTGTTTCCTTCCACCCCCCACTACAGAACGTGAGTTCTTGTCCCCTCGCCCGTTCTCCCCTCGTCCCCGCCTGGAGTTTCTTCCCCAGCGGGGCTGGGGTCCAAGGGGCAATGCCTAATGCCTGTTGGAACAAGCAGGAAAGACAAGAGTCGGGGCTGGCAGGCAGGGACCAGCGAGATGCCACCAGCCAGATGCAGAACAAGAATCCTTCAAGGCGGGAGAACTCCAGAGAAACCCTCTGGACACCAACCTTGCAAGTTGTAAGGTGCTCTCCACTTACCCTCTGGCCTGTCCCCACTGTGCCCAACCGTTCTCCGTAGACACTTGTTGTGTGGGTGGATGGTCTGCTTACTGTATGTGGCCAGATGAGCAACTGGTGGTCAGGGTACGGTGGACCAGCCGTAGCCCTGCCAACTGGAGTGGACGCAGGAGAGGGGAGCAGCTGGGGTGAAAGACCCAGACTGATTAGTGACTCAGGGGTCGCCAAGGTTCAGGAGGGTTCTGAATTGGCGTTGGCTCTGAAAGTTGTGTACAAGTTCTTGAAGGTCACAGTTCTTTGTTATTTTTCTACTCGTTTCTGTATGTATTTGAGAGAGAGAGAGAGATCCCCCATCTGTTGGTTCATTCTTCAAATGCCCACATTTCCCAGCCGAAGCTGGGAGCCAATGTTGAGTGGCAGGGACCCAAGTACCTGAGCCACCCCCCTGTTGTTTGACAGGGTGTGTGTTAGTAGGGAGCTGGAATTAGGACCAGAGCCAGGACTGGGACGAAGGTGCTCCCAAATGGCATGCAGGCTTTCATAGCAGTGTCTTAGCCCCCATGCCAAATGCCCACCCCAGAGCAGTGAGGGAATCCCCAAGGGGACGAAGAACAGTGTGCTGAGGCAAGGACAGGGAACAGCAGGGCAAGAGGCAGACCAGAGATGGGGAAGCACCGTTAGCCTCATCGCTGCTGCGATCGAGGAACCAAACCTGGACCTTGAGCTGAGACCGAGGACAGAAAGGGCTTCGAATTGCCAGGATATTAGTGTCCCTGGCTCACCGTGGGAGCAAACATTAATCTTCTGTAAAGGAAAGCATCCCAAGTGAGGCTCACACGATGTGGGCTCCAAATAAAAATCTCCAGATACAACAAAGATAGAAACCATGAGTGAGACTCAGCAAAAACAACAGTTAGTAGCCTGAGTTGTTCCATTTCAGACATTTAAACTACCACATAGGATAATTAGGCTTGAAATAGCTAATTGAAAAAAAGGAAAATATTGGGGGCCAGCACTGTGGTGTAGTGGGTTAAGCTGTCGCGTGGTGCCAGCATCCCATATGGCTGATGCAGGCTGCCAGTATTGCAACCAGCAGCTTAATCCCTTAAGCCACACACCACCAGCCCCATGCATATATATTTTTATATTTTCTTGTTCTTTGATCACTTTTTTCCTTTTTTAAAAAACAGATGTATGTATTTTTGAAAGGCAGAGTTACAGAGAGAGAATAAGAGATCGGAAGAGAAAGATGTCTTCCATCTGCTGGTTCACTCCCCAAATAGCCACAATGGCCAGGGCTGGGCCAGGCCAAAGATAAGAGCCAGGAGCTTCATTCAGGTCTTCAATGTGGGTGCAGGGGCTCATGCAGTTGGGCCGTCCTCCCCTGCTCTCCCAGGTGCACTAGCAGGGAGCTGGATTGGAAGTGGAGCAGCTGGGCCTTGAACCAGTGTCCATATGGGATGCAGGCACTGCAGGTGGCAGCTTTACCCGCTACGTCACAGCACCAGCCCCAAAACATGATTATTTTAAAAGATTTATTTAAGATGTAGAGAGAGAGAACTCCCACTCACTTGTTCACTTCCCAAATTCAGTCCAGGTGTTCCACATGAACTCCTCTGACTCCTGCTGCCGCCTCCCAGGGCACACATTAACAAGAAGCTGGAACTGGTAGATCTAGAACTTAAACCCAGGCAGTCCCATAGAAGATCCAGGTCTCCCAAGCTTCATCTTAATCACTGGGCCAAATGCCCACCCCAAAACAAACTATAGCTTTTTATTGGTTGGTACATTTTTTAATTATAAACAAGATAATTTCCTGGACATTTGGGTCCTTAAGAACAGACAGAATATTTGGTTTTTAAATACAGCACAAAAGGTTCTGAGAAGGTTGAAAAAATTTTATGGGCAACAAGTTGAAGTTTGCAGAGAGAATACACTCCTGTAGTTAACTAAGTATAATAAAGTGGTGTGTAAAGTTAGCAGGAGAGCAGAGGCAATAAATAGTCTTTCAAGAAACAACAAGATAAACCATTTAAAATATTGAAAAAAAGCAAAAGTGGCAACAGTTTGTGGGACTTCAGAAAACTCAACTCATTTAAAATCCCATACATAATAAGAAGTTCAGGTTAAACAAACCTTGTGAGCATAGCTTTCTCTAAAGGCAGTCAACTGAAGTGTAAACCCCATACTGAATGCAAACCCCATAAGTAGGAACGTTAGTGATAGGAAACTTTAAATTAGTTGTAGATAATGTAGTTATATGGAAGTTTTATTTCTCTTTGTTCTGTTACCTAGGTTCTTTTTTTAAAAAAGAAAATGGCTTTTTCACATCTCATATTAAAGTATTTGAAAGAAAACTGGTGCATATAAAAATATTTCCTTTGGAGCATAATCTGTAATTAGCCTGATGATGAAACTTTGTAGCTCCCAACAAAATACGAATTAATAACATGATTCGGTTTTGTAGTACTTAGCATTTGAGGAAGATTAGCCTCCTAAAAATCAGGGAATTTCTTTTACACATTTTCAGAAATGCACCAACACTGTTCTTTCTTTTTTAAAAGATGTATTTATGTATTTATTTGAAAGGCAGAGTTCCAGAGAAACAGAGAGAGAGAGAGATCTTCCATCTGCTGGTTCACTCCTCCAATAGCTGCAAAGAGCTGTGCCAGTCTGAAGCCAGAAGCCAGGAGCTTCTTCTGGGTCTCCCACATGGGAGGCAAGGGCTCAAGCACTGAAGCCATTTTCGCCTGCACCTTAGCAGGGAGCTGGATGGAAAGTAGAGCAGCCGGGATAGGAACCGGTGCCTGTACCAACACTTTTCAAGTCATGATGCTAATATGATGCTGAAGTGTGATCAAACGGCACATGGGTGACCTAAATGATAAGTGAGTTAATACACTCTCCAAGTAGAGTAAGCAGGGTCTTTGTAACCTGGGGGACACTTGAGACACAAATCCAGTGAAGGTCAGTAATATCTAACCAATCACCTCATTCCTTTCTGAGTTAGAAACTGTAGGAGATTCAACCCTCGAAGGGGAAACCCAGGGCTTGACCACTCACTTGACCCGAGTGCACTCCCATGTCCATAGTGCTGGGCAGGCAGGACTCCTGCAGGACACTGTAGTCTCCCTCATACAAAGAGTCAGAGGATGGTTTGGCTCTCAGAGAACTTAGAAATCAAGGAGAGAAATCCCTGAAAGGAGTGACCATGGAGAGGGAAATCCCAAAATCTAGACATAAAATCCCCTCGGATGTTTGTCTACAAACAAGCTCTCCTGTGCAAGGAATCAGCTGAAGATCTGCAAGGACTGAGCAGGTATTTCAGCAGCTGCCCTCTCGGGGTGTCCTGAGTTCAAAGGTCAGACCCTACAAGGATAGAGTGATATGGTGAATGCCTCGTGCTCTCCATTAAACATCAAGAGTCACACCTCGGAAATAGGGAACATTTATCCAGACTAAGGAATTTGCCTCAAATCCAAGGGAAAGGCCAAAAGAGAGGCACCTTAACTAAGCCCACAATCCAGTCTCTACAAATACAAGATGCACCATCAGTAATTTAACTGCTTCTTAGGACAAAACTCAACATCTTACCTTAACAATGAGGTTATAGAGGCAAGAGTTTCCAGTATTTATCACCATACAATAAAAATCACTACACAGGGAAAGAACCAGGAAAATGCAATCCACAGTCAGCAGAAGTAGAAATACTGATGACCCCAACATGGGAACTAGCAGAAGCTTCAATATGCCTCGAAAACTGTTAAACCCATATGGGGTCTGTAGTATAAATCTATAGCATCTACCCTATAGTTGAGTATAAAACTGCAGAATCTGCAGGAAAGGGGGTTATAATAAGTGAAGAAAGGGGGCATTTCAGTGGAAATATGAGACCAAAAAAAAAAAAAAAAAAACAAGGGGATGTCTTAAAACTAAAAAATGATACAACTAAAGTTAGTTATTAGATGGTATTAACAGCAGATGGAATATAAGAGAAGAAAGGGTTCGTACATATGAAGATCATCTGAAGCGCACAGAGAAAGCCACAGTAACCTAGGGGATGGCGTCACGTAGGTTACAGACAGGCAATTGGTGTTCCCAGAAGGGAAGCAGAGGAGACCAATGCAGAGAATCACCGGGATACACCGGGAACCTCTTATCAGACTCCGAAAAGGCAAAAATAAAGAACTTAAAGGCGGTCAGTGAAAAGGGACACATTATGATATACAAGGAAACCATAAGAATAGAAACTAGGGCTGGCACCGCGGCTCAATAGGCTAGTCCTCCGCCTTGCAGCGCCAGCACACCAGGTTCTAGTCCCGGTCGGGGGGCCGGATTCTGTCCCGGTTGCCCCTCTTCCAGGCCAGCCCTCTGCTGTGGCCCAGGAGTGCAGTGGAGGATGGCCCAAGTGCTTGGGCCCTGCACCCCATGGGAGACCAGGAAAAAGCACCTAGCACCTGGCTCCTGCCATCGGATGAGTGCAGTGCGCCGGCCGCAGCGCGCCATCCGCGGCAGCCATTGGAGGGTGAACCAACGGCAAAGGAAGACCTTTCTCTCTGTCTCTCTCACTGTCCACTCTGCCTGTCAAAAAAAAAAAAAAAAGAAACTAACTTTTCATCAGAAACAATGCAGGCTGGAGACAACGGAATAATCTTAGACGTTCTGAAGGAAAACAGCCGTCCACCTGGAATTCTAAATCCAGCAAACACAGTATTCAAAAACTAAAGTGAAATAAAGACATTCTCAAACTAACAGAATCTGAAAGAACTGGCCTCTGACAGAGCTGAGCTTAAGAAATTAATATTCAAAGAACTCTAGGCGGAGGGAAAATTATTCCAAATGAAAGCCCAGATTTGCATGAAGGAATGAAGAGCAATGGATAAGGCTCACCCGTGGGAGCTGGAAGACTGCTCTCTTCTTGTTTTTTCTTTGTTTAAAGCAAGGATAGAATGCATAACAAGGATTATAGTATTGACATATATGAAATCTATGACTGTGCCACGAGGTGAGAGGACGTGTAAATAGAATTGCACTGATTTAAGAGCCCGTATCTGCAGGGGCAGGCGTTTGGCACCGTGGTTACGATGTCACATGGAACACCCACAGCCCATATTGCACAGTGTGGGTTTGAGAACTGGCTCTGCTCCCAATTCCAGCCTCTTGCTGATGTGTACCCTGGAAAGCAGCAGGTGATAGTTCAAGTGGTTGGATTTCTGCCACCTACATGGGAGACCTGCACTAAGTTTTTGATTCTTGGCTTCAGCTTGGCCCAGACACAGGTGTTGTGGGCATTGTGAGGACTGAACCAGCATATGGAAAATTCATCTCTCTTTCTCTGCCTTTGAAATAAATAACTAAATAATTTTTAAAAGCTCAGAATATGCATCTCTCACTTGTTACATTACAAAGTTACAGAGGAAATTTTAATTCCAGAGCAAACCAGGCCTCCTGGCCCTAGAGCTGAAGCGCTGTATCATGGCACAGTGCTACTGTTCGCACACTTGAGTATGTCACCGTGTTCCAATACTGACAATAATGTAGAGCATCATCATCCCATCAACCAAATCCATGATTGAACTGAGAACAGGTGGGATTGCAAAGCCCAGCTCTGCTCACAGCCTTTTGGGGAGGCTGAGATGGATGTTTGCACAGAATTTGCTGTGCTTTGTGACATGTGATGACCCTGTGACACTGGCCACAGTTGACTGCACCAGGGATTTATGCCCTAGTTAGGGGCAGCTGTGCTTTGGGCTGGACACAGGGAGACCAGCAGCCAGAATGGCCTACTTGAATACTCTGCCCAATCCTGGGGCTGCTTTTGGATCAGACCTACCAGAACCAATGAGACCCTGTTTCAGGGACAGCAGAAGTGGCCGAGGGAGGAGTGGGCGGGATAAGCGGGAGGGCACATGAAGATGACCATACACAGCCACTGCCCAGCAATGGATGCTCACTCTGACAGTGAGGACATAACCCAGCTTCTGAGCTGCAGGTCTGCACCACCTAACACAGTCATCATTGTTTGTTTGTTTGACAGAGTTAGACAGTGAGAGAGAGAGAGAGAAAGGTCTCTCTGTTCTTTCTGTTCACTCCACAGATGACTGCTACGACCGGAGCTACGCTGATCTGAAGCCAGGAGCCAGGTGCTTCCTCCTCGTCTCCCATGCCAGTGCAGGGCCCAAGCACTTGGGCCTTCCTCCACTGCCTTCCCAGGCCACAGCAGAGAGCTGGATTGGAAGAGGAGCAACCAGAACTAGAGCCTGGTGCCCATATGGGATGCTGGCGCCGCAGGCGGAGGATTAGCCAAGTGAGCCCCTGTTTTGCTATTTGGGGAATGAACCAGTGAATGGAAGATCGTTCTCTCTGTGTCTCTGTGTCTCTGTGTCTCTCTCTCTGTCTCTCCTCCGCCCCTTCTTGCTCTTTGTAAGTCTACCTTTCAAATAAATAAGTCTTTTTTAAAAAAATCCAGGCCTGTAATATACTGTACATTAAAACAAGTCAGGTATAGTAAATCCCATGTATAAAAGGATTATACAACCTGAAGTTTGGGCTTTGACATTTATTTTAATACATGAAATGAGAAAAAATATGCAATAAAAATTACTACATAGTTGCTCAAAAGATAAATGAAAATGTGAACAGCTAAGCTCCCACAGAGTTCTCTCAATGCCATTTGAAAAGGCAGCATTATTCAAACTGTAACTAATTCCACCATCCAGGGTGAGCTCAGAAGGCATCAGCAGCTATGCTGAGTCTCTTGAATCTGTTCGTCAAAACAAAAGTAATTTTCAGCTCCCACACTCTGAAGACACCTCAAAGATGTGTCATTTCTCCGTATGTGTGTGAATCTTTTTGTCAACTGAGCCATGTGAGCCTGTTCATATGTCAGTCTAAGGACCTGTGTAAACACATAAGCTTTCAACTATTGTGACTTAGAAAATCAATTCACAAGTCCCCACATTAATCAATAATAATCTCTTTGGTTTCCCTGGCATCCAAGTACTTTCTCAAAGCCTACACTTTCCAGCTATGATTATTTTGGAGTTCAATAATGTTATCTTTAAATTTTCAAAGCACTCTGTGGACCTTAAAATTGCTGGACAAGTCATTTAAAACATTTTTACCATTTGGGAAAAGTTACTGATGCATTTCCCTGTTATCCCTATAAAGACAGTGTCTGCGCAAGGGCTGGTGCGTCTGCCCTCCTTTGGCCTGGAATTAGTACCTCTCTGTCTGTGACCAGGAGCGGCAAGCACTTTCTACTGCGGGTTAGAGTGATGGGAATGTTTCACCTCCTTGAATACTGTGCCTCTGCTCACGGTTTGGGCATCTTGCAGGTTCTCAGAGGCAGGGTCAAGAAGGCCAGATGGGGCCTTGGGAGTGCCCACAATAGGAACCGTTAATAGCACCATGAAAAAAAACAAAAGATTTCTCAGAGAACGGCACATTCCCAGGGTAGAGTTCTGCTGAAGAAACTGTTAACGATATATATTTTTTAAGATTTTAGTTATTTATTTGAGAGGTAGAGTTACAGACAGTGAGAGGGAGAGACAGAAAGGTCTTCCTTCTGTTGGTTCACTCCCCAAATGGCCTCAATGGCCGGAGTTGTGCCAATATGAAGCCAGGAGCCAGGTGCCTCCTCCCAGTCTCCCATGTGGGTGCAGGGGCCCAAGGACCTGGCCCATCCTTCACTGCTTTCCCAGGCCACAGCAGAGAGCTGGATCAGAAGAGGAGCAGCTGGGACCAGAACCAGCGCCCATATGGGATGCCGGCGCCGCAGGCAGAGGATTAACCTACTGCATCATGGCGCTGGCCCCTACGATATTTTTATTTTCAAAGCAACAAATATGACTCTAAGTAAGCACCCATATAAGCTGCATTTTATTAATGAGTTTTGGATATTCCAAGTCAACCTGGTATGTAATTTGTTTTAAAGATTCATTTATTTATTTGAAAGAGTTACAGAGAAAGAGAGGTGCAGAGAGAGAGAGAGGTCTTCCATCCACTGGTTCACTCCCTAATTGGCTGCAGCGGCTGGAGCTGGGCTGATCCGAAGCCAGGAGCCAGGAGCTTCTTCCAGGTCTTCCACATGGGTGCAGGGCCCCAAGCACTTGGGCCATCTTCTACTGCTTTCCCAGGCCATAGCCAAGAGCTGGATCCGAAGTGGAGCAGCAGGACCCATATGGGATGCTAGCACTGCAAGAGATGGCTTTACCTGCTACACCACAGCACTGGCCCCAGTGTGTAATGTTAAAACTGTAATTCCAATTCTCAATTTTGGATAATACTTTCATATATTGGGAATTCTGAAAGTGATATGATTTTCAATATAGCTTCTGTTTAAATTCACTGCCATAACCCCTCTTCTACCACAAATCTTTATTTTAATATTTTACCCAACTTAATATTGAAATGGTACACTAATGACTTAGTGCAGTTATTTTATTATAATCAAGTTGGCAACACAAATACTTAATTTAATTGGCAGCTAGTATTTGGACATCATGTTGGAATACTGGAAACCCTCTGTTAAACAAATATGTTCCATTTGGAATCTCTTTAGTCAGCTTCCATTTCACATTTTAAATCTACCAAATGATTCATAGCCCACCTTCAGCATTTACTCACAAAATATTCTCTGTAACTTAAGCACTGCTCTCTGTCAGATGTACCATAAGACAGTGCACATTGGCTTAATACAATTTTGTTAATCTTATCTATTTTTCAGATAAGATTCAGATTGTAATTAATTTATAACAATGACAGGCTCTGGTTTTGTGGTTTGGTGGGCTAAGCCACTGCTTATAACAGCCACATCCCATTAGCAGAGTGACAGCTTGAGTCCCAGCTGCTCAGCTGCTGATCCAGCTCCCTGTTAATGCACCTAGGAAAGTAGCAGATGATGGCCCAAGGACTTGGGTCCCTGCCACCTGTGTGGGAGACCAGAATGGAGTTGCTGGCTCCCAGCTTCTGCCTTGCCTAGCCAGGGCTGTTGCAGCCATTTATGGAATGAACCAGTAGATGGAAGACAGCTCTTGCTTTCCCCCACCCACCCCGCCACCTGCCTTTCTAGAATAAATACATAATTTAAAATTTTTTAAGTGACAAAAATTGATACTAGGTTGTCGAGTCACTCACCAATACTGGAAGTGGAAATATCAATTGGCACTATATTTGGTGCTAAATTTTACAATGTACACAATTTCATTTATACACAAATATCCAACAGAAATCAACCAGAATATGAACACAGAGGTCAATGCAATATTGTTGGAAAGAGTGACAAATGAATGAACTAGAGGCAGTGTAGCTGACCTGAGACTATATTCTCAGACAGGTTTGATTGCAGAGCTGATCCTTGCCTAGTGCGTTGGAACTCAGCTCATAACCTGTTCCCTATGCTCCTAAAAAGCTTCATATACAAGGGTATATGAAGCCATCATAAAAGTGAGGTATCACCCAAGTCAGAGCAACACTATGGTGGGACTCAATTGGTGTTAAAATCAACTTTATTGTGTAAGCCATTGTGAAGTGGGTTTTACTGCTTGCAATCAAAAGTTCTCCCCTGGATGTCCTTTCCTACTGGTTTATCTAAGAAGACACTGACAGTATGGGCTGAAGCCCTGTGTGCACACCCCAGAGGCCTCACTTACTAACTCTGAGAATGTGAGCAAGCCTCACACTACCCAGAGGTAGTTTTTATATGTCCAAGTGAAATGACACCGTGTATTCTGTGTGCAGTGGTATGGAGAAACAGAGCACAACTCACTGTGTTAGTCGTACAATCACCAGACAAGTTCCAGCAAATAACCTGGTATACAAATGGTAATAATGCATCTATACCTTCAATTTTCCACAAACGTAAGTTCTGCCCAATGTTCACATCAAGAAAACTATCTCATTTATTACCAGAAATGCTTGAGGTCAGAGGAGTGCATTGCTTTTAGCAGTTAAGAATAGCAAGAGTACTAAGCTTTATTTGGGTCAAAGAGTATTTTAATTATAAGACTATTTGCAGTGATACCACACATTTAATCACAGACACTGGCTGATTCGGATTGCATCTCCAACTCAGACTGGAATCCCTGAATTATAGGAACAATGCTGGAAAGCAGCATATAGTAAGAGAGCTTGAGGCAAACATGTGGAATGGAGATCTGACAGTAGTAGCAGTCATAACATCGTGGCTCAAGCAATCACAATTTAAATGTCTGGAAAGAAAAACTAATAGAAAGACACATTTGTGAAGCTTTAGGGGTGTTTTTTTCTGTGAATACCAATTATTCTTTTAATTTATTTATTTATTTGACAGATAGAGTTAGACAGTGAGAGAGAGAGAGAGAGAGAGAGAGAGAGAGAGAAAGGTCTTCCTTCCGTGGGTTCACTCCCCAAATGGCCGCTACGGCCAGAACTATGACGATCCAAAGCCAGGAGCCAGGTGCTTTCTCCTGGTCTCCCAAGCAGGTGCAGGGGTCCAAGGACCTGGGCCATCCTCCACTGCCTTCCTGGGCCACAGCAGAGAGCTGGACTGGAAGAGAAGCAGCCGGGACTAGAACCAGCACCCATATCGGATGCCAACGCCATCAATGTTTACAAATCAATCAATGTGATACACCACATTAACAGATTGCAGAAGAAAAACCATATGATTATCTCAATAGACTCAGAGAAAGCATTTGATAAAATACAACACCCTTTCATGATGAAAACCCTAAGCAAACTGGGTATAGAAGGAACATTCCTCAATACAATCAAAGCAATCTATGAAAAACCCACAGCCAGCATCCTATTGAATGGGGAAAAGTTGGAAGCATTTCCACTGAGATCTGGTAGCAGACAGGGATGCCCACTCTCACCACTGCTATTCAACATAGTTCTGGAAGTTTTAGCCAGAGCAATTAGGCAAGAAAAAGAAATTAAAGGGATACAAATTGGGAAGGAAGAACTCAAACTATTCCTCTTTGCAGATGATATGATTCTTTATTTAGGGGATCCAAAGAACTCTACCAAAAGACTATTGGAACTCATAGAAGAGTTTGGCAAAGTAGCAGGATATAAAATCAATGCACAAAAATCAACAGCCTTTGTATACACAGGCAATGCCACGGCTGAGAAAGAACTTCTAAGATCAATCCCATTCACAATAGCCACAAAAACAATAAAATACCATGGAATAAACTTAACCAAGGACGTTAAAGATCTCTACGATGAGAATTACAAAATCTTAAAGAAATAGAAGAGGATACCAAAAAATGGAAAAATATTCCACACTCATGGATTGGAAGAATCAATATCATCAAAATGTCCATTCTCCCAAAAGCAATTTATAGATTCGATGTAATACCAATCAAAATACCAAAGACATTCTTCTCAGATCTAGAAAAAATGATGATGAAATTCATATGGAGACACAGGAGACCTCGAATAGCTAAAGCAATCTTGTACAACAAAAACAAAGCTGGAGGCATCACAATACCAGATTTCAGGGCATACTACAGGGCAGTAGTTATCAAAACAGCATGGTACTGGTACAGAAACAGATGGATAGAGCAATGGAACAGAATAGAAACACCAGAAATCAATCCAAACATCCACAGCCAACTTATATTTGATCAAGGATCCAAAACCAATCCCTGGAGTAAGGACAGTCTATTCAATAAATGGTGCTGGGAAAACTGGATTTCCACATGCAGAAGCATGAAGCAAGACCCCTACCTTTCACTTTACACAAAAATCCACTCAACACGGATTAAAGACCTAAATCTATGACCCGACACCATCAAATTATTAGAGAGCATTGGAGAAACCCTGCAAGATGTAGGTACCGGCAAAAGCTTCTTGGAAAAGACCCCGGAAGCACAGGTAGTCAAAGCCAAAATTAACATTTGGGATTGCATCAAATTGAGAAGTTTCTGTACTGTAAAAGAAACAGTCAGGAAAGTGAAGAGGCAACCGACAGAATGGGAAAAAATATTTGCAAACTATGCAACAGATAAAGGGTTTATTACCAGAATCTACAAAGAGATCAAGAAACTCCACGATATAAAAACAAAAAACCCACTTAAGAGATGGGCCAAGGACCTCAATAGACACTTTTCAAAAGAGGAAATCCAAATGGCCAACAGACACATGAAACAATGTTCAGGATCACTAGTAATCAGGGAAATGCAACTCAAAACCACAATGAGGCTTCACCTCACCCCAGTTAGAATGGTTCACATTCAGAAATCTACCAACAACAGATGCTGGTAAGGATGTGGGGGAAAAGGGACACTAATCCACTGTTGGTGGGAATACAAACTGGTAAAGCCACTATGGAAGTCAGTCTGGAGACTCTTCAGAAACCTGAATGAATATACCCTACCATTCAACCCAGCCAACCCACTCCTTGGAATTTACCCAAAGAAAATTGGCAAACAAAAAAGCTGTCTGCACCTTAATGTTTATTGCAGCTCAATTCACAATAGCTAAGACCTGGAACCAACCCAAATGCCCATCAACAGTAGACTGGATAAAGAAATTATGGGACATGTACTCTATAGAATACTATACAGCAGTCAAAAAAAAAAATGAAATCCGGTCATTTGCAACAAAATGGAGGAATCTGGAAACATCATGCTGAGTGAAATAAGCCAGTCCCAAAGGGACAAATATCGTATGTTCTCCCTGATTGGTGACAACTAACTGAGCACCAAAAAGGAAACCTGGTGAAGTGAAATGGACGCTATGAGAAACAGTGACTTGATCAGCCCTTGTCCTGACTGTTGATGTACAATTTGATACTTTATCCCTTTTAGTATTTTTTTTTGTTCTACTTAATACTATTGGTTGAACTCTGTAATTAACACACAATCATTCTTAGATGTTTAAATTTAACTGAAAAGTGATCTCTGCTAAATATAAGAGTGGGAATAAGAGAGGGAGGAGATGTACAGTTCGGCGCATGTTCAATCAGACTTGCCCCAAATGGTGGAGTTAGAAACATGCCAGGTGATTCTAATACAATCCCATCAAGGTTGCATGTACCAAGGCCATCTCACTAGTTCAAGTGATCAATTTCAGTTCACAGTTGATCACACTGATAGGTCTAAGAGTCAAAGGGATCACACAGACAAGACTAGTGTCCTGCTAATACTAACCAATAGAATAAAAAAGGGAGAGAATGATCCACCATGGGAAGTGAGATACACAGCAGACTCATAGAATGGCAGATGTCCTAAATAGCACTCTGGCCTCAGAATCAGCCCTTAAGGCATTCAGATCTGGCTCAAGAGGCCATGAGAATATTTTAGGCATGGAAAGCCAAGACACTCTGAAAAAAGAAGAAGACCTAAATGAAAGATCTCTGCGAGTGAGATCCCAGTAGAAAGAACGGGGCCATCAAAGGAGGAGGTACCTTTCTCTGAAGGGAGGAGAGAACTTCCACTTTGGCTATGACCTTATCTAAATAAGATCGAAGTCAGCGAACTCAAAAGGCTTCCATAGCCTTGGCAACTCATGACTAGAGCCTAGGGAGATTACTGATGCCTTAAACAAGAGTGTCAATTTGTTAAGTCAACAACAGGAGTCACTGTGCACTTACTCCTCATGTAGGATCTCTGTCCTTAATGTGTTATCCAATGTGAATTAATGCTATAACTAGTACTGAAAAAGTATTTTACACTTTATGTTCTGTGTGGGTGCAAACTGATGAAATCTTTACTTAATATATACTAAATTGATCTTCTGCATATAAAGATAATTGAAAATGAATCTTGATGTGAATGGGATGGGAGATGGGAGGGTTGCGGGTGGGAGGGAAGTTATAAGGGGGAAAAGCCATTGTAATCCATAAACTGTACTTTGGAAATTTATATTTACTAAATAAAAGTTTAAAAAAGATTGTATTTATTTATTTGAGAGGTTACAGACAGAGAGCGGGGAGACAGAGAGAAAGGTCTTCCATCCACTGGTTCACTCCCCACATGGCTGCAATGGCCAGGGCTGGAACAAACCAAAGCCAGGAGCCAGAAGCCTCTTCCAGGACTCCCACATGGGTACAAGGGCCCAAAAACTCAGGCCATCTTCTGCTGTTTTCCCAGGTACATTAGCAGGGAGCTGGATCAGAAGTAGAACAGCTGGGACTCAAACCAGTGCCCATAGATGATGTCAGTGCCAGAGGAGGAGGTTTCATCTACGCCACAGTTCCTGTGCCTGAAAATATAATTTAAGAGAAAATTCTTACTCTAATTTTTCACACTTCAACTCTAGAATGGTGTTAAGTTACTGCCATTTCAAAGAAATAACCTACAGTTTCCCAGAAGAATAATTTTTAATACTGGCAGTCTTCCTCTTCAATATATAAAAAGTAAATAAATCTCCTGTATCAGAAAATTCAAAATTTAAAACTCCACAACAGACTGTTTGTTCAATGTTTTCTCTTCTTCTTGGGTACGGTGAACATTGAAAACTAAACAAGGCTTTCAGTTCTATAAAAACAACTCACCAAATATAACTAAAATATAATATTTAATTAATATACACTTATACTACAGCGATGTTTAACTGCTAACAGACACAAGAATGCCCTCATAGCAAATATCCAACAAGAAACATTTTATTTATTTTTTAAATTTTTTTTGAAAGGTAGAGCTACAGAAAGAAAAAGGAGAGTGAAAGAGAGAGAAATCAGGGCCAGAACTGTGACATAGTGGGTAATGCCACCACCTGCAGTGCCAGCATCCCATATGGGTGCCAGTCCAAGTCCCAGCTACTGCACTTCTGATTCAGCTCTCTGCTGTGGCCTGGGTAAGCGGTAGAGGATGACCCAAGTCCTTGGGCCCCTGCACCCACCTGGGAAGACCCAGAGGAAGCTCCTGGCTCCTGGCTTCAGATCGGCGCAGCTCCGGCCATTGCGGCCAATTAGTGAGTGAACCAGTGGATGGAAGACATCTCTCTCCCTCCCTCTCTCTGTCTCTCTCTCTCTCTTTCTACCTCTCCTTCTTTCTCTGTGTAACTCTTTCAAATAAATAAATAAATCTTAAAAGAGAGAGAGAGAAAGAGAGAGAAATCATCCATTCATTGGTTCACTCCCCAAATGGCCACAGCAGCCAGAGGTGGACCAGAGCTAAGTCAGGAGGTTTGTCTGGGTCTCCCACATGGGTGGCATGGGCCCAGGGATTTGGGTGAGTTTCTTGTGATTTTCCCAAGCCATTATCAGGGAACTAGATCAGAAGTGGAGCAGCCGGGACTCCAACTGGCGCCTATATGGGATGCTGGCACCATAGGCAATAGCTTTACCTACTACACCACAGTGCCAACTCCAAAGAAATCTTAGGCTTGACAGATGTATGAAGCGTCTGCAATAAATTCATATTAAAGGTGAATTATGAAGATATCATGCACAGATTTCAAATATTTTTGCATCAAAATAAACATCTTTTAAAAATAGCTATTTACTTATTTGAGAGACAGAGAAAGACAGCTCTCATCTGTTGGTTCACTCAACATGCCAGAACAGCTGAGAATAGGCTAGGCTAAAGCCAGGAGCTGGCAACTCAACCCAAGTCTTCCACATGGGTGGTGGGAACCCAATTACATGAGCCAATTTTTCTTTTAAAAAAATTTTGTTAGTTGTTTGAAAGGTAGGATGACAGAGAAACAGGGCTTCTATCCACTGGTTCATGTCCCAAATGGCTACAATGGCTGAAACTGGGCCAGGCCAAAGCCAGGAGCCACTGGTGTCTCCTACGTGGGTGGTAGGGGCCCAAACACTCCAGCTGTCATCCACTGCTTTCCCAGGTGCACAGCCGGGAGGTGGGTCAGAAGCAGAGCAACCTTACTCAAACCTGCGCTCCAGTAAGGATGCCAGCATCGCAGGCAGCAGCTTACCCAGGATATCACAATGCCAGCCTCCCAACTTATCTTGTAATTCTACTTTTCCAAGAACTTTTTGATGTCTTCTTATATATGAATTTTTTCTCTAAAATGACTTCACAGTTGAAAACTTGCTATCTCCATGGGGATAGTAAAATCTCAATCTTACTGCCGTGGTAATCTACTGGGACAGTGATCTCATGCATCCTAAATCCTGCTTACTAACTTATGATGAGGTTGTTTCACTAGGTGCACACTCCCTGGAGCTGGCATGAACCCACTGTGCCAGACTGGAAAAGCATCTAGGCCAGTGCTAAGAGACAGAAATGAGGATGTCAAGTTCATTCCGATGAAACCTGAAAATGTTATTCAAAGTACGAGTACCACATATCTGTCTGGCTACCAGAGCAGTGCAAAGCCCAACACCCAAATAGCTGTCCCCTAGAGAGCTGTGAACCTAGAGGTCACTGATCATCAGAGAAGGAAATGCAAGTGAAAACCATGAAATCCATGAGAAGAAATAGACCCTTCCAACGAGAAACCCAGGGGAACGGCAGGAACAGGGAAAGATTTCAGAAGGAAAAGAAACAGAACACCCTATTTTTCCTTTATTACAGACAACACTTTGTCACCACATCTCTTGGAGATAAATTTCTCTAGTCATAATTTGCCAGTGACTTTGCATTTCCAAAACACAAGGTTTTCCATATCCACCTCTGTTGCCTGGAGAGCTATCCTAATCAAAGTTATCAAATACCACTGACTCATCAGGCGCCATTTAGCACACACCATCCCAAAAGCAATCTCCCTACACACTCACTCTAGTCCTCAAGCTGTATTTCTCTTCTCCACAACTCATTATGCACCTGATGTGTGTATTAATTTGTGTCTTTCTGGTCTTCCTCTGCCTGCTAGAATCTTAAGTGCCACAAGATGGATGGTTTGTTCCCATGTTGGATTCCAGTACCACGGCATATGAATAACATGGCATAGAGTGGGGCCTTAACAAATATTTATTAAGTGACTAGATATGAATTCAACTATTTAATAACCCAATGTTTCATAGAGTTATGCTAGCTGTACCTGTCACACAGGGAGGCAAGAAACTTAAGTGTTTCTTAATTAAAATTTAAGCTTTCTGTCTGAACGCAGGTATGTATGCTAGAATCTTCACAGGGTATGGATTTTTGTGGAATCAATTAAATGCTCAAAAACAGAGTTGAATACATGGTAACAGTATGCTTCCATTTCAGACTTAATAAACTAGTTTCAATTTTTTTCTCATTAATTTATTAAAACAGAATTTTGTGAGGAGTGCTGTGGCACAGCAGGTTAAATCACCATTTGGGACACCCAGATCCCACAGCAGAACGTTGGGTGTTGGGCCCCGCCTCCACTTTCATCCAGCTTCCCACTAACACACACCCTGGGAGGCAGCAGGTGGTGGCTCAAGTACTTGGGTCCCTGCCACCAGCAGGAGAAACAGGGACTGAGCTCCTGACTCCTTGCTTTGGCCTCACCCAGGCTGGGCTGTTGTCAGCACCTGAAGAGTGAACCGAATGGAAGATTCTCTCTCATTCACTCTCTTGCTTGCTCGCTCTTGCTCTCACTCATCTCGCTCTCACTCTCTTGCTCTCTCAAATAAATAAACTTTAAAATAATAAATTTTAAATTTGTAATTTAAATTTTTTTTTTTTTTTTTTACAGGCAGAGTGGACAGTGAGAGAGAGAGACAGAGAGAAAGGTCTTCCTTTGCCGTTGGTTCACCCTCCAATGGCTGCCGCGGTCGGCGCGCTGCGGCCGGCGCAATGCGCTCATCCGATGGCAGGAGCCAGGTGCTAGGTGCTTTATCCTGGTCTCCCATGGGGTGCAGGACCCAAGCACTTGGGCCATCCTCCACTGCACTCCTGGGCCACAGCAGAGGGCTGGCCTGGAAGAGGGGCAACCGGGACAGAATCCGGTGCCCCGACCGGGACTAGAACCCAGTGTGCCGGCGCCGCAAGGTGGAGGATTAGCCTGTTGAGCCACGGCGCCGGCCTGTAATTTAAATTTTTAAAAATAGGATTTTACCTTAATTACAACTTCTAAGTCTTAAGTAACATGATTTTTCAAGTGATCTTTAAGAGGATAATCTTTTGGAAACTTCTTTCTACAGCTAACCATCTATCTTTTATAAATATTGCACCTATACATTTATATCAACTTCACAAAATTATAGGTAGTATTATGTATCCAAAATTCCTACAGCTTTCACAATATTTTAGCCATGTCCATCTATATCAATATTAGTGGCTTTCAAAAATCCATATATACAACCTTACAGAATATATCCAACAATGGATCAGGAGGAAATCAAATTATACATAGCATATAATGTTCTTAAAAATTAGAGAGTAAAAAATACATTTAGGGGCTGGCGTTGTGGCATAGTGGGTAAAGTCACCGCCTGCAGTGCCAGCATCTTACATGGGCACCAGGTCAAGCGCTGGCTGCTACACTTCTGATCCAGCTCCATGCTAATGGCCTAGGAAAGCAGTGGAAGATGGCACAAGTGCTTTGGCCCCTGAACCTGCATGGGAGACCTAGAAGAAGCTCCTGGCTCCTGGTTTTAGATCGGCCTAGCTCCAAGCATTGCAGCCATTTGGGGAATGAAACAGCAGATGGAAGACCTCTCTCTCTGTCTCTCCCTCTATCTGTCTGTAACTCTGCTTCTAAAATAAATAAATAAATAATAAATATTTTTTAAAAATACATTATATTTTACCATTTTCCTAATTATAAAAATGATAAAAGCACACAGCAGAAAATAAGAAAAACATAAAGAATGCAATGTATTTGAGAAAGACTTCAGCCAGAATATGAATACTTTTATATGAGCATCGAAATCATTAGCCTCAATCATTCCCAAAACTAACGTCCACATTGTGGAGATGCAGGTGGCTGAGCATGAGGCACAGTGGGCACTACTTCCCCTTAAGGGGAGGACATCAGGCCATCAAGTGAGAGGGCACTGGCAGAGATGTTCGTGACTGGGGACCCCAGGCTTTGTCCACTACGCTGGCTGGCTGTTGGATGGCGCAAGGTTTGACTGTGGTCTGGGCTGTGAGGACGACCTGGGAAAAGGCTGCTCGAGTCGTCCACCAGGTCCCTGGGCTCGACTTGATAACTCTTAGTTCCACCTCCAAGATTCACCTTCTGCCCAGCCCGTATAATTCACAAAGGGCCCGTCCATCCCGAGGAGGGGGCATGGCTGCTTGGCAATGCTGCAGCTCTGGTGCCCTGGCCTGCCTGTGGTAGATGGTGCTCTTAACTGCCTGCACCATCACTCACACCATGCTCTTCAGGGAGCCTTGCGGGAACAGGAGCAGGCTCTTCAGAGTCTGTGCCCAGTGAAAAGAAGGCCAGAGTCATACTCCACCCTGCAGGGCACGTAACCCCTCAAAAATGAGGAGGCCACACACACGAGGTTTTTCTCTTCCATGGGCTTGGCATCAAAAACAAGAAAGGGGATGGAAGTTTGGCACAACAGTTAAGACATCACTTGGGAGGCCCACATTCGGCAGCAGAGTGCCTGGTTCAAGTCTCAGCTACTCTACTTCCAAGTCAGCTTCCCGCTGATGGTTCACTCTGGGAGGCAGCAGATGACAGCTCAAGTACTTCAGCCCCTGCCATCCACATGGAAGACTCAGACTGAGTTCCCGGCTCCTGGCCTGGCCCAGCCTAGTTTCTGCGGTCATTTGGGGAATGAAGCACTCTATGGAAGATCTGTCTGTGTATTTCTCTGCCTTTCAACTAAAAAAAAAAAATCTTTAAAGTAAGAGAAAAATGAATAAAGGCATGAGCACACTTGGCACAGTAACTAAGACATCACTTGGGATCTTATCCCACACCAGACTGTCTGGGTTTCAGTCCCAGCTCTGCTTCCAAATCCAGCTTCCTGCTAACGCACATCCTGGATCCTGGAAGGCGGCAGGTGATGGCTCAAGTGTAACCCATATGGGAAACCAGATTGAACTCCAGGCTCCTGGTCCCAATTCTGGTGGTTACTTGCATTTGGGGACTGAAACACAGGATAGAAGATCTCTCTGTCTGCTTCTGTCTCTGTCTTTCAAAAAATAAAATAAAACATAAAACACAAACAAGAAGAAAAAATATGCATCTAAACTCACAGGGATAAGAAACAGCACAACTATAAACAAGAAAATTTTGGAAGACAAGAGAGTGGAAAAACGAGCAACTGTGGAACAGAATGGAGGAGGTTGAAACCTAATGACCTGCGCAGCAGAAGCCAGGACAACGCAAGCAGATCAGGAGTCAGGAGTCACAGTCATCACCGATAGCGCCAAAACCTGGGGAGACGCACTGAGATTCCATAGGGGCAAAACCGCCCTGCTCTGCAGCCTCACAGCCAGGCGACTAACCTCCTCCTGCAAAAGACAGAGGGCTGCGCTCTGCGGAGTCACACCAGCGAGGCAGCAGGAAACTGCTGTTAACTGAGGCGAGAGATGGCCCTCTCACTGAAAAAAGGGGCACAGCTGCATGAAGAACGGGAGCCTCTTACAGATCCCCACCACCACCAGCCCCTGTAAGCCCCCAGAGCACTGACAGCACCACAGAGCAGAAAATTGCTCTCTGCTAAAAATGACCAGAGCTAAGAAAATTAATTGTAGGGGCTTAAACAGCTGTGTTTTCTGGTGGCCTCTCTCTCTTTTTTTTTTTTTATTTTAAGGTTTTTATTTATTTATTTGAGAGGTAGAGTAACAGACACTGAGAAGGAGAGAGAGAGAGAGAGAGAGAGAGAGAGAGATCTTCCATCCACTGATTCACTCCCCAAAAGACCACAACAGGTGGAGCTGGGCTGATCCAAAGCCAGGAGCCATGAGCTTCTTCCGGGTCTCCCACATGGGTGCAGGGGCCCAAACACTTGGGCCATCTTCTACTGCTATCCCAGGCCATTAGCAGAGAGCTGGATTGGAAGAGGAGCAGCCAGGAAGAGAACCAGCATCCCATGCCAGTGCCGAAGGAACAGGATTAACCTACCTGCCACAGCGCCAGCCCCTGGCCTCTTTTAAATATGAACAGACATCGGAGGCTCTTCAACCTTTTAGGGGAAAGACAATAAGATAAAGGAGATCTAAAGAAAAAGAAGGAGAGGTGCTGGGTGGAAATGAGAGGAAACTTGCTAATATCCTTAAAGAGAAGAGACACTGCCTTCCTGAAAGGGGAGGGGAGGATTTTTTTTTTTTTAAGGTAAGAAACATGTAAAGAACAGGAAAAATTCTTAGCAATCAAAAAAAGAAAGTAAACATTTAAAACCAATATAAGCCAGCCTCAGCTAACACAGCCACTTGAGGAGTAAACAAGTAGAAGGGAGATCCATCTGTCTCTTAAATTAATAAAGTCGACTGTAGGGTAAAACGCTACCCCATAGCTGATGAGCGGCAAAGCTGAATAGTGAGGGAAGGTCTCTGAACGTTAGCTCACAGGAACAGAGCCACTGAACTACGCTGCCCTGCAACATGATCAACACATCCATGCACAGAGCCGAGGGGATGCAGCCAAGAAAGCTCATGCTCACCTCTGCAAAACGGCCCTCCACTCCAGAGGCTCCCAGGAATTAGGCACAGATGGACACTCTCACCCAACTTTCCAATCACCATAAAAGAGGAGTTCCTAGTGCCTCACCCCAGCACCACTCTCTATACTTCCCTCCCTGTTTGCCGACACACACAATGAATAAGAGAAGAAACTTTAATTCAACATGTCATAGAAACAAAAGGTTAAAATGATAAGGCTCTAGAAGATATATTGGAAAAAAATTAGTATTTTCTACAAAATCAGTCAATTAATGTATGGTACAGCAAATTAGGCCACTATCTGTGACATCAGCATCCCATATGAGTGCCAGTTCAAGTCCCAGCTGTTCCACTTTTGAACCGCCTCTCTGCTAAGGCCTGGGAAAGCACTATAAGATGGCCCAAGTGCTTGGGCCCCTGCAATCCATGGTGGGAGACCTGGATGAAGTTCCAAGCTCCTGACTTTGGCTTGGTCTAGCCCAGCCCTGGTCATTATAGCTATCTGAGGAGTCAAACAGTGGATGGAAGACCTCTCTCTATAACCTTTCAAATTAATTAATTAATTAAAAATCATCTTTGATCAAAAACAAAGCTTTACAGGAAAGACCCAGAGTAATTTTTTAAAATATTATTTATTTGAAAGATAGAATGACAGAGAGATCCTCCATCTGCTACTTCACTCCCCAAATATCCCCAACAGCCAGGTCAGGACCAGGATGAAGCCAGGAGTCAGTAACACCATGCTGATCTCCCACAGGGGTGAAGGCACCCAAAGACTTGGGCCATTTTCTACTGCCTTCCCAGGCACATGAGCAGTGGGCTGGATGAGAAGCTGAGTTCTCCAACAGATGATGCTGCAAGGAGCAGCTTAACCTGCTGCACCACAATGCTCGCACCCAGAGTGCTTTTGAAACTCAATTTGCCTTCTGAATTACAAACACCATAGGTAAAACCTGACCAATTTAACCCTCTGCACATGGTGGTATCTAAAGAAACATTTGAGCCATTGAAAATCTGATCCCTCTTTCAATGCTGACATAGGAAGAGATTAATTAGGCATAGGGGGGAAACAAATAATACTTACAAAGAGTCTACTGTGTGCCATATACCACACTCAGCACTATTTACATTCATCTTAGTTCAATTCTCACACCAACTAGAAGCAATAATAATTATAACCCTAATAGTAGCGAAACAGAAACTAAGACTGAAAGAGATTGAAAAAAAAAAAAAAGACGGAGTCAGCGCCGTGGCTCACTTGGCTAATCCTCTGCCTGCGGCGCCAGCATCCCAAATGGGCGCCAAGTTCTAGTCCCGGTTGCCCCTCTTCCAGTCCAGCCCTCTGCTGTGGCCCGGGAAGGCAGTGGAGGATGGCCCAGGTCCTTGGGCCCTGCACCCGCATGGGAAGCCAGGAGGAAGCACCTGGCTCCTGGCTTTGGATAGGCGCACGCTGGCGGCCATTTGGGGGGTGAACCAACGGCAAAGGAAGACCTTTCTCTCTGTCTCTCTCTCTCACTAACTCTATCTGTCAAAATAAAAAAATAAAAAAAAAAAAAGAAAGAAAAACATAACCAAGAGACCTCATTCCCCCTCAATATATTCTCTCTTCAAATACAGCCGGGCAGACAAAGGCTATAACCTTGTACTAGGG
This sequence comes from Sylvilagus floridanus, assembly GCA_949820135.1. Lineage (NCBI taxonomy): Eukaryota > Metazoa > Chordata > Mammalia > Lagomorpha > Leporidae > Sylvilagus > Sylvilagus floridanus. The sequence goes on along the minus strand of OX463228.1, from coordinate 15,963,095 downwards.
TTCCATTTGTACCTTGGAACAATGCTTCGCCACTCACCTAAATCTTAGCACTGCTCATCTGTGCAAAACAGATTTCTCCCAATAGTGAACAAATGTAAATTCAAAACTGTTTTCAGGGGCTGGCATTGTGGCACAGCAGGTTATGCAGCCATATCAGCACACTGGTTCAAATCCCAGCTATTCCACTTCCCATCTAGCTCCCTGCTAATGTGCCTAGGAAGGCAGTAAAATATGGCTCAAGAACTTGGGACCCTGCCACACACGTGGGATACCCAGAAGTTGTTCCAGGCTCCTGGTGTCAGTCATTTGGGGAGTGAACCAGTGGATGGAAGATCACTCTTACAAATAAATATTAAAATTAACTAGGCCAGCGCCTCGGCTCAATAGGCTAATCCTCCACCTTGCGGCGCCAGCACACCGGGTTCTAGTCCCGGTCAGGGAGCCGGATTCTGTCCCGGTTGCCCCTCTTCCAGGCCAGCCCTCTGCTGTGGCCCGGGAGTGCAGTGGAGGCTGGCCCAAGTGCTTGGGACCTGCACCCCATGGGAGACCAGGAAGAGGCACCTAGCACCTGGCTTCAGATCAGCGCGGTGCGCCGGCCACGGTGGCCATTGGAGGGTGAACCAACGGCAAAGGAAGACCTTTGTCTCTGTTTCTCTCTCTCTCACTGTCCACTCTGCCTGTCAGGAAAAAAAAAAAGTAAAAAATAAAAATAAAGAAAATTAACCAAAAAAACTGTATTAAAACCATTAGTCTTACTGATGACGCAGCGGGCTTCGTGAACAGAGCTGAGACACCGAGGCCAGGAAGCAGTCTTTCATTATGTCCGCACAAGGCTCCGTTGGGATTTTTACCCCAGGACGTGATCACACTTACAGAGGAGTATTTTCTTTTACATGTTTTAAGCTAGTCTCCCTCCATGCATACATCTGATTGGATATTCTAACGCCACATGGAGGCTAGAGGAATTGGTACGACAGCACACAATTTACATAAACTGGGAGGTGGGTAAATAAAAAATCCCTCAAGGGCTGACGGCACCACAGAAAGGAAAACTTCCCCCAAGAGATTAATCGGCTCGTTTTTAAAAACAGACTCCAACCGGAAACGCCGCCATAGGCGCTCGCGCAGGCGCAGAAGCACCGTGCGCCCTGCGGCACTAGCCCGGATGAAGGCGGAGCGAAAGGAGTCGACCAATACGCTCGGGAGCGCCGTCGCGTCACGCCGCAGGGGGCGGGGCGGCCGGCGTCGGTTTCCCGGGCGACTGCTTGGCGCGGGTTCCTGAGCGTCGCAGCTCCGTGGGCGCCACGGCCATGGGGACGCCTCCGGGCCTGCAGACGGACTGCGAGGTGCTGCTCAGCCGCTTCCAGGAGACGAACAGCGTGGGCTTCGAGGGCTTCGCGCAGCTCTGGAGGAACATGAAGTTTGCGACCATCTTCTCGTAGGTGTTCGTGGCCGCGGGCGGTGTGGAAAGGGGCTCCCTGGGCCTCGGTCTCCCAGGTCCGAGCGCGGGTTGAGAGCCCCACTCTCGCGGTGCGCGCCCCCAGCCCCGTGGCGCCCCGAGCCCTGAGTCTCACCCCCCGTAGGGTCCTGTGGTCGCGAGGGACGCGGAGGCCGGGGTCGGAGCGGAGGCCGGGGTCCGAGCTGAGGCCGGGGTCCGAGCTGAGGCCGGGGTCGGAGCTGAGGGCAGGGTCCGAGCTGAGGGCAGGGTCCGAGCTGAGGCCGGGGTCGGAGCTGAGGCCGGGGTCAGAGCTGAGGGCAGGGTCCGAGCTGAGGCCGGGGTCGGAGCTGAGGGCGGGGTCGGAGCTGAGGGCAGGGTCCGAGCTGAGGGCGGGGTCGGAGCTGAGGGCAGGGTCCGAGCTGAGGCCGGGGTCGGAGCTGAGGCCGGGGTCCGAGCTGAGGGCGGGATCGGAGCTGAGGCCGGGGTCAGAGCTGAGGGCAGGGTCCGAGCTGAGGCCGGGGTCGGAGCTGAGGGCAGGGTCCGAGCTGAGGCCGGGGTCGGAGCTGAGGCCGGGGTCGGAGCTGAGGGCAGGGTCGGAGCTGAGGCCGGGGTCCGAGCTGAGGGCGGGATCGGAGCTGAGGCCGGGGTCAGAGCTGAGGGCAGGGTCCGAGCTGAGGCCGGGGTCGGAGCTGAGGGCAGGGTCGGAGCTGAGGCCGGGGTCGGAGCTGAGGCCGGGGTCGGAGCTGAGGGCAGGGTCGGAGCTGAGGCCGGGGTCCGAGCTGAGGGCGGGATCGGAGCTGAGGCCGGGGTCAGAGCTGAGGGCAGGGTCCGAGCTGAGGCCGGGGTCGGAGCTGAGGGCAGGGTCGGAGCTGAGGCCGGGGTCGGAGCTGAGGCCGGGGTCGGAGCTGAGGGCAGGGTCGGAGCTGAGGCCGGGGTCCGAGCTGAGGCCGGGGTCGGAGCTGAGGCCGGGGTCAGAGCTGAGGGCAGGGTCCGAGCTGAGGCCGGGGTCGGAGCTGAGGCGGGGTCGGAGCTGAGGCCGGGGTCGGAGCTGAGGCCGGGGTCAGAGCTGAGGGCAGGGTCCGAGCTGAGGCCGGGGTCGGAGCTGAGGCGGGGTCGGAGCTGAGGCCGGGGTCCGATCTGAGGCCGGGGTCGGAGCTGAGGCGGGGTCCGAGCTGAGGGCAGGGTCCGAGCTGAGGCCGGGGTCCGAGCTGAGGCCGGGGTCGGAGCTGAGGCCGGGGTCGGAGCTGAGGGCAGGGTCCGAGCTGAGGCCGGGGTCGGAGCTGAGGCGGGGTCGGAGCTGAGGCCGGGGTCGGAGCTGAGGCCGGGGTCAGAGCTGAGGGCAGGGTCCGAGCTGAGGCCGGGGTCGGAGCTGAGGCCGGGGTCGGAGCTGAGGGCAGGGTCGGAGCTGAGGCCGGGGTCCGAGCTGAGGCCGGGGTCGGAGCTGAGGCCGGGGTCAGAGCTGAGGGCAGGGTCCGAGCTGAGGCCGGGGTCGGAGCTGAGGGCAGGGTCGGAGCTGAGGCCGGGGTCGGAGCTGAGGGCGGGGTCAGAGCTGAGGGCAGGGTCCGAGCTGAGGCCGGGGTCGGAGCTGAGGGCGGGGTCGGAGCTGAGGCCGGGGTCGGAGCTGAGGGCAGGGTCCGAGCTGAGGGCAGGGTCCGAGCTGAGGGCAGGGTCGGAGCTGAGGGCGGGGTCCGAGCTGAGGGCGGGGTCGGAGCTGAGGGCAGGGTCCGAGCTGAGGGCGGGGTCGGAGCTGAGGGCAGGGTCCGAGCTGAGGGCGGGGTCCGAGCTGAGGCCGGGGTCGGAGCTGAGGCCGGGGTCCGAGCTGAGGGCGGGGTCGGAGCTGAGGGCAGGGTCCGAGCTGAGGGCGGGGTCCGAGCTGAGGCCGGGGTCGGAGCTGAGGCCGGGGTCCGAGCTGAGGGCGGGGTCGGAGCTGAGGGCGGGGTCGGAGCTGAGGGCAGGGTCCGAGCTGAGGGCGGGGTCCGAGCTGAGGGCAGGGTCCGAGCTGAGGCCGGGGTCGGAGCTGAGGCCGGGGTCGGAGCTGAGGCCGGGGTCGGAGCTGAGGGCAGGGTCCGAGCTGAGGCCGGGGTCGGAGCTGAGGGCGGGGTCCGAGCTGAGGCCGGGGTCCGAGCTGAGGGCAGGGTCGGAGCTGAGGCCGGGGTCGGAGCTGAGGCCGGGGTCCGAGCTGAGGCCGGGGTCCCTGGTGCGGGTCAGGGAGGCCGCTCCCCAGGTGCTGCAGGTGCGCCCTCGCCGTGCGTCGTGGTTGCTTCCCAGTCTTCCAGGTGCTTCCAGACTGCTGTTCCCGTCAGCGTAGCGTGTACGATGCTGAAGAGTCTGAGTGAACGAAGTCTGGCAGACTTCGTGATTAAAACCATTCTGCTGCATAAGATACAAAAGCTCTCTTTTTTTCTTTCCTCGAAATAAATCAAAATAGGGCGCGTGTATTGTACACCTGGGCAACAAGTTGTTTTTTTAATGAGTAATAAATGTCATGCATTTATAGCTTAATTTATTCAATCCATAGCACACCTCTTTTTAAAAGGAGGTGTGTGTATCCTTGTTTTATAGATGAGAAAATTGAGGTGTAGTAGGTTACAGTAATTTCTCCGAGGTTACACATCTGGTAGGTGGTGGAGCAGGGAGTGGAAGCTACCAGCCCAAGCCTTGATCTTTCTCTGAGCCCCCTCTACGGAAAAGAGGTATATCAGGAAATTTTTCCTAGGGCTGCCCCGATTTTTAGCTAATAGGGAAAACCTGACTCTTTATATTTGTGTAATGCATGAATAGAAATCAGTTTTATCTGTTAAATAATACACTTGGAGAAATCTTAGCCGGACCGGTGCCGTGGCTCACTAGGCTAATCCTTCGCCTTGCGGCGCCGGCACGGCTTCTAGTCCCAGTTGGGGCGCCAGATTCTGTTTTGGTTGCCCCTCTTCCAGTCCAGCTCTCTGCTGTGGCCCCGGGAGTGCAGTGGAGGATGGCCCAAGTGCTTGGGCCCTGCACTTGCATGGGAGACCAGGAGAAGCACCTGGCTCCCGGCTTCCAGCCGGCGCACCATTTTGGGGGGTGAACCAATAGAAGGAAGACCTTTCTCTCTGTCTCTCTCACTAACTCTGCCTGTCAAAAAAAAAAAAAGAAAGAAAGAAAGAAATCTTAGCCAACGTTAAAACGTAGATTTTTTTTTATGTACTGATTTCAAGTCTTGCATAGAAACTGCCTAAAACATGCAAAAAAAAAAAAAAGCACCTTCTCTTTTTTTAGAATTCAACAATAATTATTATTTCAGTTACCCACAAAACAATATTATAATACTTTATAAAAATATTAAGTTTTATGCTACCATTATCCATTTTAGGGCCTTCACTTTTTTAAAATGCAGTTTTAAGAAGGATTATTTTGATTTCTTTACATTCTCACTAATCTTCAGAGCTTTTGGTTAACTTGACACAGCAACAGTTTTAGATTGTTATGTCCACGGAAAAATATATTTCCTGGTTATGACATTGGTTGCTTGATTGCCAAGAGAGCCTACTGCTCTGTTGGATGCTTTGAGAAAGCTTTCGGGAGTGTGATGGCAGCTGCTCATACTCCTTGGGGAGAGGAGCTTTGGAGCAGATTACATTGTAACAGTTCTCAGACTTTTTGCTCAGGCTTCCCAGGGTCAGGGAGGATTTGGTTCAAATCCCGGAGAGTGCAGGGGAAGCTTTCATTACATAGTGAATTCAGAGTTCTTGCTGCTGTAACATAACTGTGGTTCTTTAGTTAGATATTTTCAATACCTACCTAACCAGTCATTCATAGTTTGAAGCCCTTTTCTCTTTACTCTCCACTCTGGCTAGTAAAGCTCAGGTTTCTGGAAGCCACATGATATTCACCTGGTGGTCATATGTGTCTCAGGACTTGAATCATGAATGGATCAGGTATGGAATCCTCATCCAGTTAATGGACACTGTTGTTTAAATTAATCTCAGGGGGCTTCAGGGAATGTATGTATGGATTTCAAAGTCGATTTGCATCCAAATATAATTATAACCCATTTTTCCATGGAATTTTGAAAATACCCTCAGAAATACCTGTTCTGGCTTTTGTTTATCACTTATTTACTTAGTGAGTCATATGTTCTTTTTGTTTTCTAGTGGCAAAATGAGAAACTTAGAAAAGAACACGTTTACAAAAGAAGCGTTAGCTTTGGCGTGGCGATACTTTTTACCTCCCTACACCTTCCACATCAGGGTTGGTGGTTTATATCTGCTGTATGGATTCTATAACAGCCAACTGTGTCAACCAAAACAAAAGGTAATGTTTGGTGAGTTGTTTTCCCCCAGATATTATCAGTTTAAATTGCTCAAATAAAAATGCTAACTTTTATAGTACATTTGTGAAAAAGATTGACATTTCTTATCATGTGTATTTTTTAACCTCTTACTGGTTGCAGATCAGAGTTGCCCTAAGGGATTGGGATGAAGTTTTAAAATTTCAGCAAGATTTGATAAATGCACAACATTTTGATGCAGCTTACATTTTTCGGAAGCTACGCCAAGAGAAAGCATTTCACTTTACAGCAATGCCCAAATTGGTATGTTGCCTAAAATTGTTTTTTCAAAATGAACAGTTTGGTTTCGTTTTCAGTTAAACAGGTCAGTCTCCAGAAAACAGAAAAAATATTACAATGTTCACAACTTAACAGTCTTAAAATAGAAGGGGAAATGTTTTTTGATTATATTTTTCCCTGCAAACAAAATTCAGCATCTGCCTTCAAAACTGTGTATTGGGATGTCATAAACTAAGCATATAGCTATGAGAGGAATTACATTTGGTATCATCTGTGTTTGCTCCTGCTTTTATGCAGACGTCAGAGGAATCACTGAGATAGGATCAGTGAGTTTCAATATGATAGTGAAAAGTTGAAACTATTAATAAAACTTATTAAAGCTATAAATAAAATCTGTTATTTCTTCAATCTTGTGACAGTTGAGACACTGGTTAGTACTAGTTATGGTTCTGCCATTGGCTGGCTAATCCTGTAACTAATCTGAATCTCAACTGAATTTATAAGTATGTGGCTTAGCATCTAAAGGGGTAGCTTAGAAGTCTCATAGTCTTTGGAAAACCCATAGAGTCGCTTGTATTTTATCTGTATTTACTGACTGGCAATTTTTTGCTAGCTTATATTTTATACTTAAAAAAATCCCTTAAAGACATCCATTTTAAAAGACAATTGTTACCTTATAGCTGTCATATAGAATGAAGAAAAAAATTCAACGAGCTGAAGTTACAGAAGAATTTAAGGACACATCTGATCGCGTTATGAAACTTATCACTTCTGATGTATTAGAGGTCAGTTTGTTTTTGTGCTCTTGAAATTTTTACAGAATTATTGCCAACTGTGTGTTGAGCTTATCTACTGTTGGCTGACAATTTTTCTAATAACTTTAACCAATTGTAGAATGCTCTTTCTCTGAAGTATTAGAACATTTAACTGTGTCAAGATTTGTAAGTCTTGAAGCAGGGTGAGAAAGAGACAGTTGTTATAAAACTGGGTTTGGACTCAGAATGGGTTCATTCAGGCACTGAAGCTGATATTTATGATTGATGTGCAATAGGTCATAGAATAAGTGTTTCAGTTTTTTATATAATGTGCAATTATTTGCTGAGTTTCTTTTTACAACACTATTTAAATTTTACTCAGTATTTAAAAATAGGCTATTTTTGTAAACTTTTAACATCATAAGAGTTACTGTCTTAAAATGGTTTTATGTGTAATATGTTTTGGTCCTTACTTGAGTTTTGTTTACTTTTGAGAAGAATCTTTCTTGTATGGGTAAGCAGTGGTAAGAAACATACGTGAGTGGAAAAGCCTTGTCCTGAGGTACAGACAGAGCCCCGCTGTAGGGGTGCAGCCTATAGCCCTGCCCAGTGACATCGGGAAGGTAGACGAGAGGGTACCCAGGTTGTGGTTTTTTTTCTCTTTGAGGCTCATTAATATGAGGATTATAATTTTTATCCTGTTAGACGAATTGAAAGAGGTGATGTGTAAATCATGAGTGTGACCTATGGCACACAGTTAACCCTTACAAATGTTATTTCTCTTTTTTCCCACCAACCTTGTACAGTTTTTTCTATGCCATCCATGAATGAGGGATCAGATCTTTGATATTTGTTCAGGGTCCTTTAGATGCCTCCTATGTTTGGGCATCAGCTGGTCAAGATGTATCTATGATGCTTGTAATTCAAGTAGCAAATTGATCTTTGAAGTCATTCTGGGCTCTTTCTGTACAGTGAATTTATTTTTGAGCAAAGATTCTTAGTCTGAGTTGCCGGTATGTCCTTTGGATAGTTCTTGTATCTCCTCAATCCCACTAAATCCCATGAAAAGTTTGTATCATGTATATGAGTATTTGTTAGGGCATGAGAGCATAACTATCCTGAAATTTTAAAAAGTGTTCATGCCGCTAAAAGGTTGAAAATTGCTCTCTTAGAAATTACTGTTTACTAAATGTTTGAAGGAACAGTATGTGCAAGAGGTTTTGTGCACATCATTTTACTCCTACAATATTCTTGAAAAATTGTTTTTAACAATTAAAAAAAAATTTTTTTTTAATTTGAAAAGCAGAGAAAGAAAGAACTCCCATCTGTTGGTTCATTGTGCAAATGCCCACATAGGCCAGCTCAGGCTGGGACCAAAGCTCTGAGCCCTACATGCAACCGAGGTCTCCTACAGGGGTAGCAGGGCCTCCTTTGCTTGAGGCATCACTGCTGCCTCCCAGCGGCTGCCGTGGTAGGAAGCTGGGGTCAGGTGCCTGAGCTGGGAATTAAAGCCTGGTACCCCAAGGTTGGATGCAAGTATCTTAACCACAGACCAAATGCTCATTCCCAAGAATTTTTAATTTTATTTAAAAAAAAAAAAAAAAGATGTTCTTATCCCTGATTTAAAATTGAGTAAGAGTGGGCATGGATGGCAAACAGGCTAAGCCACCACTTGGGACACCCACATTCCATTCAGAGCGCCTGGCTTCTAGTCCTGCCTCCATTTCCAATCCGGGTCTTTTCTAATGTGCAGCCTAGAAGGCAGAAGATGAAGGCGTAAGTACTTGGTTCGCTGCACCCACATGGGACACTCAAATGGAGTTCCTGGCTCCCAGCCTTGGCCTGGCCCAGCTGCAGCTTTTGCAGGCATTTGGGGAGTAGACTATCAGAAGATGAAGTATCTCTCTATCTTTTTCTATTGCTTTGCCTTTCAAATAAATACATATTTTTTTTTAAAGTGGAGATGAAGAGATTAGAAAATAATGAAGCTAAGGTTCACGTTCACCTCTGTAGTGCCTGTTTATTGGGCAGAACATGTGTAGTCTTGGCTGAGATGGGGGTTAGAAATTTATCATTCAGTGAAGATCTGAAATACAACGAAAACTAAAGGGGTCGGTATTGTGACACAGCAAGTAAAGCCACCTCCTGCTACACAGGCATCCCATACAGCACTGATTCATGTCCCAGCCGCTCCACTTCCCACCTAGCTTTTGCTAATGGCCTGGGAAAAGCAGCAGAATATGTCCTGAGTGCTTGGGCCTCTGCTGCCCACATGGGAGACCCCAGTGAAGCTCCTGGCCTTTGCGGCCTTCTGGGGAGTGAACCAGTGAATGGAAGATCTCTCTGTCTGGCCTGCTCTCTGTAACTCTTTTCAAATAAATAAAGTCTTTAAAAAAAAAAAAAAGTAAACTAAGGTCTTTGTCCTCTAGCAGCTTAATGAGGAGATGGAATGAAAGTAATAAAAATGCTTTACCGAGAAGTTTTAGAGATTAGAGACATGGTGTAAGGTGTATTTTTAGGCTAGTTGAAGGGATCAGGGTTCCTGCTGTGGAGGTTGGAGGGTGCGAGATCAGTACCCCAGTGGAGAGATTAGCCTTGGGCAGAATGCGTATTTCTTCCTTGAAACCTGAGGGAAGCAGGTGAGAAAGGGTTCTTAGATTCTTTGTGAGGATGAGAAACAGAAGACATACCGTAGGCCCAGTAGTGTGCACTTAAGAGAGGACCTTGGGCTTCAACATACTGAGGGTTGAGAAAGCTTGGAACGGCCAGTGAGGAGAAGGGGAGGGAGACTACAGGGTACAGTAAGGATTTCCCAAGAAGTTAATCAGGATGTGGATCATGCCGACAGGGCAAAGGGTGTTCTAGAACGAGAGATAGATCTTGTATTTTCTAAAAATATTTATTTTTTTATTTATGTGAGAGGCAGAGAGAGAGAGTGTGTGCCCATCAGCTGATTCTCTCAAGTGCCCTCAGTGGCCAAGGCTTGAGCCAGGGCCAGAGCCAGGAGCCAGAAATGCAATCCAGGTCTTCCACATGATTGGCAGGATCCCAAATACTTGAGCCATCAGAGTTGCCTCCCAGGGGTGTGTTGGTTGATGCTGGAGCAGGGAGTTGAACCCAGGCATTGGAACGGCCCATGAGCATCTGAACTGCTGGCTGAAGCACCTGCTCCCAAGATCTTACTCTCCCCCACGTTCTTGTGATGAAAAAGATGAACTTCCTTGTAATTTCTGATTGTTGACTAATTTGGTAGGAGAATGTTACAAAATTATCAACTCAAAATTAGCCTGCTGTGAATCTCCATTTCCAGTCCTACCTATGGTTGCCTTAGCAGGGCCAGATTAAATGCTTTCCCTTTGATGGCCTGTGGGCTGGATGTTCCCCACCCGACTAGTGTCTTAGGCTCAGCACAGATCTGCAGATCCATGTTCTAAGAATAAGCTATTGAACCAAAACATCTGAATTCTGATTTAGCCCTGCTGTTTAAGTATGACCTTGAGAAAATCACTTTATTTCTATATGTCTCTCTCTCTTTTTTTTAAATGTTTATTTATTTATTTATTTATTTGAAAGAGGCAGACAGAACTTTTCCATATGCTGTTTAACTCTCCCAATACCGTCTCAACAACTGGGACCGGCCAGGCCAAAGCTGGCCAGCACCCAGAAACAGAATCCAGGTCTCCTCCGTTTATACAATTATAATAATGGTCTTTATGTGTTGAGTACTCTCTGTGTGTCAGAAATTATGTTAGATTTTTTTAATATGTTACCTTAAGAGTAACATAGTCCATACTAATTCTCTAGAGGTGCTATTTTCCCTATTTTAAATGCAAGGAAATGGACTTTCAGAAAAGTTAAGTAGTTTGCATCGGATAAGGTACAGACACTGGACTTAAGTGTCTACCTCTGTCAGATCCAAAGTCCATGCACTTTCATGTCTCTTTCTTTTAATTCTGTAACATGCTACAACATTTCACCTGTGTAGGCAGGGGATTTTGTAACGTTGCTTCATTTTATAGAGATGTGGAACATGATTCTCATCTAGCAAGGGACAGAACTCAGGCTCAGAACCAAGCCCAGCTGGTGATCTTTTCCATGTTGTTCGGCCTATAGTGAAATAGCAGCCCAGCACTTGTTAGGAGTTAGGGCCTCTCCCTGTTTGGATGCTGTTCTCTCCTAGCAGGACTTGCACGTTTGAGCATTGACCACTACTGAGCAATTTCTGATTGTTTCAGAAGTGTCAGTGCCATCAAAATCTACTAGAAACGAACTGAGCAGTCTAACGTGGGGATGACTCACAGGGTGCAGTGACCCTCTGTGATGGAGATGACAGCCTTTCTGTGCTTGCCTTAGAGCCTGATCCTGGTGCAGATCTGTGGCTTCTTAGCTCCACAGCATGCTGTCTTTCTCCCCACACAGCTGATTGCCCTTTTCCCTGGACATGTCTGCTGGAGGAAGGTCTGTTCACTAGGTGATGATGGTGTCATAAACCACCTTCTGTTTCTTTTCATCTTGAATCTTATTACTCATGTAATTATGGAACTTATGGTGACAGGCATATAGGCTTTGGGGTGTCCATGGAGGGTGGGATGAGAGTTATTTTATTAGAATCTCCAGCACAGCATAGAGAGCTATGGAAATATTTTTGATGTGACAATTTGATGTAAAAATGTTCAGTAATGATATTTAATGGTATGTTATAGTGCAGTGATTTTTGTTATATCCTGGAGTGCGATCTGTGTTAAGTAACCTGGTACTTCTCCATAGTAGTGTATCTGAGTTAATGTCTGTTGAGGTGAATCCAGTGAATTACCTTTGGAAAGCAGTCACTTTATTACTACGGTTGTACTTAAAAAAAATTTGCTGTCCTGTGCCTTCGGGGCGTGTGGCTTTTGGGCCACCTGCTCCATGCTTCTTGGCATACATGTTCCACCACGTGGCTGGCTCCTGGTACTCAGTATGAATCGAGATTTCCCTCTCTCTTTTAGATAGGGCCCTCACTCTCCTATGCATTTCTCTCACCAAATAAAAGCTTACAACTAAAATATATAAATATATATTAAATAAATATATACAGTTGTGTGCCTTTTCTTGCACAATTGTATTGTTTTCAGTACACTGTAGAGCAGCATTCCCTGTCAGCTCACAGCCACTTAGGAAGGTGATTGGATTCTGCATTGACTTTACCTTTTTCTCCTTAAAAGTTGAACTAAAGGACTCATCTTTTCACATTAGGAAATGCTGAATGTTCATGATCATTATCAGAAGATGAAACGTAAGATTTTAGCTGATAACTCCCAGCAAGAAAAAGCCATCAGCTTGATAAAGGATGATTTTTTTGACAATATTAAGAACATAGTTTTGGAGCATCAGCAGTGGCAGGAAGACAGGAAGGTAAGCAGCTGCATTGCTTGATGCCTCCCCTTGTACTGTGCGCTAGTGTGAAGCCATGGGTGGTCACGTTGCAGACAGCATTGTTTAGCAGCCACTTTAGAAAGCATGTTTGGCCAGCGCCATGGCTCAACAGGCTAATCCTCCGCCTTGCAGTGCCAGCACACTGGGTTCTAGTCCCGGTCGGGGCGCCGGATTCTGTCCCGGTTGCCCCTCCTCTAGGCCAGCTCTCTGCTGTGGCCCAGGAGTGCAGTGGAGGATGGCCCAAGTGCTTGGGCCCTGCACCCCATGGGAGACCAGGAGAAGCACCTGGCTCCTGCCATCGGATCAGCGCAGTGCGCCAGCCACAGCACGCCGGCCGCGGCGGCCATTGGAGGGTGAACCAATGGAAAAAGGAAGACCTTTCTCTCTGTCTGTCTCTCTCACTGTCCACTCTGCCTGTCAAAAAAAAAAAAAAAAAAAGCATGTTCGGGGGAGCTAAAAGTTGGAGGCTTTGCCCCTCACCAGCTGTATGACTGTATAGAGCCTTCTAAGTGGAGTACACATGGATTTTGTAAAATAGTTATATGAGAGACAGAGTGCTCCTGCCTACTGGTTCACACCCCCAAATGCCTGCAAAGGCAGGACCGGCCAGGCTCTTCAGTGTGGGATGCAGGCGTCTTAACCACTAGGTGAAATACTCCTCCCTCTATTTTTAAAGAGAAATAATATTATACCACAGATTTTTTAAAACCTGTGCAACTTAGCATCCTCCTGAGGTTGCACTCTGGCAGTCTTTGGGCTAGGATGTGTTTGGCACAGTGTTGATCTACCATTTAAAAATTTTGAATTAATTACCAATACTTAAATATTTCTAAAATTGCAGACAAGCAGCTTCTCTGACAAATCAGGAGGGCTGGTGACACTTGGTCCTACTCTCCTGCCTGTGGTCTCTCTCATACTGACGGGGCGTGTGTTTCTGTGTTCCTAGAGTCCCTGCCTGCTGTGGTTTGTTCATTTCCAAGTCTCCTCAACACGACTTTTCAGTTTAGTTTTCTGATTCAGTTGTACTCAGGAGAGCCTGCCCGTCCTCCATGTTAGCCTTTTCAGCCGGAGATGGCCTTGCCGAATTTCCACACCATCTTATGTTAGTAAATGCTAGTTGGAAAAAATAAAAGCAAAGGATAAGCAGTTTTTGAGTACTTACTCTGTCTGGTAATGTGTTAATGTTTTCCCAAGTGCTCAGAAGCCAGTATATATTATCTTTCAGAAACATTGGTTGCCACTTTTTGGCTCTCCTATATATATATATAAAGGACACTGGCTCAAAACTTAATTTTAGGAACGATAAACAAGAAAAGCAATAGGTGATGACAGGTCTTGGGAACAAGGAAGTGATTTGATAATTAAATAGTTTATTTAAATAAGAGTGCATTTTAGAACATCATAATTCTTCAAGTGTACTAATAGGTTACACAAATGATCTAGGCCTTTAATGTAAAAACCTGCATTTTCTTTAATAGATAAATTGTCTTCATTGGGCATGACTAAAACCTCTGAAAACCTGAAAGAAAAGAAAATAAACCAATTTCTTTAGTGCCACGTGTAGTGCATGCTGTCTTTCATTAGTTAGGAGGTTTCAGATACTTTATTGCTGAGTTAGCTGTGATCTGAATGTCAGTGGTGAACCTTGCTACAAAAACGGGTAGCATGCTTTTCAGTAATTAAAAGTAACTGATTCTCACAGTTCTGAAACTGATTTGCAGTTAATGGAATAATTGTATGTGCATATATGTGTGTATATTTAAATAACATTTTTGCTCTTTCAGAATCCACCCCTAAAACCTAAAGATGGAGAAGAAACAAGGGAGGAGCGTTCACAAGAGACAGAGGTCAGAAAACTTTGCTGTGTGCTTGCTTACAGGGCACTGGTCTGGTAGCTGTGATTCTGCGTGCTAAGCTGAATGACGCTGTGCAGTATTACAATAAGTATCAGGGAAAATTCTGAAGCTTGGGTAGTGTAAATCTTCAGGAGCTACAGGGGTGATGTCATAGCAGGTGCTGTGTCTGCCAGAGAATATTGTCTGTGTCCAATAAGTGTTTCTTTTCCCTGCCTTCTGTTGCAGGTCTTCTGATAATAAATACTTTAGTATTCATAATTTCATCTAAGGTTTGCATGACTTACCTTTTTTCTTTCTGTTTATTTTACTTCCAGAGATGTGAAAGGGCAGAATCATTAGCAAAAATAAAATCCAAGGCCTTTTCGTTTGTTGTTCAGGTAAGTTATTTGTTCAGTAAGTTACTTTGGAAATTCTCTGGATGCTTTTAGTAACATTTTAGTTTTTCTTCAAAGTCATACATGTATGTAGTCCTAAAAATCAAATACCATAGAGTGCATATATCGCAGCCATCCCCCTCGTTGCAACGTCCCTCGCCTTTGTTCCAAACATTGTAATGCATCCATTTGCAGCTTTTTTCTGTTTTTGCTGTTGTTTCTGGTATTTGTTTGAACTTTTGATGCCATTTTTGCTCATTAGTTTGGCACTTCTAGTGAATTTCCTGAAATCCTCTGGTTCTGAGGAATATTTTTGTTTCTTTTTCTATTTTTTTTAATGAAACATATTCTTGTGTAGTTGAGTTTTTTTTTTTTTTAATATTTATTTGTTAATTTGAAAGGCAGAGTTACAGAGAGGCAGAGGCAGAGACACAGAGATCTTCCTTCTGCTGGTTTACTCCCCAAATGGCCACAACTGCCAGAGCTGGGCCAATCTGAAGCCAGGAGTAAGGAACTTCTCCCAGGTCTCCCATGCAGGTGCAGGGGCTGAAGGACTTGGGCCATCTTCCACTGCTTTTCCAGGCCATAGCAAAGAGCTAGATCAGAAGAGGAGCAACCGGAACTTGAACTGGCACCTATATGGGATGCCAGCGCCACAGGCGCAGGCTTAACCCACTATGCCACAGCGCTGGCCCCTAACATAGTCCTGATTTTATGAAATCTTTTAATCATTTAAAGGATTAAATTATAACCTATAAATTGTGTGTCTCATTGCATTGTTGTGAGTTTTGCCTTTATTGAAGTACTGTTAACATGTAATAAGTGGTTGCTTTTCAAGAATTGTTAACACTGTACCACTTACATGGCATTAACTGCAGCTCTTTGCTTTGGGTAATGCATTGCCTGATCTAACTAAACCCTCCTTTGCTTCCTGGCCTCAGATACAGCATCTTGAGGACTGTCCTTCTACTTCTCACCTATTAGGTTGTTTTCATCACCTTAAAGGGCCATTTATGACAGCTCCCATCTTAAATGTTCCAGGCTTAAGTTTCAATGGAAAGAGAATTTTGCCTTTTTAATATGAGGGGTGTTCAAAAAGTTCATGGAAAATATGTATGAGAAACTTGCCTGGAATTCAAAAAATTTATACAAAATTAAACTTCTCTCTCTTTCTCTCTCTTATTTTCAAATTAATTTATTTGAAAGACAGAGTTACAAAGAGAGAGGTCTTCCATCTGCTGGTTCACTCCCCAGATGGCAGCGACAGACAGGGCTGGGCCAGGCCAAAACCAGGAGCCTGGAACTGCATCCAGGTCTCCCACATGAGTGCAGGGGCCATGCGCTTGGGCCATCTTCCATTGCTTTCCCAGCACATTAGCAGGAAGCTGAATTGCAAGTGGAGCAGCCAAGACTTGACCCAGCACCTTTAGGCATGCTGGCTTCGCAGGCAATGGCTTAACCAGCTGCACCACAACAGCAGCACCTAAGCTTATCTCTCAATTCCACTTTCCACAGATTTCTGAAGTACTCTCCTGTTCTAAATAGAGTTCCATTTGCAGTGGTACAGATTTACCAAAATCCTTTCCTGTTTGCTTCTCTCTGCATTATGTACCCATTGGATTCATCTTGTAATTCCCTGTGGTCAATTGAATTTCTAACTGAAGGCGTCGAAGTCAAGGAGGCATCGTCAGGTGAAACTCGACTCTTCTGACTCCGATTCTGCATCAAATCCAGGACAGACCGAAGCAGCTAAGAAGAAAAGAAGCAGACAGACATTGAAATCAACAGGAAAGAAGGTGCCCTCCAGGAACAAAGGTAAGCTGTTATAGTCTTCCTAAGGCTTAGCATGGGAGAATGGGTCCTAGCATCAGTTCCCCTCATCCTGATTGCTTTCTTAAGGATTACAGACTTGTTTGAGAATATGGTGAGATTTAATATCAAAATTAAGTTCTCTTAGACTCTGGAATCTTGTTGCTGAAAGTCATTTCACATTCCTTTCATGAGTGATGACATTTAGGCCCATACAGATTAAATAACTTGTCCACAGTGACGCAGCTCAATCATTGCAGAATTTATCTAGAATTATCCAGTATAATTATTAGTTTTTGTGTACGAATCAAACTTATGTATAGAGTAATGTGTGGTAAATAATGCATTGTATCAATCATATTTTCCTTATCTAGATTAATTAAGGTATCCCTGCTTTTTTGAAACATTGTACCTATAAAACTACCTTTGCTATTTGGTTCTTTTTTTTTTTTTAAAAATTTATTTATTTTTACTTGAAAGAGTTACACAGAGGAGAGGCAGAGAGAGAGAGGTCTTCCACCCGCTGGTTCACTCCCCAGTTGGCCACAACGGCCGGAGTTGAGCCGATCCAAAGCCAGGAGCCAGGAGCCAGGTCTCCCACATAGGTGGCATGGGCCCAAAGACTTGGGCCAACTTTCTACTGCTGTCCCAGGCCATAGCAGAGAGCTGGATCAGAAGTGGAGGAGCCAGGTCTCGAACCAGCACCCATATGGGATGCCAGCACTGCAGGCGGTGGTTTACCTGCTATGCCGCAATACTGGCTCCTGCTATTTGGTTCTTAAAGGAATGACTGTATATTTCAATAGTTGTACTTTTAGAAATTCTGTAAGAGGTATAAATCTTGCAGAGAATTAGAATTTGGCTAACAAGGTTAGGGGAAAAACAGTATTAGAAACATTAGTAATCGTTTAACGCCTAATACAAAACAAATTCCCAGCCACTGCAGGAGTATGTGGAGATCAGCTACAGTCTTGGAACACGTGTTTCCCTATATTGAGTGGGGAAGGGGAATGGAATGCCTTTAATGTACACCAGATATGACTAAGTGCTGTAGCAGAGCCTTCAAGTGCGTTGCAAATTCAGAGAAGGAGATGCGATAGTCGTTAAGGGTGCTCAAGAGAGACACTAAAAGAACAATTTTTACATTTTGCAAAGCTAGCAGTAATTTTGAAGAAACTTGTTAGACTAAACTCACTTCTAAGTATTTCTGAAATCATTCCAAGTCTTATATTGTCAAAAAGAACCCCATAAAGCAAAACAACCTGACTGAGTGCACTCATTCCAGGATGCAAGCATGGTGCAATTATTTGGAATGTGGTAATATAGTTTACCATATAAGCAGCATCAGGCAGGAAATGGGAATTCATTTAAATAATCACCAGAGGTGACATTTGATAAGATCAGCTTACATGCTTGATTTTAAAAGGACAAAATCCTCAGAATCCGGATCATTGAGCTGTTTTCTGTAGCAGGACACATAGTAAGCTTTGTGGGCTTTGTGGGCCATGCGGTGTCTTGACAACTGCTCTACTGTTGTAGTGAGATCATGGATATAAACAATGCAAAAACACATGAGTGTAGCTGTGCTCCAGTTGGTGTGGCCAAAGTTTGTCAAGTCTGGCCCTACATAAAAGAAATAGATTATTTCTTTAATTTTGAAGCTGTGTGTACATGTGTGTGTTTAAAATTGCTCTTGAGGGGAGCTGATAGTTGTGGCATAGCAGGTAAATATGTTGGCTGCAACTACAGAATCCCACAGGGGCACCGGTTGGAGTCCCAGCTGTTCTATTTTCAAGGCCTAGGAAAGCAACAGAGGATGGCCCAAGTATTTGGGCCCCTGCCACCCACGTAGGAGACCCAGATGCAGCTCCTGGCTTTGACTTGGTCCAACCTTGGACATTGCAGCCATATGGGGAATGAACCATAGATAGAAGATCTCTCTCTTACTCTCTTCAACTCTGCCTTTCAAATACATTTTTTAAAAACAATCTTAAAAAAAATTGCTCCTGAAAAGCTAATCAGCATAATCAGAAGAATGAAGTGAGATGTGATATGAGGGAGGGGCTATGAAATTATTATGAGAGGCGAGGACTCATTTCATGCCTAAAAAATACTTAAAGAGAATTTGCTGAAAAACTATCACAGTTTGGTAAGGTAAGATGTATCACTATAGGCTTTACAGATTCAAAGATTAATAAGGAAAAATAAAGAATAAATATGCCAGTACTGGATAGCTAAATAAAATGGGTAAACTTCTTAACCAACATAAGTTTAAGACATACAAAGTGAAATAAACTAATGTCTGCTATGTAAAATGAACTCCCTAAAGGCTTTACCAAATGTTTAAGAAGGGAAATTAGCAATCCTATATAGATTCCTCCAGAAAATATAAGTGAGAACACTTTCTAGCTTATTGACATTATCAAAAAAGAAAACTAAAGATCAATATCCCCATGAATATACCTGCAAAAATCTTTAGAAAATATTTCAAACTGAATTTAACAGTACATTAAATGGAAAGTATATTATGAGCAACCAGAATTTGTCACAGGTGTATAGGTTGGTTTAAAATAAGAAACTAAAGCAATGTGATTCATCATCTTGACGGAGTAAAGAACAACAACATAATCATCTCAAGAGCTGTAGACAGAATA
This sequence comes from Sylvilagus floridanus, assembly GCA_949820135.1. Classification (NCBI taxonomy): domain Eukaryota; kingdom Metazoa; phylum Chordata; class Mammalia; order Lagomorpha; family Leporidae; genus Sylvilagus; species Sylvilagus floridanus. The sequence goes on along the minus strand of OX463228.1, from coordinate 15,944,248 downwards.
CTTGAAAATATCCAGTATGATTAAAAAAAAAACCAGCAAATTAGACAGGAACTTTTCTCATCCTCATCAAGGACATGTGTGATAAACCACAGCTGCCATCACACTCAGTGGTGGAACAGTGCTTTTCCCGTAAAACTAAGAATGTAGTCTCATTACTTCTACTAAAGGTTACACTGGAGCTGTTAGCCTCCAGTAGAGTAAGGCAAGCAAAGGAGAAATTAATGTTCGGATTGGAAAGGAAGAAACAATACTCTGTTTTCCAATGAAATTACTCATAGAAAATCCCCCAAATTCTACAAAAGAGCTAGCAGAACTAATAATTGAATTTAGCCAGGTCAGCAGGTACAGGGTTGGGGCCAGCACTGTGGTGTAGCAGGTGAAGGCATCACCTGTACTCTGGCGTCCCTTATGGGTGCTGGTTCAAGTCCCAGCTGCTCCACTTTTGATCCAGCTCTCTGCTATGGCCTGGGAAAGCAGAAGATGGCCCAAGTGCTTGGGCCCCTGCACCCATATGAGAGACCTGGAAGAAGCTCCTGGCTCCTGGCTTCAGATCGGTAAGAATGGCCATTTGCCATCAAAGAAGGAGGTACCTTTCTCTGAAGGGAGGAGAGAACTTCCACTTTGGCTATGACCCTGCCTAAATAAGATCGAAGTCAGCAAACTGAAAAGGCTTCCATAGCCTTGGCAACTCAGGACTAGAGCTTAGGGAGATTACTGACACCATAAACAAGAGTGTCAATTTGTTAAGTCAACAACAGGAGTCACTGTGCACTTACTCCTCATGTTGGATCTCTGTCCTTAATGTGTTATTCAATGTGAATCAATGCTATAACTAGTACTGAAAAAGTATTTTACATTTTATGTTCTTTATGGGTAGAAACTGATAAAATCTTTACTTAATATATACTAAATTAATCTTCTGTGTATAAAGATAATTGAAAATGAATCTTGATATCTTGATGTGAATGGGATGGGATAGGGAGTGGGAGGTGGGAGGGAAGTTATGGGGGGGAGAAAGCCATTGTAATCCATAAACTGTACTTTGGAAGTTTATATTTACTAAATAAAAGTTAAAAAAAAAAAAAGAATGGCCATTTGGGGAATGAACCAGCAGATGGAAGACCTCTCTCTTTCTCTCTCTCTGCCTCTCTGTAACTCTGCTTTTCAAATAAATAAATAAATCTTTAACGAAAAAAAAAGTACAGGATTAACATTTCTCTGTAGTAACAATGAACAACTGGAAATTGAGAAATATTTTTAAAAAAGAGTACAGTAACACCAAAACTGCAAATCATTTTGGTACGTAGGTAAAATGTACAGAATCTATATGCCAAAAACTATAAAATAATGAACAAAATCAAAGACCTAAAAATGCAGAGACATAGTCTTCTTGATTGGAAGACCCAATATTAAGCTGTCGGTTATTCCCAAATTATTCTATAGAGTCAGTGCATTCATAGTTTTAAAAAGAAAAGCAATGGTTATTTGTGTAAATTAACAAGCTGATTAAGTATATATGGAAATAAAGAGGAAATAGAGGGATCGGCCCTGTGGCATAGCTGGTAAACACTGCTGCCTGTGGTGTCAGCATCCCATATGGATGCCAGTTCAAGTCCTTGCTGCTCTGTTTCTGATCCAGCTCCCTGCTGATGTGTCTGGAAGAGCAGCAGAAGATGGCCCAAATTCATGGGCCCTTGCTCCCACGTGGGAGACCCAGATGGGGCTCCTGAATTCTGACTTTGCTGTGGCCCAGTCCCAGCCATTTAGGGGATGAACCAGTGGAAAAAAGAGTTCTGAAAAATAATTTTGAAGCTACTGTCTGAAAAGATAGGCGCATCTTACTATTCATCTCTATTTTTGGCATTTTATTCATTCATAAAATCTGTTACCCAATGAAGATTCCAACAAACATAAGTCAGAAAGTGTGAACTTAAGAAAAACTTAAGTCTCCTGTGTTGACAGGTACATATTAGCACATCTATTCTATGAAGATTGTGTTTTAAAATAGTTGAATCAATATCTGGTTATTTAGTGAATATTTGTTGAGGCCCTACTGTATGTCAGGCTATTTTATATGCTGTGATCCATCATGGAAAGGAACCAGAATCTGTCCTTGTAACAGTTACATACCAGCAGACAGAGACCAGAAAGACACAAATTAACACACAGATCGGTGGCAAATGTGTGATGGAGAAGAAAGACATATCATAAATACTAGAGTGAGCGTGCATGGGGGCTGCATTCAGGATGTTGTGCCAAATGCACCGGTAACTCAGTGGTATTTGATACTTTGGTACTTCTCTAGGCAACAAGTGGATATAGAAAACCCTATGTTTTAGAAATGCAAAGTCAATGGCAAATTATGATTATAGAAAAATTTATCTCATAGAGATGTGATGACAAAAGAAAGTTGCCTGCAGCGCCAGCACCCTGGGTTCTAGTCCGAGTTGGGGCGCCGGATTCTGTCCTGGTTGCTCCTCTTCCAGGCCAGCTCTCTGCTATGGCCTGGGAGTGCAGTGGAGGATGGCCCAAGTGCTTGGGCCCTGCACCCACATGGGAGACCAGGAGGAAGCACCTGGCTCCTGGCTTTGGATCAGCACGGTGCGCCGGCCGTAGTGGCCATTAGGGGAGTGAACCAACGGAAGGAAGACCTTTCTCTGTTTCTCTCACTGTCTAGCTCTGCCTATTAATTTAAAAAAAAACAAAAAACAAAAAAAAAGTTGCCTGTAATCAAAAAAAAACCCAGAATGTTCAACTTTAAAATTGCATTTATGGTTACTTAGTTGGATAAAGTTGAAGTAACACACGTTATTTCCTGATGTCCACAGTTATAACCCCTATTGTATGTGGTGAAGGTTGAATTTGTTGTCTGTATTTGGCTAATTTTGTTCCTTCTCTTTTTCTCTGTTTGTTTCAGTAGAATTTGAGACTGTTATCAAGCAAAGATACAAATATTTAATTTTTAAATTTTTAAATTTAAATTTAAATTTTTAAAAGACATGTATTCTAAATGCATATTTCTATTTACCATCAATTTTAATTTTTAGTTTAAATTTCCAATTTTTATGTTGTGATAATGACACTATTTGTGTAAATGTTTTCTCAAAAGTTAATATTCTGTTTTCATATAAAATCATTTTCCAACTGTTTAAAATCATTTTCAGGCCATGAGCGGAGCACACGTAAGGAGGAGAAGTCTTTACGGCTGAGCATGCCTGTCATTAAAGAGGAGGAGGAGAATGGAAGCTGCAGTGAACAAGGTACAGAGGGAATTTTAGGGAAGCCTGCCCCATGGAGCAGGCTGGCTGAGGCCTCGTGTGAGCCCGGCAGCTGTCCTGGAACCCAGTGATCCTGTGCCCTTGGCTCACGGGAGACTTCCTGTGTGGATGGCACCATCAGTGGGGACACTTCCCGTGAACAGAGCCGCGAGAGAATGGGTGTGGATTCCCACAAGGGGTTGTGCAGCGTCATCTTTCCAGAGAGAGCAGTCCCTCCCTCCATGCGGACGGTCCCTGCCCGGCACTCTCTTCCAGAGTCTGTTTCTTTTCCTTCTGAAATCTTCCCTGTTCCTGCCGTTCCCCTGGGTTTCTCGTTGGAAGGGTCTATTTCTTCTCATGGATTTCATGGTTTTTACTTGCATTTCCTTCTCTGATGATCAGTGACCTCTAGGTTCACAGCTCTCTAGGAGACAGCTATTTGGGTGTTGGGCTTTGCACTGCTCTGGTAGCCAGACAGATTTGTGGTACTCATACTTTGGATAACATTTTCAGGTTTCATCGGAATGAAATTGACATCCTCATTTCTGTCTCTTAGCACTGGCCTAGATGCTTTTCCAGTCTGGCATAGTGGGTCCATGCCAGCTCCAGGGAGTGTGCACCTAGTGAAACAACCTCATCATAAGTTAGTAAGCAGGGGGCTGGCACCATGGCTCACTTGATTAATCCTCCGCCTCCGGTGCCAGCATCCCATGTGGGCGCCGGGTTCTAGTCCCGGTTGCTCCTCTTCCAGTCCAGCTCTCTGCTGTGGCCCGGGAAGGCAGTGGAGGATGGCCCAAGTCTTTGGGCCCCTGCACCCTCATGGGAGACCAGAAGGAAGCACCTGGCTCCTGGCTTTGGATCGGCGCCGCACTGGCCATAGCAGCCATTTGGGGGCTGAACCAATAGAAGGAAGACCTTTCTCTCTTTCTCTCTCTAACTCTATCTGTCAAATAAATAAGTTAGTAAGCAGGATCTAGGATGTGTGAGATCACTGTCTCAATAGATTGCCACATCTGTAAGATTGAGATCTTACTATCCCAGTGGAGATAGCAAGTATTAAACTACACATCATTTTCAAGGAAAAAATTAAAACATGAGAGGACATTAAAACATTCACGGAAAATAGAGTTAAAAGATAAGTTGGCTCAAGTGATTGGGTTCCTGCCACCCACGTGGGAAACCTGAATGGAGTTCCCAGGTCCTGGCTTCAGCCTGACCTAATCTCTTTTGTGTTTAGTGCACATGGGCACTCTCTCTGTATGTCTCTCTGTCTCTGCCCCTCCAATAAATAAAGCCTTTTAATTCACATTTTCCATGAAATTATTGAAGATGCTTCATAAGTGAGTATGTCAGTTTCTAAAATTCTTACTGGAATTTTGCTGTGAGAGCATACCCGTGTGTTATATCAGTTAAATTTCTGTGTAGTTGGAATGCATACTATCATGTAAGTGTCAGTTTTTTTTTTTAATAGATGCATCATTCTTCATTTGATGTCTTTAGAGTTCACCGTGCCCAAGAGGAGAAGAAGATACTGAGTAACGGCCTGGTGTGCAGGGGAAGGCATTGTGGCACAGCGCCGCACCCACATCTCATTCACGGGCTGCTGATTTGAGTCCTGGCTGCTTTGCCTCTGATCTTGAGTTCCTGTCACCCACCTGGGAGACCCAGATGGAGTTCCTGGCTCTTGGCTTCACTGACCTAGCTCTGGCTGCTGTAGCTATTTGGGAAGTAAATAAGCAAATGTAAGATCTCTCTCCCTCCCCCTCCCTCCCTCCCTCCCCCTCTCCCTCCCTCCCCCTCTCCCTCCCTCCCTCTCTCCCTCTCTCCCTCCCTTCCTCCCTCCCTTCCTTCCTCCCTCCCTCTCTCCCTCTCTCTCTCTCTAATTGTGTGTGTGTATGTATCTGTCTCCTCTGTCCCTCTGACTTTCAAATAATAAACAAACCTCTCATTTAGAAAAACAGCATGGTGTGAAGTTTTTAATTTTGAGCTATCTGACAGGAAAAGATATTTATTTTCTGCATTGAAGAAGACTGCAGTATTAAAAAGTATTCTGGGAGACTGTAGGTTATTTCTTTGAAATAGCAAAAACTTAACACTGTTATAAAGTGTGAAAGGTTAGAAAGTAACAATTTACTGTGAAATTTAATATTTAATAAATGGAGATTTAATTAAATTATACATGGAGATAAAATATATATTTACAATGCAATAGATGCATTATTTATAGATTAGTGTTTATCTTTTGGTAATACTGTACTGTCTTAATATAACACTGGCATTTGTATCTGAAACCTCTTTTCTTGAAAAGTTAATGTCTGCCTGTTACATGTAAGTGACTATTTTGTGTGGACACTGACAGTGTGTTTGCTGATGTATATTTGCCATTTTGATAATGTGTGGTAACGTTCTATAAGTTTTTGCCTTATTTGCTCTGTTTTTTAAGATGTCAAACATTATGTAATTGACAGAAAGTTCATAACACACTTTCTACTTCTGCAGTTATCCTTTATTGTTTTCAAGCTCCACTTACTCTAATATGTATGTATGTATACATGTCTGAACAGACAAATGAATGTTTGTGTCCATATATACTGGGATGTTGTAAGATTTGCCAGTAGACTGTATTCGTACAGTACCTGCACACTGATTATCTTCAGTCAGTCCTTTCTAAGATGAGCAATGTGCCCTTAGTACTCACAGGAAAAATGACAGTCTCATGAATGTGCCTCTGCTAATTTCTCATTCTAGACATTTGAATGGAGATTGCGTGAGCCATGTTGGAATTGCTGTCAGTAGCAGTCGTCTCCATATCACATAGTTGCTCAGCCTCTCTTTATCATTTGCCATTTTCCAGCATTATTTATAAAAATCAGGAATTTAATCTCTGGGTTGAAATTTAATCCAAATCTGCCAATGTCCTGTGATTGAAAATATGTGATAGCACTGTATATAATCTTAAAATACTAACGGTTGGCCCAAATAAAAAAATTTTACTAAAATGCATGCCATCACATTATGTATTAAAAGCAGTGTATTCTGTAGCCTCAGATGTTCCTCATGGGTTTCATTGAAGTTTATCAGCGTGTTTGTTGGGCAGCGTGTAAGGCTGGAGCATTTGGAGTAGATGCACTGTTGGCCACTGTATACCAAGTTATTTGCTAGAACTTGTCATTATACAACTAACACTGTGAGTCGTGCTCTGTTTTTCTACAACATCGCATATGAAATACGTGGTGTCATTTCACTTGTGCAAGAGGAAACACTTCATCTTTGTTTTCGTTTGTATGATTACGATGGGATCCTGTAGTAAGCACATACAGGTCCCATCTTGCCCAGTGCCCCCTTTCTCTGAGTACCTTAAACATGGCACTATGAATCGATGCACAGTATTCAATAGGATCCAATACTCCCAGTCTCTAAACCCCAAAGAGCTTGCATGTTTGCAGGATACACAGATGTACTATTTGAAAGTCCAAAGGAAAAGCACTGAACCAACTTGTGGGCAAAGACTCTCATTCAGAGATTTCTCAGAACAGTGAGATAATAGGGAAATGCATGGGCAACTTTACCTAAATGGTACAAAGTTGGTTTACTGACTTGTCCAGAAGCATTAAGAATTATATAATGCGGGACTGGCGCTGTGGCACAGCAGGTTAAAGCCCTGGCCTGAAACGCCAGCATCCCATATGGGCACTGGTTCTAGTCCCAGCTGCTCCTCTTCCCATCCACCTCTGCTATGGTCTGGAAAGCAGTAGAAGATGGCCCAAGTCCTTGGGCCCCTGCACCCACGTGGGGGTCCCAGAGGAAGCTCCTGGCTCCTGGCTCCTGGCTTTGGATCGTTGGCGCCATCTGGGGAATGAACCAGCAGATGGAAGACTTCTCTCTCTCTGCCTCTCTGTAACTTTCAAATAAATAAAAAATAAATCTTAAACAAAATTGTATAATGCAAAGATCTGAACATTAAGCTTAAAAGTAATTACAGCTGGGAAGTGTAAGCTTTGAGAAAGACCATGCATGCCATGGAAACCAAAGTGATTATTGTTACTTAATGGGGGACTTGTGAATTGATTTTCCTAAGTCACAGTAGTTGAAAGCTTATGAGTTTACACAGGTCCTGAGATTGATTTGAGATCAGGCTGTCGTGGCTCAGCTGACAAAAAGATTCACACGCAGAGGAAATTGCAAAACCATTAACTGAGGTATCTTGAAATGAACCGTATTGGTGGAAAGATATTTTGCTTTGACATAAAGAGCCTGTGGAAATCCGCATAGCTACTAATGCCTTCCAAGATCACCCTTGATTCTGGAATCGTGGTTTGAACAATGCTTACTCTAAATGGCATTGAGGGAGCCTGTGGGTGCTTAGCTGTTCAGTTTTCTACTTACTTTTCTACAACTATGTAGTGACTTGTACATTTTTATTTCCTGGTATTAAAATAAATTGAATTACTTGTTTTAATATGCAGCATGTGCAGACCTGAATTTTTTTTAAAAGACTTATTTATTTGAAAGAGTTACAGACAGAGAGAATGAGAGGTCTCCCATCTGCTGGTTCACTCCCCAAATGGCCACAATAGCTAAAGCTGGGCCGATCCAAAGCCAGAAACCGGGAGCGTCTTCCTGGTCTCCCAAGCGGGTTCAGGGGTCCAAGGACTTGGGCCATCTTCTGCTTTCCCAGGCCGTAGCAGAGAGCTGGATCGGAAGAGGAGCAGCCGGGACTCAAGCCAGCGCCCATATGGGATGCTGGTATTGCTGGCAGTGGCTTTGCCTGCTATGCTATAGCACCGGCCCTCTGGATTTTTTTTTTTTTTTTTGTGAAGGTACCTTTGGACAGGCACCCTTGGGTTGGAAGGAACAAAGTCACAGCCCCATAATCGTAAACGCTGCAGGCTGAGTGTAAGGATACAGAGCCAAGGCAGGAGCTTCTGGGCACAGCTTCCTGGAGAGCTGCACGGATGACTGTGTTAGGTGGTGCAGACCTGCAGCTCAGAAGCTGGGTTGCGTCCTCGCTGTCAGAGTGTCCATTGCTGAGCAATGGCTGTGTATGGTCATCTTCATGTGCCCTCCCGCTTATCCCGCCCTCTCCTCCCTCGGCCACTTCTGCTGTCCCTGAAACAGGGTCTCATTGGTTCTGGTAGGTCTGATCCAAAAGCAGCCCCGGGATTGGGCAGAGAATTCAAGTAGGCCATTCTGGCTGCTGGTCTCCCTGTGTCCAGCCCAAAGCACAGCTGCCCCTAACTAGGGCATAAATCCCTGGTGCAGTCAACTGTGGCCAGTGTCGCAGGGTCATCACATGTCACAGAACATAGCAAAAGGTCTTTGCAAGGACCCATCTCACAGCCAGAGCAGAGCTGGACTTTGCAATCTCATGGGATCTCCAGTCAGTCATGGATTCAATTGATGTGATGATGCTCTCCTACTTCATTGTCAGACTGCAATTTCCTGACGTAACTACGTGCGACAAGCTTCACTTGGCAACAGCACTGTGCAGTGATTAAGATCATCAGCTCTGGGGCCAGATGGCCTGTGTCTGCTCTGGCTTTAGAATGTGCACCTTTTTTTTTTTTTTTTTTTTTGACAGAGTTATAGACAGTGAGAGAGGCAGAGAGAAAGGTCTTCCTTCCATTGGTTCACTCCCCTAATGGCCATTACGGCCGGCGCACCGTGCTGATCCGAAGCCAGGAGCCAGGTGCTTCTCCTGGTCTCCCATGTGGGTGCAGGGCCCAAGCACCTGGGCCATCCTCCACTGCCTTCCTGGGCCACAGCAAAGAGCTGGACTGGAAGAGGAGCAACCGGGACCAGAACCCGGTGCCCAGATGGGATGCCGGTGCCGCAGGCAGAGGATTAACCAAGTGAGCCAGGGCGCCGGTTAGAATGTGCATTTTCGGGACTGGTGCTGTGGCACACTGGGTTAAAGCCCTAGCCTGCAGCACTGACACCCCATATGGATGCTATATTGAGTCTACTTCAGATCCAGCTCTCTGCTAACGTGCCTGGTAAAGCAATGGAGGATGGCCCAAGTGCAGGAGCCTCTGCACCCACATGGGAGACCTGGAAGAAGCTCCTGGGCCTTAGCTTCAGATTGGATCGGCTCTAGCCACTGGGGAATGAACCAGTGGATAGAAGACCTCTCTCAGCCAGCTCCGTGGCATAGCAGAAGATCTCTCTCTGTGTCTCTCCCTCTCTCTGTCTGTAACACTGCCTCTCAAATCAATAATCTTAAAAAAAAAAAAAGTAATGTGCACACGTGAAGTTGACATTTTGCTATTTGATTATTGTTTATTTCCCTTGTCTACACTCTTGAGCAACTGTGGTTTGTCTAGCAGGTAAAGCCACCACCTGCAGTGCCAGCAATAAGTTAAGAGATGCAGATCCTTAACTCACTGTAATTCTATTTACACGATGTCCAGTCCTTTGTGGTATAGTCATATATTTTACTTCAATGTTATAAGCTTTATCATGCATTTTTATTCGTGCTTTAAACAAACAAACAAAAATAGTCTTCCATCCACCCCATGTGAGCTTTATCCACTGCTCTTCATTCCTTCATGCAAATCTGTGCTCTCATCTGGAATAATTTTCCCTCAGCCTGAAGACGTTCTCTGAATACTAATTTTGAAGCTCAGTTCTGGTGGAGGCCAACTCTATTAGATTTTGTTAATTTGTAAATGTCTTTATTTCACTGTCGCTTTTTAATACTGTGTTTGCTGGATTTAGAATTCAGGGTAGTTTTTTTTTTTTTTCCTTGCATCATTTCTAAGATTGTCCCGCTGTCTTTCATCCTTCATCGTATCTGACAAAAAGTGAATTTCATTCTTGTGCTTTCCTTTTGTATTATAATGTGTTCCTTTGCACTGTGTTTAAGTTGTTCCTTGGCTTTTGGCTTTTAGGAGTGTAATACGCAGTGGTTGATTTTCCCAGTGCATCCTGTGAGCTTTTCTGCCTCTGTCACAGCTGCTGCGTTTGTAGGACTCCAGTCACACATCTGTTATCTACTTAATGCTGTTCCATGACTTACTGTGGCTTCCCCTCCACTAACTATTCTCTGTGTGCTTCAGATTGAGCGAGTCTCTTACCTTCACCCGTATTCCACCTGCTGTTAATCCTAGGTAATAACTTTCATTTTAATGTGGCATTTTTTTTAAGGATTTTATTTATTTGGAAGGCTGGTACACTCCCCAAATGGCTGCAATGACCAGGGCTGGGCCAGGCTGAAGCCAGGAGCCAGGAGCTTCATCCAGGTCTTCCACATAGGTGCAAGGACTTGGACCATCTTCCACTGCTCCCCTAGGCACATTAGTAAGGAGCAGGATTGGAAGTGGAGCAGCTGGGCCTCAAACCAGTGCCCATATGGGATGCTGGCGACACAGGCAGTGACTTAACCCACTACACCACAACACCAGCCCCGATCTATCACTTTATAGATCTGAGATCCATTTGTTCTGTTTCATATTTCCACTGAAATGCTCCTTTCCTGCACTTACTATAGCCACTTTCTCTACAGCTTCTACAGATGTATACTCTACTATTTCATGCATACTATAGATTTGGACTATAGATTTAACAGATTTGTCAAGCCACCTCGAAGTCTGTTAGTTCCATGTCTGTTGGTGGATTTATTTTATTGTTGACTGGATTACATATTCTTGGTTCTTTCCCAGCCTCGCAGTTTTTTGATTGTACGATAATATACACCATAGACTTCCGACTCCATGACCTGCACTGAGCGAACAGCTGCTGAACTACCTGCTCAGGCCTTTCCGATCTTTAGCTGTTCCTTTGCCCTAGGATCACTGGAGTGCTTGTCCTGCTGGAAGCCCAAGACCCAAGGGAGCTTAACGTCTAGATTTTGGGACTTCCACCTCTGTGATCACTCCCGTCCGAGATTTCCCATCTTCCATCCTCTGTCTCCTCCTGTAAGGCAGACTACAGTGTTCTTCCTGCGTCCTGCCTGCCCAGAGCAGTCACGGTGCTTTATACACTCAGCAATTACAGACCTTCACCTGACACGAGCACTGAGTGGCCCCTGGGTTATCAAGATCCCACTTACTATTTGAGTGTATTAACTCATTTAGGTCACCCATGGGCTGTTTTATATATGCATATATATATATATATATATATACACACAAATATAAATATATACACAGATGTGTATATATTATTTATTTATTTATTTGAAAGGCAAAGAGAGAGGAAGAGACAGAGTGAGAGCTTCCAGTTGCTGATTTACCCCGCAAATAGCCACAAGAGCTGGGGCTCGTACAAGCCAAAGCCAGGAGTCAGAAATTCCATCTGGGTCTCCCATATGGGTGCAGCAGCCCACCCAAACATTTGAGCCACCATCCACTGCCTTGCAGGCACATTAGCAGGGAACTGGAGCCGAAGCAGAGCAGCCTGGACTCACACTGACACTCTGGTATCAATGCAAGCTTAAACCGCTGTGCCATGATACTGGTCCCTTGATCATACTTCAGTGTCGTATTAATCTAATGGTTTGAAAGGAGTTGGTGCATTTCTTTAACCATGTAAAAAAAAAATCCCTGATTTTTCAGGGAGACTAATCTTCCCCAGATGCTAAACACTGCAGAATCAAATTATGTCATTAATGGGCTTTTGATTGCAAGCTACAAAGCTTGATCACCAGGCTCATTGCAGAATATCCTATGAGGGAAACATTTTTATATGCAGTTTTATTTCAAGAACTTCAATATGAGATATTTGAAAGTCTTATTTAAGTTATATAACTAAGAACATTTTCATCTAATTACATTATCTACAACAGGTTGATTTAAATAAAGTTGCTTATCACCATAGGACTTAAGTAGACAATGTTAGGTACAGTTGACTGTTTTAGGAGAAAGCAATGTCCATAGGGTTTATTAAACCTGAACCTGTACATGATTACATATGAAATGGGGGTGGGCATTGTGGCACGGGAGATTAGTCTTCCAGTTGGGATGCCCACATCCCATATCAGAGTGCCTGGTTCAAGGTCAGGCTAGTCTGTTTCCAGTACACTCCCTGCTAATGCACTTGTAGTGGGCAGCAGGTGATGGCTCAAGTGGGTGAGTCCCTGCCAGCCATGTAAATAATCCTGATGGGTTTCTGGGCTGCTGGCCTCAGTCCGCTCAGCCTTGGCTGTCGTGAGCATTTGAGGAGTGAACAATGGATGGCAGCTCTCTCTGTCTCTGCCTCCCAATTTTTTTTAAGTCCTAGCTTTTCTTCTTTAGTTATTGCAGACGCTTCAAATATTGAGTTTCCAACAAAATTACTCCGTATATTGTATCAATAAGTAACTATTATCCTTCTTATATTTTTCTTAGAAAAATCTCATATTGATAAATATAATCCATTCATAAACTCCAACCTACAGACTAGAACTAAGTCTCTTTTTTTTTTTTTAATTTTTTTTTGACAGGCAGAGTGGACAGTGAGAGAGAGAGAGATAGAGAGAAAGGTCTTCCTTTGCCGTTGGTTCACCCTCCAATGGCTGCCGCGGCCGGCGCGCTGCAGCCGGCGCACCGCGCTCGTCCGATGGCAGGAGCCAGGTGCTAGGTGCTTTTTCCTGGTCTCCCATGGGGTGCAGGGCCCAAGCACTTGGGCCATCCTCCACTGCACTCCCGGGCCACAGCAGAGGGCTGGCCTGGAAGAGGGGCAACCGGGACAGAATCCGGTGCCCCGACCGGGACTAGAACCCGGTGTGCCGGCGCCGCAAGGTGGAGGATTAGCCTGTTGAGCCACGGCGCCGGCCAGAACTAAGTCTCTTTATAACTTTTCTGGATCTCCACTACTGAAACTTAATTACTTCAGAGAAAAAAATGAAAACTGTGAAATGACTCTCTGGAGCCATAAAGTCTACATTCCTGAGCTCTTCATTGTTCTGATATTGACTTTTTATTAAATAGGGAGAGTATCTCTGGCACTTGAATAGTCTCGGTGACTACAGGGAATAGAATAAGGCACACATGGTTTCCAGGAATGCCTCTTTGGGCCTTGAACATGTGGTACAAAGAAGGGCTAGGTCCAAGCTGGGCCTTGACTCCATCCATTTAATTTTTAAATTTCTACTTTTTTTCATTTCTGAGAATTTTATTTAGAAGCACACTTTCAAAAGTTCATGAAGTTTTTGAATTAAAAGATAAATTTAGGATGTCTCTGGCTAGATGTCTACACCATGCCTGAGCTGCCATACCAGCCCAGCTCCTGAAAAGCACTCTATGAAGGCCGTCACTAAGGCATCAAAGAAGGAGAATAAAAAATGCAAGTGCAGCCCAAGAAAGCTACTTGGTCTTCGTGTACAAAGTGCTCAAGCAAGTGCACCCAGACACCAGCATTTCGTCCATGACCACAGGCATCATGAATTTGTCATCAATGATATCTTTGAACACATGGCCAGGGAAGCCTCTTGCCTAGCTCACGACAAGTGCTGTGCTCCTGCTGCTGCCCAGGGAACTGGCCAAGGACACCATGACCTAGGGCACCAAGGCAATCAATACACGAGCACCAGGTGAAATTGCCAAGAAAGTTTTGGTGCTTGTGCTGATAAAGGAAGACAATAAAGGCAGGTCTGGTTTGGGGACTTCTTGGGGAATCCGGGGAAGCACTACTGTGACGTCTTTGCTGGAAGGTAAGGAATGACCGTATGAGATAAAAGAAAGCACAAGAATGCTTGATGAAGATTCTGAGATGTCCTGAATTCAGTTACACGGCAGAGGATGCAAGGAAGAGATAGGAGGAGCTTACATCATTACTCATAGCTTTGGACTAAACCAAAAGAGAAAAAAGAGTGTTCCATGTGGCTCCCCTGTATGTTGAAGTTAAACCACCCAGGCAACTCTGCATTCAGCTACAGAACCAGCCAATCCGAAAGCAGCAAGCACTTCTCTGTGTTACGATTCTCCCATCGCAGTGATATGATGCACTTACAGTTCAGGTGAGCTGGAATTCTTGTACCCCTCCAATGTAACCCCATCTCGCTAACTGTCGATTTGACACAGCCACCTTCCCAGGATGCACCTGTCACATCCAGGATCAGGGTGCGTGCCAAGACCCCACCCAGTTTGCATATTTGATCTGGGTGCCACTCCTTTCCTGATCCAAAGAGGTGGAAGGTGGGCGAGAGCTCTCTCTCCACCAAGCAGACGCGGACGTACCATCTCAGTCTTCAGCGGGGCAGGCCTTCCCAATTGCAGGTAGCATTTTCAGTTTTTTCTCTTTCCTTTATGTGTAACTCTTTGGCCCACTCACACGTGGTATTTGTGTGGGGCATCCCACACCGGTGCATGAATGTGTGTTTAGTCCCTCACTGCTAAATACATTCCTTTCCTATTTGCCTATGATACCAGTGTCCACTTAGTGTCTCTCTCTGCAGGAGAAAAGACCTTAGATTTAAAAAATTAATATATTCATTGCCCATCTCCCTAGGACTCTGTCTGTGTTATGCCATCACTTGTCTCCAGCCCACAGTGGCTCAGACTAAGTAATTTATATTTTCTTCTCCTCATATTTATTGTAAAATATTCTGACTTTTTGAGAACCAGTGAACATTTTTCCAAATGTCATCTGCCATGCTTAGGGGATTTGTCTCAGGACTGGTCCTGATTTTGGCTAGCATTTGTAACAGCTCAATAAAACCTTTTCATTAAAAAAAAAAGAGCAATGATTTTAGTGAGAAAAAATGAAATAGTTTTTTCATAATGGGCATTTTCCATTAACTATTTAAAGATTCGTTCATACGCATGGATTTCAAAATTGCATTGTACCCAAAATAAACTTACCTTTTGATTCCATTTTCCACAGAACTTTTGAAGTTCTAGATATTTTTGCCTAAATGTTCTCATGTTCTCTGATCAGCTTTTCAATTCATCTTTTTTCATTAACTGTTTCAAGCACAATTATTCTACCTTCTGTATCTGATGATGCCAATATCTCAACAAGCCAGGCTACTATTTGTTGTTTTATGCTAAGTCGCACTCATGGTGGTTTGTATCCTTGTTGTGTTTGAAGATTTTTTTATTTGGAGCTCAGTTTTTGGGTTTTGTTTGTTTTATCTAAATCCTGTGGGCCTCGTTGGCATGCTTTCCTTTAGAGAAATTTGCTCGCTCTTGCTGCGAGCCGGGAACACTGTGGCTCTGGCAGCTTTAGTGTCTTGTGAGTCCTTGGAGTGTCAGACTAAGCTCCAGGTTCGGTCCTCGGTTTGCAAGGGTGGAGAGGTCAACTCTGCTTTGACCCTGTTTGCTTACAATCACTGCCTCTTGCCCTGATCAGCTCATTGTTTTCCAATTCCTGTTGGAGATTCTCCCACTTTCTAGTGAGCATCCACTGGTTCACTCCCCAGATGGTAGCAAAGGCCAGAGCTGCGCAGATCTGAAGCCAGGAGCTGAAGGAATAAAAAAAAATCTAAAATCTGTCCCTTTAATACTAGAAACTAAAAACTGCCTCGCTTGTCTTTCTTTGCTCCTTTTGTTAAAGAAAGTAACCATAGTGTGACCCTACCTTGTTCCTCCCCCTTGCCCGAATTCACTTAATGATTTATGTAGGCACAATAGTATTACTAGGGAGTCTTGAGTTAGGGATATGTTGACCAAACATTCCTGTAAACTGAAGTTAATAAAACACAGATCTGTAACTTTCTTTGTGTAAACTTTATGATAAATATCCCTACTGTATTCTTGAACTATTTGCATGGCCATAGTGACCTGATCCTCCTGGGTAATGGAAAAGTCTTGTGATTCCCCCCCTTTAGTGATTAATATCTTACTCTATGTATTCGGCGTCCAATGTACCCATAAAACAATTGTCTTGACGTATACTGATTGTTAGCTCTGTACTAAGTGATTAATCTTGTCGAACTGTAACTAACCTGAATCAGATGCATTAATGTATAAAAACCCTGGCATTCTTTCGGGGCTGCTCTGTTCCTGCGTGTTCAGACAGCCCCAGCATGCTGGAATGAATAAACCCTATGCTGATTGCATGAGAGTGTCTCTTGGAGTCGTTCTTGGGGCAGTGGATGTTTTCGGACTCTAACAGAGCCAGGAGCTTCTTCCGGGTCTCCCACACAGGTGCAGGGGCCCAAGCACTTGGGCCATCTTCTACTGCTTTCCCAGGCCACAGCAGAGAGCTGGATTGGAAATGGAGCTGCCAGGACTTGTACCAGCGCCCATATGGGATGCCGGCACTGCAGGCAGCAGCTTTACCTGCTACACCACAGCACCGGCCCCTACATGGCATTTTTTAAAAGATATTTTTGTACTAATTAATTAAGGAGCAGTGAGAAAGTGTTTCGATGCACCTGATGTGTCATACTGCTGGCAGTGATAGTCCTGGTAGGTACAATTTATCAGAATAGGAAGAAAGGCACAGAGACGCTATGTCACACGTCCAGGGGCACAGAGCTGATGAGTGGTGAGGCCATTATTGGAACCCATATGCTCTGGCCCCAGAGCCTACACTTTGCACTGCACACAGAAGTCTTAATTTCCAGTATTTCTTTTTTTTTTTTTAATATTTTATTTATTTATTTGAAAGAGTTACACAGAGAGAAGAAAGGCAGAGAAAGAGAGAGAGAGAGAGAGAGAGAGAGGTCTTCCTTCCATTGGTTCACTCCCTAAATGGCTGCAACGGCTGGAGCTTGGGCCATCCTCCACTGCCTTCCCAGGCCAGAGCAGAGAGCTAGACTGGAAGAGGAGCAACTGGGACTAGAACCCGGCGCCCATACGGGATGCTGGTGCCACAGGTGGAGGATTAACTGAGCCACAGCCCCATATCTCCAGTATTTCAAAGAGAGGGTTGAGGCCAGGAGTGTGATAGGATTACTGGGAGTGTGAAGGATGTGGAGCAATGCACTGAGAGTGGAGCACCAAATGTAAGCGAGCTCTGGAGGAGGGGGAGCCTTGGACCAGAACTGCAGATAGGGACCTGAAGTGCAGCGGGGAGGGTAGGAAAACAAGGTCCCACAGAGCCACGGGAGTGAGTGGAATTTCAAAGAAGAAGCAATGGGTAGTGCCATCTTACATAGCAGTGTGACCTGAGAAAGATCCTTCAAGTTCAGCAGTCAGATCACTGCCTTGACGGAGGGCAAATGTGAGCCATGGGCTGAGGATGTGACTGGAAGCCATGCACCACGGATGGGAAGTGGGATTCGTTCTTTTCCATCGGAGCAGAGAGTGGAGAGAAACGGAAGGCTTTGGTGCGAGGTGGGGCCTGAGACCAGGAGGTCAGGGTGTTTCAAACACTAAGGAAGATGACATAAGAAATGAACTGTTAAAGCCACAAATTTTATTTTAGCTTAGAAATATATCAATGTCAAGGCCGGCGCTGTGGTGCAGCGGGTTAAAGTCCTGGCCTACAATGCCAGAATCCCATGTGGGCGCCGGTTCTAGTCCCGGCTGCTCCACTTTTGATCCAGCTCTCTGCTATGGCCTGGGAAAGCAGAAGATTGCCCCCAAGTCCTTGGGCCCCTGCACCTGTGTGGGAGACCCGGAAGAAGCTCCTGGCTCCTGGCTTCCAATAGGCCCAGCTCCAACCATTGTGGACAACTGGGGAGTGAACCAGTAGGTGGAAGACTGACCTCTGTCTCGACCTCTCTCTGTAACTCTGTCTTTAAAATAAATAAAATAAATCTTTAAAAAAGAAATAAATCAATGTAGTAAATCTGTGTTTTAAAACTTACATTTTCTCTCACAGTTGCTCAGCACTGTTGTCTGTGTCAATGGGGGGAAGGAATGTTTAATTTCCTGACAGTCTTCAGGTCCCCTTTGTCTAAGAGTTAAGCTTGAGAGAAAAGAGGAATCTGGAAAATAATATCTCATTGTTCTAGCTAAAACAAATAAGCATTTTTAAAGATTTTATTTATGTATTTATTTTAAAGGCTTCTGCAATTCTACCTAAATTGGCTCTTCTCAAAATCTACCAATATATGAAATCTCTTTAAGAAAAAAAAAAGAGAACCAGATTTTAATCTACATGAATGCCTTTAATTACACATTAGTAAGTCATTCATTGAAAAATGATTGTTAACACTGAATTTGTTCCTAGGGTCTGAAATCTCGGCATTTTGCACCCCCCCATCCCCCCCCCACCCCTCGCACCCCCCCCCCACCCCCAGTAGACAGAGAGGAATGAAACAGACAGGGCCTGGTCTGCAGTTCTGGGACTCCAGACTGTTCTGCTACTGTGTAGCTCTTGCCTGGGTCAGAGGCTCTCTAGTTCTGAGGGACTAGGATCCAACTTTGAAGTTCTTCCACTTCAGGGTGTAGCATGTATTAGGATGTGTGCCTTGAGCTCCCCAAGTTGGAGAAATTAGAGGCCCATTGGCAGCTTCCAACCCCATAAATTTTGGTTGGGGTCTAAAAATCTGAATTTTTTTTTTTTTTGAAAGGCAGAGTGGACAATGAGAGAGAGAGACAGAGAGAAAGGTCTTCCTTTTCTGTTGGTTCACCCCTCAATGGCCGCTGCGGCCGGCACACCACACGGATCCGAAGCCAGGAGCCAGGTGCTTCTGGTCTCCCATGCTGGTGTGGGGCCCAAGCACTTGGGCATCTTCCACTGCCTTCCCAGGCCACAGCAGAGAGCTGGACTGACAGAAGAGCAACTAAGACAGAATCCGGCACCCCGACCAGGACTAGAACCCAGTGTGCTGGTGCCTCAGGCGGAGGATTAGCCTATTGAGCCGCAGCGCCAGCCAGAATCTGCATTTTTAACAGGAGAATGATGATAGTACACATGTCTTCACTGCCTGAAGCAACTTAATACTTAGAAATAAAATGGTGGGTTTATGGCTGCCTATGTTTTAGAGTAGTTGAATGCATATTGCCAAAAACTCACCAGAAACATGCCATCACTTTTCACAGTCGTGCAAGATGGTATCACTCCTTCCATATTCACTTAAAAAATATTGGTTCAATTTGATACACATTTGTTCCATTTACATTTTTGTATTAATAGTAGAATTAGTCATATTTGTATGCATTATCTTAAGAATATATTCTTTCCTTTTACCACTTTTCTATTTCTTTTTTTAAAAAGATTTATTTGAAAGTCAGAGTTACACACAGACAGAGAAGGAGAGGCAGAGAGAGAAAGAGAGAGAGAGAGAGAGAAAGAGAGAGAGAGAGAGAGAGAGAGGTCTATCATCCACCTGTTCACTCCCCCAGATGGCCGCAATTGCTGGAGTTGCGCCAATCCAAAGCCAGGAACCAGAAGCTTCTTCAGAGTCTCCCACGCAGGTGCAGGGGCCCAAGGACCTGGGCCATCTGCTGCTTTCCCAGGCCATAGCAGAGAGCTGGATTGGAAGTGGAGCAGCTGGACTCGAACTGGCACCCATATGGGATGCCAGCACTGCAGGCAGTGGCTTCACCCGCTATGCCACAGCTCAGCCCCCCACTTTTCTATTTCTTTATAGGATTTTTAATATTTTTAAAATGCTTTACATGTGGATAGAAGAGAATATTTAGATGACAAGTATTCTAAAATTTCTACCAGCCTGTTGCTTGTTCCAATTGATTTTGGTCTGATATGTTTCAGACAGTAAAGAATATGAGCTTTCAGGTAGAATAAAACCGAGTCATTGGTGTCATTCTTTCTGCCTCTTTCGCCGTGCACACCCAAACTATGATATATAAAAGACAAAAATTCTAGGACTTCATTTTTCTTTAAAAATTAGAGTCATGGGGGCTGGCCCTGTGGCTCACTTGGTTAATCCTCTGCCTGCGGCGCCAGCATCCCATATGGGCGCCGGGTTCTAGTCCCAGTTGCTCCTCTTCCAGTCCAGCTCTCTGCTGTGGCCCGGGAAGGCAGTGGAGGATGGCCCAAGTGCTTGGGCCCCTGACCCGCGTGGGAGACCAGGAGAAGCTCCCTGCTCTTGGCTTCGGATGGATGCAGTGCTGGCCGTTGTGGCCATTTGGGGAGTGAACCAACGGCAAAGGAAGACCTTTCTCTCTGTCTCTCACTCTCTCTCACAGTCAATAACTCTGCCTGTCAAATAAAAAAAAGAAAAAAATTAGTGTCTCTGAAAGTTACTTTGCAACAAATAGGCGTAGATAAACTCATTTCTGTATTCCACAGTCCTTTGTGTCCCATATTAATTGAAGAATTCATTGTTTATCCACTGAAGCATGAAATACTTATAAATCCATGCAGGTCAATTCTCTGTCTTCTATTCCGTCCTATTGATGTTTCCATATCTTCCAGTGCCACACAGTTTTAAAATTGTAGTTAATTGGTGATTGCAATGATTGTTTCTGAAAAGCCACATTCTCCCCTTCTTATCTTTGAATTGTTTTAATTAATTTCCTAAGCTTTTCAAGTTCCCAAGATAACCTCTAAAATAATTTTCCATTTTTTTAAAGATTTATTTTATTTATTTGAAAGACAGAATTATAGAAAGAGAGAGAGAGAGAGAAAGGTCTTCCATCCGATGGTTCACTCCCCTGGTGGCTGCAACAGCCCGGAGCTGCGCCGATTCGAAGCCAGAAGCCAGGAGCTTCTTCCAGGTCTTCCACGTGGGTGCAGGGACCTAAGGATTTGGGCCATCTTCTACTGCTTTCCCAGGCAATAGCAGAGAGCTGGATCAGAAGTGGAGCAGCCAGGACTAGAACCGGCACCCAAATGGGATGCTGGCACTTCAGGTCAGGCAGGGCTTTAACCCGCTGTGCCACAGTGCCGGCCCCTATTATGATTTTTAAAACTCCTTGAAACTTCTAATTTGAGGTGGGTTAACTTTGACAGCACTTTTTTTGAGAATATTAACATCTATGCAGTGTTTTAAGTTCTTTATAGAGTTTTATATTTTTGTGCAAGAAATCGGTAATTTTTCCTTAACTCTTTGCTTAACTTATATATATATATGTATCACTCATAATTTTTTGTTATGCAATTTGAGTTGCCTTTCAATACAAATTTAATATTTATTTATATATTGACTACTATGCCTCCTTTCTCTTGGTTTTCCCATTTGAACAGTCTCATTCTTTTCAAAATGTGGCGCCAGTTTCTTCCACTCCCTTTTGCTACTTTTTGTTAATTATCATCACTTAGGAATTCCAGAAATATGCAAAATAATTCTGGTGCTGACAAAAATCATTTTCTTGGCCTGGATTGTATTGGAAATGCTCCCAACACAGAGGGTTTTTTAATCATCTTCCTCTCAAGGCTCCCAGGACACCCAGTTGCAATACCAGAATGGTTGCTAGTATTTACAGAGTTGGATCTGCAGGGGTGATGGGGGTGCACCTTCCTCAGCAGAGCAGCCCCTGGACAGGGGTGGTCTCCTCTGCCTGCCCCTCACCACTCCGTGGTCAACATGCGGTACTTCTTTAAGCACATTCAAGCTCCTTACTTGGACGTTTGTTTTATTTTTTCAATTTTATAGCTGATTGACAAATAATAGCTAGGTGTGTTTTCAGGATGCACTGTGATGTTTCCGACAGTGTTGACACTTTGGAATGCTTGAATCACGTTAATTACCATAGTCATACCCCTCACACCTCTCCCCACAGGTGAATCTGGATGGGACATTTGTTTGAGTCATTAAAAAAAAAAAAAAAAGAAAGAAAGAAAGAAAAGAAAAGAGGAAAAGAGGGGCCTGCGCTGTGGCTCACTTGGTTAATCCTCCGCCTGCAGCACCAGCATCCCATATGGGCGCCGGGTTCTAGTCCCAGTTGCTCCTCTTCCAGTCCAGCTCTCTGCTGTGGCCCGGGAAGGCAGTGGAGGATGGCCCAAGTGCTTGGGTACATGCACCCACGTTGGAGACCAGGACGAAGCACCTGGCTCCTGGCTTCGGATCAGCATAGCTCCAGCTGTAGCAGCCATTTGGGGGGTGAACCAATGCAAGGAAGACCTTTCTCTGTGTCTCTCTCTCTCTCACTAACTCTATCTGTCAAAAAAAATTAAAAAAAAAAAAAAAACGCTGTGTGACATCTTCATCCTGTGCCAGTCCAGTACGTGGAATCATAAACAGAAGTTGAATCTAAACAAATGCTTGAGACGCTTCAATGAACGTGTTTTCTCCTTGCAGAAATGTGGACAACATTAAGTGTGAGGATATTAAAGGACTGTCTAATTATCTATTAAAATGTTAAAAATTATTTCCATTTAGTTGATAGGCAGAGACAGAGACAGACAGAGACAGAGAGATCTTCCATGTGTGGTTCACTCCCCTAATGCCTACAACAGTTGAGGTTAAGGCAAAGCTGAAGCCAGAGGCCAGGGACTAGGAACTCAGTCCGGGACTCCCACGGGAAGGCAGGGAAGCTGGCACATGAGCCTGTCACCTGCTGCCTCCAGGCATGGGCATTGACAGGAAGCTGGGATCGGAAGCAGAGGTGGGACTTGAACCCAGGCATGGTTCAAGTGGGAGGCAGGTGTCCCAAGAGTCCTCTTAAGCATGGCGCCAAATGCCTGCCTCTAATTATCAATTTAGGGTTTTTTTTTTTTCTCAAATGCTTTTATTTTTATTTATTTATTTATTTGGTTTTGGGAGTAAACTCAGGTTAACTTCATACATGACAGACAAGTGTCTTCTTTTTCCATGTTCTGTTTTATTTATTTAATCGCTCCCCAGTACAGTGAATGCCTGTAATTAAGTTTTGTTTTGTTTTGTTTTGACAGGCAGAGTTAGACAGTGAGAGAGAGACAGAGAGAAAGGTCTTCCAGTTTGCCGTTGGTTCACCCCCCAAGTGGCCACTATGGCCAGCATGTTGCAGCCAGCACACCGCGCTGATCCGAAGCCAGGAGACAGGTGCTTCTCCTGGTCTCCCATGGGGTGCAGGGCCCAAGCACTTGGGCCATCCTCCACTGCACTCCCGGGCCACAGCAGAGAGCTGGCCTGGAAGAGGGGCAACCGGGACAGAATCTGGTGCCCCAACCGGGTCTAGAACCTGGTGTGCCAGCGCTGCAAGGTGGAGGATTAGCCTATTGAGCCGCGGCACCAGCCTTGTAATTAAGTTTTAGAAGCAACTTGTGTCAGTCTATTTAAGGACAGGGCACATTTTATTTTACTTCTTGAAAACTTTGTTGGAACCCTATGGCAATATTTAAACATTTTTTTTCTCTTTGTGTTTGAATGAGCTTCAGTAATTCTATTTTCACTTGAAAAAGCAGCCTTTCGGGTCCGGCGTTGTGGTGGTGTGGCAGAGTGAGTGAAAGCCCACAGCAGCAGCATCCTATGTCGGAAACGGTTTGAGTCCTGGCTGCTCCACTTCTGATCCAGCTCCCTGCTAATGCACCTGGGGAAGCAGAGGAAGTTGGCCCTAGCACTTGGGCCCCTCTATCCGAGTGGGAGACCTGGAGGAAGCTCCTGGCTCCTGGCTTCAGCCTGGCCCAACACCAGCCTTTGCAGCCATTTGCAGAGTGAACCAGCAGATGGAGGATCTCTCTCTTTCTGTCTCACTGTCTCTTCCTCTCTCTCTGTAACTCTTTCAAACAAAAATAAATCTTTTTTTTTAAAGACTTTCATTGAAATAGTTACCAAAATTGCCTCTCTGTTCACAGATTCTTTCACCAAATGTTTTTTAAAACTATTCATTCTTTATTACATGAAATAAGCTGGGTTTTTTTTTTATTTGATAGGTAGAGTTATAGACAGAGAGAGACAGAGAGAAAGGTCTTCCTTCCGTTGGTTCACCTCCAAAATGGCCACTACCGCTGGTGCTGTGCTGATCCAATGGCAGGAGCCAGGTGCTTCTCCTAGTCTCCCATGCGGGTGGACAGGGCCCAAGCACTTGGGCCATCCTCCACTGCACTCCCGGGCCACAGCAGAGAGCTGGCCTGGAAGAGGGGCAACCAGGACAGAATCCGGTACCCCAACCGGGACTAGAACCTGGTGTGCCAGCGCTGCAAGGTGGAGGATTAGCCTATTGAGCCGTGGCATCGGCCTTGCTTTGGGTTTTTGATTTTGCTTTTCATTTACTACCTGAGAGGTTCAATGGTCAGATATTTCCTCTCAGAACAAGCATTCACTTCTTCCTCTGTTCCTTCCCCCTCGGTCTCCTGGGTCCCTTGCTACTCCTTTGTAATCATTGCAATGATTTCCTCTGATCTACAAGGTATTCTTCAGACTTCTGATTGGTTTATACCTGGTCTGAATGCTCACTACATTCTGGTATTCAGCAAGGATTGCTGTGTGTGTGACTTAAGCAATTTCAAATGAACCTGTTCATCTGATGAACTGAATCAGAATTCCTGTTTGCTCCAAACAGCTCCCTCTTCTGGTAGACAAGGATAAGTTCCAATTTATAACAACTTGCTTTCTCTGTTTACTGTGAGAAGTTTGGTATTTACAAGTAGACATTCTTGTGTGTGTGTGAGCCATAGATATATAAGAAGTCAAGATTTAAGATATACATGGTTCTTGTATTGACTAGTTTGTTTTGTTTTGTTTTGTTTCTTATCTGACAGGTAGAGTTATAGACAGAGAGAGAGACAGGGAGAGAGAAAGGTCTTCCTTCCATTGGTTCACTCCCCAAACGGCCACCACGGTCGGCACTGCACCGATCTGAAGCCAGGAGCCAGGTGCTTCTTCCTGGTCTCCCATGCAGGTGCAGGGACCCAAACACTTGGATCATCTTCCACTGCCCTCCTGGGCCACAGCAGAGAGCTGGACTGGAAGAGGAACAACTGGGACTAGAACCTGGCACCCATATGGGATTTTGGTGCCGCAGGCAGAGGATTAACCAAGTGAGCCATGGTGCCGGCCCTGTATTGACTGTTTTTGATCAAAGCCTGGGAGAGGTGATGTTGATTGCACCTGCTATGGTTGTGTAAAAGTCTGTTTCATTTCAGATTCCAAAATCTTGGTTTTATATGTGATACTTTGCCATTTACATATGTTTCTTAAGCTCTCATCATTTTTGACTTTCTTACTACTTTTTGCAATGAGATGTGTGTGTGTGGGGGGGGTCTTTGAAAATTCACAGCCAACGCAGGTCACTCACTAAACACTATGAGTGTCTTTCAAAATATTCCTGGAACCAACATGAACTTACCTTTTGATTCTGCTTTCCATGAATATTTTGAAATGTCTTCATGTACATGCATACTACTCTAATGTTAATTGTAACTTTGTGTGTAAATGCCTCCACTATCATTGCTACTTCACTTTCTTTTGGTATCTAAGCTCAATGTCAATTTCCTGCATCCTCTGTGTGTGACATGGACGAATGTTTGATATGGAGAAGTCATTTCAGCCACAGGGGTGCCCACCAAACATTCACACTACTCTACTCACTGGGGACCTGCCCCCTAATCAGCTCTCTGCATGGCCTCCTGCAGCCTGGGCTGGTGTGGACTGCAGCTGGCAAAACCGCATGGAGATGACTCTGCTGGGCCACCAGGAAGCAAGCTCGTGCCTCCTCCCCAGCTGACCCCTGAAGGCAAAGCTGCAGGTCTTTACCATAAAACTGAGGAGATGGCCGTTCTGCCAGAAGTGCAGACCTCAACATCGGGCAGCAGCAAACATGAAAAAACAGGGAACTCACCGCCACCAGACGAACACAGTGATTCTCCAGTCAGCAGCTGCAAAGAGGTAGAAATTTATGAATGGACTTGGAAGGAACTCAAAGCAGTGGTCTTCCGGGAACTCAGTAAGACACAAGTAGAAGAGCAATGTGGTGAAGTCAGCAAGGCGATCTGAGATCTGAGGCTGCAGTTCAACAAATGTCATAAAAATGAACCAAACAGGGGCCGGTGCTGTGGCGCAGCAGGTTAAAGCCCTGGCCTGAGCGCCAGCATCCTATATGAGTGCCGGTTCTAGACCCGGATGCTCTTCTTTCGATCCAGCTCTCTGCTATGACCTGGGAAAGCAGTGGAGGATGACCCAAGTCCTTGGGCCCCTGCACCCATGTGGGAGACCCAGAGGAAGCTCCTGGCTCCTGGCTTCGGATCGGCACAGCTCCAGCCATTGTGGCCATCTGGGGAGTGAACCAGTGGATGGAAGACCTCTCTCTTTGTTTCTACCTCTCTCTGTAACTCTGTCTTTCAAATAAATAAAATAAATCTTAAAAAAAAAAAAACTAAACAGAAATCCTGGAACTAAGCTCAATGAAGGAAATAAAAATTACAATGGAGAGCATCAACGATAGCTCAGACTAGACAGAAGAAAGAACTTCTGACCCCGAAAATGGGTCTTTTGAAATAACCAATCAGAGCAAACATGTCAAATAAGGAAGGAAGCACATAGGAATTATGCACCACCTTTAAGCAGACAAATGTGCACATGATGGGCATTTTGGAAGAAGGAGTGAAGAGAAAACCACACAGCTAATTTAATAAATATAATAAATGAATGCTTCTCAAATCATGGGAGAGAGATGGACATTCAGGACCATTAAGTTCAATGGACTTCATATATATTCAACTCCAAGGCACATTATAATTAGACTACTGAAAGTAAAATACAAAGGGAATTATTTAAAGATTTATGTATTTATTATTTAAAAACTGGAGTGACAGAGGAGAAAGGAAGAGTCAGAGAGAGAGATCTTGATCTGCAGTTTCATTTCCCAAATGTCCACAACAACCAGGGCTGAGCCAGGCCAATGCCAGGAGCCAGGAACTTTATTCAGGTTCCCCACGTGGGTAGCAGGGGCCAAGCTCGTGGATCACCATGCAGGTGCCTAACAGGAAGCTGGATTGGAAGCAGAGCAGCAGGGACTGAAACAGGCACTTCAGTATCGAATGTGGGTGTCCCAAGTGGTGGCTTAACCTGCTGCAACACAATGCCTATCCCTAAAGAGAATTCCAATAGTAGTGAAGGAAAAGAAGGAAACATCCCAGCAGAAAAAACCTTGCAATCCAGGAGAAAGTGGGTGGTACTTTCAGTGTGCGGAAAGAAACAACTTCACCAGCCAAGAATACTATGCCCTGTGAGTAGAATACTATGCCCTTCAGAAACGAAAGAGAAATTCTCTCACCTGATAAGAAGCTGAGGGAACTCATCACAAGACGGACCTTGAAGAAATGCTAAAGCCAGTGTTTTACCTAGAAGTAACAAGATAATAATTATTAACATGAAAACAGATGAAAGTATAAACCTCACTGGCAGAGATAAATTCATAATCAAATTCAGAATACAGTAAATTGTTGAAATGCAACTCAAAAAGATCTAAATTAAGACACCAAATTATAAATTGGGGGGAGTTGCTTCATATTTTTATATGACCAAATTAAGTTGTTTTTCAGTTTTAAATATTCTGTTGTATTTTTAAATGGGCGCCAGTTCAAGACACAGCTGCTCCACTTCCGATCCAGCTCTCTGCTATGGCCTGGAAAAGCAGTAGAAGATGGCCCACGTCCTTGAGCCCCTGCACCCACGTGGGAGACCCAGAGGAAGCTCCCGGCTCCTGGCTTCGGATCAACGCAGCTCCGGCCGTTGTGGCCAATTGGGGAGTGAACCAGCGGATGGATGGCCTCTCTCTCTCTGCCTCTTCTTTGTGTAACTCTGACTTTCAAGTAAATAAATAAATCTTTTTAAAAAATATATTTTAAGTTAATTTTCAGAGTAATCAAATCAAAACAAATTACAGCTGGATACTCTGGTGAAAACAGAAAGCAAAGCTTTTCACTACAGAAAACCAGAAAGCACAGAGAGAAACACTAGGACAGGAAGAAACAGTTAGAAAGCAAATCCCAAAAGGG
This sequence comes from Sylvilagus floridanus, assembly GCA_949820135.1. Lineage (NCBI taxonomy): Eukaryota > Metazoa > Chordata > Mammalia > Lagomorpha > Leporidae > Sylvilagus > Sylvilagus floridanus. The sequence continues at coordinate 15,916,352 of OX463228.1, read as the reverse complement.
GAGGAATAAGCCCTTACGTGTCAACAATAATATTGAACATAAATGGATTAAATTCTACAATTAAAGATTGAGTGAGTGAAGGGATAAACAGCAAGACCCAATTGTATGCTGCCTTCACCTCACCTGCAAAGTCATACACAGATGGAAAAGGAGATTGGAAAACTGGTGGAGCAAGGACACAAACCCTTAGACCCAGGCTGGCCTCTCACCTACACAACAAGCAGGTGCACATGGCTCTGCTCTACCAACACAGCCCCACCCTGCCTCCAGCAGCCCTGCCTGCCTGCACTGCTGGACACACCACTGGCTGAGGAGTCCACCACCAGCCTGAGCTCTCCCCCTCCCCCCAAGCTCTCTCCCCCAGCTCAGCAGCTCAGCCCCAGAGTCCAGCCTCAGCCTCAGCCTCAGCCCAGACCCCTCTCTCTGCTGTGCATTCACCTGGGAGTGAGCCCCTCTGGGCTTCATTCTTCTGAATAAACCTGGTCTGGCTGTGGCTTCATGCTCTGTCTCTGCTCTCCCATCAAAAGAAAACCATATTCCATGCCACTGGGAATGAAGAGCCATTATCAGTAGCTACACTTAGATAAAACAGACATCAAATGACAAGCTATAAAAAGATCTCATTATATAGTGGTGAAGGGGACAAGTAAACAAGATGATATAACAGTTTTCACTATATAGTCACCTGAAACCAGAATACCAAATGTATGAGTTAATTATTATTAGAGTGAAAAGGACAACTAGATTGCAATACAGTAAGAGTCGGGGACTTCAACATATTACTGTAACCAATGCTTCTTCCCTTCTCTTGACATTTTAACTAACGAAAACTAGCTCATAACCAGTGACTTCCCTGTGAGTAGCCGTATTCGCTCCCAGTCTTGTGAATCATAATGCTTGGATGAGAATTTCGGGAGCCAAGTGAAAGAACCAGAATGGCAGCCGTTACGTCCCACTTCAGGAAGAAATCTGCAATCGGCCAACTTAACACAGCTAAGCTCCACCTGCTGATCATCAGGACACATCCTGAAAAATCTGCCTAACAGCCAGTTGACTAGTTTCCACTGTTTTCTTCTAAACCTTCCCCTGCAGCTGATAATCCTTACCTTTAAAAAAACATCCTCCCGCTGACCTGTTGGGCAGAACACATTTCAGCTCTAGGCATCCACTATTTCCCCAAGGCTGCTGGCTACTTGAAATAAGCCTTTTCCACTTATCAGCTCTTGTCTCCAGTGCATTGGCTGTCCAGCCGCGAGCAGTTAGGGCCGGATTTCGTCTAGTAACAAATACACCCTTCTCAGAAGCGAAAAGGTCATCCAGATAGAAAATCCACAAAGAAGCGTTTGATTCAAACCACTCTCGACCAAATGTACCTACCAGTCATTTGCAGACCATTCTGCTCAACAGCTTCGGAATATACATTCATCTTCGCGGCACATGGAACATTCTCCAGGTGAGTTAACTTCAGGTCACAAAATAACTCACGAATTTAAGAACACTGAAGTCATTTCAAATATCTTTTTTTGACCATAACATTAAAAAACTAGAAAGCAACAACAGGAGGAAATTTAAAAGTTTTACAAATACATGGCAATTAAACTAAATGCTTCTGAACAACCAATGGGCTCAATAACAAAAACAAAAATGGAAATTTTAAAATTTTGTGCTACAAATGGAAATGGAAACAATGTTTTAAAACCTATGAAACATAGCAAAAGCAGTATCCAGAGAGAAATTTATCGCAATAAATGCTTACACCGAAAAAAAAGATGGCAACTTAATGACACACTTCCAGAACCAAAGAAATCCAAAAATTAATATAAAGGAAGAAATAACAAGTGCCAAAGCAGCAACAAATATAATAAAAAATGCAAACTATTGGTGAAATGAATAGTTCATTTTTCACTAAAATACATGAAATAGATAAGACATCAGCTAGATGAAATTAAAAAAGTGAAAATACTCAAAGATGACAAGAAAGACATTATATCTGAAAGTACAGAAATAGAAAGGACCATAAGAGACTGTTATAGGGGCTGGCACTGTGGCATAGTGGGTAAAGCTGCCACCTGCAGTGCCGGCATTCCATATGGGCGCTGGTTCGAGACCTAGCTGCTCCACTTCCAATCCAGCTCTCTGCTATGGCCTGGGAAAGCAGTAGAAGATGGCCCAAGTCCTTGGGCCCCTGCACCTATGTGGGAGGCCTGGAAGAAGCTCCTGGCTCCTGGCTTTCTATTGGTGCATCTCTGGCTGTTGAGGCCATTTGGGGAGTGAATCAGCGGATAAAAGACTTTTAGCTCTCTTTGCCTCTGCCTCTCTCTATCTCTGCCTTCCTTCCTTCCTTCCTTCCTTTCTTTCTTTTTCTCTCTCTCTTTTTTTTAAGATTTATTCATTTATTTGAAAGTCAGAGTTACACAGAGAGAGAAGGAGAGGCAGAGGCAGGAGAGAGCTAGGTCTTCCGTGTGCTGGTTCACTCCCCATTTGGCCACAATGGCCAGAGCTGGACCCATCCAAAGCCAGGAGCCAGGATCTTCTTCCAGGTCTCCCACATAGGTGGCATGGGCCCAAGGACTTGGACCATCTTCTACTGGTTTCCCAGGCCAGAGAGCTGGATCAGAAGTAGAGCAGCCGGGTCTTGAAATGGCACCCTCTGGGATGCCGGCACTGCCGGCAGTGGCTTAACCTGCTATGCCACAGTGCTGGCCCCTGAATGGACATTTTTCTTTTTTATTTTTCTTTTTGTTTATTTGACAGATCGAGTTAGACAGTGAGAGAGAGAGAGACAGAGAGAAAGGTCTTCCGTTGGTTCACTCCCCAAATGGTTGCTACGGCCAGCGCTGTGCCGATCCGAAGTCAGGAGCCAGGTGCTTCCTCCTGGTCTCCCATGCGGGTGCAAGGCCCAAGCACTTGGGCCATCCTCCACTGCCTTCCTGGGCCACAGCGGAGAGCTGGACTGGAAGAGGAGCAACCGGGACTAGAACCTGGGGTGCTGGTAACGCAGGCAGAGGATTAGCCAAGTGAGCCATGGCGCTGGCCCCCTGAATGGATATTTTTCAAAGGAAGACACATAAATAAATGCTCAAGGGGACTTGAAGAAAAAAACGATACTCAACTAACAATTAGGAAAAAGCAAAACAAACAAACAAAAACAACGCACAACAGATTGTCACCTCATTTCTTTTAGAATGGCTATCATCAAAAAGTCAAAAGACACAACAAATGCTGGTGAGGATGTAGATAAAGAATTCCTTGCACTGCTGATGAGAATACAAAGTCACATAGCTGTCATGGGAAGCTATATGGAGGTTTCTCAAAAAAATCAAAAGGTTGTAGAATATATAGTCCAGAAGATGTGTACTTACTCCTGCGTGTCCAAAGAAAATGACATCAGTTGTTGAAGAGCCACATAAGAGCACTCTTATGTCTATTACAGCACAGTTGAACCTAAGAGTCCTCCAGCAGATGAACAAAGAGAATGTGATACGTATGTATACACAATAGAATAGCATTTGTCCACCACAAAGACGAATATGAATGAACCCAGCAGACATTAGGTGAGTGCCATAAATGCAGAACAGAAGCATGGATACTGTATAAACCCACTCCATATGCAGTCTAAACGCCTTGTTCTCAAAGAAGAACAGAAGAGCACAGTGGTAACCAGAGTCTCGGGCGGGTAAGAAGGCTGGAGTGGAGGCAAAGCCGTAACCAAACACAGGGTTATGATTAGATGGCAGGGGTGGGTTCTGGAGGTCCCTGACCCCTCTGGCGACTGTGGTGGGTGATCATGCACACAAGCGTTTGGCACAGCAGTTAAATCTCAGGTTGAGCTGCTGATTGACCCACGGAGTGCCTGGTTTCATGCCCTCGCTCTGCTCCAAGTCCTAGCTTCCCGTCAATGTATTCATTCACAATGGAATAAAGTTGCACCCCCTCACAAAGAAACGGTCATTTTGATCTTACAAGTGACATCATCTCAGATCATATAGCTTCAAGGGGCGGGGGAGGAGTGGGAGAAGAGGAGAGAACAAGGAGGGGAAGAGAGAGAGAGGTCAAGCGCAAATAGAAAGAAATCTAACACTGCAATGATGCATTTCAACCTTCCTCTTAGCACACACACATGATCATACACCTAGTAATAGAATCTGAAAACTAGATGAGGGGCCGGCGCTGTGGCGTAGCAGGTAAAGCTGGCGCCTGCAGTGCTGGCATCCCACATGGGCACTGGTTTGAATCCCGGCTGCTCCACTTCTGATCCCCCCCTCTGCTATGGCCTGGGAAAGCAGTAGAAGATGGCCCAAGTCCTTGGGTCCCTGCACCCACGTGGGAGACCCAGAAGAAGCTCCTGGCTCCTGGCTTTGGATCGGTGATGTTCCAGCCGTTGCAGCCATCTAGGGAGTGACCTAGTGGATGGAAGAGCGCTCTCTCTCTCTCTCTCTCTCTCTCTCTCTCTCTCTCTCTTTCTCTCTCTCTCTGCCTCTCTGTAATTCTGCCTTTCAAGCAAATAAATCTGTTAAAAAAATAAAAACAGATTAACATGTTTGACTCGTTGGGCCCGTGTAGAAACCTGGATTCAGCAAATGAAAAGTATCGTATTTTCAAGCACGCATCAGACTTTAAGAAATAGGAGACTGGCCGGCGCCGTGGCTCAACAGGCTAATCCTCCGCCTTGCGGCGCCGGCACACCGGGTTCTAGTCCCGGTCGGGGCACCGGATTCTGTCCCGGTTGCCCCTCTTCCAGGCCAGCCCTCTGCTGTGGCCCAGGAGTGCAGTGGAGGATGGCCCAAGTGCTTGGGCCCTGCACCCCATGGGAGACCAGGATAAGCACCTAGCACCTGGCTCCTGCCATCGGACAGGCACGGTGCGCCGGCCGCAGCGTGCCATCCGCGGCAGCCATTGGAGGGTGAACCAGGCAAAGGAAGACCTTTCTCTCTGTCTCTCTCTCTCACTGTCCACTCTGCCTGTCAAAAAAAAAAAAAAAAAGAAATAGGAGACTGAAAATAAATACAAGGGACTCCTTTGTTTTGGTGCAGAATTTCACATCAGGGGACTTTCTTTGACCTGGAGGCGATGTGCGTGAGTTTGCAGGGAGATGAAGTTTGCAGGGCTATTAAAGTGCTGCCACAGGGGCCGGAGCTGTGGCATAGTGGGGAAAGCTGCTGCCTGCAGTGCCAGCATCCCATATGGCAGCTGGCACTGCTTTCCCAGGCCACAGCAGAGAGCTAGATCAGAAGTGGAGCAGCCAGGACTTGACCCAGCGCCCACATGGGATGCCAGCACTGCAGGCGGTGGTCCTACCCGCTGCGCCACAGTGCCGGCCCCTCCAGTCCTTCATGAGTCTACTGCTGCCCTTGCCTTCCCGTGATTCCATGCCCCTCACCAGGGCTGTAAAGTTCACTTTGCTTTCCTGGGTTTTGAGGGTGGCAGAGAAATACATGGGTTGGAGCAGAGACCTGGATGATTTCACCGCCAGCTTGCTGCTGCCCCATTCTCCTCCCTCCCCTCCCCTCCCCTCCCCTCCCCTCCCCTCCCCAGGGAAGCCACGCCTCTCTGCTTGCCCTGGTCTTAGCTGTAACTACTCTCCCTCCCGTTGACTAGCTGTAACTTCATGTTAACATCACCGCTGTTTTATGAGGCATGTGGTGATGTGATGATCCGAGCAGACATTTGATTTCTGAGATAAAGAATCCTGCAAATCCCACATGAATGCCTTCCCATTCATCCCACATTCCTTCGTGACTGTAATCTTTTCCCCCTTGTGTGTGGAGTCTTGCAAAGGCCTGGCATAGGCTCAGTCATGTGGTTTACTGGCTCTACATCCTCAGATGTTACAAAGGTCACCTCTTACACTGCCAGACGCTCGGGTCAGCCTGCTGGGTGACAGCCTACTGAGTCGCTTATACAACGAGACCATTACTTGTCCCAGCTGGGCAGGGTGGGAAGTCCCAGACCAAAGCAGCCACAGCTTTGGTGTCTGGCGAGAGCCTGCTTCCTGGCTTCCGGCTCTGTCCTCGCGTGGCTGAGTCGTGAAACAAGCTGCCCTGGAACTTTGGTAGGGACGCTAATGTCTTTCATGGGAGGTGCACTTTTATGATCTCACCTAATGGTAACCACCTCCCAAAGTCCTCATTGTCTAATGCAATTGCGCCAAGAAATACGTTCCAACATTCAGATTCGAGCGGGAATCTCGTACATTCAGTCCCTAATAGTCATTGCTTAGATTTGGAAATAATTGTGGTTGCAGTCTCTCCCCTAAGAAGCCTTATGTCTCCTTTGCAGTTTTCATTGCAAGAAGAATCAATGTGTTCTGCCTTGGTTTTTGCCATTGAGGGGATGATCGGGAACCCATACATTCCACCCAACAAGTCTCTGGTATGAGCTCCAAATGCCCATCATATGATCAGAGAATGTTGGAGACTTCTCTTTTTGCTCCTAGGGCTGTAGGAGAAAGACCAAGGACTGAAGTGGGCAATTTCAGCCCAGACTGGGACACTGTGGAAAATCTACGAGGTTCCACACAGGAGGATGGGTGGTACAGCGAGACCAAATGCCTGCAATGCTTGGGGAGTATCAGGTCACAGCCAGGAGCACGGTACCCAATCCAGTTCTTCCATTTGGATGGCAGGAACTCAAGTACCTGGGCCATCGTCCATGCTGCTCAGGGTGCACCTTTGTAGGAAGCTGGAGTCAGGATCAGAGCCAGGGTGGGAACCCACGCACTCTAATAGCAGATACAGGCACCCCAACCACACACTGAACGCCTGCCCCTGTTGCTTTGACTACAACTCCTGCCCAGATAATGAGATTTACAATCAGTGCAGTCAATTTATACCTCGTAGAGAAGTCCCCCACCTATCAGATAAGCAAAAGGTATCATACATTCCTCCTGGAATTGTTAGAAATGGTAAGAAATGCAACAAATTAACATTTCATGTGCTATCCAGAGAATATTACTTAAAGCTCAAAGTGGCTAAAAGAGAATTTGGGCATAGAGTTTGTGGCATGATTCAGGAAGGAACAAAAAGCCAATATTAAAGTTTCCTTATGCCATAATTAACATCATGGAATCACTCAGATTTGTGATAATTAATGGAGAAATGTTAACATCACTTCTTATATCAGGAATTCTCTAATTTTCTTCTTGTAATTGTTATGTCACTTAATTTCATAACATATTTAATATAATTGCATATCAATTTTTGGTTTGAAATGTATTGAGACTGACAACATAGTTCTGCATTAAGACCTGGTGGGCAAATATTCCATGCACACCTTGGGTATGTGGTCAATCCATGTATGTGATCCATGTGCACACACAGAGGACACCACATCCATGAAACTCCAATTCCTTAAGCTTGCAGCTCAACAATGAACTTCCAAACAACCTACTAGTAGAAACTACATTAGAGGGGCTGGTGCTGTGGCACAGCAGGTTAATGCCCTGGCCTGAAGCTATGGCATCCCATATGGGCACCGGTTCTAGTCCCGGCTGCTCCTCTTCTGATCCAGCTCTCTGCTATGGCCTGGGAAATCAGTAGAAGATGTCCTTGGGCCCCTGCACCCACATGGGAAACCCGGAGGAAGCTCCTGGCTCCTGGCTTTGGGTAGGCGCAGCTCTGGCCATTGCGGTCATCTGGGGAGTGAACCAGCAGATGGAAGACCTCTCTCTCTCTCTCTCCCTCTCTCTGTAACTCTGTCTTTCAAATAAATAAAATAAATATTTTAAAAGAACTATACTAGAAAGCATATAGCATTCCAATTTTAGCATTCAACTTATCCAATCTGACAGGATGGATTGCAAACTATCCTTAGAAAGAAAAGTATACTACTAGATTTACATATAATTGCATACTAGTTATTATGTGTTTTTAAATGAAGGAAATTTGGAATTCAGAATACTCATTATAACTTAGAAAATAAATAGCAGATTAAAAACCAAGCAAGATATGGGAGGAAGTCTTAAGAAAATAAAAGGCAAATATAGAAGATAAACAAAGCCTCAGTTAATTCCAGTGAAAACAAAATTCATGAATCTCTAATATCATTAGCCAAGAAAAAAGATAAAAAGTCACAAAATACCACAGTAGTGAAAAGGAGGTCTTTTATAGAATTATATGTACAATTTTTTAAATGATGAAAAAACTAATTTCACATTACTACAGGTGAAGGTTTAGATTAAATTCACAAATTATCAGGAAAATCCATTGACAAAACTATCCAAACAATGAATGAAAATATCTCCAGAGTCCCATATCAATTAAATAAATGAAATTCATAATTGAGAACTTGCTTACAAGTTTTTGCTGTGAGCAACAAATTCACCAGCCAATTCTGCCAACAATTCAAGAGCATAGTAATGCCCATTTACCAAATTCCTCCAGCGAATAGGAAAAATGGGGGAAAAGTCTTTATGAGAATGGCTAAAAACATTGGCACCTGTGTATAAAAGTAGTACTACAAGAACAGAAATTTATATGGCAGTTACCTTTTTGAATAAGTTAATAGATCCTATTTCAAATCCAGCTGTATTATTATTTATTTATTTTTTTTGACAGGCAGAGTGGACAGTGAGAGAGAGACAGACAGAGAGAAGGGTCTTCCTTTTCCGTTGGTTCACCCCCTCAATGGCCGCTTCGGCCGGCGCACCGTGCTGATCCGAAGCCAAGAGCCAGGTGCTTCCCCGGTCTCCCATGCGGGTGCAGGGCCCAAGCACTTGGGCCATCTTCCACTGGCCTTCCGGGCCACAGCAGAGAGCTGGACCAGAAGAGGAGCAACCGGGACAGAATCTGGCACCCCGACTGGGACTAGAACCCGGGGTGCCGACACCACAGGCAGAGGATTAGCCTATTGAGCCGCAGCACCGGCCAAATCCAGCTGTATTTTAAAAATAATCTATCATGACCAAATCTGAGGTGTCAAATGAAATTTGATATAAGATTTTCTGAAATAAAGAGAAATAATACTCAATTACTGAGGACAAATAAGATGAAATTCAGCACTCATGCATGATTTATAAAGAACACAGAAACAGTCCTTACCATATTAGGGATGTCCTGACACCTAGAAGAACATTTACAGAATCCTAAAGCAACCATTGCCCTTGGTGATATAATGATGAAATCAACAATGGGCAGCAATGTCCCGTATTCCCATTTCTCCCTGCTCAGTGCAATATTGTCAGGCAAAGAAACAAAAGGAAAAGTTTGTTTAAAAAAGCAAGAAATAGGCCGGCGCCATGGCTCAACAGGCTAATCCTCCACCTTGTGGCGCCGGCACACCGGGTTCTAGTCCCGGTTGGGGCGCCGGATTCTGTCCTGGTTGCCCCTCTTCCAGGCCAGCTCTCTGCTGTGGCCCGGGAGTGCAGTGGAGGATGGCCCAGGTGCTTGGGCCCTGCACCCCATGGGAGACCAGGAAAAGCACCTAGCACCTGGCTCCTGCCATCGGATCAGCGTGGTGCGCCGGCCGCAGCGCGCCGGCCGCGGCGGCCATTGGAGGGTGAACCAACAGCAAAGGAAGACCTTTCTCTCTGTCTCTCTCTCTCACTGTCCACTCTGCCTGTCAAAAAAAAAAGTAAGAAATAAAATGTGTACAATTTTCATCTAGTGCAATTGTGTCAATGTAAAATCCAGAAAAACTAAAGAATTGATCACTGAGGAAAGAACGGGGCCATCAAAGAAGGAGGTACCTTTCTCTGAAGGGAGGAGAGAACTTCCACTTTGACTATGACCCTGTCGGATTAAGATCGAAGTCGGCAAACCCTAAAGGCTTCCATAGCCTCGGCAACTCATGACTAGAGCCTGGGGAGATTACTGACGCCATAAACAAGAGTGTCAAATTGTTAAATCAACTTCAGGAGTCACTGTGTACTTATGTCTCATGAGGGATCCGTCCTTAATGTGTTATCCAATGTGAAATAATGCTATTACTAGTAATGAAACAGTATTTTTTCACTTTGTGTTTCTGTGTGGGTGCAAACCGATGAAATCTTTACATACTATAATATTAAATCGATCTTCTGTGTATAAAGATAATTGCAAATGATTAAAAAATCTTGGTGTTAAATTGGAAATTGCATAGATAATTAATCAATTCTTTAAAAAAAAATCATGTAGGATCTCTGTCTTTAATGTACTGTACATTGTGAATTAATACTATAACTAGTACTCCAACAATAATTTCAGTTTGTGTCTCTATGTGAGGGCAAACTGTTGAAATCTTTACATAATATGCTCTAAACTGATCTTCTGTGTATAAAGAGAATTGAAAATGAATCTTGATGTGAACAGAAGGGGAGAGGGAGCGGGAGAGGGGAGGGTAGCGGGAGGGAGGGAAGTTGTGAGGGGGGGAGCCATTGGAATCCATAAGCTATAGTTTGGAAATTTATATTCTTTAAATAAAAGCTAAAAAAAAAAAAAAGAATTGATCGCTGAGTTTAGTGGTGGCTGAATACAAGATTCACATACATAAAAGTTCTTTCTAATGAAAGAAAAACGATAGCAGAAATATAGTAGATAAGTAAGAAGAATATGCATACAGCACTGAAGAAGACGGAGATTGTTACTGGGCATCATTTCCTATCCAGCAATGTTTCTTTTGATGTCTAGAGCAAGATATCGGGCGAGATGGCTCAAGCTGACCAGTGTATTCCTCTGGTCCCTGTTGCTAGGAGGACGAGCGGCAGTTTGCTCGTGTCCCCAGATGCGGGCGGATGTGTGCGGTGTCCAGATGGTCAGTGGCCAGTGTGGAGCAAAGCCTCTGGATTTTGCAGATTCCTTGGTGACGTCCTGGTCTGTGCATCTCTGTGCTGCCCCGTCTGACAGCTGCTGTTCCTGGGGTCTCCCGATGTCAAGGCCAACTCCTGGGCTCTCAGCAACCTCTGCTCATCTCCCACACCTGCTTTTTCTGGCCCTTACTCTCCACTGGATATCTAGACATAGCCCCTTCATCTTCTGAAAGACTGTATTTGGGGCTGTTTGCACTGTGGCTGTTTTTTTTAAGTTGCTTTGGCCAACTTGATTTCCAAAGTCTGAAAGACAGAGTTACAGAGAGAGGTAGAGATAGAGAGAGAGGTCTTCTATCTGCTGGCTCACTCCCCAGTTGGTCACAATGACTGGAGCTGTGCCGATCTGAAGCCAGGAGCCAGGAGCTTCCTCCAGGTCTCCCATGTGAGTGCAGGGGCCCAAGCACTTGGGTCATCTTCCATTGCTATCCCAGGCCATAGCAGAAAGCTGGATCAGAAGAGGAGCAGCTGGGACTAGAACTGGTGCCCATATGGCATGCCAGCACTTTAGGCCATGGCTTCAATTCGCTGCACCACAGCGCCAGCCCAATGTCTTTTATGTTATATTGCTAATATTATGCTCCACTGCACTGCTGATCATGCGTTGCCTTCTCTCACATCTGCTTTCTGTAGGAAAGATGCTAATGTTGTTTAGTTTCAAACATGGTGTAGATGTTACCTTTTGCACAATATATTTACCAAATTAAAAACATTTTCTTCAGGGGTGGGCATTGTGGCACAGCAAATTAAGCTGCGGCTTGGGATCCCTACATCTCACACGGGAGTCAGTTTGACTCCTGGATGCTCTGCTTCCAATCCAGCTCCCTGCTGATGCTCCTGGGAAGGAGCAGATGATGGCCAAGTATGTGAGTCCTTTTCATCTATGTGAGAGACTTGGATGGAATGTCTGGCTCCTGAGTTCAGCATGGCCCAACCCAAGAAGTTACAGCCATTTGAAGAGTGAAACAGGGAATAGAAGACCTGTGTGTGTGTGTGTGTGTGTGTGCGCGCGTGTGTGTGTGTGAATTTACCCTTGTGTTGGTTTTGTTTACTTGTTTGTATGTGCAGTGACTTGGCAGGAATATTTTCGTGAGGTCCACTTCTCCCAGAGTGTGATGTTGCTCCCTGGAGACGGCAGCCCTGGACCTGCACACAGTCACATGGGACGACAATGGCCTTGGCTGGAGCTCCTTGTCTCTTTCCCTGACCTCTCCCTCAAGCACACGCCTCCTTTGGTGTCACACCAAGCTGTTAGCTTCCATGAATCGCTAGCTGATTGTTCTATGGTTTTTGACAACACCCCGTTGTACATTCTGGTCCAGTTAAATTTGGACACTCCCCAGAGGTAGTTTTTGAGTTCAGTCCCCTCAAGGTTTGTTCTGATCCCGAGGTGGGTGTTCCCAGTCGTTGCCACCCTGGCTGTTGGGTAAAGCAACTGGCTTGAAGTTTAGCTTATTGCTGCCAGGGAGCCACCAGCCTCATCTCAACTGCTCTACCACCAAAATGCCCACTGTTTTCCAGACCATCCTTGCATTGCTATGCTCCCATCTTATTTTTATAAAAGATTTATTTATTTATTTGCAAGTCAGAGTTACACAAAGAGAAAAGGAGAGGCAGAGACAGAGAGAGGTCTTCCATCTGCTGGTTCACACCCCAATTGGCTGCAACAGCTGAAGCTGTGCCAATGCAAAGCCAGGAGCCAGGAGCTTCTTCCGGGTCTCCCACATGGGTGCAGGGGCCCAAGCACTTGGGCCATCTTCTACTGCTTTCCCAGGCCATAGCAGAGAGCTGGATCGGAAGTGGAGCAGCCGGGACTCAAACTGGCGCCCATATGGGATGGTGGCACGGCAGTGGCTTTACCCCCTACGCCCAGTGCAGGCCCCTCCATGCTCTTCCAAATAAAGTCAGTGGCACTAGGGACAGCTCTCCCCCTGGGGCAGCATCTCTGAGCCACAGTTTCAGAGCAAAGAGGTGAGGGGCAGTGGCCTTCCTCTCTCAGTGACTCTTCTGCTTAAGAGGGTTCTGCGAGGACCTGGGAAAAAGGGAGGTGCCTCTCTTGGCCACACCCCCTGAATGGGACTTTCCTCCTGCTGAGCAAGGTGGGGGTGCAGGGCAGCCGGAACCACCACCTGTGGTGTTTCTGAATCCATGTTTCCTCATTTGCTCTTCTGCCACTGGACCATTTCAAGTTTTCACCAGTTGGAGTTGTTGCACTGGGAGTGAGGCCATGGAGCCCCTGCCCTCACATCATTGTGAAAGAGAGCACGGGGTCGACGCTGCAGCTCACTAGGCTAATCCTCCGCCTGCGGCGCTGGCACCCCGGGTTCTAGTCCCAGTTGGGGCGCCAGACTCTGTCCTGGTTGCTCCTCTTCCTGTCCAGCTCTCTACTGTGGCCCGGGAGGGCAGTGGAGGATGGTCCAGGTGCTTGGGCCCCTGCACCCACATGGGAGACCAGGAGGAAGCACCTGGCTCCTGGCTATGGATCAGCGCGGTGCGCCGGCTTCAGCAGCCACTGGGGGTGAACCAACAGAAAAAGGAAGACTTTTCTCTTTGTCTCTCTCTCTCTCTCTCACTGTCTAAAAAAAAAAAAAAGAACACAGGACACCCCGGGGAGTCTCGTACCCCAGTGCAGAGGATTCGCTGTCTAAAGTAGAACTGAGTTGTGGACAAGAGGCAACACCTAGGGAGATGTCAACAAGAGAGGAAGGGGGCCGCAGACGGAGAGAAAGCCGGAACAACGGCCGAGAGAGCTTGTGAGACTTTCCATCACAGACCACCAGAGGCCAGGGAAAGAACTGGTGGACGTTGCAAATCCCGGGGGCTGGCCTGCCTCGGGCGGGTGGGGGGATTTTTCTCGCCGGATTTCTCTCTGTTCCTGAGCAAGCGAGCCCTCGTAGGAATTGATGATCAAGCATCAGTCAGAAACGACAGAGACCTCTGAAGAGAGTTTGCCTATATCCCCCGGTGATCCAGAAAAAGTAAAGACCTTTCTCCTGCTTCCCCAGGGAAAAGCTGTTCCCCTTCTACAGCAAAGCTAATCTGTAAGGGAGAGAGGGAGGAAGGCCCCGTGGCTACATGCAAACTCCGAGCCTTCTAACCTGGGGTTTTTCTCCTGGGTGCAAATCCTACCGTGCAGGGAGGCCTGGCAGTAGTATACACTGAGCACGTGAGTGATGGGGTCGGCCACTCAGCAACGCCGAGCACAGACCTGTGAGTGTGTGTGTGTGTGTGTGATTTAGTGTGTGTGTGTGTGATTTAGTGTGTGTGTGTGTGATTTAGTGTGTGTAATTTATTGTGTGTGTGTGTGTGTGCACCGTAGATCTCAGACTACTCACAATTTTGGCCTTTACACCAAATAAGCATCTGAACTCTCCTTTGAAAGACAGTCAATAGCTACTAAATTTTAAAAGTTCTTTTTTCCAGCCAGCGACACGGCTCAATAGGCTAATCCTGTGCCTTGCGGCGCCGGCACATCGGGTTCTAGTCCCGGTCGGGGTGCTGGATTCTGTCCTGGTTGCCCCTCTTCCAGGCCAGCTCTCTGCTGTGGCCCAGGAGTACAGTGGAGGATGGCCCAAGTGCTTGGGCCCTGCACCCCATGGGAGACCAGGAGAAGCACCTGGCTCCTGCCATCGGATCAGCGTGGTGCGCCGGCCACATCGCACCAGCCATAGTGGCACTGGAGGGTGAACCAATGGCAAAAAGGAAGACCTTTCTCTCTGTCTCTCTCTCTCTCTCTCACTGTCCACTCTGCCTGTTAAAAAAAAGTTCTTTTTTCCAGTTAATAAAAGTACCCATACTCCCTATAAAATCTTACAGATATAGGAATAAATTCTATAGGAAGGAACACTGATGGAACAGAACAATAAAAACCCTTAGACCCAGGCTGGCCTCTCACCTATACAACAAGCAGGTGCACATGGCTCTGCTCTGCCAACACAGCCCCACCCTGCCTCCAGCAGCCCTACCTGCCTGCACTGCGGGACACACCACTGGCTGAGGAGTCCACCACCAGCCTGAGCTCTCCCCCTCCCCCCAAGCTCTCTCCCCCAGCTCAGCTGCTCAGCGCCAGAGTCCAGCCTCAGCCACAGCCCAGACCCCTCCCAGCTCACGCTGTGATCATGCAAGACGTTAGAAAGAGCCCAAGCTCCCCCTCTAGCTCACAGCCCAGGTTTAGCTCAGACCTCCGAGCCCCTTCCCACCGCCTTGTCCCCTACAAGCCACTCCTCTGCAAGGGAGGGGCCCACTCTCTCTGTTGTGCATTCACCTGGGAGTGAGCCCCTCCGGGCTTCATTCTTCTGAACAAACCTGGTCTGGCTGTGGCCTCGTGCTCCCTCTCCACCGCCAAGGACCACCACAGTTTTACATGTTTTATCTGTTCCTACTGAGGGGGTTTTAAGCCTAGGCGTAACATCATCATAGTTTTAGAAATATTAGTTTGGTGATAGCACAATGTGGCCCCGATGGGGCAGATAAATGATGAGGTGACAAAATGCAGGCAGAATTAGAGGCCTGCAGAGAAGAGTAGATTAGAGACTATCCAGCCAGCGCAGTGGCCCAGCTGGTTAAGCCGCCACCTGTGACACCACGTCCAATGCGAGTACCGGTTTGAGTCTGCGCTGCTCCACTTCCAATCCAGCTCCCTGCTGATGCTCCTGGGAAAGCAGTGGAGGATGGGCCCAGTGCTGGGGCCCCTGCCATCCACGAGGGAGACCTGATGGAGTTGCAGCTCCTGGCTTCAGCCTGGCCCAGTCCCAGATGTTGTGGGTATTTGGGAAGTAAATCAGCAAAGGAAAGACACTTCTCTCTCTCTCTCTCTCTCCTCTCGCTCTCACTCTCGCTCTCCCCTCCCCATTTCTGCCTTTCAAATGAATAAATTTTTTAAAAAATGGAAAAAAAAAATCCAGAAACCAAAAGCACAAAGACCATGTCATTGGAAATTTGATGATATTAAAATTATTACTGGGGCCGGTGCTGTGGCACAACAGGTTAAAGCCCTGGTCTGCAGTGCCAGCATCCTATATGGGCACCAGTTCAAATCCTGGAGGCTCCTCTTCCAATCCAGCTCTCTGCTGTGGCCTGGAAAAGCAGTAGAAGATGGCCCAAGTCCTTTGGCCCCTGCACCCATGTGGGAGACCCAGAAGAAGTTCCTGGCTCCTGGCTTTGGATCAGCTCAGCTCCGGCCATTGCGGCCATCTAGGGAGTGAACCAACAGATGGAAGACCTCTCTCTCTGTCTCTTTCTACCTCTCTCTGTAACTCTGTCTTTCATATAAATAAAATATACTTTAAAAAAAGAAAATTATTATTAATTTCTTAGGAGTAATAACAGGTTGTATAAAGGCATCTTTTTCAGATACATAGTGAGTTAGTTATTTAACAAAGATATTATATGATTTCTTGGACTTGCTTCCAAATAACGGGGAGGAGATGTAGAGTAAGGATGAAAACAGGCCATCCCCCCTCCCCCAGTCGAGGACAATAGAAGGGAGGTAGGCGGTGTCCTGTGACCACACTCCCAGATTCTCAGGAGCAACAGCCCATCCTGGCTGCCGGGAGGGCGGGGAGGCCGGTGCTGGCTGTCGGTCCTCTTTGGGGACTGTCTCAGTGCAACAGAGATCCTGTCTTCCTCTGGGGCAGCCCACACGCTGCCAAGACTAATCAGGGTCAGGGTGTTTGGGGGAAAACCTGGCGTTAGAAAACCAGCCACCAAAGGCAGAAAGTGCGCAAGACCCAAGAGAGAGGTGGACAAATCCAAGACCACACAGAGTCGCTTGCGGGGCGGGGGTGGGATGGGGACAGGAAGCATGGGCTGGGTGGCCATAGGCAGGAGGGAAAAAAGTGTTTCATTGGCCGCGGCAGCTCCTCGCAAGTCCGAATGCACCTGAACTTCCCTATTCATGAGAGAGATAAGGCATCAGATAAGAGACATTCCAGGTATCGAGACCGACAAATAAGAGGCAGGTTGAAATAATATTAATAATAAAAGCACAGAATATTAGGTTATTTTAACAATTTTGTTTACGCCACAGGGCTCAGGATGAGCTCCAGGGTCCTGGAGAGGAAGCTGGTGGTTATGGTCCAAATGTGACAAGTCGTGACAAGCTGGCTCCCAGCAAGGGGTGTGCAGGCTGTGTCCTCCTCCTCCTCCTCCTCCTGGTGACTTGGGACAACACCCGAGGGCCACTGCAGCTCCGGAGCTCCCTGGGTGGCCGCTGTGGGCCACTGCTGAGGCCACAGCTCCTCTCTGGGTCTCCGAAGTGCTGCCCACTTGTGCTTCTCCCTTCCACACGTATTCAGTCTCAACTCACTCCCTCCTAAACCTCTGTGACCTCACAGTGAGTCTACTTCCCTGGAATCCCGGCTGCAAAGAGGCTGTGGCATCTCCAGACTCTCTCTTTTTTTTAAGACTAATTTATTTATTTGAAAGGCAGAGTAACACGGAGAGAGAGGCAGAGTTACAAAGAAAAGAAAGAGGGAGGGGCAGTCCCGGCTGCTCCACTTCCAATCTAGCTCTCTGCTATGGCCTGGGATAGCAGTGGAAGATGGTCCAAATCCTTGGGCCCCTGCACCCGCATGGGAGACCTGGAAGAGGCTTCTGGCTCCTAGCTTTGGATCGGCTCAGCTCCAGTCGTTGCAGCCAGTTGGGGAGTGAACCACTGAATGGAAGACCTCTCTCTCTCTCTGCCTCTCCTCTCTCTGTGTAACTCTGACTTTCAAAAGAGGGAGAGGGAGAGGGAGAAGGAGAGGCTCGAGATCTTCCATCACCCATTAGCAGGGAGCTGGATCGGAAGTGGAGCAGCTGGAACACCAACTGGAGCCCATATGGGATGCTGGTGTCACAGGCGGCAGCTTAACCCGCTACACCACAGTGCTAGCCCCTTCCTTCCCAACCTGTTCAAGTTTCCATATGAACATTTAAGGACAAAAAGCACCGTGTCCCACTAGATGTGGTAGGTCAACAGGTAGTACTGAGCAGCCTCTCGGGTCCCTGTCTCAAAGGTGAGGGGGACCATCTATCAAGCTGGGGAGGCAGCAGGAAGAGCCATGTGGAGGACTTAAGAAGGGTTACTTTTTTTCCCCAATTTTTAATTTTTATTTGAAAGGCAGAAAGACACACAGAAGAAACAGAGACAGATCTTGCATTTGCTGGTTCACTCCCCTAAATGCTATGAAAGCCTGGGCTGGTTCAGATTGACACCAAGAGCCCAGAAGTCCATCCAGGTCTCCCAGGGGGGCGGCAGGGAGCCATGTGCTTGAGCCATCATCTGTTGCCTCCAGGGTGCCCATTAGCAGAAGTTGGAATCAGAAGCTGAGCCAGGACTCAACGAGGCACTCCAATAGTGGATGCAGATGTCCCAATACTGTAGCAGGGAACTGGATCAGAAGAGGAGCAGCCGGGACCCGAACCTGCATCCCTATGGGATGGCGGTGCTGCAGGCAGAGGCTCAGCCCTCCATGCCACAGCGCTGGCCCCCACAAGTGGTGTCTTAACCACTACTCTACACGCTTGCCTGGAGGAGTTAGTTTTAGAGACAAACTGGAGACGCCTGCAGACACAGCTCACTCACCTGGAGACATGGCAGGTAAGGTAAGGGTAATGATGGCTTAGGACATCTTAAAGGGCCAATAAAAGGTCTATTTAGCCTTTCACTAGGCTTGCACAATTACAACTGAATGTATGAGTGCCTCACAGGACAGAAGTGAACCACAGCCTTAATGAAGTGACCCTGTTCTAGAATATTCACATCAGCCAGAAGTCTGAGAACTGTATCTTGTACTCACTCATCCCTAATTATTCACGGGACGAAATTCCCTACAGGAGCTAGACAATGGGCCTGTTCCCCCCGCTGCGTTTCCCTGGCCCCAATTCTTCTCTGATCCCCGCTTCACACACGGAATTCTCTTGCATCTTCCAACCTGAGCTGTCCCTGCGCAGGCGGAGTGGAAGACTTTAGGAACAACCAAAGATGAGTCCGATGGGACCCTGGGCTTTGGAGAAGCTAAGAGTTTCAGAGGGGAGGGTGAAACATGCATGCATTATCATAGGAGGTGACAATAAGAGCGGGGTGAGGTTGAAGTGATCAGAGTTCACGGGAGTTCCAGCATCCGCGGCTGGGACGCCCGCACCTGCCCAGGACCCTGCTGGCTCCTCTGGGCTCCCTGTGTCTGGTGCTCACCCTGGTCGGGTTTTTACTTAAAACACACGACCGGCAGCCTAGGAGTCCGGCCACAGTTTAGGCCAAGTCTCCCCGCACAGCCTGTGAAAGATTTCGCCATAGCAGTCTCGTGGGAAAAAATTTGCGGCTTCGCACTTTTCCAGTAAACCGTGCAATCTTACACTAATGCCAGGCTTTCCTGCCTTCCGTAAACTCACCTCCTTTCCACCCAACGAGATTATCTTCTCCCAAAGGAACCTCAGTAGGTGGCACACAAGTTCAAAGACACAAGCAAAGAAGAAGAAATGAAACGAAACGCCCCGCGGGGGCGGCTGGAGATCCGATATACCTGCTTAGGCACCCCCAACCTGCATTACTTAAAACCAAGCAAGTTTGGAATGCCTTGCGGGGAATACACGAGTAATCCCACTAGTCCTCTGGCTGGCTGTATTCGTAGAGCAGGACTGCTTTCTAAAGCCAGCTACAGGTAGTTGTCGTTAACCGAGGTCGGGTTGCTAAGTCCACGGCGCGTCCCCCAGTGCACCTGCTAGGCACCTGGGCGGAGAGCCTCACCCGCACCCCATCGCGTCCACGCGACCCAGCAGAGGCGAGCGCTCTCCTCGGACTCCGACTGACCGGGGCACTCCAGACAAAGGCCACCCCCGCCCCCCGCGCTGGGAGCGGGAAACCTCCCGCATGCGCTCCCACACGTACGCGGCAGGCGCCCCGGCGAGCGCACGCGGCTGCCTCGCGCCGCCCGGCCCGGGGGCCCGGCTGCGGTGCTGCGCCCAAGCACGTACCGGGGCGGGGCCCGCGGCGCGGCGGGCGGGGCCGGCGAGTTTCCCCGGGCAGCTCCGGTTGCGTGCGCCTCCTTGTCCGGCCGCTGCCGTGCGGGGAGCCAGGAGGGGTGCCAGCTGCCTTCCGCATTCCTGGGGTGTCCGCGCCGAGGGTCCGACCGCCGCCGCTCGCTGGCACCTGTCCCTCCTCTCCGTTCCGGAACCGGAGCCAAGACAAGGGGATAAAGGGAACTCAGCAGTACGCGGAGATCGGGTGTCTGGGCAGCGTCGGGGATAAAAACCACAACCGCAGGTAAGAGTACAAATTACGCCCAACCCCTAGGAGGTGTTCCTAGGACGCTGGGGTGAAGTGTAGCTTTCCTCGCACGGCGAGGCAGCTTCCGACCAGATCCTGGGCTGCACTAAATCTCTGTTAAATGACGAGGACAACTGGTTCAGCCCGGAGACTTTTTTCCTCCCATTACTGTTGGTTCCAGCCGGCAACCTGTTTGCAGATCCTGTATTCATCGCAGCCTGTTTTTGACATTGCTGCGTTGCAATCAGACTTCTAGTAAGTTTCTGCAAAGCTGACGGTAACTCTGAACTCATCTTTTCTGTATTTTAGGGGGTTAACTGTGGGGTTATAGAAACTGAAAATGAGCATGTCTCTTAGGTCATTAGCTCAAGCAGGCTCTGGGAGAACCACCACAGCACGTTCCTACAGCCGTTCCCTGCGTGCTCCCATCCGCTACCTCCTCTATCAGCGAGTCAGTCTCCCGGCAGGGCCGGGACATCCGAATCTCTGATTCAGACACAAACCCTCTAACCGGCACTTCCAGCCCTTCTATTCCTGGTTCACGCTCTGCCGCTCTTAGCAAAGGTGTCTTGTGTGACCCCGACCCCTTTCCCTTCTCATCGCTTTCTCTGCTGTCTGAAGTTAACAGTGGGGAAGAGGGTCCCCTCCAGCAACCTGGGCTCAGCCTTTCCTACCGACGGTGAGTGCCTAGGTTTTTTGTTTTCTGAGATGACACACACAACACTCTTGGCAGTACACGCCTCTTCGGTGAGCCTCGGAGCTGGCCGGTGGAGGTGCTCTGGGCAACCACGTCTCTGGCTCCAAGTTTAACGGTGATGCTCACAGCGGTTGAGTTAAACATGGTTAACTGCTTGGCCAGAGCTCCTTCAGGGCGGAAACACGACTGTGCATTTAGTCACAGCGGCACCAAAGGGGAAGTCTAGACTGAGCGCGCTCTCACCGCTGTCCTGCTGCCTGCTGCCCAGCCCCGGGGCCACTCCACTCTGTGGACAGTGCCTGAGGCAGGGCGTGGCTTGTGTTGAGGGACAGCAGTGGGCACCTGTTTCCTTCCAGCCCCGTGCTGTCTCATGGCTTTCTCTTCCAAGTCCTTGCTCTCACCCGCCATCTTCCCAGACCCTCGGCCATTCTAGGATCTGCTCATTGACCAATATTTGAAAACTATGCATAAACTTTTTGAATTTTCAACTGAAGCGAATTTTTTTAAACAATTTTTGATTCTGTGACCCGAGGACATAAGAGGTCGCCTCTCGCACTACAGTAGCTCCGCACGTTGGGGTCTGTGTCGGGGTGAAGTGCACCTGTGCCACAGGGAGCCTGGACTGAATGTCACGTCGTGACCTCTTCTTCCAGGTTTCCGTGTCCCTGCATCAGGGGCATCTGAGAGGCTCATGGTCTAGTTCAGGACACACGCGCGCACGCGTCAGGCCACAGGACCCGCAGGCTCCGGTCCTGCTGCTGTCATCTGTCCATGAGCATTTTCTGTCATTTCTAGGTGCAGGGATTCACAGTGCTTTTATACATTTTTTGTAGTTTTCTTAATTATAATTATAACCATAAAAGAAATGCAGCTACATTTCTAAAAGAAAAACAAAGGGTAAAGACTTTTGAGAATACAAAAGCCAAGTTTGCTCTAACGCTGACATCAGAGCCGTAAGCTGGAAGCCGGGTACCACGTTCCCAGCTTGGGCAGGCACGTCCCGTCTCACTGGAGGCCGCGTTTGTCCATCTGGTAATGGCAACAGATTAGGACTCTGCAGGGCACCGCGGGCCCTTACCACATTACACGACCATGACTTCAGGATTTGCTTCATTCCACTGATACTAAAAATATTGATTTTGTGTCTTATACTTTAATAGGCTCATAAATTTATAAATGACAAGTTTTCTAAAAACATACTCTTTACAACGCAAGATTATTATTATTGAACATGACACTTAGGGACACAGCACATGTCGAGGTGACAGCAATAAGATAAATGTAGAAATGTACAATATAATTTTCGTAAAGTACTCAAACTGTTGGTAACAATTTTATGAGCTGGAGGTGCTGAAGCAAACAGCATTAAACATAAGGGCTGATCAAAGGGGCCTGGTCCACAGAAGATGTTTATTTGATGTAACAAAACAATACAGTTAGTGTTAGACCCAACCACAAAGAGCAAAAGGAATGAAAAATTTGTACAATGTACATAGAAAAACAAGATGTTTACTGTGACAACTATATATCTCTAAAATAATGCTTCTAAAATTACTCAATTATTGAAATCTATATGAAAAAAAAGAATGTTAATAGCGACAAAGTGCATAAAACCAAACATCATATTTTGAGCAATTTAACATACTAGGCAATTTTGCTAACAATGCATGATTTTTTTTTTTGTTTACAGACTGCTCAAAATATCTTTATACCAACAGGGTGGGCGGAACATTGAGGTTTAATATCAATTACACAATATTAGCATAAACTTCCACAACTACATAGGGGTATTGGTTTTCTTTTGAGCTGGCAAAGTAACTACAGAAACATCAGATGATTTCTCTGAATTGAGAATTTTATCCAAATAAATGCCACATACCTTCCAGATATATGCATATCATTCTATATCATGTAAATGGCTTTACCCATTTAAATAATAAACCATACAGCACTTAAGAATCATTATTACATGATTAACAATGTTATGTTCCAGGTTTACAATTTCATAGGCCAAAAAAAATTTCTTCTTAAAAACTAGTTTTATAAATGCAGAATATATTGCATGAGTAACTGCTGGTATTTTTTAAGAAAATATATTGTGCAATTGTGGCTACCATGTACTGCTGGCAAAGCATCATTGTTTATGTAAAACATGATGTGAAAAAAAATCGAGTAAAAATTTTTCAAACACCTGTGATCATGATGAAAGGTTACAGCCGTCTTTAAAAAATTATATTGGTATCTTATTAAAAACAATTCGAAAAGGGACAAACTCCCTAGCCAAAAATAAATAAATAAAAAGGTGCATTTTTAAATGACGCTACTGCAATGCAATGGTTTAAATACCAAAGAACTATGAAAATGTGCTGTGATCTGGCGATAAAGAACATACTAAAAGAGAGCATTCATGTTAAAATTAAGTAGAAAGGGGATCAAAATTGAACTGAGTTTGTGCAGTATTGTAGCCAGGCTTCTAAAATTAGATATAGAAAATATAAATAGACCGCTTTAGGTAATGAGCCACCAGTGTCCAAAAAAAGGAATGAGATTATGAAAAAGCTCAGTTAACTTGATCCAAAGCTCTGAGTAACTCTTCACCCTGCAGCAGGTTTCTGCTTCCTTGTATAGGTGCATTAACTTCACAATCGTAACTGGTCAGCTGTGGTAATCCACTCTCATCCATTGATTGCCCCAGCAGTCTACATGCTAAATCTGGAAAACAAAGGAACACCTAAGTATTCATTAAGTTCACAATTCACACCCACTTCCGCGTGCTAGCTATTGGTAGAAATAAAGCAAATAACTTCTGGAAGGGTTTTCAGTCTACTGGGCAAAACCAGAGCTGTGTAAGCAAACAAGTACAATCAAGTGTTACTGGTGCTACGTCAGATATGTTTACAGGATGCAAGGAAGACATAATGGAGTGACAAATTTAATTTAGAAAAAAAGCATAATGTTTCTGCTTCGATTGATATTGACTGCAGACAGATACACATGTATCAAATCCCCAAAATGAGAAGTTCCATCTAAAAGTGTTTATCCCTGCATTACAGCTATTAGATGGAATGCTAAGCAATCAGAATCACTCTCACTTGGAATAAAGCTCCTAAATAATAAAATTTTATATATTTTAATTGTGATGTTCAAGGACAGAAAGAGTAAACTAACCAGAGGGTATTAAAATAATTGTCTTTTGCTCCATTCCATTCTGTTCACTAGATTTGCATCCTTTTACGCGTTTCCAGGAAAGTGATGCAGTAGTTGTACGATCATCTGGCTGCTGTAATAATGTCCCCTAAAAATAGCAAAGTTATTTCAATTTTAGTATGTCGAAGTTCCTATTTTACAATCAAAAACTTTGAAATCAATGTAAGTTTAATACTACCATTTAGAAAGGTTCCTTAAATACTGCCCTATTTTTAATTATTTTTCTTAATAATTACTTAGATTACACCATCACTCACGTCTAATCTGTCTATAAATGCTTTCCAGTCATTTTGGTCTGAAAATATCAGTAGAGATTACACCAGCAATGACTTCCCTAAAACACAGTAGTTCAGTTAATTAGGGAAAGTGCTTTAAAAGGAAGAGAATGAGACTGGTTAATGATACACCAAGGGTGGAATGAGGAGGAAGTTTTTTTTTTTTTTGGACAGGTGAGTTATAGACAGTGAGAGAGAGAGAGACAGAGAGAAAGGTCTTCCTTCCGTTGGTTCACTCCCCAATGGCTGCTACGGTCGGCGCTACACTGATCCAAAGCCAGGAGCCGGGAGCTTCTCCTGGTCTCCCATGCCGGTTTAGGGCCCAAGCACTTGGGCCATCCTCCACTGCCTTCCCGGGCCACAGCAGAGAGCTGGACTGGAAGAGGAGCAACTGGGACTAGAACCCGGCGCCCATATGGGATTCGGGTGCAGCAGGCGGAGGATTAACCAAGTGTGCCACGGCGCCAGCCCCGAAGGGGAAATTCTTATTCGACATTCATCTGTATTGCTTGGAATTTTTACACCAAGAATGTATTCATTAAATATTTATATTTTTAAAAACATGTACAATGTGAAACTTCCCACTGGATAACTTCTGAAAATACAATGTATTCAGAAGGAATGAGGAATCACCCCTATCTAACTCAGAGCGCATCTGGGTTGCAGAGAAAAGCACACTATTACTCTCACACTTACAATTCCCACTGCCTGAAAAAGCGAACCATCGCTTTCCATTTTCCGCTTTCTCTGGGCATTCTGCAAAGCTAGAATCTTTGGATTTAGTTCTTCCTCAGGAGCAGTAGTTCTAGAAAAGAAATAAACACTCTCAGCAAAGATACAGTTGTTTCATCAGTTTTAAAAATACCCAGTGAGCTTTCAGACACAATACATAATGCCCTAGATTTCCAACATTAAGAAATGTCATGTTACACAAAAAATAACTTTCCTGATCACTAATCTTATCAATTTGAAAATAAAAGCTCAATTTTAAAACAATATTTTCTAAAAACTATCCCTATTATAAAATAGAATCTAACCGATCTAAATCAACATTACTACACACTGAGCAGTTACATAGCAGCCTTTCATCCCAGCCAGCACTGATACTGTGAAGACGGAAATAGAAGATTAATTTCACATCTGTGCAGTGTTTTCAGTTATTAAAACATAGTTCATTTTAACTTCACTCCAGTTTCCAAGATAGGTAATACAGGTGTATTAACCATTTTTTAAAAGAGAAACCTTTTAGGACTTGCTTAAAGTCCCAGTGCTAATTAGCAGCAGACATGGAAGTTTGTGCTGTCTCCATATATGCTGTTCTCTTCCCAGTGATCTTGTCAAGATGCTGCTTTT
The DNA here is from genome assembly GCA_949820135.1 of Sylvilagus floridanus. NCBI lineage: Eukaryota > Metazoa > Chordata > Mammalia > Lagomorpha > Leporidae > Sylvilagus > Sylvilagus floridanus. Next base: position 15,890,793 of record OX463228.1, on the reverse strand, counting down.
GCCCTCAGTATTGACTGGGTTACCAACTCTGAACTCCCTGTATCTAAAATTACCATTAAACAGTGAGGAATTGTTACAAGGAGTCAGGTGTATCAATTTTGTTTAGTTTGGCCTTTCCTGAACACCCTCCCCTTCCCCAGCAAACAATTACAATTGCTTGCTCTGTTCTGGATATGGTATGGGCTGTATTACCCGACTCCTCTCCCACGTGCAGTTTTGTTTTGTGCTTTTAAAAAAATTTATAAAACCTTATATATAAATATATTATCTTTATGAAATGTAACTCAGTCCATCATGTAAGTATCATCTTAGTAGTAGTATTTTTAATGATAAATGTTTAATCCTTGCTCTAAAGCTATAAGTCATCTGGTTTGTACAATACTTTGATTTTGCAAATAGTTACCTAGAGAGGTAGGGAAAAAAGCCTCCACATATTTTTCAAAGTCGATCTGTTGAAAGTGTTTAGTGCATGATATACTGGAACTAAAAAAGATGTTGTTTTGAAAGTTGCAAAAGTGACTTGATATTGGACTTTGGTTTTGACAAGTAAAAAGTACAAGGGAACAGCTATTTGGAAAACTGAATATCCATTCTCTGCAGCTAGTAATCTAAGTTACAGGTCACTGTCATTTATATGACTGTATTCACTGACCTAGCACTCCAACAGTCATTCACTGAGCAAATACTACGTGTTAGGCACTGAGTTAAGTTAATATCCCTAAGATGCCCAAGATAATGTGGACTCCAGAAAAGTCGGTGATACAGTAACTTATTAAGTATTTATGAATTCATTTAAAGCCCCAAGATCTTTTCCTAGCTTGCGAAAAAAGGCCTCTTCCACCACTAGGTTTAGGTGGTGATACAAAGTTGGGCAAAAAAGCCACATTCCTGAGTCATGGTAGTGTTTCCTGCTTGCTGCTAATGACGGCTCACCCCAGAGGCGCATCAGGGAGAGAATCCTGTTTCTTCCACACACCTACACTAGCTAGAACTCCTTTCCTCTGGCTAGTCACAAAATTTAAAGGGTGTCAAACCCATTACAAATTACATACAGAAATTTTAACTTAAAAATCAGGTCATATCCAGCTCCTTAACACGTTGCTTCATTCCACAGAAGCAATGTAATAAATTATGCTCAGCTCTCAAAAACTTACTTAATCTATAATAATCTATAATAAAGCTAATGTTCTATAATATATAAATGAAAAATAAAAGTAATCTTAAGACAAACAACTGGGGCCGGCACCGTGGCTCACTTGGCTAAGCCTCAGCCTGAGGTGCTGGCATCCCATATGGGTGCCAGGTTCCAGTCCCGGTTGCTCCTCTTCCAGTCCAGCTCTCTGCTGTGGCCAGGGAGGGCAGTGGAAGATGGCCCAAGTGCTTGGGCCCTGCACCTGCATGGCCGACCAGGAGGGAGTACCTGGCTCCTGGCTTTGGATCAGTGCAGCGCCGGCTATAGCGGCCTTTGGGGGGATGAACCAATGGAAGGAAGACCTTTCTCTCTGTCTTTCTCTTACTAACTCTACCTGTCAAAAAAAAAAAAAAGAGACAAATAACTATACACAACAGAATGGTTTGTAAATATTTATATCCAACACTGAGGATTAAAGTCTGTGTCTCGCTCAACTTGGGATGGGCTAGAAGAGTTTTTCTTCAGGTAAAAGGCACTCCAAGAGATGGAAGCATCCGGGTGGTGAGGACAAATCAGCTGTCCTGATGTAAACAACTGCAAGAAGCATGGGCTGATTCTCACACATTTATACAACGTACTGGCTGGGCTTTTTTTTTTTTTTAAAAGGTATTAGAAGACCCCCCACAACCACCTTCTCCATTTAGTCAGGTGACATGTTTGTTTTTGAGACAACAAATATACAGGGAAATGTGGAAATAGTTTTGAGTGCTGGTTTTAAGAACAGAATTTGGAAGTTAAAAGCATACAGATCAGAAAGTTTGCTGTGTGTTTAGAAATCATTTAGTATTACACACATTTTCTCTAAAATAAAAGAATTGTACTTTTAGAGTAACATGTAAGTACCTTTGACTCAAAGTGACAGCTAACACGTTAGGGCTTCTCGGATGAGATTTTTCTGTCTGTTCTATGACTCCTTTTCCTGCTGTGTTTGGTGAGGCTGTCCGACTCGGAGTATCCCTATATGGTGGTGATGTTGTGGCACTGGCAGTTTCTTTAGGTATGTGGGTGGGAGACGGAGCTGCACTCAACACTCTCATGTCTTCCACGCTGTCTTTTGTCACTGTTTGCAATTCGTCAGTGGTGGCAGTGGCGGGAGCGGTGGCGGTGCTGGCGGCAGGCTCTTGCACCCGAGTCTGCGGGAACACTGTCGCCGCGCCTGCGGAGCTGCTTTCTAAAGGCGACAGCTGGTCGAAGGACCGCAACTGGAAGTCATCATCCATTGGGATGTAGGGAGCTAGCATCTCCAGGTCTAAATCAGTGTCCTTTAAAACAAGATACACGAGTTTTTACAGAGGCTACACTTTGTAAAAGAAAAACAAGTTAAACCCAAAGGCATTTCAAACTAAAACCTAATATAAAATAAGGAAGTTCACGTACCTGAGTAGAAAATGGATTTTTTGCTTCTGTGTCTTCAGCAAAAAGCTTCTCTACCAATTCCAACTTGAACACATTGACCATGTCACTGTCCACATCAAAACAGTATTCACCTGGACTGGTAGGCTGTAAGAAGAATTCAAAGTGTTGACTTCTCCCTGAGAAAACCTTCCATATGTTTTGATAGCTGTTGGATTTGTCAAACTAGATCTCAGAAAACACAAAGTCCATCTCATTTATCAGATTTTCACCCAATCAGTAAGAAGTTACATTTGAGATAATTGTTGGAACTAACTCTGTCAGTATACTATTTCTTAGTGTATGAAACATAACATCATTTATAAACTTAACCTTAAAAAGATGTACTTGCTTGCTTATTCTAAAGAATAAACCTTATCTAATAATTCAAGTCCCACAAGGGTACCTACTGGGAGAAATAGCTCGATGACGTAGTCCCTGGAATCCCTTTAAGCTGAGAAGGCACACACTGGGGTGACTGCCACTCCCTGAGGGTGGGGCAGAGACGCTGTCCTTCACTTGCACACACCTCAGGGGGCACACTGTTATGTTAGGACTTTGGGGCAAGAATTCTAACCATAAAATTTTGCTTCCCTCATTCTAAGATTTTTGTTGGATTAAAACCAAAATGAATCAGTTTTGTGCTGGACAAACTAATCAGCTCGAGCACAGAATACGGTCTCCAGGTTATAGACACCAAATCTCCTACTCCCCAACTGCCAGTTTTGACCAATGTAATACAGAATCATCTACTGTTTATTAAGGTTATTTGTGACTCATTTTCAGATCTAAGCTGTCCTGTTCCCAAGTATATTTTTAGACACAAGAAGTTCTCTGAGATTGAATCATTCCAGACTTAGAAACACTAAGACCTACATAATCTTTCTGGGTATTGGCTCCACATAGCTTTTAAAAAGACAATTTTTGGCTGGCGCCGCGGCTCACTAGGCTAATCCTCCGCCTGCGGTGCCAGCACCCCGGGTTCTAGTCCCGGCTGGGGTGCCAAATTCTGTCCCGGTTGCTCCTCTTCCAGTCCAGCTCTCTGCTGTGGCCTGGGAAGGCAGTGGAGGATGGCCCAAGTGCTTGGGTCCTGCACCCGCATGGAAGACCAGGAGGAAGCACCTGGCTCCTGGCTTTGGATCGGCGTAGCATGCCGGCTGCAATGCGCCGGCTGTAGTGGCCAATTGGGGGTGAACCAACGGAAAAAGGAAGACCTTTCTCTCTGTCTCTCTCTCATTCTCTAACTCTGCCTGTCAAAAAAAAAAAAGACATTTTTATTGTGCTTGTAGGACTGTTAATATCAACACAGAGCTACAATAAACAACACCAATTATTAAGTTCTGTGTAAGACTTTGTATTTTCATGTTACACTTACTCAGTTTTTTGAAACAGGGCTATATTGGGAAGAGAGAGTTAGAAGGTCTTTTCCCACTTAAACCTTGAAAATAAGTTTTTTGCCTTTAGGTATATGCTGGTGTTATCTTGAGCACATGGATAAACTGTTTCTATGTTTATAAGACAAAAAAGACTCAAATTTAGAATCCAGAGAGAATAAACCTAAGTTTTACCTTCTGAGTAATATTAAACCAACTCCTTCCCATGTTCCTATCTTTGTGCTGAAAACACATGCGATGGTGTGTGTGTGTATGTGTGTGTGTGTGGTGTCTCTCCAGCACACACACACACACACACACACACACACAATGACATGTGGTCCAAATTAAAATCTGAACCAGATTTACAAATACATACCTGAAAGCTACAATCTGAAAGTTGTCCTGCTGTTATCTTATGATACCTACCTCAGGTGAACTCTGTCTGGTGCTTCCATCAGAAGGACTTGCTGGCTGATCCTGAATCTGGGGCATGGTAAAAGAAAGTTCCAGTGATTCTGGATTTGGTTCCAATTTTAATGCAACTTCTTGATTGAGTGCAGGGTCAGCACTACTTCGAAGTGGCTTTGGAGATTCAGAGGCAGGTAATGGAGACATTGCCAAATTTATATCCTGCAATTTTTCATTGGATGAAGGGAACATGACATCATTATATAATGGAACTTCCTCAAGTTGTTGGTCATCAGTTTCTGAGTCTGTGGGGAAAAGAATTAGTCAATCTAAAGCATTAAGAATTTTAACATACATAGCAATGTACTCCTTTTAACAAAAGGTTTATCTAATCCACTCAAATTTTCCTTAATCAAGAAGTTTACAGATGCTATGTTATAAATCTTGAGATATTTTTACAGTCCACTATTACAACTCATTTTAATCTACATGGCAATAAAAGACTTGTAATTCCAACCTTTATATATACTAAAATTTAACCTAGCTTGAAATTATAGTATTATAAATACGTAAAATATAGTAAAATTATGGTATAACTATTTGTTCATCCTTTAATGCAGCAAAACCTATTGTGGAGACAATCTGAAAGCAGGATACAGAAATAGCAGAGTAGCTGGGGAAAACTGAAGTGGGATGAAGGCATTTTGAAGCACAAAACTCAACAATCCCTAAGAAAAAGCAAGAATGCTAAAAAATTATAAGGGCATAGATAATTAATCAATTCTTTAAAAAAAAATCATGTAGGATCTCTGTCCTTAATGTGCTGTACATTGTGAATTAATACTATAACTAGTACTCCAACAGTATTTTCACTTTGTGTCTCTATGTGAGGGCAAACTGTTAAAATCTTTACATAATATATACTAAACTGATCTTCTGTGTATAAAGAGAGTTGAAAATGAATCTTGATGCGAATGCAAGGGGAGAGGGAGCGGGAAAGGGGAGGGTTGTGGGTGGGAGGGAAGTTATGGGGGGGGAGCCATTGTAATCCATAAGCTGTACTTTGGAAATTTATATTCTTTAAATAAAAAATTACTAAGCCTCTAAAAAACAAAAAAAATTATAAGGACAAAATTATTTAAATAAATACTTTCAAAATGACTATGAAAAACAAGATTTATAATCATGTCCAAATGATTACCAACAGAAAGCATCAGAGCCAAGTTCACTTGAAATGGGCCTTGCAGCAACATATGTACTTCAGGAGATTAACTAAGTAAAATACCCACCATTGCTGCCAAAATCTAAAGATATGATTGTGTCTCCAGCAGCTGGGGCCAGCAGAGTTAAAGCATCAGGCTCCTTCTTCAGTTTGTCAAAGAGACTACTTGTATCTGCTGATTCCACTTTGGTGAACAGCTGAGTCATTTTCATATCTGAAGATTCAACTGGTTTGAGGACACATTCTGTTTGTTGAAGGGAGAAAATCAAGTCGTGCTGAATAATACCACTGTCAAGAGAGAGAGATTAGTAATTCTTAAATGAGTACTTGACACAACGAGGGGAGGGGGACTGTGAAATGACATTGTCATTTTAAGATTCCCTGAGATGCATGACCCCTGATGCATCTGGAATTTTAAAATGCCAATATGAAATGAAGATGCAACTCTTCATAGTGAGATAATTTAACTACGTGATTAAATTCAGCCAAAAAAACTCTGGCTGTCCTTTGAGAAGAGCGCTGGTGACAAGGAAATTGGCAGTTAAGCACAAGACAGACTCAAAGAGATCAGAATTTCTCTGCCGATCCACATGATGAAATTGGCACAAAAGAACTCTTTGTCACTAATAGGAGGCATGAGCTAAGGATGGTCCCAGAATATCCAGAAATGATGAAGATCTTTCTAAGTTGTGTGCTGTATTTTCTTTAGTGGAAGGAAAATGATAACAGTGACGTACAGTACAGGTTTTAAGAAGGATGGTGAGCAACAGCTCCATCTTTGTGTTTAACGTAATTAACACAGTAAATGCTCACTATGTGAAATGAATGGAGAATTTAAATACCCAAGTTAAATACCTAAATCTTGCCCTCAAGAAGTTGATAACCCATTGTGAAAGTAGATTAGCAAATAATAAAAAGACACTGTGTTCACTGGTCAAATGGAGAAGGCTTGTCCAGAAAAGCTAGCAAGCAGAAACCTGAGCTCAAGCAGCCATTGTTAGGCATGCCAAGGTCGGAGGAGGAGAAAGCTGTTCCGTGGGCGATTCTTAATGATGCACTGTCACACTCTTTGGCACTCATACTAAAATACTGAAGGATGGTCTCCAAAATAGCAAAAATAAATGACTAAAATCTTAGTAACAGAGGTGACCACAGATTTTAGTGGGAGGGGTAAATCTAGGAAAGTATGATAATAACAAATGATGTAGCCAAGGATTTAATGTTGAGGATGATAAAGGGACTTAAAATGTAAAGAAAACGAGCAACTGATGGGGCTGGCACTGTGGGGTAGTAGGCTAAACCTCTGTCTGTAGAGCTGGAATCCCTTATGGGTGTCAGTTTGAGTCCTGGCTCCTACATTTCTGATCTAACTCCCTGCTAATGTGCCTGGGAGGGCAGTGGAAGACGGCCCAAGTACCTAGGCTCCTACACCTATGTGGGAGACCTATAGGAGGCTCCTGGCTTCATATTGGCCCAGCTCTGGCCATTGTGGCCATTTGGGGAGTGAACCAGCGGATGGAGGACCTCTCTCTGCTCTCCCTCTCTCTCTCTCTGCTTCTCCTTTGTGTAACTGACTTGCAAATAAATAAATATTTAAAAAACAGAATGGCTATATTACTCTATAATTTTACTCTATAATCTGCCTCTCAAATAAATAAACCTTTTAAAAAAAACCATTAAAAAATTACACTAGGAAGCTTAGCCTGGTAGCAATACGGAAGGTGGACTAGAATGTGGTAGTAATGGAGAAGACAGACAGTGCAGGAGCCTACTGAAATAGATAAGTGAAAGATGAAGATGTCCATTATATTCACAAACCAATGAGCTAAGAGTTCATGAAGAAACAAAAGCCATGTGTTATATCATATAACCTTATATAGTAATCTCACACAGAATTTCATTTAGGATTCTTTTGAGGAAAGTTTTGCCATCTCATGTACAAATAGGAAATTCAGAGAAACAAAGACAGCAGGGCTATTCCAAGGCCAGTATTCTTACTACAAAAATAATATAAGGAGGGTTGTCTGGTCAGAGCAAACTAATCCAAAAATCTGTTTTTGTTTTTAAATAGGAGTGAAACAATGTTGCTAGTTAACCAGTGATAGTATTTAGTGGAATCATAACAAAATATCTGGCCTGAGAACCTAGGCCAGAGTACTAAACTTCATACACCCATAGAAATGTGGAGGTAAAAATAAAACTCAGTTAATGTTTAGCCTTTTCTCTGCCTATAACAGATCATCCAGAAGGAGTCACCAAGTGCTCTCCCAAAATGTTTACTTCCCAAGCTTACCTCACAACATAATTGACACACACAATGCACTGCGGTTGAGAGTTCTTGGTATTATATATGACCGTTGCTTGAGTTTCAACCCAGACATATCCACCTCTTTTGGCAAGCATCCTATACTGTCCTGTGGTGACTTGTCCTTTAGTAAACACTAGGAGTGAAAAGGAAAAAGGATTATACAGAGAAAATATTTGATCAAATGAATAGATGCTAAATGCTGACCATTGTTTTAGAAAAGGAGAAATGTTTACTTTAATGGAATCTATTGTGACCATTTACACTGATAGAAAAAAAAAGCCCCATCACAGCTGGAAAAAGCTGAAAATTTACCTAGTTCCTTCTTCTGATCCTCTAAATAAAACTCTTTTCCTGTCAATATTCACTTTAAATAAAATGAAAGCTAGAAATAAGGGATGGCAGTTTCTCAAATTCTTATAACAACTTATGTTCAAAGTATCAGACTAGAGGATGGCCAGTGCTCCATTCCACATTCAATGATGTGGTAATGTCATTTCTCTGACTTCCTGCTGTAGTTTCTAGATATACAAAGATGCTTCAAAATACTGTGCTTAGCATATCTGAATTTAAACTGATACCATAGTCTCTTGGTAATTCAGACAGTCTAATAATCATTAACTTGAGAGAAGGTACTGAATAAACCAAAATGGTACCATGAGTGGTGGGCTTGTTAACTTGGGCCTACTCTACAGTACAAGGCTAGTCACACTAATTCAGTGACTTTCAGGCATCTCTAATCACACCGGGAAGTTATGTTTATGTACAGATTAAATAAGTAAGAAATTCCCAAGTTTAAAACTTACCTAGGATTTTTAATAATATTTGAATAAAATTCAGAATCAAATCAAATGTCAAGAGTACTGGTTAGCACACGTGCATGGTTTTGATCACCTTTGCTTTCACTGATTCATTGAAGACAATTTCTGAGTGCCTGGTATGAACCAACCATTTTCTGAGTATTTTGGTAGAGATGCTGAAAACAGTGCTATTAAATATTCTAGAATACTTGATTTTTAGAAAGACTTTGTGTTTAAAGTGGTAGGGAAGTCTGGTGTATTTTTACAGGAGGTCCCTTTTTAAAGCTAATTTATTTATTTTCACTTTTTATTTGAAAGGCAGAGGCAGAGCTCTCATTTGCTAGCTCACTCCCCCAAATGCCAGCAACAGCCAGGGCTGGGTTAGGCGAAAGCCAGAATTCTGGAACTCGATCAGTGTCTCCCACATGGGTGGCAGGGCCCCAAGTACTTGAGGCGTTATCTGCTTCCTCCTTGGGTATGTGTTAGCAGAAAGCTGGATCAGAAGCAAGGACTGAACCAGGCACTAACCACCACACCAAACAGCTAACCCTGAAGTTTTATATGTGGTTAAATGATTGCATTCTTACTTAAACTTGTTGTAACAAATACAAAACAGATGCCTGGGCAAGATTCCTTAGAAGAGGCCTGTTAACATAGTTGGTCTAGGAAGACAGGTTAATTTTAACCTGACAGGCAGACACATAGCCAAGCAAGGGACTGCAAGAGTTAAAAGACTGAAATATCTGTGACTTCTCCCATTGTACTTACTATCATGATGAGTTTTGGTCAGATGATCAGAGTCCAAAGCATGGTAATATTCATAAATTGAACGGCCCAAAAGTTCTTCTGGCTCATATCCCATCAATTCAGTAATTCTGTTATTAAAAATGTAAGTTTATTAAATTATAAAAATATTTTTGCTCCTCCAGAGTAAATGATATACATTAAAATATCAATTAAATCCATAACATTTTTTCCATAAAACAAAATTCTTTAAATATTTAACAATTTTTAAACCCACAGGTAAGGCTTCACTTTTGGAGAGCAATCTCCACCACAGAATTCTAGTATTATCAATCACACAGTGCTCACACAAAACACTAACTAAAAGAATGATTATTGTGATGGTTTTAAAAGCTGCTCTCATATTTAGCTCAGAGAATTAATTACATGAAATTATGGGAGTTGATTCAGATGAAACCATGATATCACAGTGGAAAATAATCCAGTTTCCACATCTGGTTGGTTTCCTGGCAGCTTCTTTAGAGCTGAAATGAGATCTTACTTTCTGTGACCTTAGTCTGAAATGCAACCACTTCCTGACAAAGAGAAAGCTGTCTTCTTGGCACTGTGCTAAACAAATGTCTCTTACAGTAAAACATGAGTTAATAACCTTTTAGATTACAAAAGGTTTTCTTACTGAGATGCTGGCCAAAGTTACATATTGTACTACATGTGAAAAGAAAAATTGCCATAGTTTATTCCTAAATAAGTTTTAGAAAGCTGATCAAAACAAAGCCCTCAACTCTTTACAAATAGGTATTACTAAACATATCAACACTAGGTGGCAGCATTACAAAGGAAAATATTTGAAATCAGTCTTCTTGATTAGGTTATAACTAATTTGAAACAGCTACATGAAAGGATTAGAATGCTGTCAACACAAAGAAATGATAAATATTTGAGGTGATGGATATGCTAATTGTCCTGACTTGCTTTTTATACATTATATACATGTACTGAAATATCACAATGTTTCCAATATTTATGTCAGTTAAAATTAAAAATTCAAGAAAATTTAATTGGTCTCATATTCTGATAAATTTAAATAAAGTTCCATGGAATTAAAGCCCTCCTTATTTTCATAGGACTATGTGCCTAACACTGTTCTAGACATGAGAATGCAAAGACAAAACTGAACATAAGGCTCACATGCTACACTTAACATACCACTTAGAAAATAACATGGTAATTGAGTGATGAGAATTTATCCATGAGAAGGAAGAGTAGGTTGAGAAAGAGCTTCTTGTAGAGACTTATAACTCACACATGGAAGAAATTCAAATAGAAGGCAATACCATTTCAGGAAGAAGGCAGGGCACAAAGAGAAAATGCTTAACTTGGTACATGTAGGGACTGATGTAGTTCACAGGAACAGTGGACAGAGATGATGCAATATTGTTTTTAGGAATACTCATTTAATCAGATCATTCTCAGTCTGAGGTGTGTATATTAGTAATGGAGGCCAAGAAGTCAAAATACAAATTAATAATATTTGTTTTCCTGGAAAGTCAATTATATATATATTTGAAGAAAGGTAAAGTTAAAGCAGCATGCACTATTGGTTTGTTAACAAGCATCTTCATGGCAGGAAGCGTTATTCTTCATTTCTAGTTTACTGCCATGAACATGGTAGATGCTCAAATAAATGTGTTCAATGAAATATGTAGAAAATACTTAGTACTATGACACTGTTTGCGGAATATTTTGTTTTGTTTTCTAAATTATTTATCTGAAAGACAAAGGGACGAAGGAGAGACTGAACTTCTACCTGTTGTTCACTTCCCAAATGCCTACAACAGCCAGGGCTGACCCAGGCCAAAGCGCGGAGCTGGGAACATTTGGGTCTCCTACAAGAGTGGCAGAGACCAACTACTTGAGTTGTCACCTGCTGCCCCCGGGGGTGCACATTAGCAGGAAGCTGGAATTGGAGGTGGAGCTGGGACGTGGTAAGTGATGCAGGTGTCTCAGGCAGTATTCCAAGTGCTGTGCCAGGAGCCTGCCCGTTTGTGAGTTAATGTGGATGTTTAGAAGCTTGGTATGCTAAATTTTCTTAAAATTGGGCAAAAACTTTTCCATATCTTGGTTCTCAGGTGTTATAGATGTGAGAAATTCCTGGAACTAACTCCAATCAGAAAGTAGCAGCCTATTGCTCTAAACCCTTTCTTAGTTGATCTTCAAGCTACTTTGTCTTTACTGCTGATTTCTGTCATGATCTCAATTGCTAATTTCCTGGTAGATCCAGAAAGAAATGGCTCCCTTTTTCTTATACTTGCTCCATTACTTTCCTTTCTCCCTGGCTACCTCTGTATTTTTTTACTTCAAGTTTTTAAAAAATGAAAAATAATTCCTCAAAATAGGATGAGCTCTCTTCTATCACACACACAATACTGGCAATAATATTGTCAGATGGTTCTTAGCTTTTCTGTATTTTCTGTAAGTTGACACTAGTAACAAATCATTCACCACATGTAGCAGGGATTCAACAAGCTCCTTTTACTCGCATGACATTTTGAGGCAGGATCCTTATTTTACAGACAAAGAATGTGAACTCAACAAAAATTAAGTGCCAAGGCCACACCATATTGTACTAGAGCTACAAGCCAGGAATGAATCCAAGAGTGTGTGATTCCAAAGTCAGCACTCTGAGATACTTCCTTGTCCAGTAGGTGGGGGATACATGTCTACTGCATGGTTGAGTGCTGAAAATTGGTTTTCCCTCATGATCTTCAAGTTAACTCTAAAAAGCAAATGTTATTAAAGATGAAGAAACTGATGCATAAAGAAGAAATCAAGTGTCCAAGACCACTGCAGAATCAGGATTCAGTACTCTGGCTATAAAACCTGTAACTTTATTTATTTATTTTTTCTTTTTCTTGCTTTCTTTCTTTTTTTTTTTTGACAGGCAGAGTGGACAGTGAGAGAGAGAGACAGAGAGAAAGGTCTTCCTTTGCCATTGGTTCACCCTCCAATGGCTGCCGTGGCCGGCGCGCTGCGGCCGGCGCACTGCGCTCATCCGATGGCAGGATGCCAGGTGCTAGGTGCTTTTCCTGGTCTCCCATGGGGTGCAGGGCCCAAGCACCTGGGCCATCCTCCACTGCACTCCCGGGCCACAGCAGAGGGCTGGCCTGGAAGAGGGGCAACTGGGACAGAATCCGGCGCCCCGACCGGGCTAGAACCCGGTGTGCCGGCGCCGCAAGGTGGAGGATTAGCCTGTTGAGCCATGGCGCCGGCCTAAAACCTGTAACTTTAACCACTGCATTATAAAGCCTTATAAGGTTAAAAACAAAACAAAAAAAGGAACAAGCAATGCAATGGTAGACTAAATGCAATGACAGAGGTATGTACAAGGAACAAGGAAAGCTCAACAATGGAGTAGAAAGTCTGTTAGGAAGTGGGAAAAAAAAAACTTCATTGTAGAACAGAAAAGCATGTATGAAGACACCAACACATTTAAACAGCACGTGGATCTCTGGCTAGATGTGGGGGCACATCAGGGTGGGTGTTCCCCCTCCACTTGATTCATTTGGAGAAAATGATTGGGCCAGATTATTAACATCTTTGTCATACTAAGAACTGAGATTTTATTGTGAGGTCTATTTTTCTTTCAGTCTTTTAAAATGTGTATCTTTATTTGATAAATAAAAATCTCCTTCCCTTCTCTAATATTTTTATAAATACACAAAATTTTCTTGTGTGAGGAGGTGAAAGGAAGCAGCTGAGCCATTCAACAGGAAAATGGTAGTGCTGATTTTTACAGTAAGGAGCCCACTATCTGGCAACTTGGATGAAATATTTAAGGGGCATAAATCAGTTGGCAATGAAATAAAAGTAGCTACAAAAGTAAATCTGAGAGATAGCGATGGAAACCATGGGAAGGACTGAAGTTGCTCAGGGAAAACATGTAGGATTAGGAGGTGACTAAAGACTGCTTAATAGCTTGTAACCAAAAATAATCTTTCTTCAAAACATGCATTGTTTATCTTTGAGATGCATTTATTTTCTCTACTTGAATAAACACAGTCCCTAAAAGAAAAAGACTTCATCTTAATTTCTGTACAGTACCTGGTAGAGCAAGTGTTCATAGTATACAGTAAGTATTTCATACATGTGGCTGAGCTAATTTACAAAGTTCATCTAATACTTCTGGGTTCTAGGATATATTATTGTATTGAGCTTAGTGAAAGCACACAATCTACCATTCAGTCTTATATTAGTGAAGACTGCTTAAAGTTTTCAAATCCATTTTATGTCTAATTACCTTTCATCACAATAAGAAAATTTCATATCCAGGCTGTGTCGACTGAGAAATGTCTTGCTGTCTAAAGGAATTTCAATATTTGATGGATGAGGAATGGGTTCACAAATCAGCACCAAGCATGTCATGGGGGGTTTCTTATATCCGCACTGGGACTGGTTACTGTTGGTATCATATACATGAATATGGCCTGTACAGTGAAGTACCTATGTATGAAGAAGAAAACAAGGCATTCATTTCCACTTGCAGTGGTGGAAAAAACCAACAAGGTAAATCTGCAAACATCAAGGAACACTGGTAAATGTGCCTCACAACTGTAAAGTGATCTAAACATGTGTCTGTAGATCAAGCGCATCATCACTCACACAGCCTTTCTTCTTACCTTCCAGGTGGCAGACTTTATGTTCATGGTTCTCCCCCGGCTAGTCAGGGTACACTTCATTCTGAGAAAGAAGCTTCGCTGTGTGTTTTGTTCTTTTCCTTTTTTTACAGGACCTAATGAAAACATGAAATAATAGTTTCAAAATGTAACTGAATGTGCAATTTGTTACCCAGATGCTGTTCTGTTCAATGTCAGCATGAACACAGTGACTCACACCCTGTAACCCACTCTCCCACATCCACAAGGTCAGACAGCCCACTCATATTCACGGCAGTGATTCCGAGTGGGCAGGAGGAGAGGATGTACCTGGACAGCACTTAGCCATTCAAGCCAGTAAAGTCAGTCAAACCATGAGCAAAGATACAAATGTTTCCCTATAGTGGTACTACCAGTGCACAAGTATGTCCCAAAAAGGAACTTCAGCAAGCTCTTCTATCTATTACTGAATGTGTTGGCTCAATTACTAATAAGCATTCCAGGTATTTATAGAACTTTAAAAATAGCAACCTTCTTTTTAATGGCAAATAGCATTTCTACAGTTTATTTTTCTTAAATCATCCTATGAAGCAGGCAAGAAATTATTTTTACTTGGTTATAATGAAAAAAAAAAAAGCAAAGAAAAAAATATCACACATACAAACCAGACTGAATGACTTTGTCAAAAGCTACAGAAATAAAACAAAAGCAGAAGTAGATAAATTCAAGTCACTCTAATTCCCATTCCAAACCTCATACAACTAAAATGAAATTATACTCAAGTGAGTAAGCAGAGAAGCACCTTGATTTCTTATCTTCATTAGTCAGTCTAGTTCAAAAATATACAGAAATATATTCATTAATCAAGACCATGTACTGTAGGTGATACAGAGATGAAGACACATTGCTTTTCATGAAGAAGTTAAATGCAGTAAAACCAACAAGAACAAAACAGTGCAAAGTACATACTCAAGACACAGAGGCAAAAAAAAAAATAGCAAGTGTTTAGGGGAACAATATTATTTGTCTGCAGTATAAACTACATGTACAAGAATAAGATAAAAAGAGAGGGGAAAGTTTGGGCTATAAATATCCAAATGAGCTCAATCTAAATATAAAACATGGCCATTTAAAAAAACTGAGTTGGGAAGCAGAATCAGGGACTTAGGGACAATTAACTTAGCCACAGCAGAATGTGTTAGAACGTTGTAATGAGGGGCTGATCCAGCACCAGTGGTAGGCATGGAAAGAAGGGTGTCAACAGACAAATGAAGAGGCACTATCTATACAAACTTGAAAACTAATGGAAAGAAGGGAGGAGATGTTCAAGAGATCTGGAGATTTTAAGGTAGCACATTGAAAGAACAAGTAGGAAAAAAACCAAGAAATTAATTGGTTTAGGCACGATTAGATAGAAATACTGGGCTCTGGAGGAGGAGGAGGAGTTGTTCCTACTCTCATTTAATGGAATTAAGAGTCAGGGCAGTGCTGGAGCTGATGCAAATTACTTGGGTTTATTTAAATGAGGACTAGATTTGCCCATCCTAAAAAAACCATACTGGTTTAAGTGAAGATGTAGGTGTGGTTAGGGGGACTGGTGGTGACAGATAAAGTGGTGGTAGCGGAGATCCACATGCAGATTCTATGGGGGTTATTTTCAGCCCTTTATAACCTAAGCTTGAATAAAAAAGAGACCTTTCAAAACACAAGACCATTGAATGGGAGTGGTCAGATGAATTTCAAGACCAAGGTAACTGAACAGAGCTATCATTTTCCTAATGGAAAAAATATTTTATGAAAACCAAATTTTCAACTCTCTAAAAATAAGTCATACTTTATAATTTATTAATCCTAAAGCACACTTTCAAAATCTATGTGCAAGGAAAACAGTACCATTTCTATAAACACAACACTGGTTCTCAACGTATCAAACTGTAATGCTTCATGGGGTCGGCACTGTGGCACAGTGGATAAAGTTGTCACCTGCAGTGATGGCATCCCATATGGGCGCCAGTTCAAGTCCTGGCTGCTCCACTTCTGATCCCGCTCTCTGCTATGGCCTGGGAGGTCATCGGAAGATGGCCCAAGTGCTTAGGCCCCTGCAACAGTGTGGGAGACCTGGAAGAAGCTCCTGGCTTCAGATCAGTGCAGCTCCAGCCATTGCAGCCATTCGGGGAGTGAACCAGACCTTTCTCTCTCTCTCTGCCTTTCAAATAAATAAATATTTTCTAAAAACGTTATTTATTTATTTTGAAGTAGAGTTACAGACTTAAAGAGAGGCAGAGACAGAGAGAAATGTCTTCCATCCACTGATTCACTCCCCAAATGGCAGCAATGGCTGGAGCTGAGCTGATCCAATCGGAAGCCAGGAGCCATGGTCCTCCTCTGGGTCTCCCACGTGGGTGCAAGGGCCCAAGCACTTGGGCCACCCTCCACTGCTTTCCCAAGTCACAGCAGAGATCTAGATTGGAAGAGGAGCAGCTGGGACCAGAACTGGCATCCATATGGGATGCCAGCACAATAGGCGAAGGCTTAACCTAATGTGCCACAGAACTACCCCCTAAATAAATAATCTTAAAAAAAAAAAAAAGTAATGCTTTGCAACAGTGCTTCATTTCTAAAAGTTAAAGTCTCCATTTTTAGTTTCCCAACAAAACGTCAAAAAATCATTATCTACATTAGCTATGATTTGAAAAACAGTGTGCTTTAAAAAGGACATTTGGTTTAAAATATACATTTCAACTGTATTAAGTAGATATATATATATATATATATATATATATATATATCTGATTTAGAATAATGCATTAACATCATTGCCAAATCAAAAGAAGACTCCCTGATATCTACCCATTAGTCTAGCCCCAGGGAAGCACTGAGCAGTCAATACAAACCTCAAGTGTAAACACTAGAGCTCATGCATTATACTGACAGACCGCCCACCTAGTCCTTGCCCACAGTGTACTCTTTGTTTGCACAGAACTCTAAAAAGGATGCATTTTTTTTCCAATTCACAGTAAAAATACACTATGAAATTGAAAACCTTGAGACAGCTCCTACAGACACAGTGGGAAGTAATGAGAGTTCAAAAATACGAAAAGAGGGGCTGGCACTGCGGTGCAGCAGGTTAAACTGCTGCCTGAGATCCTAGCATCCCATATGACCCACCCAGTTCAAATCCTGGCTGCTCTGCTTCCCATCCAGCTCTCTGCTATGGCCTGGAAAGACAACACCAAGATGGCCCAAGTGCTTGGGTCTCTGCCAACAATGTGGGAGAACCAGGTGAGACTACCAGCTCCTGGTTCCAGTAAGCCCAGCCTCAGCTGTTGTGATCATTTGGGGAGTTAATTAGCATATACAAGACCTCTCTTTCTCTGTCTCTCCCTCTCTATCTATAACTATGCCTTCCCAACAAATAAAATCTTTAAAAATAGGGGCCAGCACTGTGGTGTAGTGGGTAAAGCCACCGCCTGCGGTGTCAGCATCCCATGTGGGTGCCAGTTTGAGCCCCAGCTGCTCCACTTCATATCCAGCTCTCTGCTGTGGCCTGGGAAAGCAGTGGAAGATGGCCCAAGTGGAAGATGACATGGGAGACCCAAAAGAAGCTCCTGGCTCTGGACTGGCTCAGCTCAGGCAGTTGCAGCCATTGGGAGAGTGAACCAGAGGATGGAAGACATCTGTCTCTTTCCACCTCTGCTTCTGTGTAACTCTGCCTTTCCAATAAGTAAATAAATCTTAATAAATAAACAATAAACGTGAAGAGCAGCTACTATACTAGCAAGTATCAACTATGGAGCCAGTCTACCCAAGTTCAACCAAGCTCTGCCATTTATGGTGAGCAAGTTAGTAACTCTGCCTCAGGTTCCTCAGCAAACAGAAATGAGAGCAGTAGCTCCACAGGACTGCAGAGGGGCATACAGGCCTCAGTGCAGGTGACAATGCAGAGAACCAGGTCCCGGCACAGAATATCCTCTCTGCCAACATTTGCTGCTACTGAGATGAAAAACACTTTAAACGTACTATCAAAAAGTACTATCAACTAAGGCTTTTCTAAGAGAAGGAAACAAACTTAGCACTTCAGTTGGAGAGCAGCAAAGAACTCCCACAGAGTACAAAAACAATTTTTCATTATGGTAACTTTCAGTCAGGAAACAAAATTCAATTACAGCAGTACACTCTTCAGAAGGCACAAGTCTGGAAAACTTTCTTTAACGTTAAGTTTTGGTAATTCAAGAGGTACTTTCCAAATATCTTGAAACATCTGGTTATTGTTAACAAGTCATTCCTACGAATTAACAACCTCACTTCCTTTTGTGTTAATGTGTGGGCACCCATAATGTAGTACTTTGTAATCTAACTGTACAGTATCGAATCCTTGGGAACAACCCGAGAAGTCCACTAAGCAGTTATGCTACTAAAATTCTAGTGGACTTCCTTTTCCCCTTGGACTGAGAAAGCTGAGACCCAAACTGGCACCTCAACTTTAAAAAGCCTAAAATCCTATTATTTGCCATTTGTATTATGACTTCTCCTTGTTTTAAAGTTGTACTTTAACTTACAAATCACTAGTCAGATTTGTATTTTTCGATTTCATCTATGTGTATGTGTGTGTCTAATTATTTATGGAATTAGCTTGGCCTTATTTTCATGAAATTTCTAAAAAAAAAAAGAATAACCATTGTAACAAAGAATTATTAACATTTTATTAAGCTTGAACATGAAAGTACATTTTGCCTTAGGTTAGTGTACTATCAAAATTTAAAAATTAGTAACAGTATCTGAATAAGTAAAACCCTCTATCACAGTAAGTCAAACGACAGACTTTTCTTCTCACCATTTCTGTGTGTAAGCATTTCTCTCATTTCCTCATGGTCACACGGATGGGTAAAATCAAAAACACTGTGTCCAGTCAGTTCAAACTGTAAACACATTTTGAAAAATTAGATCCATATAATAAAATAAAAAACATATAGAAAGGCTCTTAATGCGTGGGTATTCTACCTGAGTTAATCCCATGTATTTGTTCACATTATCAGAAATGTAAATCATGTCACCATCATCTGTGAGAACCATAACAAAACCATCCAGGGCTTTCAAATAAAAACAGTTCATCTGCGCCTTCATTTCATCTTCAATATCCAAATCACCTAAACAGGGTGTAAGAAAAGGAAAATAGTTAATAAGTTATACTACCGTACACAGCATCAATTTTTTCTGTATTTTTAATTTTTCCCCATCACTCTTATTTTATCAAAAAACAATCAGGACCAGAGAATAGGAAGACTATAATTAGACCTGCCAGCTGCTTTTCATGATAATTTAGAATAATGCAGTAAGGCAACCACTGAAGAACAAATAAGGGGTTATGTTTTAAAAGGAAGATAAATAGAAAGGAAAGCAAGGCAATGACAGGGAAAATGCTTTAAAAAAAAGAAGCAGAGGCAGAGAGAAACAGAAGCCTTCCATTCACTGGTTCACTCCCCCAATGGCTGCAACAGCCTGGGCTGGACCAGGCTGAAGTCAGGAACCAAGAGTTTCATCTAGGTCTCCCACATCAGTGCAGGGACCCAAAGACATGGGCCATCTGCTGCTTTCCCAGGTGCATCAGCAGGGAGCTGGATCCAAAGTGGAGATGCCAAGAATTGAACAGGTACCCACATGGGACACCGGTGCTACAGGTGGTGGCTTTACCTGCTATACCAGTGCCAGCCCCCCAAAATCTTAAAACTTCCTGAATGAACCTTTAAAAGCAGGTAACAAAATGGATGTCATATTAAGAAAGAATTGAGAATGTTTTAAGAGGATAAACAAGATAAAGAGGAGGATTATTTTAAACAGAATAAAATGGGGGTGGGCTTTTGGCATACTGATTAAGACACCACTTAGGGCATCTGCATTCCACATCTCAGTGCCTTGGTTCAAGTCCCAGCTCCATCTCCAATCCAGTTTCCTGCTAATGTGCAACCTGGGAGGCAGCAGGTTATGGCTGAAATACATGGATCCCTCCTACTCATGTGGGAGACCCAGACTGAGTTCCACTTCCTGGCTTCCGTCTGGTCCATCCCTGGCTGTTGCAGGATTTCTGGAGTCAACTAAGTGGATGGAGGATCTCTGACTTTCTGCCCTTCAAATAAAATGGGGGAGAGAAAAAAAAGCTGGTAAAATAGTAAGAATTATTGAAAATTTTAAGCAGTGTGCATATCACAACATGATAAGGTTTAAAAAGCAAAAGTTTTGTGACCACCTTCCAAACAAAATTCTAAAAATAATTTCTAATTACTTCTAATGACTTCTAATTTTCAGACCCTTGTAAAACAACTCACCAGCATCCAGAAGTTTCCTCACACGCAGATAACTGATGGTAAGCCTCATAACAGAAGCCTTATCAAGATGCGAGCTCACATTATGGGGGAGTGGCAACTGATGAGCAAGCTCATAAAAAACTTCAGACTCTTTGCTCCGCCGAGATCTGGCTGCATCTCTAGACTTTTCTTTTCGACGTTCAGAACTTATCCTACTTAACAAAAAAAAAAAAGGGGGGGGGGGGTGTATATAAATTAGACTGCCTTAGCTAGAATAAAACTTATTTCACATTTTTCTGCTTATCACAGGATTAGAAGGTACCATGCAATTAAACTATGGGAAATTTGCCTAGTAAACTTTTTTTTAAAGACAGCTATACTACAAACATAAGGAACTCTCTCTAGAAGTCCATGATCATGCTTTAAACCTGTCCAAAGCAGGAGTTTCCTGTCGGACGTGTTAAATTGGAGAGGATATTTTTATAATTAGCTAAAAACTTAAAGCAGTCTGTATACCTAAGGCTGTATGTCATAGCCATTCAAAAGTAGTCTCAATATAGAGAAACATGATTAAGTCTAGATAACCCTTGAAGTTGTACATAACTTGAAAACAGTCATGAAACAAACAGAACAGCAATTACCACAAACTGATTTTTGATTCCTTTCTTGTGAAACCAGTACTTTCCCATCCTCTACACCCAACCTCATGAGCCATACTGACTAAAAGTTATGGAAATTTATAGTAGCGGCTATGATAAACTACCATTGCTGGTTCACTGGTTCACTCCCCATATGGCTCCAACAACCAGGGATGGGCCAGGCTGGAGCCAGGAGCCAAGAGCTTCTTCCGGATCTTCCACAAGGGTGCAGGGACCCAAGCACTTGGGACATCCACTGCCTCTTTCCCAGGCCATTAGCAGGGAGATGGATGAGAAGTGCAACACTGCCCCAAGATACTTCTTTAATGGCTGTTGTTTATCAAAGCCTGCTCAGTGCCAAACACTACCTTGTACTAGGCACCTAGATGTCACTTAAGAGCTTATATATAGGCTAAAGAGTATCTCAATTTTATAAATGAGGAAACAGAAATCGCTTAGCTTAAAAGTAGCCACTTGGGTCCGGCACTGTGGCACAGTGGGTTAAATCCTCCACCTGCAGTGCCAGCATCCCATATGGGCGCCAGTACTAGTCCCGGCTGCTCCTCTTTAATCCAGCTCTCTGCTGTGGCCAGGGAAAATAGCAGAAGATGGTCCCTGCACCCCCGTGGGAGACTGGGAAGAAGCACTTGGCATCCAGCTTTAGATCGGCACTGCTCTGGCCGACCTGGTCATTTGGGGGCTGAACAACAGAAGGAAAATCTTTCTCTCTGTCTCTACTTCTCATTGTCTGTAACTCTAACTCTCAAAATAATAATAATAATAATAATAATAATAATAATAATAAGGTAGCCACTTTGTAGCAGACAGAATTTGAACCCAAATGTTTTCTTACTCCAAAGTTTGCTCTTCCACAGTGCTGTTTCTACCTCAAACATTCAGTTGATTTTCTATGCCCCTCAACTCAATCCTGTTAAATGTTGAAAACTGCCATTGTGATTTATTGAGCATTCCTCATTGTGCTTAGACTATTACCAGCATTATTTCACTTAATTCTCTTTACATCCCATGGATGAAGTACATAACTGCCTTCACCTCAAATCTCTCCTCCCTCCAAATGATCTGCAGAGCCAAAATGCACATAGAAGCAATGTTCTCAAGTAACAGGAAGGGTTCTCAGCACATGCTTTGGAATATGGTATAGAAACAAGAGAATACCTTAACAGTTTTATTATGATATCAGCAATACTGTAGTTTTTGCATTTAATCAAGTTTGTGTGGTTATATGACTTATTTTTTAATACAGAATATAAACATGTTATACTTAAAGAAGTCTGATACAAAAATTTCAATTTAAGCATGCAGAGCAATTTTACTTGGGTACACTGAGATTTAAGGCAAGCTATTAAAAACTTATAACTATGAGAATCAGGATTTTCTCAATACTGTAAACAGAAAAACCAAATAAATCAGAAGCTGAGGCTACATGAAAATGCCATAACGTCAACAGTCTACAATTTTATATTTAGTTGCATTAGAACTGTCTGATCATTTTGATTGTAAATGTTTAAAATTTTAATTTAAAATGAATATCAACGTTGTATTTATTTATTTAAGATTCACTTATTTATTTGAGAGGCAGAGCCACAGACACAGGAAGGGACAAAGAGCAAGGTCTTCCATCTGCTGATTCACTTTCCAAACAGGCCACAATGGCCAGAGCTGTGCTGATCCAAAGCCAGGAGCTTCTTCTAAGTCTCCCACACAGGTGCGGGTGTCCAAGTACCTGAGCCATCTTTCACTGCTTACCCAGGCTATTGGCAGGGAGCTGGATGGGAACTGGAGCAGCTGGGACACGAACCAGTGCCCACATGGGATGCCGGCACTGCAGGCGGAGGCTTAACCTTATTACACCACAGTGCTGGCCCCAATTATCAAAGTTTTAAAAATCTGTTTTACATATATATCTATTGGAGTTCCATGCAACATTTCCTATTGGCCCTAACAGATACTGTTTGCCTTGTCTTTCCCACCTCTTCAGGTGGTGTGTGAAAGGCAGTGATGGCTGCGGAAACAGATATGAATATGGTTCAAGAAATACCGAAAAAAGAGTGATAAATCAATGGCCTTCTGCCACAATTAGTCCTGGTGTACCGATTTTTATAAGCAATTTATCAGACTTACTGTCCTTTTTTTCCCCCTGAATTAATCAAAGCCACGAACAAGTGACTATCCAAATAAAAATTTGGATAACAGGAACACTTATAACACCTACTATGTGTTTATAAACAATATCTGATCAAGCTTACTATAATAGAATGTTTCCATACCACTTGAAATAGTTACATTGTCCAGAAACTTGAGGATAGTAATGACTGTCCAAGGTGTGGCGATAAGTTTCTAAGACAAATTCATTATGTATGTGAGGTGAGATAAAACATTTTAAAGACAGTACTGCATATTTAAGCTGGTAGTGCAGAATGTAAAAATAATTTTGAGTGGAAAAATGCTTCAGGAAATGAGTAATAGGCTGACAAAACTTAGATGAAGAAGGTGATTAAAAGAATTATGTCCTTTATTACATCATCAATCTAGACAAAGCAATCAGTGACTTTATAACAAAGGTTTAAAAAAAAATTTGTATGAAAGTCTCCACATGAGACTGTAAGAGCTCTTAAAACAACTCCGGGGGCTGGTGCTATGGTACAGTAGGTTAAAATTCTGGCCTGCAGTGCTGGCATCCAGTATGGGCACCGGTTCAAGTCCTGGCTGCTCTTCTTCTGATCCAGCTCCCTGCTAATGCACCTGGGAAAACAGCAGACAATGGTCCAACTCCTTGGACCCCTGCATCCATGTGGGAGATTCAGAAGAAGTTCCTGTCTCCTGGCTTTGGATTGGCTCAGCTCCGGCCATTGCAGCCATTTGGGGAGTGAACCAGCAGATGGAAGACCTCTCTTTCTCCCTCTGTCTCTACCTCTATCTGTAACTCTTTCAAATAAAAACCAAAATAAATAAATAAATAAATAAAACAGGGCTGGAGAACCTTTAAAAAAGAATCCTAAGCTTAAAGCTAAAGCTCCCAGAGTTCTTAGTTTCAGATCTGAGGTGCCCACATTCTTGTTTACTCACAGGAAGCCTCTTTATCAGTCACACATCACAGAATTACAGTATTGACCAGAATCATTGCTGTTGGGCCATGGGCGCTAGGTCTCAGAGATGAATCTTAGACGATTTATAATACACAATGGAAGATGTGTTAACCAGAAGAAAGTAAGCAGATTTTCAGTATACAAATAAGGAAA
Source organism: Sylvilagus floridanus (assembly GCA_949820135.1). Lineage (NCBI taxonomy): Eukaryota > Metazoa > Chordata > Mammalia > Lagomorpha > Leporidae > Sylvilagus > Sylvilagus floridanus. The sequence goes on along the minus strand of OX463228.1, from coordinate 15,866,502 downwards.
CTGAATTTCTCCAAATTATCAAATGTTGTTAAGCACAGGTCAAGTGAAATTCTGTCACTAACACACCTGTAAACGGTGTTATTTCACTTGAATAGTCAATATGTTTTGAATAGCTTGCTTATAATTTTAGAACTAATTTGTGAGCACACTAGCAAAATATCTCCATCTTTCTAGTATTGTAGTTTCTGCATGCCTATTTTTTCTAATGTGCATCACTGGACCAAACAATTATATCTTGAAATCATTCTGCAAAAAAAAATATATTTACAAAAATAATTCTGAGTCACTGTCTTATTAAGCTTCTTGTGTACAACATTCATGAATTAAGCAACAGATGTTTTACAGACAATGCCCATTACTCTTTAGATTATGAATACAAAATAACTGTAGACATTTTAAGTCATCAATTTTGCTCTCTCCTAACTATACAAACACATCTGTTAACATTCCTTTGACTTTAATAAATTAAATTAAATCATAACTATCCAAAATGTTAGCATATGACCAGATTAATTAATTAATGTATAAATTCTTTAAAATCCCTCAACCCTATTATTTGGTGAGAACCCTTTTTGGCCTTTTTAAGCACAAGTTTTTTGTTTGGTTGGTACTGTCTTCTTGTCAGTATTCTTACAGGACATACGTTCTAAGGAAATTTAATGATATACTCAAGAAGATATGCTATTAAATACATAATATCCTTTGTATCCAGTTTGACTCTGCCAGTCCAACAATTTATATATCCATTTCCCTATTCACTCTGTGACATATCAGGAATTTTATTAATTTTTATCAAAAGGTGAGAACTGTATTTGTTTTAATTGCTTTGTACTTCTTAAAGTCTCAGGCCCTAGGAAAATGCAAAGAAATGTTCACGTTCACTCTTTAGCTGGTAATTTCTTCTGCACCTTTAAATCCAAACAACTTTGCATGATATTTAGAATGTATACAGAAGTGGTCTAAATTCTTCTTCTGTTAACTTGCTTTTATCACCACCATGTTAAAGATAAGGACCTTGATTGAAGAGTTCACCCAAAGTTACACAGCTAATACATGGCAGAACCTGCATTCTAACTCAAGCAGACTGGCTCTTGCGTCCATGTTATTAACACACAGACTATGGCTGCCTCTCAGAAACCCATCTCCATTGCTAAGACAAATATTCATAGTGCATGATATTATTACAAAGTTGAAAACTTGTTAACTTTACAAATCCAAAGACATGAAAGAGAAATTATGGAGGCTGGGTTTGGACTTCAGGACTTGTCCCTAAAGCTATTCAGAGGGACTGATGGCCAGGTTCTTGGAGTCTGGCAGTAATTTCCAAATCCTAACTGAAAGGTATCTACAGTAGTGATCAACACTCTCTGACTCACTCGTTCACCAGCTCTTCAAAGCAAGGCAAACCTGAAAAGGATAATGCCAGCATTATGGTAAAAGAATCATAAGATGGTAATTCAAGTTTGCTCCATATTCTCCCACTAGACTATACACAAGCAGCTATTTGAACATGTACTTTTTTGGTATTTTATTTGCTCAACATCTGGGCAATCACAAAACTTGTGTTTTGTTTGCATTCATTTTCAGTCATTCTAACTTACAGTAGGCCAAATTAAAGAATGAAGGCTGAATTTTAGAAAATTAAAAGCAGGGGCCAGCACTGTGACACAGCAAGTTAAAACAAACCTGCAGCTATGCCAATTTTTAAGTCCTGGCTGTTCCACTCCTGATCCAGCTCCCTGCTAATGTGCTTGGGAAAGCAGCAGAAGATGGCCTAAGTCCTTGGGCCCCTGCACTCACATGGGAGAACCAGAGGAAGCTCCTGGCTTTGAATCAGTACAGTTCCAGCTGTTGCGGCCATCTGGAGAGTGAACCAGCGGATGGAAGCTCTGTCTCTGTCTCTGTCTGTAACTGTCTTTCAAATAAGTAAAATAAAGCCTTAAAAAATTTAAAAGCATTTTATCGATATACTACGTGGTAGATATATCATAAATGTGTACAATTTTTATTTATCAGTTAAAAGTAAAATAAGAAAATCTTTTTAGACCTATACCTAAAGATAATGCACATAATATAATGATTTACTGATTTCTGAGCCTGATTGGATTTTAAGCAGGAATCTGTCTTCCAGATCTAGCATGACAGTGCAATCTTTTCCTCTGAGATTTCTTCTAGTATTTTTATTCCCAATTAGCATTCTTCCAAAGACTTAATAAATACCATATTCTACCTGCATCTAGTTTATTAAACCGTATAAGCCATCTGGAATTTATTTTAGTGATAAGTAATCTACATACGATGCAGTTACACAAAATCTTTCTATTTTTCAAGACTTCTTTATTTAAGGCAGAGTTAGAGAGAGGCAGAAGCAGAGGCAGAAAGACAGAGAGGTCTTCCGTCCACTGGTTCACTCCCCAAAAGGCCACAATGGCCAGAGCTGAGCCAATCTGAAGCCAGGAGCCAGGAGCTTCTTCTGGGTCTTCCACACGGTTGCAGCAGGACCCAAGGACTTGGGCCATAGCAGAGAATTGTATCGGAAGTGGAGCCATCGGGACTCGAACCAGCTCCCCATAGGATGCCAGCACTGCAGACTGGGGCTTTATCCACTATGCTACAATGCCAGCCCCCTCCCCCTTTTCTTTTTGCTTCTAATTTTTAAGATTTATTTATTTATTTGAAAGGCAGAGTTAGAGAGGCAGAAGCAGAGAGAGAGAGAAAGCCAAAATCTAAATTAACCGTTTTCTATCATTTTGGAATAAACTTTTGGCTTTAATATTAAAAACTAAATTCTCTCCTATTTTGGAAAGTTTTGAATTGTCATTCAAACTATTTTGTTACATATTTTGTGGATAAAATAATCATCTAAATATGCTATACAGTGGATCACTAATTGTCACTCTTCTCTTTTACTGGATATTCCTTACATGGTGAGTAACCCACAAGTAAAAGCAGTCTGCACATCAGCTTCAGAAAGTCTGGCTAGGAAGGAGTCAGTTTTGAAGACACACAGTTTCGAAGCACCTAGAGTACCTGAGAGAAAAGATGAAGATTTTCTCCCTTGAAGGTCTACTGAGATTTACTATGGGTTGGATACCGTACTAAATGTCTTCTATGCATTAGTTCATTTAGAGACCCAAAGACTCCCATACATGGGGAGTGGCCTCCTTGAATCCCAGAATAGTAGGAACGGCTCCTTCACTCAAGTTATATTTATTGAACATCTATCAGGAACCAGGCACTGTGCTAGGTACTAGAAACAGAGCAGTAAGCAGAACAGCTTCCTGAGGACTTCAGACGGCCTCTCTCAGTCTACTAAAACAGCTTCCTAATATTACATTCTCAACTGTTGGTCTAGCTACATTCAACATTTCGAATTCCTGGTTCCTGGGTTCCACCTTTGTAAATTCTGAGTAGCTCTAGGTCAGGGCCTCCAATTTTGAGCTTTTAAAAACTCCCAAGGTACACGTGAGACAAACTGAGGTTTGGGAACCGCTGGCTGATTGATTAATCACTGTTACTTTGTTTTAATTTCTCAAATTACCACCATACACATCCTTCCAAAACCCAAAAATTCTGGTACTGTGTCCTTCTTAAAAATCCCATCAGGGCCGGCGTTGTGGTGTAGCAGGTAAAGCTGCTGCCTACAGTGCCGGCATCCCATATGGGCACCAGTTTGAGTCCTGGCTGCTCCACTTCTGATCCAGTTCTCTGCTATGGCCTGGGAAAGCAGTGGAAGATGGCCCAAGTCCTTGGGCCCCTGAAACTGCGTGGGAGACCTGGAAGAAGCTCCTGGCTCCTGCCTTCAGATCGGCACAGCTCCGGCTGTTGCAGCCAACTGGGGAGTGAATCAGTGAATGGAGGACCTCTGTCTCTACTTCTCTCTGTAACTCTTTCAGATAAATAAAATCTTAAAACATTCCCAAATATAGGACAAAAGCTAATCACTTTAAGAGCAAACACCCACTTTCCTAGTTAACTGCCCATCTCTTTATCCTCAGCCACACTGCAGTTACTCAAAAGCCCAGTAATGTATGGTTTGGTTAAATTATGTGAAAAACTTCAAGCATCATTTTGTTTCTGCTTTCTTCTGCCTCCCCAAATGGCTCCTCTCCTGTGGAACTGACCAGTCTTTAAAAGCCAATGTCTGCTTACCACAGGGCCTCCATGATCTGGACCCATTAGCTTCTGATCCATTTACTCCCATGCTCTTTTCTTTGCTCACTCTGCTCTAACCACAGCATCTCCTTCCTGTTTTTCAGACACCATGCAGACTCTGGGCCTTCACACTAAAGGGCTCCCCAGACACCTCTTGCTCTTCAACCTCTTTCAGGTCTCTGTCCCAGCCTCACCCTCTCATAGAGACTGAGATTCTCTGATCACTGTCTCCAGCCTGGTCCATCTGCTCTGAACTATTTTTCCCAAAATCCTTTTCTTTCTGTTTCCATTATATGCTCTCAAACAGTAACAGATCTGAGACTAGAAGTTAAGACAGTCAATGATTAAATTTTCTCTGTGTGTATCGGAAGAATCTGTCTTTCCAACAACTATTTGCTTAAATATAATGAAAGATATTTTATACCTTTATAATGGGAAAAAAAATCACACATATGACAACGAAGATACACACACAGAAATCATACTCTAAAGACTTTTCTCTTCTATTTAGTTCTAAACCCTGACCATAATGATTCTGGAAATGATGGCCAAGGAAAGGCTATCCTCCACCTAACACAACCCATCCTATTTCATGTTACCATGAAGAGTATTAAGTGGGAATTACAACATGGCAGAGCTGTGTTGACTAAAGCAGTTCTGAAGATACACTCTATGAGAACTTTAAAATTATGTTTTCATTTTCATGGCAACATAAAAAATAGAAATGAGTGTACTCCTTATCATCTAAACCATCTCTACACACTTCTACATTCCATGACAAGTCTTCTGTGTTTGAGATGGCATTTATGATTAAATTGGTACTAAATGATCACTAAAAGGAAAAGAGTTGCATTTTCTAAAAAAAATTTTTTTTTCAATTACTTATTCGAGTAGTATAGAAAGAAGGAACTCCCATCTGCTGATTCACTTTCCAAACTCAGTCCAGGTCTCCCACATGGATGGCAGGAACCTAATTACTTGAGTCATCATAGCTACCTCCCAAGGTTGCATTAATAGGAAGCTGCAGTCAAGAGCAGCAGCCATGTATTGAACCCATGAATTCCAGTGTGGGATGTGGATGAATATTGAACTGTGGACTGACCAACAGTAATTCAGTGCGGAGGTCAATATATAAGATACAAATTCCTGTTAAATAAATAAATAAATGTACAATAATTTGTCATAAGCCACAGTCCTTAAATGCTGAAGTCATAGTCAAAAGTTGGAGAAATTTTTTGAAAGAATCAACTCATTCACAGGATTTTCAAAAACATCCCTTTCTCTATTCATCATGAAGGCACTGGCTATTGGTTTGTCATTATAACCATTTACATATCTTAACTGCTACCTACAAAAGCAATTTTCAACTTTCCTCTGCTAATAAGTTAGAAGACATTTAATGAGATTCTTCATACCAAAATAGCATAGATATTCTTAATTTCACATCTTCTACAAGATGCAAATACCTTGAGAATGTTTTCCTCCTTTACTGTTATCACTATGCAAAAAAAATTTCTAAAAATAAAACATATATATGAAAAATCATATCTTAATTTAATTTGCAAATGCCAGATATTTATGGCCAAAATCAAAGTAAGGGTAAAGCAACACCTACTGTTTTACTACTGTCTTAGGCTCACTAGAGGCTCAGCCAAAAGGATATCAGACTTTGTCAGATTGTCCTAAAAAAGGCTTCAGTGATTCTAAACAATATCATGTGTCTTCAAGGGAGCGAAACTCTTTTGAAAACTTAATAAATATAATACAAATAAAAGGATAACATATTTAATTAAGCCCTTACTTTCTACCAAGAATTGTTCTGAGGGTTTCTCATGGGTTATATCTCATTCTATCCTATAAGGCAATTACTCTTATCGCAATGCATAGATGAGGAAATAAGCAACTTACTTAAGACCACATAGCTAATACAGTCTACACCTTCTTAGCCATTACTATCTATTTTTTAAAGAGGTGAAAGGAAAACCCTAATTTTCAGTAGAAGAGACTTCAAGCTTCTCAAAAGTCATGGCAAGAACAGTTGCAGAAACCATGCTTGGTAGAAAACTCTGTAGACTATGAATCCAGGTCATTTGTGACCAAAGCCCACACCCCATTTATTATATATCATGTCATCACTAATCTACAGTCCTGTACATGAGATATGACAAGCAGATAATCTACAATAAAACATTTGATTCATGTAATCATGGGACTCCATTCACATGGTTACTAATAGTCCAAACAGTGCAAGCTGGGGTTTTCCCAAGAAACTGATATATGGCCACTCAAAGAGAAGGAATATCTTTTCATATTTTTTGAACAGAAACTGTATCAATGCAGATATGGGGATGGCACTTCCACCTTCCATACCTATAGCCTGTCAGCCTGTCAGTGGGAGAATAAAGTCATATGCAGGGGCTGGTGCTGTGGCACAGAGGGTTAACGCCATGGCCTGAAGCGCTGGCATCTCATATGGGCACTGGTTCAAGACGCGGCTGCTCCACTTCCAATCCGGCTCTCTGCTATGCCCTGGGAAAGCAGTAGAAAATGGCTCAAGTCCTTGGGCCCCTACACCCGCATGGGAGACCTGGAAGAAGCTCCTGGCTCCTGGCTTCGGATCTCTGCAGCTCTGGCCATTGCGGCCAATTTGGGAATGAACCATAGGATGGAAGATCTCTTTCTCTCTGCCTCTCCTCTGTGTAACTCTTTCAAATAAATAAATCAATCATTAAAAAAAATAAAGTCATATGCAAAAAGAGCAGAGTAGCCGGCGCCGCGGCTCACTAGGCTAATCCTCTGCCTTGCGGCGCCAGCACACCGGGTTCTAGTCCCGGTTGGGGCGCCAGATTCTGTCCCGGTTGCCCCTCTTCCAGGCCAGCTCTCTGCTGTGGCCAGGGAGTGCAGTGGAGGATGGCCCAAGTGCTTGGGCCCTGCACCCCATGGGAGACCAGGAGAAGCACCTGGCTCCTGCCATCGGATCAGCGCAGTGCGCCAGCCGCAGCGTACCGGCCGCACCGGCCATTGGAGGGTGAACCAACGGCAAAAGGAAGGTCTCTCTCTCTCTCTCTCACTGTCCACTCTGCCTGTCAAAAAAATAAATAAATAAAAGAGCTGAGTACATAAGCCAAGTAATATTCAAGACAAAGTTCAGAATTACAGTCCTCAGTTGAGATTCTACATTAAATCAAAGCTAGACTGTATAACCCAGTAACTGCGTCTTCCCCTCTTAATCTGGCTTGCATCATTGTCTCCTGCAATAAAAAGAATCCTAATACACTTATCAAAATGCCAGCATAACAAGTTAAAAACAAACTTTAACGATGATAAAAGTTTTAAAAAAGACACTCTCAAATACTGCTAACAAGTATAAACTAGTTCAAACTGTCTAGAAGATCAAGAGTACTGAACACTCATTTTATGTTTTCACCAATTAATTCTACTTAGAATTTACTAAAGAACCATGAATAAAGGCTATTAATCACAACACTATTTGTAATAGGGAACCATCAGATTCAATCCAAATGTCCCAAATAGAGGAATCATGAGACATTTATAATGCAATATAATTTAGCTTTTAAAATTATTATGTAATAATATTTAATGGCAATCTAATAATACTTAGATGTTCACTAAATACAATGTATACATGTTTAGTTAACCCTTTACAGCAACTTTGTGTTAACAGTTTCCTTAATCATATTATTTCCTCAATAAATTTGTAAAAATGTCTGAGAAAAAAAATGCTAAAAGTTTTAGAAAACATATTTTCTGATAGATACATTCATCATATCCCTTGTGGGTGGAGGAAACAGGTTTTGATGTAAAATAATGTTCAAATTGACCATATCTAGTATCTAGGAGACTAATAAGCGCCACAGACTATGCTAAACACTCAACACTAATATCAGATTTAATACTCATCACTGCCACACAAAATCCTAACAACCTTCCTTTATGCTTAGATGGAAAAAATAAAGATAGCTGTAAATCTTTTCAAAGTGAGTACTTTCACCCTAATCTCACATTTATTAACATACACATATGTGTACCAGAAACAAGACAAAAGCAGTCATACAAAATGCAGTCAGTGGTTTCTAGGCAGTGAAAAAGTAAATCATTATAGTTCTTTATGCATTTGTGTAGGTTCTCAAACTTTTTTCCACCAATATCTTTAAAAATTTCATTAGACATTTAAAAAAAGTTTTGCTGAGTCAAATGATTTAGAACGTATTTAGGAAACTTCTGGCCGGCGCCGTGGCTCAACAGGCTAATCCTCCGCCTTGCGGCGCCGGCACACCGGGTTCTAGTCCCGGTCAGGGCACCGGATTCTGTCCCGGTTGCCCCTCTTCCAGGCCAGCCCTCTGCTGTGGCCCAGGAGTGCAGTGGAGGATGGCCCAAGTGCTTGGGCCCTGCACCCCATGGGAGACCAGGAGAAGCACCTAGCACCTGGCTCCTGCCATCGGATGAGCGCGGTGCGCCGGCCGCAGCGCGCTGTCCACGGCAGCCATTGGAGGGTGAACCAACGGCAAAGGAAGACCTTTCTCTCTGTCTCTCTCTCTCACTGTCCACTCTGCCTGTCAAAATAAATAAATAAATAAATAAATAAATAAATAAAAAGGAAACTTCTATTTAAATCCCCTTAAAAAACAATGTGTTCTCTTAAAACAGAATACACTATATCTGATATCAGAAGTTTTCATCATAAATTATTAGGCATATTTCATCTTTAACCAATTCCACGACTGGATTACTGAACAAAATCATGAACTCAACCACGGTATCAGTGGGAAAGAAATTCTAAGCTCTGCAATGAGTATGGGAGGATAGTAGTAGCAGGCTTGCTCATGTTTTCACCTTATTAAGGCTTAAGTAAATTTTGTAAAAAAAATACAAGGTAACAAAATTTAAATATCTGTATCAAGAAAAGCCAAAGGAGATGTCATAACCTTCTTACCAGTGAATAAATCTCAGAAAGAGAAAGAAAAAAAAGGCAACAAAATTATTAGAAAATATAGGTCAGAAGAAATTAAAAAAAAAAGTGAAACAAGAAAAGGTTCAGACATAGAAGTGAGATGATTCAAACACGTGGATCAGCCTTGGCAAGATGACACAGGTTATGAGAAACACGGAGCTAGTCTGATAGAAATGTCCAGTCATATGCTCCAAAACCAAGAGGATCAGGGCCAGCATTGTGGCATAGAGGGTAAAGCTGCCAACTGCAGTGCTGGCATCCCATATGGGGGCCGGTTTGAGTCCTGGCTGCTCCACTTCTGATCCAGCTCTCTGCTAAGGCCTGGGAAAGCAGTGGAAAATGGCCCAAGTGCTTGGGCCCCTACATCTGAGTGAGAGACCCAAAAGATGCTCCTGATTGGCGCAGCTCCGACCACTGTGGCCATCTGGGGAGTGAAACAGCGGATGGAAGACAGGCCTCTCTCCCCGTCTCCTTGCCTCTGCCTTTCAAATAAATGAAATATTAAAAAAAAAAAAAAAAAAGAGAGAGAGAGAGAGAGAAAGAAAGAAAAAAAACAGAAAGAAAGAAAAGAAAATGCTGGCAATGTCCATCAATTGAAAATGATTAAATTACAGTGCGCCCATGCTAAGGGATAACGGAGAATAGTTAAAAGAGATGAAGTAGCTTTCATACTAATAGTGAAAGACAACTAAGATGTAAAGTTGAAGGAAAAGGACTAAATGAGATAATGTATTTAAAATACTCAGCATCAGGCTCAACAAATATATTCATAAATTATGTAAAGGAAGATAAAAGGGTTTCTGAAGAAACACGGAACTATATTAAGAACGATTAAAAAAAAATGATTAATGGCAGGGCCAGCACTGTGGCGTAGCAGGTATAGCTGCTGCCTGCAGTGCCTGAATCCCATATGGATGCCAGTTCAAGTCCCAATTACTCTACTTCCAACCCCGCTCCCTGCTAATGTGCCTAGGAAGGCAGTGGAAGAAGGTCCAAGTGCTTGGGCCCCAGCACCCATGTGGGAGACCTGGAAGAAGCTCCTGGCTCCTGGCTTCAGACTGGTCCAGCTCCGGCCATTGTGGCCATTTGGGGAGTGAACCAGTGGATGGAAGACTCTCGGTCTCTCCCACCTCCCACTTCTACCTCTGTAACTCCACCTTTGAAATAAATAAATGTTAAAAAAATAAAAAAATGGGTTTATGATTATATGATTTCAAATTTTTTCTTAGCTTTTCATTCCATTTCCTAGGAACGTTCTGTCGTCTTGCACATAGTCACTCATGTAAATGACACTGTCTGAGAACGTCTGGAGGCAGTCAGTCCTTAAGAAACCTGAAGGCCAGATCTGAAGTGTTCTAAATTCTCTAGGATTCCGGAATACTTTAAATTTACTACAATAGATTTAAAACACTAGATACCTTCTTTACGTCTGTAAACATGCCACACAAAAGTAAAGCCTGTAACACTAAGGTTGTGTTTAAACCATTATCTGTGCCATGGCTGACTCTTATCTAGATTATGAATTTTTTGAAGGCAGTTTCTGTCTTAATCACTGTTATATCACCAGGATCAAGTAGCTGCACAGTAACAGTTACTATTTATATTGTATTCATCATGTGTCACATACTATCAAAGGGACACATACATACATACATTCAGTCCTCACATTAATGGAATGTGAGGCACAGAGAAATTAATTATTTGATCACTGGTGCTTTATGGAATCACTGGCAGCCAAGCTCGTAACCACCATGTGACAGATATTTAATCAATGTTCATGAAAGATGAAACAAGGGGAGAGACACCTTCACACATTTACCTAGCTGATTTTCCACAGCCAAACCCAGACAGATGCTTCCTTTAGTAAGCTTTTTTTTTTTTTTTGGTGTTACACTAACTTTTACATCCCTTAAAGTAAGTTCTGAGTTATTTTCAATGCTGAATACATTATTACAAAGCTGTATTTATTAACAAAAAATGCTTTCTCGCCTTGTTCTACAGACACTACAAACATAAAAAAAGGTGACAAACAACTAAAATTCAAAATTCAAGAAAGTTCTAAAGCAGCACAAAAGAATCCCAAGAGTAAGAAAAATTCTAAAGAAAAGTAGGACACAGGAGAAGAGGGAACAACTATGTCTTCCAAAAAAAACTCTTTAAAAAATTTTCTCTGCATTCTGGGTCCATCCAATTATTCATTTATTATTTCAAATACTGAAGAGCTCACCGTGTGCCAGTATTCCTTTTCATAACACAAATTTCAAATTCATTGTATTTGGGGTCCCCCCCCCCCACTGAAACACTTTATAATGGAAAGGAGAAAGAGGAATCACCTTAAAATTTTTTGCTTAGCATCTACATTTACCTCCCAAAAAACAACAAAAAGATTCAGAAGAACAAAAATACATCCCAGTCCTTAAAGATTTCAGCTTTCTGCCTTTAATCTTTATTTTTACCACGGTACTTTCCATTTGGAAAACAAATCTTCACATAATATTTAGTACAAAGGATCTGTCACAGAATAAAAATTGTAATAGTAACAAAACAGGCACCTTTAATTTAATTAAATGTATTGCTACTTTCAAAATAACTATGTGAAGAACTACAGTAAGTAAAATTCCATTACTGGATTTTCCCATTTACAAGAAAATAAGTATTCAAAATCACACCCTGAAATAATCTTTTTTAAAAAAGATTATTTACTTATTTGAAAGGCAGAGTTACAGAGAGACAGAGAGGTCTTTCACCTGCTGGTTCACTTCCCCAGGTGGCTGCAGCAACCACAGCTGTGCCCATCGGAAGCCAGAAGCCAGGAGCTAGGAGCTTCTCCTGGGTCTCCCATGCAGGTGCAGGGATAGTATTGTGGACAGTTTTTTATAAAAATGTATCATTTAATTATTGTTTTAGATTTTTGAAGACCAAGTTACAAATTAAATGGAGCTAAACCAATAGAACAGGTACACACTATTTTATACAATAAATATTTTTCTGAAAAAGTTCTGGCAAGCTTTTTCAGTTACTTGAAAACTCCTAACTCTCATTTTAGGGGTGTTTAACCTGATGTTGAAACTTCCACTTGCTTCAACATATCCACTAAGATAGCTATCAAAAAACAACAAAAAATTGGGGAGGATATGGATAAACAGGAAGACTTGTACACTGCTGGTTGGAATGTACAAATGCTATGGAAAACAGTATAGCAGTGCCACAAAAAATTAAACAGAGAAGGGGCTAGTGCCTCGGTACCATGAGGGTTAGGCCATCACCTTGGACACCTGCATTCCCTATCTAACTGCCAGCTCTTGTCCCAGCTACTCTGCTTCTGATTCAGCTCCCTGATAATGCTCCTGGGAAGCTCAGGTACTTGAGTTCTACCATCCACATGGGACAGAGATGGAATTCCTAGCTCCTGGCTTGTGTGGCTCAGCCCCAGCTACCATGGGCATTTGGCAAGGGAACCAGCAGATGGGAGATTCTCTCTCACTCTTCCAAATAAATAAATAAAACTTTTTTAAAAAAGAGAGTTATCTATGTTCCAGCAATTCCACTTCTATGTATATATCCAAAAAAATTGAATGCAGGATCTCAAAGGGATGTTTACACATCCTGTTCATAGCAACACAGCAGCCAAGAGGTGGAAACAATCCAAATGATCACTGATGGGTGAACAAAATGTGGTATACACATGAAATGAAGTATTAGTCTTTAAAAGGAAGAAATTCTGACATATGAAACAACATGGATGAACTGTGAGGATACTATGCTAAGTGAAACAAGCCAGTTACAAAAAAACAAGAACCAAATCATTTTATTTATATGATTCTGGCATAGTCAAATTCTGATAACTGGAAAGTAACACAATGTTGCCAAGGGCTGAGCAGAGAGGAAATCGGGAGCTTTCATGGGTATATTTCAGTTTTGCAAGATGAAAAAGTTCTGGAGTTTGTTCAACAATATGAGTATATTTAACACCCTAGTAAACTGTACACCCAGAAATGGTTAAGATGGGAATTTTACATTAATGTGTTTACCATAATTTTAAAAAACACGATCACTTCAAAAGCTATGGGGGAAAAGTCATGAGGAAATATTTTCATTTTTGTTTTTTAAAAACACATATATATTAGATTTTCTAAAGGAACTATATGAAGCAGATGATGTAGGTTTATTAATTTATATTGCAAAAACATAAAATATAAAACTCAGTACACATACAAGACAGTTAATTCTTGATGTACCAAGAGACAGGGGGATGTAATTATTTTTTAAACTCCAAAACCTATCACTTAAACATTTTCAGTATGTCTTTACCAAAAATACTGGGCAATAAGATTAGCTTGTCTTAGTTTCAAATTCTCTTTCCAACCCTGCAGAGTTAAACAGAAAGAACACAACCCATAGACCATGGCATACACAGAGCAGAAGGCTGAGTAAAATCCTCCAACTGTCTAAGTATTCCCAAAGTTCAAAAGCACAGAGAACCTCCTTCTTGTGAATTCAAATCAGCATCTTCACAGGACCTAGTCCAACAACATATTCAAAGTTAGATTTTACTCTCCTGGTTGAGAAACAGAACTATGTTAACAATCTTAGATAAGAAAGGGATACATTATTTTCAAGTATCCAAAATTGTTAAAATATGAACTTTCACAGTAATCTAATTGAAACCTTTAACATCAGTGCATGGTAACTTTAGATTAATTCCCTTCAGCCTTTTACACAGCATTCTTGATATACAACAATAGAATGTTAACCACAAAATCTAAACCCTAAGCCCAGACACCATTAGAGCCACAGAGACAATAGAGGATAGCAGGTAGGAAGATTGGACTTTCTCCAAACTGCATAAGGTACTTTTCAGTGGACTGTGGGAGTGAATTGCAACACTTTTACAGTCTAAAACATGTTTGATAAAACACATATATGTGTTTTAATATTAATATACACTTCCAAAAATCACAAAAATCAGATCAAAAGTACTGCCCTTAAGCCTTGCCTTGAAATGGAAGCCAATAGCCTTAACTCTAGAGAAATTCATAAGAAAAGGAGTTTTCTTTATGGGTGCTTTACTGAGAGTATTTTTATCAACTCACTATCTTTAACAAGGATTAATATTTATAAAACTATATACTCTAAATTTTGGCATCAAGACAAAAAACGTTGCTGCCAGTGCTAAAAGTGCAGTGCCCTGCTGGAATGAACAGTATGACCTGTATATGTGTTATGACTGCAGGGTCCAGAGTAAATTCAAAATGGCGCATTTGGGGAGAAAACACAGGATGAGAAGCTGTAGAGTGTAGAGCAGATGTTCAAGAAAAGCAACGGATGTTAGATGCCAATGTAGCCCTGGAGGTGCTGTTTTAACAGGAAAAGAACTCTTTTTTCAAGATCCAAATTGAATGTTAGTTTTTTCATTTTTTGGAGATACAGAAAAGACGCATGAAGACAGAAGAGAAACTTAAAGAAATATTTGGAAGGACTTACAAAAAATCATTTTAAGTGTGGTGGAAGTTCAAACTAGAGCTTAAACAGGTAACATTTACTAGGAAGTACACAAACTGTTACCAAGACTCCCCCATTCCAGACCCTGGGCTAAGTGTTCTACATGCATGATCTCATTTACCATACACATTAACTGTGAAGATGGTTGCTATTCTTATCATCAAAAGGAAAAGTTAGGCATGGAAGCATTCAGGACTTGCCCAAGTTCACAAGTGGAAAGGCTGGCACTCTAACTCAGATTCAGGCCTACAGCTTCTACACTCTTAATCTCTAGCCATGTTGCTGTTATAAACAAGTCAAACTGCAACAACAACAGTTTACTAATAAATGAGACAGCTTCCTGACTCTTAGTGGCCAAAGTTAAAAATGAAAATTTAGAAATGTTTATTCTCAGAGATTTCACTACAATGCTCCAGTAATTATTTGTTTTGGAAAACTCTGAAGGAACCTGACTTGAAGCCTAAAACAGAACCTCCTCTGCCATTCCTTTTGAATCTAAAAACCCCTATTATCCGTGTGCTCTTAGTAAGTCCAGCCCCTACAACTAAGGAATCAACATGAAACTCCCTGTTAAATCTATTACAACCACACCACTCTGCTCTGATTTCTTTCAATTCTGATTTTGAGCTTCCTTGTCCTCCTCTAAAACTGGAAAAATTCCAAGAAGAAAATCTCCACCTCAATCTGTTACCTTTCAAAAACTTGAAGAAATATTAGTCAGGAAAGGGCATTTTTAATTAACATCATCCAAAAGTTGCTGAGTAATCACTATTTACAGTTTAACTTAAAATTTCAGTTATATTAAGAATCTCCATATTAAGTGTTATGACTACATTTGAGCCCAGGTGGTTAAGTTTTCAAATGAGAAAATTTTGAAAATAACCATGGGAATGGGGAAAACCAAAGAATTCATTTAGCGCTGGGGCTGGTGCACAGTAGTTGTTAATTCATTCACTCATTTATTTTACAGTGGCTTCTGGTATTAACTGAAGAATAGCAAAGAAGAAATCTGTACAATATTACATATAAAAAGGAAGTGACTGGTACATAACTTAAAGCATTGTGGTAACTATGATTCAGTATATAACAAGGACAGAAAATTGGCACTACACAGAGGTAATCCGCCTTTGGTTTACAATATAGCAGCCTCTTCATTTCATCAAAAGCACTGTAATCACTTCTGCAAAATTAATTGCAATTAATTCCTGGTTAACTCTTGAAATTAAATCTAGACTTGTGTGCTCATGTTTTAAATTGTGTAAGTACTCTCTCCCCGGTGTATATAAACTGAGAATTTTACATTCTATTGAATAGGAACCAAGATAAAGAATCTACAAAACAGCAAGGATATAAACAAGTTTATCTTCCGCTCAAACTGATTAGAGAAGTTAATCTCTCCCATAAGAGTGGAAGGACTTAACAGTAAAGCCAGCCTACTAACCATTACTCTTACTATATAAATCCTCAATTCCTTAAAATCATTTCCTCAACGGTGAAAATACCAAAGTGGAGAAAATGGGGAGGGGGGTACTGTAAATACCACGGGTTCCACCATTCTTAATCTTTCTATAATGTACCCCTCTTACACTTCACGCTGTGCAATAAACTTGCTTTAAGTCCCAACACAATCTGGATATATGCTGATGGTTTCCTTCAAATATATTAAAATGTCAGGAAAACGAGACAGTTCAGGAAAAAAAAAAAAAAACTGCAACACTTTAACGTTGCATTTCGTTTGCTCCGGTCATCTACTTCGCTTTTCAACCTCACTGACACGGTTTGCCTCGATCGGAGCCGCCCGTTACATTTTCGCCAAGATATTTTCGGGAATGAATGAGGCACGGATTCCTGCTCATCGTCTGGGCTCCCTGGACCCCAAGTCTCCACTTCCCAAGTTCCCGCTACAGCCTGGCGATGTGCCCCCCAATTCCCGTTACTCCGACTCCCAAGTCGGGGCAAGTTTTTCCGGGCGATTAAAACAACAAAACGAAAAACAAAACCTGCACGTGCAAACTAAAAAGTTAGCATCCGAAGGCCGCCGCGGCCAATCCCCCCACCGCGGCACAAAGGCAGCGACACCCGCCGCGGCGGGACCACCGCAAGGGGCCCCGCACCCGCCGGGGCGCCGCGGCCAGCGTGCGGGGCCGCCCGGCCCGCGCCGTCCCCGCCCCCGGGAGGCAGCGGAAGCTCCGGGTGCGAGCGGCGGCGCCGAGCTGCGGCTGGGCTTCCAGGCTGGGGCCAAGTCCCCTCCGGCGGGGCCGCGCCGCGACCCGGGGTCCCGCGGCGGGCGCGGGGGGCGGCGCGAGGACCCCCGCGGCCCGGGCTGGGGGTCGGGCTGGGGGCGGCGGCGGCGGCGTGCAGACCCCGGCCCCCTGAAAGCACTTTCGAGGCGTCTCCCACCCCCCACGACAAGATGGCGACGTGGACAGCGGGGGAGCCCGGCCGGCGAGGTTGGGGGAAGAGAGGGGAGGGGAGAGGAGGCAGAAACAAAAAGAGGGCCGGGCGACCCCCACCCCAAACGCACCGGCCCACCGCGGCGGGCGGGGAAGGGGCTTACTTTTTCTTGTCGTTCGCGCCGCCGGCGCCCTCCATGGCGACTCGGTCCCCGCGATGCCTTCCCGGCCGGCGGCCCCCAGGCTCGCTCCGGCCTAAGCGCTGGCTCCGTCCACACGCGCAGAGCGGAGAGCGAGTCCAGTGGGGGCGGCGGCGGGGACGGGTGCGAGGCGGGGCGCTCCCCGGGAGCCGAGCGCTGCGCTCCGGCGCTAGCCTCTCCGCGGGCTGCTGTCACGGCGCGGCCCGACGCGCGGGGCCCACTCGGCAGCGAGGACGGTCCTCGCGTCCCCTCAGACGAGGCGGCTCTGTGCGCGGAGGAGCTGAGGCAGCGGGCAGGGGGCGGGCAAGGGCGGAGGCGCGCCCGGCCGCGCGGGGAGGGGAGGGGCGGGGCGGGGCGGGAGCGCGCGCCCCCGCCCGCCCGACTGCCCGCCCGCCGAGCCCAGCGTGCGCGCGCGCGCGCCCCCGCAGGCCCGCCTCACCTGAGGGGGAGGCGGGCAGCTCGGGAGCCAATGGCGAGCGACGCAGGCGGCCAGGCCCCACCCCAGCCCACGTCGCTCTCAGCCAATCGGGCGGCGCTCAGCTGAGGCACAGCTGGGACGCGCCGCGGCGCTCACGTGCCCGTCTGTGTGCTGCCGGGGCGGAGAGAAAGGAGTTGGGGGGTGCGTCAGCGCCGGGACTGGGGGGGACCCGGCGCCGCTGGCGTGCGGGAGGCGCTGCTGAGGAGAGTCGGCGGCTGCCAGGGCCCGAGGTTGCGTCACGTCTTCCCGCTCTCCCCTGAGGCGGCTCCGCCGAGTTCCCTGTTGGGAAGCGCAGCCCTGGCGGCGCGGCCGCGAGCCCCCGGGTCTCCCCGCTAGGCGCGGGCCTTGCTGCCGCGCGGCACGGGGGACCCCGCGTGGCCCCTGAGGCGTTCTGTGGAGAACTTGTTTAACTAAATGCCAGGGGAAACCTCACACACCCGTGGTTGCACGCCTCTCTCGGAGGAAGGAAGGTGTGAGGTTACTGTACAAGCGGCTTTCAGGAACGAGAATGTATAAACCTGCATTTGAGGGAGGCTCGGAAAAATGGCTTTAGGCACACTTTTCTTTGTGCTTTCTTAGCGCTTTCGCAAGACGATCTTGGGTGGATTCAGAAGAGTCTCCTTGAGTTGCCTTCACGGTGTAGACCAAGTCCGGAAGCCAGGCTGCCTCCGGGGCATGGGCCAGAGCCCGCCGGGTTGGAATGAACCGGGCACGGTGCTGGCTAGTACTGCCTGTTTGCTGACAGGACTGCGAGTTGCGGAACAAAACTTAGGCACTTTTTTGTCTTTAGACCCATACATTTCAAGCCTCTCAAGTCTTTTGAAAGAAAAAAAAAAAAGCATATTTTGAGCTCCACAAAGAGCCACTGCGTATCCCTCCCCGGTGGACATCAGGGTATTTTACTGCACCTTTGCCTGGTTGTCACAGTCTAACTGCACTGGTTGTTGCGTGATGTGGATATCTGCCTGTGGAGGATTTCAAGTGTGTGAATCACCAGCCCGGCTAACACAGCGTCTGACCCTGCTAGGAGAAGCCACTTGAACTGGTCAGTAGACCCATAAGGATTGATGCTAATGCTATTTTTGTTTTTCACATTGACAGCACTAAATGCTATGTATTATCCAGAACAACCATGGGGCATGCCTGGAAAAAAAAATCATAGTTACTTATGATTTCTTTTTTTAAGTATGGAAAGACTAACTTAAATTACAAATGTTTTAACATTCTGAAAAATACGGTGTTGAGAACGCTGGCCCCAGAATCTAGACTGAGTTTGAATACAGACTCTGACACAGCCTAGCAAATCAGCTAACCTCTGTACCTCAGTTTGCTTATTGTAAGATGGGGATTGTAATAGCATATATGCCACAGAACTCCGGACTATTGGCACAATACGTGACCAGTAGCTGGTACATAGTGACTGATGATTAGCTTTTAGTATCAGCAATAATCTTGTTGCCATTATTCTTATCATTACCCCCAAAATTTGTGCCTCCCATAGTAGTGATAACCAGGACTTCTACTGGAGGTTAGCCAGTTTTTGCTATACAAGAAAGCCAATTATGTTCATGTAAATCCAATATATTCTCTGTTTTCCATGATTTTCCCACTCTCCATACATGGGTGTAGTTGCAGAGATTTTTAATCATTTCCCTTCTCACTATACTTGTAAGCAATTCTCTCTGGCCAGTGATGATAGCAACAGTGTATGATGTTTGTGGCTTCAAAATATGAGCATTTTATAATAACAGATATATCGTTTAAAAACATTTTGATCCCTTCAAAAGTTTTAAGCAGAATAATTCTTTCAACAAGACATTTTGAGTGTTCACTGAATTTTCCCCAAAGTTCAAATTCTCTTTCTGAAAGTTTGTGAAATACAACATGTTATGTGTCTGTGTATACCTGTGTATATACGAGTACAGATAGGAGGATGGAAAGCAGTAATAATCCAACCAGCTAGATCACAGAATTATATATGAATCAAATAGTGTCCCCTAATTCAAGCGGTCCTGTTAAATAACAACGTTCTTAAAAAAGCAAAATCTCCTATGGGAAAATTTAAAATCTGAAATCACCTTCTTTATAGCCACCAATTAACAAATGCATGTACCGAGTAAGTACATCTTCACCAAGTCTTATTTTTATCGCTTTCTAATCTAAGTGTCCAAGGTTCATTCTAACTCACTTTGCAGTGCTTTCTACATGGACAGCATACATACAAAGATTATTGGCAAGTGAATCCATTGACCTTTAACCTGTATGTAGTGGAAAATTGAGCATTCAAGAGGAAGCAAAGTAAGCTTGAAATTTGGATTACTACTTCATGATACAGAGCACTGAGCCTTTTTAATGTAAAATGCATCATATGCATGCCATTTAAATGGTTTTATACTCTACAAGAAGATTTAATGTTCATTAGTAATTCTTATCTTGTCCTCTTTATTTGTAACAACGACTTCAAAAAATGTGCTATTTGAAAGGAAAGTGCTTAGAAAAGCCCTGAAAATTTTTTTCTTTCAAGAATCAAAACAAAATGGAGTTTGAGTTTATGGAGAATGTGAATAGACTGAAGATTTGACACTAGCAATTCTCACTTTTAACATGAATTTACAAAGGAATGCTGAGGGATTTGCAGTTTCTTGTCCAAGATATAAAGCACTTGGAAGTTGTCACTCTCATGCTTACAAAAAGAAAAAAAAAAGCTGTACAAATGGGAAAACTACAAGTCCTCTTAGATGCATCAGAACATTGTGGTGGCAGTGGAAACTGTTGCCCCAAAACAGGAGAGACACAAACAGATGTAGAGAATCACAGCTTACCTGAGGATCACTGTTATCAACAGGAGGAACCCCAGCACAGGAGCCAGCAGCTGAAGCTAGTATCACAGCTGGAGCCTAACTCAGGAAGACCATTGTAAACTCTAATTGAGGAATGGCTGGAGGCTCAGTACAGACTAGATTGGTAGTTAAAAATTCCAAGGGGCTCAGCTTGACAGCACCCCCAATGGCTTTCCTGAGTTTACTTCTAGCAGCCTTATCAGATCCTCACTGTGAAGATCTGAGGGGAAAATCTCATTGTTTTTGGCAGGGGGGAGGGAAAAGTAACCATTCCGGAATACTCCTGGAGCTCTGTGTTCTTCTTAACAAGATCTGCCCTCAAGGGAGACCATCAGATCCTAGGCCACTGCGGTCCACCAGAACCTGCGGATCTACACAAAAGGGAATAAATACTCAACTCCAGCCAGCTCCAGCCTTCCACATGGGAGGGGGAAATGCTCAAGTCAGTCTCACTGAAATAACAGACCAGAACGTAGGGCTGTGGAACACTTCCCTGCTCCCCTTACCTCACCGCCACATCAGAAGGGCTCCTGTATGATAACAGAACATTACAGCTAAAAGAGTCCCAACCTCAGACCCTATTTTAAGAGTCTCCAAGGGCTTCCAAAGACAACATGGGTAACAAAAACAAGGACACTGGAGGAAATTTTAGCCTTTGACACCACAGCTACTGCAAACAGTAACAGTTTAACAGCCTGATAAACCTGAAACCTCACACTTAAGTTCTAGCTACCTAAATTCCTCTTATCTGATATAGCATGTCTGGCTTTCATTAAAAAAATATTTACAAGATGTGCTTAATACGACAGAAAAGACAAACCAAACACCAGGACTCAGGCTCAGGTATGCCAATGTTGGAAATTATCAGATTAGGAATTAAGTAACTGGTTCACATACTAAGCACTCTACAGGGAAAAGTGGACAATATGCAAGAACAGATGGGTAATGTAATAGACATGGAAATGCTAAGAAAGAATAAAAAGAAAATGCTAGAAACAAGAAACCATGTAAAAGAAAGAATGCCTTTAATGGCCTCAACAGTAGACTTGACATAGCCCAGGAAAGAATGTGTGAGCTTGTAGATATGTTAATATAAACTTCTAAAACTGAAACACAAAATAAAAAAATAATGAAAAAGGTGGAACAGGATCCTCAGAAACTGTTGTGGGACAGTTACAAAAGGTGTACCTAATTCTAACGGAAAACCAGAGAGGAAGAAGAAGAATTACGTGGAGAAACAATGGATATGAATTTTTCAAAATTAATGACAAATCCTGAATCTCAGACACAGGATCTCAGAGTACATGAACCAAGATAGCAGAAGCAAACTGCAGAAAATCAGATCAAGAGAAACTCTTGAGAGAACAGGCTGTGACCAAGTAGTACAGGGACAGGGAGGAAACACTTTACTTACAGAGAAGAAAGGATAGGAATTGCATTTGCCTGCGCCGCAGCTCACTAGGCTAATCCTGCGACGCCAGCACCCCGGGTTCTAGTCTTGGTTGGGGTACCGGATTCTGTCCCTGTTGCTCCTCTTCCAGTCCAGCTCTCTGCTATGGCCCAGGAAGGCAGGGGAGGATGGCCCAAGTCCTTGGGCCCTGCACTGGCATGGGAGACTAGGAGGAAGCACCTGACTCCTGGCTTCGGATCGGCACAGCTCCAGCCATAGTGGCCATTTGGGAGGTGAACCAACGGAAGGAAGACCTTTGACCTTTCTATCTCTCTTACTGTCTATAACTCTCTCACTAACTCAGAAAAAAAAAAGTCATGAGTAAAAGCAAAAGTAAAGGAATAATAATTTCCTTTCTTTAAATTAAAATCTGAAAGATTCTCAAATAAAATTGAGGAAATTTGTGCATATACTTGCCAGGAAGACATTAATGATCTTCAGGGGCTGGTGTTGAAGTGTTGCAGCTTAAGCTGCCATTTGTGACAGCACTGGCCAAGTCCTGGCTGCTTCACTTTCAATCCAGCTCCCTGCTAATGTGCCTGGGAAAGCATTGGAAGATGGCCCAAGTATTTGGTCCTCTGCCACCCACCTGGGAGATTTGGATGAATTTCCTGGCTCTTGGCTTTGAACTGGCCCAGCCCCACCACTATGGCCTTTTGGGGAATGAACCAGGAAGATTTCTCTCTTGCACGCTTGCTCGCTTGCTCTCTCTCGTTTCTTACTCTCCCTGTTACCTGGCCTTTCAAATAAATAAAAATAAAATATTTTTTAAAAAGTCTTCAGAGAGAAAGAAAATCATGGATTAGAAACATATATATATATATATATATATATATATATGAAGGAAGGAAGGAAAAACACTAGAAGGAATAGATGAAGGGAAAATAAAACATTTTTCTTTTCTGTTTTCTTTTTTTTATTTATCTGAAACACAGAGTTATATAGAGAGGTAGAGATAGAAAGAAAGGTCTTCCATCCGCTGGTTCACTCCCCAGATGGCTGCAATGGCAGGAACTACGCCGATCCCGAAGTCAGGAGCCAGGAGCTTCTTCCAGGTCTCCCACGCGGGCACAAGGGCCCAAGCACTTGGGCCATCCTCTACTGCTTTCCCAGGCCACAGCAGAGAGCTGGATCAGAAGAGGAGCAGTCAGGACTAGAACCAGTAACCACATGGGATGCCAGCGCTTCAGGCCAGGGCTTTAACCCACTGTGCCACAGCGCCAGCTCCAAACATTTTTCTTATTCTTAATTGATCTAATACATAAGATTTTGCTCATAAGAATACAAATAAACCTCTATTCTGGACTATATGGAAAATACAATGGGTGGCAGCAATGTTAAAAGTGACGAGAGGCGGGAATTGAGAATACCTTTATGGGATACTTGCATTATAAGTGGAGCAGGATAATTTTATTTGAAAGTTGACTTGGATGAGCTGTAAATGTGTCTTCCAAACTCTAGGACAACAGCTAAAATTTTTTTTAAGTATAATTGTTATGCTAAGAGAGGAATGAAAATGGAATCATATAGAATGTTCAAATAAAACCAAGAAACTGGAAAAAGGAAGCAAAAAAAGAAAGGACAGAGACAGCCAAAAAAAAGTGCCAAAGACTTGACATACCCCCCCCCCCAATCCAAAACAAAAAGAGTCTGAAACAAGCCATATGGCAAGGTTGCAGGATATAAGGTTAGTATATAAATGTCAACTTATTTTCTATATACAACAAAGAACAGTTGGAATTTGAGTAAACACACCACCAATTACAATTACATTAGCACCCCAAAAACGAAATATATAGTATAAATCTAACAAAATACATATAAGGCCTATATGAGAAAAACTGCAAGACTTGGGTGAAAGAAATTAAAGAAAACCCAAATGAGTGGATGGTCCACATTCATGGATAGGGAAAATAACTGTTATTAAGATGATGTTTTGGCCGGCGCCATGGCTCAACAGGCTAATCCTCCGCCTTGGGGCGCCGGCACACCGGGTTCTAGTCCCGGTCGGGGCGCCGGATTCTGTCCCGGTTGCCCCTCTTCCAGGCCAGCTCTCTGCTGTGGCCTGGGAGTGCAGTGGAGGATGGCCCAAGTGCTTGGGCCCTGCACCCCATGGGAGACCAGGAGAAGCACCTAGCACCTGGCTCCTGCCATCGGATCAGCGCAGTGCGCTGTCCGCGGCAGCCATTGGAGGGTGAACCAACGGCAAAGGAAGACCTTTCTCTCTGTCTCTCTCTCTCACTGTCCACTCTGCCTGTCAAAAAAAAAAAAAAAAAAGATGATGTTTCTTCCTCTAATTGATCTACAGATTCAGTGCAATTCAAATCAAAGTTCTAGCGATTCACTCTGTAGATATCAACAGACTGATTCTAAAGGTTACAAGGAAAAACAAAGACAAGATTAGCTAATACAGGGCTGAGAACAGAGGACTCACACAACCTAATTTTTTTTTAAAGCTGTAGAAATCAAGACAGCATGGGACTGACAAGACAGAGTGGATTGGCAAAAGAATAGAGGTCAGTAAAACGGAACAAGGAGCTCAACAATAGACCTGCACAAAAATAGCCACATACCTTTGATAGAGGAGCAAAGGCAACCAAAGAAAGAATGAATACACATCAACATGATGCTGGGACAACTGGAAAGCTACCTGTAATGTATATGCAAGAGAGAAAGGGACAGACTCTGACCTTATTATACATTTCCAAAAAGTAATTAACTCAGATGGGTCCTACACCTAAATATGTAATGGAAAACTATAAAATTACTGGGTTTTTCCCTGGAAAAAACACTGCCAAGAGGATGAAAATACAAGCCTATATACAAGGAGAAAATATTTGCAAAATGCATATTTGATACAGTACCAGTATCTGAAATATACAAAAAAACTCTTAAAACTCAACAATAAAAAATAATCAACCCAGTTAAAAAGTGACATAGGAGCTGAACAAACTTCATTAAAGAAGATGTACAGGTGGCAACAAGCATGTGAAAAGATGCCCAACACTATGTGTCATCAGGGAACTGAAATTTTGAACAACAGTGAACATTACACTCTTAAAATGGCTAAAATCTGAAACTTTTTTTTTATTTGACAGAATTATGGACAGTGAGAGAGAGAGATAGAGAGAAAGGTCTTCCTTCCGTTGGTTCACTCCCCAAATGGCCACTATGGACAGAGCTGCACCGATCCGAAGCCGGGAGCCAGGTGCTTCCTACTGGTCTCCCATGTGGGTGCAGGGGCCCAAGCACTTGGGCCATCCTCCCCTGCCTTCCTGGGCCATAGCAGAGAGCTGGACTGGAAGAGGAGCAACTGGGACTAGAACCCGGCGCCTATATGGGATGCCGGCGCTGCAGGCGGAGGATTAACCAAGTGAGCCACAGTGCCAGCCCCCCAATCCAAAACATTTTTAAGAACATCTGCTGGTGAGATA
Source organism: Sylvilagus floridanus (assembly GCA_949820135.1). Taxonomy (NCBI): domain Eukaryota; kingdom Metazoa; phylum Chordata; class Mammalia; order Lagomorpha; family Leporidae; genus Sylvilagus; species Sylvilagus floridanus. Next base: position 15,841,078 of record OX463228.1, on the reverse strand, counting down.
TGGAGCAAGAAGGAACTCTCTCATTCATTGCTAACAGAAATGCAAAATGGTACAGCTACTATGGAAGATAGTGTCCTAATTTATTACAAAGCTAAGCGTAGTCTTACCATAGTGGTCTTCCTGGGCATTTACTTGAAAACCTTGTCCACACAAAACCTGCACAAAAATGTTTGTAGCAACTTTATTCACAATTGCCAAAAACTGGAAGCAACCAAAATTCACCCAAAGCATTGTTGAATAAACAAACTGTGGTACATTCATACAATGAATATTATGCAGCAATAAAAAGAAAGCAACCCTCCAGCCACCAGAAGACTTAGAGAAAACTTAAATGCATGGTGTTAAGGGAAAGACACCAATCTGCAGAGTCTGCATATTGTATGTTTCCAATGGTAGAATATCATGGAATAAGCAAAGCTGTTCAGATAGTAAAAAGATCAGTGGTTTGCAGGGACTGGGGAGAATGAGGAATTATGTGTAGGTAGAGCACAGAGGGTCTTTAGGACAATGAAAGTATGTTGTATAAAATTCTAATGTTGGACACATGACTTCGTGTGTTGCATAAAACCCATAGAAATGTACAACACAAAGAACCAAGACTATAAACTTTGGACCTCAGTTAATACTGTATCAGTATTGTTCATTAGTTGTAACAAATGTACCAAACCAATGCAAGATGGGAAGCTGTTGAGTTTTGGGAACAGACAGGAGAGGGAGCATACACTGGAATTCTGCACTTTTCTTTAAAGATTGATTACTTTATTTGAAAAGTAGGGTGACAGAGGGAGAGGGACACACACATGCACAGATTTTCCTTCCATCTGCTGATTAACTCCCATATGATAGCCAAGGCTGAGTCAGGCCAAAACCAGGAGCCAGCAACTCCATCTAAGTCTCCCACATGAGTGGCAGGGCAAAGCACTTGGACCATCTTCTTCTCCTTCCCCAGTTGCATTAGCAGGGAGCTGGATTGGAAGCAGAGCATCTGGGCTCCATTATGGAATGTTGGTGTAGCAAGTAGCAGCTTAACCCACTGCACCACAGTGCCAGCCCTAGAAATTTGTACATTCAATTCAGTTTTTCTGTAAATCTAAAACTGGCTTAAGAAAGTAAGTGGGATAATGAAATGAAAAAAGGGATATCCTACCAACATCAAGTTTAAAAAAAATAAAGCAGAAGGCTTAAATTTCTGTAGGCATGAAACTTAATGAAATAATGTCTTGGGCTATACTTTGACTAGAAGAAAAAGTGACATTTGGATATTTTTCCAACATCAGAATCAGCTGGAAGATTCTCAAAAGCCACAGCTCTATACGATTTTCCATTTCCAGAAAGGAAAAAGACAAAACAGAATTTCATCTTTGAAAATTCATGGTTAATATTCTCTCAAAATCCAGATGCTTACTGGATTTCGACATCTTTCTTCACCTACAAGATCAATTTTAAGTTGTTAAAGTTACCAATTTCGACATCTAAAAAGAAAGTAATCTATCTTTAAGTTGGTATATCAACAGAGAAAGATGTTTAAGAATCTGCCTTGGCTGGCGCCGCAGCTCACTAGGCTAATCCTCTGCCTTGTGGCGCTGGCACACCGGGTTCTAGTCCCGGTCGGGGCAACGGATTCTGTCCCAGTTGCCCCTCTTCCAGGCCAGCTCTCTGCTGTGGCCAGGGAGTGCAGTGGAGGATGGCCCAAGTGCTTGGGCCCTGTACCCCATGGGAGACCAGGAGAAGCGCCTGGCTCCTGCCTTCGGATAGGCGCGGTGTGCTGGCCGCAGTGCGCCAGCCATGGCGGCCATTGGGGGGTGAACCAACGGCAAAGGAAGACCTTTCTCTCTATCTCTCTCTCACTGTCCACTCTGCCTGTCAAAAAAAAAAAAAAAGAATATATCAGTGTATCAATCATGAGTTCAATATATATTGTCAATTCTGTTGTTGAGTGGTGATGAGGGTGATCTCCATTCTTGTCTCAAATAGAAGAATTTCTGCTTGAGCAAAGTGAGATTCATTGAAAGTGAGAAACCTCTTGCCACAGCAGCCAGGAGGGAGAATCCAAGGAAGGACATACTAGAAAATCTTGCAAGTGCTGGCTCTCTCATACACAAAGTGGCTCTTTGATTCTGATTGACCCCTTTCTGAAATGTGAGTACAGATTTGACCAATCGGGGCAGTAGCAGAATAATGGCCAATCAGAAGGCAGGGATAACAACCAACCAGGGACCTGAAAGTGTATGCTAATGAGGCATGCTACTCAAATCAATCAGGGAACTGATATTGGAGTAGCCTGTTTTGCATAGAAGTGTGCAGAGTGCTCAGTCCGAAGGTGAGCAGACTCAACGTCTTAAGATGACATTGTTGGGGCCAGCACTGTGGCTCAGTGGGTTAAAGCCCTAGCCTGAAGCGCCAGCATCCCATATGGCTGCTGGTTCTAGTCCCAGCTGCTCCTCTTCTGATCCAGCTCTCTGCTATGGCCTGGGATAGTAGTAGAAGATGGCCCAAGTCCTTGGGTGCCTGCACCCACACGGGAGACTCAGAAGAAGCTCCTGGCTCCTGGCTTTGGATCAGTGCAGCTCCAGCCGTTGTAGCCATTTGGGGAGTTTACCAGTGGATGGAAGACCTTTCTGTCTACTTCATCTGTAACTCTGTCTTTCAAATAAATAAAATAATTTTTTTTTTAAAGATGACATTGTCTGTGTTTCCCCAGTCTCCTGTCTCCACCTCCCTCAGGGATTCTGGAGAGTCACTTCATGTGTCTTTCCTATATTTGTCTTTCCTTTCCAGGGGCCCCTGAAATATCTATCAGTATTATGGATCAGATATATAACTTTTGCTTCATTAGTAGTAGTAGTGTCATCATAGAGTGTGACCTCATTATGAGGATGAATACTTCTCTCTTGGCAACCCTATAATCTATGATTGGTGTCCAGGATGCAAGAACAATAATTTGTTGTGCACCTGCTATATTCTAAGCTTTGTGCTAACCATTTAAGATATGCTGTTTTCTTTAAGTACTGTGACAAGGGTATGAGGTAGGAATTGTAGTGATCATATTATCCATTAGTAAGTTAATGGTCAAAGAGGTATAAAGATAAAAAGCTAGGAAGTGGTGAAAATAGGATTAGAGACCACATCACTCCTTTGTGTAGCCCAAACTGTGATGACTGTGTGTGGATATGCTCACAGCTGTGGAATGTGGGAACAGGGATGAAGAAAAAAAAGTAGTTCATCTTCCTGTGGTGCCAATTTCTGAACAAGATCAAGTTAAGTGGTATCTACATATTTGTGGGTATATTATGCATTTATATGAAAACATTCCAGAGAGCCAGCATTGTGGCAGGTAAAACCACTGCCTGTGACACTGGCATCCAATATGGGCACCAATATGTGTCCCAGTTGCTCAACTTCCAATCCAGCTCTCTGGTAATGGCCTAGAAAAAGCAGCTGAAGATGGCCCAAGAACTTGAGGCTTTTTTACCTATGTAGGAGGCCTGGAAGAAACCCAAGGCTCCTGACCTTGGCAGGCCCAGTGCTGGCCATTATGGCCATCTGGGTAGTAAACCAGTGGATGGAGGATCTCTCTCTCTCTTTCTTTCTTTCTTTCTTTCTTTCTTTCTTTCTTTCTTTCTTTCTTTCTTTCTTTCTTTCTTTCTTTCTTTCTTTCTCTCCCCTCCCCATGTAACTCTTTCAAATAAATAAATCCTTTTTAAAAAATTTCAAATACAGGAAGTGATCAAATGCAAAATATTTCTCCTGCCCTCCCTTTTCTCTCCCTCTATCTCAGGGTGCCTGCTTACCTATTACCATTGACCCTTGACCAAGCAAGGTTTAGGGGCATGAAACTTGCATAGCTAAAATCTGAGTATAACTTTGAACTTGCCAAAAACATAACCGTGTACAGCATACTATTGGGCAGATGCTTTAGTAATAACATAAACATTGAGTCAACACATACTGTGTGTGTTAGGTGTGTTATATTCAGTGAAAATATGCAGGAGTCATGACCGGTCATTTTTTACTGTACACACGATTTACTGGAGATAGGCACTGCTTATGGGAGATGGTCAGAGACACAGATGTTATGTTGTCACCATAATAGCAACAAGAGGTGGCTACAAAATTATTACAGTAGAACAGTATGTACTACAGTAAATGTTATGCAGTTACGATTTAATATGGCATCTTTGCAAATGGTGCCATGTACAATTGTTCATAGACATATATATTTTTGGTAGTAAATTATAAAATAGACTATTACCAATTTATTTTTTCATAATTCATGACATACTTTTTCTTAATTTTTAAAATGTTTCTAGGCTATATAATTCATCTACAAATTTTTGCAAATTGACAATCTCCCAAAAAAGTCACATATAAGTAGATCTGCACATTTATTTCTTATAAATAATTTTTATTATTTATTTATTTTTAAAGATTGTATTTATTCACTTGAGAGTCAGAGTTATAGACAGAGAGAGACAGAGAGAGGCCTTCCATCTGCTGGTTAACTCCCCAAATGGCCCCAACGGCTGGAGCTGAGCTGATCCAAAGCCAGGAGCCAGGAGCTTCTTCCAGGTCTCCCACATAGGCGCAGGGGCCCAAGCATTGAGCCATTTTCTACTGCTTTCCCAGGCCATAAGCAGGGAGCTGGATCGTAAGAGGAGCAGCTGGGACACAAATCAGTGCCCATATGGGATGCCTGTGCCATAGGCAGAGGCTTAGCCCACTACACCACAGAGCCAACCAGGATTTACACATTTCTGACCCATGTTGTTCAAGGGCAAACTGTTTGTGGATCAATCTAGAGATATTCATTACTATAACCAAAGATCTATATATTCATGTCTTTTTCTTTATGTACATGTGATAAGAATATGATATACTTTGTTTACCTTCTGAATTTACTTCATGTAACAATATTGTTGTAGATTATCTAAATTTAAATACTCATACAAATAATATTTTAAATGATTTATGATATAGATTATGATGACATATAATGCAAAATCATATCCACTTTTAAATTAATGTAACATTGATATTTATAAAGGTCTTCTGAATTCAATTGCAAATAAAATTATTAAATAAGAGACATTTAGCAACTAGAAAGACAAACATTTTTCAGAAAGAGAAATTTTGATATTATAGTTTGCTTTGGGCAAACAATACCATATCAATTTCCTTATCCATTTGTGAAAGCTATCAATCTCAAATGAATTACAAATAGAGAAAATTGATTTCTACCTATATTCAGTATTCCAACCAGTTGAAAAGCTTTTTCACCTTCATCCCCATCTTTGCCATCTATAAAGTGACTAATTTTTCCAATGATGCATCATTTTTCAGTTGCAACAACACAAAATTTCTTCATTGTAAACCACAAACAGTCTCAAAATCCAGTTCAAACCAGTTTCGGTTTATCTGATTTCTGTGAAAGTGAAGGGTCAAAGAAAAATACACCATTCATGTAAGAATTCTACACTGCTGTCAGAGTTTTAAATTCACCTGCCAGATTGTGAACATGTTGTGGTTGTGATACAATTTAATATCATGTAATTATTCTTTCTTTGGGCCAAAGTTCAAATTTGTTCATGTCTCTAGATAAGAAACATTTTCAGGTTCTGTATAGAGTCAGCTGAATTCCTGCTAAACACTGCTAAATAATAAGCTTTTGCTCAATGGTAATTCTTCTAGCATTTCTGTGAATCTCCATGCAATTCTGTTTTAGTGCTACAAAGAAAACCTTTATTTTTCATGTAGTAATATGGGCAGTCAGGTTGAAGCAGGGTAGGTGAGAGAATCTCAGAGTACATCTTGGGACAGCAGAGCTCACCTTTTCTGGGTATCTGAGTGATGTGGTCATCTCTTCCAAAACAAATGTGGTTTTCCTCAGAATGAAGTGCTACAAAAACATTTAAAAGGCTATAAACAGGCTGGTGCCGCGGCTCACTAGGCTAATCCTCTGCCTGCGGTGCCGGCACACTGGGTTCTAGTCCCTGTTGGGGTGCCAGATTCTGTCCTGGTTGCTCCTCTTCCAGTTCAGCTCTCTGCTGTGGCCCGGGAATGCAGTGGAGGATGTCCCAAGTGCTTGGGCCCTGCACCTGCATGGCAGGCCAGGAGAAGCACCTGGCTCCTGGCTTCAGATTAGTGCAGCACACAGCCCGCCAGCAGCCATTGCGGGGTGAACCAATGGAAAAAAGGAAGACCTTTCTCTCTCTCTCTCTCTTTCTCTCTCTCACTATCCACTCTGCCTGTAAAAAATAAAAATAAAAGGCTATAAACACAGCATTCACAAGATATTTTTCCTCTAGATGTTAATTTCCACTACAAGTTGTATATCTTTTTTCTTTAACAGGGATTTTTTAAGACAACCATCTTAACATGAAAAACTGTAACAGAAGCAGTAAAGCAGACCGTACAGTGCTCAGTATTTATCCTCGCTTGGTTTTCTTTCCATGTGCCTTAAGCCTCTGGCAAGTCATACTTTCCAAATTTCTCCAAATTGGGTGGATAATGTTTTCCCTTTGATTTTTTTGTGGGTCATGCAGAAACATTAGCTGTTTGGCTCTTCTATTGGAAAATGTATAAAGTTTCTTTGGTGTACATGTGTCAGAACTTGCTGATGAAGAACTAGAGGCAGTCTCAATAAGTTGATGAATTTTATAACCTGGACTTGCAAAAACAGGTTAGCTACCCTCCTGTGTAAGTGAAAATTATATGGCAGCACCAAGTAAGCCAAAGCTTCCCAAGAGCGTCTTATTATCAGGGATCACAAAGCTAAATAGTTACTGTGCCTGAAGGTTTGGGGTGGCTCTTGGGAATTAGGCACACATTGTTTGTTGCCTCAGTGAACAATTTCTCATTCTGACACCTCCAGCCCTCACTTTCGGTCCATTCTTCTAGAATCATAAGGGACGAAAGGAAGACCTTCCAGTGAGCTGTTTTTGTAGGGGGACAGATAAATGTCAGTATCCTTGAGCTGATGGTTCCCCCACCCCTCTGTTCAGGCCATAGGTTTCTCTGACTATTGCTGCATGGGCATTCTTCAAACTCCATGCCAGAGACTCTTCACAAGATTGGGGACAACCAGGTTCAGGGACAAGAGTTTGCCTCAAGGTCTTTTTGATACCAGCCCCTCACAGATTCTTTTCTGTAGGAGCAAAGACAAATCTCAGAGCTTGCCATCCTAGGACCTGTAGGAAGAAATAGCTGAGAAGAGAAGTCAGTAGAAAAACAGGCTTTCTTCTCTCCTAAAATACTATCACATTGCTGTTGTTATGCATATCTCAAAAGACATCAAAATCACATAAAATGGCTAATGTATGTAAATTCCAAGGACACTATGATGCAGAGGCTCTCCACATGTTACTGTGCCACCCCTCTGATTCCTTCTCCTTTTCTTGGTGTGAGCCTCTTCAGTCTATATCTCAATGGTCCGTTGGTTGATGATGCAGATTTTGCCTACATCCTAACCTTTAGTTGCCCATCTTGGTTCCATCCATGGCCCTTTGGCTCCTGGATTTCAGCTCCATGGATCAGCTCCATGGATCCTGTTCCCACCCTTTCAAGAATACACATATATCTCGTAGCTGACTGTTAGTAGGCCTAGAGGAAGAGAATTCAGGATTGAGCAGCTGAATGAATTTTTTCTGCTACAAAATGTAGGTCAGAGAGTGGGCATTGAGAGGGGGGAAAAGCTTGCTCAGCACTCTTCCTTCCCAGTGAAGGGTGGCTCCAGGTTAAGAGAAGGAATGCAAAATACATGTGTCACTGAGTGTGAAGCACACGTGAAGGGTCTTCAAACTACTAGTGAATTAACATGATTTTTTAATTCCATTCTTAGAATATTTTAAAATACTCTTGTACCTGAGACATACAGGTGGTTCTCATAGCATGTGTGGGCCAAGATGGATATATTTTTTCTTTAATGTCAAACAATTATTTATTTATTTCTTGAGAAACAGAGGCAAGAGACAGAGAGTGAGTGTGTTCTGATCTGCTGGTTTACACCCTGAGATGCTCACAACATCCAGGGCTGGGCCAGAGAACTCAGTACAGGTCTCCACGATGGGTATCAGGAACCCAACTGCTTGAGCCATATCTTGTTACATGCTATATATTTGTCTGTCTTGTTGTATGCCATATCTTCAGTACCTTGAATAGTGCCCAGCATTGAAAAGGAGCTCAACAAATAGCATTATTGTTGCTGTCCTAGAAATTATACTTCATGAATACTGGTGCACGGAAATTCTGAAAATAAGGACTGGTGTGAACAAATGTCACATGGTTTGGAGACCCAGTGAAAAAGTGTGCTGGAAGACTGTGTTTGTGGAATAATCCCTGCAAAGAGAGAAGTCATATCCATGTGGACTCCTTTCTGTGATGAGGGGAAATGAGCCCTAGGTATGGATGGACCCTGAGTTCCTGACCCATTCCACCCTCCACCATCTAGATAATTCTTTCCTCTTGGGGCCTGTGTTTATTCACCTAAAAGCAATTTGGGAGTAGAGCTATATAATCTCCAAGTCCATTCTAATTTTAAGGCTCCTCTAAAGTAATTTATCTTGCATACCCCTTAGAGGACTAAGACTGTGAAAGACAGAGTGAATGTCATAAGTAGGTGGAATGTTCAAATCACAGAAGTAAGAATATTTCACATCTGATCTAGCACCCTATTTGATTTTCAAAGCCATCTTGCAAATTAATACAATATGCTAAGAAATAGATTTATGGCAAGAGGTCACATGGAAAATTAGCAATGGAGACAAGACTAGAGTCCAAATCTCAAGAATCCTGGTTCTTTTGGGGTTCCCCTAAGAAAAATATAGATTTTTTTTAATTTTTAAGAATTTATTTATTTGAGAGGCAGAGACAGAGCTCCTATCTGCCAGTTGGTAAACCTGCAACAACCAGACCAGAACAGGCTAAAGCCAGGACCTGGGAATGGAATCCGCATCTCCTGCATGAGTGGAGGGAACCCAATCACCTGAGCCATCACTGCTCCTCCTAGGACCCACAATAGTCAGAAGCTGGAATCAGAAGCCGAGGCTGGGCATTGAACTCCCTAAATAGGACACAAGCATCTAAACCACTAGGCTAAATGCTTGTCAGAGAAACACATACTTTTTTTACTTTTTTTTTTTTTTTTTTTTGACAGGCAGAGTGGACAGTGAGAGAGACAGAGAGAAAGGTCTTCCTTTGCCGTTGGTTCACCCCCCAATGGCCGCCGCGGCCGGCGCACTGTGCTCATCCGATGGCAGGAGCCAGGTGCTAGGTGCTTTTCCTGGTCTCCCATGGGGTGCAGGGCCCAAACACCTGGGCCATCCTCCACTGCACTCCCAGGCCACAGCAGAGAGCTGGCCTGGGAGAGGGGCAACCGGGACAGAATCTGGCGCCCCGACCGGGACTAGAACCTGGTGTGCCGGCGCCGCAAGGCGGAGGATTAGCCTGTTGAGCCACGGCGCCGGCCCGAAACACATACTTTTTAGGTTGCACGGTACACATCTTTTATATTTACCTTGTGACTGCAATGCTAAAGTTCTTTCCTACCTCCAACTACTTGCAAGTAGTACTACTCTTGATTTGATTTAAACAGATGCCGATAAACCTTCTGGGAAACAAGTGGAAGAGTCAATTCTTGGATCTCTGGACAAAATTGGCAGCTACTGGGAACAAATCACAATAAAAGGACAGTCAAATCTCAAAGGCAATTTTTTTTCAAATATTTATTTAATTATTTAAAAGGCAGTGCTACAAAGAAAGAGAGAGAGGCAAAGACAGAAAGAAAACTTCCGTCCACTGGTTCACTCCCCAAATGGCCACAATGGCTGGAGCTGGACCAGTCTGAAGGAGCCAGGAGCTTCTTCCAGGTCTCCCACATGGGTACAGGGGCCCAAGCACTTGGACCTTCTTCCACTGCCTTCCTAGGCACATTAGCAGGGAGCGGGGTTGGAAGTGGAGTAATTGGGACTTGAATCGGTGCCCACATGGGATGCTGCTGTTGCATGTGGCGGCATAACCTGCTAAGCCACAGAGCCAGCCCCTCAAATGCAATTTATCCTGTTGCAAATAAGCCCAGTGTGAATTGGATTTAGCAATAAAAGATACAGGAACTGAAAAGAGTACTTCTGTTTCTTTGTTTAGGGTGGATTTTTTTTTTTTTTAATCTTTAAGACACATTCAGCTTTAACAAAAATTACTACAGGACCCTCTAACCCAGTATAATATGGATGGAAGAAAGCTGTTTCATTCTCACTTTGCAGGTCATTGCTGAGCTGTGACAGTCGTTCCAGAACTGAAAGGACGGGAAGCTGGAGAGCCTAGCAAGGATCTGTACCTGGTGGAGAACGTGAACGTGGCAGTGGTGGGCAGAACACTTAAGCAGTTCTCCTGCTGGCGTTTGACTGTCACAGAGCCCCAGCGCCGCAGAGGCCAGCCATACTTAGGAAAGTGTACGGCCTGCACTGATTAATTAATGTTTGTGAGACAACCCTCTGGGATTCTCAGAAATACTTTGAGGAATTTGTGAATAAACAGGTAGGTACTTCCACTATTGGAATGTCACGCTGAATTGCGAGAGAAGCACTCTGCTCTGAATTTTGGCTCTTCTTAAGCCGTACCACTCCAGCTTGATTCCTGGTTAGAAGTTTCACTTCCTAAACTATTTTAATAATTCTTAAGCTCATTCTCACCCAGTGAGTTAATACATTGATTTGTTAACTCCTGTATGCCATGAAATCATTTGCTCATTAAGTTTCTCATTAAGTTGAAAAAAATTCTATTTTTCCAGTCAAGGCTTTTAACATGCAGTCTTAAAAAAAACCTGATTTTGCTGAAAGTTGAAATAATACTTCATTAAGTTTCTGAAAAATGCAGACCATAAATATAAGCTGCATTTTCCTTGCTAATCTCCTGTGCTAAATCTGTGTCTCCTTTTACTTTCTAAAAAAAAAAAAGAGTAAGTATTTGAAAAAGGTTTGCAAACCTTGTTGACATTTTTTCTTTCAAAAAGTCATAAGACAGGCTAGGCAATGATATGAACATGGTGAAGATGTACCTGAAACAACAAGGAAACCTGCAGCTGGAGCTGCCCATCATGAGCTGTAGTCTTTCAGATTCACCCAGGGACCCACTTTACAGCACAAGACACACAGCACATGGCCATGGGGTCCACCGGTTCTCACATGCTATGAAAAGTTGCATACTATGAAAAACTATGCTTACATTTCAAACATTTTTGGAACCAAAGTAAGCTTATTATTTAAATTCTATTTTTGTTTGAACTTTGAAGTTTCTTCATAGGTCCTCCAAAAATCACCGGTCTGATAGGGTGGCAGAATAAACTCTTTTTTTAAAAATTTTTTTAAAGATTTATTTATTTATTTGAAAGGCAGAGTCACAGAGAGGGAGACACAGAGAGAGAGGTCTTGCATCTGCTGGTTCACTCCCCAGATGGTTGTATTGGCCGAGCTGTGCCGATCCAAAGCCTGGAGCCAGAAGCCTCTTCTGGGGCTCCCATGCTGGTTTAGGGGCCCAAGGACTTTGGCCATCTTCCACTGCTTTCCCAGGCCACAGCAGAGAGCTGGATCATAAGTGGAGCAGCTGGGACTTTACCCGATATGCCACAGTGCTGGCCCCAAGAACAGACTCTTAAAGATGCATCTGGGACTCCACCTTGGAGACCCTGTGAGTTTGGTACCATCTCTCAAAATGGTGATAACACCCACTGTCTGGTATCTAATAGATGCCCAAGCACTTGGTCCATCCTCTTCTGCTTTTCCAGGCTCATTAGCAGGGAGTAAGATTGGAAGTAGAGCAGCCAGGACCTGAACCGGTGCCCATATGGGATGCTGGCATCACAGGCTGCAGCTTTACCTGCTACACTACAGCCTGGCCCCAATTAAAATTGTTAAACATCTCTATGTATTTATTTGAGAAAAGGAGAGTGAGCCCATCTTCTGGTCCCCTCTGCAAGTGCCTGCAGTCCAAGTCTCCCATGTGGATAGCAGGAACCCAACTACTTGTGCTATCAGCTCTGTCTCCCAGGGACCAAATGAGCAGGAAGCTGAGATAAGGAGCAGGAGCTGGATGTTGAACCTAGCTGATCTGGGACTCAGTTGTCATAACTAGTGTCTTTTTTTTTTTTTTTTTGACAGGCAGAGTGGACAGTGAGAGAGAGAGAGAGAGACAGAGAGAAAGGTCTTCCTTTGCCATTGGTTCACCCTCCAATGGCCACTGCCACAGCCAATGTGCTGTGGCCGGCATACCACGCTGATCTGATGGCGGGAGCCAGGTGCTTCTCCTGGTCTCCCATGGGGTGCAGGGCCCAAGCACTTGGGCCATCCTCCACTGCACTTCCAGGCCACAGCAGAGAGCTGGCCTGGAAGAGGGGCAACCAGTAGAGAATTCAGTGCCCGACCGGGACTAGAACCCGGTGTGCCAGCGCCACAAGGCGGAGGATTAGCCTGTTGAGCCATGGCACCAGCCAATAACTAGTGTCTTTATCGTAGGTCAAATGCCTACCTAGGGTCGACACTGGGATGCAGTGGGTGAGGCCACTGCCTGCGGTGCTGGCTCCCATGTGGGCACTCCTTTGAGTCCTAGCTGCTCCACTTCCAATCCAGCTCTCTGCTGTGGCCAAGGAAAGCAGTAGAAGATGCCCCAAGTGCTTGGGCCCCTGTACCTTCGTGGGAGACCCAGAAGAGGCTCCTGGCTCCTGGCTTTGGATCGGCACAGCTCCGGCTATTGCAGAGGGAAGACTCTCTCTCTCTTTCTCTCTCTCTCTCTCTCTCTCTCTCTCTCTCTCTCTACCTCTGCTTCTGCCTCTCTGTAGCTCTGCCTTTCAAATAAATAAATAAATCTTTTTAAAAAAAAAGCCTACCACACCCCCTACCCCCTTTACATTTTAAGCTTAAGCTGCCATCCAGTCACTTGGGGCTCCATTTGTCAAGACACTAGCAAGCAAGAAAATGAATCATATCCTGGCAAGAGGAATTGCCCTAGTCATGAGGAGGTGGTAGGGGCACTTCTGCACAGTGGGTGTGGGGAGGAATATGTCTGGCTCTTAGGAAATCTGTTGGAAGCCCATTTTGGCTTCCCCGTGTCTTCTTGTCACAAGTAAATGGACACCATCATCAGCGCCTAAGCAGGGCAATGGTGACTAGAGGCTCAGTTCCCCCGGAGTAGAAGTGAAGAGCTGGGTTACCCTCCCAGGTGAGTGCCTAGAGATGCTAGATGAGGGTGGAGAATGAAGGAAGACGATGGGTATCAGGCATGGCCCTCAGCTTGATTGCAAAAGCTATGTTGTTTAGAAAGCATGGCTTTTCCCAACCAAACTCCTAGAGAAGCTGCTCCTTGGTGGACCACATTGTTAAGACAAGTGGATCTGGGAAGTGCAGGAGTGTACGCCATGTTGCTCCACCCAGCCCTGTTCAGGCTTGCATATGGAGCCCCAGCGGCTGAGAATGTCAGCTGACAGCTTGCAGCTGTGTGTTTCTCTGTGCGCTGCTGTCCTATGGGGCAGCCCGCAACCAACACTTAACTGATGCATAGGTGCAAAGCTGTGGCACAGTCCAATTGCATTAGAGACAAGTCAGAAGGACCATTCCAGCTCCTTTTTAGATTAACTGACATTTCAGTTGCAAATTCATCATGCACTGGCTACTTCCTTTGCCCAAGTCTGCTTTGCTCTGTTCTTTCCAAGAGAAGCTCTTTAGAGATGTCCTGTAATGAATCTTGTGCATGCAACTTTTGGCTTCAGAATGTGTTTCCAGGCAGGTCAATCTCAGACAGGATCCTAGAACTAACCCAAAGTTTCCCAGCAAATCAAAATCAACTCTAGCAACGTGGCTTCCATCAGTGGCAAACAGGTAGTTAAAATTGCAAACTTGGCTTATAATATAATTGTTGCTGATTTCAGGTTAAACAAATGTTTATTAATTCACTCATGCTTTAAAAAAATCTCTGCGGTTTTTTTAAATGTGGTTTACCTAAATAAGCACAATAAATATTTATAGAACAGAAGCAGAGCTCTACAAAAAGTACAAGAGCTTATCACTAAGTAGAAGGTTGGAAAATTTTGAGGGGGAAATCAGGTGGGGAGGTAGAAGTGGGAGGCCAAAAAAGATCTATTCTCCTTTTGGCTTATTTATTTCATGTAGCTTTGTTTTTAAATAAAGATTTTGGTTACTTGTGGTTGAAAGAAGTGTTACTTGTTTAAGCTTCAAAAATAGTGAGATCCTCTAAGTTTGACTTATTGTGGTCTTTTTTTAAAATGTATTTTGGTATGCCTGTCCCAGCTTATTTTTTTATTGTTAAGATTTATTTATTTATTTGAAAGGCAGAGTTACAGAGAGGCAGAGAGAGAGAGAGAGAGAGAGAGAGAGAGAGAGAGAGAGAGTCTTCCATACAATGTTCACTCCCCAAATGGCCACAATGGACAGAGCTGGGCCAGTCTGAAGCCAGGAGCCAGGAGCTTCTTCCAGGTCTCCCACGCAAGTGCAGGGGCTCAAGGACTTGGGCCATCTTCTGTTGATTTCTCAGGAAATAACAGAGAGCCAAATCAGAAGTGGAGCAGCTGGGACTTGAACCGGCACCCATATGGGATGCTGGCACTGCAGGCAGCAGCTTTACCTGCTACTCCACAGTTTTAAGACTAAGTAATCAACAAACATTTTTGTTAAGTTTTAAGTATAAGGCTTATAGGTTTATTATTCCTTCTTACATAATGAGTTTTTCAATTTTCAACTCACAATTTTCTATAGTACAGAAGTTAATCCATAGAAGGGAGTCATCTACACTCAGTCTGACTTGAATGTTACTCTGTGTTCTGTAGGAGGGAGATTGCTGAAGCTCACATGCACTGTGATGGATCCTTCGCCCAGGGAGATTTTATGGCATTCTAAGTGGAAGCTGGAGTAATTTAAGAAATTCTTTGAATAATTTAAGAAAACATCTTCAAAAACACTATGGGCTTAACTTAGGGTTTTCTGGATAGTGCAAAAGCAAGTCCCATTCAGGAGACATTATTCTTTGAGTTGTGAATTTTGATCTTTTCCAAGGCTGGCAGTTGTAGTCCAATTCTTTCTTGTGATGCTGGGCAGTGGCAGACAGGGCTGCTGGTGGCCACCCCTGAGGTCAGGCTGGGGAGGAACCAGTGCTGTACAATGTGGTGCTTGGCTGAACTAGGATGCTAGGTAGCTCCAGTGGACTACATGCACTTTCAACCGATAGTATTTTCCACTCACAGTGAGTTTGTCAGGATGTGGCCCCATTGTAAACTGAGAACCTGTACTCCTCAAGCAGCAAAAATGTTAAACAAACAAACAAAAAAAATTAAATGCATTGTATGCAAGGACCTGAAAAAGTTTGCAGAAAATAGTATTTGAAAGACAAGCTTATTTTGGTGAAAATTTTGAAATCCACACAGTCTTTTCACAATATGCATTTTCCATGAACTTTTAAAAGACCTCTTGTATGTCATTAGTGTTAATTGTGTTTTACTGTACAGTTCTCTGATTCCAGGAAAATTGATAAACATGTACAGTATATAAATTCTATTTAAGTCAGATGGCTCCATCCTCTCACTTTGGCATTTGGGGTGTCCCTTCCCCACTCTCCCAGAAACTGTCCTTGTGAACATGTCTCAGAGAGAATAGAGGCAGTTGGACAAGACTCACGTGGCTTCTTGTAGCTCCTGCCCCTTCCCCCACAACACACACAAATTTACCTGGGTCTGCTCTCTTCCTTATCTTTTCCTGCCAATGTAAAGACAGCTCTTTGGTCTCTGAGCCTGTGTTTGGACTTCATTCCCTCCACTTTCTTCAGAGATCTGTAATGATTCTCTATCTCCTTTCTCACCTCTATCATCAACCTCTACCCTGATTCTTTCTCTTTAGAGAACAAAGATCACGTTCCTGCTGTCCTAAAAGGAGACTTTTATGAAAAAAATTTAAAATTGTGGATTAACATGTACTGTGAAGGTATTTTATAAAGTTGATGTAAAATGGAAATAAGTGATGTTTATTTTCATCCCAAAAAATTGAAAGAATGTATGCCAGGAGTCTTCAAAAATTATGTAAATGTATATTATGAAAAATTATTTTGCATCAAAATAAACTTTAATAAACAAAATAAGCTCTTAATTCCATTTTTCTACACACTCTTTGAAGTACCTGCATACTTAGATGTTTTCATGGGTAGAGTGGAGTATCTCAGCATATACATATATAGGGTATAATGATCAAATCAGATAATTAGCATTTTCTTATCATTCTTAATGCTTAGAGCCTCAGGCCCTCTCATTTAGTTCTTCAGAAAACATGAATATAAAATATGTCACTAGGAATTAGTACTCCACTGGGCTGTGAAACACTAGAACTTATTCCTGTATCAAAGTGTACCCATTATCAACCTCCCCCTCTGTCCCTTCCCTCTACCCTTCTCAGCTGCTAGTAATCACTCTTCTAGGGTCACACTAACTTTTTTTAAGTTTCCATATGTGAGAGTGAACATGTGGCGTTTTTATTTCTATGTCTCTCAAAATTGCCTTGGAGCTCTATCTATTTTCCTGCAAATGTCAGGGCTTCATTTGTTTTATAGCTGAATAATATTCCACTCCATGTCTGTTCCACATCTTCTTTGTACAGTCCCCTGCAGCTGTCACTTAACATTGCTTTCCATTCACAGCCAAATTATTGTAAAAGAGTGGTCTACACTCACTATCTCCACTTTATGTCATCCTTGGTCATTACTTATGCCACTGCCTTCTATTTGTGTCACTCCAAGAAACTGCCTTACTGAGATTTTACTGACTGATTTCTTTCTGTATCTGATTTTTTAATTAAAAAATAACATACAAAACTGTATATATTTATTAACATGATGTTTTGATAGATGTTTGTGTTGCATAATTTTCAATCAGTATAACTGTTTATCATTTCTTTATGGTGAAAATGTCCAAAATCCTAACTTCTAGTTTTATTCAATAGTATATTAACAAAATCTATAGATACTCTACTGGGTGCAATAGAAACCCAAAACTTCTTACTTCATAACTGTAATTTAGTACCCACTAATCAACTTTTCCCCTTCTCACTCCTCAGCCTCTAGTGACCACCATTATACTTTTAATTTCTATGAAATCGCCTCTTTCTGGATTCCACATATGAGTGAATGTGATTCTTTCTGTGCTAAACCACCTTCACTAGGTTTTAAAATGCTTAATTGAATAGTTGCTTTAGAGTTCTTATCTACTTAACCAATATGTAGAATTTGACACTGTTGATTTATTTATCCTTTTGAAAAAATTATTGGAAAGGCAAAGAAACTGACAAAGAAAGATCCCCCATCTGCTGATTCACTCCCCAAATGCCTACAACAGCCAAATGCCTTCAACAAGCCAATCTAGATCTCCCACATGGGTAACAGGGACCCAACTACCTGAGGCATCATTGCCGCTTCCCAGGTCTGCATTAGAATCAGGAGTGAAGGGGCCAGCACTGTGGCATAGTGGGTAAAGCCACTGCCTGCAGTGCCAGCATCCCATGTGGGCTCTGGTTCAAGTCCTGGCTGCTCCATTCCAATCCAGCTCTCTGCTGTGGTAGAAGTCCTTGAGCCCCTGCACCCGTGTGGGAGACCTGGAAGAGGCTCCTGGCTTCAGATCGGCTCAGCTCCAGTTATTCAGTCATTGAATTATTTTGGGGAGTGAACTAGCGGATGAAAGACTCTCTCTCTCTCTTTCTCTCTCCTCCTCCTCCTCCTCCTCCCCCCCTCTCCTTTTCTCTCTGTGTAACTCGGACTTTCAAATAAATAAAGAATCAGTAGTGAAGTCAGAACTCAAATCCAGGCACTCCAGCATGGGATGTGGGTGTCTCAAGCGATGCCCTAACCTCTGCACCCAGCTCCTGCCCTCTTCCTTCCTTGATTTGCTGGGTTTCCACCTGCCTCTTGAGTTGCTTCTTTATTTTCTTCAAGGTTTGGTGACTTAGTATTTTATCTTCAGACTATTCTCACCTTTTACCCTCAAAAGTTTATTGGGAAAAATTATGCACGGAATGTGTATATATTCATCCCTTTCCCACTTTGCCTACCACGCTCATAGCATCTGCTATCCCATACATCTGATTTAGAACATTTCTGAGTTCAGACTTGTCTAGACCAAATGAGTACTTCTACCTGGAAGGCCCAGGGGGATCACACAGCCTGCATGGTGTAACTGAAGTCGTCATTCTAGATTCATCCTTGATTTTTCCCTTTACCTTATCAGAGCGACGTTCCAGTTCTGTTTCTCCCTGATGGTTTCTTGTTTCAGCTGCCCTTCCTGCAGTCAGACTGGCTTCTCTCAACTTCACTACCTGGCAGCCACCCTAGTGTCCAGTGCAAATACAGGTGTGGTCCTGCAATTCCTTGCTTAACGTCTGGAGGAAACTGCTAACTCTAGCATGGCCCTTCAGTTCCCTAGTTAGTCTCACCTTTCAACATGTGTCCTCTCCAACTTTAGGAACCAGATTTTATAAAGCTACAAACATTTTAGAAAATGCCTCTCTATGTTCGGACTATGCTAACTCTTCTCACTGTCCTGCTTTCCTTTACTTTTCTGCCTGACTCTTGTCCTCCTGTCTTCTAATCACTTTTCCAAGTTGTCTTTCAAAATACACTTGTGATGCTCCCTCCTCTGGAACCACTTACGAGATCTTCCATTCCTGCCATTCTACCACCCCCATGTCTGGGTGGCAGATCCCCCATGAGGCACCTTGTCAGAGCCCCTCAATAGCACCTATGCTTATTAGTAAAACCATTGATTGATTTAATGAATGTGTGAAGGCCTATGGTCTGCCAAGAACTGTACTGGGTGAGGGGATCACAACAATGAATAAAATAGAACTCCCTCAGTCCAGAAACTTCTGCACCATTTGGGTTGTTAGATCAGTAAGAGCAACAATTGCAATACACGTAAACTGTAATCATTACATGAATGACGTGTATAGAGGAACTCTGGGGAGACTTACAAAGCACAGTCCAGATTATAGGAGGGTGCAGGATGGATGCTTGGAGGAAGATACGTCCAAGACACGGATGAAGAACAGGACCAAGCTGGGGGAAAGGAACAGGTGAGGGAGGAAACAGCTGAGGAAGAGAAAGGAGGGAGGAAATGCGGTTCAGGTTGCAGCTTAGTGAGACCCAGCCCAGGGGGTGTCCCTGACGCTTGCCCCGTGCCTGACACAGAGTAGGCATTCAACCAACACTTCCTGAGTGCAAGAATGAATGAATGAGCAAGCAAGTGAGACTGAAGAAGAAGGGATCCGATTAGGAGAGCCTCGTATAAAAGGAATTTGCATTTTATTCTGAAGATACTCCTCTGGCACTTCGTGAAAGGAAATCTTCAGGCAAGAAACTGACATGATCACAAGTTACTTTATAAAGATGACTCTGGGTAAAATACATTGGAAAAGAAGTCTGACAGCAGGAGTTTGGTTGGATGGCCGGTGTGGTTGTCGACCTGAGAGCTGGTGATCTGAAGAAAGGGTGTGTGGTTGGAATGGCGAAGAGTGAATCAAAGCCTTGGTGAGTGATAGTCAGAAAGAAGCTGAGAGAAGATTCACAGATGATTCTATAGTCCGCTTTCTGTTATTATATCAGAATACCCGAGTGTGGCTGCTTTATAAAGAGAAGGGCTTTGTTTAGCCCACAGTTCTGGAAGTTCAGGGCATAGTTCCAGCATTGGTTCAACTCTGGTGAAGAGCTCATAGCAGATGCTATTGTAGAGGGAGTGCATGTGAGAGGGAGATAACTTTACAAGACAGGAAGCCAGAGCACTGGGTGGAACCAGGCTTGTTCTTTTTATAACAACCCTTTTATGAGAACTATATTCTTTTTTTAAAAAAGAATGCAATGGTCAGGACTGGGCCAGGCTGAAGCAGGGAGCCTAGAACTCCATCCAAGTTCCATATGGGTAGCAGGGGCCCCTACTTGGGCCAGCTTCCTCTTATTTCCCAGGGGGTGCATTAGCAGAGAGCTGAATCAAAAGCAAAGCTGCCAGGACTCGAACTAGGGCTCATGTGGGATGCTGGCATTGCAGGAGGTGACTTAACCCAGCTTAGCACCTGGGCTCTGTCAACCTCTTCCAAGGGCAGCACCTACAATGATCTTTGCACCTCCTGCTTGACCCCACCTCTTGAAGGTTCCACCACTTCAACATCACCATTCTGTGGACCAAAGTTGCAACACATGAACCATTGGCAGACAAACTACATCCAAATCTGCAAATCTCTGACTTGGGTAATTGTTTGCAACAACCCTTGGAGTAGGAAGCAGAGGTGGATGAAGAGGTGTCAGGGATAGGAGTTGGCTTTGAGGGAGAGGAAAAGTTCAGATTTGAACTTTTTGAATGACTTTTATGCCTGCCTCAGTCCTGGGCATGTTTGACCCATTTTCCTGCTTAGTTATGGGTCACTCAGTGCCAATTTATGACTACAAGTGGCAGGCTCCAAGGGCTACCAGCTTCTGGGCCTGGTTTGGGCAGTGGGAGACCCTGGTTGGGATTAGAGGAAAAGAGGAGAGAAAAAGTCATGTATTACTCCTCTTCCCTTGTGCTGTGGACTGGATGTTAGTATGGGCATCTTCCATGGCCCATGTGTTAAAGGTTTGGTCCCCAAAGTCTGATGTTGATGGTTAATGAACTGAGAGTGGCAACTTAACCCTGTTATGGTACCTGAAAGTGAGGTCTTTGAGAAGTGAGTGGATTGGATTCGGTTTGTAGGGTGGGGCCCCATGATCAAATATCATGGTGGCTTTGTAAGGAGAGACCCCAGACCTCTGCATCCTGGTTCTCTGTGTGATCCTTCCTCAATACTTACTCTGCCATAGCCATTCTCACCAGATGGCCAAACAAAACAGGGCTCACCTGATCTTGCCTGTCAACCTCCAAAAGCATGAGCCTCGATAAAAGCCCTTCCTTCAGGGCCGGCGCTGTGGCTCAGTGGGTTAACGCCCTGGCCTGAGCGCCGGCATCCCATATGGGCACCAGTTGGACTCCCGGCTGCTCCTCTTCCAATCCAGCTCTCTGCTGTGGCCTGGGAAGGCAGTAGAAGAAGTCCCTAGGTCCCTGCACCCACGTGGGAGACCCGGAAGAGGCTCCTGGCTCCGGATCAGCGCAGCTCCGGCTGTTGCAGCCAATTGGGGAGTGAACCATCGGATGGAAGACCTCTCTCTGTGTAACTCTGACTTTCAAGTAAATAAATAAATCTTTTTTTTTTTTAAAGTCATTCCTTCATACACAGCTTGTCTTCTGTATTTAGAAAAACTGAGACACCTTGCTACCTCAGGCAGCATTTAAAGCAGCGTCTTCCCCATCACTCCCATGCACTCGTAGAGGTTGGCCCCCAGGCTCCTCCAGGAACTCCAGGCCTTATGCTCTATGGACACACCCTTGTCCCTCCATCCTAGGGTGATAGTGGCTCCCTGCTGTTAGATTCTGGGTTCCCTCCCAGTCTTCTGTATGAATTCTCAATGCTTCCCTTTCCTGTGCAGCATTAAGTTCTTTCTGGTTTAAATTATTTGTTATTATGTTATTTATTTGAAAGGCAAGGAGGGCCGGCACTTCGGCTCAATAGGTTAATCCTCCCCCTGTGGCGCTGGCACACCAGCTTCTAGTCCCGGCCGGGGTGCCGGATTCTGTC